>JARWLC010000003.1:60660820-61860820 GCA_033318265.1 Phyllotis vaccarum | reverse complement strand
TGCCAAAGGCCTTCAGTTTAGAGGGCATTTGTAAAAATAAGGTAAGACCTGTGGCTGGAGGGGAGGGGCAGCCGACCCAGCCGCCTTTGAGGAGAAGGTGCTGCCCTCTAGTGACCACCGTGGGGGAGGGCCCGGTCTGTGCACACATAACATTTTAGGCCTAGGTAGCCCCAGACACAGAGCGAGCCTGCACGTCCTTAAGGGTGCATGCATGTGGAGGACACGCTGCACAGATTTACTACAGTACAATCCACATTAGTGATGGGTCACACTGGTTAACTCAATTTAGAAATTCTCCCAGGCATCCCCAGAAATGTGTCTACTGGGTAATTCTAACTCGGGATAGTCACATAATCAATAATATAACTAAGGTATGATAAGGGAATTGTGAGGCCACAGAGAAAAAAAAGCCCTTGCCTGAGTCTAGTTGAAGTCTCTTGTGAACAGAGAAGCTGGAATTCCAGCACAGCCAAGAACATCTGAGCCTGCAAGCTGACTCAGAACGTAAAGGGATTGCCAGCAAGCCGAGGACCTGAGTTTGAACCTGTATATGGTGGAAGGGAGACTTGACATCTATAAATTGTCCTCTGACCTCCACACGTGAACTGTGATACCTGAGCTGTGATACACTCACACACAGAGTAAACAAATAAAATGTAAACAGCTTAACATTTGCTACAAACATAGACTTAATATTTTCATATATAGATACTTTAAGTTAAAGTATGTTTAAGGCCCGCATGGGCCTTGAGTCTTATTCACTTCCCCAGGCATAGCCTCAGAATCTCAGACAAGACTTTTAATAAAAATATTCTACTTTCTAGTACCCCCCCCCCCCCAGACTCTTATCCATCAACTGTAGTCCTGCCCAGTGCCCTCAAGTACCATAGGGTGACTTCAGACTTCTTAGTCACATAGCATCTCAGCTCTGTTCTTCCTGTTCCCAGAGTTTTCTTAGTCTGGTAGCCCCGCCCACACTTCCTGTCTGCCTTCAGCCCATCAGCATTTTTATTAAACCAATAGGTGGGACAATTATTTACAATGTAACAACATAATCCCCCTACAACAGCATGATACACTGCATCAAATCCTACACATGACCACTGCACACCACAGAGAGCTGAGGATTGCCTCTAGGGGAGTCCACACCCATGCTTACAATGTATGTTGTATCCTTTCTCATACCCGTACACCTAAGCTTAAATGAAAATATCAGAATTAGCATCCGACTCTGCTTCATAAAGTAGATAGATCTACTGAAACCACAGATGCCAGTTCGGCCTGAGTTGAGGTCCCTGAAAGTCTGGGGTAATTCCTTGGGGTCCTACAGGTGACAGTGGTAAGCTTCCTGCCTCCATCCCTCCAAACACTCACTGTCCTGCTTATCTTTTTGTTGCTGGGTTAAACGTTAGGACCCAAACCAGCTTACAAGTTATAGTTCGTGGAGAGAAACCAAGGCAGGAACTTGAAGCAGGAAGTGCAGAGGAACATGCTTATTGGCTTACTTCCTGCTTCTCCTCAACTTAGATTCTTTTTACAAGAATGTGTGACTGACCCTCACACTGATATTAACTACCACACCCTGGCAAACAAACCAACAAATGTTGTCCTGGGGACAGAACTCAGGGCCTTATCATACTTGCTACATGCTCGGCCTTGGTTGGGGTTTTCTGTTTCTATAAACAGACATTAAATGTATATATTTTTGGAGATTATTTTTACTTCATGTGTGTGAATGCTTTGGTCTGTGCATCACATGTGTGCAGTGGCTGTCTAGGTCAGAAGTGGTCATCAGATCCCCTGGAACTAGAGTTACAGGCAAGTTGTCAGCTGCCCTGTGAGTGCTGGGATTCAAATGTAGATTCTCTAAAAGAGCCAGTGATCTTAATCTCTGAGACCTATCTCTAGCACCAGCCTTTTTGTTGGTTTGTTAGTTTTCTTTTCAAGACAAGGTTTCTATGTATAGCCCTGGCTGTTGTAGTGGGGTTATGTTTGTTACATTGTAAATAATTGTCCCACCTACTAGTTTAATAAAAATGCTGATTGACTGAAGGCAGACAGGAAGTGTGGGTGAGGCTACCAGACTAAGAAAACTCTGGGAACAGGAAGAACAGAGCAGAGATACCAGAGATGCCAGATATGTCACAGATGCAGAGGACAACTATGCTGCTCTGAAAAAAGGTACCGAGCTGCATTGCTGAACAGAATAAGAATCATGGGTTGGTTTAAGAGTAGAGAAGTAGCAAGTTATATGACTGGGTTAGCAAGTTATAAGCCTGGGCTCCAGGTCAATTAGCATAAAATTAATGTGTCTGTGTATCTCTGTGGGTCTGTGGGTCTGAGTCTGGGCCAGAAACCTAATACAACAGACTGTCCCAGAACTCACTCTGTAGACCAGGCTGGCCTTGAGCTCAAAGACATTTGCCTGCCTCTGTCTCCTGAGTACTAGAATTAAAGCTAATTGCCATTATCACCCAACTCAGATAAAATCTTATTTGATTTCAAGTGATCTTCCTGGTTCAGCCTCCTGAGAGCTGGGATTGAGGATGTAAAAGACTCAGATAAAATGTTACCATAAGGGCTGGAGAGATGGCTCAGAGGTTAAGAGCAATGCCTGTTCTTCCAGAGGTCCTGAGTTCAATTCTCAGCAACCACATGATGGCCCACTATCATCTGTAATGAGTTCTGGCACCCTCTTCTGGCATGCAGGCAGAACACTGTATGCATATAAAAAAAGAACACAGTGGTGCTGTGCCGTTGGTAATTGGGTGCATCAATCATCATGATGGAGAATCACATTAGGGATACCCCCCCCAACACACACAAGCCAAATCAAACAAAACAAATCTTCCAAAGAACCCATTCATGGCCATAGCTGAAACCCCCATGAGTTCAGACAGCTTATCCCAGTGCCCCAGCCTGCTCATTAGAGCTGAGGTCACATGCCCCCTCTTCTCTGCTGGAGGGCTCAGTCAGGATGGAAGAAAAGATTGGCACAGAAACTTCCGCTTGCTGGGGGCCCCTGAAGTGAGGGCTCATGGAATGAGATGGTCTGACCCCACAGTGGAGGCTCTGCATTCTAAATGCTAAGCACACATTCTATTATTGTGCTCCATATACCCTCACCCTCCGTAAGGACCATCCGTCTTTGTGACATACTGAACCAGGACTCCCACCCTGGAGGAGTGACAAGATGCACAAACATCCATAAACAACTATTGGCCTTTCTCTGGCTTCTGGGTCCCCCCCCCCAAAAGAAAAGCTCAGCTCAATGGCACTCCCTGGTGTCTGACAGGAGAAATCACAACACTCCTTGGAGAGCCACTTTTGAATAAGTAGATAGGGCAGATGATATTAGAAATAATCCCAAAGTTTGAGATGTTTAATAAAGATACCATTAATATATAAAACATGTTATTATTTTAAAATGCTCATCATAATACAGTCATGAAAAATGATGATGTTTATTGCTTAAAATATTCTAGCAAATCCTGAGGATGAAAATGCATGCCTCTAATCCCAGCACTTGGGAGACAGGGACTTGAAGGATCAGAGCCTGAGTTCTAGGCTAGCCTGGACTACATGACACCCCTCCCCCCACACACACCCACAAATCACATACGAAAATGGAGGAGGAAGAAAAGAAATTAATATTTAAAAATCATTTCTCCCTAAAGATTTGTATGTGAGAGCAGTACGTGCTCCTCCCATGTGTGTTTATACATGTTCATAAAGGAGCCTCCCCTCCCATCCCCACTACCATGTACATGTGGCAGTTTTAGGTCACCTCCCTCCACTGTGACTGTATGTACATGTGGAGGTCTTAGGGTGACACTGGGTGCCCTCTTCAGTCACTCTTCACCCTATGTTTTGAGACAGGGTCTCTCACTGGACCTGCACTCATGAACTAGGCTAAACATCCTGGCCAGTGACTCCCAGGCATTTTCTTGTGTCTGCCTCCTCAGGAGAGTACAGGTGCTCATACTTTCTGGCCTTTTTTAAAATATCTTTTATTTAAAAATACATTATTATGTTTTGTTTAGTGTGTGTGTGTTCATGTATAGGCGAGGGTGTGCTGTGGCATGAGTGTGGAAGCCAGAGGACAAGTCTGGGGTCACTTCTCCCCATTCACCATGTGGATATGGGTGGGGAGGTGGGGGGGTGAGTGAGGGACATTTGAACTAAGGCTGTCAGGCTTCGTACCTGGTGGCTTTATCCACTGAATTGCTTCTCTAGCTCATGCCTGACTTTTTATTTAGGTACTGGGGATAGAACTCAGGTTCTCATGGCAAGTGCTTTGATGATTGAGTCACATCCCGATTGAGTCACATCCCGAGTCACATCAGGATCCTGAACGTGGGTTTTTGTTAAGGTGAAGTCCATGAGGAGGAGACTGGTGCTTTTTGGTTTGAGAATGAAATTGAGTGAAAAAAGGGAATGAGAAATGGACTCCAGGACTTATTCTGATATTTCCACTGTGATTGAAGGTGTGGTACATGTCCCTTGGAGACTGAAAGGCCATGGCCTCTATCATGCAGAGTCCCAAGACATCCCATTTACCAGTGTGATGTGGGAATGCGTTTATGTATGCTGTGAATCTCAATCTTTAAATAAAGGAGCTGTTTTGGCCATGACAGGCACCATAGAAGAAGTAGGAGGAGAAATCAGAGCATAGTTAGGAGAAGCAGGGCAGAATCAGACAGACTGAGCTGAAGCCCAAAGGAGCAACATGTAAGAAACACAGGTGAGCCATAGGCCATGTGGCAGACAGATTAATAGGAATGGGTTGATTTAAGATTAAGAGCTAGCTAGCAATGTGCCTGAGCCATAGGCCAAACAGCATAAAGTTAACATAAGCGTCTAAGTCATTTCTGGGGGCCTGAACAGCGGGTGGCTGGGTGGCTAAGAGGTCTGGTGTGGCAGGGTCTGGGCCTCTGGCTGCCCAGGACCTAGAAACCCTACTACTACAGATGGTGTCCAACTTGGATCAAATATCCACTTAATGCCTGAGAAAGTTTAAAAAGGGTTTTAGCAGAAACTGAGCAAAAGCAGCTTGCAAATTGTGTATACAAAGTGGGTCATTGTACAAAGAAAGCGTGGCGTCCGGGTCACATTCAAAATGGTGCCTGTGGACTGGCGGCAGGCAGAGTAAGCTGCAACTAGGCCAGCTCCTGAAATCTCACAGAAGACTCAGTAACATGTGATTGATTTTAGATTTCAGTTTATTTTGAACAAATAAAATAAAATAAAATAAAGATGGTTTCATAGTAGCAGCATTTTTCGGGGTCTGCTCTGTTTGCTGGTCACAAACAGACGTGGTCCCTTTAAGAGAACTTACTGATTCAGCTTCCTCGGCAAAAACTATACAGCTCTTTAAGAGAGTGTATTTTAACAGCTCTTATGGTTAGAAGATGATTAAGGATTCACAATAAAACAGATTCATATGAAAAGAAAAACCTGTAAATGGGTTACAATGTGTGTAAAAGGTACATAGGCTTCAGAGAGAAAAGAAAGAGGATAGAGAAAGTCTTTACAAAAATAGAGTAATAAAAATATAATAAGCCACGTAAAGATGGAAAATAGACACAAAATCAGGACTTTGGTTGTTATTGTGTTTTCTTTTAATTTTTAACTGTTAATGAGCTAACTGCAGAAAGACAATGGATTGCAAATGCAAAGGCTACTAAGTTAAACAAGAATATATATTTTAAAGGTATTTTGATTTTGAAAATTGTTTCTAAGAATTTCTTGCTTTGGAAGAGTTCTGCTTTTGTTTCCACAGAAGTTGAGAACCTGCAGATTGCTTCCAGGCAAATATGGTTTCATCAACCAAGACCCCCTGAAAAAAATCTCTGATAAGAAGAGATGGCCACATCAGCTTCAAGACTGCAGATTATGATCTAGTCTCAACAATCTGTGAGATTTTCAACGCCCCTTAGTCAGCAGGAAGTAGTAATGGAAAACTAGCCCAAATTCCCCAAATATTGTTTCTAAATGTTTGTTTTCATTATAAATGGTTAATGGTCATAGTCAATCTCTTTCTAAGAAGAAAAGGGGGATATGGTATATGAATGATTTTTTAAAAGGTTAGATTATTGAATTTACTTAGATCAGGAAATCAGCTGTTAATCTCAAAATGCTTTACGTTGGTATAGATTTTGGTTTATTGATACAAATTTAAGGTCAATTTTGTTATGCTGTATGTGTTTTTCTATTCTTGTTTAAGGTATGATGTTCATGTAACTGATTTAAAATTGTAATGTATAACTAAGAAATAAAGGTTAATAGTCACCTTTGATAATCAAACTTATAGTTAGGTTAGTTAGGATTTTTAGGTATACAAAGATATAATTCAATTAGATAGGCAATCTTCAAACACTTCTAAGACCCACAGAATATGGCATTTAAAATGTTTTAAGAGCTTAAACTTTTCTGGACAGTGAGATGGGTCTGCTCCTGACAGCACTAATTTACTTCAGAGAAAAATGGGCATCAAAGAAACTCCATATGGAGTCTATTTGTGGCAATGGTTAGCCACTGGACAAGAACCTGTTCTTATATTGACTGCTTGACAGTATGCTGTTTAAACTGGACATGCAGGTTCCATAGGAAGATGACCTCTGAACTTTGACAGAACAAGCTAAGATGGTCATTCAGGTTCCTGCTTTACAGAGAAAACTGTCAGACATTCTTCAGGACTCGAGGAGAAGCAACTGGTGAACTGTGCCAGAATGGGCAGAGCAGATTTCCTGCTTCACTGAAATGAAAAGAGACTCTGGGCCTGTAGGCTGAAGATGGATGCCCCAACTTTATAAAGGAACTTTGGGTGACTATCCAGGCAGATAGGTGTCATCTCTGTCCTTTCTAGATTTTAGAAGTCATTTGCACTTCTGGTTTACTTGGGTAAATATACCCTTCTGTGGTCTTTGATGTAGTTGAAGATTAGATAGTTATAGGTACAGTTTTTCTTAGTCATTTAAAAGGTATATTGGATATGAAACTTTAGATTCATAAAGATAAGGTAGATGATAAGAGTATTTTCTTTAATTTTGGTAAATACAAATAGACTAGATATTGTAACTGTAATTCTTGCTTGATACCTATTTTGTTATATGTAATTTTGCTATGTTAAAATGGAAACCTTCCTTTTTGATTAGACAGAAAGGGGGAAATGATGTGGGAATGCATTTATGTATGCTGTGAATCTCAATCTTTAAATAAAGGAGCTGTTTTGGGCCAGTGCACAGGTGTAAATGGTCACATTGCCCATGACAAGAATTTCATCTGAGTGGTCCTTTTGGCACCCAGAGCACAGCTGAGGACCTGACCCTAGGGACTGGAGATGGTTGAGGTGGTGGAATCTCTTTGGATATCAACGCAATGAACGACAATGAGGAATGTTTGTGTTATGAGATAGAGTCTTGCCATGCTGCTCAGGCTAGCCTGGAACTCTTGATCCTCCTGCCTCTACCTCCTGAGTGCTGGGATAAAAGGTGCATCATCACTAGGTGGCTGGGGAATAGGATGTTTCAGAGGCACAATGGGATTTTCAAAAGTGAGGGACTAAGGTGTGACGGGGAAAACAGTGCAGAGGGTCCTCCATCTTGCATTCTTGCTAAAGCCAATTCAGGTTTAACTATAGCAGTGGTTAAGGCTGAGAGACCTTTTTTTCCTTCTTAAAGCTTTACTTATGTATTACGTATACAGTGTGTTTTACCTACATATAAGCCTGCAATGCAGGCCAGGAGAGGGTACCGGAACACATTATAGATGGTTGTGAGCCACTATGTGGGTGCTGGGAATTGAACTCATGATCTCTTAACCTCTGAGCCATCTCTTCAGACCACACTGAGCCCTTTATACAGTTCCTCATGCTGTGGTGACCCCCCCCCCCCAACAGTAAAATGGTTTCCATTGCTTCTTTGTTACTGTAAATTTTCTGCTGTTATGAATCAAATGTAAATATCGGAATATCTGATATTCCATCCCTGTGAATGGATCATTAGACCCACAGGTTTTCACTGAACTAGAATCTGATCTCCTTGATGGAGAATACCATGAACTACCAACTCTTCTAGGAACCAAAGATCAGATTGTCCTAGCTAGCCTGTCTTAGCCTTTGCTAAAACTGGTTGTGCAGACGGTCCACCAGCTCTGATTATCTTAGCTGCTGGTTCCTGTGGAGCTCCCCCTAGCTAGATAGATAACCACTTCATTTCTGTTGAAACTCTGCTTCAAACTGCTTGCTTGGTGAAGTTCCGCCCCTGTGCAGCTGCCACGGAGACCCCTGGAAAAGGTCTCTGCCCTTAAGAACCCCTGGGAGCCACACCTCCGTGGGTGAGCTCCCTGCTGGCTGGAACTTGCTATACACTGGGTCTGAGTGTTTATCTACTTGTAATGAAGACCGGAGCTGTGGAGTGAAGGGGTATTGTGTTGTTTCATGGTAAATAATTGTCCCACCCACTGGTTTAATAAAAAGCGCTGATTGGCCAAAGGCAGGCAGGAAGTGTAGGTGGGGCTACCAGACTAAGAAAACTCTTGAGAACAGAATGCCAGAGAGCAGAACACTAGAGAGAAGCCACAGGAAGCAGAGGACAACCATGCTGCTGTGAGAAAAGGTACCGAGCCGCATGGCTGAACAGGAAGAATCGTGGGTTAGATGAAGGGTAGAGAGTTAGCAAGTTATATGCCTGGGCCTGAGGTCGATCAGCCTAAAACTATTGAAAGCATCTGTGTGTCTCTGCGGGTCTGCGGATCTGTGGGCCTAGACCTTAAGGTTATGCCCGAAAGTCAGGACCAGAAACCTTATACTACAGTGGAGTCAGCTAGGATCTGGTTGGATCCAGAGTCCGCTAGGAGACACATTTCTGAGCATGTCTGTGGGAAATTGTCTAGATTAGGTTAACTGGAGTGGGAAGACCTCCCCGAAGAGACCCTACCTAAACTGCCAGTTTCCTGACTTCCAAGACTCTGCTTCCTGACTGTGGATGTTCTGTGCCAGCTTCCTCCTGCTCCTGTGGCTGGGACTCTATCAGTAGCATAGATTGTACCCTGGAACTGTGAGGCAAAGCAAAACCCATTCCTTAAATTGCTTTTGTCAGGGTATTTTATCATAGCACCAGGAAAGGAAGGACACTTATATAGGGCTTTGGGGCACCACCCAAAGAGCGTTTCACCAAACAACTGCCAGCAGCGATCCTAACGCAGAACACACAGAAGACCCACCGCAATACACTGACATGCAGATTGGCGTCGGGAATGGCCCATCACTAATTCTGCAGTGACAGCCTTTCTGGAGGACTCTTGGCCTCAGGTAGACCTCGAGATTATGGTGCATCCTTAGCAGGCAGCTACCAGCCCCCAGACCTCGCTTACACAGCCAGTCCCAGCTCTCAGCCCCTCACCCTTCTTGACTACCCCTCTCCCCCGATCTGCAGGTGTCAGGGAGGCCCAGGCTGTTGTTCCCCTGGCCTGTAGAAGCTCCGTACCCAGTCACATCTTTGTAGCACCCCCAAAGGAGATATGGATGGTGACCTAGCTTAACCCCCAACCTCAGGACAGCATGCTGTTGAGATCATGTGAGTAGAAGTTGCAATATTAGAACATGGAGCCACCAGACCACAGAATGAAACTCCTTGAGGACACTTAGGGAACACCTGCTACAAGTTCTTACAAGGCATTGAGCTAAGTACTCTTGAAATCTTGACCTCAGAGGGCACAGCTCCTCTGGGCCAGGTGGTGGGAGGGACGACTTTCTGGAGTTGATTATCTCCACCTTAATGTGGCTTTGGGGACCAAAGTCAGGGTGTCAGGCTTGCATGGCAATTGTTGTTACCAACTGAGTCTCCTTGATGGCCTCAATAATGAATGTTTCTGTCACCACAAAGGTCCCAGGGAACTACACACTTGTTTTCTGTTAGCATAGATTATCTTACATGTTTTGGAGCTTAATGTAATTGAAATAATATAGTATGTATATTTAGTTTATTTTAATTTTTTTTGTTTTGTTTTGAGTAGTGTGGAACTTACAGAGATTTACCTGTCTCTGATTCCAGAGTAAGAAGATTACAGTAACACACTTCCTGACATTTTTTTCTTTTGAGACGGGGGTTTCCCATCTGGCTAATCCTCCTGTCTTTGCCTCCTGAGTGCTGGGGTTAAAGGTGTGTGCCACCACCAGTCAGCATTTTTTAAAAAATTCTTTTTCTCTGAAGCCCCAGCTAGCCTGGAACTCACTCTGCAGCCCAGTCGGGACTGTCTGAAAAACAGAGCTAGCTTTACTTATGCGTGTGATCCGGCTTGAGTTGATGTGAACATTCCATATGGGGATAGATATAAATGTTCATCTTCTGCTGGGCATTGTAGGGCACATCTTTAATCTTAGCACCTGAGAGGAAGAGGCAGGTGGATCTCTGTGACTCTGAGTCCAGCCTGGTCTACAGAGTGAGTTCCAGAACAGCCAGAGCTCCACAGTGAGAATCTGACCAAAAAAACCCCAAAAAACCAAGAAAACAACAAAAAACCCAAACAAACAAACAAAAAACTTTAGTATTATAAAGAGAGAAGAGAAATATATGCACACACACACATATATACTTTATATATAGAGAGAGGGGGGAGGGAGGGAGAGAAGGGAGGGAGGGGAGGGGAGGGGCTAAGAGCATGTTCCCTGTGGCAGGTGGGGGAAAGGGAAGACAAAAGAGAAGAAGTGGGCAGTGGAATCTTTCTTAAAAGGAGCTGATGACAGAACTCAGGGCGTGGCTTTAGGGGCTAGATCAGAATCCTAACAGCGCCAGTGGAGAGGCTTATCAAGGTGCGAAACCCCTATTAGTTATTGTGGAGAATTCTGGAAGGGGACTTTGCATCTCTCCACTTCCTGGATCATGATGTAAGCAGTCTTCTCTACCACACGCACCATGATGTGTCATATTTGCCAGAGGCCTAAAATCGTGGGATCCACCCAAACCTGGAACTTGGGGAACAGGAGCCCAAATCATCCTTCCAAAAAAAAAAAAAAAAAAATCAGCTAGTTGGCCCAGTTATTTTGTTATAGTAATATGAAGAAGACCCTAAACTTTCAAAGCTTTAGTTTATAAAACGCATCCATACTTCATGTAAGTTTTGGAATTATTACAGAATCAGAGAATAGCCCTATCCACCTACATCATCCTTCTTATGGTTAGCCTCGGAAGCAAACCACTTGTCAAATGTGTCGGTGCTGTACTTTCCAAAGTCTCCTAGTTGCCATGGGAACACCAAAGTGCTCTCTGAAGGCCTGGTCCTCAAGTGTCCTCAAAGATGGGAGCCAGAGTATGTATGAGTCTGCAGAGCTGTCAAAAGGATGTTTGCTTGGCAGGCAGAGAGGATGTGTGAAGCTCAGTTATCTCTTTCTCTTCTGGAAACTCCACTCCATTTCTCTTGGCAAAAGTGCAGTTTATCTCCACAAATGTCTTGCCTTTGGTCTCAGGAATTACTACATAGATGTACGCACCAGTGAGGAGGCAGAGAACAGCAAAGATGAGAAAACTGTAGGCCCCGATGGCCACCTAGAGCAGAGAGGGACGAGGGGAGGGAGACTCTTCAGACAACTTACTTGGTGCCTCTGTGAGTCACAGGGATTTTCTTTGTGGCCAATTTTATTCTATTCCTAGAGGAAAAAACCCCCCCAACCCCCCCCCCCCCAAAAAACAAAACAAACCACAAAAAACTGGGCCCAACCCTAACCTTCAAAAGGATCCTTTAGTGTTTGTCTCACAGGACTTCATAGGTTCTGGGTCTTTCCTGTATTGGAAATCTTGGGTCTGGCCTACTCAACGGAGGGAGGAGGTATCATGTAGTAGAATATTATTTTAAGGTATATTACTTTTGTTTTTGTTCATTTCTTTAATTCTGTGAAGCTGTGTTACTGTGCCTGTCTAAAACACCTGACAGTCTAATAAAAATCTGAACAGCCAGTATCAAGGCAGGAGAGGGAGATAGGCAGGGTTAGCAGGCACAGAACATAAATCGAAGGAGAAATCTGAAAGAAAAAAGATCTAGGAGCCAGAGAAGGAGGAGGATGCAAGAGGCCAGCCACCCAGCTACACAACTAGTAGAGCAGTAAGAAAGAAAGACATACAGAAATAGGAAAAGGTAAAAGCCCAGAGGTAAAAAATGGGATACTTTAAGAAAAGCTGGCAAGAAACAAGTCAAGCTAAGGCCGGACATTTATAAGTAAGAATAAGCCTCCATGTGTGATTTATTTGGGGGATGGGTGGTGGGCCCTCCCAAGTGAGTAAAGAGCCAAAAACCCAACAATAATAGCTGGGATTTGTTTCTTCCTCTTCTGACACCTTCATTTTTGATTTTTAACAAACAGCCATTTGCAACTCAGAGGTGCAATCCCCTCTCTAAATGGGACATGGCCAGGGCAAGTGCTTCTAATCCCAGGACTATGGATGCTGGAGCAAGAGGATTAGGAGTTCCAGGCTGGGATACTGTACAGTTAAAAGGTATTGCCTGTCGTGCATTTAGGTTCTGGGCTGGATTACCAGCATAGGAAAATAAGTAAATAAAAAGAACTGAGCAAAGCAGGTTTCACATGGAGTGCCTGAGAGCTACGTGTGGTAGCTCTGAGTTTGTAGATGTTCGGGGAATTATTGCTGTGTTTGAGACAAAACTTCACATACCCCAGGTTGGCTTCAAACTCTTTTTGTAGCTAAGGATTGCCCTGAATGTCTGATTCTCCTGTCTCTATTTTCCTGTTGGTTTTACAGGCCTGTACCACCATATGCAGTTAATGCTGTGCTGGGGGATCAATCCTAAGTGTGGTGATATGTTATATATCTAATAAAACCAGTCTGGAATATCAGAGAAGAGACCACCCACAGTCAATCCAGGAGGATCAGAGAGTGTAACTCACACCTTTAGTCTCAGCCACAGGGAATGACCAGGAGTGGTGACCTACACCCTTAATCCCAGCAGATCTGAGTTTGAGGCCAGTTTAGTTTACAGAGGGAGTTCCAGGCTTCCAGGCAGGCAGTGATGGTGACAGACCTTTAATCCCATAACTCTAGAGGCAGAGGAGATCTTTCTGTGTTTCTGTGAGTTCAAGGGTAGCTACCAAGTAGTAGTAGCCCAGGCCTTTAATCTTAACCTGGATGTGAAACAACTGGATGAAGGTATTTAAGGCGGGTGTAGGGAGACAGAGCAGGCAGGAGAAGGCAGAGGAGCAAGGCTGAGGAAGCTGGAAGACAGCTGGGTGAGATTTGACTGTGGTGTTTCCTCTCTCTGATATCTCAGCCTTTCCCCAATATCTGGATCTAAGTTTCTTTTAATGCAACCAGAATTTGTGCAACACCTAATCCCTTGTACAAACTAGACAGAATTTGAACTATATTCATAGCCTGGGGGAGGTGTTCTCCATAAGGGAACTATTCATTGCCTTGAGGTGGTCAAGGCAGGGTGGTCAAGGAACCACTCACCTGGATGGATGGGAATGCCAAGCCCACGATGAAATTGAAGAGCCAGTGCATAGCCCCATCTACTGTGAGTGCAGCTGTCCTAGAGGATTGCAGAATAATCTCTGTCCTCACCACTGAGGGGACAGGACCTGAGCAGAAGGAAAGTTTAGAGACTCCTGAAAGGCTGCTAGAACTTCACTTCAAACCTCAGACCTTAGAGCATCTTACATCCCTGTATGGATCACCCCTGTTGAAACTGGGGGCTGAAAAGAAACTCCATCTCTACTCACAAACTATAGCGGAGGCCTGGAGAGCCAGAAGCGCCAGATGGCATTGTTTCAACGGGACGCCAGTGAAGGTTGTAGCAACCAAGCAGATGGAAAGCATCTCAGGGTCCTCACAGCACACACCCTCCCCAGCCCTTGCTTTGTATTGGCCCACTTTTGAAATTCTTGCTTGTCAGAGGTTTCTGTGCCCTGTTAAGTCCTGGTTTGCACATTGCTGTCCCCTGTAATGAGCATGGGGATGGCAGAGCCAGCTCTCCACCTCTTTCATGAGTCCAGATCTCTTTCTCAACCATTTCATTATTTCTCCCATAGAGTCTTGTCTCAAATGCCTTTGGCTATGTTTGCCCCTAATTGCTACCTCCATGAAAAAAAAAAGTAGTTTTGGGGGGCGCTAGACAGATGGCTCAGTGTGTAAAGGTATTTGCTGCCAAGCCTGAGGACCTGAGCTGATCCCCAGACCCACATAGTGAAGAAAGGGACCACTTCCCACAGGCAATTCTCTGACCTCTACATCTACATACACAAGCATATAGACATACAAATATTAAATTAAATGAAAAAAAAAGATAAATCTGGCTGGACAGTGGTGGTGTCCACCTTTAACCCCAGGGGACTCAGGAGGCAGAGGCAGGTGGATCTCTGTGAGTTGGAGGACAGAGCAGTTCCAGGACAGCCAGAGCTACACAGAGAAACCATGTCTTAACCGCCCCCCCCCCAAAAAAAAAGTTTTAGGCAAGAGCTCATTCATTTCAGGCTGGTTTTTAATTCACGTTGTAAGTGAGGATGGTGCAGGCCTGGCTGGCCTGGAACTCATGTATGCATGATGTATATATGAATGAAATAAATTCTTTTCAGCACCTGGGAAGCAGAGGCAGGCAGATCTCTAGAGTTTGAGATCAGCTGGTCTACAAAGCACGGTCTAGGATGGCTAAGACTACACAGAGAAACCCTGTCTTGGTAAACCAAAACAACCAACCAATCAAAAACCCTAAACAAAACAGAAGAAGAAAACTGGAGCTGTAGGTCAGCGGATGAGCTGTTGGAAAGGTAATGGTGGAATGAAGCTGAATGAGGGATGCCCACCCGTCCACCAAGCGTTTATTGAGCACCAGATGTGTGTCAGGCTGGTATAGGCAGAGGAGATATGTAGGAACTCACTGGGCCCTATGGAATGTCCCACGATGTAGGTGAAGACACAGATGATGCCAAGGTAAGACAGCTCAGGGACCGTGCTCTGTGGGAGAAGCAGCACTGTGGGCCTCAAGCCAAAGGCCTCAGGTGAAGCTGAGATCACCTGTGGGTTCCACCCTCTGGCTGCAGGAATTCTGAGCCCCACAGAAGCCACAAGGATAAAGACAGAGGAGACAAGCTTACCTGAGGGTGGGGCCCCAGAGAGAGCTGCCTTTCCCTCAGGTCTGAGTGAGACTGTTTCACATTCACAAACTGCCTTTTATCTTCATGTGACTTTCTCTGAGTGTGGATAGTATTTTTTTTTCTACCCCACAAATGTGGACTCAGGGCCTACAGATCCCTGAACACAGGCCAGGAGGACCTCAGCCCCACAATCTTGAGGTGACTGGGTGGGGATTTCAAGTCATTTCACAATTGTCTGGAGAGATTCCTTCTAGGGTTCCCCAGGGTCCCACCTTTCTGTTCTCAACGGCTGATACAAAACCAGGTTAACAGGCTTAAACTGAGCTGAATGGCACACTCCAAGCTAAGTGCTCTGCTGGCTAATGAGAATCAGGATGGATGCTGCAAGGGAGCCATTGATGGCATGCTGGGGTGCCGTGGAGGGTCAGAGGATGGGCTGCCATCAGGGCTTCTGCCAGAGGGACAGGATCCCTTCCCTCAATTACCTCCTCCTGGTTTATATAGTTCTGGGGCAGCAAGGCCAACATAGTCCCTATCTATCTATCTATCCATCTATCTATCTATCTATCTGTCTGTCTGTCTGTCTGTCTGTCTGCCTGCCTGCCTGCCTGCCTGCCTGCCTGTCTGTCGATCTTTACATCCATCCATCCATCCATCCATCCATCCATCCATCCATCCATCCATCCATCCATCCATCCATCCATCCATCTAATGGTTTTTTAAGACAGAGTCTCTCTGGGTAGCTCTGGCTGTCCTGGAACTCACTCTGTAGACCAGGCTGGCCGTGAACTCACAGAGAGATCTGCCTGCCTCTGACTCCTGAGTGCTGGGATTAAAGGAACGTGCCACCACCGCCTAGTATCCCCTAGAATTTTATAGCACTTATGTTAGGATTCTGTTCTAGCCCCATTGTAGGGAACTGCCTCAAGGCTGCATCTATAAATCAGAGTCCAGGGGCTCGAGAGATGGCTTAGTGGATAAGAGCATTTGTTTCTCTTCTAGAAGACTCAAGTTCAATTCCCAGCATCTACATCAAGTGCTTGGTTCGCAACTGTCTGTAATTCCAGCATTATTCTGAGTTGCATACCTGTATTTGTGGACCCGTGGAGTGAAATCACTCATGAACTTCACATTGGGGGTGGACTTTATGAAGCAGTTGTCCATGAAAGGAGGCAGGGCTGAAATTTATTCATGCATTGGGATCTCCATCCCCCCTTACATTGTAAACTCCCCTCACTCACAGGGCAGGGTGTGGGAACAGACCTGAAGAAGAAGTGCTACAGTCAGCACCAGACAGGCAGAGCCACAGATGCCATAGCCTGTCAGCAGGAGAATTCGCCGTCCCAGACGCTCTACAGCGATGGCCTGCAGGGGAGTGGACGAGGAGACTTTTAGTGCTAAGGACTGACCTTGAAACTCGATCATTTCCTGCTTGGCCCTTGGCTCCTTGTTCACCCCTGCTACATCAGGTGACCTATGGGTGTAAGTTACACCTTGGGATTCCACGCTACTGTCTTTGTCACTTACAGACCCCTGGATCACTACTCTCTATAACACGCACATTAAATTTATTATGTGGCTGTGTGTGCCTGTTTGGCTATAACGTACTCTATGTGCGTGCGGTACCCTTGGAGGACGGAAGAGGGAGTTGGATTTCCTGGAACTAGATCTACAGCCGGCTGTGGGCTGGGGGAAGCGGGACTAGGCAACGTTCTTTGCTGCTGAGCCATCTCTCCAGCCCAATAACTATGTTTTCTGGTCTCTGCATGTAATGCTTTGGCATCTCTCACTTGGAGGGGCTGCTCCTCTTGTGGGTAACTAGTGCTGGGAGGTGGGTGACAAATGTCCCCGAGAGGAAAGGAGAAGGGACCTCAGCACCAGTGCGTGAGCTGCTGCGTCCTTTGCCCCTCTCCCTCAGCACCAGTGCGTGAGCTGCTGCGTCCTTTGCCCCTCTCCTCTAGCCTCTGGATAAGATCCTTCCATCATCCTAAATATCCCCAGCCAGCGACCCCTTACCCCCACCCCTAAGAAATCTCTGTCTGTCCCTGGAGACTCAGTCTGGGAACAGCATCGGAGATGACGCTGACCTCTTTCTAACTTCCTCTGTAGGACACTAAGATTGCCACAGTGCTCCAGTCTGGCCTTCTCTGGGTGGCAGTGGTCACCTTTGTTATGCTGGTAAGTTCTATGTCATTTTGACACAAGCTGGGGTCATAGAGCAGGGAGCCTCAGTTGAGAAAATGCCAGCCAAGGCAGGGCTGTAGGTAAGCCTGTAGAGCATTTTCTTAATTAGAGATGGGTGTAGGAGGGTACAGTCCATTGTGGGTTGTGCCATCCCTGGGCTAGTGGTCCTGTGTTCTATAAGAAAGCAGGATGATCAAATTATGTGAGCAAACCAGTAAGTGGCTCCCCTCCATGGCCTCTGCATCAGCTCCTGCCTCCAGGTTCCTGCCCCGGCTACTTTTGATGATAAACTGTTAGGCAGATTTGCGAGAGAGATAAACCCTCTCATCTCCAAGTTGCGATTGGTTATGGTGTTCCATCGCAGCAAGACAAGCCCTACCTAAGACGGCAGTGTGTTCTTTTTGTGATACCATTATGCATCCCTAGAAACATCCTGGCATCTCTCTATCCTCTCCAGCCGGCTCAGCCAGGGCCTTGCATTACACCAGTTGATTCCAGTCCCCACAACGGGCCTGCAGACAGGGTTGTTGTAGTTAAGCCTGTCCTACAGGCTTGCCTACAGCCCAGTCCTGTTTTCTCAACTGAAGCTTCCTCCTCTTTGACGACTCTAGTCTGTGTCAAGTTGACATAAAACTGGCCAGTACAGCGGGCTCCTTGTCACCTTGCACACAGCACTGTTAAGTCACAAACATTACATTATTAAACATTTCACAGGCCTGAGAAGCTCCAGTCTTCAAACTCACATATCCAGTCTCAGCTGGTCATGGTGGGGCACTCAGGAGGCAGAAGCAGGATCTCTGTGAGTTCGAGGCCAGCCTGGTCTATAGAGAAAGTCGAAGGACTACACAGAGAAACGCTGTTTTAAAAACAAACAAATACCCAGTCTATTTAAAACCCCAAATCTCTGTAAAACTTCAAAATGCCTTTTTTTAAAAAAAAAATTAAAGTTTAAAGTCTCAGGCTGAAGAGATGGATCAGTAGTTAAGAGAATTGGCTGCTCTAGAAGTCCTGAGTTTAACTCTCAGCAACCACATGGTGGCTCACAACCATCTGTAGTGAGATCTGGTGCCTTCCTCTGGCCTGCAGGCAGAACACTATACATAATAAATAAATCTTAAAAAAAAAGTTTAAAGTCTCAACTGTGGGGATATGATAAAGTAAATTAAATATTTTCTTCTTTACAAAGGAAGAACTGGGCAGTCGTCACAATCTGAACAAGGTCCTCCTGAATTCCAACACTGTAAATAACTTAGTGTCTAATATCTGGAATTCACTCATGATCATCTGGATCCTCCAAAGGGCTGGGTCACTTCTCTGTTCTAGTCCTTTGCAAAACACACAGCCTGTCTGCTAAGCGTGGGCAGGTTCCACACCATAGCCACACTGTCCTTGGTGGTAAGCCCATGCTATTGGCATCTCTAAAATGCTGGAGTCTTTGCTGGAACTGGACTGTGCCTTCACCAAAAGCCTCTTCTTGGCTCTTCTTATGATGCCAAGCCTCAACTTCTTGTCATGACCCTTCAGTCCTGGGCCTCCAACTGCTATTGGAGGCTGTATAGTCACCATTGGCCTCTCCTGGCCTCTCACAGCCCCAAGCCTCAGCTGCTCTCCATGATCCCTTCATGCCTTCAAAACAGCCTTGGTCACCTCTGGAACACAACCTCTGTGTGCTGACCCTGAGGAAACACTTCCCAGAAGATTTTCACCTCATCGATGCTGGTTTTTTCTGAGTCACAGTTGATTCTTCAGCCCCAGCTGCCCAGAACCATAAATTCTCAACTCAAAAGCCAACATCTCTTTGAGTGACTCTCAAGCTTCCCTCTAGAAATTCACACGCCAGGCTCCTGTCATCTGCTCTCAACATTTTTGCTTCCAAGCTCTCACACAGCCCACTTTCTAGCCTAAAGTCCTCCAATCCTCCACAGAACAGGTCTGTCACAGTAATTTCCTATGATCCTGTTACCAAAATCTATATTAGTCAGGGTTCTCTAGAGGAACTGAACTTATAGAATGAATATATAAAAATATAAAGAATACATAAATCCATATATATTAAAATAATATTATATACACACATATGGATCTATTAGAATGGCTCACAGGCTGTGGTCTAGCTCATCCAAGGATCCAGTGGTTGTTCAGCCCACAAGGCCGGATGTCTGACCTGGCCTTTGGCATATGCTGGAATCCCGAAGTCAGCTCTAATGCTAGTGAAGGAATGGGCTTGCCAGTGAGATCAAGCAAGCCAAGCAAGCTTCCTGCTTCCATGTTCTTTATATAGGCTCCCGGTAGAGGTGTGGCTAGATTAGAGGCAGATCTTCCCAATTTAAGATCTGGATTGAAAGTGGGTTTTCATACTTCAAATGATTTAATAAGGGGGAAAATCCCTCACAGATGTGCCCAGTGTCTTGGGTTTTAGTTAATTCTAGATTTAGCCAAGTCAAGAACCAAGAACAGCCGTCATAGCTGGTTTCAGAGCATTCATGTTTTTGACCCTCACATTGCCCAGGTTTGTACTGGACTCACTATATCATCAAGGATGGCTTTGAACGCCTGTTCCCACTGCCTTCACTTCCCAAGTGTTGAGATTATAAATATGAGCCATTATGTGCAGCTTGACACCAGTGCTGGGGATTGAACCCAGGAACTTGTACAGCTAGGCAAGCACTCTACCAACTGAACCACACCCCAACCCTTGGCCAGGGTTACTCAAATAGTGCCTCCAGGACTAGAGTCATCTGCACTCTTACTGTCCTGAGGAGCTTCTGTATCCCAGTCAGAGGGTTGTTCCATGACCTTGCAACCAGAGAGAGGCTGTTCCCCAGTAACTCACCGAGACGATGGTCATCACTAAGTTGATCACACCAGAGCCCACTATCACGTACTGGGACTGGATGGGGTCCACACCAGCCGAAGTGTAGATGATATCTGCATAGTAGTTGACCTAAACCACAGGTAGAGCTGTGAGCAGAGACACTGAGACGTGTCACTGAATTCCTGATCTCATTCTGAACAATGAACAGTTTGGGGAGCTTGTTCTGGGAAGCCTGGGCTGAGGAGCCTGTGCTGCAGAGCCTGGGCTGGGAAGCCTGTGTTGGGGCACCTGGGGAGCCTGGGCTAGGATGGAAGCAGAAGGTAGTGGTGAAGCTAGGCACCTGGTAGACCTGACTCTTCCCTGAGTTCTAGGCTCTGCTGAATGAGTCTTATAAGCTGCTGTGCTTATAAAATGGGAGCATTTTTCCCTATGTGACTTTACGTCCTGCAAACTCAGGCTCTCCCTTGTTAGAGGCCAACCCTGGTTCAGTCCCAGGATGCTACCCACCAGGTGGTTCCCAAGATCACTTGCTAAACAGTTCAAAACTCCAGGTGTCACCTCTTCCCATTACTTATCTTTCCTTTCCTTTCCCCAATGGCTCAGGATGGACATTTACGATTCTCCAGCTATTTGCCCATCCATAGGTAGAGTGAACATGGCATCAGATTTCCATAGCAAATGAGTCTACCAGGGTCTCCTGACTCAGGATAGAGCAATCTATGGCCTTTCCCTGGAACCTGTGACTGGGACCAGAGCTCAGACGTTTCTCTTCAGATCACTTACAGAGAGAGCAAATGACTACAGCAGGATATTTTTCTTTTGGGGACTAATAAGCCAAGGAAAAAGGTGTACAGGAAGAAAAATGTAAAGGGAGAGGAGAGGCAGAGAGTGCATGAGCTGCCTCTTTGATCTGGACAATGTGTTCCAGCTCCCCAAGACCACACTCATGACTGACCTTCCTCAGTGCAGCCACCAATTTCTGTAAATAAGGTCTGGCTTTGCTCTCTCTCTCTGTCTCTCTGTCTCTCCTCTTTCTCTTTTTTAAAGAGATGTACTTAATTTTATCTTATGTTCATGAGTGTTTAGCCTGCATGCATGTGTCTGTGCACTGTGTGTGTGGTACCCAGGGCCTCCAGGAGGGGGCGTCAGATCGCTTGGAACTAGAGTTACAGGTGGTTGTGAAATACAACATAGGTGCTGGGAATGGAGCCTGGATCCTGGGCAGGAGCAACCAGTGGTCTTAGCTGATGAGCTGTCTACATCTATCTATATGTCTGTCTGTCTGCCTTCCTTCCTTTCATTAATGAACTATCTACACCAATTTATCCATCTTTTGTTTTGTTTATGAAATTTAATCTTTACTGTACAAAGGGAAACAATTTGAACAAAATAATGGCGACAATGCAAACGATGTTCAAGACCCTCAGGAAGACAGACTGGCAGCAGGAAGCAGGGCAGCTCTTCCTCTGCCCTTTTCGGCCACGTACAGAAGATTCAGGTTTAACTTGCTCTAGAGAGGTGGAGGAACACTTTCTGCT
Organism: Phyllotis vaccarum; assembly: GCA_033318265.1. NCBI lineage: Eukaryota > Metazoa > Chordata > Mammalia > Rodentia > Cricetidae > Phyllotis > Phyllotis vaccarum. Next base: position 61,839,180 of record JARWLC010000003.1, on the reverse strand, counting down.
CTGAGATGGAGGCTTTAAAAGAAGTCATTGTTCACATGGCGGTAATAGTAATGTGTGTGATCAGATACAGCTAAATGTCCCATATTTTTGCTTGATGGCAGTGGAGTTCTGCTTCTACACCCTCATCTCGACCTAGGAGAACTCCTCAGATAACACAAACAACAAAACCCTGGAATCCACAGTTGTCTGTTGAAAAAGTTGGTTGGGAGACTCAGGAAAAGAAAAGGGACAGAGACGTCACAGCTTCTGCAGGGCACAGAGAAGTTAGGAGCAACAGTCATACTGTCAGCAGGAGTTCAAGGCAGAGTCCCGAGGTCAGTTTGGGATGTCTATTAAGAAGACATGAGCATGCACACTGAGTCTACACTGCCAGCTGCTGGTGGGCTGGGGAGATGCAATGGACGTGGATCCTCATCCTGCTTCAGGAGATGGGTGGCTATCACCTGTCTAGTGTGTTTATGGTGACCTCATCACAACTGCAGAACAGTGGGTTTGCCGGAAGCTGAGTAGGGGAGGTTCTCCAGATGTAGGGTATTCCAAATGGCTCCCTGATACCCCGACTTAGCCATATGTAGCTGTCTCCCAATTAAAGAGACAGGGCCAGGCGGTGGTGGCGCACGGCTTTAATCCCAGCACTTGGGAGGCAGAGGCAGGTGGGTCTCTGTGAGTTTGAGATCAGCCTGGTCTACAGAGCATGTTCTGGGGCAACCAGGGTTACACAGAGAAGCATTGTCTCAAAAAACCATCATCAGTAACAGAAACGAAACAAAAAACCCCAGAAGATAAAAAAGATGGTTCTTGACTGTGCCAACTCTGCTCTTGGTCTAGTGAACCCTTTTCTGCTTCAACTTGAAGTTTCTAAACTCTTGTGTACCCTCCTCATCCAGGAAGCCCTGGGAACTTCCTTCCTCAGTCACAGCTAATCAAATTGCATCACTGAAGAGCTTCACAACATTGGTACCCTCAGGTGCTGAGGCAAAGTCCAGGGGCAAGGAGAACCCCTCGGCAAGACCGAAGTTCTTTTGAATCATCTGTATGTCTCCATCAGTTTTATTGGCCACCGAGATGCATGGACTCTCAGGCTGCGTACCAGGTACTCAGGTTCTTAGAGGTGATTTTCCTCTAGATATCAAATACTGTGATGCAGGCATGCAGCTTATGGTAAAGGAGGCATGCATGCTCTGGAATTACTCCTGGTTTGCTTTATCCCAGTTTGCAAGGATCATCTTTCCATCTTCTGTGGCCATGTGCTTGTACAGAGATAGTTGCTGTGGCTGAAATCCATTCATGAAAAACATCTGCATGAGTCTGGAGGTACCCGTGGCATTGTCCCCCAGCAGATAGATGGTCTTCACTTTATCATGAGCATCATATTTCTCTTGGTTCAGTTAATAATGTTTGGTTCTGTCCTCTGCCATTAGCTCTTGGCTGTAGACAAGAGCCAGCCTTGAAGTCTTGTCACCATCTGCTTACAGGCCACTGTGCCCTCTCTGGTAGCAACTTAGCTATGTCTCCCTATCTTATTGCATTTATTACCCCCACCTCCCACCCTGCTCTCTCTCTCTGTATGTGTGGAGGTAAGAGTAGTTGTTTCTCTCATTCCACAGTGTGGGTTCCAGGAATCAAACTCAGACTGTCAGGCTTGGTGGCAAGTGCCTTAATACTGAACCTTCTTGCAAGGGCTAGGCTCTACTTCTTGCAAAGGGAACACCCAGAGTAATAACATACCCTATGCTCCCGGAATCTCTCCACCCAGCACCAGCTCTGCGGCTCATCCCTCCTGGAGGCTAGACTGAGCTTTCACATGGGTCAAAATGCAAAATGCTACTCCTGAACCTTCTGTGAATTCATTTTAAAAGACCCCAGGGGAACCAAAAATCTGGGGAGGGGGGTACCGCGCACCGCGTTGATCCCGGACAGCTGCTGGCCAACCATGAGCACGATGATAGAGATTAGCTGCCAGCGCAAGGGCCGGAAGGTGAAGAGATTGAGCACGGACAAGCGACCCTCTGCTTGCTCCTTGAGCGCCTCCTGGCGCATTTCTTCCACCTCAGCCTCCACGTCGTAGCTGGGGCCTCGCAGCCTCCTTAGAGCTGCAGAGAGGCAGCATGGCGCACTCACCCTCTGCTTCTGTTGCAACTCAGCCAGGCCCTTCTCCAGAACCCAGGTCTCACCCCAATCACACTCACCACCGAGCACAAGCTCTCTGCTCTCCAACTCTGTCCACTGTCACCCTGACCCCGTCTACGATCTCATCAAACGGCACCTGCCCATTCCATGCCATCATGCACATGGGGGGGGGGGGGGGGCTGTTGCTGAGTCCAGTACCTTGTCTTGCGGTCTTTTCGTCCCCTTTCTCAATCAGGGTGTAACGGGGACTCTCGGGGAAGAAGGGCAGCGAGAGAAGCTGAATCAGTGCAGGAACCCCCGTGAGAGCCAAGAGGATCGGCCAACCTGGATAGGGCAAACAAACGGCCTGAGACTTTAATCTGCGGGGGGGGGGGGGGCGGAACACAGGGGGCACACAGGGGGCACACAGCGGCATAGGTGTTCTCCCTTCCCCCACCTCCCAACCAGGTGATAAGCCAGCATGGTGAGCACCTAGTCCTTGTCAAGATGTGGCTGCCCGCAAAGGGCATTCATGTTAAAAGAGAGGTTAGGGCTTGGTGGGTAAGACTATTTGCATGAAGACCTCAGCTGACTCCCCAGCACCTACTTTAGAAGTCTTGTTTTCTGTGAATGCCCATGACCCCAGCATTCCGGAGGGTTGGGATGGGGAGGGGGGGTGGGCATCGGCAAGTGGATCCAGGAAGCTCATTGGCTGGCCAGTCTAGCCTTGCTTATAGCTGAGTCTTCTTCCATCTCCAGGACTCAGCAACCCTGCCCTAGACAAGGCTTTCTATCCTCAAGCTGACCTAAAGGTCGCCAAAACACCTTCCATTTGGACTATTGATAAGTTTGGACTCAGCTAAGCCAGTGACTGCCCCAGGCGTGCTCACCACCCACATGTGCTGCTGGTTACCTGTGTCATTGCCCAGAATGGACTGCAGACTGAAGATCTGTGCCAAGAGAACTCCGATGATGACAAATACCTCAGTCATTGTCCCTAATGTACCCCTCAGATTCTTGGGAGCCAATTCCCCCAGGTACATTGGAAGAATGCTGTAGGAGACGCCTGGTTCAGACAAAATGGGAGTCAGGGTCACCAAGGGCAGTCCCCAGCCTCTTGGAACCCAGTGCCTAAGGTTCACTCAACCCATCTTTTAATCCCTGAGTCTCATGAGGTGGAAAGAGGCTGATGCTGATTGTTTAATTTGAACCTGCTATAGCGGACTCTCCCAACCTTCCCGTTTCAGCCCTGCTGGAGTGTGAAAACTGTCTGCCAAGAAATTCCTTTTCCCAAAGTTTGGCAAAAGCCAGCATTTTCCCGGGAGCTGGAGAAAATAGTCCCTGCACGCTAAAGGGAATCATGTCTCTGGCAAAAGGGACCTATGGCTCTTCCATTAACCTATGCCAGTGGTGACCATTAGCATAACAAGGTGTATCCTAGCCTCTAGCTTGTCAATCCTTACTCACAAGAATGTGTTACAGACTTCTAAGCCCTCCACTCCAGCTCACAGGCTTCCCTGCCCCCATGTCAGGTACCAGTTCCCTCAAAACCCTAGAAATGTCTCACCACCACCTTGACACATCACCGCCATCACCAGATCTCTTTGCTTTCCAGAGAAAGCATTGTTTGTAGTAAACTTTCCCCTTTTCACAGAGCAGCCATCTTGGTTTCTTTATTCCACATCATTCAAAAATGATACTGTTACCTTCCTGGCTTCTGGGCCAGTTAACTGTTGGAGGGAGGATCTAAGCTGTGTGATAACTATTCATGTGAATCTACGTATTCAAGTCTTATTTTGGATGATTTTCTGTTATTTCTTAGGCACATATCTCTTACAGAGCCTTGCTGGAAGCACTGATGTGCGCCAGGCAAGCTTGCTCAGTCCTTCCTTTTTTTTTGTTTTCTGTGGGTGTGGTTCTGGGGATTGAACCGAGGGCTTTGTACATACATAAGGCAAGCACTCTACTATGGAGCCACAGTCCTAGCTCTCTCTCCCTTTTTAAAAATAAGAGAAACCACTGTAGTTAAGACTCCTACGTGCTGCCTGAGACAGAAACACCAGGTTCTCTTCCCTTGAAGCCATTTATTCTCTGATTAAAATGTTGTCCTCTTTGGGAGAGACCTGAAAAACTGACTTGGTTCTATGTTCCTCACAGTAAAATATCTCCTCTCTCCCTCCTCTTCCCTTCCCCTTCCTCCCTCTCTCCCTCCTTCTCTCTCTTTTTCTCTTTCTTTCTCTCCCTCCCTCCCTCTCTCCTTCCTTCCTTCTTTCCTTCCCAGACATCTCAAACCCAGGAGAAATGGCTGCCTATTTAACAATCTCAAAACAGACCCTGGCTACCAGGTTCTCCCAGCATCCCTCAGTCCCTACCTGTTCAGGGTCCTCCTGGCTAGCACACCCTCCTCCTACCCTAAACTTCTCCAGCCCAGGGACTGAGCTGGGCTGCCCTTCCCCCAGTGGCTCTTCTCTATATAATCAGCCATTTGGTTACACTGATCCTTTAGCTTTTCACCTTCCTGGCCTCTTGACCCCTGGCTCTTACCCTTCCCCTCGAAGGGTCTGGCTCAGGGTCACTTTGAGCCCTTCTAGGTGATTTTGTTTATGCTCTCCTGTTATCTACAATAAACCTTCCCTTCTACCTAGAAGAAGTTACCCCATTTCTCTCTCTTCAAACCCTGCCTTCTCTGAGAATTTCCCACTAAGAAAAGCCACCAAAAGCCCAGTTTGACATTCTTGGTGGCTGTGGCAGCTCTTCCTTTAAAGCTACCAGTGGCCCAAGCTCCTCCTAAAGCGTTATAATTGGGCACAAACCCATCTTGTAGAAAACATGTCACCACTCTTTGCCTACAGGGTATTTAAGCTCTCTCCTTAAGTTTGGCCATGTGATTTTTCTCCTGCCTCAATCTCTGGGACTGGAGGACTCACCTGGGGGTTTGCCCAAAATAAATCTGTTTGGTTTTTTTTTTTTCTTTTTTTCCCCCACTTTTAAAATTCAGCTTCATTTGTCTTACTGTGTCAATAGAGAAACCTATTATCAGTGTACAGAAACCTATTAATGGTTTCCTCTTATTTACTTATTTTTTCATTAAATGGTGTTGGCCTGAAGGTCTGGAGCTCACTATACAGACCAAGACAGACTTGAATCTACAGCAATCTGTTTGCCTCTGCCTCCTGAGTGCTGGGATTCTGGGCATGAAGAATGACTCCATTCCCTAAAGAGAACAGGCTAGAAAGCATGGGGCTTGCTAGGGCCTAGGGCTGGAAATTGGAAGAAACCTAGGGAGGAAAAAGGCAGATAGCTAGACCCCTGTGACTAGCTTTGGCCTCTGATGCTGGGCACCCATGTCTCATAGATGTTCCCTCACCAGTGCACACCAGACCAGCCTGGGTCTTCAGTGGCCACTCTTGGTACCTGCACAGATTCCCACCAGCACTCGAGACAAGATGATCAGCTCAAAGACCCGGGCCACTTTGCTGACTCCCATCAGGATGGCGGGGGTTATTGCGAAGACATTGTTGATCAGTAATGTTCCTTTTCTGCAAGACAGCAAGGCCCAGAGGACAGAGTTCCCACCACAGGTTTTTCTCACACCAAACCTAGTGTTCCAGGCTGTTCCCTGCGAAGGAGCCACAGCATGCCTGAGAAGGGCTGGTGGATGAGGAGTGTCCCCCAGGTCATGCATGTGCAACAATCCTGCCCCTCAGGGGCTTCAGATGACTCGGTTGTGGGAGGGTATTCCTAATAATGGGACTAGTTCTCTTATAATGCATAATGTTCTCTTCAGGTATACAAAAGAAAGCCCAAGTTGACCGAGAACGGGAAAGCAGTAGAAAAAGCATGTGTCAAAGTTTCAGGAAGGGAAGGGCTTGCTAGCCGGAGTGGTGGAGGGGGCTGCACATTCCAAACACTGCAGCTGCTCTCTGGAGGGTTCAAGCTTCCAGTGGCCCTGAAAACCCAGGAGGGTAAGCAGCACACAGCAATGTTATTGTCTTGGTATTCCTTTATCCTTCCCTATCCCCCAAGGAGCCTACTGGCCTCAGGGAGGCTCAGGCTGGCAAGACTCTGCTAGGCAGGTTATCTCCACTTCCCCTCCTGGCTCCTCGTTCGCAATATGAGTCTGGGGAGTGCCTTTAAGAGGTTGGATGTGATGGTACATGCCTTTAATCCTGACTCCTGGGAGGCAGAGACAGGTAGATCTCTATGAGTGATAGGCCAGCCTGGTCTACAAAGTGGGGCACTATCTAAAAAAAAAAAAAAAAAAAAAGGTCTTTAAGCATCCTCTACAACCAAAGTTTTATAACTAGGATGAGGAAGGAAACCTGGGTTTCCAGAACAGTCCAATTGATGTTTTCAAGGTGCTAAGTGTACATAGCCTTACCTGCAGCATGGTTAGAATCCATTGAATTCTTTCTTCACTCAACAGCCCAGAAAGGACAAGTTCACTGTTCACCAAGTATTTACAAGGAGAGGTTTCTGGGTCCAGTTTTCAGAAACAGACAATTTCCAACTGATAATATATTTTATTTATGCATGAAAAGGAAACTGTCGTATTTTTAGAGTTAGTTTTCATTATTGGCTCTCTAGTCCCCAAGCCCACACAGCCTACCTTGGTGTGACAAGTTCAAGTGAGCACGAGGACCTTGACCTGTACAGTCCTCTTTATCTTCAGTTGTGCCTCTGCGGCATGGGTATGTGAGTAGTCAAGCAAAGTGCACAGACCTGGGCTTCAACTCTAATTGAGATATGAAGCCAAGGCACGTGTGGTGTCTCAGGCCAGTTTCCACATTCAGGAAAGCTGTTGAGCCCATGTGAAGAGTGCTGTAAAAACCTGAAGCCATCTAACTCCTGAGCCTCCTTGAGTGGCATTTCTAAACATCTCCCACATGTGCTTAAGCGCAAGGCACCGAGTTAAGTACCATCAGAACCTTTGACCTCAGAGGGTGCAGCATCTCTGGAGCAGATGAGGAAGGATGCTTATATGCAGCTGCCCAGGAGAAAGAGCCCAAAGGGTGTGGCTAGCATAATCCCTGATATCTGCAGCAATGTGGAAGCTTGCTTTCAGGGTGGTCTCAGCTCCCCACCAGGAGAGCTGTGGCTTGCTGTGATAATTTCAAGTTTAGGAATGACATGTACTATTTACCTGCCCCATTTATCGACCATTAGGCCAACAATCAAGGACCCCAACAAGCCTCCCAATGGGAACATGGAAACAGTACAAGACCACAGGAGCAGCAGAGAATTCTCGTCCATGAATTTTCCATGCCGCTCAAAGTATGTATCATTGTAGAATGACTTGAAGACCTGAAAGACAGAACCCCATCCATTGCTCAAGATGCTATGCAACTCACAGAAATAGTGATGTAAATGTCCTTTGCTGCCCCTGCCATCTCATAGAGAACTGTTCCGGCCAGTACCCACAGGACACAATTGAACCAGTACATGTCTGAAAGCAAAATAATACACTGTGTGGAGGGAAAGCGATGGAAGCCAGACTGAAGAAAAATTGTTAAAAATTCACTTTCATGGTTTTATTCTGCCTGAGGCAGTATAGGAAAGAGTCACTCTCAGTGGGTGACTTTGGGCAGCGCGTCCGTCTTCATAGCCTTCATCTCCTCACCAGCTATACAAAGCATCTACTTCTGTCTGAGACAGGCTTCTTTCTACAGCTGTGACAAAACACGCAAGGAAGCTGGGGAGACAAGGCTTATGCCATCTTATTGCTCTCAGGACACACCCCATCTCTGGGGGAAGTCAGAGCAGGAACTCGAGACAGGAACCTGGAGACAGGAGCTGATGCACAGGCCATGGAGGAATGCTGCTTACTGGCTTGCTTCCCACAGCCTTCTGAGCCTGCTTTCTTGTACAACCCTGGACCACTTACCTAGGGATGACACTACCCACAGTGAGCTGCATTCTCTTGTATCAGTCATCAATCAAGAAAACGCCTGGCCAATTTAGAGGGAGTATTTTCTCAAGTTAGGTTCCCTCTTCCAAATCCACTCTAGCTTGTACTGACATAAAACTATCCAGCATATTAATTATAACAGTGATAGCACTTTGCCTGTGTCATACTTAGAAGAGATGGTCCAGGGCTGGGCATGCAGTTTAGATGGTAGAGCACTTGCCTAGTGTGCACGATGCCTTGGGTTCCATCCCCAACCTGAATAAAATCAGCTTTGGTGGTGCACACTTAGGGGACGTAGAGGCAGGAGGATCAGAACTTCAAGGTCAGCTTCAGCTACATATAGAGTCTGAGACTAGTCTGAGCTACCAAGATTCTGCCTTAAAAAGTTGAGTGGGGAGGGGCGGCTGGGGAGATGGCAGCAGTTACTCAAGCCAATTGCTCTTGCAGAAGACTGGAGTTTGGTTTCCAGCACCCACATCAGGTGGCTTACAACTACCTGCCTCAGGCTCTTCTAGCCACTATTGGGGTACACACAGAGAGATTTAAAAAATGGATCCCAAACTGGGGATGTAGCTCAGTGATGAGCACTTGCCTATCCTTCCAGGCCCTGGGTTTAATTCTTGACATCATAGAAACAAACACACAAATAAGCCTCAGCACTGAGCAAAGTGCTTTCTTCTGCCTGGGAGGCCAGTTGCTGGCAACTAAGACTGGAAAGGAATCTATGGAATCAGGTGTAAGCCTTTTTTATCTGGGGGTTAAGAGCGAAGACACTCATACACTCTCTTGATGGTCTCCTTCTGTATTCTTTTTTAAAAAATATTTTACTTAACTTTATTTTATGTGCATTGTTATAAAGGTGTTAAATCTCCTGGAATGGGAGTTACAGACAGTTGTGAGCTGCCATATGGGCGCTGGGGATTGAACCCAGGTCTTCTGAAAGAAGAGCCGGTGCTCCTAACCCCCAAGCCATCTCTCCAGTCCCTCTTCTGTATCCATTCTGTGTTCTCTATTCTCCATTCCCGTCTCTATCCAGAGGTTCCCTCTCTGTCTCTCTTGATGTTTTTCTTCTAACTCACTTTATTTTCTTTTTTACAGGTCCCTGCAAAATCTTTCAAGCAATATAAAAATTACAATGTAGTTACATTCTTTTTTCAAGTGAATGAGATACACTGAATGGGTATTTACAAGAACACAAGTAAAAAAAAAATCATGTTTTCCATATCCCTTGCATGATTAAACATTTTATATATTACAGGGGAAAAACGAGTCCTAGGAACCCAGATGCACTCATATCCAAGCAGCTTGTTATAGGGCTATGTTAACAGGGTGTGAGAAAGCAAGGCATTTTTTCTCAGCCAGTCCTTTTTCTGGCAGGCTGTGCATTGCAGTTACAGAGGAAAAAAAAATCACTTTATTACTTATCTTGAAAGGTAATCTTATAAGGAACCTCAAAGGAAAGCCACGAGCCTAAACTTTTACACACAAAATAGTCAGCTCTACTTTAACTCGGTAGGGTGCGTGCCCACTCAGCAATAGTCTTATATCAGGAGATTGAAGGCAGAAATGTGTACAAGGAATTCATCATAATCTTTGATCACTAGTCAGTCCTAAAAGAAAAGTTCTTCAGCTAGTAATAATTGGCTGCTTTGGCCTTTGCTTCTTAACCTAATGAAATTATAACTCAGCTATGTGCCCCTTGTGAACTCTAGATTATTTTCTAGGGTTTTTCGTCTCAAAGCTTTATCAAAGCATCTCAGTCTAACCTGAAGTTATTTTGAGACTTTGTTTCAGCTATGATGCCACTGAACTGTGAATGCATCGTTCAATGCCAAGATTTAAAGAATTTGAGGTAGCCTGGCTCCTAGGACTCCATTGTTTTCCTTAATTATTTATCTAATTGTGAGCTATGCCTCCCCTTAGGTGAAACTTATAGGCCCTATCTGTGTAACATTTCCTTGTATTTATTTTCAATCATCAAAACGCTATTTAAACTAACATTATTATTATCAATTAGACAGTGCAGCTTAGGAAGAAGTCATCTTCAAAATAATCCACAGGTAAAAATGCTCAGTAGTATGGGATATTTCCAGGAGGTAAACACACTACATTATAGGCAGTGGGGATTTTCCCGCACTCAGTCACACCATGCCAGATACCAGAGAAAGATGGAAGCAGCAAACATGTGAAGGCACAGCAGAAGCAAAAGACGTTCTGGAGTCTGTGGTCTTGGGGCCTTGTCTGTCTGAGAGTCTCTCATTAGGGAATCACCTCCTGGTGAGCTGATACCTCAAAGTTCAATTGTAACTTGCTGCTACTCTGACAAGGCCATTGACAGTGGTCATGCCTCTGATCATAAAACACTAGAGAGGCTGAGCCAGGATGATGACTCTGGGCCAGCTAGATGTGTATAATATCTCAATACATCTAGTACTGGGACCAGTGGGATGGCTCAGTGGTTACTTTAAAAGCTGATGACCTGAGTCAGACCCTCAGAGTAGAAGCAGAGAAAGGATTCCTATGAGTTGTCTTTTGACCTCACATACTCACTGTGGCAAGTACATGCCCCACACATACTCAGACACACTCGAGACAGACTGAATAAATATAAATAAATAAATGCAATTATACATGTGTATTTCTTCTTTTTTTTTTGAGACAGGATCTTTCTATATACGTAGTCTTGGCTATACTGGAGCTTTCTATGTAGACCAGACTAGTCTTAAATTCATAAGACATCTGCCTGCCTCTCCAGTGCTGAGATTAAATGTGTTTACCGCCATACCTGGTGAAATACCATATACATATTTTTTTAATCTCCTGGCTGATGATGTTGCTCATTGGGAGAACACTTTTCTGATATGCATGAGGCCTGGGTTTGATTCTCAATATTGCAAAATATAATATCACCAAACCTTTATAAGACCAAGGATTCTCCATCAAGGATAAGTAACATATATATGTGTATGTATATATCATATGTACATATAATGTATATAAATGTAATTCATATGCATACATATTCACATATGTATATATACCACGGCTAACTATTTGCTTTCTCTCTTACAAACAACAGCTGTAAGTCAATGACATTATTTATTTATCTATCTATCTATCTTTTATACAGGGTCTCACCGACCTGGGCTAACCTTGAACTCTCAATTCTCTTTCTTCACTTCCTTAGCATCTGGGATAACAGACGAGCATCACAGTACCTGTCTCCTAGTGACACCGATTTTTAAAAAATACTGCTGAATTTATATCCCTAAGTGAATAGATCATGCCGCCAAGGTGCTTGTCCATTTTGCTCCTTCAGGGACATCTTCTCTGCATCTGTCCTTGCGAGTCCTGCTTCATTGGTCTCTCCCTCTATATCTCAGATCTCCCATCAGTACACACATGATGCCTACTGTATGAAATCAAAACTAGGCCCTTCATCACCCCCCTGTTAAATTTCATTCTCAGACTCTCCCATATAGCAAAATTACTTCACAAGCATGGTTGCTCTTCCCACGTTTCTGCTTCACACCATCTGTCTCCTCTTGAGCTCACTCCAGACAGTCTTTATCTCTGTTGCTTCTCCTTGCCCCAAATGTGATCCCTAAATGTTAACAGAGTTCAGTTCCCCAAATGCTAACAGAATATCTGTCATCTACACATGCCCTGCCCTGGCGAGGAAAGTGGCACCAAAGCCTAAGGTGTTTAGGGACAGAATGCAGGTCCCCTAGGAAAGACGGACAAGGCTGGGAAAATGCCTCATGTTGCCCTTGGTCCTCAGAGATGGGCATCTAGGGGAGTCCTAGGACAGGATGAAGCTTTCAGAAGCAACCAGCAGCTGACTTCTACCCATTAGACCACCTTGTGCCCACCTTGTGAGGTGTGTTGATCACAGCGATGTTGTAGCCATACTGGAAGGCTGAGCCAAAGGATGCACTTAGGGTAGTCAGGACCAATGTGAGCTGTAGGCTCTGTAGGAGAGATTTCCAAGGTCAGGGACCCTTGTAGGGCTGGTTCCTGGAGCGCCTAGGATTAGAGGTGGGGTGAGGGAGCTAGGCCTCTGCTTCCTCCTTAGATGGAAAGGAAGGTCTGGCTAGGAACAGACTGTGATCATGGAAGGAAGAGGAGGAGACTGTTTGAAAAGGTGACCCAAGCAGATGCTGTCAGAACTCTGAGGTCTCCTTTCTTGTTTCTAGGCATTCATTTTTCCTACCTTTACCCTTCAGGGTGGAGAGTTGTGAAGCAGCACCATGGGGTCTCCCCAAGCTTTGCTGGAGCAGGCCTGTTCTGAAGCATGGAGTTTGAGTATGGCAGACCCCCTGCGTCCATCTGGATAGACACTCTCTGAAAGCCCTCCTTGATAGATTGATTCTAGGGCTCTCATCTACGTACAACGGTCTCCAGCTTGGTGAGAGAGGCAGTTTCCAAAATTGGCACTTACCCCCTTCATGTGTGGTGTGGGCAGAGGTTCCCCTTTCCCCTTGTTCTCCATCTTCTTTCAGATAGGGGAACAGGAGCTCTCTGCCTCTCAGATGCCACCAGACCCTGCTCTGCACTGGCTGCCAGCTGAATCTGCTGAGTTTCCCTGAGGCTGGCTTAGTATATCATCCTCTTGCCCTCTGGACCTTAATGGCTTTCCACAGGAGCCCATTCTCCTTGATAGGCTGATAAGATACGTGTTGATGCTTTGCCAGTGGCATCCGCATGGAGAGGGTGTTATGTTTTTGCATCCTACAGCTGCAAACCGACAGCCCCCCCCCCCCCTTTCCCAAAAGAAGGAAAAAGGTACCAGTTGCTCCCTGAATTGAGTTTTGGAAATCAAAGCAAGCTACAGCTTTGACCTTGACAGCTTCTCTTGTGTTTTTTTCAGCTGATGTGCTTTCCTCATGGTTTGGGTTAATTATCTATTTAGGGGAAAGAACCCCAGTGTTTTTAGTGCAACTTTGTGGGCCATGGTGACAAATATCATAATCTCGGCTTGGGAAAAGACTGGAGGACCAGCGGTCAGTCCAGGAAACACAATAAGGCCAAAAACAAAAATCCAAGGCCTGGGAAGTGGTTCAGTGGCAGTCTGCTGCTTAATGTGCACAGAACTCTGGATTTCAGCAGGTGGTGGTATACACCTTTAACCCACACACTCTGGAGGTTGAGGCCAGCTTGGTCTACAGGATAGCCAGGTCTGCATGAATAAACTGTGTCTCAAAACAAGACAAAATAAATGAGATAAAACAAAGAAACAAGAAAGACACTGGATTCCATTCCCAGCATTACCAACCAAGACAAGACAAGGCAACCTTACAACCTTAATAATTTACATTTGAATTAATTAACTATTTATTATATCATTACCACTGCTGTGCATGTGTGGGGATGTGCATGCATCACAGTGCACATACAGAGGTCAAAGGACAATTTTCAGGAGTCAGTTCTCTCCTTAACAGAGGCATTTTTAAAATGTTGGGTCACCTGGGTCACTCATTTTCACTGGTGTCTGTCTCCTTGCTCTGAAAATACATAAGCTTTTAAAGGTAGCATACATGTCTGCATTAATAGAAGTATCGAATGTGTATTGTACATAAATCAGCCAAAGGTGATATTTTTGTTTTATGTTTAAGCAGGTAGAATATACATCACATGCCTGTAGTTTGTCTAAGTTTATTTCTTTGGGTTTGTAGTCAGGTTTTCCAGAAGGTCTTCCTTGATCAAATCTGACTTTTCTTAATCTGGAGTGAATCCATAGCCTATCATTTCCTGTGGAAAGGCGGCATAAACTCTCCCCCAAAGTAACACATCTTTTGACTTAAATTTTGAAGTCAAGACATTTTTAAAATATATAGGTTGGTTTAATCTAGCAGCATTTATAATCCAGTGTGTTTTAGCAGATCTTGCTCCTTCCTCAGCAGTCAAAAAATTCAAAGATAACACAATAACTTATGGTATTCAGACTCTGTGTATTTTCCATTTTTACATGAATGATTATATTTTTTATTATACTATTCCTTTTTAAGAACTTTATTTTAAAGCTATATTTATAAATATAAGACCATATATATTTTTCTCATCTCTCTCCCAAGCTTACACATATTTTTAAACACACTGTGACCCATTTAGAGGCTCTTTTCATCTGAATCTGTCCTTACTGTGCATCTATAACCTTTTCTGTCTGCATGAGCAAAAACACTGCTGAATAACTTAGATCATGGCAACTAGTGATTGGCTCCTCCTCCTCAGTTTCCTGAAAGCTTAATGAGAGTCTCCATCTCTTATGGTGTACCTTTACTACCTTGACTCTTGGAAATTTCTTAGTTCACACTGCCACAGAAAGTATGTCACCTAGTGCTCATAAATGCCATGTAAGTGTTGGTAATAGGGCCTCTTAAAACAGCCACTGGTTTTAGCCACTAGCACTGAGCCAGGAAGCTGTCTCTTAAAGGAGCTGAGCCACTGCTTACCACCAGCACACAGAGCCCACCCGAGAAAATTTGGCTACCAAGGAGTCATGCTTTACTCCATTCTTATGTGTCTAGAATCCTTTTCTAAAGCTTTTTCAGGTTTTACTTGGAAATTCTAGCCAAACATTTGGGTAACATATGTAGGTGATGTTTTCCTGTCCCAACCACCTGCTCCCAAATAACTGACTTGCAGATTTAATATAAATTATAAATGATCGGCCAGTAGCTCAGGCTTGTTCTTAACTAACGTTTACAACTTAACCCATTTATATTAATCTATATGTTGTCCCAAGGCTCATGTCTTTTACCTTTATCCCATTTTGTGTGTCTGACTTGTTCTCTGACTGGCTGGCCACCGCTCTGGCCCCACCCTTCCTTATCCCATCATTCTCAGTTTAGTTTTCTCACCCAACTTTATCCTGTTCAGCTATTGGCCAGTCAGCTTGTTTATTAAACCAATCATAGTGGCATATAGTCACACAGTGCACAGAATGATTGTTCTACAGCAATGAAACATGATGACTATAGGCAACTTAAAAAAGAGAGTTTGCTTTGGTTATGGTTCAAGAGGAATAAGAGTCCATCAGTGTGGGGAGGCACAGCAGCAAGTGGTAGGCAGTAGAGCAGGAGGCCACATCTTTAAGTGAGAACAAAGCATAGAAAATTAGAAGTAGGGTGAGGTTATATACCCTCACAGCCCACTCCCAGTGACAACTAGACCTCCCCAAACAACACAACCAACTGGAAACCAAGTGTTCAAATACCTGACTCATGGGGCCCATTTCTCATTCAAACTACTATAGTGTGTGTGCGTGTGCGTGTGCGTGTGTGTGTGTGTGTGATGTGAATGTGTGACTTTGTACATGGAGGTCTCAGGATAACTTCAGGTGTCTGTTATCAGCTTCTACTTTGTTTGCGACAGGGTCTTATTATTTGGTCCTTCTTCTGATAGGTTAGGGGGCTGCCAGCTTCTGGGGATTTTCCTGTCTCTGCCTCCCACATTGACATATGAACACTGGGATTCAAATCCATGCTATTATGTCCAGCTGTTACATGAGTTATGAGAACTCCAACTCAGGTCCTCATGTTAGTGTGGCAAGCATTTTACTGACTAAGCTATCTTTCTAGCCTACAACCTTTTTATTTCTAATTACAATGAGTAGTGAAAGTTAGAAATAATGAGTAGAAGTAATTAGTAAATAGCTGTAATTGATGTGCTTTAGATCTTTGATACCCCAAACCCATGTGTTAAAGACTTGGGCTTAGATTGTTCTGGTGGAAGGTGGTGGTGGGAGATGTTGAGTTATTGGGATGTGCTCTTGATAAGGATTGCGGTTGCCTGGCTCGTCTGTTCCCTCCATTTCCTGGCTACGAGGTAAATGACCTTTACCTGCTATGTAATTATGTGAACTACTGTAACATGCTGATTCAAGATATAAAAGCAAAAGGACAAAGTGGCCACACAGGGATGGTTCCCAAACAGAAATAAGTACATTTTTCTTTTAAGATTGACTATGGGGCTGGCAAATGACTCAGAGGTTAAAGGTGTGAACTGCCTTATCTGATGACTTGAGTTCACTCCCAGGAACCCACGTGATGGAGAGAACTGATCCCCGTTATCAGGATGACACATGCTGACTAACACAAATGCTTAATAAGTCAATAAAAACATTGAATAATAGAAAGACATTCATGTCATAATTACCTCTGTTAGGAAAGGGAGAGAGGGAGAAAGCTGGAAGAAGAAAGAGGAAGAAGGTAGAAGGGAAGAAGGAAGAGGGAAGCAAAAAGAAAGATGAAGGAAGAATGGATGGAAGGGAGGGAGGGAGAGAGGAGAGAATGAAGGAGGGAGGAGAGGAAGGGCCTTTCTCTTGCTGTGATAACATTGACCGGAAGCCACTTGGGGAGTGCAGTCAGAGATTCCACAGAGCCATTGCATCTGGCTTGAATTACTGAGTGAGAACACCCTGGCTTTGAGCTACCTTTTGTGTATAGTCAGTGAGTGTTATCTTTTGTTTAAGTCAGGGATTGTTACCTTGAGTTGCCCTTTTGAAAGAGTCTCAGAGCCTTTGCATACCTTAGTCTTGGAGGATCTGACAAAGCAGGTCTTATGGCTGAGAATCTCTTGGGCAAATGGTTTCTTCAAACAACTCCAAATGAAAGGCTTATTATGAAGAGACTGACTTGCTCAAGGTGTAATTTGTGTAACAATAAAGGAGGCTTTTACAAAGCCATGAGCAGTGAGTTCATCAGAATCTGCCTCCCCTACTGCTGCTGTTGCTAGATTACATGTTGGAGTGACCCTCTTTCTTCTAATGACCCAAGCAACCCAGAACACTGACAATTGGTGGGATTGGAGAAAGAAGGTATCTGGACACTCCAGGACTGGAGGTACAACATGAACTCACACATGTAAGTGAGGATTCCAGGATTTGGCAGGGACGTGGAGAATTTAAATTCCTCATCTCAGGAGCAACAAAATGTGCAGTGCAGAGAGCTTTGCTCCAAACAGGTCTGATGACCTGGGACAGATGTGTGAAGTTGGCTTAGGGAAGAAACTATGATCACCTGTTTCAAACAAATGACGGGGGATAGCCTGGGCTATTTTCATTTATACAGTTTCAAAGGTTTACATAAACAGTTTTACAGTCAATTTGTTTCCTTGTGTGTCTAATAATGGTTACAATAACTGCCAGTTTGTTCCATTCCCCTCCTATCCCCAACTTTCCCACTGGTAACCATTACTTACTTAATTCACAGCTCCAGTGTTAGAAGCACAAGCAGTTTCATAACTAGGCACATCTACAGACAGAACATGTGCCCAGTTGGTAGCCTTTGCGGAAATGTCATGCACAGTAAAAGAGCATTTTGCCTCTAGTGGCTAATATTTACCTCTGGTAAAAATCTAAGTTCTCACAATCAACTCACCAGCCAAGGCTGAATCAATTCTTTCTTCATTCTGTACCTACTCTATTTCTTCCAAGTTATCCTATGGGCAACATAGCTTGGAAACTTACTCATAATAGTTACACTGCTTTTCTCTTGTTCCCATGTCCCTTCCTTTCAACTTCCTACAGTACTGGCACAACTATTGGAAATGAGGCATTGTGGGTTTCTATGATCCTGCTTCATTCTCTGTTCCCAGACAGTTCCCATTAATGCTTGACATTATCTATATTAGCATTTCTCCTAGACTCTTGTGGTTAAAATCATTCTCTCCAAAAGTTATGCAAATTTGTAATATTACCATGAACTACTGTGGCTCTCTCAGGCTAGTCACAAGGTGTTCTTAAAGAACCTGAATTCATAGTCACACTTGAAACATCAAAGGCTTTAGAGGTTGAATTAGGTCCACTGTATATTTTTTAACAACATCCCCTCTGGCTCACCCAGAGGAGAGTCATCAGGAGGAAGTTTTTCCTCTTGTAAGAGATATTTTTATTCACACCTCTGAGAAAGGGA
Organism: Phyllotis vaccarum; assembly: GCA_033318265.1. NCBI lineage: Eukaryota > Metazoa > Chordata > Mammalia > Rodentia > Cricetidae > Phyllotis > Phyllotis vaccarum. The sequence goes on along the minus strand of JARWLC010000003.1, from coordinate 61,821,249 downwards.
AGCTAAAGGCATCTAGCAATATGGTTTGTATAGAGAACGCAAAGAGAGTGGGGTGCACATATGATCCTGGGGTCACACCCAGAATTATGCAGGGGACTATCCAATGGTCTTGCCAAAGTGGGTCAGATTCTCCAGGGCTGTAAGGAACATTTGTTTATACTATTCTCAGGCTTTGTCCCCCGAAGAAGTCACACGGCTCCTGGCAGTACAGTTGCTGAAGTGCTTGTTAAAAAGAAAAGAATTAACCACACAATTATTGCAAATATTAAAGCTACAAGCAAAATGACCTCCGAGCCAAAGAATAAATGAAGGAAGAAGAGCCTTCTCAGTAGAAAAAGGGAAAGTGTTGATCAAGAAAAAAGGGTTTTCATGGTGGAAGAAGGTGTAGGAAAAAGGTCCCCCTGACAGTTACTAGTTGGAAACCTACAGAAATCACAGATCTAAATAAACAGTGGTGCAAGGGGGATGTATTTGCCTTCTGTGGGACACATTTTAAATAACTAGACTGCCCAGAATAAAATTATTCCAAAAGATTAAAAGAAATTAATGATAGTTGGAACTTAGAGCTCTCTGGCACTGACTGCCTGCTCTTTCAGCTAAGGGCCCACCAGTGTGAGTGGCAACACCTGAATTCCACAGAGTAACAGGCAGGCCTCCACAGCTGCAGCATGAGCACAGCCAGCCTGTAACTTAAAATTTGTTCTTTGTTTTCTTGATTTTGGTTTAAATGTTTTGTGTATGTATGTGTGTGTGCATGTGTGTGTGTGTGCGTGCATGTGTGTATGCGTGCATGTGTGCGCGTGTATGTGTGTGTGCATGTGTGTATGAGCGCATGTGTGCATGTGTGTGTGCATATGTGTGTGCGTGTATGTGTGTGTGTGCGTCTGTGTATGCACGCATATGTGCATGTGCGTGTGCATGTGTGTGTGTCTCACAGCAGGAATAACATAATGCCAATGATCCTTTTATGGGAGAAAGAATTTTTTTTTAAAGGCCAACTTCCTAGTACAAAATAATCATAACCAGGGCATACAGTACTAAGTCAACGCTGTTTAAATTTCCAGAGGTATAAGTCATTTAATATATGAAAGATGCCATCTTCTCTTGATCATCTAATTAGTGTTTCACTAAATGTTTAATTTTCGTAGGAAGTAAATTAAAAGGCTGAAATTCATAGTTTTGAGTTATATCATTGGTTATGCTTTTACGTGCTTATCCCTTCTGAGGATCGGGCTCTTTGGTGTCTTTAAAGAAAAACTCAGGCTCAGTATGAAGATCTAATGCTGTTTTAAATTTAGCAATCTTACATTATCTCCACAAATTCCTTGTTATCAAATAGCCACTGGGATATATGGTCCTCTTCCCCCAGGGACAGCACGAATAATTGTGAGAAGAGGTATTTTAATGTCTGAAGGTTTTCTTGTACATCCAGGAATTATAAATAGAGATTACAAAGGAGGAGTTAAAATTACAGCCTATGTAAAACAGACTCTGCAAATAGAAGCTGGGGATAGAATTGTTTAATTGTTATTACTCCCATATCTTAAAAGTAAATCAGCTTCAACATATAGGACAGGAGGATTTGGAAGTACTGGGAAGAAAGCATTTTGTCAAATTGTTATTAATGGTAAGAGGCCAAAGTTGAAATTACAAGTAAATGGCATTGAGATGAAAGGGTTAGTGAACACTGGAGCTGATATGTTTATAATGTCTCAAGAATCTTGGAATCTCAACTGGCCTTTCCAAGAAGTGGCCATTCAGTTTTATTAGGTATTGGAATATCAGGTGAAACGGAACAAAGGATAGAGTGGATTAAATGTATAGGACCTGAAGGACAAACAGGGATATTTAAGCCTTGTGTGTCCAGCTTTTCACTCTTCACTCTTTTGGGTCTTTATGCTCTCTTGGGGAGCCTGCCACCCAGCTCCCAATAAATAACTACTTACAGAGTCTAATTCTGACTTATGAATGCCCAGCCTCAGTTTGGCTTATTTTAGCCAGATTTTCTTAGATTATCCAATCTACCTTTTGCCTCTGGGCTTTTTCTCTATTTCTGTATATTTTTTCTTTCTTAGTCTCTGACTGACTGGTTGGCTTGTTGGCTGGGTGGCTGGGTGGCTGGGTGGCTGGGTGGCTGGGTGGCTGGGTGGCTGGGTGGCTGGGTGGCTGGGTGGTTGGGTGGCTGGGTGGCTGGGTGACTGGGTGGCTGGGTGGCTGGGTGGCTGGGTGGCTGGGTGGCTAGTCCCTTCTTTTCTTGTTCCTCTATCTCCATCTCCTCCTCCCAGATTTCTCTATCCATATATTCTCTCTGCCTTCCAGTCCCGCCTATCCTTTTTCCTGCCATTCAACTCTTTATTAAACCAATCAGGTGTTTTAGGCAGGCAAAGTGACACAGCTTCACAGACTTAAATGCAACATATAAGAATGTAACACACTTTTCACCACTTAACAAATGTTTCACAGCATAAACAAATGCAGCATATCTTATAATAGTCTATGACATATTTGGCTATATAGCCATAAATTTATGGGAGATAGATTTGTTATAACAATTGAGAGCTCAAATTAATATTCCTACAATTTCAGAAACAGCTTGTAGAAATAATGCTAAAAAAGGATATGTTCCTGGAGAAGATATTGAAAAGAATTATTAAGGAGAATCACAGGCTATATATGTTGTCCAGCAGCAGGACAAAATAGGAATTGGCTACCCAAATTTGGAGTAGGGGCCACTGCCAGAAGCCCAAGTCTTTTGTCTTTAAAATGGTTAACTAATAAATCTGTATGGGTGGAACAGTGACCCTTAACTAAAAAAAAAATTACAAGTGCTTAAGCAAGTAATAAAAAAAACATTTAGATGCTAAACATATTGAGGAAACTACTAATCTTTGGAATTCTCTGTATTTGTAATAAAAAAGAAATTTGGAAAATGGAGAATGTTAACTGATTTCAGAGCTGTAAATAAAGTAATTCAACCTATGGGTCCTTTATAGCCTGGAATTCCTTTACCTTCCGCATTACCTAAAGATTGGCCTGTTAGGTACTGGTTTACAATATTGTTTCTTCACTATCCCTCTACAAGAATAAGATAGAGAGAAATTTGCTTTTACAGTGCCTACTTATAATAATGCCAAGCCTATAAAGTGATATCAATAAAAAAGGTTTTTCCATAGAAAATGTTGAATAGTCCAACTTTGTGTCAGTATTTTGTAAATCAATCATTAGTAATAGTGTGTAAACAATTTTTCTCAATCCATTACTTACCATTATATAAGTGATATTTTATTGGCTTCTTCTAATAGAGATACTTTAGATACAATACTTAATGAAATACAAAGCATTTTACCTTGTTGGGGATTACAGATTGCTCCTGAATAAATACAAAGTGGAGAGTCTCTTAATTATTTAGGATTTAAATTAAGTAAATAGAGAATACAGTCACAAAAGGTACATATTAGAACAGATAAATTGCACAATGTTAGTGATTTTCAAAATTATTGATGATAGTAACTGGTTGTAGCCCACCATTGGATTGACTACACAAGAATTATGCAATTTGTTTCAAATTTTACAAGGTCACCTGGACTCGGACAGTTCAACACAACAGCTGAAGCAGAAAAGGAATTTCCCAAGTAGAACAGAAATTGCAGAATGCCTATGTAGACTGATTAATTCTCACAATTGAATGTATTTTGGTTATTTTACCTTCTATCCATCCCCTTACTTACATAATTACTCATTATGCAAGGGGGGGTTAATATTTTGGAATGGATTTATTTTAGCTCACAGAGTAAAAGTTAAAAAAAAAAGATATAGGAAAGGTTTCTAAATTAATTATGAATTGAAAAATAAGACTTCATCAATTATTAGGAATGGATTTAACTGAGATTATAGTACCCTTTCCTAATGCTAAAAATATGCAATTGTGGGTGATTAATGATGATTGACAAAGAGCTTGTAGTAATTTCTTAGGAGAGATTAACAACAAATATCCAAAAAGTAAGCAACTTCAGTTTTGAAATGAACTAAATGGATTCTTCCTCACGTAGTAAAACAAAGCACCTATTTCTGGGGTGCTTGCATTTTATAGTGATGCAAATACATTAAGAATGGGAGAAAGCAACAGTGAAGTAATTTAAAGTCCATATGTTTCAATCAAAAAATCAGAGTTATATGCCATCCCATTGCTTTAGTTAGACTTTATAAATCTCTTTATAATTACTGATTCCCAATATGCAGAAGGGATTGCATTACATATGAAAACTGCCAAACTTCTTCCTGATAATTCAGAGTTAATTTTGCTATTCATACAGCTATAACAAGTGTTCTGGGATAGAAATTACCCACCAGATATCACTCATATTCAGTATCTTCCTGGATTGCCTGGACCATTAGCATAAGGAAATGAAGAAATTGATCTATTACTGGTAGGAACTATGCTGGAAGCTTCAGAATTTCATTTTAAAAATATCGTGTTAATAGTAAAGGCTTAAAAAAAAGTTTTGCATCACCTGGCAACTAGCAAAAGAAATTATAAAAAATTGTCTCACTTTTTCTTTGAACAATCAAGTCCCTTTACCTGCAGGAAGTAATCCTAAAGGTACACAAAGAAATGAAATTTGATAAACGGATATATTTCATTTAGCAAAAGTTTAAAAATTAAAATATATTCATCATACCATATATATATATATGATTTCAATTTCAATTTCGGCATTGAGTTCTAAAAAGGCTGATTTTATAATTACACAGTTATTGAAGACAATGACTCTAATGGACATACCAATACACATCAAAACTGATACTGCCTCTGCTTATGTTTCCAATATAATAAAACTTTTTAAAAGTGTCATAACATGAAACTTATGTTATATCATATAATCCTACAGGAAAAACAATTGTTAAAAGATGTAATCACATTCTAGAAGAGACGCTTTTTAAACAGAGGGGGAATATGAAGACTCTAGGGGATAGGCTGTAAAATGCTTTACCAACTTAAAATTTTTGAAATTCTAATGAATAGGCATAACAGCTGCTGAAAGGCATTGGATTGTGGGGAAAAAAAAAACTGCTGACTTGAGTCATGCTATGTACTGTGAGAATATTTTAACTTCAGAATGGAAACCAGAGAACGTATTATATTGGGGCCTAGGTTATGTTTATGTTTCTGCAGGAGACAAAAAGTTGTGAAATAAAGAGATTTAAAGAAAAGCCTTTGAAATGGATGGTTAAGGAACTGTCTGATGAAGGAGAGAGAGAATAGTTTGACTGGGGAACCTTCAAATGCTACAACCTTGCTCCTTGTTATGTTATCTGTGGTCACTATATAGGTAACAGGGACCAATGATACATATTGGGCCTATATTTCTAATCCTCTAATTAACACAGGCGTGAGTTGGGGAGATATGGATATTTCCGTATCAGTTAATGAATCTTCTTGGCTACCTGGTCCTTATAACAACCAAGAGCCTGCTAAGCCTATGGAGGAGGTATGGAAATCATGAATTATGCTGTGGGAGTACAGGGAATTCATATTTGTATGGGAAATGAAATTCAGTGTCTAAATGTAACTTTTCAGGTGTGATTATGCATAATTAATATGGCTGTCGGTTGTTTTTATTCTTTACTTTTTTGGCTCTTTGCTCTTTTGGGGGCTGCCACCCAGCTTCCACATAAATCACACGGAGAGTTATTTTTTCTTATAAATGCCCAGCCTTAACTTGTCTTGTTTCTTGCCAGGTTTTCTTAAATTATCCCATTTATCTTTTGCCCCTGGGCTTTTACATTTCTCTACTTTATATATATATATATCTTTACTTCTTAGTTTGTGGCTTGTTGGGTAGCTGGGCCCTCCTCCTTCTATTCTTGCTTCTTCATTCCTCATTTTCTCCTATCCTCTCTGCCTCCCAGCCTCGCCTTTCCTTCTCCTGCCCTGTTATTGGCCATTCAGCTCTATCAGCCCCGCCTATCCTTCTCCTGCCCTGCTATTGGCCATTCAGCTCTATCAGCCCCGCCTATCCTTCTCCTGCCCTGCTATTGGCCATTCAGCTCTATCAGCCCCGCCTATCCTTCTCCTGCCCTGTTATTGGCCATTCAGCTCTATCAGCCCCGCCTATCCTTCTCCTGCCCTGCTATTGGCCATTCAGCTCTGCCAGCCCTGTCTCTCCTTTCTCCTGCCCTGCTATTGGCCATTCAGCTCTTTATTAGACCATCAGGTGTTTTAGACAGGCACAGTAACACAGCTTCACAGAGTTAAACAAATGCAACATAAAGAATGCAACACATGTTTGCATCTCTAAACAAAGGTTCTACAGCAGAAACAAATGTAACACATCTTAAATAATATTCTACAACAGAATACTACCTAGGATTTTTATAAGTTTCATATGCTTCATGCATCTGGACAGGAGATTAAGACAAGATGACAGTTCCACAAATCTGTCATCTTGTGAGATGTGGGTTACCAATAAGGAATCTGACTGGTGTATTGGTAATACTGTAAGAGTGAGAACCCTCAAGTGCTTATTAATATCTCCCATGGAGGAGTCATTGATTGGTGCCTTTATAGCTTCCCTTCAGAATTGAGATAGCAACAATATAGTTTAAACAGAAGTGTATAAATTAGTTCTAGTGTTGATGAACCTATTCAATGGCATGGAGATGGATGGTCAGGTCCTCTCCTGCAACTTGGCAATTCAGTTCAGACTAACTTGTGGAAATCAGCAAGTGCCTTCTGTCTTCTTAAAGCATGGGAAGGAAAGTTAAACATTAAGGATGGTAAGTACACTTTGTCTTTTAGATTAAATCAAACTCACACCATTGTAGCCTTGGTACTTTGTACAGCCAGAGTCACCCTTTTGTACCTTGTTACTGAAAGGGCCCCATAAACTGTCACCCTAATAACTACAGTATCACTTGTGAACATTGTACTTTTCATACCTGTGTTCATTCTAATATGTCTTTAATGTCACCTCTGAAAGTTGATACATTGTTAAAGCAAGGCCAGCAGTCTAGATATCAGTGAAGCTGCTGAGACCATGGCAAGACTCACATGTCATTCATAATTCTAGTTCAGAAGCTCACTGAAAGAGTAAGAACTTATTGGATGATTAGACTGATTATTGCTGCAGTTTGGGAATTATTGCTGCTGCAGCTGGATTGGTGCTTCATAAAAAAATTCGAACTGCTGAGTCCATTAGAGGCTGACATAAGCATTCTACAGAACTTTGGACTCAACAGAATAAAATAGTGGGATAGTTAATGAAATAGCTGATTTGAGGCAAGCTATAACAGTAATGGGAGATCAGTTAGAAATACAGGGAACGGGTAAAATGAAAGTGTGATTGTAATGCTACATTTTATTGTCTTACACCTTTCCAGTTCAATAATGGCAAGTCTGACTGGGACAAGGCTAAGATGCACTTGATGGGTAACCCTAATTTTCTCAAATGACTTACAATTTACAGCAAGAAATTAAAGAACCTTTTCCAAAGAGGTTACCTGATGAGGCAGGGATGGATGTTATGGAAAGCCTTGCAGATACTCTTAGCCTCTTTTAATCCTGCATAATGTCTTAATAGATTTCTCATTTCAGTGATTGTTATTCATGTTCTAGCAGTAATAACTTTATTGGCTTTAAAATGTATTTTGGCTTATTTGAGTTAGATTGGGAAACATGATAGAGAAAAGGCTGTAGTTACTGTAAAGCCACATAATCTTTAACATAACTAATTATAGCTTAAACAGAAGGGGGAGATGTAGAGAGCGATCCCACAAGGCCATAGCATCTGGCTTGAATTCCTGAGTAACAGCACCCAGGCTTTGAATTACCTTTTGTTTAAAGTCAGGGATTGTTACCTTTAGTTTAAAGTCAGGGATTATTATCTGAGTTGTTCTTTTGAAGGAATTACAGAGCCTTGCATACCTTAGTCTTGGAGCATCTGGCAAATCAGGTCTCATGGCTGAGAATGGCTTAGGTAACTGATTTCTTCAAACAACTCTAGATAAGTGGTTTATTATGAATAAACTGATTTGGCTGAGTTGTAATTTGTGTAACAATAAAGGAGGCTTTGCACAGCCATGAGCAATGAGTTCATCAGAATTTGGCTCCTCTGCTGCTACTGCACCTGAATTACATTTTGGAGTGACTCTCTTTGTTCAATTGATGCCTGTAACACAAACACTGACATTTTGTTTCTGCTTACATTCTGCAAAGGAACCTGGAGGCAAGAACTGAAGCAGAGGCCATGGAAGACCATTTGCTCCACATGGCTTGCTCAGCCTGCTTTTTTTATACAACCCAGGACCACGTGCCCAGGAGTGGTACCACCCACAGTGACCAGGGCTCTTCCAACTCAATCATTAATCAAGAAAATGCACCACAGTCTTGCTTATAGGCAAACTGATGAAGTCATAGTCTCAATTAAGGTCCCTCTTCTCAGAGGATTCTAGATTGTGTTAAATTGACTGAAAAACCTGATCAGCACAGAGGAAGGAAACAAACAAATTGGTTATATAAATCTAGTCAAAGCCATGGCTAGAGAGATTGTCTTAGTCACTGTTCTATTATTGGAAAGAGACACCATGACCAAGATAGCTCTTATGAGAGATGGCATTTAATTGGGGCTGGCTTATAGTTTCAGAGATTGAGTCCATTATCATCTGAAGCATTTATCTAATTATCCTTTATAAAAACTCATTATAAATACCAAGGTAAGAACCTAATCAGAGAAGTGGTGAAGAGTCCAGTGACCCCCCCCCCCCCTTCTCCATTCAAAGGGCTAAGAATCTTTCTAAACCCTTCCCTACTACTTCCTGTATTCTTTAAATGACCTCCTCAGTCCTCCAAAACCTCTATGGCTAATTTTGGTCAGCCAGTAGCTAACTCTGCCCTCTGATTCAAAGTAAACTTTATTGGCAGCTTTAGGCGTGTTAGGGAGTGTAATCAAAATATCTTACAGCATTTCCCCTTTTTTGTCTAATCAAAAAGGTACAACTGCCTGAGGGGCCAGTCTCCAGCAGTATAGGGCTTGAAGGAAATCCAGAGTCATCACTAGCATCAGAGTGATGTAGGATGTCTTTCTGTATGTTGTGAATGTCATTCATTAATAAAAGGAACTGTATGATCTATGGCAGGCATCTTAGAAGGAGGCGGGAAATCTGAGCGTAGATAAAGGGGAAGAGGAGGGCAAAGTCACAAGAGATATGATCCAATTTCCCAAGAAACAAGATGTAAAGAAAAAGTAAAGAAATCGGCTCTGTGGCAAAACAGATTAACGGAAATGGTTTGAATTAAGATTCAAGAGCTAGCTAACAATAAGCCTGAGCTATAGGACAAGCAGCATGTAATTAATATAAGTGTCTGAGTCATTGTGGGGGCCTACATAGTGATGTGCAGGTTTTAACCTAGGGACTAAGCCAGACCAGAAACTTTATATGACAAATGGTGCCCAACGTGGATGCTTCACAGCCACATAAAACCTGAGAAAGCTTAAAATATATTCTAGATCACAGAAATGGAGCCAAAAGTAGCTTCTGAGTTATGTCTCTGATGTGGGTCATCATACAGAGATGGCATGGAGTGCAGGCTTGAATTACAAAATGGCAGGTTTGTGGTGGGCAGCTTAAGCTACAACAAGGCCAGTTCCTGAAGTCTCACAGAAGACTCGGTATGAGCATCAAGCTGCATATGATGGATTTAAGGTTTCTGTTTATATTGAACAAAAAGGGAACAGAGTCAAAGATTGTTTCTTGGTAGCAGCATTTTCTGGGACTTCTGTGTTTGCTGGTGGCAAGCAGATGCACAGCTCCTTTAAGAGAGGCTTTCTGACTCAGCCTTGGCTTCTTTAGGAGGCCCTACTGCCAAATACTTAGAGTTTATGAGCAGCCACAGCGGTGCTCTACTTAGTGACAGTGTGGACCCTAAGATTCCCCAGAGTTGGGGTGGCAAAGAGCTCCACAAAATTTAAATACTGCTTTCCAGAACTGGGAAGGTAAACTGTGGCTCTGGTGCCTCTGCCATGCTGAAAAGCTGAGCAGGGTGGAGTCAGCATTCAAAACAGTGCATTTAAAGATTAAAAGATCTGGTTAGAAAATGATTAAGGATATGCAATAAAACAGATTCAGATGGAGAAAACCTCTAAATGGGTTCCAATGTATGAGGGAAAAAAAACCATGGAGGCTGGGAGAGAAAAGACACAAGTTAGAGAAAGTCCTTTAAAAAAGATAAATGGAGTAATAAAGATATAAATAGCCATGTAAAGATGGAAAACACACAGAGTCTTGATTATGCTTATTATTGTGTTTTATTTTAATTTTTTAACTGTTAATGAGCTAACTGCAGAAAGACATTTGATCGTAAAGGCTGCTAAGTTAAACCAACATATATATTTTAAAGGTATCTTGACTTTGCAATTTGGGTCTAAAGATATGTTGTTTTGGTATAGAGATTATGCTTTTGTTTCCACAGAAGATGAGAACTTGTGGATTGCTTCCAGGCTAATATGGTTTCATCAACGAGGATCCCTGGAAAAATCTCTGATGGGAAGAGATGGTCACATCAGCTTCAAGGCTGCCAACTAAGATGATCCAGCCTCATGACTCCCATGCGATTACTAGTACCCTTCAATCAGCGTGAAGCAGTAATGGAAAACTACTCTCAAATTCCCAAAATATTGGTTATAAGTGTTTGTTTTCATTATAAATGGTTCATGGTTGTAGTTAATCTCTTTCTGAGGAAAAAAGGGGATTATGATATAGGAGTGATTTTAAAAGATAGATTATTGAATTTACTTTAATTAAAAAACAGCTGTTAATCTAAAAATATTTTACATTGGTATGGATTTTAGTTTATTGATACAAATTTAAGGTCAATTTTGTTATACTGTATGTATATTTCTATTCTTGTTTAAGATATGTTTATGCAATTCCTTTAAAATGTATCTGCGATAATCAAATTTACAGTTATGTTAGTTATATTTTTTTAGGTATACAAAGATATATTTCAATTAGATAGGTAATCCTCAAGCACTTCAAAGATCTACAGAATATGACATTTAAAATATATTAAGAACTTAGACTTTTTTAGACAGTGAAACAGGTCTGTTTCTGGGGGCACAAATATATTTCAAGAGAATGATGGGCATCAAAGAAACACCATATGGAATTTACTTTCTTTGTGGCAACGGTTAGCTATTAGACAAGAAAATGTCCTTGCATTGACTGCCTGACAGTATGGTGTATAAATTGAACATACAGGACTCATAGGGAAGTGACCTCTGAACTTTGGCAGAAGAAGCTGAGATGGCCCTTCAGGCTTCTGCTTCACAGAGAAAACTGCGAGATACTTTTCAGGACACAAGGAGAAGCGACTGATGAACTATACCAGAATGGGCAGAGCAGTCCTTCAGATTTCCTACTTTACTGAAAAGTATGCCAGAGACTCTGGACCTGTAGGCTGATGATGGATGCCCCACTGTTACAAAGGAACTTTGGGTGACTGTCCAGGCAGCCAGATGTTATCTCTGTCATTTCTAGATTTTTGGAAGTTGCTTGCACTTCCTGTTTACTCAGGTAATATTATATCCTTCTGTGGTCTTTGATATAGTTGAAGATTAGATAGTTATAATTATATTTATATCAGTTATTATAAAAGTTAAATTAGATATGAAACTTTAGGCTCACAAGGGTAAGGTAAATAGTAGAATATTTTCTTTAATTTTGTTAAATACACATAGACTAGATATTGTAACTATAATTCTTGCTTGATAGCTGTTTTGACATATGTAATTTTGCTATGTTGAAATTGAAACCTTACTTTTTGATTAGACAGAAAAGGGAAAGTGTGGTGGGATTCAGGTGTCAGCTGATAAGGTCCGAAGATACCAGATAATGACAGAAATTCTCTTAAAATACACCAATCCAAGATTAATATTTATTAAATATAAGCCAACACTCATGATACAGGTAACAGTTTATATAGACGCCTGATAGACTGGATTATCCACACGGTGGACGATGGATGCCGAACCGGTCTCTCCAGCAGTCTGGAACCAGAAAACAGGGCTTTCCCAGATCCCAGCAGCCCCTTATGAATAGGGTTGGCCACTCCCCCTTTCGGAGCCTGGGACCCTGGGTAGGCGTCTTTGGACCTTATCAGCTGACACCTGAATCCTACCACAGGAAAGTGATATGAGAATGCACAGTCTGGCCAAGGGCAGCTGTAGCTGCTTGCATGTACCTGATATCTGAGAGTGTATGGCAGTCTCATCAAAAGTAAAACTTGAGTGGGTGTAGAGGCAGCTAGTCTAGTGTGGTGGATCCACACTAGGATGTCCAGGGGAAGCTTACAACCCGTGGGGAGAGGAAGTGAGCCACCTGAAAAGTGGACACAGGAAGATGTGCTGACGAAGCCTGCATGTTGGGAAGTGGGGCCTCCTGAAAGACAGAGCTGGTTGTGTTAGGAAGATAATTCAGATGGTGTTTAGGACTCAGTAGTCTGTGTATTTGGGGGCCAGAGATGGGCAGCAGCTGGAGGTTGGTGTAGGAGGCTGCAATGGGAAAGTCTCAGACTTGTTTGGAGGACTTTGGGGGAAGAAAAGAAAGCCAGCTGTATTGACACTCCAGTGGCTGTACTCCAGAACTTGTGCCCTGTGTCAGATGCCAGATACTGCATCTATCTCATTATTCTCTATCAGGTTCTCTGAACCTGATGGGTCAGAGAAGTGGTGGAAAAGTCACCAGTGACCTCTCTCTTCTGTGGAATAATCCTCTTGCACACTGTAAATATTGTCACTCAAATTGGTTTAATAGAACTCTGACTAGCCAGTATCCAAGCAGGATGTATACGTGTGGTGGTCAAACTGAGAACGTTGGGAAGGAGAAGGAGAGTCGGGAGTCACCAGCCAGATGCAGAGGAAGCAAGCTGGGAATGCCATACCAAGAAAAGGTACCAAGCCACGTGGCTAAACAGAGATAAGAATTATGGCTTAATTTAAGCGTAAGAGCTAGCTAGTAATAAGCCTGAGCTACAAGCTGAGCATTTATAATTAACATAAGCCTATGTGGTAATTTGGGAAGCAGCTGTCTGGTATTTTGGAGTTGCTGGTGGGACAGAAACTTCTGCCTACTCCTCTCTTTCCATCCATCCTTCATCTAAAAGGGGCCAAGAGTTTTTCAAATTCCCTCCCTACTACTTCCTGCGTCTTTCTGTATCTTCTCAGTCCTCTAAAACCTCTATGGCTAATTTTAGTGAACTAGTAGCTGGCTCCACCCTCTGATTCAAAGTAAACTTTATGGTCAGTATCAGGAGTGTCAGAGTCCAATAATCTTCATGTCATGGGTGCATTCAGGCAGGTACTGGGTCAGTAGCTGAAAGATGTGTCTGATCCACAGGCAGAGAGAGATATTAGGCCAGCTTGGGCCTATCTCCAATGACATACTTTCTCCAACAGGTCACATCTTCTAATCCTTTTAATCATTTCAAACAGTTCTATTCCTTAGTGACTAAGCATTTAAATATATGAGTCTATGTGGCCATTCTTATTCAAACCATCATAGGGGTCATAGGCCAAGGGTAAATCTTACTTTTGTTTTGCTAAAAGATTACATTGTCAAACTACCTTCTAAGTGTGTGTGTATGTGTGTTTCTACTCATAGATTAGTGCTTTCAACCTTGGTTGGAGAAATTTCTTTTTGTAGTGATCAGAAGGGTCAAGACAGAGACTCATATAAATTGGCCAAGTGGTGATACTATCAACTGTGAGTATTTTGCCTTAAAATGGACATCTTCATCAGCACCCCCCTGGCTCAGGAAAACCATAGAAGGAACGTGAGAGCTGGAGGATGGTGGTTAGTGCTGTGAAACACTATCTTCTTGACGTGACAAGGATATTGCACTCATGAACTCAAGGCAGCTGTGGCCACCTATGTGAGACCCATACAAGATCACACTGGGTAAAATTCCAGCATACAGGAGGAAGGGCCCATAGACTCTACCGTAGTTGAGGAGTTATGTGATGAATAACTGCCAGGGAGGGAGAATCATTTTGGGGGGGGGGCAGTGACCACTGCTAGGTTGGCTTCAAGGGATGGTACCATACCCACTTAAAACCACAGTGTCTTAGGATACTTATATATTATTGTGCTGTTTTTGAGCTTTTTGACTGCAGAACAAGGAGCAAGAGCTGCTGAAAGACATGTGATTATAAATGTTGCTGGATTAATCAACCTACATATTAAAGTCAAAAGATATGTTACTTTGAAGGAGGGGTTTTGTTTTTATTTCCACAGAGAATGAAAGGCTGTGGATTTGTTCCAGGTTAAAGAAAATAAGTTTTGATTTAGCAAGACCCCCTGAAAAACCTCAGATATGAATGGATGACCCAGATGATTCAACATTTCAGAGCACCTCTGTGCAGTTTTCTCTGAGTTCTGCATCTAGAATAGCTTCATGGAGACTTGTTGGGATGACCCAGCTTCATAGAATTCACCAGTCAGGACTTTACTATAATCCTAAATTTTCTCAGGATCCCCATAAGATTGCTAGTGCTCCCAATCAGCAGGAAGTAGTCTTGAAAACTACACCCACATTCTCAAAAATAGATTGTGGGTATTTGTCTTTGTTTATAGTGTTGGTTACAAGTTTTCATAAATAATGGTGAGGAAGAAAGCTATACAAAAGAAATTTGGATTTCTTATTTTAACAAGAAAAAGGGGGAAATGCTGTGGGACTATGCTTTTGTATAGTGTAAATATTTGTCACTATAAGTATTGGTTTAATAAAATGCTGATTGGCCAGAAGCTAGGCAGACAGAAAATATAGATGGGGCAACCAGATAAGGAGAATTCCTGAAAGAGCAATTTTCCTCTTCCCAGAGATACCAGCTGGATGTGGAGGAAGAAAGACGAGAATGCTGCTCTGAGAAAAAGGCACCAAGCCGCATGGCTAAACATGGATAAGAATTGTGGGTTAAGAGTAAGAGTTGTCAAGTAACAAGCCTGAGCCAAAGGCTGAACAGTTTATAATTAATATAAGCCTTTGTGTCATTATTTGGGACTAAGTGGCTGCAAGACCAGCCAGGTGGGACAGAGAGACTTCTGACTACATGCCATGGTGCTTGACTCTAGTCCCAGCACTCGGGAGGCAGAGCAGGTAGATCTCTGGGCTCAAGGACAGTCTGGTCTACAGAATGAGTTCTAAGACAGCCAGGGTTACACAGATAAGTCTCAAATAAGTAAAACAAAAGATTCATTTTAAATTATGTTTAATTTGTGTCTGTCTGTGTATGGCAGGTATATGCACATGAGTGCAGGTACCTACAAATACTCGAGTTACAGGTAGTATAGTATGTCGTCTGATATGAGTGCTGGCAACTGAACTCAGGTCCTCTGCTAAAGCAGCGTATGCTCCTGACCACTGGGCAATCTCCAGCGCTGGTATTAGACCCACTGCTAGGCATATATAGTGATGTTTATTTTTGTTATTTTTTTCTACCGAATGACTTTCACTCATGATGCTCCTTCCTCTGTTATTCTTTTTTTGTTGTTGTTGTTTCTGAGACACTCTCATGCAGCTTAGGCTTTGCTATGTAGCCCAGGTTGGCTCTTGCCTCCACCTCACAAGATTGGAGTTACAAGCCTGTGCTACCGCCACCATGCTAGACTTTGCTTTTCACTCTTGGGAAACCTTTTTTTCCACCATTCACGCACACATCCCACATTCCTTTCTTTCTTTGCTTTTACCACTTTCAAGTGTGGATGCCGAGTATGCAGAGGATTCTGGGCTCATGCCCAGACGGGCAACAAGAACAGCTAACAAAGGCATCAACTACAACATCAAACTATAGAGCAAGGAGGAAATGGGAGAATCCGGGGATCAAAGAACCAAATCTACGTAGATTGTTTCACCCCTCGATTATTTTATATTTGGTGTGTGTACATGTAAACACTGCTTCTTTCATCATGTGGGTCCCAAGGACTGAACTCAGGTTTTCAGGCTTGATGGCCAGTGACACGGTCTACCTTACTGGCTTCTACGTAGTGATTTTGAGGTCTTCTGAGGCTTTGTGAGACATTGTCTTATAGACAAACAAAACGGAGAACCAATCTCATAACCTGAGCAAACAAGAGGGTAGCTGGCCGGTTACCTCCAGGGACCAGAACAGCCTTGGAGATCAGCTTTACCCCAACAATATTTATACTACAGCCTCAGACTTCATCTCAAAGCCTCTCCAGGTATGCTCCTGTCCCCTGCCTCCTTTCCTGATGTCTTCCTCTCATAGATTCAGGGTGAGGTAGGGAGGTGTCCATGGAGATGCAAACATCCACGTTCCTGGATGTGTGCTTTCTTGCTCTTTTTATGAAACATCTATTCTTGATTAAAATATGATTATATTTTATATGTATGTGTATTTTGCCTATATCCATGGCTATGCATCTCAGAGGGCAAATAAGGTTTTAGATACTCTGGATTTATAGGTGTCTGCATATGGGTGCTGGGAATTGAACCCGAGTCCTCTTGAAGAGCAGTCAATATTCTTAACCATTAAGCCATCTCTCCAGCCATTTTCTTCATTTTGATTGTGGATAAAAGTATGTTTTCTTCGTGTTCTCATTTTCAAGATAAAAATCAGATGTCCAAGGTGATCAATATTAGTCTACATTTTGGGCTGTGAATCTGTTGAAATTTCTGGCTAGAGGAGATTCTGGGCCTGATTTGGGCTCTGAATGAGTCTGACTTTGGGGGCTGGAAACCCTTTCCAAGCCCTGCCTTTTCTGTATGTTGTCAGCACCTCAACCCTCTGTCAAGACTCACTTGTCCTGATGCATTTCTGTTCTGATTTATCCAAAGTGTCATTTCTAGGGGAGGGGATTGGTTTTTTTTCTGGAGCTAGATTCTCAAGTAACCTAGGCTATCCTGGGATTCACGACTTTGAACTTCTAATGCTTCTTCCCTCACCTTCCAAGAGCAAGATACCATTATGAACGTTTGCTGCCATGTCTGGCTTAGACTTCAGAATGGCTTGATTTCAAATTTCTAGAATCTGGACATTTATTTGTCATAAGATATAACCACACAAGTGTGATACTTGTGAGGAAACACTCAAGCCAGAGGACGGGGAGGCAGAGGATGGGGAAACAGAGGACGGGGAGACAGAGGATGGGGAGACAGAGGACGGGGAGACAGAGGATGGGGAGACAGAGGACGGGGAGAAGTAGCTGTTCTGACCTTTGGAGCAGTTTTTAACCTAAGGGCCTACCCTCTGCTCACACCCCCACCAAACTCTTGGGGCCACTGGCCACCAAATCCAATGAGCCTCTTCCTTTTGCCCCAGCAGATGGCAGACTGCCTACTGGGTCTTCCATGAGACCCCTGACTTCTGTAAATATCCAAGACACTCTCACACAAATGAAATCTGAGCTTAGTCTCAGAAAAGCTCTAGGAGCCTAGCTTCCTCCAGAGTTCCCCAACTCTTCTGTGAGGCAGCAACTGTGTGACCAGGCCTGGGGCTTGGTCTTCCCAGTCTACGGGCTGCCAATCACACTAAATCCTTCCTGTGGCCTAAGTGTTCATCATCCTCTCTTCCCTGCATCCCTTTCTGTCTCGTTTTACTTGCCTTTTTTTTTTTCTTTGAGTCTATTTACCAGCTGGTCTCTCCCTTCTCTAGTCCCACCTCCTAGAAATGTGTTCTTCTAACACCAGGATTATCCTGGCTGTTTTCAATGCTGGGGATGGAACCCAGGGCCTTGTGTATACTAGACTCTACCACTGCTACATTTTTGGTCTCCATGACTATTATAATAACCGAGTTCAGACTCAGAGAAGCTCTCAGGACTTGGGTCATTGAGTATGGTTGGGTACCCATTTAACCCCAGTACTTAGGAGGCAGAGGAAGGCAGACCTCTGTGAGTTCAATGCCATCCTGGTCTCCAAAGCAAGTTCCAGGCCAGACAGGGATACATAGTGAGACCCTGACATCCTTCTCCCCACTAAAAAAGACTTATAGGCCCTAACTTCCTGGGTTTCCTTCTAGACCAAAATACTCAGGGCTCTCCTGAACAGAATGTCTTGCTTTGATTGAACCCTCACTAACATGAGGACCCATAATATCTTCTAAGTCTTTATCACCCTGTTCCCGTGCCTCTTGCTATGTAACCCACTCACTCACACAAGCAGAATTCTAGACATATAACTGTGGGAGTCTTAAACTGTGTGTGAGCACATGCCAAGGGCTCTAGCTCTAATCTGTTGCCACACAGAGTATTCGGGAATCCCACACCATCTGTGCTCTCCCACTGCAATGGTGGGATGGCTCCCACCATCTGCCATCCACTGACGCAACTATTCTCTCCTCGTGTGTTTGGCCTCGAGGTGAAGGTTCATTCCCAAGCATGTCAACACAGCAAAGAATACCGAACATGCGCCACTGAGCTAGATGCTACGGACACATGAAGTCATTTGATTCCTGTGGTAGCCACATGAGACATTTCCTGTTTGCTCACTTTCACTTGGAGTACAAAAACCTAAGTAACTTGGCGGTTTGCCTGATTAATAAAGGGCAGAACTGAGGTTTGGAGCAGAGAGTAGATTCAGGGCTCCCCTGGCTCCAGGTACTACTGTTTCCGTGAGCACAATCCACAATGGGAGGTATCACCCAATCCAGACATCACCACTCCCCAGGATTCAGGGAGTCCATCTTTCACTGGTTCTGTGTTGCTCATGTGTTGTAGTGGGTCAAGGATGGATCAACCGTAGCGTGTACTTCCTGTGTCTCAGACTGCTCTTGTGGGTCACATGACTCGGCACCAGTAGATCCCTATTCTACATCTATAAAAACTTCTGACTTCCATGGCTGTTCCCTGTCATCCTGACTGTTACCATTCTAACCTTTGGAAAAGACACCCCATAGCCTGTTTAACACTTTCTTCCACACATCTCAAGGCTTTGTCTATACTTTTGTAATTACATTCCCCACACATGCTTCCCCACACATGCTCTCTCTCTGTCTCTCTGTCTCTGTCTCTGTCTCTCTTTCTCTCACACGCACACATGCACACTCACACACACGCACACACACACGCACACACGCACACACACGTCTCTAAGACTCCATTCTGCCATACCTATGTAAGGGACTCTACCCTTCCCACTTCCCTGTCCTTCAGCTTTAGGCCCCGTGGTATTCATCATGTAACTGCGGACATGCAAAGCCCCCTTCCCCCGACTTTATATTTAATACCTCACAGCTTTGCAGCTCTCACCCTTCAGCAGAGAGTGTCCAAGCATCCTCGGGAGACCAGTCATCCTACAGCTCTCTTCTGCTCACAGTATGCCTTGGTGTAAAGTAATCAGATCTGTTTTATTGGCTATACAAAGATGACATCATGTTCCACTAATACTATCATTTACAGGTAATAATTCATGCTCAGTGAATATCTTCCCATGGTCTCTTCCCCAGCTTTCGACACTGCTGGGTCAGGATTGAGGATGTCTTTTGTCCTGAGCAAATGCAGTGACCCTCGAGGTGCATGGGATCCCAGCATATGCCAGTCACCCTCGAGGTACACAGGAGCCACAGGAGAGCCATCTTTGCTCACATCTGGTTCTGTAGTAACTGTTTCTTTTAGAAAAGCTATGTCACAGCACCACCACCACAGTCAACCTCGCAAAGGTGAGGGATAGCCTTGCATGTGACTGAGAGCCTGTGACTGGTCTCTATGCTTAGAGACAGCAGAAAAGTACAGAAGCAGGTCAGATGTGCCCGCTGGATGGAGGCTGGTGATGGGGCTGGCATTTTCTGCCAGGTTAATCTCACTTCCAGTGTCACAGACAATATAAGAAGGCAGAACCAATGTCCAGAGAAAAGGTCCATGCACCTCATGGCCGGGTTCTGCTACTCCTGAGAAATGGCAGGTGGAAAGTCTTTGAGTTCCTCCTTCTCCGGGTATATATCCGATACCTTGTTCTTCTTGGCAAAGATCTGGTTGATCTCAATAAATGACCTGCCCTTGGTCTCTGGGATAACCAGGAAGATGTAGACAGTGGTGAGGAGGCAAATGATGGCAAAGATGATGAAGCTGTAGGCACCGAGCCCCACCTGTGGGAAGAGGGACCAGTGAGGGAGGTAATTTGCATTAGGATGAGCTAGAAGGTCCTTACTTGGTGGCTTGGGAATTTGGGTCCCACTCACTTGAATAAATGGAAAGATGAGCCCCACGGTGAAGTTGGAGAGCCAGTGGACGCTGCCTCCCACCATGAAGGCGGCTGGCCTTGAGGACTGCAGGAAGATCTCAGTGATGATCAGGGCAGGGATGGGACCTGAGAGAGAAAGAGAGAGAACAGGGATGTGGGAGAGGTGTGAGGGGGAAGGGTAAAGAGAAGAAGGGACGGGAGTTAGGTTAGGGGGAGACAACCTCCCTAAGGCACTCCCTGGGCCCTTGAGTCCATGGGTATTTTGGTACCTGGACACCTGGCCATGGGGGCAGTGAGTGTCTCTAAGACACGGGACTTTGGGCAGTGTCTGAGTGAGGAAGCAAATGTGACCAATGGTAAGGATGCTGGGTGTGCTGGATGACAGAGGCTGCCTGTGGGGCCCATTCTGCTAATCTAACATGGCAGCAGTCAGAACCCATAGACCCTAGCATCACCTAAATCCTCAAGCAACCAAGCCAGCCCCTTCTCTACTGTCTAAAAGGAGCATGGGAGAAGCCTTTTGGGATGCATCTACCCTCCCTGGGAATTCTCAGAGAATCTCATGGAGGATCAGGATATGGGGCACTGAAACTATGAAACAAGTCTAGAGATACATACTGGGTCCCAGGGCATGGCCTATGACATAGACAATGACACAGACGATGCTGATGTAAGGCATCCAGGAGATGGTGTTCTACAGGGGTAGGAAAACAGGTAGTTAGTACTTGGCAGAGCAAAGACCTGCTGGGACAGGAGCCTCAGGGACCTCAGAGCAGAGATGGTACTGCTGGGTCTGGAAGGAGGTAACAGTGACTCTGCTATACCACTTGATGAGAGGGCTGGATTTGCTGCGGGAGGGACACATGGCCCCTAGACATCTGACACTTGCTAAAACAAACTGATATTGGTGTCTAGTCCCTTCATTATGGTAAAAACATAGGTTGGGAACATATGGTGTTGTTCCTGAGCAGGGCCACCAGCTTGGCTGGTACCGCTGTGACAATCTTTCTGAAAATACCTCTGGCTTTCAAGCGGCTGAACTTTTGCTGGACCCTACAGCTAAGTCACTAATAGGCTTTGAGATCGTCGATGATTATGTACTTAACCCACTCTCCTACTGTGTGTTCAGCCTGTACAAGTTTACTCTCTCATTAATACAGCAATATAACCAACCTGACTATACCTTGATTTCCTATGCAATCAGATCTTCCAATCTAAGCCAAATGCCTAGCTTTAATCTTCAGTTATGAACTCTTCCATGCTGTTTTTCCATGCTTGTGTGTGTGTGTGTGTGTGTGTGTGTGTGTGTGTGTGTGTGTGTTACAGTAATCGCTTGCTGAAAGCAGCCAACAAGTTAAAAGCAAACTTAAACAAATATCTCACATATGTTAGAAGTAAAATGTGGATATAGGTTGATAATATCTGTGTGTGACTTTGGATGCTATTCTGGGCCAGTTGGGGTCAGTAACTAACATTTTCTCTTGTAAACCTCTTAATAAAAATTTCTGTAAAATAGCCAAGGGGTGGTGGTACACACCTTTAATCCCAGCATTTGGGAGTCTGTGGCCAGCCTGGTCTACATAGTGAGTTCCAGGACACCCAGAGCTATGTAGAGAGACCCTGTCTCAAAAACGGGGGGGGGGGGGGTATCTCTCATTCTCACAGTGTTTACTATGCTGTTCAATAAATGTAGATCAAAACCCTTTGTTAGGGACACAGATATCAGACATACACAGGTCACAGGTCAGTCACAAATTGCAGACATATGGAAGAAGACACACAGAGAGAAGTGGGTTCACACTTGGTTTAAAGTACCCCAAGAGGAAGTCTCCTCTCTCTCTCTCTCTCTCTCTCTCTCTCTCTCTCTCTCTCTCTCTCTCTCTCTCTCTCTCCCCCTCTCTCCATTTCTGATGTGTGACATTAGTGCATTTCGGTACCTTCTTTTGAAATGGACAATTGCCATAGCATTCCTCACCTGCAACGCCAGCGCCACTGTCAGCACGATACAGGCCGCGAGGCAGGTGGAGAAGCCGAGGAGAAGGAGAAGCCGCCGACCCCAAAATTCTACCACAAATATCTGAGGGAGGGAGGAAGTGAGGTTATTGAGCCTGTGCCCAGTTTTTTTGTGGGACAGAGCATGACTGCCTGGGGTTGCCCTCATGGGAACACACTCACTCCTTCTCAACCAACTCAAGGAGTAAGGCGGAGTGTGTCCTCAGACACTGGTGCACATATAATTGTACATGTGTGCACAGAACATGTGTCCTTGGGTGGCCAGTGGAGAGGTCCAGCTGAGTCACTAGGGCCCCAGGTGTCCACTCTTAAATGAGAGCCCAAATTAAGGGCCTCAGCTCTGTGGCTCTAAGCCTCAGGCCTCCTACAAGGAAGGAGTCAGGCCCTGGAGTAAACCTGAGAGGTTCTGCCCATGTGGAGGCCTAGCTGGTTCCTCTGAGCAGAGGGCCAAGTCTCGCTCAGGTCCCACCTGAGCAGTGAGTCATGAGCAGAAGCTACTTGGAGGGTCGCTGAGTTACCTGTGCAGAGACCTGCTTCATTTCTACCAAGCTCAGCAGCCCCAGACAGAAGAGGCCAGAGGAGAGTCACTGCACACAGTGGGAGCATCTGGAGTACAGTTTGGGCCTCTGTTTTTAGGGGTCATGGCTGCTCCCCACTGGAGTCAGGTATATCCATCCTCACAGTAGAGCTTTGAGGCTGGGGCATGCTTCAGGGCCCAGCTCCCTCCAACGTGGGATCATCTTCACCCCCCAGCTATCACTCTACCCTTGGTGGCTGATGGGACCACAACTTCACAGACACTCACCGTGACGATGGTCATGAATACGTTGACCGCTCCTGTCCCAGCAGTCACATACTGGACATCATTGCTTTCCACACCTGCGCTGAGGTAAATCTTGTCAGCATAGTAGTAGATCTGGAAGGCAACCGTGGGTTTGGCAGAGGGCCTCAAATGTAGGACATCCAGTGGCCCACTGCACCCCAACCTCTCATATGCAAGTATCATTTTCAGCACTTGGGTGCACACTGCCTGCTACCCCTAAGCCCAAAGGCTGCCCGTACCGCATTCACGCCTGACAGCTGCTGGCCAGCCATGAGGACAATGATGGAGATGAGCTGCCAACGCAAAGACTGCATCTTGAACAACTTCCACACAGAGATGAAGCCCGCGGCCTTCTCGGCCTCGTCCTCCATCTGGATCTCTTCCATTTCCAGGTTCACATCTTTCCAACCTCGAAGCCTCTGCAAGGCTGAGGGAGAGACGAGCAGGGGCATGAGCTCAAGAACTGACGAGTCTGGGCATCCCGGGTTAAGAGGAAGTCACATAGACCTCACCTTTCTCGGCGGCCAACTCGTCTTTCTTCTGAATCAGCAGGTAGCGGGGGCTCTCGGGGAAGAAGGGCAGGAGAAGGAGCTGCAGGGCTGCAGGCACTCCAGTCAGCCCCAGGAGGATTGGCCAGCCTGGAAGCAAGCGGTCACTGTCACACAAGCCTAGGGTCTTGTGCCCCTCTCCTTCACCCTCTGCCCTGTCCCAGGCACTCTGCATCATTACCCTGAGGTAGGACAAAGCTTGACTTTTTCATGGGCTGTTTAGTGGCTATTTAGACAGTGGCTAAGGCATGGCTGACCACTGCATGCCCATGAGGTGGGCAAGCGCAGGCACCGGATAATGCTAAATGTGGGCAAGAACATGGTACAAATGGGAAATCTCCATGTGTTATACAAACTGGTATTGTCCTGCCGGGACCAGTTGGTTGGAGTAGACTGAGACCAGTCCAGAGAGGCTTGTGCGGGGGACATAAGGACACCTAATCCGGAGTGGCCAAAGTGTCACTGACAAACCCAGAAACAAAACGAGCAACGATGCAAATGCCCATTATGTTCCTCATAGAATGGATACAGCAGCAGTTCTAGAATGTTATTCAGTACTGCAATGTAAAATAGCAATGGCCGGAAAAGATCCATCCAGTGTGATATGGGGCATAAAAACTCATTGTTCAGTGCCCTTACATCAAGTTCAGAGGCAGGAAAAATCAACCCTGCCATCTCAAAGGTGGTGAGCCTGATCCCAAAGAAAGAAAACAACACGAGTATATATCAGCACAGTACCACCACCATCCCCCCACCCCCAGGAAGGGAGAGGCTATTGATGGGCACACAGCAGCTTTTGGGGGCTGAGGCAGCTCTCTCTTGACCTGGGGAATGGTAACAGTCTCTGGTCTCCATGTCCTTTCTTTATGTTTACTGTGAATCATACATGATGCATTTATAATAAAAATAGCTAAATAGAGGGGCCTGAGATGGCTCAGCAGTTAAGAGCCTTTGCTGCTCTTACAGAGGATCCAGATTCAGTTTCTTGATATAAAATATTATTTTAACTGAGCAAAGATGTATTACATTTGTTCATACTGCAGAATATTACTTTAACTGTGAAAAAGTGTGTTACATTTGTGTTACACTGTGAATTACCATTGGATAATAAAGAAACTGCTTTGGCCTATGGAAAGCCTGCTTATAGGCAGGCAGGAAATCCAAGTAGAGATATAGGAGGGGAAAGGGTGGAGCCATACAGAGATGCTGTGAGTTTGCCAAGAGAAAAAGATGTAATGGAACACAGGTAAAGCCAAGAGCCATGTGGCAAGACATAGATTAATAGAAATGGGTTAAGACGCGAGAGATAGCTTGCAATAAGCCTGAGCCATAGGCTGAATACTTTGTAATTAATATAAGCATCTGAGTCATTATTTGGAACCAAACAGCAGCAGGGCTGTGGGTCCAAACCTCAGGGCTAGGCAGTGCCAGAAACATCATACTACAAGTGACATCCCAATATGGTGCATTTACACTCATATAAAGCCCCAGGAAGGTTTAAAAAAAAAAGGGTTCTAGAGCATAGAAATAGAACCAAAAACAGCTTCTAAGTTGTGTCTCTCAAGTAGGTGGTGGTACAGATGCTGTGGAGTGGTATGCCAGTTTGAGCTACAAAATGTTGAGTTTGCAACATGTAGCTTAAGCTGCAACCAGGCTGGTTCCTGAAGTTTCACAGGTGCCTCAGTGTAAACACAGACTGCATATGATGGATTTAAGGCTTCTGTTCATACAGACAGAAAGGGAACAGAGTCTAAGACCGCTTCTTAGTAGCAGCATTTTCTTGGGTCAGCTCTGTTTTGTGGCAGGAAGAAGAGGTGCTGCCCCTTTAAGTGAGGCTTCCTGACTCAGCCTTGGTGGCAAAAACTGTATGGTTCTTTTAAGAGGCTCTACTGTCAAATACATAAGTGGAGTTCATGAGCAGCAGGCAGCAGTGCTCTACTTGGTGGCAATGAGGACCCTAAGAGTCCCCAGAGCTGGGGTGGTAAATGGTAAATGTGGCTCCTGCCGGCACCTCTGCTATGAAGCTAGACTCTCTATAAAGCTAGACTAAGGATCTGGGTGGGGCCAGCCAGCCACACTAGCCAAGCCTTTAACCCTAGCTTCAGTTTAGCAGATTAAAGGTGTGGTCAGAAAAAGATAAGCGATATACAGCAAAGACAGATTCAGAAAAAACCAAAAACCTCAAAATGGTTTACAGCGAGTTTAGAAATATATGTAGGCTTGGGAGAGAAAGGAAAAAGAAGAAAGTCATCTAAAAAGAAATAGAGTAAAAATAATAATGGATACTGGGTACTGTGCGTTAACTGTCTCTGAATTGTTGACTGCTGAGGAAGGAGCAAGATCTGCTAAGAGACGTGATTATAAATGCTGATGGGTTAATCCAACCTATATATTTTGTAAATGACTTGTCTTTAAAATTAAAATCAAAAGATACATTACTTTGGAAAAAGAGGCTTACTGTTGATTTCCACAGAAAATGAGAGGCTGTGGATTCATTCTGGGTTAAAATAAGGCTTGGTCAAGAAAGACCTCCTGAAAAAAAATGTTACATTTGTTTATGCTACAATTGTTTAACATGTAAGCATGTATGCTCAGTTATGTATAGATGGATTACATTTGTTTCACCTTGCCTGCCAGGCAGGAGGGGGATAGCTGGGTCTGGCAGGAGAGAGGCTAAGTAGGAGAGAAGAGAGGAAGGAGAGAGAGAACAGGAGAGGACAAGGGAGCCGCCATCCAGACACAATGATCAGTGAAAGCAGGGTCTACAGAGGGCAGAAAGGTAACAAGCCCCACAGCAGAACAGATAAAGAGAAACGGGTTAGTTTAAGCTAAAAGAGCTAGCCAGAGACGAATTGTGAATGCTCAGCCTAGCTTAGCCTCGTTTCTGGCTAGCTCTTTTAACTGATGCCCCTTGGTCAGGACCAGGGCCCCAGGTTATCCTCGTGGAGTCATCAAAGATTCCCAGACACTAATCCAGACCTCCACTTCTTAGTCCTGACCACTGTGCAACCTGACACTGGGTGCCCTCTTTCCACACCTCCTCTGACTTCACGCCTGCTTGCCATCTCTGTTTGAGCAAAGCAACTGTCCTATGGGAGGGGGGGTGTCACACTGAGGACTGTAAAATGAGGAAGGTCACACCTCACCCTTGTACAGAGGAGAGTCACAGAGAAGGGGGGGGAGTCTGACATGCCACCCTTTTGAAGGTCCCTAAAAGGACAAAGGATCTTGTTCCCTTGTCCCCTCTGCCCAGGTCTAGAATGTTCTCTCTTTGAAGACGTCTGTCCCTGCCCTCCTGATTAATGTGATACAGTGTGGAGCTTGGCACCCTGAGATTCAACCCTAGTTCATTCCTTTTGGGTCTCAGCTCCTAGGGAGAATGTGGCACCTTGACAGGTGTCCTGAACCACATGCAGGCCTGATATGATAGAAAGATGGGAGGCTGTGGCAGTGTGACACAGAGCTCTGCCCAGGCTGCAGGGTGTGAATCCTAAGAGGACCTTGGGCAAGTTTCCAGTCTGCTGTGTCTCGGTTCTGTATCTGTAAAGTGGGCGCATTTAAAGCACATTATCTCATGGAACTCCAGGAGGAACAAATGAACAACTACAGAAGACATGGCAGCTGGGGCTACCCTGAGCAAGAGCTGTGTCCTGACTGGTGTGGTCATTGAGAGTGATTGAGAGATGCTCAAGAATCAGAAAGACAAGAAGGAAGGGAAAGGAGAAGAGAGGAGGGGAGGGGGGGGGAGAGAACAAGGAGGAGGAGAGGGGAGGGGAGGGGGAAGGAGAGGAGGGGAGGGGAGGGGAGGAGAGGAGGGAAGGGGAGGGGAGAGTATTTGCCTAGCATGTGCAGAGGCCTCTGAATTTGGTCTTCAGCACTGCATGAAACAGTTGTGGTTTTGCACACCCATAATCTCAGTATTTGTGGGGTAGAGACAGGAGATCAGGAGTTCAAGGTCATCTTTGACTACAATGTGAGTTTGAGGCCAGCTGGGTTATATGAGACCATCTCAAAAATGAAAAATGTAACTCAAGTCTCTAGCCAGAGAAAGAGGAGGTAATGATGGCGTTTATAGGTTATTGTGTGCTTCTGAGTGTGTGGACAGTCACTTAGCAGTTTAAGGGACACAGGTCCTTCCTATTCAGTTGAGACACCTTGCCATCTCCTAAAAGGAATGTGTCACCATGTGCTTGTTCGGGGCCTGCAGTGTGCATGGTGAGCTAGGGACAGAGCACGGCACCGAGGATAGTCTTTACTGGACAGAATAGGGAAGTCAGCAGGTTGTAGTTTCCAGTAATGGCAGTAGGGGCTTTGGGGACAGAGGGCAGGGGCAGGGCTCTGTTCTCACCTTCCTCATTTGCCAAGAGAGTCCGGAAGCCAAACAGCTGGGCCACAAGAATGCCGACAGTGATGAAGAGCTGGGGTACCACCCCAAGCGCCCCTCGCAGGTTCTTAGGGGCCAGTTCCCCTAAGTACATAGGGACCACATTGGAAGATACACCTGAAGGAAAATTTAGATAAGAATATGACCAGGAAAGAATCTGGGGGAGACAGACTGTGCCTTCAAGGACCCATCCTACCTTACTAAGACGTTCTCTAGCCCTGCCCTCCTTAAAATAGGGCTAACTCTGTTGGTGATGTACTTGCTGTGCAGGCAGGAGGACCTGAGTTCAATTCCCATTGTGAGGGTACATACCGGTAATTCCAGAGCAATGGATTGGGGGGGCAGGCAGATCTCTAGAGCTCGAAGGCCAGCTAGCCTGATCTAGTCAATAAGCTCCAGGTTCAGTGAAAGACCCTGTCTCAAAAAGCAAAGCATGGAGCTCCCAAAGAATAGCATCTAGGTGGACCTGAGGCCCCACACACATGTGCACCCTACCTCTTGCATACAGCTTCCTATAATATAACAAATGAATGAATGGCCCTTGCAAACACCTCTTCTAATTTTCAGTTCCTTAAACTTCAAGGGAAGAAATTGCATCAGAGATGTAGGAACATTTGCTTTCTGACTGGTGCCACCTGGGTCTGCAGCCTGGCCAGGCCCTGTGTCCTTGTTCCTGACTGACCCAGGTCTCAGGAAGAAGATTAGACACGCTCCTCTCCTTTGCCTCAGTGAGGAAAAAAAATCTGTCACCAAAGGGCACACGAACACCCGTGCCCACCACTTACACACTGGGGACAGCACACTGCACAATAAACCTCTGCACAGAGACCATCACTCACATGAACTAGTGTTTCACACCTGAATCCCAGCACCTGAGAAGCTGAGGCATGAAGGATACTATGAGATCCAGGCCAACGTGGGACACAGAGGGACACTGTGACTTAGAAAAGCTTCAAATGGCTGGTAAGTGGACTCAGTGGTTAAGAGCCCTTGTTGTAGCAAAGGACCTGAGTTTGATTCCCAGCACCTACATAGAGGCTCACCACATCCTCAGGCACCAAGCACAAATATGGTGCACAGGCCTTCATGCACTTATACACATAAAACAGTAAAAATAAGTCTTAAAGAAGTATGCCTTCAACCCCAGCACTCGGGAGACAGAGGCAGGTAGATCTCTGAGTTCAAGGTCAGCCTGGTCTGCAGAGTGAGCTACAGCCAAAGCTAATTGCACAGGAAAAAAACCTGTCTCAAAAACAAAACAAAATCAAGAAAAGCTTAAAATGTAAAAAAAAAAAAAAAAAAAAAAAGCCAAAAAAACACAGCACATTTTAGTATATATCATTGAAAATCTGCATTTCTGGGATTTATGTAATGCTGGGGCTATTCTGAATGCCACTATTTAATTTTAAAAATTTTAGTAGTGTGGTTGTGTGTGTGTGCATGTGTGTGGGGATATTTTCAAATATATGCTTTCTTCGCTCAGTTAAGATGTGGCCCCACCACTGCCTGCCTGGGAGCCTGGGACTCCTTCTATCTAAAATGACCTTGAACTCAGATTGGATTAAGGATGTAGGTCACTACTCCCGGGATACTCCCTGTGCTGGGATTAAAGGTGTGAGTTACCACTGTCTGATCCTCCTAGACTGTGGGTAGATCCCTCTGATATCTCCAAATGTTTTAATTATATTTGAAAATATCCCCGTGTGCGTGTGGGGTGTGTGTGTGTGTGTATGGGTGTGTATGGGTGTGTATGGGGGTGTGTGTGTGTGTCTTCAAGGGTATGTCTACTGAACACGGAGGTCCTCAAGGTCAGATGTGCCAAATCTCCCAGGAACTAGAGTTATAGATGGTTGTGAGCCTCCTGACATGGGTGTAGGAACTGAACTGAGCCATCTCTCCAGCTCCCCAATCTTGTAATTTTTCCCATTATATCAAAATATGACTCTTTTAGGAATAGACAAAGTTGGAGACTGGTGAGATGGTTCAGTGGGTAAAGGCACTTGATGCAAAGTCTAGCAATCTGTAGTTGTTCCCCGGGACCCACATGGTGGGAAGAGGGAGACTCCTGTAAGTTACCTCTGACCTCAACAAGCTTGGAGTGTGTGCTCATCACATATGCACGCATACACACTCAATAAAATAAATGTTAAAAATAAAAACAAGATGAAAACAAACACAAAAATGTGGTAGGTGTATCTTCATTAAAGACATTCACAAGACAGGAAGTAATCTCTACTTTGTATATTTTGGGGGGAAGGGGTCTGCCCATGTATCCCATGCTAATTTCAAACTAGAGATCTTTTGCCTCGGGCCCCCAGGGCTAAAATTACAGGGCTAGCTCACAGCTAGCTCTACTGGGTTAGACTAAGCTCGGAAAATCCTCGAGTTGGATCTGGGGTTTGAATGTCTTCTTTCCTTCTGGTCAGGGACCACCATCAGGCTTCTTGCCAAGGAGTTGATCAATAATAAACCCATGAACTGTGAGCTTCCAGAAAGCAAGGCTCAGCTCCCTTCAGGCCTCACTCACAGCAGAGCTGTTTACTGCGTTCTCAAGGTAAGCTCTGTGGGTGGTGTCAGTGGTCTAAGCCGCAGGAAGCTTGATCACACTGTTAGTTAGTGAGAAGCTGAGCACAAACAGTACCAGACCACGGGTCCAAGTGTGAGCTGAGGATCTTTCCAGAGCATCTCTGAGGCTGAAACTATTTTCCTTACCGTCTCTTTCCTTTTAATCTCTCTGGGGCACAGTGTGAAGTTTTCCAGACTGAGCACAGAGGCTGATTTAAAAATCTAGCTGGGCCTGTGATTGTGCAGCAGGTTATAAAGGCTTTCTGACTGAGACCCTGTCCCAAAGCCAGAGGGCTCCTTCCTCCCATGGGCTGGGCTGGTCGTGAGGTCACTGGCCACTGCCATGTGTTGCATGTGCCACCAAGCCCTTCCTGAACACCCTGGAGGAATTCACTGGATGCTTCTCGGACTCAGGGATATTGGCTGGTTTTGTATTCTTGTTGACTGTACTTATTTACTGTATAAATATTATCATTTGTTTCATGAAGAGAAAAAGAAAATCCAACTGTCTGCTGTTAAGGCAAACATTAAAGTGATTTACAAGAATGTAGAATAAGTCACCCTTCTTATAAAACTTGTCTGAAAACATGAACATGATGCTGCTTGTTTTTGTTTTTGTTTTTGGCATAGTCTTGGGTAGACCAGCCTGGTCTTGAACTCAGTACACCTGGCAGTTGCTTTATTTTCTGGTTAATTATTTTTCATAAAAATTTTGTATGTGTGCCTGTGTGTGTGTGCATGTGTGTGTGTGCGCCTGTGTGTGTGCATGTGTGTGTACCTGTGTGTGTGCCTGTGTGTGCATGTGTGTGTGTGCCTGTGTGTGCCTATGTGTGCCTGTGTGTGCCTGTGTGTGTGCTTGTGTGTGTGTGCCTGTGTGTGTGTGCCTGTGTGTGTGCCTGTGTGTGCCTGTGTGTGTGTGTGCCTGTGTGTGCCTGTGTGTGCCTGTGTGTGTGTGTGTGTGCCTGTGTGTGCCTGTGTGTGCCTGTGTGTGTGCCTGTGTGCCTGTGTGTGTGTGTGTGCCTGTGTGTGACTGTGTGTGTGTGACTGTGTGTGTGCATGTGTGTGTGTGCCTGTGTGTGTGCCTGTGTGTGTGTGTGCCTGTGTGTGCCTGTGTGTGCCTGTGTGTGCCTGTGTGTGTGTATGCCTGTGTGTGTATGTGTGCCTGTGTGTGCATGTGTGTGTGTGCCTGTGTGTGTGTGCCTGTGTGTGTGCCTATGTGTGTGTGTGTGCCTGCGTGTGTGCCTGTGTGTGTGTGTGCCTGTGTGTGCCTGTGTGTGTGTGTGTGCTGGGAATGAACCAGGGCCTTAATCTTACAGGCAAGTGTTCTACCACAGAGCTCTTCTCAGCCCTCCTTTTACTCATTCTGTAGTCCAAGTAGACCCTGAACATGAAATTTTCTTCCCTTCGCCTATGAAGTAGCTGGCTCCTACTCCTCCCCCACCACCCTGCCCAACATTCTTCACTTTGGCTAGCCTGAGCTAACTATTGTAGCTATTTGGCTGGTCTCAAACTCACAGAGATCCATCTGTCTCCACCTCCCAAGTGCTAGAATTAAAGGTGTGATCCACCTCTGGCTCATCAGCTTGTGGCCTTCTTTCTCTGCCTGCTAATGAGCTCTAGGGATTTGCTTACACCCAGCCAGATTCCTCCATTCCTACTTCACATTTGGAAGGAGAGGCGACTCTAAGACCACCCAGAAAAAGATATGTGAGGGCAGAGTTCATGAGGTGCTCACCTTGCTTCTGAAGGACCCTGAGAATTGACAAAGTCACTCCTGGCTGGTCTGGGAAAGGCTGACTGTCAGAGAAGCCACAAGTGTGGCTTTAAAAGTGTCTTCATTTCTAAGCAATTGTGAGAGAACTTTCTAGAACCAAATGCAGCATATCCCAGGCAGCCTGGGTTGAGAAGGCAGTAGGTGGGGTTTTACAAACCAGTTTCACATACCCCTCCATCCCCCAAACAGGGTTTCTTTGTGTAGACATGGCTGTCCTGGAACTTTCTCAGTAGACAAGGATAACCTTGAATTCAGAGATCTGCCTGCCTCTGCCTCTGGAGTGCTGGGATTAAAGTCACCACCACCCAAATTCCACAACTTTTTTTACGGCCACAAACCATAGCTAAAAAATACAGAAATCTCTTGTCCTACTTGGCTCTCCCACAAATGCACGGACGAACAAGGCCTGAAACACAATGTCACAGAACTGTTTGTTCTTGAGACGTAGGGCAGTCTTCCATGGAAGCTGCTGTTCCCTCTGAGCGAACATTATCTTAGCCAATGCCTAG
Source organism: Phyllotis vaccarum (assembly GCA_033318265.1). Taxonomy (NCBI): domain Eukaryota; kingdom Metazoa; phylum Chordata; class Mammalia; order Rodentia; family Cricetidae; genus Phyllotis; species Phyllotis vaccarum. The sequence continues at coordinate 61,788,442 of JARWLC010000003.1, read as the reverse complement.
ATACTCAATAAAGGGATTAGACTGGAGGGACCCTTCTAAACTCGGGGTTTGTAGTTTATTCTTACAAAGAACAGCTTTCTTGGGCTGGGATTTGCGGCTCAGTGATAGGACACTTATGTAGCTTTCATGAGGTCCTGGGTTCAATCCCACCCTTCTCTGAAGGAATCATTGCTGTGTAGAGCTGCCCACTGCCCACCCGTGAGGACGAGGCACAAACTCAAATGCCCCAGCAGGGTCAGCTTCAGTCTCTGTGCTCTCGCGGCTCCTGACTGCATCAGATCCCTGGGAGTCAGTTCCGGCTCCTCCATGCCTAAGGGCACTGCTGGGCAGGGTGACTTACCTGCACATATTCCAACCATCAGTCTGGAAGCAATTATAAGCTCATATGACTTGGCAATTTTGCTGCATCCCATTAAGATGGCTGGCACAATAGAGAATATGTTGTTGAATAGCAAGGCCCCTTTTCTGTAATGGGTATGGGAAAGTCAGGTTAGCTTCAGGATTCATTCATTCATGTCATCACTCACGCATCACTAATTCATGTACTCAACAAACACCCCTTGATGTCTACTCAGAGCAGTGTGTCCTAGTTACAGCAGTGCCCTTCACTGGGACCTGAAACTGGGTGCGTATCCTGCTGTGGGAGCAAAGGACAGGTAACAGAAATGGGCTGAACAGACTCATCTGAAGATACAATAAAATCAATGTGCTGTGGTGTCAGAGGGCTGTGGTCCTAGCCCCCAGAAGACTGGGGTGTGTGAGTCACTGGCCTGGTGCTTCAGGCCAAACCTGGTGGTACAGTGTGGAGACTTCATCTCAAAAACAAAAACAAAAAATCTTGAGGATGTGGCTTGAGGGAGGGGGAAGAGGAGGGAAAGTAGCTGCCTAGCCTGTGCAGCAGGGAAGGGAAGACTGGTTCAGTTCTGAAGCGCACTGACCAGCCAGCTAAGCCAAGTCAAGCAGCTTCAAGGTTTGGTGAGGTGCTGTCTTAAAAAAATAAGGGCAGGGTCAGTTGTGGGAGGATGCCTTTCATCCAGCAACTCCGGAGGTAGAAGTAGGTGAATGTCCCTGAGTTTGAGACCCTATTTAAAAAGTGATGAAGGGGAGAGAGAGATGGCTTAGTGGTCAAGAATTCTTGCTGTTCTTGCAGAGGACCTGGGTTCTGTTCCCAACACCCACATGGTGGCTCACAGCAGTCCTTAACTCTAGTTCCAGGGGATCCAGAACCCTCTTCTGGCCTCATCGGGCACGCAGGCAGTACATACACATACATGCAAGCAGAACACTCATATACATAAACACAATAAATCAATGTTTTTTTTTTAAACGTGAAAAGCAATAGAGGAAAGACATTCAACATGTACTGCTAGCTTCCACAAACACATACAACTTGCAGTACCATGCTTACATGCACATATCAATACCAGTAAGGACCTACAGCACACACACACATGCATACATTCACGAATATATACACACACACATGTACACACATATGCACGAATGCACACACACACACACACACACACACACACACACACACACACACACCAAGACAACCTACTCATCTCTTACCTGCCCAATTTATTCACCAAGGGTCCAACCAGGAGAGAGCCTATAAAGCCTCCAAAGGGGAACATGGACACCGTCACGGACCACATCAGTGTCAAGGAGAAGGAATCAAGATTATCCTGGGTTCTTTCGTTGTATGTATCATTGTAGAACTGCTGCATTAACTGGGGTCAGAGGAGACAAACCAACAGAACCAGCTAAGCTCATTTTGCAGAAAGAATTAGTAGAGGTGTTTGGCTACTGGATGGGGACAGCCCTATTGGAGATAGGGACAGAGCTGCCTGGGAAGTGTGTGGCTTGGAACACCCATGGGAAGAACTCTGGCGGGGCAACTTCTATGGTGTTCTCACACCCCGGAAAGGCTGCAGCCTTCCAGATGGTGTGGCCGCTGCCCTTCAGTTGAACCCACATGCTGCAAAGCCACAGAAGATATGTTCATGAGATCCTGAGGATTTTTCTCTCCTTTCCCTTCAGTGGTAGGAGCTATGTTTGCTCTCTGGGGACCACATGCCCCTCTAAGCTCCAACCCCATGTCAGCAGCTATGGCTCCCTTACCCAAGTGACCTACCTCTGATGGTGAGTTGACAGCAGCTACGTTGTACCCATATTGGAAGGATGATCCAAAGGCAGCTATCAGTGTTGCCAGGGCAAGCACCAGGGTCAGCTTCTGTGAACGTTAGGGTGGATGTCAGGAGAGGCCAAGGGAAGTCCCCTGCTGCGCATTCAATGTGCACACAGCCATTTGGATGTCACTCTTGGTCTTCCATCCAGAAGAACAGCCTCTCAGCCAAGCATTCCTCCAAACACCCTGCATCATCCAGACTCTTCGGCTCAAACAATCCCCCTGCCTCAACCTCTGGAGTATCTGGGACGTCCAGCAAGTGCCTCTGCAGATGGCTACTACAACTGGTTCAAAACAGCTGCAGCTGGCCCCTTGTCATGCTTTTCCAAGGATTCTTCACACACTAGGGCACCTGTGTGTGGGTCTGTGCATGCGTATGCACCAGGGGCATCTCTGTGTGTGGGTCTATGCATGTATGTGTACCAGGAGAACCTTTGTGTGGGTTTGTGTGTGCATGTGTGTGCACCAGGAGCACATGTGTGTGGGCCTATGTGTGCACCAGGAGCACCTCTGTTGTGGGTCTGTGTGTGCACCAGGGGCACCAGTGTGTGTGCATGTGTGTGCACCAGGGGCACCTGTGTGTAAGTCTGTGTGTGCATGAATGTCCAGGGCTACATGTGGACAGCTTTTGAGAAATTGGTTCTTCTCCCCCATTGTCACACGGGTTCCAGGCATCAAGCTCAGGCCAGCAGGCTTGCTTACCTTCTTTGCCATCTAGACAGCTTGGTCCCCTTATTCTTTGCAGACAAAATCAACAGCCACAAGGAGGGACTTTTGTCAGTTTTGCTCACCACTGTATCACCAGCACCTGGACCGATGCCTGGCTTAACTGGCTGCTGGATAGGTTGATGGGTGGGTGGATAGGTGGATGGATGGATGGATGGATGAGTGGGTGGGTGGGTGGATGGGTGGATGGTGGATGGGTGGATGGGTGGGTGGATGGGTGGATGGGTGGATAGATGGATGGTGGATGGGTGGATAGATGGGTGGGTGGATGGGTGGATGGGTGGATGGATGGGTGGATGGTGGATGGGTGGATGGATGGGTGGGTGGATGGGTAGATAGATGGATGGTGGATGGGTGGATGGTGGATGGGTGGATGGATGGGTGGGTGGATGGGTGGATGGATGTGTGGGTGGATGGGTGAATAGGTGGTGAATGGATGGATGGTGGATGGGTGGGTGAATGAATAAATGGATGGATGGATGGGTGGATGGGTGGATGAGTGCATGTATGGGTGGATGGATGGATGGATGGGTGGACGGATGGGTGGATGGATATGTGGATGGATGGGTAGGTGGATGGATGGATGGGTGGGTGGGTGGATGAATGGATTGATGGGTGGGTTGATGGATGGATGGATGAATGGATGGATGGATGGATGGATAGTAGATGGGTGGTTGAATGGGTAAGTAGATGGATGGATGGTTGGATGGATGTATGGATGGGTGGGTGGGTGGGTGAGTGGTTGGATAGGTAGATGGATGGGTGGATGAATGGGTGGATGGGTGGATGGGTGGGTGCATTGGAAATTGACATGCTTCTCATGCTGATCAAGCTTTCCACTACCACTTAGCGGTTTTTGTTTTGTTGTGCTGAGTTTTGAGACAGGTCTTGTTAAGTTTCTCAGGCTGGCCTTGAATTTTTGATACTCCTGCCTCAGTCTGCCTGAGTTCTGGTATTGTAGGTGTGAGCTAGGTGCTTGGCTGTTTCTCTCTTTCTCTCTCTCATTCTTTTCTCTTTTTTCTTTTTGAGTCAGAGTCTCTCTACATGGTCTTGGCTGTCCTGGAACTTATTATGTGGACCATGCTGGTCATGAAAACACAGAGATCTGCCTGCCTCTGCCTCTAGAGTGCTGGTATTAAAGGCGTGAGTCACTACACCTAGTCCAGGAACTTTCAAGAACAGGTTTTGATGATGGAAAAGATCTTAGAAGAGTTCTAGGCTTTCATATCTTCTTTTTCCACCTTCAGAGATTTATCTTGGATTTACCTCCAAGAAGGGAGCTTTATGGGCTGGGGTGGGTGGGGAGCCCTCACAGCAGAGATATCTCTCTCTTCCTCAGAAGTAGATCCCCAACAATTTTGCCTTTTAAGATAAGGACCCAACAGTGGATGTCACAGACCAAAACAAAAAGTCACCGGTCAACCCCATGAGAATTCCTTTGCTGCTAACTTGCGTCTTTTAAAACCTAGATTTGTAGCTGGGTAGTGGTGGCACACGATGTTAGTCCCAGAACTTGGGAGGCAGAGACAGGCAGATCTCTGTGAGTTCAAGGTCCGCCTGATCTACAGAGTAAGTACTAGTACAGTAGTTCTAGTACACCAGAGTCATGTAAAGAAACCCTATCTTAAAAAAGTAGATTTATTTTTTATGTGTCTGTGGGGGGGGGGGCAGGCATGTGAATATAGGTGCTCAAAGAGGCCAGAAGTCTAAGATCCACTGACCTGGACTTAATAGCTGTGAGCTGCCCAGGGGATTGAACTTGTGTCCTTTGGAAAGGCAGCAAGCACTCTTAATGCTGAGACATCTCTTCAGCCCCTTGGCAGACTTTTAATTTTCTGATGAGGAATGTAGCTCACAAGGCCTCATCCCACCTATGATACCAATACTGCCCAGCTTTGCTCCCAAACCTGGTCCTTTCTCTTTTTTCCTCCTGGAACTATAGGACCAGCAAGACCGAGTACCAACTAGCAACGAAAAAGGCTTTTATTCTTAGTCAAAAATAGAAGTGGGGAAAAGATTTACAAGTTATTCCCCTCTTATCTATTATTTTGAGATGGTAGAGGATTTCACTAAGTTGCCCAGTTGACCTTGAACCTTCTCTGAAGCCTAAGCTTCCAATGAATTTATGTTCCGTGTGGCCCAGTCTTCCAAGTGGCAGGCAGGTATGGCTTTTTCTTTATGTTGTGTAACACGATGTTTACACACACTTCGGAAAATGAGATTAGCACAGTCACCTCATCAACACACTAACCACCTCACACAGTTATCTTTGCGGATGTATGTGGTGAAGGTGTGTAAAATGCTCTCGATGAATCTCAAGCACTCTGGGAGGATTAGCTGCAATCGATACGGTCCGTGTGCTGTGCATTGCTGCATCACTGACCACAGTCACGGGCCCTGATGTGTAGCTCCAGGGCTCACTCATCCCTAGCAGAAACTTTGAACTCTTTAGCAGCATTGCCTATTACCTCTTCCCCAGGCCCCTGGCAACTGCTCTTCTGGTCTGCACCAGAGTCTGATAATGCAGCTTGTGTCTTTCTGTTGTGTGGTGACACAGGCCTGTAATCTCAGCCACCAGGGAGGCTGAGGGAGGAGGATCCAAGTTCAAGGCCAGTTTAGACAGCTTAGCCCCTATTTTAAATCGAAAGGTATAAAATGGCTGGGGATATGCATGCATGAGGCTCTGGGTTAAGTCCCCAGCACTGGAAAATCAACAAACAAAAACCAAGATAATCTAAGTGTAGTCCCTGGGTTAACAGCGATTCTGGGTGGCAGGGAGGGGTTGAATCTGCCCTCTAGAGGACATTTGTTTATTACACCAGAAATAAAGTGGGTAGAGGCCAAGATGTTCCTGATGGCTCTAGACAGCCCCCAGAGATATCCCGTGCCCAGTGTCAATGGTGAGGTCACTGCTCCATAGGATAAACCGAGCAGAAATTCTCTCCTGGCTGCACTTCTTCACATGTGTTGTCTAACTGCTCCAGCACGAGGGGAGGGAGTGGCTACCAGACACGAAAAGAATTGAACATGGTGAGATAGCACACACCTAAATTCTAGCACTTGGGAGGTAGAGGCAGGGGTCAGGGGTTTGAGGCCAGCCTCGGCTGTACAAACTGCCTCAATACCTATTACTACAGTTAAATATCTTGCCAAAGGCGATCTCTGCTTTCAGTCTGTGTGTCTTTTTTTTTTTTTTTTTTTTTTTGAGATGTGGTTTCTCTGTGTAGCTCTGACTATCCTGGAATTCACAGACATCTGCCTGCCTCTGCCTCCCAAGGGCTAGGATTAAAGGTGAGCATTAGCCCGGTTTAGCTCATATGTCTTAATTAATGACATTTTGCACAAATGCTGCTTCTCCCCACCCACTTACGGAAGAATTAAAATGCAAATTCTTTGAAGGCATTCATTGATTCGTATTGTCTCCTGGGCACTGAAAATTTTCCTCAGTCAAAGAAATCTCCTAGCCTCCAGCTGCACTGTGTATTTAGAACAATTCTTTTCTGAGATAGGGTTTATCCTAGGCTGGCTTTGAACTTGCCTTGTAGCTGAGGTTAACCTGAAACTCCTTATCCTCCCAAATGCTAAGCCACAAACATGTGCCACCACACCTGATTCCAAGCCCAGACTTCATGCATCCTTGGCAAGCACTTTACAAGTTGAACCACAGCCCCCAGCCCAGTTTCAGGTCTCTCAACAGCTGTTCCAGTGCCGTGGTTCCTAATGGACATCTGTTTATAAACATCACACCTACTATTAGAAAAGCCCAGCTGTTGGTTGAGCTTCTGGGCAAGTGCATCTCTTTGAATCCAGCTAAAGGCAAGCTCTGCAACCCAGAGCCCTGGGGAGGGGGGTCCTAAGGAGAGCTGAGCAGGCCTACAGCTCGGGATGCTCTCATTATACACTCACCCCCTTTTTCGTCTCTTGATCTTCCTCCATCATTGCTTTTCAAAGGCAGCCTTTGGCTCAGCTCTTCCAAGTGCCAGCTGTGCCGTGTGGAGAGGGAAGACATTTAGATTGCACTTTGGTCATGCCAACTCCCAGCCAATTGCATTTTTATTGCCAGTCCAAATCGGAATAACCCTTTCAGACACCGAGAAACTGCTTCTTCCTTTCACTTCTGCTTTTAAAGTTAAACATCTAGAGTTTGGCTAAACCAGCGTTGTCTCTTGAAATTGTGGGCTCAGCACAGCCCCAGGGGAAACAGCCCTCCATGTGCCCCCCCTCCTTCAAGTTTCTACCAGTCACGTTCTTGAAGAGTGACTAGCAAGGTTATTTCTGTATGGAACACATGGGCACAAGCAGCTGTCCCTAGCTAACACCACATTAGGCAATGGGCAACATATGAGGCCCTAGAGACTTAGAGGGGACTCCACCACTGAGTCTACAGCCAAGTATCCCTAATGCAGAGTCAGTTTTTGCCCAAATAACTATGCCAAAAACGATTATATCATTATTATTATTATTGGTGCTAGATACATGCTCTAGTGCTGAGCTATGCCCCGATCCCAAAAAACACTTTTTCATGGATACATTTTTATTTTATGTTTTTAAGGAACCCTCAGTTACCTGGAGAGGTGCACTTTTCACTATTGGGAAAGAAGTGAATATCTTACTCTTTTTTTTGCAGGGTAAGTCACAGGAGGCTGATCTGGCTCCAGCAGTCTGCCCACAGCCTGGCCACTGCTGGTCCCTGTGGCTCAGCACGTGTTCAGCTCCAACGGTGCTGACCAGGCTAAGTGGCCAAAATCCAGAACAAAGTCCCACCAGGCCCGCAGATTTTCGTCTTCGTTAGACATGCTCTTTGATTTATTTGCTGTGGCTCAAGTCCAATCGGTGGACATCTTTATCCCTTTCCTTCGGCAGTTTATCTGGAGCCCACTAGGAATCCAGAGATGTAGGTTCACTCAGGTGGCCATGGACAGTGGTGACATTCCTTTAAGCAAAACTTCGCTGTTTTCTTCTCCCAAAACAAGAATCTCTTAACTAAGGCGCGGCAGGATTAGAGCTTTCCATATATTTCAAAGAGTTTGAAAAAGACCCCCCCAAAAAATGCACATAAATTGAGGGTGGTTGGTGGTGTCACTTACTTGGGGGCTGGGGGTGAGTAATGGGGCATAGAAACGCAATAAAGGCTAAGTTTGCAGTTTGGGGCGTGCAGAGACCAAAACCCAGCTTCTTAGCCCCCACCTCTTTTTCTACTCTTTGCCCGTTTTGTGGTAAGAAGGGACCTGAAAGCTGAGGGTTCAATCCCTGCCTCGACTTCCCCAACGAGGCAGGTGCAGGTCTATGTTCAGACACAGAAAATATCCAGCCGGTATCTGGTTCCTGCGCAGTCGCAGCTCTGCGTGACCAACGCTCATTCTCAGTCTAGTGGCACGCGGGAGCTGAAGTGGGGAAATGAGGTGCGCAGCTGTACCCTGGGATGGAGCCGTGTTTCTGTCTGGTCCTCATCCTGGATGACTCTATGTGTCCAACCCCAGCCTGTACACAGGAATCAGAGCCCTTGCCCCATGGCCACCTTTAGGTTACTCCTGGAAGCTGTTCTATAGACTTTTGTGTCCCCGGAAGACCTGTCCTGGGTCCACAGCTAACAGGCTCCAGGACTTGAAAGGAGGGCAGTGGGCACTCTTGGGGACACAGAGCCCTGGATGCTTCTGGCCCCGGAAGTGGATGGATCATCATTGTTTTCAAACTGGCCCCTCTTGTTTACCCTCCTTCCTGCACTGATCAGTGGCAGATGGATTTGGTCTGGTGAGCCTTCCCTGGCCATCCTGCCCTTGCTTCTGTGCCTTCTGGATGAGGTAGAAAATCCGCCATTGTAGTTTACATTTGGAATTTTTTAAAATTCTTTTATTTATTCATTTTTTTTTTGAGAGAGGGTCCCATTCTGCAGTCTAGGCTGTTCTGGAATCCACTATATAACTCAGGCTGGCCTTGAACCTGTCACAGCTTCCTAAATGTTGGAAATCAGGCACAAGTCTGAACCACCGGCTAACTGCCAGCTTTGGAGCTTTAAAAGGGCCTTAATAAACACCAGCGATGAACTCGTGGATAAGTTACAGATCACAGAATGAGGCATGTGGAGGGAACACATGACTAATTACTAATATTCCCAGTAATTTGACCTGTATTTGGGAATCATCCTTGATAAGAACCAGAGGTTTAGAGAGAAAACCGTGGTGTGATTCAAGTGCAGTACCTGGACGAGCCACCAGGGGGCTGCTTTTCACCCTCTCCAGGAGTCAGTTTTGATCCACTGTGGGGAACAATATGAGACACCCAAAGCCCGCCAAACAGCCTCCCAGACCTTTCACATTAAGTTGTTTCCAAAATGTTCTAAAATTTTTACTTATTTCATTTTATGTATGTGAGAGAGTTCTCTCGAGTGTGCCTTCGTGTATGTGTGCACGGTGCCTGCTAAAGTCAGCAGAGGGTGACAGAGCCCCTGGAGTTATTTGTTGGTTAAGAGCCACCATGTGGGCGCCGGCCACCAAACCTGAATCCTCTCAAGAGTAACGAGTGCCCTGAACTGCCCAGCTGTCTCTCCAACCCCTTAAATTGCTTCGACACGGGAAAAGAACTTTGCCAAGAAGTCTGGCATGACGATTTAGGTCTCAGATCTCAATTCCAAAGTCATGATAAGCAAAACAACACAGAAACGGTGAACACACCATTCTAGATGAAGAGTCTTGCCTGGTGTGGTCACAACTCAAAATCCCAGTACTTGGGAGGTGGAGGTAGAACAGCAGGTCAAGGTCATACTTGGATAGACAGCTTGGGCTGTGTGAGACCATATCTAAACAAAAGACAAGGGAGACAGGAAAGGAGGCTGGAAGAAAAATTCAGAATTTGGGAGCTGCTTTTCCTGGGCTGTGAGTTTATGTATAATTTTTCCTTTTAGGCAATGTTTTTATTTACTGGGCTTTTTGTTGTTCCGGAGAGGAGAGGTCATGGGTACAAAAACAGCCTTGAGCTCTTGGGGCTCAGACTCTCATTGGGGAAACAGAATGTTCAGGTTTACTTCCTGTGGCTGTGATAAAGACCATAGCCAAAAGCTAGTTAGGAAGGAAAGGGTTTATTTCATCTTACAACTCCTGATGACAGTACCCTGAGGGAATTCTAGGCAGTAGGAACTGAAACAGAGTGCATGGAGGAACAGTTTCCTGTCTGGTCTCCTTGGCTTGGTTTTAAAATACATCCCTGGACCACCTGCCCAACAGTGGCACCACCCATAATGGGCTGGACCCTCTCACATCAATTATTATCAGTCAAGAAAATGCCCCACAGACTTGCCCACAAGCCCATCAGATGAAGGTGTTTTCTCCAATGAGTTCTTCCTGTCAATTGACAAAAACCTAAGCAGGGTGCAGAGTTTCGTCACATGACCATTTTGAGCATCTCAGGGCTATTAGTGGCTCTTGGCAGGAGTGGGCGAGTGGGGGCAGGGGTTGAACATGGAAGTCAGGGGAGGTGCTCTGGTGAGTGCCAGAAGAAGACAGTATGCATTAATTACATTTGCATTGCAAGGAAGAAATCGCATAATCAGGTTGTCTGAAGTGCATAAAGGGGACGTGGTGTGGGTTGGGGGTTGGGGTGTGGGGAGGATGGGGTGGGGGAGTTGGGGGTGGGGGAAGCAGTGAGAAGAGAGGCAGGATGGGCAGTGGACAACTGTCAGGGCTTGTAGCCCTCCTTGCTTTATCTTTCTGTTTAGTTTTTAAGACAGTCTCTCTACAGAGCCCTGCTGTCAAGAAGCTCCCTATGTAGACAATGCTTGCCTCAAACAAAGAGATTCAACTGCCTCTGCCAGAGCTTGCCTGTTTTTTAGAAACATGAAGGAGGCATTAAGAAGTGACATGGTTTCCTTTCTGTTGTGTAGGGGAGGAGAGGATTATTTGGCTCATACTTTTGGATCACAGTTCATCACTGAGGGGAAGTCAGGGCAGGAACTCAGTCAGAAATCAGTCATACTCATAGGCAAAAGCAGAGAGAAACAGCCCAAGCCACCCACTGCTCTCATGTAGCATTTTCTTTTTCTGTAAAGCACAGGAGCTCCTGCCTAGGGAATGATTTTGCCCACACTGGACTGAGACTTCCCATGTCAATCAACACCCAAGACAATCCCCTAAAGACATGCCCAGAGGCCTGATCTGGGCACTTCCTCAGCTGAGGCTCTTGTCTCAAGGATTCTAGGTTGACACAAGTTGACATTTAAAACTAACCATCACACTAGGCATCGTGGTATATATCCATATATATCCCAACACTGGGAAGGCTGAGGCAGGAAGATTTGAGTAGCAGACATTCTTGGATATATACTGAGATTGGCTAAAAAAAAAAAAAAAAAAAAAAAGTTTGAGAAGGGACCTAGCGTATAGTTCAGATGCCCATCATGAAGGAGGCCCTGGGTTCATCCTCAGCACTGTAAATGGGGAAGAAAAAGTTTCAGAAAATGATATAACGTGTGATTTTTGGTAGAGGTTGGTTTTTTGAAAATTTTTAATTTTTAATTTAATTTTCATGTCTATGAGTGGCCACATTATGTATGTGTACCATATGCATGCCTGGTACCTGAAGAAGCCAGGAAGAGGCTATCAGACCCCTTAAAACAGGCGTTACAGATAGTTGTGAGCCACCATGTAGGTGCTGGGAACTGAACCTGGGTCCTTTGGAAGAGCAGCCAGTGCTCTTAACTGCTGAGTCTTAGCTCTAGTCTCTTGGGGGTTATCTCATGTAACCCAGGTTGGCCTAAAACTCCATATGTAGTGAAATGACCTTAAACTCCTGGCCACCGATCGTGACCCTCAGAGTGCTGGGATTACATGTCTCAGCTAACTGGTGGAGGTGTGAAGAGACACATCCACATACAGGCTTTGTTCTGATTCTACCCTGATCAGCCTTGCTTTAACTTTCCATGCTTGGTAGTACTCACAGTTCTTACTACTGAGCAACACTGCCTGGCACCCCCTCAGATTAGAAAGCCAAGGACATGATATTCTCCTGGCAGTAAGTGGCCGGCCTGAGGACACTGGTGTGCTGAGGATGCAGATAGTTTTCCAATGTCTACTGTATCATGATTGTACTAACTTTGTTTGCATTCAAATTATATATATATACACACACATCTCTCTCTCTATATATATATATAATTCTAGTCAGCACCAGCCAGCCCTTCTCTCCTTATCTTTCTATGCCATGGGTCAGCATGGCAGGTTAGTCAGCAGCATGTATACACAGTATCATGGCAAGTCCTGGATGCCTGAGGGCACAAACTGAGGTGGGTGTGTGCTGGAGGTTGTTCTGAGGTTGCTGTCATGATAAGGAAAGGGTTTGTAGCGAGATCCAAGCATGCACATCTATTCTTCAGCTGTACTGTTGTGCTGCACCTTGTCTGGAGAGGGCTTGACACATCTGTCTAAAGTCCAATGCCCGCCCAATGTGTCTTTCTCATCTGCTCTGTCCCGACTAGACTCAGCAGGGGTGTGTCCCCTGGCTATGAGAACCCAAGTCCAAAAAACGTGAGTAGTGAAGGAAGGGAAGGGCAGAAACAGGAGTAGGGTTATGTCATCATTTTAAAGCCTGTCCACGCTTCTGACCAACGTCTCCGAAGCAGGGAGGCTGCCATCCCCACTCTGACTCAGCGCATGGAGTGGAAGTTCCCAATGCATGACCAGCTTACTGTTCTTTTCTTACCAAGAACAGAATTTGACCTGTACAGTGGCCAGGACAACACAGAAGGGTGCGTTCCTTAGAATCACGGGCCCAGAGCATGAGAGACACGTTGTACCTTTCCTCTGAAATGGGCATGGTTTCTGATGATTAAACATGGCCTCTTTGTTTTAAATAACCATTTTTCTTCTTTAAAAAATTGTTTTTTGTTTTGCATGTGTGTGTGTGCACACACATGTCATGTGTGTGCAGGTGCCCTTGGAGGTCAGAGATGTCGGCTTCCCTTGGAATTGAAGTTACAAGTGGCTGAGAGATGCCTGATATGGGTGTTAGAAACCTAACTCAGGCCCTCTGGAAGGAAATACTTTTAACCATGGAACCATCTTGCTAGGCACCCCTTCCCCCCAAATGCCATCACTTTTAAATTTGTGGTTAAAAAATACATCAGGGCTATATATATGTATCTTTACTTTTTTTATTTGAATGTGTGTGTGGTGCATGTGCATATGTGTACATGTGCTCATGGAGGCCAGAAGACATCCTGACCTATCATTCTCAGAAACACTGCCCATCTTCTGAGAGGAAGCATCTCATTAGCCTCGAGCTCACAATTTAGGCTAGACTGGCTGGCTAGCCAGCTCCAGAGGCCCTCCTGTCTCCACCTCTCCAGTTATTTTTACAGGAGTTCTGTGGATTGAACTTGGCTACTCAGGCTTGCAAGACAAGTATTTAGAGACTGAAGTGTCTCTCTAGCCTTATCCTTCGTATGGTTACGTTAGGGGGTAGAACCCAGGACTTCCTTGGGCATGCTTAGGCAAGTGCTCTATCTCTGGGATATAGCTGCTGTTTTTGGTTTCTGAGCCAGGATGTCAGGATGCCCCAGCTTGTTGTAAACTCATAACTCTCCAGCCTCAGCTTCCACACGGTTGGGATTACAGGTGTGTATCACTTCAGTCATTTTAAAACATGTTATAATTTTTTTTATGTGTAAGGGTGTTCTGCCAGTGTGTATATCTTTGTACCATGTAAATGATATATCTGAGGAGGCCATGAGAGGGCATTGGATCTCCTGGAACTGGAGTTACAGAGTTGTAAGCTGCCATGTGCTGCTAATTGAACCAGGGTTCTTTAAAAGAGCAGCCAGTGCTGTAAAGCTCAGAGCTGTTGATCCAGCCCTGCCTTAACCATTTTAGTGGGTTCAGTTCAGGGATGAGAATGCTACCTAGTGACAAAGCACTTGTCAAGCATGCATGTTGCCAGAGTTTGATCCCCAACATTGTAAAGCAAGCAAATGGTCACAATTTGATGTTGGAAGGAGGGAGGGTATCTGAGAGGGCTTGTTGGGAGAGAAGGAAGGGGAAATGTGACATAATTCTATTTCAATAAAAGCGTATTTTAAAAATGCATAATGCTAAGTTTTAAAACAGTACACAGAAGACTGTCACATGATTTCATTTAAATGGGACCTGAGGAGGCAGAGGGAAAGTGTCCTCACAGCAATATGTGAGAGTTTCTGTTAGCTGCTGTGTGGCACTGTGTGCTTCAAGGCCATGGGAGGTCAGGGCAGGGAGTGCTCATATGTTCCCCTACAGTAGTTTGAAGTCTTCAAATCAGCCCACAGATCAGCAAGTGCTTCGGCCTTGCCATGCTGCCCATCATTCAGCAGCACAAGGCAGCATTAAATCCTCTGTTTTCTGCTCCCCAGGAGCTATCAGCCTCCCCCTTGCATCCAGACTCCAAGCAATAGGCCACACCCTGAGGGCTGCTGGAAGTGGAAGGTCCTCCAGGGTGATCGCCACAGGGGCTTGTTAGAAAGGTAGGTATAGCTGGGCCTAGTGATGCACACTTTTAACCCCCTGGGAAGCTGAGGAAGGAGGACTGAGCAAGTTCGGGTCCTGGACTACAGAATGAGTTCCAGACCAGCTGGGTAACCTAGTGAGACTCTGTCTCAAACAGTGAAAAGAGGGCTGGGAGTGTCACTCAGCGATCAGCACTTACCTAGATGGGTGAGACTCTCGGTTCATTCCCCAGCGCTGCAAATATGCCTGTGACCCCACCTCTGGGAAGGCTGAAGTGAGTATAGTAAAGCCATGAATATGTGTGTGCCTGCATGCAAGTGTGTGTCCAGGTGGGGCTGCAGCTCAGTGGTAGAGCTCTTACCTAGCATCTGTACAAACCTGGGTTTGATCCTTCAATACGGCAAATGGAGGTCATGAGATACACAGACCTAGGAGTCTGCATTTCTGCAGATCTCTAGTTGGTTGAGATTGACACAAACATACGAGAAGCGCTGTCCTCTGCTTTTTCTGAATGTCATCATCGATAATTCCAAGTTAGGTATGGCAGCACAAATTGGTAGTTCCACCCTGGGAGGCCCCAGCAGGATGATGACCAGGAATTCCAGACCTACCTGAACTCTACAGGAGACCCTGACTTAAAATATTCAAAGCGAATTCCTCTAAGATCTATGCCCAGCCTACGGCTGACTTACCCTCAAGACTCTCCTCCGTGTTCCTCCAGTAGATCATGCAAGGACTCTCCTGCCAGTCTGTGCTTGCTCCTGGGATGGGACCCAAGGGGGTGATGAAGGGAAGAGGCGGCAGCTTTGTTCCCTTCGGCCCAGTGAGTGGCTTGCTCTGGTATCTTATCTGCATAAAGGCAGACCCAAGCAAGAAAGCGCAACTGCCTTATACCTCCACCCTGCATGTTCAGATGCCAGAGGCCGGGGTGCGGTGGTACATACATGTCATAATTTCTGCAATAAAGGCAGGAGGATGCTTGATTCTGAAGCTTGAATGAAGTCCAGACAACACAAAGGGAAAAATAAAGTCATTTGGGTATAGTGTACACACCTGTAATCTCATTTCTGGGGAGGTAGAGACAGAGGGATCATGAGTTCAAGACCGTCCTTAGCTATATAGTGAGTTTGAAGCCAGCCTGGGATACATGAGAGCCTGATTCAATAATCCTGTCTTGGTTTGCTTTCTATGCTGTGATAAAATGACCAGAAGCAACTTGGGGAGGAAAGGATTATTTTACTCTCCAGCTTACAGTCCATTGTAGGGACATTAAGGCAGGAACATGGCATCAGAAGCTAAAGCAGAGTCCACAGTACTTATTGGCTCCTTTGGCTTTCTTAAACCTAGGACCACTGGCCTGGAGTTTGGCGCCGCCCACAATTGAGCTAGGCCCTCCCACATCAACCATTAATAAATGTTTCACAGACTCGCCTACTGGCCAGTCTGATGGAGGCATTGTCTCACTCAGTTTCCTCTTCTGAAGTGACTCTAGCTTGTTTCAAGTTGGGAAAATTAAATAGCAAAAAGCCATCAGGACATTTACCAAGATGAGGAATCCACCTGGGAGCCCTGTATGGACACAGGTATAACGTCTCGTTAGCTGGCTGGCATCTACCCTGGGTATTTGATCACCCTCTTGGAGCACAGAGCCTTTCTTAGGGTGGGCTTTTAAGCACAAAAACCATGTTGTGGGTCGACGTACTTCAGTTAACGAGAGCAATTAGCCAGAATTGAAACTGCAGAAGTCAAAAAAGCAATTTCGAGACTTTCCCAGAACTCTGGACTTTGATGGATTAGCTCTTTGTTCTCATCTTGGCTGGTGGTGCTGTCTGTGTGCTAACTTTTACAGCCTGAATGGTACATCCATCATGGAGTCAGCTGTGCTAAGGTCTGGGGCCTGCTGAATTACCAAAACCCAAACCTCAGCAAACTGAACAGTTTGCTCAGGGTGTGGCTCAGAGAGCAGTTGCCTAGCATGTGAGGCTCTGGATTCTGTCCATAACACTAGACTTGGATGTTCCCCAAATATAATGTTTATAAGTTAATTCCTGCCTCCAGGGCTCACTATCCCCAACAAACATTTCACTCCTGAAATCTCTCTACATTCCCATTCTCCTTGACAGAAAAAGAAATACTCGAGTTATGAATTACACTGGCCTCGCGGGTAATTTCATGGATCAGTTTTCCGATGTGGTAAGCTTGTATGTTCTGTAACAAATATGTCTTTGTCAGTTCTAGCAAAACCTTGGAATCTTTTGACTTTGGTGACTATACCCTGGCCCAATGTGCCCAGGCAAGCCCATATCCTATGCCCTAGCTGTTTGCCAGGAGGAAAAGAGACAGGGAGAAAGAGGGTGTGGCAGGGCCTGCCTCCTTCTCTGCCAGCCTGGGTATAAGAAATTGTCAGGAATTCTTGCATAAATAGAGGCATTAACAAGTGTAAGTATTGGGCTGGAGAGATGGATAAGTGGTTAGAGCACTGGATGCTCTTCCAGAGGACCCCGGTTCAATTCCCAGGAACCACATGGCAGCTCACAATTCTAACTCCAGACTCTGGGGATCCTCAATACCCTATTCTGGCCACCCCTTGGAGGAGGTATGCAATGGTGCTCAGACATACATGTAGGCAAAACAACCATATATATATATATATATATATATATATATATATATGATAAAAATCAAAAAGTATTTGTTGTGGCTGAGGGGATGGCTCAGAGGTTAGAGTACTGACTGCTCTTCCAGGGGACCCAGGTTCAGTCCCGAGCACCGACGTGGTGGCTCACAATTTCCTGTAACTTCCATTCCAGGGATCTGACCCCCAAGAGTGGCAGGCATACACTCAGGAAAAGTGCACATACATAAATAAAACATTTTAAAATTATCCAGGTGTGGTGATGCTTTTAATCCCAGCACTTGGGAGGCAGAGGCAGGTGAATCTCTGTGAGTTCAAGGCCAGCCTGGTCTATAGAGTGAGTTTCAGGACACCAGAGCTACACAGTGAGACAATGTGGTGAGATTCAGGTGTCAGCTGACAAGGTCCGAAGACGCTTATCTAGGGTCCTGGGCTCCTAGAGGGGGTGTGGCCAACCCCATTGATAAGGGGCTGCTGGGACCCTGGGTTATTCCTGGTTCCTGGTTGTTGGAGAGATAGGTTTGGAATCCATCGTCCGTCCATCACTCATCCATCGCTCGGATACTCCAGTCCCTGTTCAGATGCCACTATAAGCTGTTACCTGTATCATGAGTGTTGATTTATATTCTAATAAATATTAATCTTGGACTGGTGCCTTGTAAGTAAAACTCCGTCTACAAGACCTTGTCCCAGAAAACAAACAAACAAATAAAAAGCTCTCTCTTTTGGGGCTACCACTAATGACCATGGCTGTGCCTGGACCCTCAGCTGTGATGTCTTCTGTGTAGGGTCTGGTAGGAACTAGAAGCTTCAGGATGGCATCACTTACTCAAGGCAGGCTGATGGTCAGTGGAAGTGACATCCTGGGTCACAGGCTTTTTCCAGTGTCTTTGTGTGATGTCCTGGGGTCATTTTGGTTTCATTGTTACCTATTTTTGACAGCTGAGCTTGAGAGGCCAGCACTGACACCCAGTGATGTGATTAGGAATGGGAGGGAGGCTATGCTTTGAATAGTTTCTCTTCAGAGCCTCGAGGCTTACAGACCTGGTAGTGGGAATGCATCTCCTTTTATCTTTTCCTTTTTAGTGGCCTGAGCCCTAAAAATGTGCACTCAAGGAAATGCTGAGCCACACCTACAGCCCTTGCCTGCTTCTCACCTCCACCAGTTTTTTCTTTCTTTGTGTGTGTGCATACGCATGAGTGTGCATGTGTGCACATGTGGGTGCTCGTGTGTGAGCATGTATGTGTGTGTATGAGTGTGGGGGCAGAGGACAATATCAGGTATCATTCCTCCAGTGCCATCCACCTTGTTCTTTTGAGAAAGGGTTTCTCACTGGGGGCTTGAACCTTGCTGACTGAACTAGCTGTCTAGTAAGACCCAGAGATCCCCCTCCTCTGCCTCCCAAGTCCTGGGATTATAGGCACACACACCATGTTCTCTATCTTTTCAGTGTGTCAGCGACTTGAGCTCTCACTCAGTGAGCATTTACCCACTGAGACAGCATGTCTGCAGGGTGTGGGAGATTATGTTGTTCCATTGTAAATAACTGTCCCACCCACTGGTTTAATAAAAAGCTCTGATTGGCCAAAGGCAGGCAGGACGTGTGGGTAGGGCTACCAGACTAAGAAAACTCTGAGAACAGGAAGCACAGAGCAGAAATGCCAGAGAGAAGCGAGAAGAAGCAGAGGACAACTATGCTGCTCTGAGAAAAGGTACCGAGCCCCATGGCTGAACAGGATAAGAGTCATGGGTTAGATGAAGGGTGAAGAGTTAGCAAGTTATATGCCTGGGCCTTAGGCCGATCAGCCTAAAACTATTGTAAACATCTGTGTGTCTCTGTGGGTCTGTGGGTCTGTGGGCCTAAACCTTGAGGCTAGGCCCGAAAGTCCGGAACAGAAACCTCATACTGCAGCGGGGAATTATTTTGCTTGCCTTAAAAGATGTAGGAAGCCTCAGCCTGAAAGTGAGCAGTACCATTCTCTGGTTTAGGCCCTGGTCTGTCTAGACTATTAAACAATACTTGTGTTCATTGTCCTCTGCTCTTCTGGGGATGTGATGTGAGCAGCGGATTTGAGTTTCTGCAGCGTGAGTTTCCTGGCATGATGGGCTGTATGTAACCTGTAAACTAAAACAAGCCTTTTATCTATGTTGCTCGTTGTTGGTTGGTTGGCTTTTTAAACACTATGCAGCCCTGGCTTGCCTGGAATTCTATGTAGATGAGACTGGTCTTGAATTCCCAGAGAACTGTCTGCCTCTACCACCCAGACACTGGGAATGAAAGGGTGATGCCACCAGGCTCAGCCCCTAAATTGCTTTTTGCCAGCATATTTTATTACAGTAACAGACATGAAAACCAGGATAAGATGCATGCTGGGCGGGTCCCTGGAACACATAGAACTGGAAGACCATGTAGCATTCAGAGCTCTTCTGGGGAGTTTGTGAGAACAAGAGGTCATCCTGTTAGGTGTCCATTGCATAAGGACAAAAAGAGGCCATGAAGCACGGAGACAGTGCGGAGCAGGGAGGAACAGCAAGTTGCACTTCCTACAGGGAGAAGGTTGGAGAGGGCTCAGGGGACAGGAAAAAGCATCAGGCCAGGGGAGCTTGGAATACCACAAGCAGGGGCTGGGTGCCTGGACCCTGCATGGCTGGCTTCCCTGAAGCCCACCTCTTTGTGCTCACCCCAGCAAACCCCAGTGAATCAAGACACTGGTGTGCAAGGCCTGTGATCCCAGCAATGAGAAGCTGAAGTTTAGACTCATGGTCTAGATGGAGTTGGGTGACGCAGACCTCCTGAGCAGGAACAGAGGACAGGAGGTGGCTTTCAGAATGAGGCTGGCAGTCAGGTCAGGAGGGAGGGATAAAAGGGAGAGAGAGGCTCGGCAGCCAGTGAAGAGTGGAAGGTCAGGGAGGGTCATACGGTGAGGGAGGGCTGCAGGGGGTCAGAGAGGTGGGAAACCCAGTGTGTATGAGAACCAACAACCAAAGATGGAAGGTTCTGATGGATGAAAGAGGGGTGTAGGGTGGACCCAGGATTGCAGAGTAAAGCTTATCCAGGACTTAAGGACAGAAGCTAGACAATATAAACCTGTACCTGCACCTTTTCAAGTGTCTACCTATGAAGCCCAAGCATATGACTAGTGACTACAAATCTTCAAAAAAAAGGATTCTCCAGGCCTCAGCCACCACACCTCAGACCGCCTACCTCTCCACAGGGAGGGGAATCAGCTTAGCAAACACACAGGAGAAAATTATTGATTCATTTAATTTAAAACAGCAAGAGTTTGGGCTTTCACCCAGCCAGGGTTAACACCATGCTTCCAAAAAGATCTCACGCCAGGCTTAATTAGCCACAACCATGAGTTCACAGAAGCATATGAAGAGGATGCTGGAGAAATGGCTCAGTAGTTAAGAGCATTTGATGTTCTTACAGAGGACCCAGGTTTAGTTCTCTTTACTTACCGCTCACAACTACCTGGAACCCCAGTTTCTGGGGGTCAGACTCCCTTCTAGCCTCCATATATGGTGCACTTACAGGCAAAAAAGCATTCATACATGTAAAAAAAAAGCAAAGACAAATGAAGGGTTTCAATCACACTCTAAGCTTTGGACACATAATAATCTTTATTATTAACATTAAGAACAATTAATAATTAATATTAATAATATTTATTCTTTTAATAGAGACAGACAAACTAAAAGGCTTCAGAAAGTTGGCTGGGTTTGGTGGCAGAGGCATGTAATTCTATAAACAGTGAAACTGAGGTCTTAAGTTCAAGGCCTGCCTGGACAATTAGTGAGAATCCCTTGCTTCAAAACTTAAAAAATAAAGGGACTGGAGAAGTAGCCAAAGGTTAGAGCACTTGTCTAGTATGCACAAGGGCCTAGGTTTAATCCCCTGGTATCTCCAAGTGTGTGTGTGTGTGTGTGTGTGTGTGTGTGTGTAGTAAAAAGCTCAGATGGACAGAGGTAGGAAGCAGCTGCTTAGGAGAACAAGAGTCACTAGAACTGAGGGGGGAGATAACAAGGGCTGTAGCACCTGTTAAGGCTGAGGTCACATTTGGGTGACTGGGGGGGCATGGACAGATAAATAAATATGAATAATACTAATACAGACAGAAAGCCACCAGGCTGAGCAAGGCGGAGTAAGAGCTGGCAGCCTCTAGTCGCCCACCCCTACCCCCACCCCTGGCCACCTTCCTTTTCTCTTCTGTTCTAAACTCTGAACTCCCATCAGACCCACTTGGTCACCAGCTCTGAGAAGAGCTAAGGTTGATATCTGTGAGTTCACAGGGCTTGAGACAAGGCATGGTCACCCACCGTGACAGGGCAGCACGGGAAACAGATGGACAAAGTGTTGACTTTACAGACAGCAGTGCTGCCCAATGGCATCCATCATCAGAGAGAGCTTGAGTGAGCTCCAGGCTCCCTGACTAGGCTCTCTAATGCTCTGACTCCCTCTTCAGGCTCTTTCTGAATAAGGCCACAAACAGCAAGGGCTCCACAATGCCCTGCCCCGCTGGGTTTATTCCAACATCATTTCCTCTGTGGGATTCTGTAGATAATTTTCTCCTCTACAGGAAATAAATTCTTAGAATTTCGGTTCCAATTTAGAAGCCAGGAGATCATTCCCGGCAGCATGCTGACAGTGCACAAATTGGCTGTAATATCTTCACAGGACCTCAGCACGCCCCACACTCTACGTAGGCTGTCTCTGTAAACAGACAGCCTCCTGCCAAGGAGCTTTCTTTGACTCCCAAGAGAGAGCTGACTTCTTATAGATTTTCCTAAAGAAATGCCTTCCAAGGATATCAGAAAAAGAGTGTGTGGACACAGTCCTCTGAGTGACTATTCCTTTCCTGATAGAGATGTAGCTTCAAGAGCAAAATGGGAATTGATGGCCTAGTGTGGCTATGCTCTCATCCTGAGATGAGAATCCTCTCAGCTTTGTAGGATACTAACAGAGTCCAAGGGCACTACCTACAGGTATAACACACTTCTCATTCTGAGTGCACAAGACCACATACTGCTCTCTGACATGAGGGAAAGGTAGGTAGAAGAGCCACTGAGTAGAAACAGACACACAGCTCTCTTACGCCCTTCTCTGGTTGGGTATGGTGGCCAAAGGCTGTAATCCTAGCTTCCTGGGAAGTTGAGGTAGGAAAATCCCAAGTTCAAGACCAGCCTGGCTGACAGAGCATTCAAGGCCAGTCCAGGCAATGTAGTGAGACTCTGTCTCAAAACAAAAAAAAAAAAAAACAAAAGGAAGATTTGGGGTAGAACCCAGTGGCGGGGCACTTGCCAAACAGGCACAAGGCCCTAGTACAGAAACAAAACAAAACAAACAATTTTTTTTTAAAGGCAGAAGCAAGTGATCTCTGAGTTCGAGGCCAGCCTAGTCTGCACAGCAAGTTCTAGGCCAGCCAGGGCTACATAATGAGATCCTGTCTCGAACAATAAAATAAAATGAAATCATCTCAAACTCTTTCTATATCTACAAATAACCACCAAAAAGAAAGAAAGAAGGAAAGAAAGAAAGAAAGGCAGAAAGAAATAAAGAAAAAGAAAAAGAAGCCTTTAAGATATTTTTTGGTGCAGGCACCAACCTGGAAATTACCACTGAGCTACATCCCAGCCCAAGGCTGAATCTCAAAACACTTCCTTTCTGGAGGAATCAGTATTTGGACCATTCACCAACATTCTGATCACCTTTCCTACAATAAAACCCCCCAAAACAACAACAAAAAACAGACAAAAAACCCAACTAAACAAAGTGCAAAGCCAGATCCTCCCAACTCACCCCTATCCTAGTCACTGAGAACAGGGGTTCTATAAAAACAGCAGGTCAAATAGTATGAGGTCCTTCGGGACTGGGGCTGAACTGCCTTCTATCTTGGCCTGAATGTCATGTGACTGGCTAATGGGCAGGACTCTGAACTCTGGCCTGTGCTGAAATTCAAATGCAATAAATATTGGGGGCTGATGACCCATGTGGAGAATCCGTGAGATGCCCATGAGTGTGTGCCTGGTGGTTTAGATCAATGATGGAGTCTCCTTGTGACTTTGAGGGCATTGGTCTCCGCTGTTCAGCTGTAAGGGCTCCAGGCTCTCTGCGGCATCTTAACTCCCAGGCAAACCTGGACCGCATACTGTGACGTCTGGGTGGGAGGGGCATCTCTGGGATCGATGACTCATCGGTTCAGTCATGCCTGGGAGGGGTCCATAGGTATGGGTCCCTCAAACTGTAAACACTAAGAACCCACATTGCGGGCTTCCCTGAATCCCACATCTTCCGGCTTACACAAACAAACCCCCTGAACCAGGACTTGGGCGTGTAGGGAAGAGGAGGTAGAAGAGGCTGATGGCTGCTCCTTCACGGGGGTGCGAGCTTCCCCAGTTGAGGCTTCCAGTGCGCATGACCCCCGTATCTGGCAGCAAGAACCAGGAAGGCAGTGCCGGTGAGAACAATGAGGAAAGTCAGTCGCTCAAGTGCTGCGAACTTCTGGGATCATCCGTCTGGATTCCTGCGATTCTCTCATTTTGGGAGGGGTGGGAGCCCCAGGAGGGTCCTGGGTGGAGGGTCGGGAACAGCAGCGGCAGCAGAAGAGAGAGAAGAGCCTCGTGCGGACTGCGCGGGTGCAGAGGACGAACATGATGCAGTTGGCCCCTCCCTGGAAGGTGTTCCCAATGCCCTGGGGAGTGGGAGAAAGAAACCAGGGTTATGGCTGTCTTAGAAACACAACGATAAATCCCAAGACCTTTCCTGCCCCTGCCTCTGAACTGTCATGGGATGAACTCAGATGTGTGGTTTTAAACAGAGTTCTGCACAGGCCTGAACTGGCCACCAGACCTGTATTTAGGCCTTCTGCAGTGAGAAGGAATGAGTATCCGTCAATTCTACCAGGGCCTCTCTAGGTTATTGAGAACAGCCGCACTGATTCTCCCCATCCCTCCCTACAGAGCCACACTTGCTTGGGGTCAGGGAAATTACACTTAGCTACCCTGCTTCCCATAGGCCCATCCTCCCCAACACACTGGGACCTGACATGCATTGGTCATGGGAAGGAAACAGACGTACATGCAGAACAACCAGCACAGGAGCCTGCACAGCTGGAGAGCCACAAAGGGTCAGGACGAAGCGCACAGTGCTCCAGACCCGGAGGCAGATGAATATGAGTGGAATCAGGATCAGCTTCATATCAGCCATAGAGGAGGAGGAGCCTCGCTGTAGCTGGCTTCCCTCACAGATGGGCCGGTACTCAGAGAGAGCCTGGTGCTGTGTGGAGGACAAGGCACAAAGACCTGAGCCAGCTGGGCCTCTTAGTACAAACACCACGGACATACACACACACACACACACACACACACACACACACACACACACACCAGCCCAGGAAAGCAACAGGTGGACACTGAGGAGGCCTGGAATCTATCAAACCAGGAACCATCCCCCCAGCCTCCAACTCCCATATCGGATCCCCTGCCTATTGCACATCTCCACAGGAGTATCTCAGAGGCATCATAAGTGTCTCAGAGGTCACAGGGCAGGCGAAGATCAGGGAACTGGAATCTCAGAGATGTAGGTGTTGTGCAGGGATGAGGTGTCCCAAGAACACAGATCCCTGCAAGGAAGGTCCTAACTCAGAGATGGCTGCTCAGGGCCGGGTGTGATAGCACAGGTCTTTATTCCCAGCACTGGGGAGGTGGAGGCAGGTGGATCTCTGTGAACTCAAGGCCAGCCACGGCTATACAATGAGACTGTCTCAAAAAAGAAAGAAGTGGGGGGGGGGGGGAGGAAGGAAGAGAAAGAAAAGAAAGATAGAAAGAAGAACCACTGTGTCCCAAGGCTGTTGGTGTGGCTCAGTGATGAGAGTATTTAAACAAACAGAGGCCTTGCCCTAGTACCACAAAATAAAACATCCCAGTAAGATGATGGGGGGGTGGGCATGCTTATATTTTCACTACACGAGAGGCAGAGGCTGGAAGATCAGGAGTTACAGTTATCCTTAGCCACACAGTCCAAGGCCAATCTGAGCTACATCAGACTCTGTTTCTGGGGCTAAGGGATAGAGTAAATTTGACAGAGCACTCTTAGCATGTATGAGCCCTGGGTTGGATCCTTGGCACTGCAGAAACTGGTGTGATGCATACCTCTGATCCTAGGATTTGAGAGGCAGAGGCAAGAGGACCGGAAGGTTAAGGTCATCCTTGACTGTCTAGTGAGTTCCAAGCCAGCTTGAACTACATGTGATCTGCATCTCCACAAAATAAAATAAGACTCTGTCTCAAAAAAGAAAACATAGAACATAAGTAAATGAAAGGAAATGGGATTCTCAGCAGCTGGAGTCTGAGTTCAGGGAAAAGCTATGAATGTTTCTTCCCCTGATTGGTTGATCTTTGACCATTATTGCTTAGGCTTCTTTCTGGATGGCCCTATTGACTTAAGATATCCTGAAAAGCCTAACACTGAGGACCCAATTCTGACCACCAAGGGCGAGTCATCTGTAGTCATCATCCTTGACTTTGAGCTCCTTCATGTAATACTGGGTCTGGCCACACGGGGGTAGTGCAGGACCTCAGTGGAGACTGCAGCTCTGTGATCCTACCCTACTCTGAGCCCCCAGCCTGTCTCACCTATACCAGGACTACTTAGCCAACAAGTCTATTCACGATCCTGTAGTCAGTCCAATCACACAGTCCCTATGGTCTGGCACTAGTTTGTCCCTTCAGAGAATCAGCCTGTCCCTGAAAGGCTAGCCCATCATACACTTACCGCTCTGTTGATGTGTTTCCTGACCAGAAGGTAAAGCAGAGGCAGCAAGATGTATGCCAGCATTTCCCACAGCTTCCCAGTCAGAAGCATCCACATGACGTGGTCCTCAGCCTCCAGGTTGATCCAGCACCAGCCCACGGACACATCTGAGGCATCGTAGCCTATCTTCTTTAGAGAGACAGCTGCCACAGTGATAGCCAATGGGACACCCCAGCTGGAGAATAACACGAAAGGCAAGGTGCCAAGGTTAGCCTATAACACCCGGCAGTGTTGCCATGGGCAAAAATGACTGACTGGGGTCCTGGTTGCACAGGACAAGCTCTTCAAGCCAGCATCAGATGGTGTGTTCCTGTAAATCAAGGGAGGGCAGGAAGGGCATTGGAGAAGCCTGCTGTAATTTAGAATTTCAGGACTTTGTGGCTTGTTCAGGAGAGTGATTGCTTATCATGAATGAAGCCCCGGGTTCAATCTCTAGCACCACAGGGGGACTGGCCATGGTAGTATGTGCCGGTAACCTCAGTGCTAGGGAGGTGGAAGCAGATAGATCACTGTGAGTTCCAGGCCAACCTGGACTACAGTGAGATGCTAGCCTGGGCTACAGAGTGAGACTCTTTCAAAACAATCAAATGACATAACTCTGTGGTCAAGATTACTGGCTGCTCTTCCAGAAGACCCGGGTTTGACTCTAAGCACCTGAATGGTAACTCAGAACCATCTGGGGCCAAGTGTATCTGCCTACCATAGCCTATGATCTCCCAAGTGCCAGGAGAATCCACTCCCAACTCCTGTACCCCAAACTCCACCAGGTTGCCAGGGGACTGACTGAGGTTGTGAGTATTTAGGCCTAGATAGGAATGCTGGTGTTTGTAGACTGCTAACTCCAGTTTCGGGGGATCCAGTGCCCTCTTCTGGCATACACACAGTGCGCAGACATACACGAAGACAAAACACTCACTGAAAATATCCAGAGTAGCTGGATCTGATCCAATAGAGGCGTGGCTTCTTGGCTAGATATGTGACCACTTAAAACTGAGGAGGGAGTGCCCATTTGCTCTCTCTTGGGGTAGAGACCAGGCTACTGAGGCCATCCCCCCTCCCAGGGGCAGGATAGAGCACATGACAGCTATTTACCTCATTCTGTTTCCATGAGAGTATTTCTCCCCATTCTATATCTTAATAAATCCTTGATACCCATTAACAGATGCTCATGGATTTGAATGAACAACAGTTCAGTGCCCCTCAGAGAGGGGCGTGGCCAGACAGATCCAGCTCTTACATGCCTGCCTTCTCTCCCTACACCCACAGGGGTGTGGGCACCAGTATGCAAACATCAGTGTACCTATCTAGGCTTCAACACTCATACCCTCAGTCAGTATACTGGCAATTGGGATTGCAGGGTTGAGAGAATCCAGGGTCTGGAATCATAGGCTGTGTGCTGGCAAATCTCCCAGGCTCTGAGGCCTCCTTTTTTACATGGAGGGAGTGTAGCCTGGGAGGGATCACAGTGACTCTCTAAGAACATCTGGTCAGGTGACACACCCACCGCTGAGGACACTGCCCTACTTCGCCATTTGGAGAATGCCCTGACTGTGACAGGACTGAAATTAGGCCCAAGTCCCAAGTCCCCTTCCCAGAATTTCTGCCCAGTCCTTCCAAGACAACTCATCAGAAGGACACCTCTTCTAAGGTGACTCAAGGATCGAGATCACCCACTTTAATGCAATGGGCTGGGTCCAAATTATCACTCTGTTGCCACTGAGGCAAATTGCTTAGCTTTGGCATGCAGCGGTCTCACAGGGTGGGGGTGATGATGGCACCATCTGAGGAAAAACAAGTTAGCATTCATGCAGCTCACACAAGCCCAGGCAGCCACACAGGTGCCAGCTGCCTTGAAGACTGTGATTAGATGCAGGCATGGCAGTGCATGCCTGTAATCCCAGCACTTGGAAGGCAGACGCTCTGGAGGCCAGCCTGGGCTCTAGAGGTGAGACTTCTTCTTGTGTAATGTTTCAATGTCCATCAGAAGAATGCAGAAGGATGTGTGTAGTGTGTGCACATGTACAGACAGACAGACAAACATTTATCATACACACCACTGATAGAAGGAGCATACAGCTCTAGCTAAAATTCCTTGGGGTAAAGGGTACATAAGCAATGTCTACCCCTTCCCCTAAGGTCTCAAACTGAGACATGATTCTGCCAAAATTTCTTCTGGAGGACCAGTGAATTTATTAAGGATTCCTTACAGATTATAGGTGAGGGGTTACTTAGACAGGTGTGGGTACCCTTCCCGGAAAGGCTGCATCATAAAGACTTTCCCTTTAACGAGCAGGATGAGGACTTCCCCATGGGTCATCCAGATGGACAGTCCCTCACTCCCATCCCTTAGTCTTCCTATATACTCTAGCCCCTCCTCAAGGTCATGTACAAGTAGGGCAGAGGTGACAGGAAGTGTCTGGACACTCGGGTGACCTTTCGGCCTCCTCATGAGGGAATGCTAACAGTCAACAGGTCCTGCTCAGAGGACAGTCAAAACAACAGCCTATAAATGATACTACTAAAATATAAAGTACTGGAGCTGCTGGGTGGCTTAGCGGGTAAAGGCACTTGCCGCTAAGTCTGATAACCTGAGTTCCATCCTTGGGACCCATGTGGCAGAAGGACAGACTGACTTCCAGAGTCATTCTCTGACTTCCATATGTGTACCATGGCACATCTGTACCCACCCATCAAAAATAAATAAATGTAACTTAAAAAGACATACACAAACACATATTTATGTTTTTATACTGTGTAGAGATCAAGCCCATACAGCCAATGGACTCTCAGGATTGCTTTGGCTGAGCCCCAGCTACGCCCAGCCATCCATGCTCAGGAATTAAGAATGATCCCATCACACAAAGTGGCCTCATAATCTTCCCCTTCTGTAACACCCAGGAATAAAGTGAAAGCTGGGCCTGTAACCCCAGCACCAGCCTGGGCTGCATAGTGGACCCTGTCTGAAAAACAAGGTAACTTCACCCGACCCAGGCTAAGGGACTTCTTTGCTTATGAAGCACTAGTGTTTCCATGATGCTCGAATGTGTCATCATTTCTACGCCATCCTTCTCATCATCATCCGGCTGAATACTCAGCTTCCTGCCTGCCCCAACATGACACCTTCTCTGCTTCAATTCAGGGCTAATAACACTTTAAGCTTTGTGTTTTAAGGACTTACTTATTTCATGGATATGGGCATTTTGCCTGATGTATATATGTATATTACAAGGAGGCCAGAAGAGACGGCCGCATGCACCAGAACTAGTTTCAAGCAACTGTGAGCAGCCCTGTAGGTGCCAGGAACCAAACCCAGGTCCTCTGCAAGAATGGCCAGTGCTCTTAACTGCTGAATCGTCTCTTCAGCCTGCCTCTGCTTCACAGTTCTCTATATTATTAAAGTTATCTCCATCATTTAAACATTTTTTTTGAGACAGGGTCTCATATAGACCAGGAAAGACTGGATGAGGCTTCTCTCCAAACATCTGATTCTGAGGCAGGAGGACCTCACAGATTAGGGTCCGTCTAGCTAGAAGAAGGCTATCACATTGCATCCCAGGCAGACCTCTCGCCAGCAGCACCTTCTGGTAGTGCCTGAGCCCCTGGTTTCTGTTTGCCTAGAACTCAAGGCCAAGCCCTGCACTGACTTTTCTCCTTCTCAGGCAGTTAGGGACCCAACTGTGCTTCATTCCAGATCTGTCTCTCGAAGCTCTAACCCTCAGAACCTGAGAATGTGACTGAAGGGCCTTGGCTCCTCAAGTATTCTGTAGGAACAGATTTGACACAGACAAACACAGACAGAGGGGCGTCCTTGTGAGGAAACACCATCTATGAGCCAAGGAGAAATCTCCTGGCCCACACTGAACTTCCAGCTCCAGAGCCATGAGGGAAGAAATTTAAGCTGTCCAGGCTGCCAGGTATTGTTGGTAGGCCACACAGAAAAGGGAATGAGCTCTAGAAGGGGCCCTGACCTCAGCCCCTAGGGAGCTGGGCTCCAGAGTCAAAGGCTTTAGGGAAGAGAAACAATATGGCACCTGGCTTTCTCCGTCAAGTCCTTCTGGGGACTTTTTTATTTCTAGTTTTAAATCTCCAGGGAAAAGTCAAAGCAGTCTCACAGGAAAGAGGCAAGCCACCCCCATACTAAGAATCCCCTGGCATTATATGATGGCTAGGCAGGTGGCTGTCCTCAGAATAGCAATGTGCTGGATGCCTGCTGGAACCAGGCCCCCTGGGGATCCCAGCTCTGACCATCTGGGGAAGTTCTGTTATAGAGTGGGGCACGTCTCTGTAAGAGCACCCCTCCTCTTCCTTCTCAGAGTCCAACGGAAAAGCTGCCCACTGCTTTCAGAAGAGCATCTGGACCCCCAGCCCAGACCCCATCACACCGGCCTGAGGGCCCAGGTTATAAGTGGGCTTCAGGCATAATTAATACCATCAGCTACTCCTACAACCAGACTCCCATGTTCCTCAGTTTCTCCTGATCTTGACCCGGTGACTATGAAAAGCCTTAGAATGTTAACAGAACCAAGGGTGAAAAATAGAGGAAATTGTCTGGCAACAATGTTCTAGTTTAGAAACCTCTGGGGAGGAGTGAGAGGGAAGCCCAGCTGAAGTGAGCAAGGCTGCAGAGAGGCAGCTTCCCCAGGACAATGGCTTACTTATTGTCCCTCTCACGGGGTAGAGCTAGGACGTGGGAGAGGTTCAGGGGGTCAGTCTCGGGGAAGGCCACTGTGAGGTCATTCTGTGGCTTCGGCTGCGGGGGGGGGGGGGGGGGGGGGGGGGAGTCCTGTGCAATGCACAACCTACCTGATGACAGGAAGGGCACTGTAGCCAACCCAGGAAAATAAACAGTTTGACTCTGCTCTTGGAAGGATCAAGGGCTCTGTCTGTCCTCTGGGGCTGTCTGTCCCTGGGCCCTTGCTCTGGGTTTCCCAATGCTAAGATTTTACCATACAGTCTTGGGGGAAACACTGAGCAGAACAAACACAAACCAGCTCCAATTTGAGGGGCACTGATGTCCTGGTATGCTGTTAAGAGGCTGCCTGTCCAATGATAGATCAGAGCTACCCCTGTAGACCGTACAGGGGATCATAGGAGCCTTACTTCCTATCCAGTCAGTACCTTTCCTAAGCAGCTACCCTCCTAACATGCAAGATAAGGTGGAACCAGCTTCCCCGAGACACAGTCTCTTTGGTACTTTCACATAATGGCTAAACTCAGAGACTGATGCACTCCAAACACAGAGACTCCCACTCTAAAGTCTATAAAGGAGTTTCCTTTGTCCTGTGGATTGCTGTTGAATCGCCTCTGCTAGGCCCCAACCCAGCCTGTGCCCCACCCCTGTTGTGAATGGCTGGTGGTAGTAAATAAGGTTTCACCTGCAATGCATCTCCCTCGACACCTCTCTGCCAAGCCTGGAGAGAATCTTCGTTTTTTAAAATATTGAAGGATGAGCTGGGCCTGGTAGCACATGACTTAAATCCCAGCACTTCAAAGGCAAAGGCAAGAGGCAGGCAAGTCTTTATGAGTTCAAAGCTAGCTTGATCTACATAGTGAGTTCCAGGCCAGCCAGGACTACCTAGTGAGGCCTGTCTCTTAGCAAACAAATAAATAAACAAAACAAGTCACAGGAAAGAAAATTAGAGCCTACCCCTCCCTTATAAGCTCTAAACGTTCCCAGTCTATAGATCTTACAACAGCCACTGAACAAGAGGTGGTCCTGGCACCTGGGAGGCTGAGAAGCCTGACCGTGATTCAAAGCCAGTCTGCTGGACTACACAGTGAATTCTAGGCCAGCCTGGGCTGCAGTGTGAGACCTCGTCTGAAACAAATGCGAAGGTGGGCATGGGGGATTGCGCCTATAATTCCTGCACTTGGAAAACGGAGGCAGGAAGGTCAGGAATTTGAGAGAATACTGGGCTCCACAGCAAGTTTGAGGCCAGGCTGAGCTGAGACTGCCTCATAAAGACACAAACATGTTCGTTCTCCTCCAAAACCCCCCTCTCTGGTGTGAGTAATGGAGAGGACACTGGGACATGGCAGGAAGAACCCCAAAATCCAGCTCTGCCCCTTGGATTTGTGGCAAGCGCCCTGCTTGAGTCTCCGAAGTGCTGAGATATCAGTCATATACTACTATGCTTGGCTAGACCCTACCTTTGTTCCGCTTTTCACTATGGTGGGACTTCCCACTTTCTACACAGCAGAGTCTATGGTCAGCCTGAGTTATAAGACTCTTCCTCTATAAACCAGAAGGTGCTCCGGAGGTGGATATGAGAGAGAAGCCAATACAGCACTATACCATTCACTCTCCCCCAGAAGCCCAGACTTCTGGAGGCCAGCTCAGTCCAGACCCTTATCTCTGGGATGTAGAGACAACACCCTACATCCCACCCCTACTCACAGGACTCTAGAACTGATCTGGCAGAACAGGGGTAGGGGTGAGGAGTGGTTAGCCAGCCCCTGATGAATCTGCAGCCATTGCAGAAGGGGAGGGTGGAGACAGGGTTATCTTGGTTGCCATAAAGGGAGGGTGGGAAATGACCCATTCAGGCGACTCCAGTCTCGGACTCAGGAGGGCACCGTAAACAAGTGACCGCAGAGGCACATTCACACAGATGTACAAAAGCAGAAGCAGAGCTAGAGAGATGGCCCAGTGATAAAGAACACTGGCTGCTCTTCTGGCTCCCATCTGTCACTCCAGTTCCAGGAGTCCAACACCCTCTTCTGGCCTCCTTGGGCACTGCACTTATGTGACAGATATATATGCAGACAAAACGTGGGGGGGGGGGGGAAGAAGAGAACACGAACTACACTATTCCTGGCAGATGTGACCTTAGCCATGTCAATACTGAAGAACTTCTAAAGCTGGCTGGTGTGCAGAATAAGCACCAAGTGTATACAAAATGAGGAATTTCCTACAAATTATCATGCTGTACTCTTTCCAGTGCCAAAGTTATGAGCAAGGTGTAGTGACACATCTGTAACCTCAGCACTCAGGAGGCTGAGGCAAAGGCCCGAGTCTGAAGCTAGTTTGGCTACAAGCTGAATTCCAGGCCAGCCTAGACCACACACTAAGGCCTCATCGGAACAAATATAAACTGGAGCTGGGGCATAGCTGAGTTGGTAGAGGGCTTGCCTGGGTCTGATCCTCAGCACTGCACAAAACGAGCAGAGCAGCCCACATACTAATCACAGCACTAGGGAAGTGGAGACAGGAGGATCAGACTTGGAAACAAGATAAATTAACAAAATAGTCAACTCTGGACTAGCAAGATGGCTCCAGGCCAAAGGTGCTCGATGCCCAAGCCTGGTGATTCAATCTCTTGAATCCACATGAAGGTGGGAGGGGACAGATAAGTCCACGAAGTTGTCTTCTGACCTCCACACATGGCTGCCATGGCACATGGACCCCCCCACAAAGAATATTAAGGAAAAATAAAATTTAAAGTCAGTGTTATAAAGATGGGGAAATGGAAGATTTGCAAGGGGGTAAAAAGCAGGACAAACAGATTAACACATAATACAGAATTTTCCCCAGAGACACTGTTAAATCACAGACCAAAGTTCAAGGAAGCTCATCAATCGTGTGACACTGTCATCCTGAGAGTTATGTGACCAGATGTGTACTTCTGCAGGAGAGCCACATACATAAGCATACAGTCATGAGGTGGCATCATGTCTTTTCAAGAAGAATAAGGGAGGCTGAGAGATGACTCAGCGGTTGAGAGAGCTTGACTGATCTTCCAAAGGTCCTGAGTTCAATTCCCAGCAACCACATGGTGGCTCACAACCATCTAAAGTGGGATCTGATGCCCTCTTCTGGCATAAAGTTGTACATGCAGATAGAGCATTCATTCATAACAATAATTTTTAAAAAATAGCAGGAAAAGTTAAAACAGGAACAGTTGGGAAATCTGCAAAGTATCAATTTTGTTCAAGTTATTATTATTCCAGACAGGTAGAATAATAAAGGGCACAGACTCTGGTTTAGAAATAGTGTCTACCCCTAAGCCTCCTATTTTCTAGCTCTATAGCTTGAACTGTCTATTTTTTGTGAGTGTATGTTCCAGTGGTTGGACCACTGGTGACTTATGATCTAATAAAGGGCAGCACATTGAAAAACCTTTAGGAACCAAATGATGGGGTCTCAGTTTCTTCACTCAGGGAGAAAGGTCATTGGGAATGGGACCCAGGAAGGCTCTGGGGACATGGTTCTTTCCTGGAAATTTGTGTGTGCACAGGAGTCTCTGGAATTCTGTGTTTCATGCCTGTAGCTGGTTTTAGAGATGGAATTTCTCAGGTCTGGGGAGGCAGTCCTGGCTTCAACCCCCAGCACTTCCAGAAAACAAGCAAAAAAGATTTCCTTTTCATGTCACATTCTATTATAGCATTAAAAACATGATTTAGAACACTGGCCACTGACATTTAATAGCTGTATGGCATTTTGGATAGGAAGGAGAGGAAGTCTCTTAACTTACTGTTTCCTCTATTGTTGGACATTGAAATTAGTTCTGATTCTCACTATGGCAACAGCACCTCAGGAAGTCCTGAGCCCACACAGCTTTGTGTGAGCTTTGCATTTTCTCCTTAGATGCTTCAGTCAATAGGATTACTGGATTGAAAGGTATGAACAGAGGCTTCCGACAAGGATTACTCCAGTTTACAAAACCAATAGAGCAGGGCATTTCAGCTTCTTATAATTTAATGAGAAAATGCCAATCCATTATTTGATCAATTCCCAGTAAATTTTTTTGGGGGGTAAAGTTGAGGGGTGGGAGAGGGGACAGGGTCCATGCAGTCCAGGCTGGCAGGCTAATTTGAGGGTTAAATAAAGCTGAAGCGGGTTTTGAACCTCTGATTCTCCTGCCTCTACCTCCCCTGGGATTATAGGGATGTGCCATCAACCCCGACTGTTCTTAAGAATTCTTTACAGAGATAGCCACCACTTATGCTGCTAACATTTTAAAATCCTTTCCAAGGCTGTAAGGGTTGAAAAAGAGGCTTGATTTTTTTTTTTTTAGTAGCCAGTTGAAACATGGATCATTGATGGGTGTGGTAGCATACATCTTAAATCTCATCACTGTTGTGAGGAGGAGATTCGAGGCCAGCCAGGGCTACATAGGGAGGCCTTGACTAATATCTAAAGAGACAAACATATAGTGGGTAGTCTGTAGTGTCCAGGAAGGAGATTTCCCACATGACCAGATCCAGGGACAGCAATACCCTCATACTCTGAGGCTATAGAGTGGAGAGGCCTTAGCAGTGTGGGAGGATCTGGGTCATAAACAAGCCAGTTGGGCAGGTTCTAGCAAGTCTTTTTGAGCATAGCCTTCCCTAGAAAGACTTCCTTAAGTGTCACAGAACCTTCCCAGAGGGTCCCTGATGAGAACTGAGCAAAGCACTCCCAACTCAGGTTGGCTATAAGAATCATCTTCTAGAGGGGTAGACAGAAGGCTCTGTTTCCCCTTAAAAATAGACTGTATTCATCAGTTTCTTTAGAGTTGAGTGAGGCCAAGTGGAGAGGGTCTTGCAAAGAAAGGTCCAGCCGTGGGCCCCTTTTCAAGTGCCAACAGCCATCTGTGTTCGGACCCCAACCCTGCCATGGAAGACTCCTGGTCTCTGACACAGTTGATGTCTGGTGCATGTTGGAGGGAGAAACTGTTATGGTACAAAGGTTTGTCTGACAGCTGAGCACTGGGCTCTTTCTTTGGGACTTACTTCGTCTCGCTCCAACCGCTAGAAGAGCAGAAGGTCAAGTGCCTCTTCCCAGCTTGTCTCAGCGTGTGACAGCCAGGTGACCTGTCTTTACGAAAGTGCTGACTACCCTCTCAGCCCTTGGAAAGCACTCGAGATTTTTTAGAAGGGACCTATAATTAGGGCAGACTCCAGCCCCGATCTGAGGCACAGAGACAAGGAAACAGTTTTAGGATTTTTGCCTTGGGATCATCACAGGACATCGAGAATTCTGAACTCTGAAATGATACAGGTGAGCTTTCTTGCTGACTAGCAGGGCAGGGCAGTGCAGGACAGGCCAAGGCCTTGGTTCCCCCACTCTCAGAGGTTCCAAGTGGCTGACAGCCCTGACCCTGACTAGAGCATTGCCGCTGACCTCAGTTTTGAAGATTCTGAACTCTAGGCAGCCAAGCCCTCCTAGAAGGGGCCAGAGAGAAAGCTTGGTGGTTAAAAGCACTTGTTGCTCTTGTAGAGGACCTGAGTTCAATTCCCAGCACCCAGATGATCATTCCCTACCACCTGTAACTCCAGTTGGGTGGGTGGGTGGGGTCTGATGCCCTGAGGCCCAGTTCTGACCTTTGAAGGCACCAAGTACACATTCATACATACAATGCAAAACATACATACAGTCAATACTCATACATAAAATAAAATTAATAAATCT
The DNA here is from genome assembly GCA_033318265.1 of Phyllotis vaccarum. Classification (NCBI taxonomy): domain Eukaryota; kingdom Metazoa; phylum Chordata; class Mammalia; order Rodentia; family Cricetidae; genus Phyllotis; species Phyllotis vaccarum. The sequence continues at coordinate 61,752,216 of JARWLC010000003.1, read as the reverse complement.
TAAAAAAGAAGAAAAATTCTGGTGACTGGGGCTCAAAGTCTATAAATGGCATGAAAAACTTAAAAACATACCTTTGTGTATTTTATAGTTGAGACACTGTGACTGGGGATGCACCACACCCACAGTGGTATAGAATTGGAAGTGGGCTCTTCTGCCAGGATAGCCACCTAACTCATCTCCCAGCCTGCAGATTGGAGTCTCCATTGGCAGCAGAGACTGCCAGGTCACAGAAGTAGGTGGCAAAAGTCAGTGTCGTCATCTCTAGTTTCTTTCTAAATGCCAAGGCTCACCCCTGTGGGCAAGCTCTGCACCCACCCCTACTTTGCCTGAGGGTTCCAGCTGGGGCAGACACTGATCACCCTTTTCAGAGGTGCTCAGACAGGTTGACTCCAATCTCTTGGGCAAGCCAAGCATCCTTCCATGGTTCAGGGATGCCTGAGGGCATGCCTGCCAGTAGGACACGCCACCTTGCCACCTAGATGGGGGACGCACGAGTGCCACAGTGCAGCAGGCAAAACCAGGGACCAGCAAGCCTGGGACTGGGGTCTGGAGGGAAAAACAGCATCTCCTACTTACCTGATGAGGTGAAAGGCCCAGAGGAGGTGGTCCGTGTTGGGCCCGCGCGCAGCTCGGACGATGCTAAGGTACAGGTAGAAGGCGATGGCCACTGTCCAGAAGAAGGAACTGGTATTGGCGAAAGTAGAGAGTGCACCCTGAAGCACGCAGTCCCACGAAGGGCCCGCAAAGTCCTGCAGCACCCCGTAGAAGTACGAGGCAGCCGAAAGCAGGTCCGCTAGCGACAGGAAGAGTAGCAGGCGTCGCGCCCGGCTACGCAGGTCAGGCCACAGGGCGTGAGTGGCCACCAAGAGGCTGGAGCCCAGAGCTGACAGCACGCACGACAGCAGCACCACGGCGCGCTCCCACGGCAGCAGCTCGGTGGGAGGCGCGGGTGAGGGCATGGCCGGCTGGAGACCAAGGGCAGACGGCCAGGGCGCACAGGTCCAAAGGTGCCGAGAGGTCGAGGCTAAGCCGAGCCCGCGGTGGCCTCTGTCTGGGCATCTAGGCGCCCAGGGCTCGCGTCCCCACGGGGCGCGCCAGCGTCCCAGCCCCGCCCAGTCTATCGACTATGCAACCTCCAGTTTCATCCCGATGCCCTCACACCCTGCCCGAGCTCTCTAATCCCCGCCCCTGAGCTCTCCCCGTTCCACCCCTGCTCCCCCATGCCCCTCCCTGAGCTTCCTAATCCCCGCCCCTGCGCTCTCCAAGCTTGGAAGCCCTGTGTCTGTCTCCCTCGCTCTGTTCCTGTCTCAGCGCTGCCCACACTCCACCCCGATAGCCTCAGCGCCCTGCCCTTACGTCCTCCTAGCCCCAAATCAGCCCCTACACCTTCCTCCTAAATTCTCCACTTCCCACATCCTCGGCTCCAGAGCCCAGTTCCCAGGTCCTGCCCCGCCCCGCCCCGCCCCGCCCCGCCCCCAGCACTCTGGCTCCGCCTCTGTAACCACCAGCGTTCTCCTTCGCTCCGGCCTGCCCTGCGCACTAACACCCTGGAGCTCCAGCGCTCCGCCTCTGAGCTCTCCACGTCCCGCCCCGGGCTCCTCCCAGCCCCTTCCAAGCTTCTCTCGTGACCCCCACTCGCGCACTGCTCCACCCCTGATGCTCATTCAGCATCACGCTCACGTGCTTCCCCACGCTTCTGCGTCCCTACATCTCTCTCCTCCCCAGGAGCCCCGTTCCGGTCCCAGTCGTTGCTGTAACCCTCCCAGAGCTACTCTAGGAGGCTAGCAAATGGCTAGGACATGCCGTCCTGGGGGCGGGGGGGTGGGGATGACATTTTTAGGGCTAATGTTACTTTCCTCTGGGTCAGCCTGTTTACGTGTGTCTTGAGACGAGGAGGGGCGGTTGCTGGAGACATTCTTTCCGATGGTGGTAAAAACAGGTCCAGAGCATGACCCACATTCCTGACTCCTGGGTAGTCAAATGTTCACAAGGTCTGTGGTAGTGACTTGGACAAGTTTTCACTTATGTTACAATGAAGGAGCTGTTTTTGTGGAGCTGTGAGTAGAACTCAGGGCCTCACACGTCTCAACAAAGTGTTCATCTACTTTTAGTTTCTAGTTATTCTATGTAGTTTATTGGGTGCGATTTTAAAAATACATTTTATTATTTTACATGCATCAGTATTTGTGGTGATACTTTGTTTGTGCTCCAACAAATCAAGCTTGCTTGAAGGTCAGAGGGCAGGGCTAGCCTCTAGTTAACGATAGAGACCAGGTAATTGTGACTCACACCTTTAATCCCAGTACTTGGGAGGAGGAAGCAGGAAAATCTGGAGTTCAAGGCTACCCTGGGCTACAGGAAATGGATCTAAAAGAGAAGCCTCCAGCCCAGTGTTAAAGCCTCCTGCCTTTAGTCCCAGCACTAGGGAGGTGAATACAGGAAGTGATATGGCTGGGTGGAGAGGAATATAAAATGAGAGGAGACAGGAGCTGGGCCCCTTCAGCCTGAGGATTCAATAAAGTTAAGAAGTCTCTCTGTGGCTTGCTCCGTTGCCTCTCTAATCTTTCAGCATTTACTCCAGATATCTGGTTTCTGGTTTTTATTATTAAGACCAATTAGGATTCACATTACAGATACTTTGCATAGATGTCTATGCACCACGTGCATGCAGTGTCTACAGACGCCAGAAAGGGGTGTCATACCCCCTACACCATGTGGGTGCTGTAATTGAACCTAGTCCTCTGTAAGAGCAGCAAGTAACCATCTCACCAGAGGTGTGATGTTTAAGGAATGAAACTTTAGTGCTACTGAGATGGCTTTCAGTAATGGCCAAGACAATCTGAGTTTGATTCCAGGGCCCACTTGGAAAGAGATTGACTCCTGTAAATTGTCATCGTATGCACATGAATGCATAACGCACTTCTACCCACTCCCACTACACATATAAAATAAAACATTTAAAGAAAAAAAATACATGAATATTGGTTCCTAATCTACAGGGTCTTCTTGTTTGATCATTTAGTATTTTTCAGACTCGGAGATACTTTTACAGAAGACCCGGTTTCCATTACTAGCTTCCCTATTAGATGGACCATAACCACTTATAAGTGTATCCCATGCCCCTGGTCTCTGAGGGCACTGTACTCACTCACATGCACATAAGCCCATATGGACACACACAAACACAACGATAAATTTTGTAGTAATAAAAATAAATTAAAATAATGTTTACATTTTAATTGTCATGACATTGACCCTATAGTCACTGAGTTTTAATACATTTGCAAGTTTGTCCAACGGTAACAATTATCTAATTCTATAGCATTTGTTCACCCTCAAGTACTTGGGCTGGAAAGATTGATCACCAATTAAGAGCACTTGCTGCTCCTGCAGAGGGCTTGAGTTCGGCACACATATGGACTCACAGCGACCTGTAGCTCCAATTCCTGGGGATCGGAAGCCTTCTGCGCTCCCCCATGCACACACGGATGCACATCCACACATGCATAAAACATGAATTCTAGTTGGCATTTAATGAAAACTCAGAACCAGATACGGGGAAAAGCTGGGATATCAGAGATGGAAAAGACCACAGTCAGTTCTCACCCAACCAACTTCTCAGGCCTATCAGGGTAAAAGCTATTTCTAAGAGTCCTCTGCCTGCCTGGTTGCTTCTGCAGAATACCTCAAATGTCTGCCTGCCCCTGCCTTAAATATCTTCTTCCCACTTCCAGGTTCAACTCTGCATCTAACCCTAGAGTTAGGATTAAAGGTGTGAGATATTACTGTTTGGTAGTTAGGCCTTCGAAGAAACACAGAAATATCTCTGTCTCCTCAGTGAGATGGGATTAAAGGCTTAGGTCACCACTCCTGTCTTTCCCATGCTGAGATTAAAGATGTGAGTTACCACTCTCTGACCCTCATGGCTTGACTGTGGGTGGATCTGTTCTCTGATATTCCAGGCTTATTAAAAATAAAATATGTCACCACACATGCAGGCATACTCTCATATACACATAGAATACATGTAAACAAACGGTCTTCTTTTCGAGGGAGAGACAGAAAAGAAGTGATCTGCATGGGAGGGGAAGTGGGCCAAAACTTGGAGAAGTAGAGGGTAAGGAAATTATAATCAGGATATATTGTATGAGAAGATCTATTTTAAATAAAATTTTTATAGTAAATTTTTGGAATGCCAAGAAATGACCCTCTATTAATATTCAAAACCACTAAATGGCTACTTATACTTCTTGTGAAATTGTGCAACCATGAGTTTTCATGGCTTTGTCTACTATGGATATTTCCTGTGAATGGGATTATATAGTGCATGGTCTTCACATCTTTCACTTGGTTTTTCAAGGGGTTCAAGATTCCTTCACTGTTATGTGTCCTTCCTGAGGGTAATCATATTCTATTGTGTGGATACACTCATCAGCTGATGGAAACACCTTCTGGCTGTGAGGAATAAGGCTGCTGTAGAAACTCAGGCTATATCCGTGTATGTTTTTAGTCCTCATGGGCATGTACCTGGGCGTGGAATTGCTGTGTCATAAGGTAAAGAGCTATATTTGCCTTTGTGAGGAGTGCATGGCCTCTGTCCAAAGTGTCTGGGGGTTTCTTCTTCACTAGCAGTGCAAGAGGGGGAGTTTTGATCTCTCTCAACATATATATATATATATATATATATACACATATATATATGTATATATATATATGTCTTTTTTTTTTTGGACAGGATCTTATCTAGCTCTGGCCTTGGAGACAATCTGACCTTTGAGTTTATTATCCTTCCAAGTGCTAAGATTACAGAATTGGATTATGGATTATAAAAATTATATATAATATATATGTGTGTTTCTTTAAATATATATGTGTACATATATTACGTTGACTAATTTTATATCAACTTCACACATGATAAAGTCATCTGAGAGAAGGAACCCCAATAATGAAAATGCTTCTCTAGGATTCAGCTGTAAGGCATTTTCTTAATTAGTGATTGATGGAGGAGGGCCCGACCCTGTGGGTGGTGCCACCCCTGGGGCTGTGGTTTTGGGTTCTATAAGAAAGCAGGCTGAGCAAGCCAAGGGAGGCAAGCCAGTAAGAGGCACCTCTCCATGGCCTCTGCATCAGCTCCTGCCTCCAGGTTCCTGCTCCGACTTCCCTCGGTGATGAACTACTACCTGGAAGTGTAAACTGGAATAAGTCCTCTCCTCCCTAAGTTGCTTTGGCCATGGTGATTCATCACAGAAATAGTGAGCCTACCCAGAACAGAAACTACCCAGAATAGTGGGGTATCACTGGGACAGACCTGACCATGTTTGGAAGGACTTTGGGACTTTGAGCTAGAAGAGCCGTTGAGTGTTGAGGGTTCAGTGAGCTGTTCTGTAGGAGCGTGGAAGCCAAGACTGTTGATAGCAGTGCAGACGATGGAGGCCTGGCGCGTGAAGGGTCAGAGGGAAGCAAAGACTCCAGTGGGCCATTTGAGTTAAAAAGCTGTGGTGTCTGGTCAGCTGGAGCTGAAGAATCAGCAGTGATTAACAAGAGACCAGAACCACTTAAAGTAAAATGTTTTTAAATTTTATTTACTTTTTATTAAAGGCAAATATAGCTCTTTACCTAATTTGATTTAATATTTGGGATATTATTTTGCCGAGACAATTGATGGAGGCAGCTGGAGCTAAGAAATTAGCAGTGATTAAGAAGAGACCAGTATCACTGTGGTGAAATCTTCTGGGAGGTATTTCCTCAGGATCAGCACACAGAAACTGTTCCAGAGGTGGCCTAGGTTGTAATTTGAGCTGGCAACTGAAGTTGGTAGTGTAAGAGTCACCCAGGTGGTGCTAGTTTTGAAGGCATGAGGGGGTCATGCAGAGCAGCTGAGGCTTGATGTTGTGAGGGCCAGAAGAGGCCAATGTACCGTCTTGGTAGCAGATGAAGGCCCAGGATTACAGGGGTCATGTTGAGAAGTTGGAGGTAGGCACTAGAGGAGAACCCAGGGGAGGCTTGTGGTAGTTTGAATGTAGTTGGCCCCCATAATCTCATAAGGAGTGGCACTATTAAAGGTGTGGCTTTGTTGGAGTGGGTATAACCTTGTGGGAGGAAGTGTGTCATTGTGGGGGCAGGCTTTGAAGTTTCCTGTACTCAGGATACCACCCAGCGTGACAGTTGACTTCTTGTGGCCTGCATATCAAATGCATGGAAGGTAGATCTCAGTGAGTTCAGGACCAGCGTGGTCTACAAAGCAAGTTCCAGGACAGCCAGAGCCGTTACACAAAGAAACCCTGTCTGGAAAAACAAAAAAACCAACCCGATCAAATATCGTCAGAAGTTTCTGGCCCGGCCTAGCCCTAAAGTCTGGACCAGCAGTCCCAAATAATCACACAAAGGCTTATATTAAGTACAAGCTATTTGGTCTATGGCTCAGGCTTATTAACTTGCTAACTCTTACTCTTAAACTAACCCATGGTTCTTATTCAGTACAGCCACATAGCTTGGTACCTTTTCTCAGAGCAGAATTCTCATCCTGTTTCCTCTGCGTCTCGATGTGTCTCTTTTCTTATGCTTCTCAGAATTCTCCTAGTCTGGTTGCCCCACCTCTACTTCCCATCTAGCAACTTGACCAATCAGTGTTTTTATTAAACCAATATTTACAGTACAAAAACATAGTCCCACATCAAACAAAATGTAGGCAGCACCACATCCGCCTGCACACAGCCATGCTCCCCACCATGATGATAATGGACTGAACCTCTGAAACTGTAAGCAAACCACCCCAATTAGACGTTTTCCTTGTAAGAGCCACCATGGTCATGGTGTCTCTTCACGGCAATAAAAATCCTAACTAAGACAAATGATACGCAGTTGGTTTGGGACATTTTGGCTTGCTTCCAAATTCTAGTTACCTATAAGCGAGAACAAGTGTATATTCTTTTATGATGAAAAAAGTTACTAAAAGCAATTTTTAGCAGTGTCAGCAAACTTATTTATGGAGCTTGCTCACAGAGATTGCAAGAACAGCTGCAGTCTTTCTCAGTCACTCAGAATTTTTCTAAAGTCCCCTGATCTCCCTCTGAAGGTTCCTTGTCACAGATTAACCCTGGCTAAGAGTTGCTACTGAATCCCCTTAGATTTGTTTGTTTGTTTTTTACTGGTGTAAACAGTTTTGCAAGCTGTGCCTTGGCACTAGGGAGGGCAGGAGTCTGGAAAGTTCTCTGTGTTCAGATCACTGTCATTTAATCCTTAGGGTGGGGGGGGTGTGAAGGGAGAGATCCATAAGAAGTCTATGGATCAGGCTTGCTTCTGTTTTCCTGTTGTTTGCTTTGCTTGTTTGAGACAGTCTCCTTACATAACCCAGGCTGGTCTTGAACTCCCTCTTCTGCTCAGCCGACACAGCTGGGGTCATGGGTATTCCAAGCTTGTCAGATCAATCCTGGCTGTGCCTTTTCTGTGTAGTTGTGGAGGTACAAGCTTCTTAAGTGATTGACACCTTGAGAAATCGGCTAGCTCTTTGGATCAGGAGGTTGCTTAGTTGTCTAGGGAAACAGCAAACCAGCAACTCTCTTCATCGGGAAAATTGCTGAGATGTGCCACAGTGTGGCTTTAATCATCTGAGATTTGAGCTTGAATCCAAATCTTCTTTCAGGCTCACTGACACATCAGTCCAGGGTTTCCATCTTGCTGGGTGTTGCTAAGCCATGAGTATGACCTCCACCCAAGAGAGCCAGGACTAGTGACCCAGGCTCTGGGCTCCTGAGGTTCTGCTTCCAAAGCAAGGGCTGTGGTTCCAGAATAGCATACTGAGAAAAGCCACAGGCTCACAGCTGCTTCCAGTCCTAATCCTCAGTGATCTGGCTCACTGTCCCTGTGCTGGGGACTCACTTCTGGTCAGTTTGTCAGACCTCACCTTCTACTTGGCATGGAGGCCCTCAGAGGAGTTGTCCCTGAGGTGTTTCTCCAACGGCTGTGCTGAACCAGAGGATAGCTGTCAATTGCTATACTTCCTGCATCTCAGGGACCATGGTCAATGTCCTACCACATTGTCACCAGCTCCTTGTATCCCATTTGTCTGCTTTGAGAGCTGGAAGCCCAGATCCAGAAAAGCCCTATCAATCAGGCTAGCTGCCCCAGAAAGTCTGCTTCCCCTTGCTCTTCTTACAGACAGATCTCATCCCAAGGAGAGGTTCAATAGCCTCTGTCTCCAATGCAGCAGGGTGTGTGTGTGTGTGTGTGTGTGTGTGTGTGTGTGTGTGTGTGACAGAGAGAGAGAGAGAGAGTTAGGGGAGTGTGTGTGTGTCTGTGTGTGTGTGTGTGTGTGTATGTGTGGGTGTGCATGTGGGAGTGTGGAAGTGTGTATGCCTGTGTGTGGATGTGTGGGGGGCAGAAAAGGGAGAGAGAGAGTGGGGGGGATTGATCTCAGGACCTCTAAATTGGAAAAGCTGAGTGATTTTCTGAGAGTTCATATAACAGGCCACATGTGTGGTTGTTGAAACTAGAACAGAGGGGGACTTTCCTCGTGCCCCGGAAGAAGCCCCACGTCCACCTGATCTACTTCCCCATTGAAGATGAACAGGACAAAGGTCCTTCCCTGGCCAGGACTTGAAGCAGATGTTTCTTTCCCTCTACCCATGTGTCTTACCTCAGGAAGAGGAAACAGGGCCCCTCCTACCCTCTCTCTGTTTCCAGCATCCCCAGAGGAGACTGTGACTCAGCCAAATCTGACCATTGCAGTTCTGGAATTAAGGGCCTTAGTCTACAGGAAGCAGTACCCAGTGGCTGATGGAAGGTCAGGGTATATAAACCTCACCTCTAGCACCTCATGTTATCCTCATCTCCACCCTTAACTTAAAGTTATTGCTCCCACCTTGCTAAGTGTCAGTCCCCTTGCCTGTGCACAGACCCTGGTCCTCCCCGGCCAGTAGGGTACACTGAGGTAGCTCTTGAGAGTAGTCACTGCTTCAGTGTTCCTTCAGGTGTGAGTCAAGGTGAGCTGGACAAATTAAAACTAGCCAAGCCTCAGAAGGGGAAGGTTGCTCATCTATTCAGGGTCTCGTTTTTCTAGTAAAACTGTCTTAAGATATAGTCAATAGCAGTAGAAAGGCTTAAGGGGATGGAGAAAGACTCCAGCTCCCGCCCCACCCCTCTATCCTGTTCATGTTTGGTGGGCAGGATTTTCAAGAATCACTCTGCTCCAAGCCAAGCCTGCAATCCCCTGATTATTTGGTCAAATATGAATGTGGGAGACTGTGGCCAGGAGGTAGAGTTGATAAGATTTATAAGGATCATTTGTGAGTATAAGTAAGGGATACATGAATGGAGAAGGTTCTAGACTTCTAGGATTACAATGCTTGGCTTACAAGGCGTGTCAACATGTCCAATTCAAGAGAGCAGGTTTAACTGGAGGCAGGAAGTTTTCTCAGATCAGGAACATTAGATTTCTAGGATGTGGAAAAGGCTTAAGGGACAGGGGCTAGAATTTTGGCAGTGTACAGCCTGCATCAGGAAGGTGAATAAGGGCCTGGAGCTGTGTCTCAGTGGTGAAGAGCGCTTGCTCTTGCAGAGGACCTGAGTTCAGTTCAGAGTACCTACATGGTAATTCACAACCACACCCACTTGGAAATCCAGTTTCAGGTATCCAATGCCCTCTTCTGACATCTTTGGGTACCAGGCATACCCATGGTATACATACGTATATGCAAAATACTCATACACATAAAATAATTAAATCTATAAATAGAAAATTTAAAAGGATGTATCAAGCATGATGGTTATGCCTTTAATCTCAGAACTCAGAAAGCAGAGGCAGGCAGATATCTGTTAATTTAGAATGAGTTCCAGAACAGAGAAATCCTATCTTCAAAAAACAAAACACACACACACACACACACACACACACACACACACACACACACACACACAATCTGCTACTATTTGACTTATTTACTGATTTTTGAGACAGGGCCTCGTATACCCCAGGCTGACCTCAAACTGGCAACTAAGTGAAGATGACCTCGATCTTACTGCCTCCAACCTGGTAAGCCCTGGGATTACATGTGTGCACCATCACATCCACCCAGTTTTTTTATCTAACGATTCTTAAGCACATAATGCAGCAGCGTTTTGTGCAATGGCAGCCAGTGTTGGGCAACAGTCAGCACCGTCTATTTCCAAAATGCTTTCATCACTCCCAACAGAAGCCTTTGAGGCATTAAGCAACAGCTCTCCATTGTCCCTCCCCTTGATCCCCTTTCCAACTTTCTGTAACGTTTGTCCCCTGACATCTGGCTTTCTTCATCATGCCATGTCTTCCAGGCATACCCCTGCTTTGGCGTGTGTCAGAATCTTGTGTCTTTTTGTGGCCAAACAATATTATAATGTAATGACAGGGTCACATTTTGTTTGTGGGGGTTTTTTCATCCGTTTTTTGGTTTTAGGATGAAGTCTTACTATGTGGCCCAGTCTGGCCTTGAGTCTCATCCCCCTGAGAAGCTGGGCATCTGGAGATATGCCACTGTGCGGTGAGAGCTCATTTTCTCCATCTATTCATGGGCTGATGGGCACTCAAACTGTCCCACCTCTCAGCATGGTGAGCCACACTGCTGTGAATAAGTGACACCCCCCCCCCCAGTTTTTTGAGACTGGATCTCTTGTAACTCAGGCTGGTTTTGAAATCCCAATCCTCCTGCCTCCACCTCCCAAGTGCTGGGATTACAGGCTAAAACACCCCGCCTAGCTCTTTAATATGAGTGGAGAGTAAAAAAGATAAAAAAAAAAAAAACCCTTCAGAACATTCCAGATAATATAAGAGGGTTTTGTACCTCTGTGTGTGTGTGTGTGTGTGTGTGTGTGTGTGTGTGTGTGTGTGTGTGTGTGTGTGTATGTTTAAAAAAAGGACCCCAACATAGGATAATCTAGGTCCAAATCCTCAACTTTAAAACAAAGTTAAAGAAAATGTTCACGTATAAGAATTATAGTAAATTATGCCCCAAACATTACATAGCATATACTATATCCGGTCAGATCACTTTCCCTGAATGTTCAGCTTGTAGAACCTGTACATGTGTTTTTGTGTATCTCCTGCACGGAATGATTGGTAGGGGCAGGCACTAAATGGTCTAGACCAGTTGGCTGTACCAGTGGGATAAATAGTCATTGTGGGGCAGCCTGATGATGTGAGGTATAGCCAGCCTGGATGCCTAAAGGCCTGGCCTACAGTCCAGCGATCTGGAGAATGGCCATACACTTTTATTTTTTATCAAGGTTCATAGGCACAGAGCATTTCCTGTCTTTAGCAACACATTTTTCCTTTGTATTTTAGCAATACTGACAGTTGTGTTGGCAACAGACACCCTAAGCTGGGAGCAATGGTGCATGCCTGCCACCCCAGCTCCTCCAGAGACTGAGGCAGAAGGATAGCTTGATTTAGGGGTGGAGTTGGGATTAGCCTGGGAAATTCAGGAAGATATTTTCTTAAAAGTCCATATAAAAAATTTAAAAAGCAGTAGACACTATATATGTTTTATATTATATTTCAAATTCTCAAAATGTCACTAATCCTCCTCACTATTTTTATTTATTTAATTTATTTTTTTTTGAAACAGTCTCATTGTGTAGTAGCCCTGATTGACTTTAAGCTTACTTTGTAGACCAGGCTGGCCTCATATTCAGATATCTTTTTGTTCTGGGCATTGAACTCAGAGCCTCACCTGTATTAAGCAAGCCCTCCACTACCCAGCCATACCATTATTTTACACTTGATCTTAGCCAAAAGGCCAAGGCATACAATCTACTTTTTTATATTTATATATTATCTTGGGGTTTTGTTATTTCTGCTTGTAGCTGTTTTTGAGACAGGGTCTCACTAGCCTTAGCCAGCCTGGAACTCAGAGGGACCTGCCTGCCCCTGCCTTTGAGTTCTGGAATTAAAGATATGCACCACTGTGGATTTATTTATTAATTTGTATATGAATATCTGTGTGATTGCATGTGCACATGGATGTCAGAGAACATCTTGGGAGTCTGTTCTGCTTTCCACCACATGGGTCCTTTCCAACAGAGCCAACTCACATGTTCAATTTCTAAACGGAGTCCCACTAAATAGCTTGAGCTGGCCCTAAATTTGCAGTCCTGTGACCACAGCTGGCTTCCTGTGTACTTGACACTTGTTTCAAGGGCCCATAGGATTTGCTGTGCCAGCAGAGGGGTAAGAACTGGCTCCGACCAGGTGTGATGGCAAAGGCCTGTGATCCTAGAACTAAAAGGGAGGGAGGGGTAAGGAGGACATACTGAGATCCCATCTCAGGAGGGAGGAACCAGGAGAGAGAAGGAGGGGGAGGAGAGAGGTAAAATATGACTATTACTCTGAAGTTTGGGATGGTAGTGGCTGTCTGTAATTCCAATACTTGGGAGGCTGAGGCAAGAGCATCATGATATTGAGGCCAGTGTGGGTTACATAGTGAGGAGGAGGAAGAGGAGGGAGCAGAAGCATTTGGAAGAGCAGAAGAAGCATGTGGATCTTCATGAGTTCAAGGTCAGCCTGGTCTATACAGAGAAGTCCAGGAGAGCCAAAGCTACACAGTGAGACTCTAAGAGAGGGGAACGAGAGTTAAAAAGGGGAGGAGAGAAGAAAAAGGAAAGAGAGCTTGCTGTATGGGGCTGGCTTCCCTTTCCGCCATGCAGCCCATGGGGCTAGTAACCTTGCTGGATGCCAAGGCTAGTTTTGTCTTTTGTACTGGCAATGCCCTCTGCTAGCCACCAGGTGGCGACGCTTCCCCCATATCAGAAGAGATCACTGCCATCGGACGGGGAGAGCCAGGCTCCTGGACCATTCTTTATTTTGTAAAAATATGTTATGGAAATTTCACACATGTACAAAGCATAGGAGCCTCAGGGAGCCAAGAGCCAATCAACACCCTGCCTTCTGAGCACTCCAGCTGTTCAGAGCCTGTATCCTCAGGATCTACCTCCAAATCTTCAAGTTCATCAAGGTTCCTTTGGCAGCTCCCATCCTAAGCAGGGTCCTTCCTCCCAGAGGTCCACACAAGGGACCCAGCATGATCCCAAAGTCTCCCTCTGCTTTCAGCCTTCACACGTCCATGACTGATCAGAATTCTCCAGTGCCTACTCATTTTCTCTTGCTCCACCCCTCAGGAATTAAGGAGTAGCTGATTTCCGTGGCATCCCAAAGTCAGGGTGAATTACAGCAGCTGCATACCCTTGGCGCCTTACCATTGTCTGTGCCACAGACCCAGGTCCTGGGTCAGCATCTGGCCTCAGACTGGAAGCGAACCATGATGATATTTCAACTGGATTATGAAGTATCCAGAAAGTTTCAGTGTGGCTCAATGTGGCTGCTTTCTAATTCATACCCTGAGACACTGGCTCCTACTTCCCAATGTGATTAGATTAAAATGAGGTCATTGGGGGTAGGCTCCTATTTAACTGATGCCCTGTTTTGTTTGTTTTTGCCTTTAAAAAAGATTTTATTTGTTTAATGTATATTAAAGAAGTTTTTTTAAGGAGTAAATTTTGAAAAATTATTTATGTGCATTGGTGTGTTATGTCTGCATCTATATCTGTGTATGGGCGTCAGATCCCCTGGAAGTGGAGTTACAGACATGGGTTCTGGGAAATCCCTGTAGTAGCCAGTTCTCTTAAGTGCTGAGTCACCTCTCTGGTACCAAAGGACTTTTTTTTTTTTTTTTTTTTTTTTTTTTGAGACAGCGTCTCACCAGGTAACTCTGGCTCTGGCTGGCCTGGAACTTAATATGTAGACTAGATTGGTCTCAAACTCAGATATTTAAAGACAGGGAATTCTTTAAGGGCCCAAGGGATTTAGATGTATTCAAGTATAAATATGTATGTTCACAAATGCACAAATTTTTGCTTTTAAAAAGCATTTTATTTTGGAATAATCTTAGACAGAACAAAGAACAGTACAGAGTTGCACACCTGCCCACGTCCAGCTTCCTCTAGCGTGGTTGGCTTACAGCAGCACCATCTACGTCCCAAAGAAGTTTTATAGGGGCTGGGAGCTCTGGGAGTGCAGAGCTACTTACCCCAGACTCAACACTAAATAAACTAACACCAGCACATTACTTTTCTGTTATATAAAAACTTTTTAATGTTTACTTTATGTGCATGAGTTTTCTTTGCACGTGTTGTCTATGCACACATGCATGTAATGTTCATGGAGACCAGAAGAGGGCATCAGATCCTCATGAACTGGAGTTTCAGATGGCTGTGAGCCACCCTGTGAGTACCTGCAACTGAACCAAGGTCCTCTGGGACAGCAGTAATAACCATTAAGCCACCTCTCCAGGCTGTTTTTCTGTCCTTTGAGATAGGATCTTACGTAACCCCAGTTGGCTTTGAACTGATCCTCCTGCCTCCACCCCCTCAAGCGTTAAAATTACAGGTATGAGCCATCCCACCAAGCTGCCATTTCTGAATCTTTATTATCTAGACATTTAAGAAACTTATTTATTTATTTAGACAGGGTCTCACCAAGTAGCTTGGACAGGCCTTGAACTTACAGAGATCCACCTACTTCTGTTTCCAGAGGCTGTGAGTAAAGACTAGTGCCACCATAGCCAACAATACAGGCATTTTTTTTTTTTCAGGTGAATTTTTCATAAAAGAGACAATTTTTCCTGTTGTGCTATTGGCACAAATAAAAGCCAAGCAAACTCAAAAGGAGTTTCTTGAAAATGACTTCACTTGAATTCAGGATAATACACACCAGAAGCAGAGTGTCCCCTTTACAAGTCCAGGGTCAGTCAATGGCTGGGGGGAGGGGAGCCAGACATTCTTGACTTCTGTAGGAAAACTGAAAGAAATGTGAAGATTGTGCTTGGAGGCTTTTTCATGTGCGGCTGCAGGCAAACCTCCTGGGGGACTCTGAGTTTTCTTATCACTGCTCAGCATTCCTGGCATTTCATCAGGCCTACTTCAGCCCACGCCTGGTTCCCCAGCACTAGGGAGTCAGGGGGTGTGTGATGGAGGGGCATGGTGCACGGTCCATCCACCCGGTCTCATTACAATGGGGCCTTCTCTAAAAGTAGCCTCAGCTCAAAGGTCTCTTTATGGACAAGAACAATTTCTGTGGCAAGGGGCTTTGCTGAGAGTATGGCTGTCCCCCCTTCCCTGACACTAGGAGACAGGGGTGGGGCATGTGTGATAAAATGTGCCTACAATCCCGGCACTTGGGAGGCTGAGACACGAGACAAAAGGATTCCTTCAAGTTTGAGGTCAGCCTGGTCTGCATGACAAGTTGCAGCTAGCCAGAGCCACACAGTGAAACTTGTCTCTAGAAACCAGAGAGCCACAGGGATGGTTCAGTGGGTAAAGGTCCTTGCCACACAAGACTGACCAGCATCCCGACTGTGAAAGGAGAGATTACTTCATACAGCCGCCCTCTGACCTCCACACATGAGCCATGGCAATGCTCACCTCACCTCCATACACACAAAATAAAAAGAAATAAATAATAACTGAAAAAAAAAACCCACCAGCGAGAGGGAAAAGGCTCTACTATAAATGGCACTTCAGTGTGCCATTTACATAAAGCCCGAGAAAGCCTCAAAAAGGGTCTGGAGCTCAGAAACAGAGCCAAAGCAGCTTCTGAGTTGTGTCTCTGATGCGGGTCATGGGCGTGGCATGCGGGCTTGAGTTACAAAATAGCAGCTTGAAGTGCAACAAGGCGGGTTCCAAAGTCTCACAGGAGCCTCCATGTAAGCACAAAATGCATATGACAGATTTAAGGTTTCTATACAGACCAAAAAGGAAAGAGTCAAAGCCTGCTTCTTAGTAGCAGCGTTTTCTTGGGTCAGCTTGCAGCAAGCAGATGCATGGCTCCTTTAAGAGAGGCTTCCGATTCAGCCTCCAAGGCTCTTTAAGGGGCCCTGCTGCCAAATACTTAAATGGAGTTCAGGAGCAGTGGGAGGCAGTATTCTACTTAGTGGCAGTATGGACCCTAAGATTCCCCAAGTTGGGGTGGTAAGTAGCTCCACAATATTTAATGCTGCTTTCCAAAATTGTAAAGATAAGCTTGGCTCTGGTACCTCCGCCATGTTAAAAAGCCGCCTGGGGGGGGGGGGGGAGCAGGGTCAGCGATCAAAGCAGTTGATTTAACAGTCTAGTGTTTTAAAAGCTTTTCTGGTTAGAAAATGATTAAAACAGATTCAGATGGAGAAAAATCTCTAAACGGGTTACAATGTGTGTGAAAAAGAATATATAGTCTGAGAGAAAATAAAAAGGTAGAGAAATTTCTTAAAAGAGAAATAGAGCAATAAAAATATAATAAGCCGCACAAAGATGGAAATACACAGAGTCTGGATTATGGTTATTATTGTGTTTTATTTGTATTTTTTAATTGTTAATGAGATAGCTGCAGAAAGACATTTGATTGTAAAGGCTGATACGTTAAACCAACACATGTATTTTAAAGGTATCTTGATTTGAAATTTGTGTCTAAGAATATGTTGCTTTGGACGAGTTCTGCTTTTGTTTCCACAGAAGATGAGAACCTGTAGATTGCTTCCAGGCTAATATTGTTTCATCAAGAAAGGCCCCCTGAAAAATCTCTGAAGGGAAGAGATGGCCACATCAGCTTCACAGCTGCCAACTAAGATGATCCAGCCTCAGGACCTCCTAAGACTGCCAACACACCTCAATCAGCAGGAAGTAGTAATAGAAAGCTACACCAAATTCCCAAAAATAATGTTTATAAGTGTTTGTGTTCATTATAAATGGTTAATGGTTAGAGTCAATCTCTTTCTAGGGAAAAAAGGGGGTTATGATATAGGAATTATTAAAAAGATAGATTATTAAATTTACTTTAATCCAAAAAATAGCTGTTAATTTCAAAATGTTTTAAATTGGTATGGATTTTGGTTTATTGATACAAATTTAAGGTCAATTTTGTTAAACTGTGTGTATATTTCTACTCTTGTTTAAGATACTATGTTTATGTAACTCATTTAAAGTTGTAATGTATAATTAAGAAATACAGATTAATAGTCATATATTATAACCAAATTTATAGTCATGTTAGGTTTTTTAAATGTATACAAAGATATATTCAACTAGATAGGTAATCTTCAAACACTTCAAAGACCTACAGAATATGGCATTTAAAATATTTTAAGAACTTAGACTTTTCTGGACAGTGGGACAGGTCTGCTCCTGGCAGCACCAATCTACTTCAAGAGGTTGATGGACATCAAGAAAACTTCACATGGAGTCTACTTTCTTTGTGGCAGTGGTTAGCCACTGGACAAGAACCTGTTCTTGTATTGACTGTTTGACAGTATGCTGCTTAAACTGGACATGAAGGTTCCATAGGGAAGTGACCTCTGAACTTTGGCAAAAGAAGCTGAGATGGTCCTTCAGGTTCCTGCTTTGCAGAGAAAATTGCCAGACATTCTTCAAGACTCAAGGAGAAAAGACTGATGAACTATATCAGAATGGACAGAGCAGATTTCCTGCTTTACTGAAAGGTACACCAGAGACTCTGGGTCTGTAGGCTGAAGATGGATGCCCCACTGTTACAAAGGAACTTTGGGTGACGACTGTACAGGCAGCCAAATGTCATCTCTACCATTTCTAGATTTTGGAAGTTGCTTGCACTTCCTGTTTACTTGGGTAATGTTATACCCTTCTGTGGTCTTTGATGTAGTTGAAGATTAGATAGTTATAAGTATAGTTTTTCTTAGTTATTATAAAAGGTTTATTAGACATGAAATTTAGACTCACAAGGGAAAGGTAGATGATAGAATATTTTCCTTAATTTTGTTAAATACAAATAGACTAGATATTGTAACTATAATTTTTGCTTGATAGCTATTTTGTTATATGTAATTTCTCTATGTTAAAACTGAAACCTTCCTTTTTGATTAGATAGAAATGGGGAGGTGATGTGGAATGTCTTTCTGTGACTGCATTGGATAATAAAGAAACTTTCTTGGCCTACGGCAGGCATCTTAGAAGAAGGTGAGAAATCCAAGCATAGGTAGAAGGAAAAGAGGGTGGAGTCAGGGGAGCCTCGATCCAGCCCCCCAAGAAGCAAGAAGAAATAGGGAAGCCATGGGCCACCGGGCAAAACAGATTAATGAAAATGGGTTGAATTAAGATGCAAGAGCTAACTAACAATATGTCTGAGCCACAGGCCAAGCAGCAGGTAATTAATATGAGCATCTGAGTTATTTTGGGGGGCTAAGAAGTGGTTGGTGGGTCCACATTGTAGGACCAGAAACTTCATATTACAGGTATCTATCTTCAGAGGCTATTCAGAGTGAGGCTAGACCCCAAATGGCAGAAATTACCCTCTAGGGCCTCAAGGCCATCAGTATTCTAGAACTGGTTTTGGCTGAAAAACTTGCACCATTTTGAGGGTTTCACCCTGTAGCTCAGGCTGACCTTCAACTAGTAATCCTCTTGAATGCTGGGATTGCAGGCCAAAACCACCACACAAAACTCACCCAGATTTTCTGAGATTCATTTTAAATCTCTAGACCTGAGCCCTGGACTCATGTTCGGGGACAGCAGCTGGAGGGTTAGGTTCACCCTCTGTGTCTTTCTGTGAGATGCAGATCACAGCAGATCCTTGCTCTTATGGAATATGCTTGGGGCACTCAGCATGGGGCTTCACAGTAAGTCTACAATGGCTAAGATTCCTTCCCAGGAGACATGTAAGGGACATCTACCCCTCCTCCTAAGGTCACAAAGACAAACTGAGGCACGATTGTGCCAAAGTTGACTTGGGAGAGCCAATGAGTTTGTTGAGCACATAGATGAGGGGTTACTTACAGGAGTGCGTGTAATGATAAATAAAAAGAAATGGCAAAGTGGGCATCTTTTGATGGGCCCTGCCAAAGTATGCCACCAAGTAAACATGCCATGAGCAACTGAGTTAGTGCAGGAGGTTTACTGGGGGGAGGGGGTGTGAGAGGCTATGTTGGGGTGAGTGTGAGTGAGGTAGGCAAGCAGGCAAGCGGACTGTCAGGCAGAGAACAGCGGAGAGGAACAAGAGACGAGAGAGAAAAGGGGCAGAGAGAGTGAGCTGTGTCTGGCAGGCCCTTTCAAGGGCTGCACATGTCTCATAGCTGACAGTGTTAAGGCACCTGGCTGGCGACAGGTGATGACATAATCACTTTGACTGCACTGGGGGACGAGGCTGCAGAAACTAACAGTGTAGATATGCCCCTCCATGTGGAAAGCCTTTACCCAGCAGGAATGAGGATTTCCCAGGAGCTGCACAGATGGCAGCCGGCTCCCCTACCCTTCCCCAGCTGATAGAGTCTAGTGTAGTAGAAGGTTTCTGGCCCAGAATTTTGGGCCTAGCCTCAAGGTTTAGACCCGCAGACCCACAGAAACACACAGATGCTTACAAGTTTTAGGCTGATCGGCCTAAGACCCAGGCATATCACTTGCTAACTCTCTACCCTTCATCTAACCCATGACCCTTATCCTTTTCAGCCATGGGGCTCGGTACCTTTTCTCAGAGCAGCATAGTTGTCCTCTGCTTCTTCTGGCTTCTCTCTGGCATTCTGCTCTGTTCCACCTGTTCCTAGAGTCTGCTTAGTCTGTTAGCCCCGCCCACACTTCCTGCCTGCCTTTGGCCAATCAGCGCTTTTTATTAAACCAGTGGGTGGGACAACTATTTACAATGGAACAACCTAGTCCCCCTGCAGTTTAGCCCTTCCCTGAGGCCACACACACTTAAGGCAGAGTTGCACAGAGCATGTGGAAGGGAGCAGCTGGATACTCGGGTGAGGGTCATTTTTCCTCCTCAGCCCTCCTTGTATAACAAACAGTCAACAAGCCCAGCTGAAATTATCTTTTGCAAGGGGGGTTGCATTTGTATTCCCTCTAATGGCAGCTGCTTGACTAGGAAGATAAACATACAACATGCATGACCCATAAACACTGTAATTATTATCTCTACATGCATACTTCTCTTATCCCGAAGTGGTTTGCACCTCAGTTCTTGTATCTCCCCCTGCCACTCAAAACCCCTAAACATGCTTCTCCTAGGGCACTGAAGCCCACCTCCCCTAGCAGCCCCTACCCACCAGTTACCAAAGTCCTGGCACCTCTTGAAGGTCTGGGCATCTCTCATCTTTTTTCTTCCTTCTCGGCCTGATAACGTGCAGCACTTCTAGGGCAGTATACTTGCTGATTGCTTCCTTCACTATTACTCACAACAACCAGCTAAGACACTGCCAAAGAAGCACTCACAGCTGGCCAGCTGAGCGGAGGATCCGAGGACAGGCACGGAGGATCGACAGATGGGGGCAAAGTTGCAGGAGGTTGGGGAGGCTCCCAGAGAAAGCCGAGCTGTGCGGCAGAACCTACAAGGCATCATCAGCTCCTCCGGCACTTTGAAGCCAGCATGCTGGCACAGGGGGTGGGAGAGGGGGGGACCAGCAGGGTGCACTAGTGCCTCCCTGACCCAGCACCCACAGAGGACACATTAACTCAGAGTTCAGATGGAGGGCCAGTACCACCAGATGTTCAGGAACTCCTTCCTGCTTCTACTCGGAGGCTGAGTCGGAAGGTCTCTTTGAGTTCAGGGCTTTGAGATCAGTCTGAGCAATACTGTGAGATTAAAGAAAATAAAAAAGAGATGCTGGAGAGATGGTTCTGTGGGTAAGAACACTTACTGCTCTTGCAGAGGACCCAGGTTCAGCTTTGAGCACCCACATGGCAGCTCATAACTGTAACTCCAGTCACAGGGAATGTAATGCCTTTTTCTAGCTTCTGGGGGCACCAGGCACACACATAGTGTACATACATCAGGCAACACATTTACACACATCAAAAATAAGTAAAGTGCCAGCTGGTGAAGGCACTTACTACCAACATATGACCTAAGTTTGATTCCCAGAACCCATATGAGAGTGAGAACAGACTCCCATAAACTGTCCTCTGACCTCCACACACACATGCTATGGCATGTGCATGGACCACCCTGCCCCCCCCCACATCCCACACCCCTACCCTCCAAAATGAAAAACTAAAGAAATGTAAAACAGCAGCAACCTTTTCCCAACCAAACCCAAATAACCAGTGGTGCCGGTCGGACCTGAAGAGCTGACCCTGGGGTCAATGGGAAGTGATTCTTCTCCAGGGAAACCTCATATATTCCTTAACTGATTAGATGAAGCCCACCCACAAAGGGTAGAGAATATTCTTACCCTTACTTTAAGGCAGTGACTCAGGAAGCTGGAGTCCTCCATAGTAACACCTAGGCTGTTTGGGTAGATAGCTGTGGAGTCCAGCCTCCAGTTACCCAGAAAACTGACCATTACCTACAGGCTGCTTTAAGATCCAGTGACTGGACTGGGGTAGTAGTTCAGTTGGTGGAAAACTGACTTGGCAGGTTCAAGACATCAGGTTTCATTCCCAGCACTGTAAACAAAAAAGGTCCAGATTAGCGCATCTCTCAACGCCTATCAGAGAATCTGCTTTTTGTGGTCAGTAGAAATTAACAGAGACCCACAGGACTTTGTTCAGAGAATAAGGCTGGGATGTTCGACTCTAAATGTGACATCTCTATCACTACCATCCTCCTCAAGGCTCAGGGAAGCATGGGGGGGGGGCAAGAAAACTGTAAGAGTTGGAGGTAGTGAATGTCTTCAGTGAAACAGTGTTTCCCTGGGCATTGCACGCATGAACTCAGTGGCTGTGGCTACCTTTACAAGTCCTGTACAAAGATAGCCAGCCTAGACCTCAGCATGAACTGAGGAGGGACTCATGAAGTTCCCCCAGCTGAGGAGCTACTGGTAACTGATGGCTGCTGAGGGTGTGTGTGTGTGTGTGTGTGTGTGTGTGTGTGTGTGTGTGTGGAGAAGGGGGGAAGATCAGGCTCTTCAGGGGTATAGTCCCTGAAAGGTCGCCTGTGCTCCAGCAAATTATGCTGCACCCATGCATATATAGACGGCAGTAAATGGTCTTAGTGGGCTTCAGTAAATAGCACATGGAGATGGGAGGGGAACATGAGAGAGGTCCCCACCAGCCTAGGCCAATGGTGCTTGATGGCCCTGTGTGGCTCTGTCTTCTCCAGCCCCACTTTAGACCTCAGAGTGTGGGTTACTTTTACCTGAGTTGTACCTTGTGTTGATCTTGGTACCACCCAACCAGGAAGGATGTTTGAAACGTCTTCCCAACAGCACAGCAGAGTTCAGTGCATGATTACATTCCAAAAAGGGGGTGGGGGAAGGGAGCGGGTGGTGCCTCAACAGGCAAGGGTGTCTGCTTCAAGCCTGACAGTCTGGATTTGATCCCTGGATCCACATGATGAATAGAAAGAGCCAGTTCCCAGGAGCTGTTTTCTGATCTACACATACACACACACATACATGAATACACACAAACTGAGTGAGTGAATGAATGAATGAAAACTTTTAAAAAAGGAGCCTACCATACTTGTCACCCCAGAGCTTGGGAAGTGGAGGTGGGAAGACAGCTTCAGTTATATGAGACTGCTTTTAAAAACCCAACATGATAAAGCAAAACAAAACCTCACAACCTCACCTGTGGGCGGAACCTGGTGGCAATCACCTGGCCCAGCAAGATGGCCCAGTTGTCACTGGGTGAGACACCCCTCCCATCCCCCACTAAGGCCCTGTGGGAATACAGAGGCCCCATTAATGTCCCTTAATGAGGCTTGGCTGAGGTGAGGGTCACAGAGATGACCTCCAGAAGAAAAGCCACATTCACAAGAGAGACCAGGTGAGACCGGGCTATGGCCTTCTCTTTTAAATGTGTCTAGAAAGTAACTCTTTCCCTTGCTCTGGGAATCACAAGGACAAGAGCTTGAAGAAATGACTCTGTCCTTACACAGATGTCATAGCAAAGGCTGGCTGGCAAGTGGGAAGGCGGCGGTGGCTGAGGGACAGAACCTGGGTCCACTGCTGTATCTGACCTCCTTCCATTCTGCTGGAGACAACAGAGAGAAGCTTGGCCCAGGAGTGGGGATATTAGAGGTGGGCCTCAAGAAGACCGAGGTAGAAGTTGTGAACCTCAAAAATTCCTATGGGCTGGAGAGATGGCTCGGTTGTTAAGAATATGTGTTAGTCTTGCAGAGGACCTGAGTTTGGTTCCCAGCACCCACATGGTGGCTCATGATCATCCTTAAGTCCTGTTCTAGGGGGATCTGACCCCTTTTCCAACCTCCACAGGTACTAGGCATACAGACAGAAAAGTCACATATATTAAATTTTTAAAATCTTAATTAAAGAAAATTAGGTTCAGATCAGGGTGTGAGAGCACATGTCTATAAAGCCAGCACTCAGAACCCGTATGCAGGAAGATCCAGGCAAGTTCAAGGCCACCTTGGATTACATGGGGAGCTCCAGACAAGTCAGGAAATGTATGGAAACAACGAACACAATCAGGTTTGCTTTCTGGAATGTGAGGAGGCACCACTACCTGCGGCCCAGACCAGGCACCTGTGCTTCCCAGGAGAAAAGAGTGAGGTGTTTAACACCTGCTACTCCACTGGTTCCCAAGGTGGGCCCTGGTAGATGGCAGATGATGACTTCCTAGCTTCTGGGGCTGCTATCCAGCAGCTTATGGCCTCTGCTCTAGGGGGGTGGGAGTGGGGGCAGGAGCTGGGCACAAACCTCCTTAGTATTGAGGATTCATGTTTTCCAAACAGTTTTCTGTATTGAGTGTTTTGCCTGAATGTAAATGTGAGTGCAGTTCTGTGGAGGCCAGAAGAAGAGTTGGATCCTCTGGAACTGACTTAGAGATGGCTTTGAGCTGTCATACAGGTGCTGGGGACCAAACCAGGTCCTCTGCAAGAGCAAGTGCTCTTAACCACTGAGCCAGCTCTCTGGCCTCAGCCCTGGGTCTTACAGATGGGATATTAAGCAGCCACCACTGAATGGTTGGAAAAACGGAAGCCAAGGAAAGAAGAGAGAAGAACAGGGGGAGAAAGAAAGGTCTCTGCGCAGTGGAAGATTAAAAGGCCCTGCTATCTGAACACCATGTGAAGAGGGAGCTGACACTATGGAAATCAGTATGGAGGTTCCTCAAAAAACTAAAAATAGAGGCCCCATATGGCCCAAACACACACCCAAAGTGCAACCCAAAGGACTCTACCCTAACAGAGAGACATTTGCACATCCGTGGTCACTGCTGCCCTATTCACAAAAGCCAGGCAGTGGGACCAGAACAGATGTTCATGCATAGAGAAATAAGTGGGTAAAGAAAATGTGGTCTATAGAGTGAGAGTCCAGGACAGCCAAAGCTACACACAGAAAGCCTGTCTTGAGAGAGGAAGGAAGGAAGGAAGGAAGGAAGGAAGGAGGGAGGGAGGGAGGGAGGGAGGGAGGGAGGGAGGGAAGGAAGGAAGGAAGGAGGGAAGGAAGGAAGGAAGGAAGGAAGGAAGGAGGGAAGGAAGGAAGGAAGGAAGGAGGGAAGGAAGGAAGGAAGGAAGGAGGGAAGGAAGGAAGGAGGGAGGGAGGGAGGGAGGGAGGGAAGGAAGGAAGGAAGGAAGGAGGGAAGGAAGGAAGGAAGGAGGGAAGGAAGGAAGGAAGGAAGGAGGGAAGGAAGGAAGGAAGGAAGGAGGGAAGGAAGGAAGGAAGGAAGGAAGGAAGGAAGGAGGGAGGGAGGGAGGGAGGGAGGGAAGGAAGGAAGGAAGGAGGGAAGGAAGGAAGGAAGGAGGGAAGGAAGGAAGGAAGGAAGGAGGGAAGGAAGGAAGGAAGGAAGGAGGGAAGGAAGGAAGGAAGGAAGGAAGGAAGGAAGGAGGGAGGGAGGGAGGGAGGGAGGGAAGGAAGGAAGGAAGGAAGGAGGGAGGGAGGGAGGGAGGGAAGGAAGGAAGGAAGGAAGGAGGGAAGGAAGGAAGGAAGGAAGGAGGGAAGGAAGGAAGGAAGGAAGGAGGGAAGGAAGGAAGGAAGGAAGGAAGGAAAAAAGAAAGAAAAGAAAAATGTGGTTTGTATACACGATGAATTTTTTTTTTTTTTTTTGAGACAGGGTCTTATGACATAGCCTTGGCTGTCTTGAAACTCATTATGTAGACCAGGCTGGCCTCAGACTCAGAGAGACCTTCCTGCCTACCTCCCAAGTGCTGGATTAAAGGCACTCACTATTACACCTGGCTTCACAGGATGATTTTATGCAGCTACCAAGAAAAATAAAATCATGACCCTGGAAGGAAAATGGATGCAATTGAAAATCATTTATGTTAAGGCAAATCAGCCAGTCGCAGACAAATACTGCATGTTTCTTATGTGTAGAACCTGTGTTTACAATACATCTGTCTATATGTGTGTGAGTGAGGAGGGTCCAAAAAAGCTAGAAAGGGGATCATAAGGGGTGGAAGAGACCTTAAGAGAGAAAGAGAGGTAGCCATGGATACATGATATGGGGGAAACCAAGAGGGGATGGGGGGGGGAGAAGATGAGAAAAAGGTAGAATGGAACATAGGTATGAATATGTAATGAGTAGAAACACCTTGTATGCTAACCTATAAAACAAAAGTCAGGGGCTCAGTAGTTAAGAGTGTTTGCTGCTCTTCTAGAGGTCCCAAGTTCAGTCCCCACCTCTGATGTCAAGCAGTTGACAGACACCAGTAACCGGAGTTCTGGCAGATCCATACTTTCTCTTCTAGCCTTCTTGGCGCCCCACACTCATGACATATAGAAAAGTCTTTGGGGAAAAGTTTCCATCTATCTACAGAGAGGCAAAAAAGAACCAGACCCGGGTGAGGTGGGGCTGACAGGAGTGAAGGACAGAGCTTGAGGATGTCTCAGGAAGACACCACAAAGTTATCCCACTTCTCGGGAGAGTCTCGGTAGCTGAGCTAGCATGCCTGAGGCCTTAGGTTGGGAGAGGGGTGAGGGGGAGAGAGAGAGAGGGAGAGGGAGAGAGAGAGTTTACACCAAGCACAATGGTGTCAACCTTGTCATGCATCTATGTTGAAGGCTGCGACAGGAGGATCAACCAGTTTGAACCCAACGTCAAACAAACCAAACAGACCACAGGCCACTTTGTCACCAAGACTTTTGCTACAAAGAGCTTAGCTAGCAGAAAAACAAAAAGCTAGAAGCATTTCTGACCCCATCTGCGGTGTGACTGTCCGAGGCATGTGTTCGTCGTCTCTGCTCTGGCTGACATAGTCATGCACACCTGGGAGACGGAGGCAGGAAGCGTGTCACAAGTTCAAGGCTAGCCTAGGCTACTGAGAGAGTTCCAAACCAACCTCAGCTACAAAATAGATCTCCGTCCTAAAAAATAGCCAAACCAAACCAAAGCAAAACCCCCAAACTCATCACATAAGAACGACAAAAGCCCAACATCTGTTCTTGGTGTTGCATGTCACTAAGAGGCTACTCTCCCTCACAACTGGGCCTATGGATGGGGATGCTCCACAAAACTGGCAAATAGGGCGTGATCTGTTGAAAACAATCTCAATGTAAAATTCCCAGGTAGACGCAGTCATTTGGTTTTGGAAGAGGCACCATGAGCTAGTTTTCTGCTGAAACTGACCCCCTCACCTACCCCCTGTCCTTAGCCTGACATTGCCAGAGTCTGTCTGGAGAAGCAGAGGTCAGCTGAGATTCAACCTTCAGTGAGGACAGAGTGGGGGAATCACAGGAGAGGAGATATCACATCTGGAAACAAGGAGGATCCCTCCCAGTAAGTGTCTATAATTTGTTTGTGTTTAAGGAAGTCTAGTGCTTCCAAGAGGGTCACCCCATGAAGCCAAGAACTGAGCAGAGGCAGCCCCTGAGGAAGGAAAAGCCCACATCACCCAAAAAAGCTCTCACAAAGTTCTCTTCTGGGGACAAATCTTCTCAAGGTTTCTGGATCTGTCTCCTCAATCTGTCACTCAATATTTGGGTTCCTTATGAAACCTGCATCTCAGAACCAGGAGCCTGAAAACCAGAAGTGCTTCTTCAAGGCCAAGATCATGTTTTTGCACTTGAACTCAACCAGTGTCTCTGCAAGCAAATTCCCGATCCATTTCCCACTCCCAAGGCCCTTCTCAGATGCTGTAAATGGTCCTTGAAGGTGCCAGGGAACTAAGGCAGTGGGAGACAGGAAAGGGTGGCTCTCTCTTTAGTAAGCCAACAGAGGCCCTGTGCGGCTAGGGATGGGCCTCCAGGCCAGCCGGCTCCGCCTGTCTGACCTGCTCAGCTCACTGCCCCTCAGGCCTGACACAGCTGCTAGGAGCTGGGCCCACTGCCAGGAGCTACCTGGGCCCCTTCAGAGGTGTGCGCTCTCCTGTCCCTTGCCCCTTCCCCCACTGCCCCTATGCCCAGGGAACCAGGCACTAGAACACCTCCCATGAGTCATCTGGATGCTAACCCAAAAGCTAGCAGAGAAAGAACAAAGGGAAAGGGAGAAGGAGGCAAAGGGAGGAAAATTCCCAGTTCTCATACCTGAATCTGCCTGTCTGGTCGGTCATGGTGGTGAGGCTGGGTGGGGCCTGGAGCAATGCCTGGTCATGGTCAGGGCCAAATCTCAGGCCTGCTTTATCTTTCTCTATTTGGAGAAAGCAGTTTCACTGTCCATTCCAGGGCTGACTTGGTCTACCCTAGACACTGGAATCTACAGGGCTTGGAGTTGTCCATGGACATGGAAAGGCAGAGGCAGCTGCCTCCAGGAGCACAGAGCCACTGTTAGCTGTACCAGGGTCCTCCTTGAGATTCCACTCTGAGCACACAGGACACCTGCCCCTCTGTCCCTAGCCTTCAATAAGAATGCCTGGGTTCTTGGGTGCTGATGGCTTGTTCTGGGCATGGCTTAGTTTCATGGATTCACCAGGGTGCTGATGGGCATATCTGGGGGCAGAAGTACTAGGGTTGGTAGCACCACTGGCAATTTCCTCATTACTCAGGTCCAAGAGGCCTGAACAAGCAGATTTCGCCTCTCTTCCTTTTCGCCTTCTGGCCCCTATGCCTGGCAAGCCTAAGTCAATGGGAGCATCTGAACACACACTCTGTCTGGGTGGAAGGTCACAGACACAGTGTCTGCAATGAAGCCAGCTGGACATCTGACACTTGGGTTTGGACCATGTGCTTCTGAGCTGGCCAGAGAAGGGGACTTTGAGAGTCACGTGAGAACCCAGGGGGGAAATTGTAGGCACACGCAGGGTTTCCCACTAGATGCAGGGTGGGTTCCAAACTGTAAGACTCAAACAGGAAAAGCAGGTCCCATTTTCCTAAGGTAGCAGAGGCAGAGGCAGGAGCAGAGAGAATTCAGAGTCCTGGCAGCAGGAGGTGGGTGTGGCCGAGCAGGTCTCAGACCTCACTCAGGGTGTGCCTGCCTTCTACTTTACAAAGTACCTTCACTCTGATATCCCAAGAGGAAACGACAGACATACCAGGCCTTGTTAGAGGAGCCAGTGGTCCACACTCGGTCAGAACCCTGGGTAGAGTGGTTCATCTGGGATTCTGTCCCTCCTTTCTCATGGCTTCTGCCTTCCTCTCATACCACTTCCTAGATCAAAGGTCTAAAAGGAAAGCCCACACTACCAACTTCAGACTTTCCTGGTTTTTACATCATCCACCAGCCCCTGGGCCCACATCAGTGAGATCAAAATGCTGTTTGCAGAAAACCTCAAGGCAAAAATACAGTGCAGCATGCTCTTAATGGGGCTAAGGAAACATTTACCAGGTTGGGCTAGAAAAGGTGTGTGAGTGTGTGTGTGTGTGTGTGTGTGTGTGTGTGTGTGTGTGTGTGTGTGTGTGTGTGTGTGTATGTGTGTGTGTAGGGGTGGGGGGTGTTTACTAGCTTCAGTTTAGCAAAAACTAGAATTATGTATTTACATACCAAGTCCCATGATAAGTCATCTGGGATCTCCCCAAGTAAGAAGCTGCTTGTGGTTACAGCTGGTGAGTCATTAAAATACCCCACCGAACCAATGAGGTCAGCTTTTTGGGAAGGAACAAAGGAAGCCATACCAGTCAATGACTACATCAGGCATTGAACAGTGGTACCAGAAAGCCCACTGCTGAAACCTCTGACCCAGAGTTGTCCAGCACAGGTCTCCTCAGGGCCTTTGGCAGTGCATAAAAACATAAGTGTTTGCTGCACTGGGTTGGGGCTGGAGATGCTCAGCATTCTAGCATGTGGGACGGCCCCACACAAACAAGGAAGGACTATGATCAAAATGTCAACAGTCCTGTGGTGGAGAAACTGCCTCATGCTCTGAAAACCCCTTACTTTCTGTAGAATTCACCTATAGTTCCTCATGTAACCCTTAGCTTGGAGGGTCCCTGGTAGTTAGGCCCAGTAACAAGGCCAGGCCTGTGGGCTCAGTGTCTCTGGAAGGGAACAGACCCTAGCCTGAGGTGATCTACAAGGCCAATTTATCTTATGCCCCCCAGCTCTGAAAATCCCATGGTTCTCACCACAGCTGGCTGATGCTTCCTAGGTGACAAGGAACAGTCACATTCTTTGTCTTAAGGAAGAGACGTGCCTTTCATCTCACTCTGTGAATTTTTCTGCACTTCTGACCCTCACAATGGCTACCCTGTCAAGGGTAGAAAGCTGTATCCACATTCACAGTAGTTAGAGACAGTGCATGGAAGAAATCAGAGTTGAGCACTCTCCAGGACCTGCCGGAACAATCTATAGCAGGGCTAGGAGGGGACATGAGTGTCTAGAGTAATACCAGCCTAGAGAACTCTCAAAGCACAGAGCTGGGCAGAGACAATGACAGTCCGTATCAGTGAACCTGGAGCAGATGGAGGTCCTGAGTCTCTTGTCAGGCCCTTGCCATGAGGCCTAACTCTCAACTGGGATATTAAAGGTTTAGAAACCCAAGGTGCACATCATGCTCCCTGGAGGTCTGCCTGGCTTGCTCAAAGGCTCAGCAAACATACACGAAAACTAGACTTATGGATAGGAAAGACAGATATCCAAGATAGACAGTGCTCTTGGGCACTTGGAGCGGAGGAGCCGAAATGGGCCCAGCCCATGTCCTTCACTTACAAAATAATTATTATTGCTGTTGTTGGTGGTGGTGGTTTCTGTCTCATGTAGCCCAGGCTAGCCTTGACCTCTAATTTACTATGCAGCTGAGAATAAAAACCTTCAACTTCTCACATTCCTGTCTGCGCCTGTTGGGATTATAAGTGTGCACCATCAGGCTCAGTTTTATGCAAGCACTCTTATCAGCTAAACTACACCCTCCAGGCTCAATTGATTTTCTTTTTACTAGTACTATAATTGATTCTATAATTTTAATCAGATATCAGAAGGGTGGGTGGAGAGATGGCTCAGTGGTTGAGGGACTTAGGTTTGATTCCCAACACCCACATGGAGACTTTCAGCTGACTGTAACTCTAGTTCCAGTATATCCAATGTCCTCTTCTGGTCTTCATGGACATTGCATGCAGATGGGCACACAGACATACATGTAGCCAAACCACCCACACACACATTAGAAATAAAATAACAAGGGTTATTCCATCCTGGGAAACAGGTTCACTTGCTTAGGAAAATCCCCACAGGCGTTTTGGCTGAGAAAACATACACTGTTGGTCATGGGCATCAGATCCTAGGAAACTTTCCCTAAATGAGATTCTGAGGGGACCAAGGAGCAGAAGGGATAAGAAACAGTGCTTGGGGCAGAGGGTCCCTTATCTCTAGCTATAGTCAGTCACTAACTACAGGAGCATGGGCCCACAGGCCGCCAAAGGACACCTGGGAGAGGGGATGCTGGCCCCACATCTCCTGCAAGCAAATGGCCTGCTTGTTCTCTCAGATCAACTTTCAGAAGGAGCTCTGAGTGGGAAAGCCCCAGCAGCAGGCTCAGAAGTTCCTTTTTGGAGTAGGCAAATCAGGGAGGCCTTAGATCCCAGGCAGGGAGGCAGGGGCTAAGACTCAGGAATGAGATAAACCACTTCCCAATGGCCTACATGCTGAGGCATCAGCTCACAGGGAGGCTTGTAAGGTCCTTCTACTATATGACCTGCTCACCTCCAAGGTTGGTGACAAGGAGAGCTACACTCCGCTATCATGCTCTGTTCACCAGGCCCCTCTTGAGCTTGGCACTTCCTTATCACACAGTCTAACCTCACATACAGGAAAACGAGTCCCTGTTAACAATGGTCATATTTGCTCCCTTGTTCCAAACCCAACACCTGCCTTTTTATCCATACTTTCACCCCAACATCAGACTTCATGCTTGCTGGTGATTCTGCAGCTCAGGAAGAGATAAGGGAAATTCAGTCACCCCTCCCTTGTTCAGTTACCCACAATCAGTGTGAGTAAATACAGAGATATCCTCACAGTTGTCCAGGTACTGAGAAGCAGGGTCAGAGCTGGGAGGCTGACCCATGAGGCAGCTCTGTGAGTGCTCTGACCTTCTGAAGGGATTTTATTCCCCCTAACATCAATGATAAATCAAGAAACATAATGGTATGGGCATAAAGGTGTCACACTCAAATGATACAGTGTAGAAGGCTAGAGAGAGAAAGCACATATATAGTCAAGTATACTAGCTGAAAGAGCAAAGGACCTGGATTTGATTCCAAGCATCCACATGGTAACTTACAACCATCTGAAACTCTAGTCCCAGGAGACCTAACACTATCTTCTGGGACCCACAGCAGCCACTGCATGCACATGGTGCACAGCCATATAGGTAGGTAAAGCATCCATAAACAGAAAACAAAACAAATAAACCCATCATCAACAAAATTATCCCAAAGACCCTGGAGCCTGTGTAGATGAATCTTTAAGGTCTAAAGCCAGGCATTGAAATGGCCATCTTGAATTAATGGGAGCCAATCCAGTAACATGTATCCTCATGGACAGATAGATTGAGACAGATGTAAGGCACACATACAGGACCAGCTGATGAGATCCATCTATGAACCAGGCAAGACTCTTTCTGGAGACTACAGATGGAGCAGACGTGTTTTAGATTTAAGGCTTCCAGAACTGTGAGAGAATAGATACCCTTTACTTTAACTATTAGGTGTGTGGTTAATTGTCTGAACTCATTTGACAACTGCAGAGGTGGAGAGGGGTGTGTGAGGCGGGGGAGAGTCTCTGGTCAGCCCAATCTCCTGTTCCTGCCTTTCCTCAGAATGCTGTCACACCTACAGGACGTTCTGTTATCTGTACTCTTCCTGGACAAGCACAGACCGATCTTTCCAGCTCTGCAGTTAGCTGAAACTCAACCGTGAGGAAATAATACACTTCACACTAAATACAACTGAGGAACGAAGCAAAGCCCCGCCTCTTACTCGGGACCCGGCAGGCCAGCTCTGCTGCACTGGATCATATCTCACACACCATGGCAACCCACCAAGGAAGTGCTGACCCTCATGAGGGGGAGAGGGGAAGAGGGGGAGGGGCTGCTGAAATCACACTCACTTTTGAGACCCAAGAAGGAGACACTGAAAAGGTGAGATCAATGGAAGCAAAGAAAATATTTCAGAACACACATGGGCTGTGTAAAGAGCCCTGTGACCCAAGGTCAGGCATTCAGGCTCTTGACCACACCATAGTCCAGTGGCTCATGTTCAGTCCGGTTCAGGGAGAAGAGGTGATTTTGTATTTAATCTAATAGAATTTGTTTGTTTGTTTGTTTGTTTGTTTGTTTTTAGCTTTTTGGAGATAGGGTCTCCAGTAGCCCAGGATAACCTTGAATTCTTTTTTTTTTTTTTTTTTTTAATATGGAACACTCACAGATTTGACTGTCATCTTCACACAGGGGCCATGCTAATCTTCTCTGTATGGTTCCAATTTTAGTGCAGGTGTTGCCGGAGTGAGCATGGTGACCTTGAATTCTGATCTTCCCATTTTCCTCTCTTCATCCTGGGATTACAAGTGTGTACCATCACGCCTGGCTTATGTGGTGCTCGAGACTGAACCCAGGGCCTGTTCATACTAGGCAAGGACTCTACAAATTTAGCTCTACCCCTCACCTTCTTTTTGGAGATAGTCTTCTTATTCTGTAGCCCAGGCTGGCCTGAATTTATTATGTAGTCTAGGGTGACCTTGAATTCATAGTAATTCCTCTGCCCAAACCACCTAATTGCGCAGATTATGGATGTGGGCCATCACACTCAGAACATTTAAGACACAAGTGGCACTTCAATGACAACTCTACTTCCTGTCCCCTCAGTGGCCCCTACACCTGTATTCATGACTACTATTCCCTTTGCCTTCCTGGTATACTCCAGCGTGTTTCCCACAAGCAGTAAAAACACCCCTGACATTTTGGTAGGGGTACCCAGTTGATTCTGCCCTCGATGCATTGGGGACATGAACATGCTATGGGAGTCCCCAGCACAATACTGACCATATAATATAACACACTAGACATTTAATTTCCTTCTAACCCACAGAACATGGCATGGAAGGCAGCCCCTACATTGTCCCAGCATAGAAGACTCTTTGGGGCTAGAGACACAGCTCGGTGGTAGAGGGCTTGCCATATACATACAAGGCCTCGGGTTTGACCCCTCAGCACTGCCAAGATAACCCAATGGCAACCTCTTGGTAGACATGGTGGTAAATGCCTGTGACGTCAATACTGAGGAGTCTGAAGCAGCTGAACAGAATCTGAGTTTAACAAGCTCCTGTCTTAAAACAAGCAACAGCTCCCTCCCTTACTGGGAGACTGATGTTAAAGGCCTTCTCCTCATCCATCTAAAGAAACAAGCCCTGACTTTTGAGAGGGGAGGGGCTATGTGGGTCAGAGGCCTCAAGGAGCCGAAGAAAGCCCTGGTCAGCAGCCCCAGAGAAGCCAGTGGCTTCAGCACAACAGAACACGTGAATTTCACCAAGTAGCTGAGTGACCTTGAATACCCTTTCCCAGGTGAGTCTGAGTTGCTAGATAGGACCTTGATGACAACCCTGAGCAGGACCGAGAGAAGTTATGCCAGGAGGGAGACACAGAAGGGAGACGAGATCCCTAGGACTACAGCACCCCTCAGTCTTTAAAGACACCGTATTTGTGGTGACCTGATAAACAGCAATAGAAAGCTAACACAAGCACCATGACGACAATGACGGTGGGCCCCACCAATCATGTGGCCTGAGGGTCTAGGTACCTTCACACCCATTTCAGTTTCTCTGACTCACATGACACAAAGCCAAGCCACACTATGACCACACTTATTCCTGATGATGTCACCTGCCTATGTCTCAAAGTCCTCACGCATTCAAACAGGGACATTATTAGGGCCTTCAGAACATCACTGCAGCATTAAGTAATATCTGCCCCATGCGTGACAGTGCCTGTGTTAGGACTCAGTAAACGCTTGCTTTTCATACATTACATCACCTCTGTCAACCTGACTACATTCTAAAGTTCATCACACACACACACACACACACACACACACACACACACACACACACACACACATCTTGCTTTTCATGAACCTGGAGAACGAAGCCTTGGATGTGGATGAATGAGGTATTTGGGAGTGAGTAACCCTCCTCACTCAAACCTACTAGCAACTCTGAGAAGGAGACCAGATGGGAATGATTCATGGTTAGATGAGTTGAGCACTTGAGAAATGTTGAACTCTGGCCCAAGATCTCTCAGGAAATAGAGAGGTACAATGGGGACTATCTCATACCCAGACTATGTGCTTTTAGATAATTCCACAGACTTAAGTTAATTTGGCACATATTTAAGGAGAAACAGAAGTGTTAGCCCCAGTACAATCATTAGGCAGATGTGAAAATAATCCAGATAAATGAAAATAATTAGCAGTGTAAGTGTGCTGTTTGAGGGTGCATTTCTGGACACTTCGGAGAGGTGTGATTCTTCAGAGAAGACGAGAGAGTGACAGAAGCAGGGAAGGCTTGCCCCACACCAATTCAGTGTGGCTGATGAGTAGAAATGCTGATGTACTGGGGAGTTCTAGATTCCTGGGGATCAAATACCATGCCAAGAACTCCATCACTCTATCACTGAGCTATGACACTCAGCCTGTTAAATGCCTTCTGATTCTCTCTCCCCCCACCTCTCTCTCTCTCTCTCTCTGTGTGTGTGTGTGTGTGTGTGTGTGTGTGAGAGAGAGAGAGAGA
Organism: Phyllotis vaccarum; assembly: GCA_033318265.1. Lineage (NCBI taxonomy): Eukaryota > Metazoa > Chordata > Mammalia > Rodentia > Cricetidae > Phyllotis > Phyllotis vaccarum. The sequence goes on along the minus strand of JARWLC010000003.1, from coordinate 61,717,200 downwards.
GAGAGAGAGAGAGAGAGAGAGAGAGAGAGAGAGAGAGAGGTGGGGGTATTAGACTGGCCTCAAACTCACAGAAATCCACCTGCCTCTGCCTCCAGAGCACTGGAATTAAAGATATGAGATACCATATCTGACTTTAAACATTTTTGGACATAGTCTGTAGTTCTGGCTGGCCTGGAATTTGTTAGACACTCAAGAATGACTTTGAATGAAGAGCATGGTGACTATATCAGCGCTGGGGAGGCAGAGGTGGTATTCTGTGAGTTTAGGCCAGCCTTATCTACATAGAGAGTTCAAGGTTAGCTAGGGCTAGAGAGTGAGACCTTGCCTCAAAATAAAGATTAGGGAAAGAAAGTATAAGATATAAAGTTAAAAAAAAAAAAAGAAAAAAGAATGAACTTGAACTATTGACCCTTCTGCCTCCATCTCCTGAGTTCTGGGATTATAGGTATGGGCCACCATGTCCAGTTTCTTCAAGGTTAGGGATGAATTAATCCCAAGGCTTTGTGCGTGTCAGACAAGTACTCTACCTATTGGATTATATCCCCAGCCCCTAAATGGTTTTTGAGGGCACAGTCCTTGACAGATGCCAAAGTGAGGCCTCCTACAGAGATACTGGTCCCACAAGGCAGCTGGGGCAGTGGACCAGGGACTTTACATATGAGAACCAAAGAGACAGGACTGAACCCAGCCTTGAAGGTTGCCACAACTGTCTTCTAAATCTGCAGGGTCCCTTTGTATCCAGAGCACAGATAGCAGGAGGGGACCCAACTGTACTTTCAAGCAAAGTCTCAAGAACTGATCCTCTGGCCAGGAGGATAGTACGGACCTGTCTGTAACCCTAGTTAGCCAGGAGTCAAGGCCGGAGGATGGAGAGCTCAAGGCCAGCATGGATAACTTAGGGAGACCCTGTCTCAAAACAAAAATCAGAGAGCTAAGGAAATGGCATCAGTTGTTAGAGCATGAAGACAATCTTGGGGACTGGAGTGTGGGTCCCCAGAACCCATATAAGTGCCACCTGGACATGGTATGCCTCCTGTAATTCCAGCTCAGAAAGCAGAGACAGGGAATCTCATAGAAAGCCGGCTAGCAAGACTAGCCACACATATCAACGAGCTCTGAGGTTGACCCTGTTAACTGAATAAGATGGAAGAGCCATTGAGGATGGCCTCCACATGTATATACCCACCACCACCATGTGTGCTCACAAATGCAAACAGGTATACACATATATGCATACATGTAAAGACTGAAATTAAAAATAATGATAAAAGGCAAAAAGAGGGCAGGGGGGTATATCTTGATAATTGTCAGCTTGCCCTGACTCCTGAAATGGAGATAAGGGACTTGTTCATGTGAGGCAGGGATAAAAGCACCTGCAGGCCTTCGCTGTGACTATGGGGACCAGTAGGGCCACATGATCCAGGATCTCACACTTGCTTTATTCCCTCACTGGTAGTAGGTTTCAAAATAATGGGATGGCTATGTTGGTGAGACGATGGTCGACACAGCTGCCTTTACCACAGTAGAGTGATAGTGGCCTAATATGGGATGTCTTTCTGTATACTGTAAATATCATTGGTTAGTAAAGAGGCTGTTTTGGCCTATGGCAAGGCAGCTTGGACGTGGGTGGGAAATCCAAGCATAGATAAAGGGGAAGGAGGGCGGAGTTAAGGAGACGAGATATAGCTGCCCAAGAAGCAAGATGTAAAAGTACAAGTAAGTCACGAACTATGTGGCAATACAATAGATTAACAAGAATGGGTTAAGTTGTAAGAACTAGTTAGTAATGAGCCTGAGCCATAGGCCAAACAGTTTGTAATTAATATAAGCCTTTGTGTGATTACTTGAGTCTAAGCAGCTGCAGGCGGGTCTGGACCTCAGGGCTAGGCTGGGCCAGAAACTTCTGGCTACAGTGACCGTCTTATGCACTGTTATTCCAAGTTCATTTTAATTAATAATGTTGCAAGATGAGGTCATAGTCTGAGAAATCTTAACGCTGGGATTAAGAATCAAGCAAAGCACAGCACATGCCTTTAATCCTAGTGCTTGGGAGGCAGAAGCAGATGGATCACTGTGAGTTTGGGGCTAGCCTGATCTACATAATGAGTTCCAGGACAGCCAGAACTACATAGAGAGACCCTGTCTCAAAATAAATAAATATAAAAGAGAGGATGGGAGGGAGGAGGAGGGGGAACAAGAAAAAGAATCGTCATCAACCAGGGAACTAGGGAAATGCTCAGGGCATAAGAAGGCTCAGCTGCATCCACCTGCAGTCCTGCCTTGTTGGAGATGGAGTCAGGAAGCTCCCTGGGTTTTGCAGGCTGACAGGCTAGCTCCAGGTATCGCTGTCTCAACAGAGCAACAGAAGAGGAAACTCAGGGAGCTTTTCTGGCCACTACGAGTTCACACAGGCACGAGTGCACCCATGTTCGAGTACATGACACACACACACACACACACATGCCCACAAGAAATAAAAACAAAGCCAATTAACTTTCGAAAGAACAAAAGCCAAGATTAAAGATGAGTGTGCCTCAGAGTCAACTAACTCTGGGCTCCTAACACCACACACAAAGGATCTCTATAAAGACCTTTCTTTGTCTTTTTTTTTTTTTTTTTTAATGTCAACTCAGAGCTTTTTACTTCATTTAAATATCTGCAGTACTATGCCTTTTAAAAAAAAGCAGTAACTTTTAGGAAGGAGAAGAGAGAAATATTTGCAATGCAAAATCTAAAAAAAAAAAATCAATCGATCGATCGATCAAACAAACAAAAACATTCCAAAGCCATTAAATTCTATCAGTGAGGATACTTCTTCTGTCTTAGTGGACACACTGAATACAGATACAAGCCAGGGGCTTCACCACTGAGGCTCTGCCCACACCTGCACTCTACACAGTACTTCCTAACACAAGCGTAATATATCTCCTCTCTTCTCTCTTTCTGTCTGAATCAGGGTCTCACTCTGTAGCCCAGTTTGGCTTCTGACTCTTGGTCCTCCCATCTCAGCCTCCTGAATACTGGGCTCATAGGTATGTAGAACCACATAGCTCATAAGCCCAGTTTCATGAAGGAGATGAATGACCAAAGACAAGAAGGTCAATTTTTACTTCCAGATTCTCAAAGCTAACGACAGAGATGGGAAGAAGAGACGCGGCAGAGCCTTGAACCTAAAGTCATATCTAGCCCGGGATGCTAAGGCTCCAAAGGGGTCTTGAGGTTCCCCGTGGGAGGAGAAAAACCAGCTGTACCAGATGCATCGGGACCTCCATGGTGCCACCTCCCAGGCTTCCACTAAAGCAGTGCTCCGCAGATCTGCTGAACCCTTGAGTCTGCAGGGCTGAGCTGTACTCTCTGGTAAAGTATGTCTTCCAGCCATGGCAAGCTGCAAGGCTGCCATCTAACCTCTTCCATCGTTCTGGTATTTGGTGGTGGGTGTCATGCAAACCACCTTTAGACTCACAGCTTCAAATTTCTCACAGGCCTTTGCACATGCTGGCCCTTCTGTCTACAAAGCTACAGCTCTCCTCTCTGTCAGACTCATCCTTAGTAACCCCCCACACATCATGACCGTCTGATGAAGAAGCGGATGAGTCCTCTCTGCCTATTTTCTTGTATACTCTCCTGATCCCCCAAAGTCAGAGGTCACGTGTTCTCTAACCACAGTGACCTCTTTTTACCCTGGCATCCTGCTACATCTTCTAGGCCAGTTGCCAGTCACCAGGGTAGTGCCGTATATCAACAGGGTATAGTAATACCGGTAGGAACTACCTGGATGCTATGAGGAGACAGACAATCTAGGGATTTGTTTAGGTTCAGCATTATTAGTTAGTAATGTGTACCAAAGATTCAGGGTGAGAAGCAAAAAATGTCCTCATGGCTCCCAAGAATGGCTAATCACTAATACTTAGCATCTGATGCCAACAGGTCCTGGGGTACGAGTTGATCCTGTCCCAAACAGCCCAGGAGTACCTTCAAGCTTAATATTCAAATGCATACACTTCCTTAGCATAGCGCTGCTGGCCATAACTGCAGAGTACTGTGGCAGGAGTAGCCATTTGTCCCTGAGTTCTCTCTCTCACAGAGGCAGAACCAGCTGTGAATAACCTAACACTGAACCACTTTGTCCCTGCATGTGACATTTTATACAAGAGGCCCAGTCATGTCTAGATTCATGAGCCCAAGCATAGATTGTCAAGAGGCCACAGGTCTCTGCAGAGCCCTGCCCCAGTAGCCTGGAGCCTGGTTGGTGTGTATCCAATAGGTGCCTCTAAATGGTCATCTAATGTTAGGTAGCTAGATATTAGAGGGTATAGAGGCCACTAAGGAGGAATCCCCCCTTCCCGTTTCCCTGGTAATACTACAAATGGAAACATTTAATTGCCTCCCTAAGATTTAAAACACCAAATAAAAGGGTGGAGGAACCTTGGCTTTGTTGAGGCTCATTAAGGGAAAGCTAATCCCTCCTGGTCCAAAGAATTAGGGGTTCCTTCCATCTCTGGCTGAGGGTAGAGATCTGACATCCTGAGCTACTCCAAAACACAAGACATAGTCTTGTCTCCTCCATTTAAGAGTTAATCCAATGGGGCCTGTCAATCACCTGGCCGGAAGTCTACCCCTTCCCCCTCCTCCCCCATACACAAACCTCCAGGAAACTTGATTCTCCTGAAGATATTTGAAGAGGATGGGAGAAAAAATTGGCCCCTTAATGAGATGCTGCACTTTCCTTCGAGGAAGCTTCTTCCTCCATGGAGGCTCCAGCTGAGCTTCCTTCCATCTCATACAGCTGAGCTCTGAGCGTAGCCCTGCAGTTCCTAACTCAGAAAAGCAGCCCTCTGCCGTTTCTAGTACTTTTTTTCCCTTTGGATACTGGCTGAGGACCAAGGCCGCTCTCCTGTCACCCTGGCCTTTCATGCTCTCTCTCTGACGCCCTCTACTCCCGCCATGCAGCTGCCACCTCCATTGCAAAAGGCAAGGCTTTTCTCTTCTGCTTTTCCATACCCTCCATGCCCCCCCCCCCCCCCCCGCCAAGATTCAGAGCTTGCCTGCCCTGTTGCATTCTGTAACATTCTAATAAAACTGCCCTTGAGCTGCCTTCTGGGTCCACTCTTCAATTCATTCATTAAGGGCACTAAGAACCTGAAAGAAAAACCTTTTAACACTGGGGGGGGGGGCACTTCTGCTCTGGGAAGGGGTGGGGAACACTAAGGGACAATAAAGCTGTGTGTTGGGGGGGGACATGCAATGCTCCTCCCAACAGGGGTACTCATACTCATGTTAGGGACTAGGGATGGGGGCTGAAATGCCTCCTGCTCCAACGTTAGAACATTAATCTACACGAAGGAAGCTGAGTCAGGAAGATGCCCTGAGTTCCAGAGCAGCTTAGGCTACATAGTAATACATTGCCTTGCGCGCACACACACACACACACACACACACACACACACACACACACCATCTAAAGACTATACACCTTATACAGAGTACAAATTTAGTAACCCAATGTTTTCTCCTTCTGTAATAAAATTGTCAGTACATCTCTGGGAGGCAGCGTCAGTGCCCACTTGTGGGTAGGGAAGAGGACCTGGGACTCACCAGCTTTAGCTCCCAGGTTGGTCAACATAGAGGCGCCTTTCTCACTCCTGAGACAGATCAAAAAAGGAAAAAAAATGCCCCAAGCAAAACTCCCCCAAAGGATCTTTTCTCTCCAGAGATGATGATACAAAAGGACATTTTGTTACTTCTTGGAAATTCTTCGCCTTCCAAGGGCTGCATACCCCAGCAGTTTTCTGTGATTATCACTAAAGTATTCGGCCTAGGTCCTGCCTCCTTCCACACTTACACACAGACAGAAACACCAGCTCAGTTGTTACCTGAGCTCCACAGTGAGCAAGCAGGTAGGTGCGCAGCTTCGGGATCCCTGTAGCCCCGACCTTGGCTTCCAACACTCAGGCAACGTCTCCAAAAGCCCCAATCTGTGGGCTCACAGAGGGGAGCAGCCCCGCTCTGAACAAGTCCAGGCAAGCCCAGGCACAGCCCCTGCTCAATCCGCCTCCAGGCACGATGAGACTCCGGGATGGAAGATGCCTCTTTCAGCCCGGCATCACAGGAGTTGGGGGTCGCTCCAGACTGTTGATGTGGCTACATCTTAGTGACCTGGAAAGAGAAAGGGAAGCAAGATCGGCAAAAGGCAGGGCGAATAGGGCGGTGTCAGCAAGCGCTAGGTTCCCCGGGCAGGCACTGCGGGCACTGGGTCACGCTGGCCTGTGTGCTGGTCAGGCTCGGGAGAGGTGGCCGGAGCACTCCAAAGGGATCAGGCAGCCTGGCTAGAGTCACAGAGCCCGAGTTGCAGATATTGGGTCCTGAGCCTCCGCCTCCACTCTGCCCGGGATGGCTCTTCCCCCAAGGAGAGCTCGGAGTTTGTAGAGGGCCCCTCGCCTCAGTTCGCTGCTCAGTCCCAGGGCATGCCACCCTAGGGCCGATATCAGTGTGCACCCTGGCCATCACGATCCTTCCAGGGACCCCTTGCCTCTCTCTGTTGAGACCGAAGCCCAAGTGGAAAGAAACTAGAAACCACGAGAACATTCCACAATGCCCAGCCCGCGAGGTAGCACCCCAGGAAGAGGGCAGAAGAGTTTTATGTCCATGTCACTAAAAGTATTGAAGCGCCCTCTCTCAGACATTGCCAGCTCAGAATGCTCGGATGTCCTACAGCCCAGATTCTAAAGTCAGGAACAAGTACCCTGCTGTGACCCCCCCCCCCCCCCCGCCCGTTTGGGTTTGACTTGGATTCTGTCCCCACTCACCCGGCTCCTCCAGACGCTGGGGTAACCCAGCTCTGCACTTGGGTCTTAACTCTGCAAGCTGGTCCCAGGAGTGACAGAGACGCACCGGGTGCGTGGCGCTCTTGAGCTGGGAGTGTAGGGCTTTTGTACTAACTCAGACTCAAGAACAGAGCTCAGAGGTACAGGGAGGAGGAGTCTGGGCAGCGAGCCAGGCACGCGCCTCCCATTTCTCACGGTTTCTTCTCTACCCAGTGCTTATGAGGCAGGACCCCTTGAAGTGGGTAGAGAGGCACCGTGTGAACAGCCCTGAAGATGCCCTGTCCTATGGGAAGAGGAACTCTACATCTCATCTTGTCCCTAGCCAATATTTATCCCAGGGTCAGCCAAGATGCTCCAGAGACAAATTCCACTTGGGTCCACTGTGCCCAGGCTCCCAGTGACAGAAATCCCTTTGGCAGTCACAGATGGTTCTTGTACACTCACACCGGTGCACACTACCTCCAGCTCTCCACACACTTGGAATTCACACTCCAGCAGGGCTCTGAAGCTAAAGCTGAGTCTGAAGCTCCGAAGTGAGAGAGACCCCATTCCTCCAACATGGGATTCTGGGGGAGAGAGAGGCAAACACTGCCCAAGTATACAAGGACCTGTGGGCAGTGTCCACCTGAGCTGTTCCCATTTCTCAGAAGGGGATATGAGCTCATTGGGATGAGTGTGTGTATTCTATTTTCCAAGGCTTCTAGTATCGGGGAGGTGTCAAGCTCTAGATCTAGAGTGAGCCTAGAAACTCAAGACAAATGCCAGGCACAGGTAAATGGCTTCGGAGCCAGCCCAGCCATTGCAGAGGCTCCCATTTTTACCTTCTGTGAAGGTCTTCAGAGTCCTTGTAACAGGAGGCTGGTGGGTCGGAAGGAAGCACTCAGTGGGCTGTTTGTTTTTTAAGACAGAGTCTCTCTATGGAACCCTGGCTGGCCCGGAACTCACTTAGTAGACCAGATTGGCTTCAAATGCACAGAGATCTGCCTGCCTTTGCCTCTTGAGCACTGGGATTAAATGGGTGTTTCAACACACACAGCTAGGGCAAGGTTTTGTGGGCAGGCAAAGTGGGTTCCCCTTCTGACTCACTGTGAAACCTTTGGCATTAATGAGTCCACACTCACACAGACACACACACACACACACACACACACACACACACACACACACACACACACACACCCTTTCCACATGTAGGCTCTTGTATCACTAAGCATCATCTTAACTTTCCCCTGGAGATTTTGAGATAACCCCTGGTCCTTTCTAATTTACATATTAGGACCAGAAAAGTAAAGCTTGCCCTTGTCACAATGGAGGAAAGAGTGAGTGAATAAATGAACTTTACCCTGGGAGGGGATGGTCTTAAGGACTACAGTAAGTGTGAGCACACTGCAGACGTCCCCCTGCATTCACCTACTCATCTAATGAGCCTCTGGGGAATGCCTACTATGTCACAGGCTTGAAGAGCACCCTTCATTCTCTTCTCCACAGGGACAGACCCATGGGAGCGCTCAGATCTGGGTGCTCTATCCCCACTGGCTCTTCTGTACCCTACTTTTCTCTGAGAACTATCAAGATGCTTTGATGTGGACAGCGAAGAGCCAGATAGACACACTGTAGAGATGCTGGATTCCACCACGAGAAAACAAAAAAGGTCCAGTTCTACTCACCTTTCCATCCTTGGAGGCTGCATCAGCCTAGGCCTCCTTTTTTCTTAATAATGTCACTGTAGAAATAAATTTTTTCTCTATCGTGGGCAACAAGCTTGGGGCCTTGTTCTTGCTAAAAAGCAGATCTCCAGCTCTTGGTTTTGTTTGGGTTTCTGCTTTGTTTTGTTCTTGAGGCTTATGTATTACAGGCTGGCCTCAAACTCATGGTCCTCCTTCCTCAGCTCCCTGCATGCTGGGATGACAGAGACGTGCCCTGACACCTGGCTAAGGACTGTTTTAGGGAGGCCTCTCTGTTCAGCAAGCTCAGTCTTACCTCTCTCCAGTTTCTGTTGTAGGACCTTACAACAATCCGTCCATACTTGGAGCCCCACACCTGGCCTCCAGGTCACGCAGGAGGTCTCTGGAGAGAGGGAATTTCATAGAAGCATGAACAATGTCAGCTGAGCCCCCAGGTGCAGCAGCCCATGTCCCCAGACATAGCTGTCATACGGTGCTCCAGGAAACCTTGATATCTCCTCTATGACCACTGAAAGCAGGAGTGTTTATGCTTACTGTTTGATTTCCTCTCTAACATAATCTAGAGAGTGCTCCAGATGTTTCTAGATTCAAGTCATCCTGGCGGCCAGGGAGCACTGATCTCCTGTGAAGATATCATGTATGAAAGGGAAGGCTTTGGAAAGAGTTTGAAAATGTTCTAGAATTACGTGATGGTTGTATGATGTGGCAGTTTGAAGGTGATGGTCCCCACAGTCTGGAGCATTTCAAAGCTTGGTCTTCAGTCAGTAACATTGTCTGGGGAGGTTGCACACATCTTACCCTCATGGTCCTGTAGTGAGATAGGAGGTAGAGACAAGAGAATCTCTGCAAGTTCTTGGGCCAGTAGCAAAAACAATGCCATGTCTCAAGTAAGGTGGAAGGTGGTAACCTGAGGCTGCCTCTTGACCTCTATGCTGTGGTGTGCACACAGTACACACACACACACACACACACACACACACACACACACACACACACACACACACACACACGAAGATTGAAAAGGAATAACAAAAGCATGTACTTGTTCAGCATCAGGAGGCCCCATATTCTTTCTCCTGCATCTAAAAGGGAAGGGAGGGAAGCCATCTTTGCATTATATCTTCCCAACCTAGCTGGTTCCCTGAAAGTCTACTCACTCCCCTAGTCTACAAGCTTTCATCTGTTGGTAAGTAACAGGAAATAAGGCAACTGATCTGAGGCCCTGAGTCAAGGGGCCTGGGCAACCTACTCTGCCCTTCCCTCAGACAGGGCTCCAGAGATATCACCCCAAACTGGACCCTGAAGAAGAATAGTGGCTGGGAGAGGGGCTTCACACCTGTCTCACATCAGAGAACTGTTTGATATGGAGACACACAGGCCAGTGTACATGCTTGTGTCTGCATGTGTGTGCATGCATGTGTATGTGTGGCATAGGAAAAGGTGCCCCAAGGAGCCTATGGAGCACGTAGAAACCCCTGGCCATCACCAAGCATAATTCTCCAGGTTTTGTCTCTGATAACAAAGCCATCTTGACTTGGCTTGGCAAACAGATCACACAGGATTAAAAAACGAGCTGGTACACTACGCCAATCTCAGGGATGACCAGCATGCTCCCAGAACTGTCTACTGGTCACCTGCACTCCAGCAGCCTGAAGGTTCTGCCAGTTTGCTAACTCCCAAAGCTGTCTTGTGGATCCTGAGAAAGATCAACTTTCCTCTGATCAGGGACCAAGGAGCATCTTGTTCTAAGACAGAACTAATTATCAGTCAGTAGCTAGATAGATAATTATTTCATTAAAAAGCATGCAGATACATAAACACCATTGGTTGAGACTATTCTGTTTAAGAGTCTGTATAAATTATTTTCTCTCCGCAGCTCGATGCAGACCCTAGATCTGGGTAAAGGAGCTTCCTGCAAAGCCTGATGAGCTGAGTTGGATCCCTAGATCCTACATGGTAGAAGGAGAGGGTCAATTTGTCCTCGGACCTTTCCACAGGCTCTTGTGAGTTTCTGTGCTACTTATAGGCATGGACGGAGGCTGAGGCAGGGGGATCACTATGAACTTGAGGCCAGTGGGCTCCATAACAAGACCTGGTCTCCAAAAACTAAAAACTTAAAATAAAAAAGAAAGGAAGGAAGGAAGGAAGGAAGAAAAATTTTTTTAAAAAGGCCACTTTATCAAATAATTTGGGACAGCTTATTTGGATAAAGACTTGATCAAAGATGTAGTTAGGAAAAACTTAAACATAAAATAAATAAATAACCCTTTAAAAATGAAAAAATAAACAAATGCCAGTGTGGTTTGATTACAACCCAGGCATTCAAGCACAACACAAGGGCGATGTCTGGAGGGGGAATGGACGGTTTTATTTCCTTTTAATTTTAATTTTATTTTATTTTGGAGATAGGGTCTCACTTAGCCCAGGCTAGCCTTGAACTCCCTATACATCAGCTAGATGACTTTGAACTTCAGATCCTTCTGCCTCTACCTGCTAACATTTCAGAGTACAGGAATGGGCCACCATATCCCATTTATTTATTTTATTTTATGTGTATGAGTGTTTGTCTGCATGTTATATATGTGCACTTCATTTGTGCAATGCTAGCAGAAGTCAGAAGAGGGCGCCAGATCCCCTGGAACTGAGTTACAGATGGCTGTGAGCCACCATGAGGATTCTGGGAAACAAGCTCTGGCTCTCTGTAAGAGCAGCCACCTTCACAGTCCACCGCACCCAGTTTCTACAGCACTAGGGATTGACCCCAGGACTTTATGCACACTAGGCAAGCGTTCTACCAACCAAGCTATACCCTCAGCCCCAGCAGATTATTTTTACAAACCTTCATGGGTGCGTAGGGCTGCATGTATACATGTGTATACATCTTGTGTGTGAATCTGGATGATCTCAGGTTGTCAGAGGACAATCTCAAGTATCAGTTATCTCTTTCTACTTTGAATTAAGGTTTCTTTTTGTTCACCACTGGGTATGCCAGACTAGCTGACCTTCAAGCTTTCTGGATTCTCCTGAATCTGTTTCTCATCTCTCTGTAGGAGCTCCGGATTACAGACACATGGGTTCTGGGGTTTGAACTCAGGTCCTTATACTTGTATGCCAAACACTCTCATCCATCTTTAATTCTCTCCTAGTTTTCTTTAAAGTTCTGATGTGTCCTTGTGCCTGGCAACTAGACCTCCTGGCCTGTACATCACAGGAGGATTAGCACAGGAAGTCATTTCTGCAAGTCCAGCCACCCCTGCCACACCAACCAATAAGCCCACTGACCACCATTGTTGCCCTGACCCCCGCCCCACATCCCAAGTCTGAGAAATCCTTAATTTCATATATAATGGGTCTAGAAATGGTAGTATTAAAGCCTGCTTTGAATCCAGTATGGTGGTGTGTTCCTGTGATCCCAGAATGTGAGACTCTGAGGCAGAAGGATTGCCAGCTTCAAGTCAGCCTGCGTCAAAACTCAAAACCAAAACAACAAAAATAATATAACCCATGGTCCGGGGAGATGGCTTGGTGATTAAGCACTTGCTGCCCAAATGTGGGGATCTAAGTTCAAATACCCAGGACCCACCTAAATGCTGGGTGGGAAGGTTAGCCCACCTGTAATTCCAGCCTCAGAAGGCAGAGACCAGATGTCTCTAGAGTGATCTGTGTAGCTAGACTGGTCATACTGGTGAGCCCCAGCTTTGAGTAAGAAGCCTGCACATATGTAAACATGAGTACACACATATCACACACACACACACACACACACACACACACACAGAGAGAGAGAGAGAGAGAGAGAGAGAGAGAGAGAGAGAGAGAGAGAGAGAGAGAGAAACATGTAAAAAGAAAACAAAAAAAAAGTCCTTATTTGATCTGTTGCCAAGGTTTCAAGGGACCTCCCCATCAATCAATGTAACCATTCCAAGTCCCCAGTCTGAAGGGCTGACCACATATCTGACCCAGTAAATGGTGTCTGCTTCCTGGTCTTTGCATCTCTGATACCATGCTGTAATGGTTTTCAGAAAAATCACCTGTCATTCACTGGTGTCTTCCAATGGCTCCTCCTCTGACTCCTCCCTCTTCCAATTGGTAGACACCAGGGATTGGCTCTTATACCCTCATTCTACCTCCCTTTCTCACCCTGGTGATCCTGACCACTCTGGATTTTTGGTGACATTTATCCACGGACACCTGAAGTCACACCCTATCCTCTGACTCCAACAATTATCTACCCAAAGTCCCAGGATGTGTACAGGAATCACCTGCAAAGCTAAGATTCCATCTGCACCCCAGCTTCACACTTCACACAGTTCCCACAGGGCACCCCATCCATCAGCCAAGCCTGCTGCTCCCACCCAAAGCACACATGGCCGACAGACCGCCTCTATCTTCCTGACGGACGCACTGCTTCTGGTCTCTTCCAAGTTAGTGCTTAGTGCTTAGTGCTCCTGTCTGTGTGACTGCCATGGTATCCTACCTGGTTTCACTTGACCTTCGCTCACTAGAGTCCAAGTTTAACACAGGCTCACCCAGGTGTGATTTATATAGAAAGCAGGCAATTCACATCACTCCTCTACTAAAAACCTTCCCATGGATCCTCACCTCACAGAGAGCCAAAACCTAAAGGAACTTGTTCCCAACAAACTCCAAGCCTTCTTTCTTTATTTTTAAAAAAAAAGAAAAATATTTTTGGAGATATAATCTCAAATGTCAGGCTGGCCTCATATGCACTATGGAGCTGAGGATGACCTTGAACTCCTGACCCTCATGCCTTCACCTTCCAAGAGCTGGGATTACAGACATGCACTACCACACTTTTCTTCTTACACTTTTTTATGGTGTGTGTGTGTGTGTGGTCAAAGACAACCTCAAGTGTGTGTGGCAATCAGAGAACAACTTTTAGAAGTCTGTTTTCTACTAATCACTCTGCAGTTTCCTGGTGACCTTTGAGACATTCATTTAATCTTCCTGAACCTCGGTTTCCTCAAAAAAATGAATAATGGAACATCTCAGCCTTTTATTCCACAGTATTGAGCCCTCCCTGAGAAGGCAACACATCTCCACAGTGGCAACCCTGAGTGCAGATTCTTCCCAGGGTCTCTGTATCGAGGGGGTAGTGACAGATCTGCAGCACAGTCACCTATGTAAATGCTTATTTATAAATCACACACGTGCAGGTCAAAGGATGACTTGGCCTGCAGAACTACATCCTCTCTCTTGATCAAGTGTGTTGAGGAACTGAGCACAGGCCTTTCTGTTTGGTGGCAAGCACGCTTATTATTAATTTTTATTGTGCACTGGTGTTTTTGCCTGCATGTGTGTCTGCATGAAGGTGTTGGAACTCCTGGAGTTGCAATTACAGACTGTGGTGCGCTGCCATGTGGGTGCTGGGTCCTCTGAAGAGCAGTCAGTGGTCCTAACCGCTGAGCCACCTCTCCAGCCCCCTCTACAAACAAGCACTCTTACCAACTGAATCATCTTGCTGACCTCAGGCTTTCCTGTTCTTTATGATTTTGCTTATCTGTTTTGTTTTGTGTTTTGAGACCGGGTCTCTCTTTGTATTCCTGATTGTCCTGGAGCTCGAAGCGTAGACCAGGCTGGCCTGAACTCACCAAGACCTTTCTGTTTCTGTCTTTCATCGACTGGGATTAGAGGGCTTCACCACTACACTGGGCCTTCTTTTTCTTTTTGATGCATGGTCTCAAGTGGTCCAGACTGACCTTGGCTCCCTATGTAACTGAAGCTGATCCCCTGACTCTGCTTCTTGAGTGCCACTGTGTGTGTGCAGGTTTAATCAGCCCTGGGATAGAGCCCAGGGCTCTGCCCAAGGCTAGGTAAGTGCTCTATTCCAGTCCCCAGACACCCCACTCCCACCCATACCTTGTTTTTTTTTTCACCAAAGAGACATAGAAGGTAAACAGTTCTCTCCTAATTCAAACATCAATACAGACGCCTGATCTCTCACGTGTGTTCCCATAGGGTTCCAACTGTTAGTCAGAGAACAGAAGGGGGACATGCCAGTAGGAACTTGGGGTTGTTCTGCAAAACAGAGGGTGACACCCCAGCTTTGAGGGCCTGGAGTGGGGAGACAAGGGAGGTTTAGTAGGGGGTATCTAGGATAGAAATAAGATGCTTGCTAAATAGAGCTCAGCTAAAAGATTACCCACCCGATCTGCTCTAAAGGGGCAGGAGAGGCCCATAGTGAGCCAGAAATAACAGCTCCAGATCCTAGGATGGAATACTTCCAACATGAAGCCATCAGGGAAGACTCCCACAACCCCCCAGGACAAGATCCTTTGGCACTTCCTACACTGCCATCCAGTCCTCTGACAGACAGACGTGTGGAGTTCCGGGGATGCAGGACGCTACAGACTTAGCCTCGCTTTGTCTTCTACCGGTAGGAAGAATGGTTAACACAGATATTAGAAAACTGTTCTTAGGAAGCATCCAGACTCAGCCGGAGAGTGAGGGCACTCACCTGGCTTCCAGCAGAAGCCTGTGTCTCTCACTCTACGGGAACATGTTGGAACAGAAGCCACTTTGGGCCACTAGGACCTAAAGAAGCCAAAAGGCAGTGCTGAGGTGAACACAGTTCCAAGGCTCGGTGTACATCAAGGTGACTGGGGGGGGGGGACGGCTCCTAGGAACATACCTACCCCCCATCCCAGTAACTCCCTCCTGTCAGTTAAAAGGTTGCAGTCTTGAGCTGTCACCACATTTGGATACTAGTGTTCCCAACAGAGGTGCTAACTTGTAAGAACAGAGGGGTGGTTCAGAGGTGACACAGGCATAGCTCTCAGGACCCTAAGCTGAGTGGAGATGCTTGGCAAAGTCAGCTGGATTCCTTCTGAGCCTGTTGGGTGTCCTGAGTATCTGGTGGGTCAAGGAGGGCAGGAATGTCACAGATAAGCTCCATTCACAATTTTTATTTTACCCTTTCCTGGAGGTTAAACCCATGTTTCCCACAGGCTAGCCAACTACTCTATTGACTGAGTTACATCCCCAGCTCTTTAAATTTTTGTTGTTGTTGGCTTTGGTTGGGGGGGGGGATTGGGGTATTAATTTGAGGTGGGAGTTCACTAAATTGCCCCGTTGGCCTTGCACTTTTTCTTCCTCCAGCTTTAGCCTCCTGAGTAGCTGGAATCTCAGGCATGCAGCAGCTCTATTTTATCATGAGCTGGCCCTATCTCACTCCCGTTTGGAAGACCAGGTTGGTGTGTTTAGAAGAAATCACTTTTGCTGGTTGTTGATGTGAAATAACCAAAATTTGCTCAGTATGGTTTCACACACCTTTAATCTGCACTTTGGAGGCAGAAGTTGAGGCAGACAGAGCTCTGTGAGTTCATGACCAGCTTGGTCTATATAGTGAGTTCCAGGCCAGGAACTACATACTTTGACCCCATCTTAAAACAATAATCCTATCATGCAAGGGCAGCCTAAACTCTTAAATATGTTGCATGGACTATTTTCAAGATTTGGGCTGCAAGACAAGGTGACCTTTGAATCATAAACAGGAGATGGAGGGGCACAGTAATTTAGATGACATGAGGCATTGAGGCCACTGCCATATCTTAGGGGACTTGAGATGTTACCAAAGAAAGAAATGTCAAAACAGCATTAGAAAAAAACTGCATGATTTAAACATTGAAATGGAATGCTTTTCTCACATTTAAGCGAGGCATGGTGTAATTGTGCTGTTTACGCAGAGTGCTATAAAAACACACCAGGCCCAGGAGAATGGCCCCACCCCCAGCAGACAGGCTCACAATAAGATACACAAGAACCCAAGCCACAGGGATGGGTATAGGAACTGGGCAAAGAGAAGCTGAGCCCCAGGACCCGACCTGTTGGCCAGCAATGCTTCCTACCCAGGACCAAGGAGCAGGCAGGAAAAGACTTGGTCTTTTGTCCCCTTCTTGTGACAAAGTACAATGCCATTGATTCTCTCTCTCTCTCTCTCTCTCTCTCTCTCTCTCTCTCTCTCTCTCTCTCTCTCTCTCTCTCTCTCTTTCTCTCTCTCTCTCTCTCTCACACACACACACACACACACATCCTTGAGCTAGGGATAAAACCAGGAGACCACCCAATTTGCTGTTGATTTGTTCGCTTTGTTCTTTTGTAAGAGTCTCACTTTGCAGCTCATGATGGCTTTGAACTTCTGTGTAAGACTAGGTTGATCTCAGACTTACAGTCTTACCAGGTGCCATGGCTCCAACCTGTAATCACAGCTGCTCAGGGGATGAGGTAGAACCAAAGCTCAAGGCTTGCCTATGTAGCACAGTGAGTTCAAGGCTAGCCTGGGCAACTTAGCTACACCCTGTCCTAAAATATAGAAATAAAACAATAAACAAAAATCTAGAAGTATAGCTCAGTGGTAGCATAGCATGTGGAGTTACTGCGAAACTCTCCATCCCCCTGCCTCATGCTGGATAAGTCTCCTACAGAGACATCACCTCAGCCCCCAGCTAATTTTTTGTGGTAAGCTGAGTTGCTAAGAGGGAACAGCTGAGTGTTAGTGGCTTGTGTCTGTAATTCTAGCATGCAAGAGCTATGCTTTCTAAACCGTGAGGATTGCTTTGAGCCTGTGCTACAGTGTAAAACCCTGTCTCAAAGAAGGTGTGAAGAATTCTGTGGGAGATGTCATAATCTTGAACCATCAGTGAATCAATCTGGGCCAGAAAGATGGCATTAGGTGCTTGCCACTAAACCTAAGGATCAAATTCCATCTCCAGAACCCACTAGATAGAAAGAAGGCTGGAACTAGCTTATGCTGATTATCTTCTGACTCTGTGCATGTGCATCCCCACTCAGACAATGAATAAAAATAATTCTTAAAGGAGTTATAAAAAAACCAGCTCAAAACTGTGATTCACTTATTGATCCCACTTAAGGTGACTCTGTTCTGTTCAAGTTTTTTTTTGGTCCCTTCTCTGCAACACTGTCAAGGTCACCTAAATGCCACCTAGATCTCAGCAGGGGTCTGGCAGCCCTCCCGTTCTGCAATGCACACAGGTTGCTACGGTACAGACTCCCACTTGACCTAAACCAGAAGGGACCGAGATATGACCACCCAACTCAGACATGGAAGTCTATAAAATGTGTTTCATCACACTATAGCAAGAAAGTCCAATCTAACTGAATGGGCTGACGTCTAGAAGAACTGCAGTAATTCACCTCCACACAGCTGAGGATCATCAAGGTGTGAGGAAGATAAGAAACAGGGACCTCTCTGGATGCCAAAGTGAGTTGAGATTCCCATCACAAGCTCCCAAAGTTAGAAAGACCGATCCCTGAGGCAGGGGTTGATGGAATAAAAATGACACCAAGGTCTGGGGCAGATTCCTGTGGTGCTGTCTGTCTTTGGTGCTATTCTACAAGCCTGGGGTAGTCAGAGCCCTGAGGGAGAGATCACCAGAAGCTAAGTTCAGGACAGGCTTTTGCCAGCCTATAGAATGATAGACACTTCTTGGAAATATTGTTAATTTCCAATAATTGCTGATACACAAATGACAGGTTGGATCAGCTCTAAGAAATGAGAACCGGCTGTGAAATCCCCACAAATAAACACTCTGATTTGGAAAAATAAAACTAGAATGGTCTCAGAGGATGGCACAGATACTGAACTCCAGACAATTCTAAGCAAACTTTTTGTTCTTATTAATTGAAAGGAAATTTTGAAACAATTGCTTCAACTCACCTGACCGTGGAAAATTGAAAACTCCTTTCTTGCAAACCTGTCTTGCCAGGCAGTCTGGGCACAGGCTCCATTTCCTTCCCACGTCCTTGGGAGCCACCTGCTGGATAGAGTCTGAATTACAGCACTAATAACCAGACAGAGAGCCGCCAGACCCAAGTGGCCCTGATTTTCCAGAATCGCAGAGGAGGAACTATAAAAACAGCAGAATGGCTTCTCCCCTTGGCGCATTGCCCGGTGACAGTTGTAAACCAGGAGCGCTGCAGAGGCGCTCAAAGGGAGTGAAGCAGAATTGCCTTGTAACCACCAGGCTTTGCTCACGGTCCTTAGGATGGCAGGCCTGAGTCCCCTCCAGATCCCTAATTTCTTTACCTTGTCCTATTTCACCATTGGGGCACCTGGTGGGTCCAGCGCTGATGAGCTCATCTTTACCCCATATGCCAGGTTGGAACATGTCCTAGGGGATCCCAGATCATCCCTGAGCCTTCTGTGTCCTTGGGAAAGTCAGCTGTCCTGTAGGTCTTACTCAGCTCAGGGCTTAGGTGGATAATATTCAGAGATCTTCTGATTTTATCTATAGAGTGTCTGCAAAGTTACTGTGCTTTAGACCTCAGGGTTAAAGTTCAAGTACGTAAAAGGAATGGCAAAGCCTGATTCTTTATCAGATCTGCATAGGGACAGTGGGGATACTGCTGACCACAGTATCTACATGCTACCTCTTCACCAGGTAACCTCTACCAGCATCCCATTGTCTGCTGGAAGCAAACCTCTTATAGCTCTCTGTTCTCTCTTATACAGTCCCTGCAGTGACCACTTGGCTCTGCCTGAAGGGTGCAGCTCTTCTGGAGAAACCACCTCACCCTGTGTCCTTGGCAGGGAGACACAGCCGCAATGCTGTGCTGTCCTGGGCTGAACAAGAAGGTTCCTGGGACAGCCACAAGCCTGAGTGATCCCTGAAACTAATGGCCTCAGCATGGAAAGAGTCTGCTGGCCCTGCTACTCTGGGTACCCCAGTATCTTTTCTCCCACTTCCCTCCTCCCACAGTGCAACACAGGCCTGAAGGACAGTCTGTGAGGTGGACACACTCAACCCAGGCCAGGAAAAGGTAGCCACAGAGAGCACGTTTTCTGGCATTAAGTTTGGGGGCCAGGACAGTGAGAGATACCCATCTCTAAGGTGTCTTACAACTGTGAGCAATCCCACAAAAGCCAGCTGTCCTGTGTGCAGCATGCTATGACTTCCCACATTGGCTGGGAAACCAGACTTTGGCTAGGAACAGGCTCCTGGGTGACAATTTCATGCCATTTGCCTGGTAAAAACTTTTCCCACCGTCTGCTGCTCTGGGTAGAAGATGCTGCCTGTACCTCTGAGGTTTTCCTCTGTTTCCAGTTCCTTGGTTCCTGCCACCGAAGCCCATTCTGTTACTCAAGAGGGCCAGCAGCTACTGGACCCCACCCACATTCACTGAGTTGTATTCCCTCTGCACCAGAAGCTGGACTTCACAACCAAGTTCAACCTTCTGCAAACAGATTATATGCCACAGGGTGCTCCATACTTTTCCCACTACTTCCAAGCCTTTCTCGTCACAGACTGTCCCCAGAAATGCCAAAGGAGAACGAACATTTAAGGATAGAGTCTCAATAGGTCCCTTCACCTCACTTATCAGATGCCTGAGTTGGAAATCCCATTCTTACCCCCCAAAAAGAAGGCAACCTTGTCTTCCAAGCTGGAGTCTCAGAGCCGAAGGATCCAAAGCCGGTGGCCCGACACAGCTTCCCTGGTCTGGTCCCAAGCCCTCCTAACCCTCCTGAGGGTCTGTCTTGTTCTCTACTGGAGTTCCCTCAAAGCACACTCAGCACTTAGGTGTGCAGCCCCAAAGCAGCTGTGGGATCCGTTGGTCCAATGATGCGCAAAGCCACTGGAGTTAACAGCCACCAGGCGCAGAACAGCTCATTTATCATCCTCCCGTCGCCAGGGAGGGTTGCCTCCTGCCCCTAGCCCTCCACTCTAGTGAAGTATTGTCTTCCAGAAAAGGTGGTCTAAATAAAGCCGGGACTCACTCAGCTGCACCAATCAGCGCCGCCGTCCGGTCGGGTCTAGCAGGCGCGGGCTGCACGCAGCCGCCAGGAGGTGGCCGTCGGGACGCGGGTGCGGGCAGAGTACTGCGCCCGCCCTGAGCAGTGGTGCAGGGTCTCTGCATCACGGCAGCTGCTGCAGCCCGCAGCCGTCAGTACTGCTGACTTGGCCCAGGGGGGGGGGGGGGGGGGGGGCTGCAGCAGCCTGGGCTCCAACTGCCCCTGCGCAAGGAGCTTGGGAGAGTCTAGCTTCAAGGGCTTGACTGGCCAAGGCTGGGGTAGAAGAGCTGGAGAAAAGGGCCCTGAGTCAGCGCTGGTGCAGTTGAGGTGTCCCAGGAGCCAGTGCTCAGGATGGATGGCTCCCTCTGACCTGGGACCAGAGTGTACCGCCTTCAGCATCCTGCCGCACCCCCCCCCCCCCCATCTGATTCAGGGAAACTGTGCTAGCCTTATTTCCCCTTATTAGCGTTGCTGTGCTATAATTCACTGTTCTGAGGACTCTAGATGATTCAGAGAGAGGGAGAGAGAGACCGAGAGAGGCAGGGAGAGACAGACATGGAAAGAGAGAGACACACACACACAGAGACAGACACGGGGAGAGAGACAGAGAGACACAGAAAGAGAGACAGAGAGGCAGAGCGAGAGACGGAGACATGGGGAGAGAGACGGAGACATGGAAAAAGAGAGACAGAAAAGCACACAGAGACAGAGACATGAGGAGAGAGACAGAGAAACACAGAGAGAGACAGAGAGCAGACCCAGGGACAGAGACATGTGGAGAGAGATGGACAGAGAGACAGAGACACGGAGGGAGGGAGATACAGAAACACAGAGAAAGAGAGAGACCTTTCCAGTTCTACTCAGACCCACGTAAGTCCCCACCTAAATCACTGAGTGGAGCACCAGGCCATGACAGTCCCCACGTCGGTCGGTTTTTCAAAAGGGTCAGAGTGGTATGGAGGTTCTCACTACCCCTACTAGATTTTCTGTCTGAGAAACCTGGGAGAGAAGGAACTTTTGGGACCAGCTCTGCTTTCAGCAGTGGCTCCCCAGGCCTACTGCAGAGAGATGAAGGTGTCCCAGGATGCCGGGGCTAAGCAGCCCCTAGCCTGTATCTCTGAAGGTAGTGTATCACCTTGGCATTTTGCCCACTCAGCCAGGCTGGTGTGGTCACTTTAGTCTTGACTGTCTAAGAACTTCTTGCAGTGAGACACTTAGAGAAGCTAAGTGTCATGGCTGCCCCATTGTTCATTTCACACTGGCTGTTTGGTTCACATGCCCTAGCAGCATCAGAATACTGGGCACCTGCTCCTGCCCAGAACTTCTATGTCATCTGATGTCCCTTTAGGAGGCCAGTAGACCCACTGGTGACATTTGCTCTGCAGCTGATACCTGCAGGCCTCTCTCTTGGCTAACTACTCATAGAAAGGGCACTCATTTGTCACTCATGCTGCAGAAAGGCATAGAATGAAACACTGTTTGCCTGGGCATACCTGCTCCATGCTCCTGTCCTTCTCATCTGCCTGCCATTGGTGAGGTCACAGAGATGTTCATCTTACAGATGAGGGGGAAACGATCAGTCCAGAGCCAAACGACACACCCCAACAGCTTTTGGGGTTGTGGGGTGGAGCCAGATGAGCTAGAATTGGGCCTAGATATACAAGTGAGATCCATCTTAGGCACCACAGAATGCTGACCTCAAAAAACCCTGGTGTGTGTGTGTGTGTGTGTGTGAGAGAGAGAGAGAGAGAGAGAGAGAGAGAGAGAGAGAGAGAGAGAGAGAGAGAGAGACTCTGATATCATGTGCAGATGAACTAGGCTCTCTCAAAAACAATTGCACCAATGATACCAGCCTGAAGAATTAAAGTCGTTGGTCAATGGGCAGGAATCAAAGACATTTTTGGATATACAGGAAATGCATTTTGAAAAATGGACCATGAAAGTGGTCTGTAAGGAGAACAGGCAGTGTGCAAAGCTAATAGGCTTTTCTCTCCAACCCCTAGTGTTTTCCAGGCAAGATAAGTATGCGGTCCAACACCCCGTAAAATATTTGTCTAAAGGTGCACATTTCCCTGAAGACTGCAGTGTGTAGAGAGAGCAGGGTGCTTGCCAGCAGTCCCCTGCGGAGTGCAGACCCAGAACATCATGCAGGCACCCGTGGAGGTCACTCCCCTCCATCAGCTCAGCAGTTAATGCCTGACTGCTGTTTCAGAGGCTGTCTGGATAATTTATATCTAAGAGGGTTGCTGCATAGCTTTTGAACTGAAGTTCGATGAGACCTAGGATTTTTTTTTCCTATTGGTCAAGAGAGGAATCACAAGGAACTGAGTCCTTCAGTGCTGGACATATGTCACCCGTTGGCACTTTGTGACATCACCCCTGGTGCAGACCTGGACCCAAGAACTGTGTGTCTGGGATGCCACGCCAGCAGTACCAACTCTGCCAGCTGTCACCTCAGCTTTGGGGTGGCGCTCTGGCTGGGCGCACAGAAGTCTGGGTACCAGAGACACAGCTCAGGTGCCTCAGGGTACTTGATCCTTCCCCAGAAAGAGCCCATAACCAGAATGCATTTTCATCCAGTTTTCTGAGCAGGTGAGTCTATCTCCGCGAACTCTTTATGGGCCCCACCCCCACTTCCCAACACCCACCATTCGGCA
Organism: Phyllotis vaccarum; assembly: GCA_033318265.1. Lineage (NCBI taxonomy): Eukaryota > Metazoa > Chordata > Mammalia > Rodentia > Cricetidae > Phyllotis > Phyllotis vaccarum. The sequence continues at coordinate 61,694,264 of JARWLC010000003.1, read as the reverse complement.
CTCGGCACTCGCTGTCAGCCAAAGGTTTTCCATCCTTTCTTTCACACATAAGCCTCTGCCCCAGGAACAGCAAATCATTCTGTTTGAGTTTCCCTCCAACGCTGCTCTCAGTAAATCCAGGAAAAAGAAAATCTGTACCCTCTGCAAACAGGCCACGAAGGCTGCCTCTGCGTCCCCAGGGTGCAAGCGGGGCTGCAGAAGATCACAGCAGCTCAGACCAGCTTGCTCCAGCTCTACTGCACATGTCTTAAAGAGGCAGAGAGCCACACTGAAGCACGAGGTAGCAGAAGACACGCACTCAGGCAGGACTGAGCCCAAACTCATCAGGAAGTCCACAGGGTCCCCGCCCCCAGTGTGTGAGAAAGAAACTAACCGATTTGGGTTTGCCTGGGGCTGAGTACATCCCAGGTCAAGGTACCCGACGAGCTGACCCATCCGAGAGTGGGCACCCCCTTCTACTCCCCCCACCCCACCTCCAGCCACCTCCTCCCACTGCAGTTGAGGTTCTGCAGTCACTTGAAGGAGAAAGATTTCGCAGTACGGCATTCTTAAAGCTGCAGTGTCCAAATTCTCCTTCAAACCCCAGCTGTCCCCAACATCCGCTTACTTACCCCGATCCTCTGCAAAGGGTAGGTGGGCAAGAGAATGAGGCTGTTGAGGGGAAGCCTGGAGCAGCCCTGAAGGTAGCAATCAGACGCCCAGACTCTGGCAAGGGTAAAGGAGAGAGGAGACTGTACCGAGCCTCCGCAGTTAAACCAGGTTGCCGGGACTGACTGCAGCACGGACTGCAATGGAGTAGTTTTTTTTTTTTTTTTTTTTTTTTTTTTTAAATCATAAACCCCCATCATGATTTCCTCCACAAACTTACATTTTTCTGCAGCTAATTAAAACACAAGATGTACACGTGAAACCCACATGAGAAAGAACACCCCCTGCTTTTTCACCCCAAAGAATTTAAATAGCATTTAGAATTATTTTTAAATTGACTCCCGCGAGCAACTGACTCAGCTTTCTCTATGCTGCTCGGCTGGCAAGTCATGCAGGAAAGAGTCTGGATAGAGTTCATTGAAGCCAGAGTTTCTGCAAAGTGCAGGGAGAGAGGACTCCATCTCCTTAGGGGATAAAGCTTTTTGAAAACCCAAAGAACACAAAGGAGCCGATGTAACCAGCAGCCTTGCAACAGCACACCCATGCCCGAAAGTTACCTCTCTCTCCTGCTCAGCTGCCGGCTGCTGAAGTGTCCCGATGGCTGGCAAGTTTGCAGACTGCTGCTGGAGAGGCAGTACCCAGAATCAAAGTGTCAGCTGGGTGTGGGGAGAAAAGTGCTGCAGGCAGGGCTGGCCTCCCCCCACCGTCCCCAGGTTAATTTAAACCCCTGACACTGCAGGATGCCCACTCCGGTAGGCACATCTCCAGAGCCTTCTCCTCCCCACATGCCAGGGCCGGGGCTGTGTTCTTTCTACCTTCTAGGTATGCTCACCTGGAGATGATGAAGATGAAGAGGAGGAAGGGGAGGGGAGGGCTCTTTGGAATCCTGAAGCTTGAATTTTCAGAAAGGATGGAACTTGTTTCAGATTACAGCTTGATGTCCAGAGCAGAGATAAAGGTGACACTCGGCTGGACTTCAGACAGGTGCTCTCTCCCAGGAAGGTTGAGGTAGAGCAGTGGGATTCCTCACTGCCCACCAGCAAATTCTCAACAGTTTGGGAAGCACCTGTTTTTGCATTTCTGCTAAAAAGAAAAAATTAAAAACCTGTGCACATGAAATGTAGACAGAGCCCACTAAGTGATAGTTATATCCTGCAGTGTCTTCAGTTCCTAAAGTTTGGGCTTCCGCCTCTGTGTAAGTCAATATCATCTAAGATTGAGGCAGGGATTTAATTGAGAAAGTTCCAGGAGAGAATGCACTTTAAATGCAGATATGGTTAAATAGCTCATTCCACTATAACCCACAGGGGATTGCTCAGAACAGACACACTGAGAGATGGCAGAGGGTGAGGGAATGTAGGTATTGTCAGGTTTTGAATTTATTATAAACTCAAGAGTATGAGAAAAGGACAGTGAAGGAGAAAAAGAGCCCATGTGTATATGTCTGTCTGTGCATGCACACCTGCACACACCTGCACACACCTGCACACACATGCACACACATGCACACACATGCACACACACAGAAAAGCAAAGTAAGACACCCCCCCCCCTTAGCCTGCTCAGTAGGAACAATTGTACCAACTCTGTGTCTGCTCCAGACCCATGCAAGGTAAGAGACCAGGAGGGTCTCCTCTGCAGCCTGCAGCCTGCAGCCTGCCTGGGACACAGCCATACTGCTGCAGTGCACCATGGCCAACGGGCACCACCTTGTACCAGTGCCCTTACCCACCTTCCTAGCCTGTAGGCTGTGTTCAGCGTGGGCTGTGCTGGAGGATCCATCCACAACTAGACTGTCTCATCCTCTTCTTCCTCACTGTACTCTTTCCTGATTGGGGGGGGGGGGTTTACAAAGACCTCTGAGATGTCTGTCACAAGAGCAGGGACCCCGAAAGCACATAGCCAAATCTTTTCCCTTTGTGGGTAGGACATCTGAGACCTGAGAATTGACAGGATACCCTCAAGGTCACTTGGCCAGTGACTTGCAGCCTGAATCAAATCCTGGGTCTTCGGGTTCTTGGTCTTGTAAAATTCTTGCTGTTCCTATTCAGAGCCTTGAATAAGTGCTGTCTTGGCTGTGACCTCAGATGACCTTGACATTCACCTCTGCTATGCTACACATATTCATCCAGTAAATATTATGATCAGTGGTGTGCAAAGAGCCCAAGAATCCCAACTCTCTGGAAGCAGAAAAGATCTAAGTTATTTGTTCTATGACCAAAGGTGGCCAGACACATGGTCCAAAGCAACATTTCTTTACTTTCTACCACATGTGAAATGCACAATGTTGTCTACATTGGATTCTTTAGTGCTTCCTAAAATTGACCACAAACATGGAGGCATACAGCAACAAGAATGTATGATCCATAGCCGGTGTGGATATAGCTCAGTGGTAGAGTGCTTGCCTGACATACAAACATGTATGATTCTTCATTCCAAGAAGCCAAAATCTGAAATGGAAGGGTGGATATAGTGCCTTCGCTCAGGAGTCTGGAGTAGACTGCGGTCCAGCCTTTCTCCAACCCTGGGGCTATCTCTAGCTCATAAACACAGCAGTCTGCCTTATCTCCCCCCATTTCGGGAGTCAGACTTTCTCTGTGTAGTACTGCTTTGTAGACCAAGCTAGCCTTGAACTCACAGATGTATCTGTTTGCCTCTGTCTCCCAAGTGCTGAGATTAAAGGTATGTGCCACCACCACCCCACCACCCCTCCTGCCTTATCTGTATCAGTTTACCTCTCTCTTCTCTGAGCCACACCCCTTTTCTTTTATGATAGGAGTTTAGGGTTATCCTAATCCAAGGCGATCTCATCTCTAGGTCCTTTATGTGTATGTACCCTTGCATGAATTTCCCCAGGGGTCAGAAGAGGGCATCAGATCCCCTGGACCTGGAGTTACAGGCAGCTGAGAGTTACCAAGTAGGACTTGGGAACAGAACCCAGTTCCTCTACAAGAACAGCTTTAACCACTGAGCAACCTCTCTAGCCCCTCTTGGACCTTAATTTAATTGTAACTACAAAGACCCTTTTCCCCATCCAGGAAACACTCATAGGTTCTAGCTAGACCTCTCTTTGCCTAGCTGTAATTTACCTCTCTGAACCTTGCAATGAATTTTCTCATGAGACCAACAGCAGTGAATGGGTAAGATCTGACGCCCATCACGGTCTTCAGGAGGGCAGTGACAGTGACCCCTTTGGCTAAAATCACACGTTGGCCTTCCTGTGCTTTTGGTATTGACTCCTTTGATTCCTACAACCCTCTGCAGAGGTGCTATCATTTCACAGAAAGGGAAAGAGAGGCACAAAGAGGTTTGGGTTACACAGGTAATAATGACATATGGTTCTTCCCCACACTTATGCTCCCCCATGGCAGAACTGCAAATGCTCCTGTCTCTGTGCAACTGATTTTCAGTTGGCTCTGACACGGGTCTCTCATGGGACATTTTGGGATACCTGGTCTGTGCTGGCCTCACATATGGCTTCGGATGCCTTTTGACATATAGGTCACCACACAGTGTCCAGAATGAGACGGGAGCACATTGAACTTCAACAAACCCAGAATCCCATGTGGATATGTTAAGAAATCACCGGCTGGATGGTACAAAACCAGAGAGAACAAGCCACAATCACCTCTCCTCATCTTCCTCCTTCTCCCCCTCCCCCATTTCCTCCTCTTACTCTTCCTTCTGTTTCTCATCTCCCTCTTCCTCTTCCTTTTTTTCTTTGGGTCTTCTTCCTCCTCCTTCTCCTCTACCCCTCCCCACCCATGTCATAAAGCCAGCAGAGGAGCACAAGGCTTCTCACAACCTAAGCAGGCAGCCTATCACTGACTGTATCTGCAGACCCAATCAGTCACTTTGAAATAGAAATGAACAAAAACTAAGGGCCAATCACAGTCATTTGGACAGCAGTAAACTGCACTAGATTTCTCCTTGGCCCCCAAATCTTTGAGTTTTGCCACAAAAATGATTCAGTCAACTTGGAAGCCTGATAAGAAGACAGACCGTATATGCTCCTTCACTCCTGCTTGGGGGTCTAGGGCAACAGATCAGGAGGCATGTACACGTAGGGGCTCAAGGCAGCCATGCCAAGCTCCACGTGTAGGGCTGGCAGGCACTGATATTACTGCTGTTTATATTTTCAACACTGTGGAAAAAGATATACTTAAACCAGGGGAAATTCTAATGGGGGGGGCACTCTCAAATATCTACTGAGGGTTGATGACTGGTCTGTTTCTTTTAAGAATGAAGCAGACTCTTAGTCTCCTATATCCCGAGGCTAGTGCAATCAGAAGTCAAGAGTGTCCCTAGATTGGGAGATTCTTTTGTCATTAAATCATAAAAAGTCCCCTGGCCTGTGGATTACCACACATCTGGATTGGGGGTGGAAAAGGTAAAATGGTTGACAGCTTTCTCTTCCTACTGAGTAAAGCCTAAGATGACCTCAACATCCTTAGCTTTCCGCCCCCAACACAGACCAAGGTGGTCCTGGTCAGCAGGAGCTGTTTTTTTTCATTCTGGGTCTCTTATGTCATTTATGTCAATGACCTCACATGGAGATCCTTCTGCTCTGAGGTCACCGGGTGACAAAGCCAAATGCACCACATACTTGGTGAGACCCCTCTTATCCTAACCAAGTGTTCCTCCATCCCTAGCCATGGGTGGCTCTTGATGTGTTTAGGCAGAACCAAACATGCCTGAGGAGCAGATAGGCCATCTTGCGCCCACATCTTTGGGGTTCCTTATTTGCTCGTTGTTTATATAAAGCAGGTACCAAGTGCAGAGCAGAGAAGAAATACACTTCTGCCCACAGAGTCTCTGCTGCTGTCTCCCTTGGTCCGACCCAACTAGGTTTATTTTGCACTTCCTTGCGAGTTAAACTGTTTTGCTAAGATGTTGGTAGTTAACTGGCTTCTGGGCTCATTCTTCCCAAGAGAGTTTGTGTTTAACAGAAGAACAAAGATACTTTAACTACAAAAGGAATGGGTGGGTGCGTCTTCAGGCCCCAGTAGCCAAATGGAAGCTATTTTTATCACAAGGCAACCTTCCAGGGCCCTTGAGTATCTCTTTGCGCATGTGCCTGCATTTCTTCATCTGCACCAAAAAGTCCCCTGAACCTGCCTTTTGCTGACAGGTTGTCTCACTGTCTCCCTGCAGTGGGACAAAATGTAGGATGGTTATTTCATCCCTGCTGAGCCCCCAGCAATAGCCAGAAGCACAATAGGACCCATAGGGTTTGTGAATAAGTGTAAAAGTCTTCTGGTCTTCTCTACAGGGCTGAGTCAAACTGCTCACTTCCAGGCCAATCTCTGTTCCCAAAATTCCCAAACTGCAGATAAAAGCTGCTGCTTACAACCCTCATCCCAGCTGCTGGTAGCCCCTGCCCTGTCCTGGTGCATGAGCTGTGGGCACTGGTTCTGGTAGCCCAAACTCTGCAACCTTGCATTCCTTCGGAATGGGCCCTTGGCTTAGAATAAAGTCTTGTCAAGCAAAAGCTACAGGATCTCACCTTCACACTCTGACAGTCTCCATTCCTCCCCATCCCTGCCTCTTTCCATATCTCTGTTCCTTATGCCTCTTGTCATAGTCCCTGGATCTGCTGCTGTCCTGAGTTCCCTGGCTCCCTGGCTCTTGCATGGCTGTCTTTTCCCAGTGGGATGGTACCCTTGCGTAGACAGACACCATGCAGAATCTCCACCAGGAACTGTCTAGTCTAAGAGATGCCCCTCAACAAACAATAAGACAATTATAGATTTATCGTGACGGCTTCCCTGCTGGCCAGCTGCTTCTCACCATCTTCTCTCCTGATGCCTATGTCTGTTTGCTTCTGCTGCTATATACTAGCGCACCACAGGCTGGGTAGTGGGAACAGCAGACATCGTTTCACAGTTCTGGGGTTTGGAAGTTCCAGAGGAAGGTGTTGGTGGGGCTGTTTCCTCCTGAGCCTTTACGGATGTCCTGAAGGTTAAATCTTCTCCCAAGGGAGCTGGTGGATGTCCTGTGTTCATCCTAGTCTAGATTCAAGATTGTATAAGAGTGTAGCAGTGAGAGGTCAGGGCCCATCCTAAGGACCTCATTTGAGCAAATGTATCTCTTGAAAGTTGGTCTATCCCTGTCTTCAGATTGGTTGCAAATTGCACACATTCTATTTGGTCTTATAATAAAAATCCAGAGGCAGATATTGGGGAAAAACGGAAATGTCAGAAGGAGAAGCAAACCACAGCCACTTCTCACCCAGCCAACTCCTCAGGCCTGTCTCCACGAATCCTCCAACCCCAAACCTCGCTTTCCTCAGCCTACCAGGGAAGTATCAGGGAGAGCTGAACCTCCCTTCTCTCCCTCTGCCCAGCTATCTCACTTCCTCACTCAATTTTCCTTGAGCTAGGATTAAAGGCATGTGCCACCACTGCCTGGCTCTGTTAGGCCTTGAACTCACTGAGATCCAGACAGATCTCTGCCTCCTGAGTGCTGGGATTAAAGTCGTGGGTCACCACTTCCTGACCTTCATGGCTTGGCTGTGGTTAACTCTGATCTCTGATATTCTAGACTATTTTTGTTAAAAATACAATATATCACCACAGTCGCATGTAGAAGAACTTAGGGTTAGGGCTTCTTCTTTTAATGAATGTCTTCAGCAGAGCATGAACTAATTTCTCTTTCACTTAAAAATACCATTGAGGGGCCAGTGGGATGGCTTAGCATTGAAGGAGTTTGCAGCTTTGGTCCCTGGGACCATGGTGCGTCAGGAGAGAACCAACTCCTGCAAATTCTTCTCTGACTTCCAGACCTATGTCCTTGGCACATGTGTAATTCCTGACTGCTGGTCCCCAAATGCAAACATAAATTTACTTTTTTTTTAACTTAAAAAATATTGTAGAGGTCAAAATGTAACAATCCTTGGTAGCTGTGGTGGCTCTTTTGTGTGACCAGACACCCTTGCCTCTTCTTCTGCCATCCTTAGCCTGAGACTCCATCCTTCATGAGTCAAGAGAGAGGCGGCATGTCATCCGTCCCATCGACCTCACAAACAAGAAGAAGCAAAGCAGGGAAAACTGTGTGCAAAAGTCAAATCCTCTTCGTAATTCTACTCGGTTAGTTTTGTTCGTACTTTGCTGGGCAGAACTTAGGCATGTGGTCATATTCAACTGCAAAAGAAACTTGGGACTTCAGTAGCACAACTATTAACACGGTCACTGTTAGAGACAGGGGCCTGTCACTAGGAAGAGGCAAGAACAAGAATTGGGTGATTTGGCAGGGCAGTGGCCTCCAGGGACTGCAAAGTCAGTGAGGAATCCCAGCTTTGGAGGGTATCAGGGCTGCAGATTCTGTTTTTATTTTTAAGCACGGGTTCTTTGAATGTGCCTGCTTTTGTCTGCTGATTTCTGCTCATCACTACCCAGGCACCAAGGGCACAATCTCAAGTAGCAGACGAGTAATAAAAGAAAGCAGATTGAATTTTTTATAACTCCAATCTAATTAAAAGGCTGTTTTTAAAGAGAAGAGAGAGCTCTTTGAAGAGTAAGATTCCTGGTCTCTGTGGACCACCTACGGCAGCCTGATCCTAGGAAAGGGCTGGCATGGGACTAGGGCAAAGGTGGCAGGCACACCTTTAGTGCCGCGCCTGCTCACCCAGAGATGTGCGTATTTCCAGCTTCAGTCTCCTGGTAATTGGGGCAGGTGGAGAGACCACACTCATGCGGAGCTGAGAAGAGAGAGTGATTGGGGAACTTCAGTATTGCTGAAGAAGAAAGCCTATGGTTGCATGGCGGAGTCTCAAAGTGAGTCTGTGTGAGGTTCTTAGTGATGACGTGTTCTTAAGCAGTGTCCTTCCTGGGTTCCATCCCCAGCATGGAATAAACCTGGAATGGTGCCACAAATCTTTAATCCCAGCATTGGGGAAGGAAGGGTAGGAAAATGAGGAGCTGTAGGTCATCCTTGGCTACATAGTGAGTTTGAGGCCAGCCTGGGCTACATGAGATTCTACCTGAAAAGGAAAGAAAAAGAGAAGGGAAGGGAGGGAGGGGGAAGGAAGGAAGAAAGGAACCCCAAACTAGGCTGAGGTCCCTGAAACACGACCTCCCCTGAATCCGCTCAATATGCTCACAGGATGCTTCCTTTCTGACTCCCTGGATGAGGCCCTGACTGAAGCTGTTCCCGGGACGCTGGACCGGGTCAGCAAGCTTGAGGCCTCTGCCACTTGGACGTCTCTCATCACAGACAGAACACTAATGATGCAGGAGTTCAGAGTGCTGTCTGCAGAAAAAAAGGTAGAGGTGAGGCGGGAAGGGTAAACACACGTGCTAATTGTGCTAAATGGTGAGATGAGTCCCCAGTGGACATTTTAAAGCCTTTTCCTGTAGCTGCTGCACTGAACAAGTAGAATTGCCATGTTTGTCCTGTGCCTGGTCCCGTGCTCCTTTAATGGCATCTAAGGCTAGACCCTGGAATCCCCCAGTCCCACAGAGGAACTGCAACCCCGGTCATGGCCCCTGGGAAGGCCTCTTAACTTAGTATCTTCTCATGGTGTGCCTTCCTCTTGGTGACACTTCTGCCTCCTCCTGCAGTGGGGACATAGGAACAGACAGGTGTCTAAAGCTTCTCAGTTGAGATGCCCTGGAGGCTCTTTGACAGAAGGACAGCCCAGTTTCCTCTCTCTCTTTTCTCCTTTCTGGTCCAGGAAAGCTTAGGCCTGTGATATGCCTTTGTGGTGGTTACTATTCAATGCCAGAGGCCTTTATGAATTTCAAATGTTAATTTTTCATCAGAGATACTGTTTCCAAACATCTCTTCCCATTCTGTCTTTTATTCTTCTTACAAAAATCTTTTGGGTTGGGTGTGGCAGTGTATACCTTTAATCTCAGCACTGTTGGCAGATGAAGGCTCTGTAAATGTGAGGACAGCCTGATCTACACAGTGAGTTCCAGGCTAGCCAGAATTATAAGCTGTTAAAAAAATTGTGTGTGTGTGGTGTGTGTGTACCATGGTTTGTGTGGTATTTGTGTGTGTGTTTGTGTGTGTATGTGTGTGTGTTTGTGTGTGTGTATGGTGTGTGTAGTATGCATCATGGCTTGTGTGCTTGTGTGTGTGTGTGTAGTGTGTGTGTGATGTGTGTGTTTGTGTGTGTGTTACTATGGCTTGTGTGTGGAGGTCAGAGGGCAATCTCAGCTGTTGGTCCTCACTTTCAACTTTGCTTGAGTCAGGGTCTGTGGTTTGTTGCTGTGTTTTGGCCCAGCTGGCCCTTAAGCTTCTCATCTCACAATAGGAGCCCTAGGATTACAGGCCCATGTTATGCCCTAGGCCAGCTTTCCCCAAGTTCTGGGGCCCTGGCCCTCAAGCTTGCTCAGCAAATACTTCACAGTTCTCCCCAATTCTCCCCAATTCTGCTCTTCCACTTTCCTGGTCCTGAAACACAACAAAGTGAGAGATTTTCACACATGAAAAACAGAAGTTTATCTGACAAAGATCCACCTTGTTAACTATGCTCTGTTGTTTAGTTCACTCGTAGCCAGCAAACAGGATAAGAAGAACCTTGGTGAGGGGAGAGCCACCAGACACCTTGCCTGCAAAGTGTGTACAGTCTGGTTGACAAGAGAAGGCTGCAACTCATTGCCACTATATTTTTGCCTGTAAACAATGAAGCTTGAAGGTGCCACATGGTCACCTCTAACACGTGCATTTGTCAGCCGATGTGCCGGGAATGCTCTGGTGTCAAAAACCCACCTGAGTCCTTCTTCATCTGCCCCAAACCACACAGTCCAATTTCTCACCAAGAATCAATATTCCACCCACACGGCAGATGCCGAATGACATCTAGATCAGCAAGAACTGACGCCAGGTGTTATGACATCCCCGGCTCATTGAGTCTCTTACCAGGTCAAGGTCATTTTCTAGAGGAGTCTGCCCTATTTTGCTTTTCTGTTGCTGTGATAAACACCATGACCAGAGCAACCTGAGGGAGGGAAGGGTTTTATTGGTTTACTCTTCTAGGTCAGGGTCCATCATTGAGGGAAGTCAGGACAGCAGTCAAACCAAGCTGAAGCAGAAGCTGTGCAAGAATGCTGTGAATTGCCTCACTCTGGCTCATGCTCAGCTGGGTTTCTCATATACCTCAGGCTAACTTGCTTAGGGATGCTGCCTCCCACAGTGGGCTGGGCCCTCCCACAGCAGCCATCAATCAAAGCAATCTCTCTGATCTGAGCTGTTTTTTAATTAAGGTTCCCTCTTACCAATAAAGCCTGACCAGCACAAAATACTCTCACAGCTTTCAGTCAGGTACAAAAACATCATCTGTCCTTCCTTCCAAGGAGGCTGAACCATCAAAAGCCAGATAACTTTCTTTTTAATTAGGAACTTATTTTATATCACATGGGGGCTCTATTTTCTAAATTTTATTTTAAAAAGGACAATAACAGCTAGGTGTGGTGGTATATACCACTAACGGCAGCTACTTCAGAAACTAATGTTCACAAATTTGACACTGGCCTGGGCTACATAGTGAGACTCTGCCTCTAAATAAATAAGCAAACAGTTAAGAATGTCATGTTCAGGTATGGCACACATCTGTAATCTTAGCACTGAGGGAGGCTGAGGCAAGAGTGCCATGGGTTTGAGGCTAGCCTGTGTTAAATAACTACCTCTTTTTAAAAAATAGTTACAGACATTTGCATATATATATATATATAACTAAATTCAATAAAATGAGCTATGATAAAACAAAAAAGTTAGAAACCAATTATTTACACAGTCAGGAGAGTCCTCTGTGTGTTTCTAAATTATTCATTTTATGCATATAAGTGCTTCCCTGCATGTATGTCTGTGCACCACATGTGTGTCTGATGCCAGAAGGGGGCACTGGATCCTTAGGAACTGGAGTTACAGACAGTTGTGAGCTACCATGTGATTGCTGGGACTTGAACTCAGGTCTTCGAGCAGCCAGTGCTCTTAACCACTGAGCCATCTCTCCAGTCCCCTTAAAAGAATCTCAAACAGGGCCAGGAGACTCACTTGCAGGTGTTGTCTTTGGGATCTCCTCGTTCATGGTGGGTGACCATGAGTCAGTCCTGCTAATTTCTCCTCCCTAGGGCCATACCACCCAATCCAGAAGTCCTGTGGATACTGTGTGCTTCTGCTGTTCTGATATCTGAGGCTCTGCCGACATAGAATACTTTGAACCTCAAGTCAAGTTAGTTAACAGAAATTACCCAGAGTTTGACTGGGAGCTTTGTATATGCAAACTGGACAAGCTAGAGCCTCACAGCACCCACTGGTTCCCGTCATGCCTCTGCCTTCATCGCCCCAGAGCCAAGCACAGGCAGCAGAGGAGCAGGCCACGGTATACAAGCACATATGTTGGAAGTTTGGTCCTCGGGGTGATGATGATAGGAGGGAGGTGGGGCCTGCGGGTGCTTTGTCTCTGCCCTCAGAGGGAATTAAGGCAGTTCTCATGGGCTTCAGTTTCGTCTTGCAAAGGCAGTTTGTTGTAAAAGGGAAAGCCTGTTCCTTGCCTTTTCTAACTTCCCATCTCTCTGGGATCTGTCCCCCTCACACAAGATTCTGTTACGATGCAGGCTATAATTTGGTACTGCCAAAGGAATGCCATTGGTCTTCATCCTTGGAAAATTATAAACTAACTGAGTATTTTTTAAATTTTATTTTATTTTCATTAAAAAAAGTCATCTCCATCAATGTATCCAAGGAGTGCACACTTTCAAACCCAGAATTCTGGAGGCAGAGGCAAGCAGATCTCTGTGAGTTCGAGGCCAGCCTGGTCTACAAAGTGAGTTCTGGGAAAAACAATAACACAAACAAACAAAAGACACCATCCTCCCTACAAAAGACCCACTATGAACTAAATAAGCCTGTTTTCATCATGAAGGACAGATCTCAAGTATTTTAATACAGTGGTAGAGAATGGACTAACAGGGCTTTTCTGCATAGGGCGCCATCCATTCACAGACCTGCTTACCCTGAACCACTAGTCCTCACCACAGAAATTGTACACACTGCCCTCTGGTTTGCTTTACCTCCTCAGCAACCCGGGCACTTCCTTGTGCGATGTCCTCTCTCCCCGTTGTTGGGGATTTTCCAAACAATAAGCCATCTTTCTAAGTCAATTGTCTTCATACCTATTTTTCCTGCCATGCTGGAATATGAAGAATCTACAGCACCCTCTTTTTCAGTCCTAAAGATCAAAAACCAGGGCCTCATACGTCCTAGGCAAGTGCTTGGCTATGGAACCACAACTCCAGCCCCAAACTTACATTTGCTTATTTGTTTATTTCTTAGAAAGAGGATCTCTCTCTGTAATTTTGGCTAGCCTGGAACTCACTGTGTAGACCGGGTTGGCCCTGAACCCAGAGAGACCCACCTGTCTCTGCCTCCTCAAGGTGCCTAGAATCAAAAGTATGTGACACCATACTTAGCCAATGTACCTCGGAGCTGTGTAGCTAGCCTGGATGACCCCTACCCTGAGCTCTACCCAACATATTTCTCTGTTGTAATCCAAGAGCCTAAAACATCTTGCTTCCTATGTATTTATTAGTGAGACTGGGTCCCAGAAAGCACAGGCTGACCTCAGGTAGCTAAGGATAACACTAAACTTCTGACCTTCCTGGAGTCACTTCCCTAGTGCTGGCATTAGAGGTATGTGCCACCACACCTGGTTTATGAGGTACTGGGGAGTCTAACCCGGGGCTTCCTGCAAGTGAGGCCAGGATTCCAGCAAAGAACGACATCTCCAGCCCTTGTTTATTTACTTGTTTTGAGACAAAACCTGAAGTCTATATTCCAAGTTCACATTGTGGCCTAGGCTGGTCTTGAACTCTACATTCTCCTGTTTCCTATCTCCCTGGAGTCCCAGCTATGACTTCCAAAATGGAAAGCAATTATGCCACTCTCTCATTTAACACCCCACAGAGCCTTCTGTTGGCAGCTGGAATCAATTCCACGTGGCTCAGTGTGGCTTCCCAGATCCTGTGTATCCGGGACCCTGCCCTCAGGAAGCCTCTGTTCAGGGACCAGATGATGCTAGCTGCCTTTTGGCTCTTAAGAGGGCCAAGCTGATCCTACTGGGGGCCTTTGTATGTGTTTTCCCTGGGACATTTTTCTCCGGCTTTTGTGTGCCAACCTCTTTCCCTCCAGCTGCTGCCCATCACCTCCAGGAGATCTCGTCTCTAAGCACCCAGTGAGACCCAATCCATCACTCACTTGTATTTTCTTGCTGATATTGGCCCCGTTCTGATTCCCCATTTGATTTCTGTCTTTTCCTTATGCAGAGAACAGACTAGAGGCTGCCTGAAAACAAGGCCCTTTGCTGTGCTCCGGGGCCTGGCAGAGCTTGGCAGAGGCTACCGGCTGAATGGATGAGGGGTGGTGGTGTCTTACCTGCATTTCCAGCACAAGAGGAAATGCAAAGAATCTTTGAGTGTGGACCCGTCTCCTGCTATGACCCTGCAGCCACTTGGGAAATGCTGGCTCACCAGAGGCTTCCAAACTCTTGGCCCCAGACCAGGCCACTGCAGTGGCAGGCTGGGGAAAGGCAGACAGAGCCTGCTTCCTGGAGAAGCTGCTGTCTCATGAGGTCCTGCTGACCATCACATTTCCCCTACAAGGATGCCTTGTCCTTCCCCGGGGAGCCCAGGCTTGCCAGCCGTTTGGCCATAGCTGGGCTGTGTCTTCTCTTGGCCCACAGGCTACAATGCAGTTCCTGCTGGTGCGGTGATGTCTAGGGCAGCCACCAGCACTTTTATCTTTCTGTTTTATCTGCCAGCTGAGAGTTCATCCTGCCTCTCCCCTCCCCCTGAAGCTCCAGGCAAGGGACAGCAGCCTTGGGGGCAGGTGGCCTCTCTTTCCTTACTCAAGGATCTGCTCACACCCAGGCCAGCTGCTCCTGATCCATTTCTCTGCTTTTCCCTTTGCTCCCCACCCTTAGGAAGCATCAAATCAAGTTTGGGACTTTACCCCTCTCCATCTGGCTCCAGCAAGAGCTGCATTGCCCTTGTACCCCTTCTGTCCAAACGTATTGCACCGCTCCTCAAGACAAACATTCTCTCAGTCATCTTGGCCGTGTGTAGAACGAAGGCACCCCCAACCCCAGCCCCCAGGGTTAGTTGCTCCAGCTCCTCAGCTAATTCTCACTCTGTACACAGTTGTCTTGAGGGGCCTTCACTTCCTTGGGTCAGTCTCACAGGATGGGGTAGGCATTTTGGTCATGTGTGTGTTGTGTGTCTGTGAGTAAATGTTTCAAAGGTTCACCGTGTGCATCCGGAGACAGGCAGATATCCACATTCTACGGAAGAAGTTCACTAAGAATTATCTGGAGTGTATGTTGAGTTAGGGATGTAGCTCAGTGGTAGATTGCTTCTGTCATATGCTCAAGGTCCTAGATTTTATCCTCAGTAATGAAAAAGACAAAAACAGCAAACAAACCTAAACTTAGGAACCTAAGGGAGTTACTTTTAAGACAGAATGCAAAGCACACATTTCCATAGAAAGACTGTGGTGTGGCTCTATGGTGTAGCCTGGTGGTGTGGCCCAGTAATGTGGTTTGGTGGTGTGGCCCAGTGGTGTGGTTCTGTGGTGTGGCTCAGTAGTGTAGCTCAGTGATATGGCTTGGTGGTATGTCTTGGTAGTGTTGCTCAGTGGTGTGGCTCTGTGATGTGGCTCAGTGATGTGGCTCAGTAGTGTGGCTCAGTGATATGGCTTGGTGGTGTGGCTCAGTGGTATGGTTCTATGGTGTGCCTCAGTGTTGTGGCTCTGTGATGTGGCTCAGTGATGTGGCTCAGTGGTGTGGCTCAGTGCTATGGATCAGTGATGTGGTGAAATACTTGCTCTAGTGTACATGAGGCCCTGGATTTCATCCACAGTACCATAGACAGAAAAATCTTTATGACATTGGGTTAGCCTAAGTAAGCTTTCTTAGAACACTAAGAGCAAAAACAGCAAGAGTAAAAATAGATAAGCTGGACATCATCAGAATTAAAAACTTTTATGTCTTAAAGGACACCGTCAGGAAAATGAAGAGATAGCTAACAAAATGAGGGAGAACATTTGTAATCAGGGCTGGGGAGGTGCAACTCAGTTGACAGAGCTTGCCTACCGTGCACAGGCCCTGGGTTCAGTCTTTAGTCTTCATAAACTAGGCCTGATAGGGCACACATATAATCCCTGTATTCTAGAGATAGAGGCAGGAGGTTCAGAAGTTCAAAACCTTCCTCAGCTACATAGTGAAGTTGAGGCCAACCTTAGTTACATGAGCCCCTGTGTGCTGGTTAGCTCTTCCCTCCTCCTCCTCCTCCTCCTCCTCCTCCTCCTCCTCCTCCTCCTCCTCCTCCTCCTCCGCCTCCTTCTTTTTGCCAGCAAGCTAGAATCATTTGGAAGAAGGAACTTCAATTGTAAAAATGCCTCCACCTGATTGGCCTAGGCAAGTCTGGGGGCATTTTCTTGTTTAATAATTGACATGGGAGGGCCCACCTCTCTGTAGGTGGAGTTGTTTCTGAGCAGATGGTCCTGGGTTGTATAAAAATGCAGGCTGAGCAAGCCATGGAGGAGCCAGTGAGAGGCCTTCATTCCTTCATAGTTTCTGATTCAGTTCCTGCCTCCAGGTTCCTGCTGTGAGTTTCTGCCAACTTCCCCCAGTCTTGGAGTAGAAAATGTAAGCTGAAATAAACCTCCTCCTTCTAAAGTTGTTTTTGGTCACGGTTTTTATCATAGTGGTAGAAGGTAAACTAAGACACTGGTCTTAAAAAGAAATTTTTTTAAAAAAAGCAAATAACTTAACTAGTGAGGAATTTGTACTTAGAATATTTTGAGAACTCAGGCTGGAGAGATGGCTCAGCAGTTTAGGTTACATGCTGCTCTTCTAGAGGACCTGCTTTCCATTCCTGGCACCCACACCAGATGGTTCATGGGATCCAAAGCCTCTGGCTTCTCCTCAAATACCCATACACACACACACACACACACACACACACACACACACACACACACACACACAAATACACACAAGACCAAAATGGGCCAAGAACTTAACAAGACACTTTCTCAGAATGAGATGATAAATAAGATAATGGTCATCAGCACCATTGGTCACTAGAGAAAATACAAATAAGGTGTGAACCCCCCTTTGCAGCCTCGAGAATGGTTACATTCACAAGTATTGGTGCATTGCATGCAGGCTTAGGAGAGAAGTGTAAACCATTCTGGGAAACAGTGGGGCAGATCTTCAGAAGTCAAACACAGAACTACCCTGTGACCTCACTGTTCCACCATGAGTATACACCCAAGAAAAGCAAAAGCTTGTATTCACATTAAAACATGCACCACATGTTTATAACTGCATCATTTTCAAAAACCAAAAAAACAGAAATAATCCAAATATCCATCTAATGATGATGCCATCAACAAAACAAAGCACACCCATGTAATTAAAAATTATTTTGGGGGGAGATCTGAAGAGATGCTTCAGTGGTCAAGCTTGGTGCTCACTTCTGAAGTAGACTGGAGTTTAGTTCCCAAATATGGTGGTTTGAATATAATTGACCCCTATAAAGAGCGGCACTATTATGAGGTGTGGCTTTGTTGGATATGTCATTGTTAGAGAAAGTGTGTCACTGTGAGGATGGGCTTCGCAGTTTTCTATGCTCAGGATACCACTCAGTGTCTCAGTGGACTTTTCTGTTGCCTGCAAGATGTAGGGCTCTCAGCTAATACTCCAGTACCACACCTACCTTCATTCCACCATGCTCCCCGCCATGATGATAATGGACTGAACCTCTCAAACTGTAAGCAAGCCACCCCAATTAAATGTTTTCTTTATATGACTTTCTGTGGTCATGGTGTCTTTTCACAGTAATAAAATCCTAACTAAGACACTAACACACACATTGGGTGGCCCACACAGCCTGTAACTCTAGTTCCATGGGGACCCTATACCCTCTTCTAGCCTATTCAGGCACTTGTACACACATGTATGTACACATAAGTAAAAAAAATTGTAACGATACTTTTGGAGGACTAGAGAGATGGCTCTGCTCTTCCAGAGGATCCAGGCTTGATTCACAGGGCACGTGGTGACTCACAACCATCTGTGACTCCAGTCACAGGGACTCTGATGGCCTCTTCTGTCCTCTAAGGGCATCAGGTATGCATGTGGGCAAAACACCTATGCACATACAACTGATAAATTAAATAATTAAAATTTTATTTTTGGCCAGGCATGGTGGTGCAGAGCTTTAATCCCATTACTTGAGGAGGCAGAAACAGAAAGATCTTTGTGAGTTCAAGGCCAGCCTGGTCTACACAGAGAGGCCCAGCCCTGCCTCTTCTCATTTGGTTCAGAATCCAAAATGAGAACTATTATAATTTGAGATTATACAAATGTCCATCCCCAGTCTAATATCACAAACTCTTAAAGCAGACACACTTTCCTGCCTGAGTCAGAAACTTCACTCAGATAAGAGCAGGAGAAATTCTCAACTGTCAGTCAGCTTTCATCCAAGCCTTGAAGATAAGAGGCCCCAGGCCAAGAAACTTTCAAACCGAGAACAGTTCTCAGCGAAAGTCAGAGGGAAACTAGGGATTCCTTAGATCACAAGGCACTGAGCTGTGCTGGGAGCAGAAGATGGTTGAGGCAAGACAGCAAGAAAATGGCTTCTCTACACGGGAGCTCAGCCTTGACCTATGCAGCTCAGCCAGACCAGAGCTGAGTGAGTAGATGACAGACAGATCTATGCTGTTTAAATGTGGTACCTTCATATAGCAGCAAAAGAGAATGGAAGCCAGTCTTAAAACACAAGTTTTTCGAGGTTTCTCGTCTACCCACAACTGAAAAACCCAGGACACCTGTCCCCTTCTTCTCTTCCCTCCCCCGTGAGATGCAGGGAGCCAGCAAGCAGAGCTGACTTGGGGCATGGTGCCTGAAAATAGAAACTGTAACATGATTTTATTTCTAACTCCATAGACATCTCTGTGACTCATTCAGCTGCCTGGGTTTCACTTTCCATGTCTGCAAAGCAGGCCGAGTTAACCCTGACTTCTGTTTGCCCAGTATGTGCCGACTAGGAAGCAATCATAAACGGAGGACCTGGTGTCTTCCTTACCCCGTGCAAGGTAAACCAGACACAATCAGATCACAGAACCCTTCCCCCAAGAGGCACTTTCCTCCCAGCCCCACCTTCCTTCACGGAGCTCTGAGAGTACACCTTGTGATAACTGTTTAGAGTGGGTAGTAGCAGCTAGCACAGAGAAATAAGAAGCTCCAGGCAGGCAGAGGCACTGGAAGCAATTTCCTGGCCTGCATAGACAAGGTTTCCAGGGCTATTTGGGGGAAGGCATTGCCCTTATATCTAGCCTATTGGGGTTTAACATAACTGAATTGTTTCTCTGAAGAAAGTTAAGAAATTGTTCAGATCAAACCAGAAGACTCTGTTAGGAGTGTGAGGAAGCTGAGCTGAATGTGAGAAAGGAGGAGATGAAGGGATGGATGTGGCCAGTGACTACTGAGCAGGTCTGAAGATCCAAGTCTGGATCCCTAGCACCCACATAAAAAAGCCAGGCACAGTGGTGTATGGCCTGAAAGCCAAGTACAGGAAATGGAACAGCCGGATTAGCAAGCTCCAGGTTCAGTGAGAGACCCTGACTCAAAAAAAAAAAAAGGTGTAGGGGCTGGAGAGAGAGAGAGAGAGAGAGAGAGAGAGAGAGAGAGAGAGAGAGAGAGAGAGAGAGAGAGAGAGAGAGCTTAGCAGAAGACCCAGGTTCAGTTTCCAGTACCCACATGGTGACTTATAACCACCCATAATTCCAATTTCTTGGGATCTGATGCCATCTTCTGACATCTATGGGCACCAAGTACACACTCATGGTCACATAAATACATGCAAGCAAAATAAGTCATACATGTAAAATAAGATAAATATATATATGTATATATTAAAGTGTAGAAAGATAAAGGAAGCCACCCGATGACCTCTGACCTCCACGTGTGCACACACAGACACAGATGAAGAGGGAGGGCAGAGAAATGAAGCAATTTACAGCAAGGTGGGAGCAACAGTCCAGCGGGGCACATGATGACAGGCTTTTTCCTTCCCCAGCTCTATTCTTACCACATAAGGGGCACACTGGTGTTTCTTATCAAGCTGGTCACAGCTAAATTGGTTTGGGGATATTTTTAAAGATGTCTTCAAGGTAACCAGAGATGACACTCTATGATGATCACATAGAAGTCTGGGAAGTACCCTGCTCACCTCAGCCTCCGGATACCACTCCCATCTGTACTGCCCCTGGCCCTGGTTTTGTCTCACAGGACTAGGGAATGTGGGAAGGGCTCTAGGCTGAGTTCAGTTTGGCTTGACCCCTGCCTTATACCTCACTTCCAGTTCCAGAGGTATCCCAGAGGATGCCTGGCACTTTGCCCCATGTCCCACCTCAGACCCCACCCAATGTGACCTCAATCCTTGCTGAGGATCAGCAGTCTTTGGCAGGCTTCCTGGTGGCCGTGGGCTTGATGAGAGTGGGCCCCAGCTTCCCTTAGCTCCCCAGCCTTCCCGGAACCTCTTTGCCCAACATCTCCTGTGGTAATCATGCCTGTTGGTCCTCCCAGTCTCCTTGCTAGTGCTCCTTGGAGAGTGACCACTGTGAAAGAAAAGGCTGGCTCATGTTCTCTCTCCTATTAGAGTCCCTCTCCAGGTGACAGGCTCCAAGATGGCCAGTAAGCCTTTCTGTCAGTGAGGTGGCTGGAAGGAGCCTCTGAAGAAGTTGTGATGCTCCAAGATGGAAATCCTCATCCAGGAGGTGGCCAAGGGCATCCATTAGTGCAGCACCACCCTTGCCTTCATTAGCTCAGAGTTGCTTGAGTTCTGCTGAAATTAAGGGCCACAGAGGGAAGTAGCTGCTCCATTTTTAGTGTCAGGAGTCAAGGGGGATGATATAGGGTTAGAATTAATACAGGCATGAGGGTGGAAACAGGGCACCAAAATGGATAGAGTTGGGACAGAGCCAAGAGCTGAAATGCCTTTTAAAAAACACTCGCTACTCTCTCTATAAAGCCATGTTTTATTTCCTGTCCTACTTAAAGCCACACAGGCACAAGCTAACGCCCATCGTCTGACAATTAAATTTTAGCCCACACTCTCACTATCTTTATTATACTGAAGAACGCAGAGCGAGTCCCAAGTCCATGTAAGTTAGGGGGTGTCAGAGATCTGGAACTGACTGGTGAAGGTGTGGCAAGAGTGTGTACTCCGGCGTTTAACTCACTCCTCAGGGTAGAGGAATGCCTAGTGGACCAAGCTATTCACTCTACAGATAGGGGACCCTGAGGCCTGGGGAAGGCAGGGAGCCTGTTCCAGGTTCCAGACGACAAGCTCATCCTCTGAATCTTCTCAACGACACATCCACTGTCTCCACCCCTAGGATCTTTAAAGGCACATGCGCGTCTTCACTCAGTAGGGCAACCCTGCCACTGACAGTAAGACCCAGGTAGGAGAAAGGACCACGGATCCCAGGCAGGGAAGAGCCCAAGTGTAGCAGCAGGAGGACGCCAGGAAGCACTCGAAGGTCCCGCCTCCTCCGCCGCGCCCTCGAGATAGGGGGCGTGTCCAGGTCAGAGGCTCCGCCTCCTCCGCGCGCGCTTCGCCCTAGGGCCCACCGCGCGCGCTCCAGGCACCCGAGTGAGCGCAGCGCGGGGCCGCGGTGGCCTGAGGCCTGCCCGCTGGGCATCGTCGCGGCATCCTGGGCTGAACTTGGCCTCGGGCCCGGGCGCTCTCGGAGAACCTAGGCGCGGCCCCGCGTGAAGCGCGCACCTGCAGAAGACGAAGCGCGGGCAGGGGGTCGCAGTTCCCCCCTACACCCCAGTCGTCTGTCGTGCTAGCGAGCCCCGGCCACTTCCCGGAGGAGCGAGATAAAGTAAGCTGCATCCCTCCCACCCCCCGCTTGCTCAGGGTTGCGCACTTCTTGCACCCGATGGCATGCCAGCCGGCCGGCCACGGAGATGGCTCGGGTCCCACGGTGCTCGCCCGAGTCACCGATCCTTCAGTCGCGCGCCCCTGCTTCAACGGAATAAAGGCGTCAGCACCTCTCCTCACCCCACCCCACCCCTGCAGGGCCTGGGGATTCGGTGCAGTTAGGTGGCGGGCCAGTAGGAGGCGGCCAGACCCCTTCTCCCGCAGTCCCGGGGGCACAGCGCGCCCTTGTCCCTAGGCTTCTCAGAACGTGAGGCAGAGAGCGAGTTGGTAATTTCCCATTCCTTAACTTTGGCAGTTTACTACATACCGACCCAGCAAATTCTTTTCGATAGCCACAGGCCCTCTGAACGGAGTGTTTCCCAGCCTTGAATACTTAGCCGGAAGCAAGAACTGAAAGTTCCATGTAGCTGATTTAGTAGCTAGCCCACCCTTCCCTCTTGGCCCTTGAAAGGTAACCAGCTGGAAAACCAGGACCCCTATAATCACTGCTGTGATTCATGGCTGGCCGAATCTTTTGAGTTGATGAGGCTAATTTTTATTTTGGGAACACATTACAGAAAAGCACCGCTTTAAGAGGGGGCATAGTGGTATACACCTTTAATCCCAGCGCTTTGGAGGGAGGGGAGCAGAGGCAGGAAAATCTCTGAGGTCGAAGCCAGCGTGTTCTACATGGAACATTTCTAGGCTAGTCACACAGTGAGACCTGACCTTTAAAAAAAAAAAAAAAAAAGACTGTATTTGGCTTGAGCACAGCCAAAGAGTTTGGATTTAAAAAACAACAAAAATATTTTAATTTAACAGAGAGCAACAGATTACTATTGGCTAGCTGTTTGGGTAGATGAGGAACCATTTATTCAAAAAGGAAAGAAAAGATGGGCTGATAGGGACCATCCATTATCCCTCATTTCTGAGACTGAGGCAGAAGAATGTTGGGCCCAGGCCAGCCTGGGCTACCTAGCCACACTCTTTTCTCAAGATAAAACAAAACCATCAAGGAGCATTAGGAAGGATTGCTTTAGCCATCTGTGGCCCAGTCCTCACGATCTGCCCCGGAGCAGCTGTCCTGGGCTGTAAAGTCAGGAAGATCTCTTACACCATGTCCTAACAAAGTATGCTTGGTTCCCTGATCTGGTTTCTTCTGGCCAGCTATGGAAATGAGGGTGTTTATGCCCATTTTACAGCCAGGGAAAATAATCCAGAATTAAGCAAGGGGATTAGGGCCACACAATTACAGCCTTACTCTTTTGTGCCATTTTTGTCACCAGGACATATACATGCTAGCCAAGTACCAAACCTTTGAGCCACAGCCAAAGCTGACATTTTTTTTTCAAATAACATGTTATTTTTTTAAAGATTTTTTAAAAAAAGATGTGTATGTGAGTATTTTTCGTGCATGTATGTACGTATATCGTGTGTGTGCAGAGTTCACTGAGGCTAGAAGAGGGTATGGACTCTTCTGGAACTGGCGTTACAATACAGATGGTTATGAGCTGCCATGTGGATGTGGGAATCAAACCTAGGTTCTCTGCAAAAGCAGCATATGCTCTTAACCACCGAGCCATCTTTCCAGCCCCATTTAATTTGTTTGTATGTGTGTACATGCATGCATGTTCACACACCCATGGAGAACAGAGGAGAGAGCTGGAGCCCAGGGAGCCGGAGTTACAGTGAACTGATGTCTTGGTTCTAGGGACTGGATCTAGGTCTTCTACAAGAAGAGCAAGCGCTGTTGACTGCTGAGAAAATTCTCTAGTTCTCCCCCTCATTTATTTTGTATTAATTTTATTTATTTATTTTATATGTGAGGTTGGCTGTTTTATCTTCTACATAGCTGTGTAACACATGTGTGCCTGGAACCCTTGGAGGCCAGAGGTCTGGACTTACAGATGGTTGTGAGGGGCCATGCACATGCTGAGTCATCTCTCTCCAGTACTGCTGTGTTTTGGGGGGAACAAGGTCTTGTTTTGTATCCCAGGCTGCTCTCAAGGCTTCAGTTCTCCCTCAGCTTCTTGAGTTATGTGGTTATAGACATGTACTGCAACACGTGGCCATCATACTCTGTTCTTCTGGCGGGATAGTAGACTACTCAAGAGCTAAGAAGGGTAACCAGATGGACCAGCTGAGCTCTTATGATCCATGCCTTGTAGTTTTCCTCTAGCAAGGTTAGTTGTTTTTGAGGCATTGTGGGAAGTGCCTTCATGATGCTAATATTTGATGGTAGAAGCTAATATTTCACAGGCCTGCAGTTTGCCAATCCTTGAGCCAAAGTGCCTTCCATGGATCATCTTCATATATATTTGTGATGGACTTGCCTTTCTGTTCTGTGGTTGAGGAACAAAGAAGTTACATGCTGTCTCTGGTCACCCAGAGAGGCCCAGAGCTGATTCCGGATTGTATACTCAGTGTCTTAGTCCACAGAGCCTTTCAGGTTACACTAGAGTATCAACTCCAGTCTCCCTAATATCAGAAAGAGGACTTGTGAGTCACTATTAGGCAATCGGACATGGGGCCTTAGAGGAGACCAGTGAGAAGCTGTTAGTGTTTCTGGGTAATGTGGCAACCTAGAGCAGTGCCTGGCCAGCTGGCCTATGTGAACAGCCACTGTCAGAAAAACCAGTAATACCACACCAAGCTGCTGTCTGCCATTTTGTTGTTTGGGGATATAACACATTTTTTTCTTTCTTTTTTTTTTTTTAAGTTTATTTATTTTTATTTCCATGTGTAAGCGTCTGTCTGCATGTCTGTATGAGCACCACGTGTGTACAGTGCCTGCAGAGACCAAAAGGGGTCGATGGTTCCTCTAGACTGGAACTGGAGTTACAGATAGTTATAAACCACCATGAAGATGCTGGGAACTAAACCTGGGTCCTCTGCAGGAACAGCGCATGCTCGTAATTGCTGAGCCGTCTCCCCAGCCTTTAGCCACACATTTTCTAGTGGTATTGGAGCTTAGCTCTGCAGCGGTTTATTGTCTGACCTTCAGCAAGGTAGT
Source organism: Phyllotis vaccarum (assembly GCA_033318265.1). Taxonomy (NCBI): domain Eukaryota; kingdom Metazoa; phylum Chordata; class Mammalia; order Rodentia; family Cricetidae; genus Phyllotis; species Phyllotis vaccarum. The sequence goes on along the minus strand of JARWLC010000003.1, from coordinate 61,669,664 downwards.
TCACCTTTCTGTGTCTTAGTTTACAGCTACACAAACAGTTGACCATAGTACCTGCCTCCCAGGATTGTGGCAAGAGTAAAGAACTCCGTTGCTTGTCATACTCTAAGCTTAGCATTTGGCATCTGGCATAGGCACCATAAATAGCTCACACTACTAATAGTGTTGTCATAAGCAAGAAGCAACTGCTGGTGGGTTGCAGTGTCACAGTGCTTGAAGTGGCCGTTACAGTGTATTGTTTCCATGCCATCATTAAGTCCTGGGCATCTTGTACATGAGGTTGTAGTGATTCTGTGCAAATGGTATTTATTTGGTCATTAAAAATATCACTGGGGAGCTTTCTGAGAGCCTGGCCGTGTTTTGGATGCAGTAAGTGAACATACCTCTCCCTGCTCAGGCTGGACTTGATTTCTTGGGAGAAGGAGTAACAGGCAGTAAGCATGCTACATGTAATCATCATACAGGGTTCTAGACTAGGGCTGGGATATAGCTCAGCTGTGGAGTGCTTGCCTAGCATGTATAACACATCCAGCACTGCATGAAAACCAAGCATGCTGTGGTGAGGTGGAGGAAGAGCAGAAGTCCATGGGTCTGGAAAGGTAACTCAGCAGTTAAGAGCACTGGCTGCTCTTCCGGAGGACCTGGGTTCAATTCCCTGTACTCACATGCAGCTCATACCTGTCTATAACTCAAGTTCAAGAACACCCACACACATAAAATAATTTCAAGGAAATTCAAGGTCATCCTCGGCTACATATCAAGTTTGAGGGCAGCCTAGGATTCATGAAACTGGGAAAGGGGGAAGGAGGGAGGGAGGGATGGAAAGGGGAAGAAATTTCAGAGAGAATGGGGAAGAGGAGAAGAGACATGAAGTGGGGGTGGAAGTTCTAGTATTTTGTGGAGTGGTCTGAGAATCTTACTGAATTTAGTAAGTAATCTTACTGAAGTTAGTGAAGGAATGCACCATGTGGACACCTGTGTGTATGGGGGGGGGGTCAGAGAGAAGACTCAGTACAAAGGCTCTGAGGCAGGAGGATGGGCAAAATAGTATGAGAGGTCAAAGAAGCTAGAATATGTAACCTTCCAGACAGACCTGAGAACAGAGGAATGGAACCAACATGGGGAGGGTCCATCTGGACCCTGTGCTAGTCTCAACTCTACAAGGACCAGAGGAAAACATAGGGGGGCATTCCAGGTAAAGATGGTGAGAAATGCTGGACTCCAGACTCTATATTGTGTTTGTGTGTGCACACGTGCACCCATGGGATGTCAAAGGACAAATACTAGAGTTGTCCATCTCCTCACTTCCTGTGAATTGAACTCAGGCCATCAGGCTTGGTGACAGGTGCCTATAGTCACCCCCAGATATAATTTGAAGGTTGATACTGGTATTTTTCCAACAGACCAGACACCTTTAGGGTTTATGATCTGAACATGTGAGCATTTAGTTGGACTTGTGAGAACTGCATTTGAAGCAGGTTGAGAGGTCTGGTGGTACATGCCGATAATCCCTGTGCTAGTCTGGGCTACTTAGAGATGCCTTGTCTCAAAATCAAACACAAACTTGAAGGGTAGAGGAGGAGGGGGCAGGAGGGGACAGAGGCCGGGAGGGGGAGAAGTTGGGTTTGGAGGTAAATAAACCAGTTGGTTTATATACTAACTGTGGTTAAGCCTAGTCAGCATTCAACTGATGTGCTCAGAGGATCAGAGTGTAGGGTAATTGACTGCTCCAAACTGGAAATACAGGCCTGGCCACAGAGATAGCAGCTGGCTGGTCAGCTTCAAACAGCTGTTATGTAGAAAGTGAGGACTGGAGCTGGGGAACTTGATTTATGATTTTTGCTAATATTTATGTTATAGATGCCCTCCCATTCAGCAACATCAAGAACCTATAGATAGCAAAAAAGTGATGATTAGGAAACATTTTTGAGTGTGTATTGACCTTTGTTCTTAATAGAATCCAGTTGGTTATTCATTAATATAACTTTGATTTGGAAATGACTGTGCTTGACACCCAGCTGAGGAAATACTCAGAAATTTAGCAATCAAACCTTGAAAGCAGGCACAAAGGTTTTCTGAGTGTCCATTGCTTCTGGGTACTATCAGAGGAGGTCAGGGAAAGGGTTCTTTGAACACAGGGAAGAGCTTGATCTGGAAGCCCAGGCCCTCAGATTGGCCACAGGGGGACCAAATGCAGATCGAGGTTGATTGACAGGGGGGTTCTTTTCTTTGCCTGCTCTGGTGAGTCTGGCATCAGGGCAGGACAACAGGGTTCAGAACTAAGGAGGACCTTCAGCTGGCTGGTAAGGATGATTTTATAAATGTTATTTATTTAAATTCTTGTTTCCTTCCCAGTTCATTTAAAAAGTCCAGATTTCTGGGCTGTGATTTGAGGAACATCCCCTCTTCCAGTTCCACCCCCTGGAATGAGTGTTTGTTGATAAGGGCATCTGTGGGAGCCAGGAAAGGGAAGGGCTAGCCAGCACCAGCCCTATGCTTCTTCCTCTACTGGCCTGAGCAGGGACAGCTGTGGGCTGGCTGGCCATATCCCCCTTTCCTGTGAGGATAAATGAGAGATAGAGCTGGACTCTGTCCCTGCTCACCATGGCCAAGCCAGTCTTTCACCTCCTGGAACGTTAGCAGGGCCTTTGTCTAATGGCTAAGACTCTCTAATGACCTCCCTTAGTTGGGGTTGGAGAACCAAGGATGCTGGAATAAGATGCCTGTGTACACACTCAGTCCTGATTCTAACATGAGCCTGTCAGAGCAATGTATTGTCACCCAGGGGAGGCCCATCTATCTTCCTGCTTGCTGACTCCCCTCCTTTTTATTTATTTTATTTTGTGTTTAAGGGTGTTTTGTCTGCATGTCTGCATGTGTGTCATGTGCATGCCTGGGGTAGGTTTTCCTGGAACTGGAGTTGAGAACGGTTGTGAGCTAGTGTAGGTGCTGGGTGCAGGCCCTCCGTAAGAGCAACAAATGTTCTAAACTTCTGAGCCATCTCCCAGCCTCTACCTTCTCTTCTTTGTCCTGGCTTTTCTTTCTTTTGATTTGGAGTTGCCATGTAGCTCAGGCTAACCCTGAACTCACAGTCCTCCTGACTTTCAGGCTGAGATTGTAGGCTTGAGTTACCATGTCCTGTTCCAGCTGTTTCTTGAGTAAAATTTGTTATATATGAAATTCTATCCATCACACTCTTTGCTTTGTTTTTCGAGACAGTTTCTCTGTGTATCCCCTGGCTGTTCTGGAACTGACTCTGTAGGCCAGGTTGTAGACCTGGCTTTATATTTCTTGGCCCTGTGACCTCCTACAGAGAGAAGCCTCTGTCTCCCCCAGCACTTCCCTGCCTATATAGATAGGTAGTGGTGTCTCCCTGATAGTAGGGTGGGGACCTCCCTGGAAAAGCATGGGACCAATGGCCAATAAAATACCTGGATGCACTTAGTTCGTTTCCCAGGCAAGGAAGCTGAGACCCTTGGCAGATTATGTGGTTGTTTAGCATAGGGGCAAGGACGTGAGTAAAAACGACATTTTCCAGTGTCCATGTTGACATCTCTGTTCTCTCCAGCTTCTCGGACTGTTTAGTAATGGTCTCGTGACTGATGGCTTAATTATTAGACAAAGAAGACAGCAAGAGAGAAGAAAATTCCTAAGTGGGTATTCGGTTCTTGCCTCCTGACCAGCGTCCAGCATTGTGTACTCTGGTAGGTTTATTTCCTAGCCCCTTCCTCTTAGTGCAGAGCCCAGAGGGTTTGTTCAGACCCCTCAAACAGCCTCTGCAGCAGCCGCAGGGAACAGAGCGAGCCCAGGTCTCTCTTACTGTCCTCATCCTGGGAGGCTGAGTTGGCTGTGAGATTGGTAACAGGCTTTGCTCACCAGGGCGCTTGGCGGGGTTGGCTCTGCAGAGCAGAGGTGAGTGGAACAGCCCAGTATCTCTCACAGCGCTGGCTGGCCACTCCAGGGCAGGGAGGGAATCACTTTATATTTAGTTGGTTTAACTTCCTTTCTTCCTTCCTTCCAACCTCCTTCCCTCCTTCCTTCTCTTTCTCTCTCTCTGTCTCTTTCTCTCCCTTTCTCTTTCCTGAGACAAGATCCCTAACTACTTATGTTGCAGTCTGGCTCTGAGTTTCTCACCTCCCTAATTTCACCTCCCAGATGCTGGGTTACAGGGCACTTTGACATACCTAGCCTATTTAAGTAGTCTAATTAGTTAATATTTATCTAGTATTCTTTCTTTTAAAAAATACTTATTTATTACTCTGATTTAGTGTGTGTTACATGCATGCATACCCATTTGCTTGCCATGGCATGCATATGGGAGTCAGAGAACAAATTCATGGAGCTAAATTTCTCCTTCTATCATGCTGGTTCCAGGGATTGCAATTGAGTCATCATGCTTCTTGGTAGCAAATACCTTTACCCGCTGAGCCGTCTAATCCACCTGCCGGAGGTGGTGGATCGGGAGATATTGCTCCGTGTGTGTGAATGTGTATGTGTGTGTTTATGTGTGCATGAGTGTGTGAGTGTGTATGTGTGAGTGTGCGTGAGTGTGTGTAAGTGTGTATGTGTGCGTGAGTGTGTGTGAATGTGTAAGTGTGTGCATGAGTGTGTGAGTGTGTGTGTGCATGAGTGTGTGAGTGTGCGTGAGTTGCATGAGTGTGTGTAAGTGTGTATGTGGGAGTGAGTGTGTGTGAATGTGTATGTGTGTGTATGTGTGCATGAGTGTGTGAGTGTGTATGTATGTGTGTATCTGTGTGTATGTGTGTGAGTGTGTATGTGTGTGTTCGAGTATGTGAGTGTGTGTAAGTGTGTATGTGTGTGTGAGTGTGTGTGAATGTGTATGTGTGTATATGTGTGCATGAGTGTGTGAGTGTGTGTTCTATTGTGCTGGACTTGAACTTTTAGTAATCTGTCTTAACCTTCTGAGTGCTGGGATGACTACCATGTGCCCTTATACATGGTTGTGGATGTTTTTGTTTTGTATTGTGTTGGGTTATATGCCTCATCTCTGTTAATCTATAGGGTCCCCTTCCCCCCTTTCAGATCAGCAGAATCTGTCATGTTTTTTTTTTTAATGTACTAGAGACCCAGGCCTCACTTATGATAGACAGATGCTCTACCACTGTTGAGATCTGTGGCCCTTTTCTCACTCTGAATTTTGAGACAGGGTCTTTCTAAGTGGTCCAGACTGACCACAAACTCTGTTTGTAACCCAAGCTGGCCTTGAACTTTCGACTCTTCTTCATCAACCTCCCAGGTGCTGGGATCATAGACGTGAGCTGCCGTGCCTGGTTTCTGCCATGTTTTATAGATGGAGTCAAGACTCAAATGGATTAAGTAGTTTCTGGAAGTTCTTCAGCTAGGAGGAGGCTGGAGTCCAGTGCTTGGGACTCATGCCATTACTGCTAAGAAAGGGTTAGCATGGAACTTGGGCTTTATGGCTTCATAATTAATTCCTCCCTAATCTCCTCAGCTGTACTGTGAGAGTCACATCAGGAACAGTGGGGCGAGCTAAATCATCCAGTCCATGTTGGCTACCACAGTCAACACAGGACTTATTGGAAGCCGTTGTGATAAGGAGAATGGATGGTGAATTAAAACATCTAAGGACAAGCTCAACAGGTGCTTCTGACTTGGTGATGAAAGCAGGAGGCCAGGCCTGTGCATTTTTTATTTTTCCTTTTGATTGCATGCACCATGTTTATGCCCAGTATCTACAGAGGCCAGAAGAGGGCGTTAGATCCCTTGGGACTGGAATTACAAACAGTTGTGAACTGCTGTTCGGGTACTGGGAATCTAACTGTGGGAGCATCTAGTGCTTTTAGCCATGAAGTCGATTCTCCAGTCCCAGGCATGTATGTTTTGATGCGGATGCCTTCTGCACTCAGTGTTCCGGAACCCCGCCATCAGCTTTGGCCTCTCCTGCATCTTCTCCATCAGAATATGCATTTTAAACAGTTCCCCTGGGAACTTAAGCACCCATTACAGTTTGAGCTATGCTGCTAAAGTTTAAAAACAGGATCATAAAAAAACAAACAAACAAAAACCAAGTTAACATGTGTCGTGTCCCCTGTCCCAAAGTTGTGAGCATGGGAGAACTCTCCCCATTATTCATCTGTTATGTGGTAGCATAGACAGGGGAGAGATCCCCCACCACACACACACACAATCCCTGAAGCAGGTGGGAGAGCTGACCTGCACTCGGGAGAGTGACCCCGCACCATGCCTGGTCAACACAGAGCTGGCCCTGAAGGTGTAGGTGTGGGAGAACCAACCCTGAAGATATGAGAGCAGGAGGACTGGCCCGCCCCCTGCTCATCACTGCAAGTGAGGAACTAGCCAGGGCAATACTGGAGAGCTCACCTTAGTGGTGAAGACGGGAAAGCTGGTGGGCTGACCAACCCTGCAGCTACCCAGGCTTAGAACCTCCTTCTCCAGGCTGTTCTCTGTGTGGGCCCACCCCAGCAACCACCTTATCTATGATCTGCTGGAGCATGGGGGTGAGGGGTGGGGTTGATCCCGTGGACTCAAGGCTGCAGGATTTCCAGGGAGAGTCCCAGTGAGGGCCCAGCAGAGATGGTGTAGCAGAGACCAGGGGCCTTGGTCCAGACCGATAATTCATTACAATGAGTGTCTGCATGTAGAAATGCGTAGATAAATGGATTTACTGTGTGATTCACTGTGTCAAACTGTTGCTTCCATGATGAGATTTTTCCTTTCTCCCTCCATTTTTTTCCTTTTTTCTCTTAATTTTTATTTTGTGGGGATGAGTGGGATTGGGAGGCATGATGTGAAAAACACAAAGAATAAATAAAAAGAAAGTTAAAAACAAACAAGTAGTGGGTATACCACCCACACTGATTTCAGAAGGAGTAGTTACGCAGGGCTTAGTAATCCCACTGTAAACAATAATGTTGAAATGTCCAGTGTTACTTGCTTCACTTCTGGGAATGCAAGAGAAGACTAGTTTACTTGGACACGAGGTCCTGAACACACACATTGTCAGAGGAAAACAGTGTGGTAGGGGGCCAGAAGGCAGTGTGGGTCAGGTGGCCTTGGGCTCCCCCACCTGACAGCCCCCATGAGACTCCCCAGCTTCTCTCTGTACCAGCACATCCAGAGCCCTGGCTCCCAGGACAGGATCAGGAGTTCGGAATGCAGCTTGCCAGCTGGCGCCTCCTCCTTCTCCAGGCTGTTCTCTGGGCTTCAGATTTCTCCTGCACTGACCTTGCAGCTTTTCCTTCCCCCAGGGCAGAGCTGGTGCCAGTTGAGAAAGAAAGGCTCAGGTGCCAAGGACAGGAATTGGGAAGCAGAGGAAAATGGAATAATGCCCTGTAGTCAGTCTGCGTATCTGAGAATGAGAGCAGGAGACAAGGCTGGGGCCTCTCAGGTCCTTTGAGTAGATGGAAGTGTGATGTGTCTGTCTTGTGGATGCTGCTGGCACAGACACTATTATCGGGCCTTTGTCTTACTTGGGTGAGCCTAGAGCCATCTTGGCAGAGGGTCCCCAGAGAGATGAAGAAGGAACACTAGGACCAGGTAAAAGCAGGTGCATGGCTCACACCTGCAGTTCTAGACTAGTTCTAGACAACTGTAGAGGTTGAGGCAGGAGGATTGCCAGGAGTGTGGCCAGCCTAGGCTACAGAGTAAGACCCTGTTTCATACAATAACAACACTCAAACAGAGGCAAATGCAATCCCAACTGAGTAGTGCTGGCCAACTTGGTGGGGCCTTTTGCATGTTTGATGATCTATCTAAACCACAGTTTCCCACCTGTACGGTCATGTTTACTCTGCTCATTCCATCTGGTTTATGGACGGTGTTCCGGGTCTGCTGGTGCCCCCATCTTTTCACCTTAACCCCCAACAGCTATGGTTCCCGTCCTCTTCAATTCCTTCTGCCCCATCCCCAAAGCCCAGCTTCAGTGGGGACCCAGAGGACTATGGTGACATAAACAGTCCTGGGGTAGCACAGAAAACCAACCCAGCAAGTACTCAGGTGCTCCTGTGACTTGAGCCAGGCCTCTTGCCTCTCAGATATGCCAATTGCCACAAGTCAGCTGAAAGAGCCACCAGGAAGACACATTTGCCTATGGAAGGCCAGTGAAGCAATAAGGACCCAGCTTGCCACTGTGTCACTGTGGACCACAGCACCTCAGCCTTTCCATGTGCAAAGAGGACCTGTAGTTAAACTGTTCTTTGTGGGTCTTCAGGGCTCTGGGCTGGATCCAGCGAGATCAGACTGAGAATGTTTGGTTTTGTGATTAGCGCATATGAATATCACTTTATACCATCAGCTGTAAACTGTGGCTAAGAGGCAACTGCCCTAAGCATCATATACATGGGAAGTCATTTTGTTCTTGCAACAAGCCTGTGAGGGAGGTACCTCTATAGCACCCATTTCAGAGGAAACCGGGGTGTCACCAGGTGCATTGTCGGGTTATTAAGGAGCAGAGTTGGGTTCATACTCAGGCACTAGGCTGCACGATCTTTTCTTTATTTGTTTGTTGTTGTGGGTTTTGGTTTTACTGTTAGGTTTGTTTGTTTTTCAGACAGCGTTTCTCAGTGTAGTCCTGGCTCTCCTGGAATTCACTCCATAAACCAGGCTGGTGTTAAACTCAGATAGCTCCCTGCCTCAACCTCCCCAACCTCCCAAGTGCTTGGATTAAAGATGTGCACCACCACATACCTTCTTTTTTTTTTTTTCCTTCCTGTGTTGGGAATGGGAACCAATGTCTTTGCTGTTCTGAACAGTTTACCACTGAGCCACACAGACCACCCCAAAGTCTGTACTTTCTCTATTATCTTTGTCTGTGTACGTATGTGTACATACATGGAGGAGAGCAGAGCATAGCTCGTAAGAATTGATCCTCTTCTTCCACCATGTGGGTCTCAAGGACTATGCTAGACTATTGGGTTGGGCGCAGGCGTGTTTTCACACTGAACCATCTTGCCGGCCCCCACACCCTCGATTAGTTGTGATTTTGTGCATGAAGTCCAGTAAACACGGGGAAAAGCTGAGCCATGGGTGAGAGAGGGTGGTCATGATCTCTCACACATCCAGCCATTCCTGGGTTCAGATCCCCTGCTGTCCCACTAGCCTGTGCTCATGGTTATGAAGTGGCCCCTCCCCTCTCAGCATTGTGGGCCTCCCTAGTGACCTGTGCCACTTTCTGGTGCTCCTAGCAGCAGAATGCCCTGGACACATCAAATGGCCCAGTCAATTCCTTCTTACAGAGCAAGCTCCCTCACACCGACTTCCTGGCACAGAAGCCAGTCTGTTTGGGAGGGGGGGTATGCTGAGAGGCTGTAACATTTCACCAAGAAACATGTGGCTATTTCTTGCCAGACAGGAAATGTTTGAGGCCCTGGTTGTGTTACAGCTACATCATGACCTCCTGATCCATGTCTGATGTTTCCTCCTTCCTTGTCTGTTCTTCCCAGGCACCCAGACGTTTGGAAGATGCTCATAGCAGCAATGTGCTTGGCCCTTCTGGGCTGCCTGCAGGCCCAGGAATTCAAGGGACATGTTTCCATAGTCCTGCTGGGAGCAACTGGGGACCTAGCTAAGAAGTACCTGTGGCAGGGACTGTTTCAACTGTACTTGGATGAGGCTGGGAAGGGCCACGGTTTCAGTTTCCATGGGGCTGCCCTGACAGCCCCCGAGCAGGGCCAGAAGCTCATGGACAAGGCCTTGGAGTCTCTCTCCTGCCCCAAGGACTTGACACCCAGTCGCTGTGATGAACTCAAGGGTCAGTTTCTACAGCTGAGTCAATACCGCCAACTGAAGACAGCTGAGGACTATCAGACCCTGAACAAGGACATTGAGACTCAAGTCCAGCAGGATGGGCTCTGGGAAGCTGGCAGGATCTTCTACTTCTCTGTACCACCCTTTGCCTATGCAGACATTGCCCGCAACATCAACAGCAGCTGCCGACCAAACCCAGGAGCCTGGCTGCGAGTTGTTCTTGAAAAACCCTTTGGCCATGACCACCTCTCAGCCCAGCAGCTGGCTTCAGAACTTGGAAGCTTTTTCCAGGAAGAGGAGATGTATCGGGTAGACCATTACCTGGGCAAGCAGGTGAGCTGAAGCTTGGAGACTGCTGTGGCTGTGCTGTGTGGGGGTACCATGGATCTATCCTCAAGGACTTACAACCAAATGTAGAATTTAGCTAGAGTGTGTTGGGGAACCTCTGCACCCATGGTCCCCCCAGGAAGTGTGGCAGAAGAGGAGGCTGGTGAATAGTAGGCAGGCACTTTCTATCTCCTTGTCTTGGCTTCCCAGAGAGGGTATACATTTTGATTTCCCCATGTTGACCTGCCTTCTCCACAGATGTGGTCTGGCTTTCATTTGGGAATTTCATCTCGAATTCTGTCTTGGGGCTAGAGGTTGATAACTTAGAACTGAGTAAGAGAAGTGGACCCCCGAGTAGCCTAGACACAGGAGCTTGGAGCCATCTCCTGGAAGGCATAGGTCAGTGGCCAGTCCACTGCACAGGCCTCCGAACTCGGGGCTCATCGAGTGCTAGCATTCCTAGCATAGGGTACACTGTATCTGTGCTCTTTGGTACCCACACTGCTGAGCTGTGCCACATACGGAGTAGGGAACCAACTACACAGGCAGACGCCTTACTTTCCATCCAGCCCTTTGCATCTGTCACGGTGATAGTCTCAAATTGTGGTCCCAGGCCAGGGCCAGTCCTGGTAAACTGTATACAGTTTAAAGTTTTTCATGTTACAATCTTGTCATTAAACTGTCTTATTAAAAGTTGATAGTCTTAAAAGATAGGGCTTATTTATTTATTTATTTATTTATTTATTTATTTATTATAATTCCCTTTGTTTTCCTCTTTGTGCTGCAGATTGCCCTCCGCATGCATGGGAGGTAAGCACTCTACCACTGGGCTACTGCCACAGGAAGACAATCAGTTTAAAACATGCTCTTTCTTGACTGGAAACCATTTAAGCCTCTTAGTTTTGAGTATCTCCATTGAGCTGTGAGACCTGAGGCCTTGGACATGGTGTCCACAGACGGTTTTCTCCAGTAAGTGGAAGAGTTCTGGAGCTTGAGCTCCTGGGATGACCAGTCTTCCTTCCTGACAGGCCGTGGCTCAGATCCTGCCCTTCCGAGATCAGAACCGCAAGGCTTTGGATGGCCTCTGGAACAGGCACCATGTGGAGCGGGTGGAGATCGTCCTGAAGGAGACGGTGGATGCAAAAGGTGCGTGAGAGGTCCGGTGCTCCATGGCTCCTCAGCCTTGCCTGCCTGGTGTTTGGTGGCACTCCAGGTCCTGCGGTCTGGAGTGCCAGCCAGGCCTTTGCACCATGGCCAGCTCAGCTTGGAGAAAGGATTTCTGTTGGTATGTAACCTCCCTCCAGGTCTCCTGCTGTGTGCTGCACTCTTGACTGAGCTACTCTTCAGGGTGCCTGGTAGCAAAGCCCAGGTTGTCATTGATGCCATAGGAGGCATTTGGTCCAGTGACACGCACCTGGTGCGGTCACTTGAAACAGCTGATAAGAAGTTAGTCCTGGAGGTTACTCTAGGCCATGTTTTAATGTGTGCGTGTCAATGTACGTATGTGTGTATGTATGTATTCTTTTTGAGATAGGGTCTCATAACCCAGGCTGGTGTCAAAATTGCTACATAGCAAGGGATGACTTTGAACTTTTGATCCTACAGCCTCTATCTCCCTGGCGCTGGGACTCCAGCTGTCTGCTGCCACACTCAGCTGGTGTGATGTGGGTCATTGCAGCTGTGAGGCTTCATGTTTCTCTGAGCAATGCCACTGCCTGGGACATGGCAGCCTCTCCTATGCCCTCCTCCCTCTCAAGTGACCTCTACAACCCTTGCTCTTCCTGTGAGAAGCCTTTGCTGGCCACTCCCTCCAGAAGCCACAGACCTGCATCAGTCTCTGTCAGGCTGCTCTTGTCTTCTCTGTCAGTGCTGGCCTCATTGTCTCTCTCACATGATTATAGGTGCCAGGAGGTCACCCATCTTACAAAGTACTGCATGAATGGTATCAGTCCAGAGACAGGAGGCAGTGTTATACTGTCTCCGCCTCTAGCGTGGTGATCTCAGTGTCACTTTTATATCTTGTTCTTGCAAGAGTAGGTTTTGCAGATGATGACAGAACAGGTTTCTTTGAGCTCTGGCATTCTGCCATGTTATTACAAAAATTTTAGAAGTGTGTGTGTGTATGCACAGGCACTTGTGTGTGCATGGGCATATACATATGTGTCACGTGATCTAGTGGCAGTTGGAGGACCGTCTTTGGAGTAAGTTTTCTTCTACCATGTGACCCCTTAGATATTGAACTCAGATCATCAAGCTTGGAAGCAAACACTTTTACTTCCCATGCCATCTTTGTGGTCCTTTTCTTATAACTAAAACTATTTTTATACTTATTTCATTATTCTATGTGTATTAGTATTTTGATTGAAAGTATATGTATACATCACATGTATGCCTAGTGTCCAGGAATGTCAGAAGAAGATGCTGGATCTCCTGGGACTGGAGTTACAGACAGTTGTGAATCACCATGTGGGTGCTGGGAATTGAATGCAGACCCACTGCAAGAGCAATAAGTATTTAACCACTAACCACTGAGCCCAGTGGTTGAAAATCTCTCCAGCCCCCTATTATTAAAATTTTGGTCACTACATTTACAACATTGGTTCTTATATCATCTAATAATAATAATTTAAAAAGCTAACTGTTACTATGTCCCCAGTAGCCATATGAGATGGGACAATTACTGGCCTTTTCTGAAGGAAGTGGGATGGTCCAAAGGCCTTGGCTGGAGTGAAGGAGTCTGCTCTGGGCCAGCACTGTGGCCCTAGCTCTCACACTTGGTACCACTGCACAGTGCCACCACCCCACACATCTGTATACCTACCTATCTTCTGCAGCTGCAGGAATTCCCAGGGACCACCCCTCTCATACACAAGAGTGTGACCTGGCTAGAGGAGAGAGCTCCAAGCTCCTGGACCAAAGAGCAGGTAGAGGTCTGTCCTTCCTTCCTTCCTTCCTTCCTTCCTTCCTTCCTTCCTTCCTTCCTTCCTTCCTTCCTTCCTTCCTTCCTTCCTTCCTTCCTTCCTTCCTTCCCTCCTTCCCTCCCTTCTTCCCTCCCTCCCTCCCTCCCTCCCTCCCTCCCTCCCTCCCTCCCTCCTCTTCTTTCTTTGTCTTTCTCTTCCCCTCAGTAACTGGCTTCTCTCCTCTCTCTTGGTGTGTGTGTGGTTAGTGCTAGAGCTCTGTGCTGGGTGGTGGGGTCTCGGAGAGATGATATCCAGTCTCTGGGAGGCTGAGGTTGGGGTGAGAGACTCCCATATGGAGACCACAGGCAGACTGTGGTAGGCGGGTGAGGAGTGAGGGGCAGGAGGCTAGACAGGGCTTCCAGCCAGGCCTAGACAGGCATCTCTCCATCAGGAGGTACTGGGTCTCCCTCCTCCAGGATCCATAGCAGAGAACAGGTACCAGCTCTTTATGGTGACTTCACTGGGTCTTGGAAGCTTTGGAGCCCTTAGAGGTATCTGATGTCCAGCTGCACCTCACCCTTGCTTCACCTGCAGAGCTGGTACTGCGAAGGTGGATCCAGTGGGAGGTACAGTGAATACTCCTGAGCCAACCACCAGCAGGGTCTACACCTTTGTCCTGGGCTTTATCTGTTCCTACCAGGGCTGGGAGGCAAAGAGTTGCTCCCTCTACCTGGCATTCTTCCCTGTGCTCACCATAAGCATGGAAGAGTCGTGTGTGTGGAGTTGGCTATGGTCTCTCTACCTCTACATCCTGTCCCTCTCCTGCCCATTTTCTCCACATATTGCACACCCTCTGTGGATTCTTTGCAGGGTGTCTGTGGAGACAGGGCTAGTCAGACTACAGTACAGCTTTGAAAGTTAGAAAATTGCTGGCTAGAGCTCTGGGGAGTTCACTGAATCAAGAATAGCCACTGGGGAACCGTGGGAAAAGGAGCTAGGTCCTCCAAGTGTAGGCGACTGTCAATTGGCACCAGCAGTATGTAGAGCCTTGAGGGATGGGATCAGGCTGTATTCCTGTGAATTGGCTGGCACCTTGGAGCTCATGCCCTGCAATGGAGTGCCTAACCCAGTCTTGATATTCGGATGCCTGGAGTGGATGCGCCATGCTGAGCTGACCCACCTTGGGACTGGGAGGGATTGGAAGGAGGAAGAAGGGTGGACGAGCAGGAGGATACATGGGAAAAAAAAGACCTTTTTTTATTTTTTAAAATAATTTAAAAAGAAAGAAAGAAAGTTAGAAAATGGAAGCAAAGGATCAGACAAAAAGCCAGGTGGATGTCTGAGCATGTGGACTTGCTGAGTTGAACCTACAACATTGAGAATGTGGGTCTGAACAACAGCTGCTACCCAGGTGACTGTGCCCAGGGCAGTCACCTTATAGCTCTGGATATAAGGCTGCTGTAGCAGGTAGGCTCAACTGCTCCTGAGCCTCCAGCATGATACTCTCCCACTCAGTGGGAGGCCAAATGGCCAGGCTCCCCCTTGCTCCAACGACCTACACCTAGTAACAGGTAAGGGCTGTTGTGTGGGACTGGCCTGCTATCTGGGCTTGCTTCCTTTTTAACAACTGTTTTGCTTCATTTTACTTTGTTTGAGACAGTACCTCTAATGTAGCCTGGGCTGGCCTCCATCTTACAATATAGCTCAGACTGGCCATGAACTCATAGAAATCCTCCTGCCTCGGGCTCCCTAGTTTGGGATTACAGAATGAGCTACCATTTCCCTCTTCTCCTGTCTTTGTTGCAACTGGCCAGTGGGACTGCTGCTCTGCCGGGGACGAGTCTTTCTGGTCTAGGCACAGCCCAGAGCAGCCGACAATGGGAAATCCTACTCCCAAGCCCAGAGGACGGCCTCTATCTGGGCCACTTTGGCAATAGGATGAGCACATGTAAGTGCTGGGATGTCAGGTCTTTTTGGCATCCTAAGAAGGCACCTACAGAGGCTCTGGTGACCCAAGCACCGTCCCCTTTCCGGAAAGAAACTGTAGATCTGTCCAAGTGCCAGCATCTGGGTGACAGTGGTGGCCTTCAGTGAGCGATGGTCCTGTTGGCCTCAGTGTGGGCTGAATTCTGAGCCAAAAGACCAAGGTCACAAGCCCTTCCCTGTCCACTGCCCTACCCCATACCACTCATACATTACTCCTACCGAGGGGTAGGTGCTGGGGGAGTCTGGGACGGGAGGGCTGCTATCCAGACCTGTTGTTCCCCTGCTTTGCAGCAGCTATGGCAAAGGGACTTGAACTGCAAGGTCATTTGGCTCTTTCTCTCCCACCCCCATCCACCTGGGTGGCAGCAGTTCCCCGGCTCCCTCCCCTCCACAGCTTCTGCCGCAGCCGCAGCCTTTGGCTCAGTAGAGCTTGCTGCAGAGACTGCTGCAGGCTAGGGGCACACTGGAGGAGAGAGAAGAAAGCATCCTTCAAGCCAGCAGTAACCCTGCAGTGTCTGACCTCGGTTCAACTCACAGGAGTTTACCTGCAGTCAGCTGCCCCAGACACATACGTATGCCTTGGGCCCTCAGTGGGGTCTCCTGATGAAGCTGCATGGGCTATGGATGTGACCCTGGTCAGATCCCCTGCTGCAATGTAGCAGTGACTCCAAATGGCTGTGCAGAGGAATCGGGGCTTTAACTGCAGAGGGTCAGTAGTTTGTGTTCTGGGGTTTGAACTTCTAACTATTGTGTTCACAGGGCCCAGGCCTCAGGAGTTGGCCTCCCTCACTACCTTGTACTCATAGGCACTCTACCAACGCAGTTTCCTTCTATACGGTAGCCTTTGGAAGGGGGTGGGAGGGAAGGACACTTCTGGAGGTTGTCCCCTGGACAGTGTCTCTATCCAGGCTCCAGGGAAAGGAGCATGCTGCATGGCTAGAGTAACTGCCCTGTGCCTCTCACCAGGGACCAAAGCAGCCAAGATGGTCCCAGGTAGCACCAGCTGTCCTGACTTTTCTTCTGCCGCGACTTGAGGCTTTGTGCACTTGCTCAGCAGAGCAGTGTCCCTTCCCACCCATCTGCTGTGTTGTCTGCAGACTGAGCTGGGGTAGCTGTAGCCTCATGTCCAGAGAGAGGGCGATAGGAGAAACAGCAGCCACCAGGCTCACCTCTGCTCTCACAGTCCTTATTTTTAACCATCCCAGAAGACATAGCTGAGGGCTGCAGCTGGCTTTTAGTAGTTTTCCCTTTGTTTCGTTAAGATAATCTATTTTTGCTGGGAGGGGGTTACGGGTTCATTTCCGGAGACATGACCCTCAGCTCACCTTTTATAATGCTGAGAAGCAATGGTAGCGTTCTCTGGGTGATTTTCTGCATTAAATTAGATAACATCCATGGAGGTACTTAATGAAGAGAGATGCTCCCCAAATTTACCAGGAAAAGAACGATCTTAAAATGCTCATTCCAACCAGTGTTGGCTTAGTGTTGGACACCCTGTAATTGGTCCATAATACTCTTAGTCCTGTCTTCGTTGACCCCATATACATTTCCATGTATTGACAATCTGCATAATATATTTTAACAGCTCTATATTTTTGTTCAGCTCTATTTATATCTCAGAATATGCAGTATAAATTCTATAACTAGACATTTTGGCTGTTTCCAGTTTTTGCTATTTTAAATAGTACTCTCTGAAATTTTCTTGAGATCAAATTCACATTCTGTAAAATTCACAATTTAAAGTTTGTGACTCAGTGTGTTTTAGTACTTTGCAATATTATGCAGCTAAGTCTCTACTTCTAGAACATTATGATCATTAACTATTTCCTCTCTAGTATATTTCTACAGTGGAGTCACTGGGCCCAATGTGGCAAGCGGTTTCAAGCCATCTTCCATCCCTTAGCCTGAGCAGGATGACAGGGTTCAAAGCCATTATCCGCCCTGGACTCAGGAGCACCATTAGGAGCTGAGTTTACTGAGTCTTTCTTTGAGTTGGCCATACTGTTTGTACTTTCTCTTTTCAATAATGTGGATTTCAGTTGGCAACCATTAACCTGGGAAAGGATGTGCAAAGCCAGTACAGACCCTCTTGAGAAAAAAAAAAAAAAACAACCCCCCCCCCAAAAACCCAAAAAACCAGTTCCTCACAACTAGCAGTTCCTGGACCAAGACAGCACATTGAGTAGTGCCAGTGCCTGGCTTCCCGTTCGCTGCTCAACTGCTGAGCCCTATTCACAGTCTCTTTCTCCTTCACATGTGGCCCAGGCCATACCCCTAATCCTTCATAGCTGACCGGTTTGGGAGCAGGAGCTGTACTAAACACAGGCACAGCCCTAAGCCTGAAATGAGGGAATAAAGGTAGCTCTCCTCTGCTCATCAGGTAGGAAACCCCAGGCAAACAATTTCCCCAGCATCAAGAAGCCTGTAGATAAAAATAGGAAAGGGGCCACTCGGGGATTTAGGAAATTAATGAATACTAAGCAGATATCGGGCTTTTAAGGACTCTGGCGCGCTCTCTCCATCAAAAATTCATCTGTTCTTAAAGCCACAACCATCCTCTCTTTGCTTAAATCTGCTCTAATTCGCTGATTTGTATCAGGTGTGGGTTTTCATGTTTGAGCATCTCTGAAGCTGGGCTTGCCATCGAGGGTGCCAGGCTGAGCCAGCTTCTTCCCAAGGTTATAGTTAGCCAGATTTGAGTCTCGGGCTTGATTGAAGTCCATTGTTGACTCATCTTGTCTTCCTGTGACCTTTCAGGGATGACCAGCTGATGTCAAGTCAATGCTCTTCAGAAACAGCAGAGTTTAAATGAATAGCATCGTGGTGTCCTTGTACGGTTCTCATAAAATGCCAACTGCCTTTAAAGAAGTGTTTATATTTTATGTGTATAAGCATCTTGCTTGAATATATGTCTGTGCATCATACAAGTTCCTGGTGCTTGTGGGAGTCAGAAGAGGGTGTCAGATCCCATGGACCTGGCATTAGGGAAGGTTGTAAGCCACCATGTGGATGCTGGGAACTGAACCTTGGTCTTCTGTAAGAGCAACAAATGCTGAGCCATCTCCAGCTCCCTGCAACTACCATTTTTAAAAGATAGCTTTTTAAAGGACTCTATTTTTATTTATTAGTTTATTGTTGAGACAGGGTCTCACTTTGTAGCTCTGCCTGTCCCGGAACTCACTGGCCTCAGACTCACAGAGATTTGCCTCCCAAGTGCTGAGATTAAAGGTGTGGGCCACCACTGCCTGACTCTGTTTTTACTTTGTACGTGTGTGCGTGCGTGTACGTGCGTGTGTGCATGTGTGTTTGTGTGTGTGCGTGCGTGTACGTGCGTGTGTGCATGTGTGTTTGTGTGTGTGCATGCATGTGTGTGTGTGTGTGTGTGTTTGTATATGTGAGTGCAGTATCTGTGGAGTCCAAAAGAGGACAAAAAAAATCCCCTGAGCTGGAGTTCAGGTATTTGAGGCTGCTAGGAATCAAACTCAGATCTTCTGGAAGTGTGGCGAATGCTCTTAACCATTGGCTCATTTCTTTAGTCCTCTTAAGATTTTATTATTTTCAAATAGTCACCATGTCTCTCCAGCAGTGCAGGTTCTGAAGTCTCAGGATGCCTGTTAAGAATAAGCATGCCCAGTTTTACAGGTCTAAGCTGGGATTGCCTCCACTTTATCTATTTGGATTGAGTATTAACTAGATTACAGGTAAAATAATGCTTAGAAAACACATGCAAAATAAATATAACTGTAATAAGAAATGCAAACATGTTTTAATTTAAGATTTTTATTTTGTACTCCTGGAAATGATCCCAGAGCCTCGAGCAAGATAAATAGTCTACCACTGTACCATATTCAAGCTCCTACAAATTTTTTACTTCAAAAAAAATCTTTAGAACATTTATTTATTTATTATTTATGTATGGGTATATGCATGCCATGGCACACGTGTGGAGGTCAGATGATAATTCATGACGTTGGACCTACAGATTGAATTTAGATGTCAGGCTTGTCAATGGGCACCTTTAGCCATAGGCTGTCCGTGTGGCCTCCCCCTGTTATTCAGGAACACTTCAATAGCACTTGTGTGTGTCCTGGGACTCGATCCTATCTCCGTCCTCAATTCTGAGTGTACTTCTGCCTGAATGTGTGTGCACTTTCGTATGCACATGCGTGTACACATGTGTGCTTGTTGGGAGCCAATTGTCTCCCTTAACCATTCTCCACATTATTTATTTTAAGTTAGGGTCCCTTTGTGACCTCAGCTATTGCTAGGACCCCTCCTGTCCCCACCTCCTCAGGGCTGGAGTGGCCGGTGTGCACTGCCACACCCTGCTTTTTACATGGGTGCTGGGACTCTGATCTGAGAGCTTCACATGTATATGACATGTACATTGCTGAGTCAGGTCCCCAAGTAATGTCCCCATCTCAGCCTTCGCTTCCCTTTGCTCCTGTCACACATGTTCATGTCCTTAAATAATGTACTGCTAAATGTTAGTGCGGAGCCACGCTCTACAGCAGCTTCTGGTTGTTTATCTCTGCTGTGGTTCTGAGATTGGAACCCAGGGTCACGTGTGCTGGGTAAGGCTCGGCTGCCAGGCTCCACCCCGCCTTCATTTTGCCTCTTCATCCTGCCTCCCTTTGCAAGCTTCAGGTGTCTTTTCTGCTCTGACTTCCCCAGGTCCTTCTGGTCTGTAACAACCCCACTGAACTGCCAAGTTCATTACTTGTTAAGACTGTTCATGTGGGCCAGTTTATAGCCAAATTATTTATTTACTATGACTTTACTTACTTTTCTTTGTGCTCGCACTCACATTTGTGTATGCGCATGTGTGTGCTGTACCCTCAGAGACCAGAAGAGGGTGTCAGATCCCCTGGAGCTGGAGTTACAGGCAGTTGTGAGCTGACTGGTGTAGGTGTCAGGAACTGAACTCTGATCATCTGTAAAAGCAGGGAATACTCTTAACTACTGATCCATCTTTCCAGCCCCTCTTTCCTCTTCAAATAAGTTCTTACTTGATCTGAGCAGTGCTGCCCTTGTGACATCGTGTGCCAGCATGTGTGTGCATTTGTTCCTTCTGCTGTTGATTGGGTGGAAGCGTCAGTACTTTACATAGCAGATGCACAGCACCTCTGTCCCCACTGTGCCCCTCGGGTGCAGACATGAATAGCCAGCATCAAGTGGGCTGGAAAAGGCAAGCCCGCAGCATTGGAGGCTCAAGCCCATAGGTGCTCAGAGTGCATAGGACTCAGCTGCACAGAGGCAAACGCAGCAAAGCTTTGGAAAGTGACTACGCTTTGTGCCAGGCTTTCAGGTATGCTCTGTGGGTGAGGTGGTGACTGTACTGGACATTTACAAGCTGGGACACCCAGGACTATGACGAAGTTAGGGTAGATGCTTTGATGCTTGTGTCTGTGTTGAAGTCAGGGGTCATCAGAGCACACATACCTTAGTCTAGGAAGGATGGTTTCCCTAGCCCTGGTCACATGATTCCTTTCCATGTAGCACCAGGTCACAAGTGGCAAGCTTTGGGCTTGGTGTACCAGGCACGACCCTTCACCTTTACTCTGGCCATTCCCACCTGTCAGCAGCCGTCTACCTTCACCTCGATGCCAATACATGTGACACATACATGGTCTCCTTTCCATTTGTGTCCCATCCTCCCATCTGTGAGTGTCACCACAGGCCCAGTTTGAGGATCTGTCTTTGTCCCCTCCCTCCCCTCTTCCCCTCATACTGTTCTCTTCTGTTGACAAGTCCGGTCAGTTCCAGACAGAAATGATTGCTTCCTCAGCCATTGCTCTAGCGGGAGCCTGGCCACCCCTTCCATCTCTTTCTGCTTCCACAGCCTCACCACATAGCAGGCCAGGGCTCCGCTCTCAGTGTGGCTCAGGCCTGCTCCACTGGGGCCATCCAGAGGTTTCCCGTGGTGTCCAGAGCACTGTGCCTTTACCTGCTTCATCCCACAGGACCCCAACTCCCCTCCAGCCTCCTTGTTGCTTCTCTCTGTCCAGCCCCAGAGGGCCAGTCTCGCTTCCCCTTGAGGCTCTCTTCACCTGAAATGCCCTGGTCTTAGAGGAGCCTTCCAAGAACCTCTGTCACAGCTCACAGTCTTATTTCCTTTTCCCCTTACCTCTTCTCACCTCGTTTTCATGTTCCCCGGCTAAGTGTGCCCTTGCCACCGTGAGTCACCGGTGGTGTTTTGAGTCCTGTCTAGTGGTCAGATACAGTAAGCAGCACACATTAGGGGTGCCCGTCAGAGCCAGCACCAATTCTTTCTCTTTCTCAGCCCTCTACCCTCCTCCTGCCCTGGCCAGGTTACCCATCCTGCTGGCCAGTGCCCAGCAAGGATGCCAGCAAGCATCTACAGATTTTTCTGCCTAGCCCTGAGTCTAGAACCTTCCCAAGACAACTACTGAACAGGCCCAGGGGGATGATCCCTTCTCTTAGAGTGGTTCTTGATGGAGGGAGGTTGCCCCAACCCTTCCCTCTCCGGTCTCATACTGAGGTTTCAGTAGGCGCACCTTGCAATGAGTTCTTTGGACGAAGGAATGTGAATGTCAGGACAAGTGATGGGTAGTGTCTTACCACTTCAGGGACCCTTCTGACAGCCCCCCTGTCACTCAGGCCGAGCCAGTTTCTATGAGGAGTATGGCGTCATCCGTGACACACTGCAGAACCACCTGACTGAGATCCTCACACTGGTGGCCATGGAACTACCTCAGAACATCAGCAGCTCAGCCGCCGTACTTCAGCACAAGCTACAGGCCTTCCAGGCCCTGCGGGGGCTACAGAAAAGCAGCGCCATCCTGGGCCAGTACCAGGCCTATAGTGGCCAGGTGCGTCAAGAGCTTCAGAAGCCAGACAGTTTCCAGAGCCTGACACCAACCTTTGCAGGTAGGTAGAGCCAGCAGCTGTGGGGCCACCACCTTCTGGAAGCAGCTGTTACACCCAGTGCCCTTTGAAGCATGGTGGCCGGGCTTCAAAGAATCTTTACAGGAGTGCTCGGAACATGGTGATCACCACCCCCTAGACCTCCTGTCATTTTAAAGCCTGTATCAGCCTCCATTCAGTCCCAGAAAGGTCACCTGAGGGCGTGCCTGTGAGGGTGCCACTATCATGGGTTGTGCTTTTGTCTTCCATAATACAGCAAACCTCTGTCCAGCCAGAGCCAAGGAATGTCCCTGTGGACAGACACCACATTGGCCAACAGATACCTGCTAGAGCCACCTGGAAAGTTGGGGAAAGTGGCTGTCTCCTGTCAAGTAGAGATGATGGCCATGAGACAGCCCCACATATAAAAGCATTTGATGCTCTGAGCAGTGTATGTACCCTTCCTATCCCTCCCTCCTCACACACCCAAAAAGCAGGTACAGTTATTATCCTCATTGGTGAGGGTACAAGGCAAGGTCACAGTCAGGCTTGAATTTGCTCAGTACGTCAGTGCCTGACATCTATGACTATGGCGTGCATGCACATGTACGCTCATGCACACGCACGCACACATTATACTCCACAGACTCCTTTTCACACACCTCCACCCATGTTTGACTTTGGTACTATGGAGGCTTTGCACAAAGCAACACTGCCTCAGGACACCACCCCTGTCCATCAAAATCCAGCGTGCTCCTTTTGCCCCACCAGAGAGCCTTCTATGGCAGTCTCCAAGCCCAGTTAGACCAGGTCTCTTAGAGGGACCTCAGAGCACTGCTGTTATGGCCATAGAATTAACCCGCTACCTGTTTCCATCCCTGCCTGGGAAGAAGAAACAAAAGGTGAAGACAGAGCAAAATGGGGGCTGGCCAGGGGCACTGAGTGCAAAGCAAACTGTGGCAAGCTCTCGGGCTACGGTATCACTGTTCTTTCTCCACCTTAGGTGTCCTTGTCCACATCGACAACCTACGCTGGGAAGGTGTCCCTTTCATCCTGATGTCTGGCAAGGCCTTGGATGAGAGAGTAGGCTATGTTCGCATCTTGTTTAAGAACCGGGCATATTGCACCCAGAGCGAGAGACACTGGACGTCGGAGCAGAGCCGGTGCCTGCCCCAGCAGATCATTTTCTACATTGGACATGGTGAACTGGGCCACCCCACCATCTTGGTCAGCCAGAACCTGTTCAAGCCCTCCGTACCTACCCAGAGCTGGAAGGAGGTGCAGGACCAGTCTGGGCTCCACATTTTTGGTCGTCCTCTGTCTGATTACTATGCCTATAGACCTGTGAGGGAGCAAGATGCTTACTCCACCCTCTTGTCTCACATCTTCCACTGCCGCAAGGAGTCCTTTATCACCACAGAGAATCTGCTGGCTTCCTGGGTCTTCTGGACCCCCTTACTGGACAGTCTGGCCCTTGAAGTTCCACGCCTCTACCCTGGGGGAGCAGAGAATGGCCATCTGCTGGATTTTGAGTTCAGCGGTGCTCAGCTCTTCTTCTCACAGCAGCTAGAGGTGCTGATACCAGAGGTAGGGTCGGTCCCAAAGCCCAGTGACTTCCAGGTCCTCAGGGCCCAGTACAGAGATAGCCCACTGATCACTGCCTGGCCAGAGGAGCTGATCTCTAAGCTAGCCAGTGACATTGAAGCCACCGCAGTGCAGTCTGTACGACGCTTTGGCCAGTTCCACTTGGCACTGTCGGGTGGTTCAAGCCCCATAGCCCTCTTCCAGCAGCTGGCCATGGGGCATTACAGCTTCCCCTGGGCCTACACACACCTCTGGCTGGTTGATGAGCGCTGTGTGCCTCTCTCAGACCCAGACTCCAACTTCCAGGGTCTGCAGGCTCACCTGCTGCAGCATGTCAGGGTACCCTACTACAACATTCACCCCATGCCGGTACACCTGCACCAGAGGCTTTGTGCTGAAGAGGACCAAGGTGCCCAAACCTATGCCAGCGAGATCTCAGCCCTGGTGGCTAACAGCAGCTTTGACCTGGTGCTGCTGGGCATGGGCACTGATGGGCATACAGCCTCCCTGTTCCCACAATCACCCACTGGTCTGGATGGCGATCAGCTGGTGGTGCTGACAGAGAGCCCATTCAAGCCACACCAACGCATGAGCCTCAGCCTGCCCCTCATCAACCGTGCCAAGAAGGTAGCTGTCCTGGTCATGGGAAGGACAAAACGTGAGATCACCATGCTGGTGAGCCGTGTGGGCCGCGAGCCTAAGAAGTGGCCCATCTCGGGTGTGCTGCCTCTTTCTGGACAGTTGGTTTGGTACATGGACTATGAGGCCTTTCTGGGATGACAGGCACATTCTCTTCTCAGTCACTCCCAGCCCCTCTGTCACCCGTTCAATGTGCCCCAGCTGCCCGGAGCCTGGTGCCAGAGCCAGGCCCCAGGGAAGAGAGGAAAAAACTGGCCACTTCCTGGGCCCAACTGGTTCTGTATAATTATGGTACCCAGACCCCCCAAACAAGGCAGAACTTGGACCTCAGAACCCAGACAGGAGGGAAACCCTGAGGCCTCTACCATTTACTCATCAGATCTACAACACAGTATAAGAGAGGGAGAAGGCTGCATGGTGAAGAGCTGATGTTGTGTTCAAAGACTAGCCAGTGACCCTTGGATTGTTTCTGTAGGACAAGGGGCCAGTGTTGGTAGAGAGAAGGGTGAGACTCCTGGGGAATGAGCCAGGCATGAGTAGAAATGATCCTCATTGCACTGGGCAGCCTGCCTCTTCTGGAGTCCCTCCATCCCTCTGTACATGTAGCTCATGTCTGGTCTGCCTTCAGGCAGCTTATGCCTGCTCAGTGCCTTCTGGCCACCATCTCCGTAGCCACCATCCTGTGCATTCACCATTGCCTCCCAGCCACTCTCTATATACGGGTGGGACAGACACACACTGCCATGTTACACCCCCTCCCGAAAATCTAAAGACCTGGGCTCCCCTTTCCTCACTGAGAACTTTTCTGCCATCACTGATCTATTAAATCGGGCTCTCTGTCTGTTCCTGGGGGTGACTACAGCTCACAGCCTCTTTCTAGGGCACATGTGGCCTATTCCCAGCACTAGGGGGCAGGCTGCAGCTAACTCTCAACTACCTCACTAAGGTCTCCAAACCTGGCAGCTGTCTCCACCTCTCCACCACTAACCTGGCAGCACTGGGACCAGGACAGACAGCTCCTAACAGCAGCCTCCTCCGGGGCCTTTGCATTTTTATTTTTTAAAAGAAGGCTGACACCATAAAGCAAACGTCTCAGGGCACGCATAGCTTTTGTTCCGGTCTCCTGTTTAGTCATGTGGACAAAGTAGGGCATAGAAGGGTTACCATGGCCCTTGCCTCACAGTCATGCTCTGTGTCAGTCACACAGCCCCTTCAGAATTTTCCCAGAGAGGGGCTTTCATTTGGTGGGGAGCAGCAGGAAGTCTGTTTCTGTACTTTTGGTTGATTGTACTTTTGATCCCAAGCAGTTCACAGAAAAGCCTTGCTTTCACTAGAGATGTGTCTACAGAGTAGCCTGAGCTGGGGCTCTGTATGAAAGGCACTCTTGTTAAAGTACTGCATACTCTGGCCTCCGGTCACCCAGACTGGCAGAACACCTCTATTGCAAGAGAGCTGCGCTGAGCAGAGAGCGAACAATGCCCAGGGGTCCTTTTCTGGCTGGCATTGCTTACTTTATGGCTGGCATCGAAGATAGTTGCAGGTGAGGTTCCACCTTTGGCCATGTGGGGGAGCTCATGTGCCACCTCTCACATTCCATCCAACCGTCATTTCTTTGTTTTATGCTCTGCCTCTCTGGCTTCTTGGCCCCAGTACATACTCATCTGCTTTTTAAGGACTTACCCTCTGAAGTTTCAAAATCAGAGAGGAAGGGGCCTTGACTGTCTCGTGAGTTAGGGTGAACAGGCTTTGTGCCACTACTGAATAACAGTGAGTCACCGTCCAGCCTGAGCCTAGAATGTCCTGTTCTTACCCAGAAGAATGACTCGCCTAGATCTGTGAGGAGTTGCACAGGGCAGGCCAGTGTGGGGAAATACCAAAGATTTCCTTTCCGGAAGCAAATACTAATAAACTCTCATTGGAAAGCTTGGCGAGAGAAACTGTGTATGTTCTTTGGCATACACCTGTGCTTTCCCTCCGCCCCAGGGTTAGGAAGGAGTGATGCTCAGAGTCAGGACCACCAACTGCTGCTCTTCAGACCTTGTGGACCATCATCCAGGGCAAGCAGTGCGCTTTACATCACCAATAAGTCATATAATCTATGTCGAGTCTCAGAAAGGAGTTCTCAGTTTAGGACCTGGGATATCCTCAGTTTTCTATTTTTCATTAAAAAAAAAAAATCGTTGCTTGCAAACCACTTGTGTTGAGTTGATGACAGTGTGAAGAGCACAGCCTTCGCCAGCTTCCTGCCTGTCAGGAAGTGGGGATCTGAGGCTGGAAAGAGACGTGTGTGTTCCTGAGGATTGGGGGCGGGTGGTGGCGGCATATGGTCACTTGTGTCTGCGGACACAGCTTTCCTTTCCTAAAATCTACTTCCACTCAGGCTCCCCCAGTGAAGTGAGGTCTCTACAGCTGTGGGGACCCCTGGCCTTGCAGGCATTTGCCCTGGGCTGGCTCAGAGCCCTGGTGGATGCTGCTGACTTCATCCCCATCACTCCCTTGGGGACAGGAAGGGGGTGATGAAACAGATGTTAACCACTAGTACACCTTGTCCTGTTGACAGCCCATCTTGCTGCTGGTGGGACCTCAGTGACTGATTATTTGAAAGTGAAGTCCAATGGCAGCCATAAACTCTGTTAGATTCTGGAGCCCATTTCCAGAAACCTGGGGGGGGGGGTGCCTTTTTTTTTCCCCCTAGGGAACCCACGGAGGCCTCACATGGCAGAGTCAGGTTCCCTGAATGTTCATGATTCCTCTATGGGAAGGTCTTAAGGACATGTGAGTGGCAGAGGAACTTAGGGTGACATACCAGTTAGCATCTCCAACACAAACACTTCGGCTTGTGAGGGGCTCCTGGATGTCACAAACGATTCTGATTATCAGTCCTGGGCTAATTAGTTTGTATTAAATGGTCCCATCTTTTCTTTGATTAATTTTTTATTTTATTTTATGTGCATTGGTGTTTTGCCTGCATATGTGTCTGTGCATATGATCCCCCTGGAAATGGAGTTACAGACAGTTTTGAGCTCCTGTGTGGGTGCTGGGAACTGAACCCAGGTCCTCTGGAAGAGAAAGTTGTGCTCTTAACTACCAAGCCATCTCTCCAGCCCGTGTTCCCTGCTTCTTACTGCTCAACAAAAAATATTCTCTTCATACTTTGGTCCCTAAATTAGCAGTGTACTCAGAGCTCCCTGCCACATGGACCTATACCTTAGACCTGTCCCTTAGGGCCTTCACACAAAACCAGCCTTGGTCTTCCCAGTTCTCTTTGCTGCCCAGTTCTCACCCTGACAGAGAACCAGGGGATGAAGAAGCTTCCAGAAAACCTAAGTGGGGATATTTCTTGGCATTTAATTTTCAGGAATTTCGTTGCATGTCTTCCACAATTTGTGCGCAGCCCCACAGAGTGTCTCTGCAGCAGATCTCCAGCCGTATCTTTATCTTAAACAGCCGGGCCTCAGTTTCCTGGTAGAAAAACCACCTGGCAACATCAGGTGTCAGGGAACGAGCCACGCTGTGGATGGGTGGTGGAGGGAAGTCACGTTGGTTGGTCAGCACCTGCCTGCCCTGGAAATGACACTGCGGAGGGACCAAGGGCCTGAAGGGCTGCTCTCTCCACGTGTCACAGACTGCACAGGTCATGAGTGTGGTGATATATTTAATAAAACCAGTCTGGAATATCAGAGAACAGATCCACCCATGGTCAAGTGAGGAGGAGGGTCAGAGAGTGGCCTTTAGTCCCAGCATGGGAAAGACCAGGAGTGGTAACCTATGCCTTTAATCCCATAGCCCCGGAGACAGAGATCTTTCTGTGTTTCTGTGAGTTTACGCCTAACTACCAAACAGTAGTAGCTCACACCTTTAATCCTAACTCTAGAATATGATGCAGAGTTGAACCCAGAAGTGAAACATCACAGTGAAGAAGACTAAGGTTCCAGACTGGTTTTATTAAATATATCATATGTCACCGCACATGAGGCTGTCTCCTGGCCCAACTGGAGAAAAGCTGTTCTCTGTTTTCCCCTCCCCTAGCTCCCAGCTGTCTCGAGCACCTTCCACTCCAGTGTCTTAGCCCCCAAGTGCAGCAGCCCAGGGACCTTGGCATTTGAACACGTACTCATGCCTTGGTTTGGCAGCACATCCATGGGGGAAAGGATTGCACTCAGGAGCTAGTCAGAACCCATCCTGAACAAGCAGTTGGGGTGGGTCTATACTGCTCTGTCTGGGCCCATTTTAATTGCATCGATGGATGATGCCCAGTTGAAGATAGGATCAGATGACCCTGCCTACACTTATACTTGAGCCCATCAGAGCTGGCATTAGCTGCACCCACATTCAGTTGGTTGCATGCAGGCCTTTGCTTTCCTCATGCTGCATCTCCTGTGGGCTATCTAGACACAAAGCTGCCCTTCCCACTCCTCACAGAACTAACCCTACAGGTATCCCAAAGCTGTGGCCTCTGGGAAGGGGAGCAGGTATGAATCCAAAATGTGTTCCTGGAAGATGTGAGGGGAAGATAACTTCCAGGAACACCAAATCCTGCTTTCTGCAGGCTGTTTACACCTACTGCAAGGCTCCTCACACCTAGAGATGGGTGTGAGGAATCCCAAGACTCCAGCGCCTCGCTGAGCAAGGTATCAATTCACCACTGCTGTTGCCAGCATGAAATATCCTGGCAACTGATCTGAGGGCGCTTCACTGTCATCTATCAAGCTACGGGATTGGAGATGGCTTAGATGTATATGGTCCCTCCAGCCAACAAACATTGGGAATATATTTATTTGCATCCCAGGGGATGTCCATGTCTGTGTGTGACTATGGACAGGATCTCAGATTAATGACATTCAGTGTAGTGGGATTTAGGTATTATTTGGGGAAGCTTAAAGGCATAGCTTTAGGGTATCAAGAGTTTAAATAGGGCGTGGCTAGATTTTATTGAGACTTGGAGCATATTGACCCTTTTTTTGGTTTTTTTTTGTGGTTTTGGAGAGTAGATTAGTCATCTGGCATGAGACAGCTTTATTTTTTTTAATTGTTTTAGGTTTAATTTGCATTGTGTTTCTATATTTTTAATAAATATTAATTTTTATATATTACAAGTAAATAATTCTACAATATCTGGTGCCAGTGAAATAATTCTACAATAATTCTGTTCATTCTTTGACCTTCAAGAGTGAGTTTTGTTAAAGCCCTGTGTTACTTCAGTGGCTGGTATTTTAAAGGAAGCCTAGTATCTTCTCTTTCCCTTTCTGTTGAGTGACAAGTATCTGCATTTGCCTACATGGGCTGGTTATGATGCATTATGGGAGTGTAGCTCAACTGATAGAGCACTTGGCTAACATGCAGAAAGCCCCAGGTTCGGTTCCCAGTGCCACATAGCTGGGAATGCTGATGCACACCTTTAGTCCTAGCACTAGGAGGTGGAGGCAGGAGGACCAGGAATTCAGGGCTGTCCTTGGCTACAAGGTCAAACAAGCCTGGGATAGATGTGTTTTTTTTGTTTTTTTTTTTTAAAAAAAAAAAAAAGAAAGAAAGAAAGAAAGAGAGAGAGAGAAAGAAAGAAAGAAAGAAGAAAGCATTGTGAATGCCAAAGGTAAGGACTGGTTAGCAGGGAGTGAGAACACCCGAACTGTTCCCTTAGTGTCTCTGGGGTCTGGTTGACTCTTCCTATGTCTGTCCCCTTGGGAGACTGGGATACATGGATCCAGTGGTCACCAGGGCTGCTGCTGCCCACCTGTGCCTGAGTGTGGAGCCTGAGTCCCCAGAGTTGGTTAGACTTCTGAGTCACCGTTATAAACACCATAGAGGAAGGATTTATTTTAGCTCATGGGTCATTTTAGCCCATGGTCACTTGACTGTCTTGCTTGTGGTCCAAAATTGAGGTAGAGCATCATAGTGTAAGTATGGTGACCAGGAAGTGGGATACAATAGGCAGAGAAGGGGCAAGAGAGAAACCGTGTCCTTCAGAAGCACACTCTCAGGGACCTGCTCTCTCCAGTTGAATGCTGACCCCTCCCGCCACCTCTGAGAATGGAGGGATTAATACATCATTGACGCAGAGTCTTCGGGACAGTTCACCAAAGAACACCAGCTGGCAACCCAGCTCCTCATGAGTGAGTCTACAGACAGATTTGACTCAAGTCATCTCAGAGGGTCAAGCTGTTACCGGTGCTGAGGGCCTGGGGCTGGAGTTGTGACCTCATTGTGTCCTTCCTCAGCCCTATAGAAGGAAACCTGGGGATCTGGGCCTTTGCCAGGTAGAATGGCAGTGGGCAGTTGCATAGTTGGGAATGTCCAGGAGCAAGAATGTGGGGTTCCCCCCACCCAGGGAAACTCCTCCAATCTTAAGGAGACTGGCATCTGCTGAATGAGATACATTCAGAACAAATGCCTTTTCAAACTTTCTGAGACCCTTTATGTTTTTCTGTATGTCAAATGTAACAATGATTTTTTTTTTTAAACAATAAACTTGCTTATTTGCTAAAAAGCCAAGTTTCTTCCTTTGGGGGATGAAATGAAATGGGTTGTGAGCCTGACTAATGTGACAGAGGATGGACATGGAGCAAAGACACTGCTGCTTAGTGCTTGAGTCATCTGGGAAGAGAGAGGCCCTCTTCTGGTTCCCTAGGGCATCTCCACACACATACATGCAGATACACAGATTCTTGTATGCACACATAACCGCACATTCATATACATTTTTTTTTTTTGGTTTTTTCCGAGACAGGGTTTTTCTGTGTAGCCCTGGCTGTCCTGGAGCTCACTCTGTAGACCAGATTGGCCTCAAACTCAGAGATCCTCCCGCCTCTGCCTCCTGAGTGCTGAGATTAAAGGTATGCACCACCACTGCCCAACCATAAATAAATTTTAAAAAATGATTCTTTCGTAATGCAAAAATGCTACTTAGAACACAATTGAATTTACGTATCCACCATAAAAAACTATGACAGAGTTGAAACTTCTCCACCCTTCCAATTTTAAATTTTTAAAAAATATTTAAAAAATTTTATGCATATTAGTGTTTTTGCCTGCATATATTTCTGTGTACTGCATGTGTACAGTATCCAAGGAGGGCAGAAGAGAGCAGCTGATCTTCTGGATATGGAGTTATAAACAGTTGTGAACTGCCATATGGGTTCTGGGAGTTGAACCCCTGTTCTCTGGAATAGCAACCAGTACTTCTAACTGCTGAGCCATCGCTCAGCCTTGTAACCCCCCCCCCTTAAATAACCCATTGAGTCCAGTTTATGCACTTAAATACTCATGGATGGAGTCATCCACTGTGCCATGGTCAACCTACTGGAGGCCACACCCTTAAAGAAAACTGACTCTCCGTCCCCCAGAAGCCATCAACTGTCAACTGTGGGAGTGTGTACTGGCCAGTTTTAGGTCAGCTTGACACACAAGCTAGAGCCATCAGAGATGATCAATTGAGAAAATACCTCCATAAGACAGAGTTGCAGACGAGCCTGCCTGGAATTTTCTCAATTAGAAATAAGGGGAGGGCCCAGCCCATGTGAATGTGGTCAACCTTGGGCTGGTGCTTCTGGGTTCTATAAGAAAGCAGGCTGAGCAAGCCTTGGGGAACAACCCAGAAAGCAGCTCCTCTCAGTGGCCTCTGCATCAGCTCCTGCCTCCAGGTTCCTGCCCTGTTTGAGTTCCTTCAGTGATGAGCAGTGATGTGGGGGTGTAAGCCTAATTAACCCTTTCCTCCCCAACTTGCTTTTGGTGATGGTGTTTCATCACAGCCATAGCAACCCTAACGAAGACAGTGTTATCTGTCAGGTTTCTTAGTGATGGCCATTTTGACTGGGATGTGGTGGTGTAGGGGGATTATGCTGTTCCATTGTAAATAATTGTCCCCGCCTATGAGTTTAATAAAAAGCACTGATTGACCAAAGGCAGACAGGAAGCGTGGGCAGGGCTACCAGACTAAGAAAACTCTAGGAACAGGAAGAACAGAGCAGAATGCCAGAGAGAAGCCAGAAGATGTAGAGGACAACTATGCTGCTCTGAGAAAAGTTACTGATCCCCATGGCTGAACAGGATAGGAGTCATGGGTTAGATTAAGGGTAAAGAGCTAGCAAGTTATATGCCTGGGCCTTAGGCCGGTCAGCCTAAAATTAATGTAAGCATCTGTGTATCTCTGCTAGTCTGCTGGTCTGTGGGCCTAAACCTTGAGGCTAGGCCCGAAAGTCCGGGATAGAAACCTCCTTCCTCATGGTGATGTCTTAGAGTAGTTTTACTTTGCATTTCTCCAGTGATTACTTATAAAATAACTCTTTTCTCTGTGTGTGTTTCTTCCTTTTACAACTATGTTAATTCATTAGCCCATCTGTTGAGAGGTCATTTTATTTTCTTGATGTTTCATTTCTGCAGTTTTTAGAAAGTTCTAGGTATTAGCCCTTATCTGAGGTACAGCTGGCAAAGATTTTCTCCTACTCTGTAGGCTGTGTGTTTGCTCTGTCGAACGATTCCTCTCCTGTGCAGAAACTTTTTTTTTTTCATGTAGTCCGGTCTGTTGATTCTTGAGGCTGGTTCCTGCGCTGTGCCTGCTCTATTTGGGCAGTCCTCACTTACCCCCAGCGCCTTGTAGAGTGGACCCTATGTTTTCTTCCAGCACTTTTGGCATTTCAGGTTTTAAATTAAAGCCTTTAACCACCTCAAGCTGATTTTTACACAGGGTAAAAGACAAGAATCTAATTTCATTTTTCTGTAGGTAGAAACCCAGCTTCAGCAACATTGTCTCTTGGCTAGGAGATTCTCCCTCCCCACCACCCCAAATGCTTTTGCCTTCTTTGTCAAAAATTAGGTTCCCATAGTTTTGTGTCTTCCATTCTGTTCCAATGGCTTAAATGTGTTTTTATGCCAAATCAAGCAGTGTTTGTCACTTTAGCTCTGTAGTATAATTTGAGGTCAGTTATTGTGATATAGCAGCTATGTTCTTACCTCCAAGGATTGCTTTGGCTATTTGTGGGGTTTTTTATGGCTCTGCATGAATTTATAGGTGTTTTGTCTTTCTCTAGACCTGTGAAGAATGTTGTCAGAGCCAAACACGGCCGCATTCCTTTAATCCCAGCATTTGGGAGGCAGAGG
Source organism: Phyllotis vaccarum (assembly GCA_033318265.1). Classification (NCBI taxonomy): domain Eukaryota; kingdom Metazoa; phylum Chordata; class Mammalia; order Rodentia; family Cricetidae; genus Phyllotis; species Phyllotis vaccarum. The sequence goes on along the minus strand of JARWLC010000003.1, from coordinate 61,636,524 downwards.
CAGGCAGATCTCTCTGAGTTTGAGGCCAGCCCGTGGTGATATTTTGTTTATGCTCTAACAAATAAAGCTTGCCTGAAGATCAGAGGACAGAGCCAGCCACTATTTAGCCACAGAGGCCAGGTAGTAGTAGCAAACACCTTTAATTTTAGCACTTGGGGATCTCATGCCTCTGCTCCCAGTACTTGGAAGCACACACACCTTTACTCCCAGCGCTAGGGAGGCTGAAACAGGAAGTGATGTGGCTGGGCAAAGAAAGGAATATAAGGCAGGAGGAGGCAGGAGCTCAATCTTTGCAGTCTGAGGATTTGTAGAGACAGAATCTTCCCTTTCAGCTGAGGAGTTGGCAAGGTAAGAGTGTGGCTTGCTCCTTTGTCTCTCTCATCTTTCAGAATTTACCCTCATATCTGGCTTCAGGTTTTTATTAAGACCCAAGTAGGATTTGTGCTACATATGGCACCCAATGTGGGGCTCAAACCCACAACTCTGATATTAAGAGTCTCGTGTTCGAGCGACTGAGCTAGGCCCAGTCTATAGAGTGAGTTTCAGGACAGCCAAGGCTACACAGAAAAACCCTGTCTCAAAAAAAAAATGTCAGAATTTTAGTGAGCATTGCATTGAATATCTGCAGAGGCCTCTGCATCCTCCATGGCCAACAGGGTGACAATCTGTGGGAGGCAAGAAAGCAGTTTGGCTCAATATGACTAAATATCCAGTTTTGGTTCAAACTTTAGAAATCTGACCCCAAGTAGTTCATTTTAAGTGTATTTAAGCACAGACCAATTTGGTGAAACTTTCCTGGTAATAAGTAACTCAAGTCCATGCGTACAACAAGTAAGGAACAAAGTCAGTTAAATAAGGATCAGACATGACTGCATCAGAATTCTTTGTAAAGTACTTGTGATGCCTTCCACGAAGACAGGTTCTATAGATTGTCTGGAAAAATAAACCAAGCTCACCATAAGGGTCTAAGGAGGTTCCAGTGTGGTTGTGGCCACACAGATCCTCAGTCTATTTAAAGTCACCAGTCTACTTACAGCACGTCTACACTTCAGCCTTCTGGGTGGATGAAAGGTTATGCATCCTTTCCTTTGAAGGAGCAACCCTGTCTATTTAATATTCCAGGTCCTCCTAGTCCTTAATTGTGACACATGACTTTTGTACCTGCTACAACTGTCTAGATTAATTTTGGTAGTTGAAACCACTTTTATTACATTAATCCTGCCAATCCAGAAAAATAGTGTTTCCATTGTCTGGAGTCTTCTTTATTGGTTTTCTTTTTCACTTTTGTTTTGAGATAGGGTCTCCTTATGAAGTCTTAGTTGTCCTGGAATTTGCTATGTAGACCAGGCTGGCCCTGAACTCAGAGAGATCTGTCTACTTTCTCCTGAGTGCTGGGATTAAAGGCCTATGCCACCGTGTCCAGCTCTGTTTCCTTTTCTAATATGTTGATGTTTTCAGTGTGTGCATCTGTGTGTCTCTCTGTATGTAGTCAGAAGTTTCTGCCCCACCTTGGGAAACTCTTTTCTGCTTCCCGAGTAATTGACATGGAGGCTTAATATTATAGTAACTGCTGGGCCAGTAGCTCAAGCATATTACCAGCTAGCTCTTACAGTTAAATTAGCCCATAATTCTTAATTATGTTTAGCCATGTGGCTTGGTATCTTTGTTTAGCACAGCATTCTCATCCTGCTTCCTCTGCATCTGGCTGACAACTGCTGTTCTGTCTTTTCTCTTCCCAGAATTCTCCTAGTCTGGTTGTCCCTCTACTTCCTGCCTGATTACTGGCCAATCAGCGTTTTATTAAATCAACATTAGTGACAAATTTTTACAGTGTATAAGAGCATTATTCCATCTCTCTCTCTCTCTCTCTCTCTCTCTCTCTCTCTCTCTCTCTCTCTCTCTCTCTCTCTGTGTGTGTGTGTGTGTGTGTGTGTGTATGAAGGCTCACAAAGTGTGAAGATAACTTATGGGAAGTTGGTTCTCTTCTTCCACCTTGTGAGCACCAAGGATTAACGCAAGTCATTAGGCAAGTACCCAACAAGTCATTGCCTACAGTTTGATGCTTTTTTTTTGGTTTCTTAGACCAAATGCTTTACATGCCTTCTGGTACCTCAAAAATTCCAAGACTGCCATGGCCACTCTGCCCTTATCAATCTTTGATTTCTTATAAATATTATAACTTCATGTGGTGTGGTGGAAAGTGTCTTACAAAACCCTAAAATTCATGGGAGGGGAGGCTGTGGGTGTCTTTTAGATATAAGCAACATAGCAAGCTGGACGATACCAGGTATGAGACACAGGAGCCCCTGGTGCCAGACCTCAAATGACAGAGGCCTCCTGTCCTTGGCCCCACTGTGGGGAGTGTCCAAGAAAGAACGTTCCAGGGACAAACAGGCTTCTCCTCCCTCCTTTCTTGCCCTTCAGCTTTCCTCTTTTCCTCTCTCTGCAGTCTCCAGGTGTCCCATCTCTCTTCCCTTCCCACCCCAAATATCACTCAGTAGCCCCCTTTAAGGATGTAGCCCCAGGTACAGCGCAGCTCCATGCAGCAGGGAAGCAGCCGAGGGCTTGCTCTGGGCTGGATCTCAAGAGACCTGGGTCTGCCACTCCTGCCCCCGAAGGAGTTAGTGTATAAGAGAATGGACAAATGCACCCTCTGGTTATCCCCAAATCTGAGTTCATGTCATAGAAAGTGGGCCCTGGAGCATACTCAAGTATCCTGAGTGCCAAGCTTTGAGATGACCTCATTCATCCCTTTCATTTATTTATCCTTCTTGAGTGAAAAGGAGGAAGAGATAGAGGGGACAGAGCTAAGGACAGGAAGATAAGCCTTGTGTCAGGAAATATAGAGGCCATGGCTTTGACTTCCCAGCTCCCCTTTCCCTGGTTCCAACTCTGAGCCTTTCTCAGTAGGTAGGCTGGATGCCCTAGGTTGGCTATATTTGGGTCTTCTCCCCTGGCCACAGATATCCAGGAAGAGGGGGCAGCAGCAGGCACCTCTGTAGGTGTCTTATCCTGCCCAGTAGCTTTCCATCCATCCTCTCTCAACTTGATCTGAGGGAAGCTGATTCCATAAACAGAGTCCAAGGGCCCTCGGCCCTGACCGAGGTTTGAGCCATCAGTGGGCATCCATCTGCTCCCTGCTTTATTGCAGAGGGGAATACAGGAGGGCCCTGTCACTCCCACCCACCAGGGCATTCCTAATGTGCCTGTGCCAAAGTCTGAGACTAGGACTTGAGCTCTGTCTGCTGACATTTTCTACCTGGAATTGAGAGGAAAAGTGAATTTCTCTTTTGACCAAGAGCTAGTCCTGTGTTTGAAGCCTGCAGAGCAGGCAGCTGGCCTCTTCATCCCGCAGAGGAGGAAGCCCAGCAGACAGGGGGCCTGAGGCCTCCAGCCAGCCTGTGGTGCCCAAGGCTCTGCCCACGCCTTCCCCTGCCTGTAAACCAATCCATCCGGCTTCTTTCCCAGCTTAAGCTACTTTGAACTGGATTTTTTTCACTCTTAAGGAAAGAAACCCTGGACAATGGAACAGACAGACACAGAACAGAACATGCCAGCTAGTGATCTACCACAGAAACGCATCCCCAGCCTAAGAGAATTTAGAGACTTAGGCTTCTTCATATTCAGATTATATTTAGTTTATGTATTTATTTATTTTGTTTTTGCAGGGCTAGAGATTAACACCAGGTGCAGAAAAAGAGGGTTTTTGTAATTGTTTGTTCTTTTTGTTTTTGAGATCGGATCTCACACAGCTCAGGCTGACCTTGAACCAACCATTTTCAGAGTGCACATCATAGGCACAGACACTGCATCTACCTTATGCATTGTTGAGGGTCAAACCCAAGGCTCCAAGCATGTTGAGCAAGCATTCTATCAACTAAGCTATATCTCTAAACACAGAAAAATGGGATTCTAATTTCTCTCTTAGAAGTCTAATGATATGGAGAACCCAAAGCAGGGTGCTGGCCTCAGCAGGCAGAGCAGGAGCTATGTCCTGAAGACCCTGTCAGGAGAAAGGACTAGGTTAGAACATGGGCTTCTCAGGCATGCAACTGGAAATACCATGTTTCAGATTGGAGACACATAAGGTCCTGAACTGCTAGACAGGATGGTTCCAGGAGGGCAGCTTGGCCTAGGGAGAACCATGGCCTTGAAGGCTGTCCAGGCCTCTCAGTCTGGACCACCCCATAGGCCTGGAGACATGAAGGTACTGGGGATGGGGAACCATCTCCCAGACAAGAAACATATCCATGAGTGGACGGAAATGACCTTTGCCCTAAGACAACACTAGAGCAGCACATGAGGTTCAAAGCTTAACAGGCCCGACAGGAAGGCTTTGCCATCTCCCGTCCATGCATAACCCGTGTAAAGGAGGAAGGGGAGAACTGAGCCCACAAAACTGTACCCTGACCTCCACACATGCAAATAATAAATAAATAAATAAATAAATAAATAAATAAATAAATAAATAAATAAATAAATAAATAAATAAATAAATAAATAAATAAAATATAAACCCTTATCAGGAAAACCAGGCCTAAGAACTTTCTGAACACATCACATGTCTGAAGGGATGATGACAACCTCATTGGACTCCATGGTGAGGAGGTCACTTAACATTGAGACCTGTGATCTGACCACCTGATGTGTGTGTCAAGGGACTGACAGGCAAAGAACTCCCTACTGTCCCCAGGGCTCCAGCTCTGCTCAGTCCCCACTGCTTGAGTCTGTCTACTTAATCTGCTGGGTTGCCACCTGGCTGTCACCTGTCATGTTGTTTCTGTGTCTCACACCCATAGTCCAATCCTCTGCAGCTCAACTCAGCTCTGAGGTGGACCCTCCAGCAGCTCTGTGTGCCCCCTGTACCCCTCTATCTTGGTTCTTAACATCTTCTCTTTGGGGCTGAAGGGCCATCAATTGAGAACTGGTTGGATTTATTGTGACATTGTGAGAAGATAGAAATGTGTTTGTTAATGTTTTTGTCATGGCTTGCTTTCACTAGGAGGGGTCTAGCCAGTTCAGCTGCTGCGTGGACACAGGGATGAGGATCTGCACACTAACACATCATTCATTCACTCATACATTTATATTCATCCCTACTGGAACTTATCACTTCAGGCACAGTGGCAGACGCTGGGTCCCTGCCTATGAGGAAACCAACAAGGCCCTCTCTGTGCCACATTGTGGCATGTCCCCCAGTTAGGGGTAAAAGCCTGCTGTTCTTTGTTACATAACCTGCCTAGTGTGCTGTGGGCACTCAGAACTTGAGTCAGGCCTATGGGCCAGACCACCATGCTGCTCTGCCCACGGACACATCCTTCCCATGGGCTTGCTCCGTAGTGGCCTGGCTCATGCTGGCACTCTGCCCACACGCCCCTTCTCTGGCTCCTGCCAACAGCGATTTCCTTTCAGATCTCCTCCCAAGTCCACAAGGGAGGACCAGCTTCATCTGTGACACACTTTCCACCCTCTCTAGAGGAAGCGAGGAGCAGAGATATGGGACCCTCTCAGTCTGCTGAGGAGCTAACACCTTGTAAGAGTCCAAAGATGAAAGATCAGAGTTCAAATCCTGGCCACACTACTTAGCAGTGAATACCATGGGGCCACATCACCATTCTGAATTTTGGTCTCCTCCTCTTTGAACTGGGATAGTTTACTCCACTTTCCAGAAATGGAGCACAAAGCCAGAACTTCACCATGGCTTGTATGAGCTAAGCCAGGGGCTTTGGGAGAGAGAACGGAGTAGCCTCAGACCTCGCAGGTATCATGAGAATTTAGGACAGTGCACAGCAGGCCCTGGACACTTTGGTTAGGGGCAGTAAGAGTCAGGAAAGACCCTCACTGAGCTAGGGCCACAATTCAGGAGTTCAGTGTATGCCATATGCTGTTTTTCCATGGTACCACAGGTACTTATTATGCACTTACTGTATGCCAGGCATGATCTTTAGTACTGGGACAAACTTCGTAGCAGGACCTGCCCGGGGATTCTCAGTCCTGCAGGAGACAGACAAGGTCCTGGGCAACCACAGCCTTGAGCACTGTGGAGCCAGGACTGTGTGCAGCCAAGTAGAGGGAACTCTTCCAGGGACACCAGCCCCCATCTGGGGGCCAGACAGATGGGAGGCTCTGCTGCACAGGTAGGTCATTCATTCTCGGGGGTCTGGCCTCACATCCTCTCATTCCCAACAAGCTGCAGGAGATGAAACTGTCTTTCAGGCCTTGGCAGTTACCATGGCATACCTCCCAAGCAGTCTCAGATTCAATGGGGCCACTGGAAAGACTAAAGCCCCCACCCACTCTCCTTTTAATATTCTATCTCTCTCTCTGTATGTGTGTGTGTGTCTGTGCCTGTGTGAGCAATCATGTCACAGTATGCCTGTGGAGGGCAGAGGATAGCTTCCCAGAGTCTGTTCTGTCCTCTACTGTGGATTCTGAGCATTGAACTCAGATCCCTAAGCTAATGCTGCAAATGTTTTTACCCATCAAGCCATCTAGCTGGCTCTTTTCCATCTCTGGTTTTTGAGACAGGGTATCATATAGTCCAGGCTGGCCTCAGACCTGCTACAAAGCCGGCAGTGAACCCCTGATTCTCCGGCTCCTCTTTCCAAGTGCTGGGATTGGGGGTGTGTAACGCCACACTTGGCTAGATCTGAAACCCCCTGAGAGCCAGTGCCTTTGGAGAGTAACTGTACAGCAAAGAGCTGACTTGTGGAAGCAGGTTTATGATGGAGGCAACTGGCCCCAGCAGGTTTCCCAGCCTGGCCACAATGGCGCCAGATTTCCTAAGGGAGGCACAGCTTCTCTCTCATGTCTTAGATCCCTAGCTAGGTGTGGCTCTCCCTGCCTAGCCACAGCTTGGTGTCCTTTTGGCCCCTAGGGAGAGTAGAATCCCTGTGATGCTCAGACCTGAGCAGCATAGGCTGACATCCTGGAGCCAGTGACCCCGCCCCCCGCCAGCCTCCACCCCAAACTCCTCTATTCCCCTCCCCCCAGCTGCAAAAAAGGCTTTCGGGTGCAGCTACTAGAAAAGGCTCAGCCCACTCCTGGTACATTCCAGATCCTGGGTGGTCTAGTGTCAGGGACCCAGAGGCCAGAGGATCTGGGTTCAGATTGCCACCAATTTCCTGAGAGTTTTTTTCTAGAGCTCCAGGCAAACCCACCAGTTGAACAGGAAAATAACAGACCCCACACTTAAAACCAGATGTCAGAGTCTCTTCTGAGCCACACAGAGAGACAGGAGGCGCCAGCTCACCTCTTCCTCTGCTCCAGTCCTTGCTGAAGATGGGCCCTCCACCACTAAGCCACACAACAGACAACTTAGCTAGCACCTAAAAATACTGCCTTGTGTTTCTTCTTTAAATAGAAAGGACCTTCAGTTCAATCCATGCCAGGCCTCTGCCTTCTGTGTTCTGGGTGGGCGCCTGGGACCTCAGCCAGATTCAGCCCCCACACTGAGCTGCCATGGCTCAGAGATGGAGCAGGGTCAGGTGGGGTGAGTAGTGGTTATGTGGCTTGTCCACTGCTGAGAACTGGCTGGGGGATGTGGTACAGGGTAGACTGGTGTTTGGTTTACCCGATGTCCCAGAGCATTATGTGGGGGGGGGGGAGATGGGGGGGCTGTTTCAAAGCCCAGGGCATCCCTGTGGCACAGAGAGGCAAGGGTTCAGAACTGGGGGTACCTGTGACAATGGAAAGGGGATAGGGCATGCTGATGTGTTTACAGGAGTCTTGTCCAGGGCTGTCTGGCCTCTTGAGGTGCCAGTGAGAGCCAGGAAGCTGTGTCCAGGGTTCTGAGCTCTGCCTAGCAGAAAAGACCTTGGGTTCAGGAGCCCTTTCTTGGAGGAAGGTCCAACCAGGGGGCCGTGGCAGCTGAGAAGCCTCTTCACTTCTAAGCCCCAACAGTGCCTTTATCCCCTGACAGGAGCCAACTTCATGGTTGATGGTCAGGAGGAGACCAATGCATGGCTTGTGGTACCCGAGGCAGAGCATACAGGGGGCCTGCTGTTCTCGGGGAAGGGGACTGTTGGAGTTGGCTTTTCTTGATTTGAATTGTAATCAGGACAATAAAAGCTGTTGCCACTCGAATGCTTGTGTCTATGGGCACTTCAGAGCTGGAAGGGGTCTCTATGAAATGGACTTAGTATCCCTAGAAAAAAGACCTGGAAGACTCTCTTACTCCTCCAGCCTGCAGGAATGCAGCAAGGACAGGTTCCATATGGGAGGTTACAGCTGTCTGGACTGTCTGGCAAACAGGCTGTTGGTTAAGCATTTGTCACCTCGACATAGGCCAGGGTCATCTGAGAAGAGGGACCACAGCTGAGAAAATGCTTCTGTAAGATTAGCCTGAAGGGCATTTTATTGATTAATGATGGATGGGGGAGGGCCCAGCCCACTGTGGGCGGTGTCACCCCTAGACAGGTGGTCCTAGACTGTAGAAGAGAGAAGCTGAGCAGGCAATGGAGAGCAAGCCAGGAAGGGCCTCTGCTTCAGTTCCTGCCTCCGGGTTCCTGCCTTGAGTTCCTGGCCTGGCTTTCCTCAGTTGTGGATTGTGATCCATGAGCCAGATAAGCTCTTTCCTCTCACATTGCTTTTGTTCAAGGTGTTTACCACAGCAGGTAGAAAACAAACTGAGATACAGGCCTTCCCGAAACACAGGAATCTGGACATCATCCCAGTCTTCCCAGCCTCCGGAACTCTGGGAAAGAAATCCCTGTGGTATTCTGTTATAGAAATGAACCATTTAAAATGCAAGCAAATTGTTTATTGTATATTTGATTCTACAATCCCGGTGATCCGACACAGGGCCACTAGGAATGTGATCCACTATTGGGATATGTTTCTAGTCAGAAATACTTCTTTAAATATGAAAAAGACACAAGTAAAACAGCATCCTTCCTTAGTGGTTCTCTGTCTCACCTCTCCCCCACCCCAGTTGTTACCCCCGGGAATGACTACTTGAATCTTTTTATTTTTTAAAAATTATTCTGTTATTTATTTTCACATTTTCCAATAGCCTCCCTTGATTACTCCTTCATAAGGCTTATTTTACTTTATTTTGTGTGTGCAAGCCTGACTAAAGTGTTTGAGTAGGGCAGAAAAGGGCATCAGATCCCCTGGAGTTGGAATTACAGGAGGTTGTGAGCTGCCTGCTGTGTGTGGGTGCCGGAGCTGAACAGCAGCATGTGCTCTTAACTGCTGAACCATCTCTCCAGGCCCATATTTTTGTTTTTGATGTTACCTAAACATGTGGTTTCATATAGAGACCTGGGTGAGCTGCCGTTAACAGTTGGGATGTGAAGTGTCTGCCATGGAGCTGTTTAGGAGGTTGTGGGATTGATGGGATGGCGGTCTGACTGGCAGAAATGGGTTGTTGGTTGGGAGCCTTGAAGCTGGTATCAGCTTCTGCTTCTAGCCTGAGCTCTTTGCTTCTTGAGCCACCAAGATGGCCTCCATACAAGCTCTTGCCCACCAGGAACTGACCCATTTCTACCATCATACCTTTCCCACCTGGAGAGTCGCTGGAACTGTGAGCCCAAACCATGCTTTCCTCCCACAGACTGCTTCTGTGAGGTATTTTAGTCAGAGTGATAAGAAAAGTGACCAACGCCTGTGCTGATTTTGAAGCTATGTTTCTGGTTCAAATCCAAGTTGTAAGTTTGTAAGTAACTTAGCTAGTGGCTACACTGGTCCTAAAGAAACCAATAACCTCATCTGTGCCTCCTCTTTCCCCTTTACACCAGAAGGCTCCTGTAGAGATGAGGTTTGCTTTTTTGTGTGAAGCAGTTTCATGGATCGCAGGCTGACCTTGAACTGCCGATCCTCCTGCCTCTGCTACCTAAGGGCTGTGATTGTCAGCCTGTTACTGCTGGTACTTTAAACAAGGTTTTTTTCTTTAAAAATTCATTTATGCTGACTTGTCAGAACTTGGGGACTGACAATGTTTTGGACATGCCACAGCCCAGAAGCCACCTCAAGAAGCCTGGGCATGGAGCGTGTCACAAAGACTGTGCATTCAGGCTCCTCTTTGTCATTCTTCACCGTGCCATCCCTTCATATGACTAAGCTTTCCAATTCAATGTCGTCGTTAATTCATTGAGCACTGTGTGAGGACAATGGGGACTGCGGTTCTTGAGGAAATGGTCACTGTTCTCTACCCCACCCACTGGAGGACCTTCTCCCTCCACCCTCCTGACTTTCTTTTGTTCATAAAAGGCACGCAAGCTACAGGTTTTCTGCCATAAGGACTTCCATGGGTTGCACACACGGGCTTGCTCATCTATGAGTCAGGCTCAGACAACCCAGGAGCCCAAGGCCAGGAGAACCAGCTCATCCCTAGCCACTCAGCACACGTGACCTTTCAAAGCCATTGCATTTTGGGGGTGGTTTGTTTTATGGCAATGACAGAGATGCCATGTGTCAAGGCTGGGCCAGGAGGAGCCTTGGGCTTTTGTGGGAATGCAACACAGACCCTCATGTAATGTAAGAGTCTGATGAGGTTGTGATAAACCAAAGATTCAGACAAACTAAGCAATTGCCTCTCTGACAGAGGCTGTGAGGGAGGGCCAGGAGGGAGAGCATATAATCAGGTGTGATCAAGCCAAGAAGGGCAGATGGGGAGCTGGAAGACAGAGCAGAGCAGGGGAGGAGGAAGCTCTGGAGAGAGGCCTGTGGCAGTCACCGTGGGAGGAGGCCAGGAAGGGTCCAGGAGAGGAGGAGAGGGTGCAGAAGGCAGGCCCTCAAGGGCCTTGCAGACATGGTCAGAAATATTGATTGTGGGGTGTGTGTGTACACGTGTATACCTACACACTCATGCATTCTGTTCAATGAGTATGGAGGACAGCCTGAGGTAATGTTCTCTCCTTCCATCCCGTGGGTTCTGGGATCAAACCCAGGCTTCGGGCTTGGCAGCAAGCACCTTTACCTACTGAGCCCTCCTGTCTGCCTCTGAGCTCTGTTTTAAAGCAGTGGGACAGTGGGAGCTAGCTGATCGGAAGGGCTGAGTTCCCAAAGGGAAGAGGGTGAAGGACCAGGCAACAGGCCACTGAGGAGTGAGGAGGGTGTGCATATTAGTTTCCTGCCAGGGCCAAAGTCAAGATGAAGGTGTCTCAGGCGCTAGGAAATATTCCTTTTTCAGCACTTCCCACCAGTGAACATTGGCAGGTTTGTCTTGTTTGGTGCTGTTCTCTGCCTGTTCCCTGCTCATTTCATTTGATTTTTAAAACTTTATTTAACAGGATCTGTTTGTTCAGGCTGACCCCACACTTCTGCCTCAGTCCCCTGAGTGCTAGAATTACAATGGAGGGCCACCGTGTCCAGCTCTGCCTCTCTCTCTCTCTCTCTCTCTCTCTCTCTCTCTCTCTCTCTCTCTCTCTCTCTCTCTCTCTTTCTCTCTCTCTCTTCCTGCCCTCTCAGGTTTGTCTCCAGCTTGCTATGTAGCTGAGGATGACCTTGAACTTATGATGCTCCTACCTCTACCTCCATGTGCATGCTTATATCATAGGCATACACCTCCAAACCAAATTTTATGTCTGTGCTAGGGCTTGAACCCAGAACTTCATGAATGATGGGCAAGCATTCTACCATCCAAGCTAAATCCTTAGCCCAAGATACAATTAGTAAATATGACCACATTCACGGGGTTTGGGGGGGCTACACTCCTCCATTCAGTACAGTATGGACCAGAGAGGAAACAGCCAAGGTGGAAGGTAGACTATGTCGGGAGTGGTAGGGTAAAGTGAATGGAGCATGGGGCTGGGCCTCCAAAGGGCCTAGAGTGTCTCATCCTTCTCTCCAGCACTCTGTTGGCTCCTCCTTGAGCACAGAGCCACAGAAATATGTGATGTCTACGTATTTCCCAAACCCCCCTTAGGTCCTCTATCCTTCTGTGCTTGATCGTTTCATGATACCTACTGTTCTTGCCCTGGGTTCATGCTCAGCCTAGCTTTGGCTTTGCAGTAGCTGTAAGTTCAAGTCCTGACTCTGCCAGTTATAGGGTGGATGCCTCTGGCTTTGTACTCAGCCATTTTGTGTCTTGATATCTCCATGACAAAACAGAGAGAATCATTGCATGTGCTTTCTGGGAGGGCCATGCAGGAGGGTTCAGGTAACTCACAATTCCTGGACTTGGTAAGGACACAACAAATGCATCTTGAAAGAGATCCCAGTTTGTCTGATGAATCTGGACATTTTAATTACTCCTTTTCCATCCTGCTCTTCTCTGGAAAGATTCGGGACATCTTCAAGGAACATTACAGGCTGTATGCAGAGAGTTATGGGACCAGTGCTCCAAGCTCCTGGTGTGAGGCAGAACAGGAGTTCTGACTTCATCTCATCCTCCAGTTTTTCTTCTTACACAGTCCTTGTGGGCTCGACACCAACAAGGTTCCAGCATGCAGCAGGGTATATGGCTCATGCCCAGTAAATGCTAATGCTGAATGAATGAAGAAAACTGAGCCTGACTAGGTGTGAAGAAGGAGCAGAGGGTCCAGATCTGTGGATCTGGCCAGGCTTACAATCAAGGTATCCTCTAATACAGCAAGCTCTGTCGTCGGGACCGGAGAAGAGACTGAGTCCCTAGCTATTGTGTTATTTTATCATTGAGGACAACAGAGTGGCTTCCTAGACTCTTTATATAGAGTAATGGTCCTCAACCTTTCTAACGCTGAGTCTCTTTATGTTGTGCTGACCCCAACCATAAAATTATGTTCATTTCTGCTTCACAACTGTAACTTTGCTAATGTTATGGATTTTAATGTAAATATGTTTCCCAATGGCTTTAGGGGACCACTGTGAAAGGGTCATTCAACCTCCAAAGAGATAACAACCCACAGAATGGAACCACTGATACAGAGTCTTAAAGTTTGGAGTCAGAGTCCTGAATAGAGATGTTCTCTCTCCAGGCTCTAAGCAAAACAAAAACAGACCATTGAACAAATAAACCTAAAATTAGTCTTTTAAAAATGAGTTAATAAAAAAGTGTGTGTGTGTATGTGTGTAGCTTGTGTGTAGAGGCCAACAATCAGCATTGTATATCATTTTAAACCACTCTCTATCTTATATTTTGAGACAGAGTCCCTCACTGAACCTAGAGCTCACTGATGGACTAGACTGTCTGATAGTGAGCCTCAGAATCCTCCTGTCTCTCTTGGCAGCACTAGGGTTACAGGTGTTGCTACCATGGCCACATTCTTATCAGGTCTTCATTTTATCAAATCATCCATCTCCCAGGCCTGAATGAACCTATTCAAGTCTTTCCCATTTACATAGAAATTCTCTAAAGCCAGGAGCATGGTCTGGCTGGAGTAAAGTTACTGAAACTTTTCTCTGATTGTTTGATAGAGCTATACTTCAATCTCACACTCTGCCAGCAGGTGTCACTGTTCAATAACATGTGATCCTGCACACCCCCCCCCCCACACACCCTTCCCATCACCCCCCAGGTGTCACTGTTCAATAACATGTGATCCTGCACACACACACACACACACCCCTCCCATCACCCCCCAGGTGTCACTGTTCAATAACATGTGATCCTGCACACACACACACACACACACACACCCCTCCCATCACCCCCCAGGACAAATGCAGAAAGGATGAACATATTTTGTGAGAGAAATCTACCTTAGGCTATGGGTGCCAATGGCCTGCATTTATAAACATGACCCAGTGTTTGTTTTTCTGTTTTGGTGGTTCTTGCCACATTTCTCTGTTAAGTGTTGTGGATTTATGATGTTACGTTTGTAAATAATTGTCCCACCTATGAGTTTAATAAAAAGCACTGATTGGCTAAAGGCAGACAGGAAGTGTGGGCGGGGCTACCAGACTAAGAAAACTCTGGGAACAGGAAGAACAGAGCTGAAATGCCACAGAGAAGCCAGAAGAAGCAGAGGACAACTATGCTGCTCTGAGAAAAGGTACTGAGCCCCATGGCTGAATAGGATAAGAGTCATGGGTTAGTTTAAGGGTAAAGAGTTAGCAAGTTATATGCCTGGGCCTTAGGCCCATCAGCCTAAAATTAATGTAAGCATCTGTGTGTCTCTGTGGGACTGTAGGACTGCGGGTCTGCGGTTCCAAACTTTGAAGCTAGACCCAAAAATCCAGGCCAGAGATCTCTTACTACAGTTATGGATTGATCTCACAAATCCCTGTGAATGTTTAAACTCCTCTAAACCTTTTGATTTCACCCTAACACAATGTCCTGCATTCATATTTGTTTAATGAACACACACCTATGCAAAGGTGCCTCTCTGAACCCTGGAAAACACCAAGGGCAGCAGTTCTATGATTAACAAAACTGAATCTCTTAGACTGGGTAAAGCACACCCCACAGCTGTAAGGCTCTGAATTAAAATACCCAGCATCCATGTAAAGTAGGCTCTAGTAGTGATCATCTACAATCTCATTTTGACACTCACACTTCAGGATGGGGGTGGAGACTGGAGAATCCCCAGAAGCCTATCAATAGGCCTGGCAGAAATGAAGACATTCTAAAGAGACACATTGTCTCTCAATCTGACTGTCAGACCATTGAAACTGTGGACCCCAGAGAAATGGGAATGTCCCCAGGAATCTAATGCTGGCAGAAGAAAATGACACCAGCCAGAGGGGGAACTTGTCTCTCAGAGAGATTTTACCAGTTCTAAGAACTCATCAGGCCTCCCTACACGATGAGGCTGGAGCCCAGACAATGATGGGCCAGTGATGGATGGAGTTGGGTTTTGATGGAGGCTGGCTGCTAAGATGTGCATATCCTTGCCTTTTTTTCCCCACCTCAGAACTCCAACTTATGGGATTTACTAGATCTCTCTGTCTTCCCAGTGCAACCACATGAATATGAATTCTTTTCTTGCTTTCAATTTTTAATTTGGCTCTATGAATTGGCTTATTAAGGACAGGTGGCTCAGCTTGGCTTGAAACACAAATTGCAACCCCCAAGTTCGATAACATTCTCAGACCAGCTAGCCTGCTGTATGCAGTAGCAAGTAAGAGACCCTTGTCTCAAATGAGGTGGAAGTCAAGGACCAATGCCTGAATTTGTCCTGATCTCCACATGCATGCTGTGGCACACTCATGCCCACATTTACATACACCAGCATGCACACAAAATTAAACTCAAACAATCCCCACAGGTTAAGTATCTTGGTCATGGATGCACAATGGGTAAACGATATAGTTGGAGTTTATTCTTGGCTGCTCCTATTCCCAAGGACCTCAGGGAACATCAGGATTCTTCCTTTCTGGCTCCAACAGAGCTAGACCTTGAACCATCATCAGAAAAAAAAGCAAGTCTGTAAAGGCTTGTTCCCCAGTCATCTATTCTTATCATTTTCTCAAGATTAAAGTAGAGAGCAAACTATATCAGCACCATCGGTGATATAAAAGATGTGGGAGTGAGGCGTGGGAGGGCTTGGGCAGAACTGGGAGTCTGGACCCACCTCCTCCCTTGTGAATCTCAGGCCTGACTCAGGCTTCAAGAAGTTATCAGCTGACCTTCCATTGGTGTTTATCAGCTGGTGTTACACTCTTACAAGATTAGGACTTTTCAGCAAACAATAGCATTACACCCCTTTCACTCACAATCTGGCCTTGAGAATTCTGTAAGAGTGCTTGAGTCAGAGGTCACTGCTATATGACTAAACCATCTGACATGTAGCCTACCTTCCCAGTATCCCAGAGATGAGGAAGACTGTTGGTATTTAGTTACCCAACAGGGTCAGAACTCAAGAGTTCAAGATCAGTGCTGCTGGATAGGAGTTCAAGACTTTTGAGAACTGCCTTTCTCGGGATCACCAAAATGAAGGACCCCAAATGGATGCTGCCATTCTAGCCATTTGAAATGTTCCCCAGTCTGTCCTGGAAAACTGTCTCCTAGGCAAAAGACAAGGCCTAGAAAATCTTTTTCCTTTTTGGAAAACCTGACCATATTTTGGGCCCCTGATGTATGACTGCAGCACCAGCCCTATGAGATGACCACTCCTGATAAGGAACACACACCTTCTGAACTACTCAGGGAACACTGCACATGCTCTTCCAAGCTGGAGTAGGTCAGTGGCTGCTGAGATCACTCTAGAATGCTTAAGTTTTTAAACTTCAGAGGAGCTAACAGGAGGGAGTCACGATGATCCAGCAAGCGGGAATCACCCCAGGGTCACCCACAAGGCTGCTCACCTATATATGTTGCTGTTGATTTGAACCTCTAGGGTCCCAAAGAGGCCACATTTCTCACTTGGCCCACCTTGTTCATAACAGGTGGAGATACCTGTGTTTTCAAACAAAACTAAACTTATCTGCAACACAGTGACTTCGTTGGAATCTTCACAGCAGCCTCTGCCCCTTCCGGTAGTGCCTTTACAATGAGTGTTTAAATACATACAATAGAGTGGCCATGGTTGGTTTTTCGGTTTCCGTTAAGAGAGGAATGTGAAGTCCCCCCCCCCCCCCCAGTCACCTGTAACTTCTCTCTTGTGCACAGTGAGGAGAAAGGAAAATTCCTTCCACAAACCTCTAACAGAGCACTTTTTATGTGAGGTCCTTAGAGGTGCAGACTCCCTGTTGCTCATGTGGTCCTAAGTCCCAGGCTGTCTAGGTACTGTGGAGGCTCATTAACTAGCCCCTCGCAGTCTCTATGTCCTGAGATGCCTTTGCTTGGCCCCATGGGCACAGGAACAGGATGAGTACATAGTCCAGTCGGATTACTCATATTCTGCTCCTTTGCACGCAGGCATTACAGAACCTTAAAACTCAGAGTTTCTAACGAGTTAAGCAATGTTTTGCTCTTGAGATTATTGCTATAACTTCACCATGCCAAACAACCCCCTCCCCCGAATGAATCTCAACTCCCCAGTGCAGGGCCTGGCACATCCGCAACCCTCCGCAGGCTTTCCGTTATTACAATCCCGGCTTTAGGCCGAGTCTTTCCCAAAAACTCCTCCAGAGGGATCTATCTAAGCTGCTGCTGCGGCAGAGATGGCCTGGCTGCAGCCTCCACCACCCAAGGGAGCCTCCGCAAGAGGGCGGTGACGGGGGCTGCAGAGCTCGCTCGGCCGCAATCCCGCCCCGCCTCTGCATCCTGTGCACTCTGCGCTCTCGGGCGCCTCGCAGCGCTCAGACCTGGGAAACCCAAGACTCGGACCGGAGAGCAAAGGGGCGTGGCGGGGAGAAGGGGCGGAGCATAGGGCGGGGCACGGTGAAAAAGTGGGGGTGGGAGGGGCTGGCAGAAGGGAGGGCGGGGATAAAGGGCGTGACCCGAGGTAGGGCGTGGAGAAAGGAACTCGACCCGGGGCGTGGCAGGGCAGATGAAGGCGGGGTGAGGAGTCCAAACCCCGCCCATAGCCCGTCCCCTCTTTCCCTCCACCCCCCACTTTAGAGCGGTCGGTCGGTTTTTCTTCTCAGCGCACGAGTCGCGCTCGAGCGGCCCGCGCGCTTGCTGCTGGAACCAGCTCCAGGCGCTGGCGCCGGGGCCCGCGGGAAGGAAGCGACTTCGCTCTCTGCAGCGGGCGCGGCCCAGGGCACGGCGAGCCTCCAGAGCTCCAGGGGCTGCGGCCTCTTTGCACGGTAGGCGGCGCGGGACACCGAAGACCCAGTGGGTAGGCGCACGGTGGGCCTCTGGGACCCGGGGAAGGTGCGACGTGGGGACCGCCGAGCAGTGGAAACTGAGAGGGTGGGCGCGGGGCAGAGCGTGGGCATAGGGTGGGCACCCGGCGTGACGCTCTGACCCAGGAGCCCTGCTCGCTGTGGGTCCCTGGAGAGGGGCCGGACGCCGCCCAGCGCGCCGCCGCCTGTGCAGCTGAGGGCGGCTCCTGGAGGCTCTGGGGTCCCACCTGCGGGGGCGGCACTGGGCGAGGACCTCAGTGGAGCGGGGACTGTTGCGCCATGGGAAGAGCTGGCCGCTGCAGAACGGAAAGAAGCCTGGGGCGCACGATAGTCTCTGGGCGCCCTAGGGTTCCGTTCTCGAGGCTGATTCCCGTCGCCGAAGTAGAGTGGACCCCATCTGCACAGAGCATCACGACCCTGCTGAGTTAAGTTAGTTTCGCTTTTCCCGCCAGTCCGGACTCTTAATTGCTGCGGTCACTACTGTCCCGGTTCCCCTCCCGATCCGGCCCCGTAGCGCCTTTCTATGGGAGAGCGTCTAGTGACACTGCGCTCGGCGCCAGCCACCCCGGAGCCACCGTTGCTTCTCCCAGCCACGGAGGTTATGTCAGGAAATCGATGGGAACAGAAACAAGGGCAGCCTGAGTCGGGAGCCGCGGGATGGATTGCTCCGCTCCTGCCGAGTCTGTAAAGACTCGTTAATTTCCAAGTTTACCAAAGTGCGGTGGCAAAGGTTCTGAATGTTCGCCAAGTGGTGCCTATAAAGATGCTGGCCGGCCAGGAAGTTGTGTGTGCTTTTGAGTATGGGTGTGTTTTCATGTGTTTGTGAGTGTCTGTGTCCTTTTATCGTTGTGAATATGTTTTCTAAGTGTTCTTGCTTGTCTGAACATATTTCTGTGACATGAACGTGTCTATACGTTCTCTCCCTTCCTCCCCCCCCCCGTGTGTGTCTGTGTGTGTGTGTGTGTTTATGCGTGCATACCATCTGGGGTAACCAGTAGGGCTGGCCATTGGCTCTGGAAGGCTGTGGAGTGTGAGCCTCCCCCCTTGCTTATTTGGTTCTGGTAAGTGGGGTATTGCTGGAGCGTTAACTGGCACCCTTCCAGGGAAGCCCCTGTTGAGTACCAGCTGAGCAGAGAGCTCAGGCTCTTCTCTCTTTTTCTCTGAAAGCAAACTGTACAGTGTGGTGGTGAGCTGGCAGAGGCTGCTTCCTGAGTGAGTAATATTTAATTAAATACTCTAGTTAGTAGCATCAGAAACTGCTCATGAGCTGAGTTTTAACAGGTGTTTATGGTAACAACGCTAACCTTATGACGAAGGCTTGGTGTCCTTGAAGAATGTGTGTGTTTGTGTGTGTGTGTATGTGTGTGTACATGCTGAGGTAGGATGGCTTGGAAGGAGTTGGCTTTCTTCCTAATTGTTAGATGTGAGGAGAGTGGGCCTGCTTCCTAACTTCCATCTCTGGGAGGTAGACATTAACTACACTAACATTAGTGGTACAGACAGAAGGAGTCATGGAGTCAAGAAAGCACTACATCACTTAGAGACTATCTAGCTAGACCAGCCCTTTCCCAGTGGAAGCCCAGAAAGGTTGAGTGACTTACCCAAAGAGCTATGGACCAAACTCCAAGGCCGTTGTTGGTCAGTGTCCCCAGCACTGAGGTCATAGGCCAAGCAGCTGCAAAGTGATGAACTGGATTAGATCATCTGAAACATTTCTCCTCCTCCTCCTCCTCCCCTCTCTGCAGGGGGCTCTTCTTCCACTAGATGGGAGGTTATCCGAAAGGGAGGTGTGGAGTTACTGAATCCAGAAACTTCACAAGTCTTTTCTTACCATATCCCACTCAGATCAGCCAGACCAAACCCTGGGGAGAAGCCACAGCTGTCAGAGTCTTAGGAAGGAGTGGTCTTGCCTGGGGCCCTGGCTGAGGTCACTTAGGGGGAAAATGAGGCTGCCTGAGAGTGGGATTGTGCCAGCAAGGGTGGACACACCCCTCATGGGTTCCCTATGGCTGCTACATAAAACTGCCCCCCTTGAATCAGCATAGATGTTCAATTCTCCTTGCTCCAGGAGGTGCTTCTCTGCTCATGGGGATGTTTCTGCTCCCTTCTTGAAGCTTCTTAGCCTTCTCCTGGGAGGATGAAGATTGCAGGCAGATGCATCTTCCTTTCAGTGAGCCAGTTCCAAGTTTAGTCTAGGAATTTCACACCAGTCCCTTTCAGAAATAGGGTGTGTCTGGTATGCAAGAATGCATCCATCTTGTTGTGGGTGCACAGCCAGTGGCAGGTATACTTCAGTCTGTCTAGGCGTAAGCCCACAGACCCTACATTTACTGCAAACCAGGTCAGTGAGAGCTGTCTATCATCTGGGACTTTCAGTACAATGCTCACCTTTTCCTAAACAGCATCCTCTCCAGTGGAAAAGCAGAGCAATGCCTGTGCTGTAGAGCCTCTGATAGGAGCCCCCGTCTACTCCTGGTGAGTGACAGCTGGAAGAATGCACTAGGGATCTGATCCAAGCCTTTGACACATTAACTTCTCTACACTCCCCCAGAGCCCTGGATTCTCCCTCCTTGCATCCCTCTTTGCCCCATTTGGCAGATTGCACTGTCAAGGTCTGTTTGCCATTGAATGGTAAAGTTGACACTCTAATCCAGACCTCAGTGACCATCACAGTGTCTCACTTTTCTGCCTTTCCGGTTCCTTCAGCAAGTTTGTGTTAGCTTTAAAAATTATTATTATAATTGTGTGTATGATGTATGTGTGGAGGGGTTTATAAGTGCTTTAGTGTATGTGGGGGGGTCAGGGGATAGCTTTGTGGGATCCATTCTCTCTACATTATGTAGGTACTGTGTATCTTATGTAGCTAGCATTGCCTGCTGAAACATCTTGATTGCCCCTGTTAATTATTTTAGTTGTTGCAAAAAAAAAAATCCAGCCATATATAAGTGGAAAGGAGAATATAATAAATAAGTCCCATATCCCTTTACCAGTTTCAAGGATCAACACATGCACATACTTGAATCCACACATGAGCACATGTATGTATGTATGTATGTATATATATATATATATATATATATATAAAATGTTGGAATATTCTGAAGCAGAAATATGTTGTCAGTTTGCCCATAGTTACTTCTAAGATGTACTGAAGGGAAGTATCGGATTCAAGAGACCCTGTGACTCCTTCTGAGGGTAAGGCTTCATTCAGTGTGCCATCTGCACTTTGAAGGTGAGGTTGACACTATATTCTGCAGAAGAGGACACAGCCAGTCAGGGCCATCAGTTTGGTACCACTCTTCAGAGCTTCTGGACAGCTTCTTGTTTATTTAACCTTGTTAAAGTCCCGTTTGTTGCCTAATATTATAAAGAATGAGTCTGAGGATCATGAGGCAAACCACATCAGCTCTAGGCTCTCTCGGCCTCCCTGAACAGTTGGGCAAGAGACGTCGCCAAGGCAAAGCCCAGCTCTGCCTGTTGTGGAGGCCCAGGCCTTGTGCAATGCTGGTGCCGGGGGTCATGGCAGGCCTGGGAGTCAGGGAGTGAGAGAATT
Organism: Phyllotis vaccarum; assembly: GCA_033318265.1. Lineage (NCBI taxonomy): Eukaryota > Metazoa > Chordata > Mammalia > Rodentia > Cricetidae > Phyllotis > Phyllotis vaccarum. The sequence goes on along the minus strand of JARWLC010000003.1, from coordinate 61,615,376 downwards.
ATTTGTCAACAAATTCTGGACTAGACCTCAACCAAGGCTTAGCTCTTCAGCTTGGCGTGCCAGCTGTGGATGGAGGGGGTCTGGGAGCCTCTCCTTCCTCACAGAATGTCTAGGATCTCAGGATGACTAGGGCTGAGTGTGGAGGGGATTGGGATGTGACCCCACACTCAGAAAAGGACAGCTGAGTGGGACTTCAGTGACAAGATCTCCACTCTGCCCCTCACTGTGAACTCTACTTACTAGGTTAGCTATGCGGAGCTAACTGAAGCTGCTGGCTATGTTTTGGGGCCACCATGATTGTTAAAGTTACACTTGTAATAAGTTACTTTTCTTGTTGCTATGACAGCATACCTGACCAAAACAGCTTAAAGAAGGGGTTATTTCATCATCTTGGGGAAGGCGAGGCACAGAAGTCTGAGGTATCTGGTCATATGGTGTCCTCCGTCGGCAAATGAAGAGATAAGTACTGGGTCTCAGCTTGATTTATCTTATTTGTTCAACCCGGGACCATTCTGGAGCCTGCCACTCACATTCAAGGTGGGTTTCCCTGCCTCAGCTACACCTCTCTTGAGACACCCTCAGGGACACTCTCAGAGGAGCATCTCCTATGTGAGTTTAATTCTATCAAATTGGTGAGGACAATTAAATATCATGGCACCCCCGTATTAGGAACATCTGTGGGTCCTACTTGTCACCCCATCCCTAAGAGGCAAAGGCTCTTGCCCTTTGGGTCACCTTACCTTTGCAAGATGAGCTGCCCTCCAAAGCAACTTAAGTGCCTCCTAATTCACTAGAAAGAACCCACAAACCTTTAGGGGGTGGACTTTGTGGATATAGGATCATAGTGGCAAAAGTTGGGTCATAGGACACAAAGTTGGGTCTGCTGAACTTACTGAGGTTGAGATTCTTCACTTAATATTGAGGTTCCAAGAGTTATGAAGCACACTAACAGGTTGGTTGGCTGAAACATGAAAAGTTGGCACACTGTGTTGGAAGAGGAGATGCCAAATCTGCCTGTTTAATGGAGGAACCAATCGGTGGCTGGAAAGATTGGAATTCCAGAGGGGACAGATCTCCCACTTAAAACCTCATCACCCATCCTGGGAGGGTCCAAAAGATGAACTTCCTACCTCAGGGAAATAGATTTGGGAGAAGAGATCCGCCTTCTCAGACCTTACGTGGAACCCTGAGAACTCTGAGATCAGGGGAGTAATTGGATGGGGGAGAAGAAGGCTGAGTGGTAGCTCTCAGCTTCCAAAGGCAGGGTGAGTGTAATTAGTAATTACGGTAACTGGAGGCATCCAGGAGCAGCAATCACGGCTGTCTGGCTCATGCAGACCTATGGGGCTGGTGAGTTAATCACTACGTTCTTAGAAGTGAAATAGAGGGGAAGCTTGCCGCATTCTTGACGCTACAAGCAAAAAGCCTCTAGGGTGAGTGAACTGAAGTCTCACTCAGATCATAAAAACAGAAGGTTCCTCAACTAGTTTCCAACCTGAGCCAGTTTTCAGGCCCTGAATCCAATGACAGGTCCAGGCCCAAGTACACCCATTATCACTCATGAAAATGTATACTGTTAATCTTTTGGCAAGGCCTCACCTGAAGGACCTTACTGTCTCTGACCAGGATGACTGTGCACTGGGGAGCAGAAACTAGTCAGGGTACCCCAGGAGTAGCGGATGTTGCTTCTGAGCTGACATGAGTCCAAGAGAATGGAATTGCCATTGTGGTCTTCCCTTCCCACAGGGACTGAGGAAGGTCATGTAATCCCTGGGTTTTCAGTTTAGATTCATCAGAGGGTGCAGTGGGCCTTTGAACATATCCTGTGGTTATTTATTTTTTTTTTCCAACCCTAGAATGTGACTAGAACAGGAAGTATAGCATCAGGCATAATCACCTCATTGATTCTCTGACCTGTGGGGACCAAAGTCAAATGGAATCCATTAGGAAGGTGTCCACCCAGGGAGATCATAAATTTGAAGCAATGCCACATCTCCATATCTCTTAGGGGGATTTCAGAGATGAGCACCCCCACCAAGGGTTTGAAAGATGCCAAGGCTGATGGTCTTACCCACCAAGACCCCCTTTCAAATCAACAAAGGACATGCAAAACACATACGGGTCTTAGAGAATGGTAGTGCTCATCATTAACTGGACCAAGTGGTGACTCCAGCTGTAGCTGCCATACCAGATGTGGCTTTTCTTGTTATATACCTCATCTATAACTATCTACCTGGCAAATGCCTTTTTCTCCAGATCTGTTCACAAAACCTTCCAGAAGTAGTTCATTTTCACCTGGCAAGGCCAGTAATACACATTGTGTGATCCTACCTCGGAGGTAGCCACTGTCCTGTTGACATGTAGAGACCCTTAGCATCAGTGAAGTTTGTATGAGTCCTCGTGTGAGGCATGCCCGAATGCCCCTTCTCAAGCAAAGGGTACTTGTGCCTGGCCTTGCTTACAGCTAAGAAAGAAGCATAATGCTATCAGACTTATTTGGACTTCAGAGATAGTACATTCCTCGATTGGGTGTGTCGCTCCAGCCCATCTATTGAGGGACTCTCAATGCGGCTGGTTTTGAGTGGGACCTGGACGGAGAGAAGGCTCTGCAACATTTCCAGCTTCCATGAGGATTTGTGTTGCATGATCCAGAGGTTCTAGTGATCCTTGAGGTGTTGTGGTAGATAAGGATGCTATTTGGAGCCCTTGCCAGCTCCTTAAGTGAATCGAAGCACAAGTGCTTGGGATTTTGGAGCATGGCCCAGCCGCTATCCCTAAATAAGTACTCTCTTGTTGAGAGGCAGCCTTTGGCTTGCTGCTGGGTCTTACTGGAAAGCAAACCTTTGACCATGGGCCACTACTTTATCATTTGATCTGAGCCATTCCTACAAACTGGTGTTATTAGACTGCCCTAAGCCATAAAGATGGATATGAACATAGGAGCAATCCACAATCCAACAAAAGATGCCTATATGAACCTGAGCAGTGCCTGGAGGCTCAAGTATGTGTCTGAGTAGACAGAGGACATGTAGCTAGATATATATATATATATATATATCCCAAGTAAATGGTCACTAAGAGATGACCTCAGTAAAGAGGTTGTTAATATTCAAGTGGATAGGGATGACTTGTTTGTTTTGAAGGTAACTGGCCAGCCTCTCTTCCAGCCATCCTTCGTAAAGTAGCTATGGTGCTGGAGAAGGGCACTATGCGTGAGAAGCAGAGAGGCTGACTCCTGGAAATTATGTATATAACATGCACACACAGTTTATTTCTGTCTATATGGAAAATAGTCATGCTGGCTTTAGAACCTGGTGAAAGGAGCTGACAGCTCCTGAGGAATGGCATGTGGTTGGCCTGTAGCTCTACATGCATACACTCACATGTACATGAATGTGTACACACACACACACACACACACACACACACACACACACACACACACACACACACAGTCTAGTGAGGAGGCTGGAGCTATAGTGTCAGGAGGGATAGCCATCTAACCCTGACCTGCCAGTTGCAAAGTGAGCTGGCAGCACTCCAGGGGGTACAGTGGGCAGACTTTGGGAGCTCACTGGACATGAAATGTTAAAGGAAAATTAAGAACTGTAGGTGTTCCTGAGAAACCCGGCTAGTTAGGTCATAGTGGATCAAGACCCTAGAGCAAGATCTGGGGACCAGGTCCTTGGAAGTGCTTTAAACCTGTCTTGGTAAACATGGCCCTAGTAGACCTGTGCAGCTGACAGGCAGAAAGGCTTGGGGTTAGAGAGAGGCCTGGGCTAGCAGCTAGGAACTGGAGCCCTTTTTGTTAGGAAGTTTCTCTGCTAGCAGATTGCATGGTATGAGATGAGAAACCATGGGAGATGGAGCCATGTTGGGCATCTTCTTCCAGAACTGGGAAGACCTTTGGTGGCTTCTCAGGCCTAGTGCTCCCCCAGGTGCACCGTGTCTGAGGAGTGACCACCCCTGAGCACCAGCAGACACTTATCTGGCATGTGTCAGGATCTCTAAGGTGATAACAGAGTGTCTGAGAAGGATCCAGAAAGCCTCCCAGTTTATGGTTTTATGTTTCTCTTTCCCTTTTTAAAATTTCAAGAGAAAAATTATAAAATCTACCATCTTAACATTTCTTCAGTGTAGGGGGAATTGAACCCAGAGCCTTGTGAGTACTGGAGAGATGCTCTACTACTGAGTACAAAGTCAGCCCCTGGGTTTTTGAGACAGTTTTGTTGTTTTAAATTAGATTGGCTGGGATCCTCAGCTTCCTGGGTGCTGGAATTACTGGTATGCACCACCATGCGCAGTTTGTGTGATGATGAATAGAACCCAAGCCTTTATGCATATTAGACCAATACTCTACCAGCAGGGCCATGTCTCCAGCCACCCGGGGAAGATGGCTTTGTGGTGTGCTTTCATGGTAATTGTAGAGATAGCTTCGCGGGTAGACTAGGTTTCCACTGATGCCCACTCCAGCGGGATGGCAAGGGGACTGGAGTTGCTTGTGTTGCTGGAGGGGTAAAGCCTGGGAGCCATCAAGGTGTGGCTCTGGCTTTTTGGCCATTAAGTGCCTTTCCACCTAGGTCCTGGAAGGAGAGGAGTAACACCAGTCATGGCCCATCCTCCATTCCCAGGTCTCTGGACTGTGGCCAAAGCTCTGGTCTCTGCCTCTTTATTTCCTTTAAGCCACCCACCCTTACCCCAATCCTGATATAGATCACCCTTGTTACTAGAACTGCTCAGCAGAGGTCACCAATGAACCTGTTCCCATTATCCACACACTCTTGCCCTTACCCCTGCTGAGGAGTTCTTGGCCCCTCCTTGGGTCCTTGGGTCTCTCCTGCTGCTACCAGACTCTGTTTGCATCACTGCTGCCTGCCACCTGCTGCCCACCTCTCTCCCCACCCTTCCTTCCCTGACTCTGAAACCTTAAGACCTTCCTGTTCATTAACTGGCTTTTTGTTGCTGCGACAGACATGTGAGAAGCAACCTAGAAGAGAATAGATGATTTGGGGGCTACTGGCTTTAGATTTTGTAGTCCACAGTCACTCAGCTCTGCTGCTTCTGGGCTCCATGTGCAGATAGGGATTGTGATGGAGCAAAACGTTTGAGAAACAGAGGCTGGTGTGTGGATGGTTAGCACAATTCCCTCTCCACATCTTCCGATAGCTTCTTGTGTTTTTTCCATAGTTAGTCCAGCATTCAGTGTGGGGTGAAATCCCATCTCCTCTGAGGACTGTTCTAATAGTAGTTGGAATCCTTGTCAAATGCCTTTGCCAGGCTCTATGCTTGGCACCCTCCAATGACCTTGTGAGGTAGACACTACTGCCCTGTTTATGGGCGAACGGAATGAACTGCAAAGATGTTTTTTGAGTTGTAGACAGCTTCCAGGTGCTTGGAGGACCCCAGGAACATGTGGATCTCAGACACATACCCATGAGGAGGGTTCCTGCAAGGCTGGGGAAATTTTTTGCCTGGAGCTGCAAAACTGGCCCTCATGAGGAAGCCTGAGAGGTGGCTGCATTACTGTATAGTAGGGGTGGCATCCTGTGTCAGGCTCAGGGGTTGTTTGTGGGTTCAGGATGTCCTTGTACCCCTCTTTCATCTCACCTCCAGGTTTCTGAGGTGTGTTGATCGATGGGATTTTTTTCAACTTGCCTGCGTATAAACTTGCATATAAAACAGTAACTGGGGATACTGGATAGCATCTCTCAGAAGACCTTCCACCTGGTGTCTTAAGTAAAGTCATTGATGCTCCCTCAGCATCCTGCTGTCTGCCACCAAGACACAGGTGTCTAGCTGTGTGTGTTGCTCTGTTGCCCCAGTGTTCGCTCTTGTGGGGTCTGTGATGAAAAGGTATTCCTGCACTTGCTGTGGGAAGCCACAGAGGAAGACAGCCATCAGAGGGGATTTGCCTGCTAGGGGATCACAGGAAGCCTACAGACCCCAAATTAAGCCCAGAGGTCAAAGAGCAGGCTTTGTGAGGAATGAGGCAGACCTATCATATGTTCTGTGAAACCCTCAGGGAGTTCTGAATGGAGACCTGTAGACAGGCAGAAAACCCACAGAAATGGAGCCATATAGCTCAGTTCCTCTGAAATGAGAGATGAGAGAGACCTTTGCATGCTTTCCAGATCCCAGGCTCTTCTCGGTTTGGTGTTTTTAGGACTCATGAGAAAGGTGTTTGTCTGTGAAGGTAGAGGGTGGGGATTTCTAAAGACATGCTGCAGTGTTCAGTTTATAGAATTTACTTGTAAATCATATGTATGTGTCAGAGTTCCTTCTAAAGACTTTCCTCAGAGTGATGATGACATCTCTGTCCTGTGTGTACTGTCACTGAGTCCTATGACCAGTCCCCCCACCCCACCCCATTTGCCTTCTAAGGTCCTCCAAAGTCAGTCTTTTTACCATCAAGCTGCTTTCAGGACTGTCTGGGAAGATCAAGATAAAATGCTTTCCACCCCCAGCTTTTTAAAAATTTCTTCATCATTCAGCCACTGGCCCCTGAATGCCTGCTCTGTCCAGGCCATCCTGGTGCCCGCACTGACGGAGATACCCAGAGAGGGCTGACCCGGAGGTTAAGTCTGAGCCTTACCCACATGACTGGGTCTCTTTCTTCCCTGTAATGGGTCTTTCCACAGTAGAGGTTTGCATTGCTGTCAGATGTGTGCTGTGGAGACTTGCAGACACAGATACCTCCAGTCCTCACCCCGAAGGTCCAGCATCAAGGATTACTGCTCATTCCCTTGTCTCTTCAACAGGTATGATCAGCCTTCCTAGAAAGCCCACCAGGCTCGGGAATGGCATCAGTATTCTAGGAAAGATCAGAAGGACTCTCATGTCTTGCATTGAGCATCTCCTGAACCTGCATCTACTTCCCCCAATTTCTGCAGAGCCTCAGGGCCATTTAAACTGGAAGGGATCTACTTACATTTAGATTTAGGGGAGGAGTAGTTAAGGGTTCTCTACAAGGTGTACTTTTTTTAAGAGTGGCAGTTTGCACTGCTCAGCATAGATTCGGAGGCCATTCCCCTAGCAGCTGACTCTGAGAAGCCTTCTCCTTCCCTTCTGTCTCTGTCTTCTGTCTAAAATGCTTCCAGAAACTGGCAAAAATCAACAGAAGCAAACAGTACCAGGACTAGGCAGGCAGTGCCCAGGCTGTTTCCGCAAGCTGCTAGGTGTCAGGTGTGGCATATGGCTTCACTGGCATGTTTGAAAGATTGCGGGGTGTTATGCCCCTTTCTTCCTGAGAAGGTGGGTTCAGAGCAGTCCAAGGGAGATGAGCTTTCTTTGTAGTACTGAGCTGTCTGTCCTTCTTCTCCAGCCAGGTGAAGTGGCTCTGCATAGCCCTGGCAGAAACCAGACTAGATCTCTGTCTTTCCTAAGCATGTCACTGAGTTGAGACTCATGACCCTTCAGGAGACCCAGACTTGATGCTTCCCCTAAACACGAGATGTAGATTCTTAAGCACATTCACAGGTAAAAACAAGCCAAATGCTACACATGGAGGTGCATCACATGCCCATAATCCCAATAGTTGGCAAGTTGAGGCAGGAGAATTTTAAGTTTCAGATCAGCATGGACTACATATTTACCCTGTTTGCAAAAAAAAAAAATAATAAAATAAATCTAACAGAAAGCTTAATGGAGTCAAATAAAAATTCATGCTGATAGAGTGATGGAGATACAAACAATCTGTGTCTAGTATTTTTTTATTCTTTTTTTTCTGTGTATGTAGTGTGTATGCATTTTTATTGTGTGTGTGTGTGTGTGTCTGTTTGCAGGTGTGCACTCTTAACTATGTATGCATGTGGAAGACTAAGGTTGATGTTAAGAACCATCCTCCATCCCTTCCTCACATTCCTGTTCAAGCCCAGACTGCACCAATCTGGCTAGTGTTGCTAGCCAGCTTGTTCTAAGGATTCCCTGTTGTCACCTTCTGAGGCCACCATTCCAGGTGTGCCATCGCACCCATCTGGCATGTGTGTGGTTTCTGGGGACCTAGGCTCTGATCCTTACACTTTCACCACCAAGCCATCTTCCCCAGGTTCCAGTATGTCCTAACCCTCTGCCTCCCCATGATCTGGAAGCCGGTCAGGATGGGGTGATGGGAAGCAGTCACTACAGAACCACGGTATAAGCCCTGCAGTAGGATGTGCTGGCTGTGTATGAGAGTTTCTGGTGGAGGCATAAGAATGTGGCTCATGGCTGGACCCAGGAGGAGGAGGTAGGAGAGAGAGTAGCTGCGTGTCAACTCACCTACTCTCAGTCGCCAGTGTCTGGCCCTCAGCAGACATTGGTGATGACCATGTGTATGACACTAGCATCTTCAGAGAGGTAAGAGAAAGATCCCAAGGCTTGCACTTTCCCCAGACAACCCTAGACACATTTAGTGGTTCTGCTGGGCTGTCAGCAGATCCAGCCACGTCCAGCAAATCTTCCACATTCTCACAAATACCTAGAACAGCTGTCGGCTGGGAAATCTGGATGGCTTCCCACAGCCACCCTTAGTCTTCCTTAGTGGGATGATGAGCCCAGAGCTGGGAGCTGACACCGGCATTTTGACTCTCCTGGCTATCTTCTGCCTGTCTAGAGGGACATCAGGCAGAGGTGATATACACTTGGGTTGTAACCAGGAGGTAGAGGGAAGTGGGGAAAGGGGGCAGGGCTCTCATACTTCCTTCTGCTCTTTGTCTAAGAATTCACATTAAAACAAAACTGAGAAAATGGAGGCCTCACTGCTGGGCTTCCCTTGGACTGCTACATTTTTCTCTGAGAGAAACCAGCCTTGGGCGTCAGGTTTTAATTACCTTCCCGAGGGGCACTTCCTGTGGATATTTTGAGTGACGAATGGCTGAGGCTGAACTCCTAAATAAAATTAGGGTTCTAACTGGGTCATAAGCTCACATGCTCCCAGAGGCGGGGAGGGGAGGCAGTAGAGCATCAGGAAGACTGTGGCAAAGAAGTGCATGTCCTGGCTAAGGAACAGCTCCTGGGACAGTGGAGCCCAGTCATGTGGCAGTGTTGCCAAGAGTCTAGATTTAAATTTTGACAGATTGAATTCAGTGAGTTTTGTTTAAGAAGTCCCAAAACTGCATTGGTTGAAAATAAAGTCTATGTGATTAGATAGAGAGGGATCATCTCTTTTGGGGAGCCCATCAGGATCACACAGGGCAGCTGGGATCAGAACTGTTTTTGCACCTGGTCCAGTCCCCTGCCCACTTGCCCAGGTTGCATCGTGAGTAAAACTAAGGCTGACTCAGCAGATTCTATTGCAACACGAGACACAGGCTGGCACTGACGGATAAGAAGACAGCTGCCCTACACAAGAGATAGTATTTGTATGATTGTCTTTTGGATACCATGCACAGAGCATCTCAGGTCAGTTTTTTCTCAACAGTTTTGGAGATCTAATACACAATGGTAGATATCCATTATCTTTACATTCCAGATAAGCAAACAATGTACTGTTGAGAGTCCACCTACTTTTGTGGGTGGGATTTGAATGTAAATCTGATTCCTCTGTGTGCCTATTAAATAAGTACACTGTCTGGTGCCAATGACCTTACCCTTGGGGCATGGGCTGCGTTCTAATTATATCCACTACCAGGCATTATCACCTACAATATGAAGAACACTGGGTGGGGAGGTCAAATACCCCCTCCCCCCCAGCTCCTTTCCTGTTGAGAACCTAGGGTACACACACAGGCTGCTCCACCTCTGAGGGCCTGCACAGGGCACAAGGCTGCTGACTAATTTTCTTTGCAAAGGGCTCTTTCACTTGCTTGCTCTTCCAGTAACCACGTGGGTGGGTTTGTTTCACTAATGGGGAAAACGAAACAAATCAAAACATGGAGGGGTTTTTCTTTCCCAAGAAGAGGATTCGCTAATTAAGGGTTCAGCACTCCTGGCTCAGGGCATCCTGGTGTGTTTCTGCAGCCAGCAGGGCCTCTTGGCAGCCGGCTCCAGAGAGAAATCGCTTAGTCATTTACAAGCGGATCCAGGTGCAGGAGGTCAGGAAGGTGGAGGGGCTTCGAGGGACTTGGGGAGGGGGCCCATAAGAGGCCCTGCCCTGGCCAGGGAAGCACAATAGCTGGGTGCTCCTTCCAGCTCAGCACTGCCCCAGACTGCAGGAGGAAGGTGGCAGGTGAGACAGCCGACTAAACCCTTGGGGCTCAAGGCACCCTCAAAGGGTGTGGCCTGGCAAGAAGATGCTCCCAGCTGATGGGTTAGAGACAGTGGAGTGCCTAGAGGTTGCTTAGAGTCAATGTAGAAGGCAGTTTCAGGAGACAAGGGGTGTGTGTGTGTGTGTGTGTGTGTGTGTGTGTGTGTGTGTGTGTCCTCAGAGACTCATCTAAGGCAACACTACACCTGGTTGGATCCAGGCACTATCAAAGCAGAGCCTACTTTGGTGCTGATATTGGCAGGATCTGGGAAGCCTCTGCTATGTTCTAAACTAAAGGCAGAGACCCTTTATGATGAAAGAGCACAGGTCATGGCAGATACTGCTTCTCTGGGTGGCAAGCACGGAAGTTTTGATACCCTGCAGCCAGTGTGTATCTCCTGTCTTAGAACACGGACATCAGCAGGCCATTCGGTGACTGCTCTGAATACAATGGACAGACTCTTGTCTGGATGAGGCTGCAAGGGAAGCTACCTTTAGTCTGTGTGTGGAGGACGTTGAAGCTGTTTTGAACTTGGCTGGGAGTCAGGGAGAATTCTGCAGTCTAGCATTGTTAGTACTTATTGCTTCTCTGACCTGAGTGTGCTGGTCACTTCTCTGAGCTTCCAATTTTCCTCTGCAAAGTGGGAGTGTCAGAATGCCCTACAAATGGGATGTTGCTTGCAGGTGAGTTGCCTGGGGGTATCCTTCCAGTAGTCAGGGCTTCCTATCTATTGGAAATGAGGTAGTTTATCATAAAGAGGGTGGGTAGCCAGATAACTCCCGCAAATATAACACTATATTTGGTAAAGACAAAGGGATCAGCAGGGAGCAAGTTGAATTTTAATAGCAGTCAGGATTTAATCAGGAGGAATATGGGAAAACTGCGTGGGGGTGGTGTCTCTGACACTAGATCTTAGGGTTGTGAGGGATGCGAGAGGAAAAGGAAGACAAGAGATGCATTCCCTGGGTGAGAGCATCGTGTGTGCAAAATCTTCAGGGGTGTTACCGGGAACTTGGAGTCAGAACAGGCACCTGAGAAACGCCATCAGCAAAGGCAACATGATGCCTGGATTTTCAGTTTCGATATTTGGGAAGTGTGTGTGTGTGTGTGTGTGTGTGTGTGTGTGTGTGTGTGTGTGTGTGTGTGTGTGTGTCTGTGTCTGTGTGTGTCTGTGTCTGTGTGTGTCTGTGTCTGTGTGTGTCTGTCTGTCTTGTCTGTAGTTCTGTCTGTGTCTCTCCCTTCCCCCTACAGGTCAATTGGTTTCTCAGGTCTGAGATTTTTATTTTTCTCTGACCTCTCATTTTATCACACACGCATATTTAGGGTGTCTGTGTGCTAGGCTTGGCCATGTCCCAGTTCCCTCCCCAGCCATAGGAAGCAGCATGGACAGTTGTGGGCTGTGACAGGGCAGGTGCAGACAGGAAACAGCTGTGCTCTTCCTCCCTTTCCGGGCAGGTTAGGGAAGCACGGGGATTGTTCTGGGAAGCTCAGCTTGGACAGCGCCTGTGTTTCCTGTGGCCAGTGAGGGTGGAGCCTCAGGTCTGGGCTGAGGCAAGGGCTGGAGATGGGCGTGGGCACCGGAGGTTTACAATGCCATACCAGATCCTCAGCCAAGGAGGAGGCTGGCCGTGATAGACTCACCCCACACCCACGCCTGTTACTGTGCATTTTCTCTGGCTACGACCTCTTTGCTTTCTCCCTTGGTAGCCTAAGTCCTGTCTGAGAGGCAGCTTTTACAGGCTCTCTAGGTAGCAGGCAGGTGAGCATGGGAAAAGCACCCCTGTAGTGGTTCTCTGCCACTCTTCTTTGCTCCAGGATTACCACCATCCCCAGCCTTCCTGTGTCCTGAGAACACCATGAACTTTGGTTCTGGCTTCTCTCCTGGATCCTGGACAAGTTCCTAGGCTTCTTTGGGCCATGACTTCCACAGTTGTAGGTATGGGTGTGAGGTCCTTGTGCAGAACCACAGCTAGACTGAGCATAGACACAGACAGATGTGTGGCTGGCGCCTGTCAGTCACTGGTGCCATCATTCAGACAATTGTACCTTTGTGAGTTCATCTGCTCTCTGCCAGACTCTGGATGCAAGGCTGGACAAGGCAGGGTTCTTGGCCCTAAGGACTGCCCTTCCATGGTAGGGACAGTCATCTGAGCTTGTGATTAGAACACAGTGTAACTACAGAAACCACCCTGGCAGGAGCCCAGCCCACTATTGTGCCCTAGAAGTCTGAGGGGCAGCAGTATGTGGGCCTGTGTAAGTCTCCCAAGCAAATGCTCATCAGACTTCATAGACCTGGCAATACCCAGCTCCCTTCAAGCTAGCCCCCTACCATTCAGGGAGGCCGAAGTGTAGTTGAGTTGATATGAGGAGGTAAGGGCCTTCTTGACTACATACCTATAATAAATACTTGGGAGGCTAAGGCAAGAGAATTGTTGCATATTTGTGACCAGCCTAGGAGGTTACATAGCAAGACCTAGTGTCCAAAACATAAGAAGCAGGCGAAGAACCCTTCTTTCAAGTCCACTGGGTCATGTAGCTCTGGTTTTCTTGGGACAATGCATGGAAATCTGATGCAGTTTCTTTGCCTCCTTCCTGGTTTTTTATGGTGAGAACTTCCCCCAACAAATAGGTGTGGAGATCTACTAGTGCTCTGTGTTGTTCTTGACAGCAGGGGTGTGGGTGCCCAGTGGGAGAGAGACTAGAGGACCATAGTTAGCCATCAGTGTCTCTTGGGGCAGGACTACCCTCTGTATGTTAGACATATCCACTGTTCGGCTAGCCAAGCCAAAGGCTTAATCCTACAGAAGACCTTGCCTCTTCTCAGTTTCTGTTCACCCCTGCCTTGCCTCAGGTGTGTTCAGATGTGGGGTGGCCACAAGAGCCCCTTTGTCCTCAGGCACAATCATTTTGTTTGGCATGCCTCATTTAGTCCTTATAACATAGAGGAAGTAAGTACCCGCCTCCTTCCATCTTGGGGGTATTTTAGGCAGTGGCACAGTGGAACTCGAAGGGAGTTGTGGAAACCCAGCTAGTGCTGATCCCTTCCCTCAGTATCTGACCCAAGACCCTGAAGAAAATGCTAGAGTACACTTCAGGCACAGACAAGGCTTGCAGGTGCCCATCTTATAGTAGCTGGGACATGGTGGCTGCACATGGCAGGAAGAAGTGGAAATGAATGGAAGAGGAATGAACGAGCTAGTCAGGTCATACTTTATGGATGCCCATTGACTGGCTCTCATGGAGCTCCATCCATCTAATTCTGAAGCTGCTGGGTCTAGAATAGTGCCTGGCTTACAGTGGGGTCGAGTCCCTTGACCTTGTAAAATAGACAAGGTTGCCTTGGCTCTCTAGCCAGTGTGTCGTCTTTCCTTCTGAAGGTGGATTGAGAGCAGATCCTTGCTTGGCTCTCCCCACACAGGCTGACCGCCTTCCTCTGACAGGTCCACTGAAGGCGAGCTCTGCATGTCTTACTTTTTCATGTGGGGATTTTTGTCTATGTCACTGGTGGTTTTGAGACCATACATCCTGAGGTAAAGTGAATGGCGTTACAGTGACCTCTCACTGTACAAGTTCGGTGTGGCAAGAGGGACCAGGCTCCAGAGGGAGCCCCCCCTTCTTTAAAACATCTACCCCCACCACCCTATGAACTGTTCAAATGCCTGAATTCCTGAGATCCCCACTCCCACTCTCCAGGCTACAGCGAGGGGAGTAACTTTGGCCACGATTCTAGGGAAGGAGGCAGCAGAGTAATTACAGTTACTGGAAGTAATCTTATTTCCTTTCAGCCTTCTCTATCCCACTAGAAGAAAATGTTAAAAAATAAAAAGAAATCAAAACAAAACAAAAACTTCCCCAAAACACCAAGCCAGAAAAGCAAAAAAACTTAAACCCCTCTCTAGTTCAGTCTGGGGAGGGGTGGGGGGGGTTAGGACAAGGGTGAGGGCGGCTTAAAACATTTGCATTTCTGGGGCTGGCGCTTTGGGGTGTAGCATTTCTGGGTTAGTGGCCCTCCAAGAGTCAGAGCTTCTTACAAAGAAAGCATGTGTGTGTGTTGGAATTTCAGATATCCTGCAAGGCATGGGTAACCCCTTGAGCACCAACGGCATGGAAGCAGTCTCTTGTGCCAGGGAGGCTTGTCCTCTGGTTGGGTCTTCAGACCTTAGAGCATGTTCACTGTGTGATGGGAGCTGATAAGGTGAGAGCTTTGAAGAGGTGATGAGCCTTGGGAGACAGACATGTCTGTCTGGTTCCTGGTTTATCACATCAGAGGCTGTTAGGGTTGAAGTCACCTCATTATTGCTGTAAGGAACCATTGTCTTCAGGACAAGTCTGACAGATAGATAGTAGGATGCAAGTCCCCTGACTGAGTTAGTATTGGGAGAGAAAATGAGTATGTTAGACAGGTAGGTAGTGATGGGGCGGGCCAAGGTCATGGGAAAACATTTTTATGGACAGGCAAGCTGGAGAGCACAGACCTGATTTTCAGGCAGTTCACAGGACTGGAAGACTGTCAAGCAACTCTAGTCTGGGTAAAGAGGTACAGTTCCACTTAGGCGAGAAACTGCCTTAGGCATGGAGCTGTAGGAGCTGGGTGTCTCCAGTGGTGGCTCAGAGGCATAACAGGGCTGGAGAGAATGACAGCTACAGGAGCAGTTCAGTAAGTGCCACCTATTATATTATATGCCCCCCCCCCCCGTGGCCTCTTATTCTATGAAGTAGCAGCTCTGGTGTCTTATTTTATACATGGGCAACAGCTGTCTGTCTGTCCTCAGGAAATACATAGCTGGGGCGTGTTGGAAAGACAGTGAAATGCCTGCCCACTCAGATTTCCTGTCCTGTAAGAGGCTCAAAGGGTCTTCATTAATCCCGAGCCCCTGGTTTAGCCCTGGAGATGGAGTCTTTCATCAGCTCCTGATACATACCAGGCTCAGGATTCAGTGGGTACCAGCATTGTTTCATCAAATATTCAAATCATTCCCATAAGACAGGGCTGTTATCCAGTTTGCAGAAAGGGGAAACCGAGGCCCACAGTATCATGAGTTGTAATTGAGCCAGGGTCACAGTGCACACTGAAAATCTCAAAGCTCATGGCTCTTTCTGATTTTGGCAAATTTTCCAGACTCCTATCTACTCCTGTTTGGAGAACTATCCATTAGCTTGCCCCTTCAGCATGGTATGTTCATCAGTTATTAGCAAGTATCATCAGAAGCCGCCACTGATAACTGACCAACAGCCTCAGCTAATGCTTTCTTCAAAGCCGAATAAGAAATAGCTTCATCTCTGGACAGAGTGTAAAAGGGAGCTGGGAGCTGGGGGGTGGGGGTGGAGGGTGCTGTGCTAATGGCTTCTGAGGCAATCAGGACCACCTGCTGGTTCTATTGTGGTCGAAAATCAGTGCCGTACTTTGGAGGGTCAAGAGAAGCCACACACAGGAGCAGGTACTATTGAGGGATGATGGTTTGTAACTTTGGGCCTGGCTTTGGCTGTTCTTCTGATGGCTTACAGGAAGCAGGAGCCCTTGGCCTGGAGCAGAACTCTGGGTCAAGTCACCAGACACATCAGCCTTTCTCACCCTCACCTCACCCTTCCTAAGTCTCTTCCCAGACACCTTTTGTTGTCTGGCTAAGACAGACGTCTGGGCTCCCAGGGAGGTTCCTGATGGGGGACCTTAGAAGTAGGTCACTCCCTTCCCATGTAGCCAGCACTAATCCAGATGTGACCTGCCTCATGTGACAGTGTCTGTCTGAGTGTCACTCTTTGATGCTGGCAGTGGAGGGGCCAGGTGGCCATCTCTTCCCAGCTTTAGCCTTTGAAGACTTTGTCAGCTCAGCCACAGCACCCTGCATGCCTTCAGCCAGCCCCTCCTCCCCTCTGCCATATTGGAAAGGGGAAATCCAGCATTGACCTCTTCCGTTCTTATGAGCACTCTGGCTGGCCTGGCGGCTCCTAGTCTCTGGATGTAACCAGCAAGTTCCTGCTGGGCTGAAGCCAAGGGCTTCTAAGGCTTGATATGGCCATTCTCCTCTGGCCCCCTACCCCTTTGCCTCCCACAGAGAGCTGGGGTTTTCCATTTCTTCCTGGCTTGCTTTCTCAGGCCTCCCACCCCCAAGCCTTTTGGCTGGGACATTAGGATATCTGCCCATGCATGACAGATGCCATTATTGGAGCCATAGACCTTCCTCTCCTCCCCCTCAGGACCTGATTCCTGAGGGCCAGAGAAAAGCCCAGCAAGAAAAACCGAGTTATGAACCCCCAAAAGGGAATTACCTCTGGTGACTCCATCTTGGTGACAGTTCCTGGGTTTTCTAGGCCACTTTTCGTCCCTTCTTCTACTAGTTCCTATCTTTTCATGTATTATTTATTGTATTGTATTATTATATTAGGACCTTTTTATCCCTCTCCAGACAGTATCAACTTGTGGAGTGGTGTGCGCATGTGCGTGTGTGTGTGCGCGCGTGTGCGTGTGTGTGTGTGTGTGTGTGTGTGTGTGTGTGTCTGTGTGTCTGTGTGTCTGTGTGTGTGTTGTAGGAGTTGGTTCTCACCTTCTATGGCACGAGTCCCAGGGTTTTGTGCGTGCTAGGTAAGCCCTCTACAAGCTGAGTTTCATGCCCAACCCAAGCTCATTACTGAGAATCTCATGCCTATGTTTTTCTCAGTCAGCAAATCTGGAATGTATGATGCAACTGGATCAGACCCCAAGTGAGACAGGTTTGTCTTCATTTCCATGTGGACCCACTATGAAGCAGGCACACACAGGAGACTACACAACATCCATGGCAACAGTGATTGACAGTTTAGTGGCCAGCAGTGTCATTCTATCTAAACTCTGTTGTGTGTGGCTCTGCTGCACTTCTACTGTTCAGCACATAGTAGGTCTGCAATAAGCTTCTCATAGGGAGTGTAGAGATGTCCAATGCTGGCTGTATGTCCCTTTCTATTCTCGATGTCTTTACAGCCAGGTACAGAGAATTTGGTGTGACAGCCTGGGGGTTCTGGACTGTACCCACTGAGGATGCTGGATGAGTGGGCATGGGGAGTCAAGACAAAAGCCTCTTGTATCCTTGGAGAAAATCTAAACCTGGCTTTCCCTGATGCTGGATCTTCCAGTGGCCAGCCTGTCTTCTCATAAAGAGAACTTTGTGTATGGCTCCTGGTGGGAGGCAGCCGCTAGCCAGTGTCTCCCGGTGCCCAAAGACTCTGGAATGGGTGTGACAGTCTTGAAGCCACAGTGCATGCACCATGACAGTAACCCTATGACCCTTAATTTCTTAGAGCAGACACCAGGCTAGATGGTCATGTTCAAGACAAGAAGTCTGTTTTCTATGCCAGGGGCCTGTGTGTCCCAATCCAGTGCAGATGCATTCTTTTTTAGAAGACAGTACATAGAAAGCAGGGACCCTGGTCTCTCAGGCTGGGGGATGGGAAGGTGGTCGGATGCAGCTTGTACCAGTTGGTTGATCTTTCTGGAAGAATAGTAATTACTTACTGACTGTTGTTATTCCTGAAGAGAGGGTTTGCACGGATGGAGGGAATTGTGAAGCCTCCTCTGTGCCCAATGTAGATGTGGATTCCCCAAGCTGGGGCTAGCTTCCCAGAAGGACCAATGCCCTGATGCCCAGCCCTGAGCTGATACTCTTGGCTCTGGGCAGGAGGAGAGAAGGGGACACACCTAGATGTACCCACTGGAGACCGTTTTGGCTGCAGAGAAATGAGTCTTTAGAAATGAGGGGCCTAGAAATCAAGCTGGGGGATTGAGCTGGGTTTACAACCAGTTACTTGGGGACAGATAGAGGGATGCATAGGCACTCCTTCATGATGGTGGTATATCTCGGGAAGGTTCTAGGCCCTGCTTCCCCCAGAGTAGTGTGTAGTATTTCTGGGGAGCACAGTGGTATAAGACAGAAGGAGCCTCTCATTCATCCCACAGACATTTATTTATGACCATGCCAGGCACTCTTCCAGACCCTGAGATATGGTGGACAGGGTGAACTTCTACCCTCATGGAGTGCCTATTCTGGTGAGGGCAGTTCTCTAGTCTGTGAGCATAATGTTTCAGGAGATGCATGGAATGCCCTGAGGTAGGAGGGCTAGGGCATATGTAACTGCTATCATAGATGATGGGTGGCAGGGCTCAGTGGTGTATTGACCTCAGAGCAAGGCCTGATGGGAGAGAGAATGGAATTGCCCTCTGAATGAAGGAGAACCCTTGGATGGTACAGAGGTCCTGTGTTTCGTACTACCAGAAGACTAGAGAGGCTGGTCCGAGTGTGTGAGGAAAAGCAAGTGACATGGCCCAAATGGAAGGCCTGCAGGTTCTGTGAAGAGACAAGCTCATGACCGAAGGCAGCCACAGGAGAGTGAGGCAAGAGCTGGCTGAGGAGCCACATGGGAAGTGAAAGGCTGTGACATGAAAATGGTTCATGCTGGCCCTGGAAGGAGCAAAGGTGGGAATTACAACCTGGTTCTTCCCAGACTGACTCGATTTCTGCCCTCAAACCTGCACATATGTAACAGCAAATAAGGGCCATCAGGAGGCAGGTGCTCCATCCTGATGTCAGACATGTGCTATGTGCCTGGTACTAACTTTGAGGTGGTTTAATACCAGCAGTTACCACAGCCCACTACTGGACTGAAGCAGGCACCAAACACCAGATGGACACGATTCCATGGCTCAGTATACATGGGATGCTGGGATACAGGGAAACGACAGAATGTATACAGAGCACCGGAGGAATGTCACACAGAGAAGAGGGCATAAAACTTCCCAGTGTCAAAGGCTCTGTGGGGGCAAAGTCTTATGAAGAAACAGGACGTGCCTGGTGTATGGTGCAGTGTGAACTAGAAAGTAGCCTTTGCAAAGTTCAACTTGGAACCATGGAAAGCTCTCACTTGGCGTGCCAGTAGCCCTGCGCTCAGTCCCCAGCACCATAAATAAATAGTTTAAAATATTCATAAGCAAACAGAAGCCCCTCAACCTGGGGAAATGGCTCAACTGTTAAAAAGCTTATCATGCAGACACAAGGGCCTGAGTTTAATCCCCCAGAACTCACATAAGAACACCATATATGGCAGCATGCTGGGGAGGCAGAGACAGGAGGATCCCTGAGGCTTGGAGACAGCCAGACTAGCTCAATCAGTGAGCACCAGGTTCAGAAGGAAACCCTGCCTTAAGGTAGTGAATAAGGAAGACACTCAGGGTTGACCTGGCTTCCTTGTACACGCGCACATGTGTAGACACACACACATCATGCCCCAAAGCTTAACTTGCTTGTCAGCAGGAAACTTTTCAGGTCAGGAAATCAAATCTAAACAGTTGGGTTGGTGAACTGTGAGGTTGCTTTAAAAAAAGGAGGAAGAGTTGATGGACCTCAGTCGCTCTGGGCTCAGAGCCTCTGACCCTTCTGTCAGCGTTTGTCTCTGTTGCTTCTTAAGCATCTAATTCATTCTTTCTGACCTCTCTCTCAGAAGGTCATTTAGGCAAAAGCCCCAGGAATGTGTTGACTAGTCCCATATCTTCACTGTCCCAGGGCCATGTGAATCTCCTGTGTAGCAGTTTGAGGTCATGTCGCAAGTCCCAGAGCCCAGCAGTAGGTCAAGGCCTACTTTGTGAACAGGGACAGGGAGTCTTCAAAATCAGAACTGAGGCATATCCTCAGAATGAGACAAACCAAGTACCGGACAGCAAAAACGTGAGATGCTCTACCCTAGCCGTGTTGGTGATACTGAACATTTCCGTAGGGTAGCCACGAATTTTGTTAGGGGTAGTCATGAAAGGTCATAAAAGACTATGAATCAGAAGAGAAGGTCACAAATCGCTACTGACCACTGTCCTTGAAGTGATCTGTATCTGGCCAAGGTGATCTGCATACTTCATGAGTGTCCAGCCACCAGATGGTTTAACTCAGGGACATGTGAGATGCACTGTGAGGATGCTAGGTCCTGGAAGCTAATTTGGAGAGGGGGGATGTCTGTGAGGACCTCCAGAGAAGGGCTCAGTTCAGTCTACACCCAGGAAACCTGTTGAAGCTCTGACCCTCTTGTGGTGATATATTGTATATTTAATAAAGCTTGTCTGAAAATCAGAGGACAGAGCCATGATGGTCAGGGAGTGGTGACCCAGGCATTCAATTCCAGCACTCAGGAAGCAGAGATCCTCTAGATCTCTGTGAGTTCAAGGTCAAACAGAGCCAAGTGGTGGTGGCTCACACCTTTAACCCTAGCACTAGGAAAGTTGAAGGAGGAAGTGAGATAGATGGGCGGGGAATGAGGAGAGAGGGGTTTTTTTCCCTTCTCCCTCTCTGCTGAAGGGAGGCATGCAGTCTGAGGATTCATTGGAGACGGGATCTACTTTTCAGCCTGAAGAGTTGGCTAGGTGAGAAGTGGCTGTGGCATGTCAACTTTCCCCCAATATCTGGCTGTGGGATTTTATTGTAATACCAAGTAGAATTCATGAAATATCTCCTGACACCCTCTCCTTGCGAAGCTGCCTGCATCCTTTTGGGTGGCGGAATGAATCTGTCACTAGCATGCTTCCGGCAGCCTCAACAGCTCTGGGGCGCTCAGCTCTCACATCGCCATTTTAGCCTTGGCATAGTATATGGGAGGGTGAGCAGGGCATGTTTCTAAAGCTGAGTGCCTTCTTGCTTGGGTGCTTTACTTCCGGACTGACATTGAGCTTTTTTTCTCTGTAAATCCTGGAGGGCTGTTAGAGCTGGGGCTCCTTGGCATTCCTGGCTCCTCCTGAGCCAATCCCACACCTCACCACAGACTGTGGTTAAAGGTCATTGTAGCAAAGAGTGGTGACAGGGACAGAGTATGTCAAATCCAGCTGGAAAGATCTGAGTCAGGTAACTGACCCTGTCTATACTCCATTGTTCCAGCTGCTCCCAAGAGCATGACAGGGCCAGCTGCTGACTGGTAGGAGCCTTCACATGTGGAACAGAATTTTCTTTTCTCTAACATTGATTAGTTGGGCCTCTGGTGCTCATGGGAAGACCTCTCAGGTGGGAAGAATCCCCTCGTGGTCTACCGAGTCCCACCAAGGGCCAACCTTACTGTTCTTCTGAAACTCAGTCTCCCCCTGCCACAGAGGCAGACACCCCTGGGCCACCAAGATTCCACCTTCATAAATTCTCAGACCATTGGAAGCTCACCTCCACTGTGCGACATGATCAGAATCCATGCAGAGGTAGGAGGAGCCTGGCCTAGCTGTCTCTGTGAATGGCCTCCTTGAGGACCTGTGGAGATCTGGTATAGGAGCCGGGGTGGGGTGGGGGGATCTGAAGAGTTTAAAGAAGATGGGATACCCACAGGGTCCTCCTGAAGCTGCCCTGTCTGCTTTCCCAGTGAGAGCTGCTGGCCAGAGGGATCCTACACATTCACCTCCTGGAGATAAAGGGCATCCTGACCCCAAGCAGACACAGTAAGCTGGCTTTCTTTCCAAGGGGCTTTCTTCATTCCTAAAGTTTAGTCTACTTTAGTTTAATTTCAGAGACATATTGCTTTTGAGTCAAAACATAAAAAATCCCCTTGGATGCACTATAGAGCTTGTTGACTATGAGGGAGGGGTGTTGGGGGATGGGGGGAGGGGACAACTGGAGCATTCTCTAAGCCTTTTCTGCCTGCAGCCCTGACCAGCTCTTTAGGAGGTACTCCCTTCCCCATCTGACAATCTTTGCTTTGGGGCTGGTATTTCAGGGCTGGGTAATTGGGTGGTTTCTTGTGTTTAGATGAATCTGCTGTTGTTTCCTAGCTAAGAGTCAGGCATGACCCTTGCACACATGTGTAGTGCCTCAGACAGGATGGTGACCCGCCATGCCCCCCTGAGTAGCACTCACAGAATGACCCACAGGGGGTAGGGGAAAAAATACAGTTTTATTTCTGTCTAGGCCAGTTTAAGTTTCTCTCTCTCTCTCTCTCTCTCTCTCTCTCTCTCTCTCTCTCTCTCTCTCTCTCTCTCTCTCTCTGTGTGTGTGATGATGTTTGAACTCTGTGGCTGTAGCATTATTGTGAGCATAGTATATGTTTCTATGTCATCTGTCTTTTGGGAGTTTTGTTTAAAAATGAATACTTTTTTCATTTATGCCAAATCCATAAAAACTGAAAAAGGGTGGTGAATTCTGGTGTAAGTGAGGCTCTGGGTCATGAAGGGAATGGGTGCCTGTAAGTGTCCTTAAATGTTTGGAGAGATGCATCGTATATGCAAGGGCAGGCTAGGGAGGCTATGGGCAGAGCAGCACACAGCTGGATATCGTGTTTCCCTGCTTGCATGCAATTGTCCAGTTGTCCTTCCACTGGAGCCTGGGCCTGGAAGACCCAAGTTTGGGGGAAAGTTTGCTGATCTTAATCAAGGGCCAGCAATTTAGAGGATGGTTAGTAAACACCCAGTTGTTTATCTCCTGGTGATCCACTGCAGAGGGCAGCCACTCTGTCACCAACAGATCCACAGACACTCAGCTCTGGAGCTTTATTATTTCCCCATTCAGACCTTGTGGCGTTTGCTCCTCTACTCTCCCAAGGGAGGCAAGATCTCTCTGAGGACTAGAAATCTGGCAAGCGTACCGTGATGTCTCATTTTAATTTAGGGTTCCTGTCTATAAAGAGTCTTGCCAGCCAGCTCCCAAATAATGACATGGAAACTTATTAATTATGAGCCTATAGCTTAGATTTGTTTCTGACCAGCTCTGATAGATGAACCCATTTCTATTAATCTATATTTTATCACATTATACTACCTTTCTTCCATCCTGCACCTCCTGTTTCCTCTCCACATATCCTTGTCGTCCCCCCCCCCCCCATACACTTAGATTTTTCTCTTCCTACTTCCTTTCTCCTCTGAAGTCCTGCCCAAACCTCCTGCCTAGCTATTGGCCATTCAGCTCTTTATTAACCCACTCACAGCAGTATATCTTCACACAATGTACAAATATCCCACAATGCCTGTCAACTTGAGTTTGAGCATTTTTTAAAGCAAGTCTGGGATTTTTTATTTATTTATTTATTTTTTTTGAGTAGTTGATTCATAGCCTCTGGCCATATCATGTCCCAAAAGTGAGTATGACAAGAGCTACTCCTGCAATAGTCACCAGTGAGGACTCTGGTGGACAGAGAGGGGACCAGTTTGAACTGTAGTGTCAGAGGGAACTTACACTTAGATGTGGTGTGAGGGATGACCAGCGAAGACGCATCTGTATTTGGACCAAAGTGAACCAGGGCTTGAGGATAGAAATTGACAGATACATAGGGACCAGGGGTGTGGGAGGGTCTGATTGAATCCTTATGAGAGATGTTGTTTGTGGGTAAATTTGAGAAAGGTTGTCCCCTAGAGCCACCAAAGCAGAAGGGCAACAGAGGCCTGCAGAGTTGCTGGGGTCCACTGGGCAATGAGAGGTGTACATCATGGAGAGTACAGTGTCTGCATCAAGGACATGGCAAGAGTTCCAGATGAGATTGAGAAGTACAGAGGATGCTTTTCTTAGGTCCGTTCAATGTATTGATTAGGAATCCATGACCTTGAAGGGCACTTGAGCTGAGTCTGAGTAGCCTGCTTATGTAGGCTGAGTGTGGATGGGAACAGAGGCCACAGGAAATGTGGGCAGCAGAAGAGTATACTGGAAGCTGGAGGGGCTCACAGTTCTCTCCTGACCACTCTGCCT
This sequence comes from Phyllotis vaccarum, assembly GCA_033318265.1. Classification (NCBI taxonomy): domain Eukaryota; kingdom Metazoa; phylum Chordata; class Mammalia; order Rodentia; family Cricetidae; genus Phyllotis; species Phyllotis vaccarum. The sequence continues at coordinate 61,591,558 of JARWLC010000003.1, read as the reverse complement.
TAGACTTAAATTCAGTGATTTGTCTGTCTGTTTTGTCTTGTGAGACATGTTTTGTCATGTAACCTAGCCTTACCTTGGACTCACTGTGTAGTGGAGGCTGGCTTCGAATTCCTGTTCCTCCTGCTTCAGCCTCTTAAGTGCTGGGATTACAGGTATATGCTGTCACACTTAGCTTGACTTCAATTCTCTTCACCAAAAGTGAATTGGGCACCAGCGACATCCAAGTGTCTCCAAACTGCTTTCCAGATATGTGGTCCTGGGTGATGCCCTGTCCAGTGTCTCTCTGAGGCTCAGGAGAGATGTGAGTTTTTAGCTACTTAAGGCTTGGTGTAGGATGATTATGTTGTTCTATTGTAAATAATTGTCCCCGCCTATGAGTTTAATAAAAAGCGCTGATTGGCCAAAGGCAGATAGGAAGTGTGGGTGGGGCAACCAGACTAAGAAAACTCTGGGAACCAGAACAGAGCAGAATACCTGAGAGAAACCAGAAAAAACAGAGGACAACTATGCTGCTCTGAGAAAAGGTACCGAGCCCCATGGCTGAACAGGATAAGAGTCATGGGTTAGATGAAGGGTAAAGAGTTAGCAAGTTATATGCCTGGCCTTAGGCCAATCAGCCTAAAATTAATGTAAGCGTCTGTGTGTCTCTGTGGGTCTGTGGGTCTGCGGGTCTAAACCTTGAGGATAGGCCCGAAAGTCTGGAACAGAAACCTCATACTACAGCTTGGTTTTCAATGTCTTCATCTATTTCTACTTCTTGCCTGTTGGGTGAGACCTGTGGCTTGTAAGCACATGGGCTGCCTGGAGTGCCCCGGACTGGACCCAGATGCAGGCTGGGTGTTGCAATAGGGTTTCTTGGTCCCGGGAGGCCTGAGGCCCAGACCCACAGACCTGCGCACCAGACCCATTAGCCGCCCGCTGCTGCTGCTGCTCAGGCCCCCAGAAATGACTCAGACACTTATATTAACTTTATGCTGTTTGGCCTATGGCTCAGTCACGTTGCTAGCTAGCTCTTACATCTTAAATCAACTCATTTATATTAATCTGTCTGCCTTGTGGCCCGTGGCTCACCTGTGTTCCTTACATGTTGCTCCTTGGGCGGCTTGCTTGATCTGCCCCTGACTCTGCCCTCCCTTTCCTACCTATTCTGATTTCTCTGCCTACTTTTTCTACGGTGCCTATCAAGGGCCAAACCAGCTCCTTTATTTAAAGATTGAGAATCATAGCATACAGAAAGGCATTTCCACATCAGCTGGGAATCATGACTGGATGAAGGAAAGGATGCTGCAAAGAGCCTGGGGAACTGGTCACCAGATAAGCGATGTCCTTCCATCTGTGTTGGGCCAACAGCTGCATTCTCAGTGGGGCTGCTCTTGGGAGGACAGTGTTGGCCACTGGCTGGCTTAAAGAGACAAGGGGTACTTGTAGGAGCAATAGGCCACACTTCTTAGCAGTTTTGAGCCTTTGTCCCAGGAATTCCAGGATGGAAGAGCTCCCCTTTCACTACTTGCCAATTTTTGTGCCTCAAGTTTTCCTTTCTTTTACTTTCATATTGAAAGAAGTGTTAATTGTGGCAAATACAGGTAACTGGTGGTATGTAGCATTTTCCCAGGGTGCACTGAACCCCATCTCCAACCCATAGTCATGTTAGAGAGTAAATTCAGGCTGATGAGATGGCTCGTGAACAAATGCACCTGCCCCTAAGCCTGATGACCCGTTCAGTGCCAGGCACCATGTGGTGGAAGGAGAGAACTGATTCCCACAAGTTGTCTGCTGACCTTCACAGGTGTGCTATGACACCCCCCCATACAGTTCACTAACAAGTACATATATGTGCGTAAGAGTAAGCTCAGTGGGAGTGGCGATATGCATGTCATCATGTAGCTCTCGCCCCTGTCCATCTCCAGAACCTTTTCATGGCTCTCAGCTGAACATCTGTCCCATGCAGCCCTTATTCTCCATCTTAACCACCCTGAGCCCTAACATCCCCAAACTACATCACTCTCTGAATTTGTTCTCTGTAAGGACCACATAGCAGCAAAAGCGTACTGTATTTACCTTTTTGTGACTTACTTCACTTCCCAGAGGTATTCTCAAGGTTCATCTTTGAGCAGATGTCAGAATTTCCTGCCCTTTGAAGTCTGAACTGTATATGTAGATTACAGTCTTGTCCATCCATGCATCCATCAGTAGATACATATGTAGCTCCTACCCTTGACTGTGATGAGTAGAAATGCCATGAGCTTGGCTTTCAGTTCTTTTGGACATTGTGATGGTTAATCTTCCTTGTTAATTTGACTGGATTTAGAGTCACTGTGGAAACACATTCTGAGCATGTCTATGACAGCCTCTTCAGAAGAGTTTCCTGAGGAGGGAGACCAACCCTTAATGCAGTTTTGCCATCCCATGGCTTGTGGTTTTGGATGGAATATAAGGGGTTTCGCCTCTTTTTCCTAGCGGCAGATGTGATGTGACTAGCCACCTCACAGTCCTGCTGTAGTGCTTTCTGCCATGATGGACTGCACCCAAAATCCATGAGCCAGAATAGATCCTAGCAGATGCTTTCTGGTACATCACCTAGAAGAACAACTGATACAGACCATTGGTACTGGACGTTGGGGCTGTTGCCTCCAAAGCCTTGCTTTAGAGGTTTCAGAAAGCAACACACACTGCATTAGTAGACCAGAAGCTGTTGTATTTTATTCTGGCAACAAAAATCTGTCTGCATTCTACCTGTGTCCTGAGAATTTGAATGAGACTTAAAGATAATGAACCAATTTATTTGGCAGAAATTTCCAGAAAGGTCAGTATATTCAGACTGTAGCATGGTTACTATTTACTCTTATCCAGGTCTGCAGTGACAGAGAAGCAACAAGTAGAAGAGAAAGATAAGGAAGATGGATGTGTGAGGGTTTAAGATGTGTGCAAGGAGGGTGGGGAGAGATGGTAGCTGTAATTGTTAGGCCACCATTAATGAGTGACCTCATGTCCTGCACTGAGACAGGAGGAGACTGCCTTTAGGTCAACATCTCCTGACCTGGCACATAGAAGACTCTGTCTCGTAACAGTACAGATACATTTGAAAGGAGAGAATCTGAATGAGAAGGTGTGGGAGATTATGTCCCACCCACTGGCTTAATAAAAAGCGCCGATTGGCCAAAGGCAGACAGGAAGTGTGGGTGGGGCTACCAGACTAAGAAAACTCTGAGAACAGGAAGAACAGAGCAGAATGCCAGAGAGAAGCCAGAAGAAGCAGAGGACAACCATGCTAAGAAAAGGTACCGAGCCCCATGGCTGAACAGGATAAGAGTCATGGGTTAGATGAAGGGTAGACAGCAAGTAGTTTTATGCCTGGGCCTTAGGCCGACCAGCCTTAAGCTATTGTAAGCATCTGTGTGTCTCTGTGGGTCTGCGGGTCTAAACCTAGAGGTTAGGCCGAAAGTCCGGGCCAGAAACCTCTAACTACAAGAAGGCAGATAATAAGGGTTCCCTGCTCCAAAATGGTCATCTAAGCAAGCATGTCCCTAGACAACCTTGAAGGCACACGGGCCATTGTGTCTTGGTCCACGGTCTTAAGCTGACAGTGTAACTTGCCACTGTCATCCAGGTGATGTTGGTTTTGCAGTCATGGGAGATTTGAAGAGATGGGCATAGAGATGTGCATCAATTTTCCAGAAAGCTATTGAGGCCAGGCAGTCCATGGCAGGGTTAGGTTGCCTGCAAGAAGGCCTTGATCATTTCATGAACCTGGGAAGGTGAAGCCTCGGTTGCAGGGGAGACTCCCAAGTATGTTGGAGGTGGTAAGATCATAGGACATCTGCGGGTATGGGATAGGGCTGGTCCAAGAGTCTGTGTGTATCATAGGTGTCAGCAGGAGGGGAATGATGTCATCATATGGAGCTGCAGGAATAGGTGTTTTCCGTGTGTTTTTAGTCTCATTTGATCTGGTACTTCAGCCCTACCCTCCCATTCTGCCCTTTGGAGCAGGAACGTTTATCCTCTGCCTCTGTATATTGGAAGATACATAACTTGCCTTTTGATTTTAGATATGAAGCGGCCTTGGGTCTTAGAAGAGGCTTTGGATTTTTTAATGGTGTTGGGATTGTCGAAGACTATGGGGGCTTTTAGGAGTAGGCTCGGTTCATTTTGCATTATCAGATGAAAATAAGACACTGTCAGGAATGGACTGATAGGCTTAGTCATGGTGCTCTTGGGTGCTATGAAGACAGAAGGTAGAGTTGTGACTGTTAATCATCAGCTGTGTTAGACGCACCTTTGGCTCTGTGATCACGAGGGTGTTTTCACAAAGGTTTAGCCAAGAAAGGAAAGTCTGCCCTGAATGTGGGCGGCACTGTTGTATAGGACCGGGGTCCCAGACTGAATAAGGAGAGAAGGAAAGGGGCCTATGAGATGGCTGCATAGGTAGATATGGAAGCCTAAGAGGCTTAGCTCAATCCCTAGGACTTGCCTAAAGTAGGCGAAAACAGACTCCACAGAGCATGTGTGCCAGGATGCATGGACCTATAACCAGACACCTCGCTTCCCCCTCCCCTTCTCTTCCTCTCTCACACTCTCCCACCCACATAGAGTAATAATTTTTTTTTTTTTTTAAGAAAAAGAAGAAGTGACACTCTGTCACCATGGGCTGGACCCTCAGACTGAGCCTGAACAAACCCCGCCCTACTGAAGTGGCTTTTGTCACTGTTCTGTCCCAGCAGCGTCCCTGACTGAAGTCAGTAGCGATGTGCACCCCCCACCCCACCCCCGGGGAATTGCTAGATAGCATGGCCACTCTATTTCAAGGTTTTCCATGAACCCCTATAGTGTTTCCCTCCCTGACTGCATTTTACAAAACAAAGCATTCTGGATACATGATCCTTAAACAAAAAAGATATATTTTTATTTTTTAAATTGTGTGTATATATATATACATACACACACACACACACACACACATATATGTGGACATGCATGTAATATCCATGGATGTCACCGAGGGTGCCAGACCCCCCGGAGCTGGAGTGAGCCACCAGACATGGGGTGCTGGAAACCAAACTTACATCCTCTGAAAGAGCAGAGCTTTCTCTTCATCACGGAGCTGTCTATCCAGCCCTATAGCTGCATGGATTTTAAGACAGCTTTGAACTTTAAAACCTGGCTGTTTTCATGGAGCCAAATATTTTGTGGTAAGATTTAACCACATGGGTGTCAGGTAAATATTGATATCCACCACCTCATGCACAAACACACGTCACATATTAATACTCCGAGCTGCCCAAACAGAAAGCTGTCTAAGCATGTGGCGATACTGAAAGACCTACTGTGTGCTAGGAGTTCTTGGGCTCCTCCTGCTCATTCATTATATTCTTTGGTTATCTTAGCAGCCTGCTGGGACTGGGATTTCATCTTCTCACTTCTGAGGGTGACAAATGAGCCGGAACATGTTGCTGATGGATTGTCATCTTTTAGGTTGTTTAGCTAAAAGATGCTTTCTGATTCGTCTTTCCTGGCCCTTGTGTATGTATAAATGTGTGTGTGTGTGTGTGTGTGTGTGTAGGTGTCAGTGGAAGTGTATGTGTTTGTGTGTAGGTGTGGAAGTGTGTGTGTGTGTGTAGGTGTGTGCGTGTGTACGTGGGGGAGTGGGGGGGTAAGTGTGTGTGTGTGTGTGTGTGTGTGTGTGTATGTAGGCCAGAGAACAAACTCAGCTGCCACCTACCTTGTGTTTTTTGTTTTGTTTTGCTTTGTTTTAATAAGATACAGTCCCTCTAATCCAGTTGCTTCTGCCTCCAGAGTGCTGGGGTGAAAGGTGTGTGCCACCACGCCCAGTGGTATTTTTAAAAGTTATTTATTTTGTGTTATGTACACATCCATGCCACTGTGCATGTGTGGAGGTCAAAGTTCACTTGCAGGAACCACTTCTCTCCTTCAGCATGAGGGATCCAGGACCTGAGCTCACGTCATCGGAGTTGGCAGCAAGAGCTGTTATCCACCCGACTGGCCTTGAGCTCTTCTAGGAGCTAGGTGGCCAGCTAAAAAGCCCTAGGGGTCCATCTGTCTCCTTAGCCGACTTTTACCGGCTTTTAAATGTGGTCTGAGGGCATCAAATCAAGTCTTCTGCTCGTAGGACAAGCACTTTACCAAGTGTCTCCCTTCTTGGTTCCTAACCTCCTTTCCCCAAAGCAAAAGAGAAGGAAAATAGAAAATGAGGAAAGACTCGGCTGTCTCTGTCTCTGATGGGTTTTCAAGGACGTGTCTGAGGACCGGTTTCCATATTTAAACCTCAGTGGCTGACTGGCAGATCGCTCAGTTTAGCATGTCAGAATGACAGCAGTCACCATGTTCATGGACCTGTTGCCCTGCCCTGCCCTTTGTAATTGGTACTGAAACTCTAAGCTCTGTGTGGAGAGGACATGGCTCTCCGTGTATAGTGCTTTCTGGTTCCCACCCAGAAACCAGGGCTTGAATGCACTAGTTAGTGCCTCTCATCGGACCCTGAGTCCTTCCTGTTCAGTCTTATCCCTTGCTGTGACACAGCCCTAATGTCCTTGCCACTGGGCTCCAGACAGGGCTTCTTATTCTTAGCCTAAATGCCCTTGTTCTACATAACTTCTCCAGTGACTCAGGAGGCAAAATGAGGGGGTAGGAGGGTTTCTGATAGCTTTTGGCTAATTGTCCTTGGAATGTGCTGCTTAAATTTTCAGCATGACAATATCAAAATCTAAGACTCTGACCCCACCACTATTAAATTCAGTGGCCTCCCTGTCTGTAACTGGGGCAGGATAAGGGATCAGTAGATCTTCAAGCCCCTCTAAATTAGCTGTTCTCAACCTGTAGGCCATGACCCCCTTTGGGGGTCTAACTACCCTTTCATAGGAGTTTCCCAAGACCATCAGAAAATAGATATTTACATTACAATTCATAACAGCAAAATTACAGTTATGAATTAGCAACGAAAATAATTTTATGGTTGGGATCACCACAGCATGATGAACATGAGGAACTGTATTAAAGGGTCACAGCATTAGGAAGGCTAAGAACCAGTACTCTGAGACAAGCAAGGACTAGGGTTGAGTCCAGACCTAAGCTGGCTATCAGTGAGGTAGGGCCTCTGCTTTTAAAGCCTCACCAGGACCTACTCCAAGGCAGACCCTCAGCCTGGCTGGTAAATGCAATGGTTAACATGCCTTTTTTCTGACACCTCCCTGGGTTATGGACACAAACTCCCTCTTGGAAGATGAAAGAATAGGTCAGGGAGTAGAGGGGGGCATGAGAAACACTCTGAGCCCTGCACCCCAGGCTTAACGCGCCAGTACGCCTCTGTTGCCCGTCACCCCCTACCCCATTTTGAGGATTTGCTCAGGGTACAGGGTAGGGTTCCAGTTCTATATACACCGTGTGTGTGTGTGTGTGTGTGTGTGTGTGTGTGTGTGTGTGTGTGTGTGTGTGTGTGTGTGTGTGTGTGTGTGTGTGTGTGTGTGTGTGTGACACACCTCTGGGCATCCATCTTGGAGTCTCCAGCCTCTCTGCCTCACATTCACTGTTCTCTGTTCTCTGTCTCTCCCCTGGGCAGGTCCTGAAGCCACAGTAAACTACTACTGTAGTCAGAGAAAAGGCTCCAGAGGATGGGCTTGGGGGATATTTAAGAGCATCCTCTGGGTGTTGTGGTGACTCCTATGTGACAAGGATTTGGACCTTATCCAAGGTCAGGACCCCTATGTCCTCCCTACCCCCCATCACCAGGTGCTACATAGGGCTACTCGGACTTTCAAGTCTAAGTGGAAAGAAGAGAAAGCATGGTTCAGCTACACGGATACCCAGAAGGTAGGAATCAGATGGAGGCAGAGCAGACACTTCTCCCTATATGTCACCCTACTGCAGGACTCAGACCTGGAGACTTGGGGTGAGGGTCTGAGGAGAGATGAGGAGTGTCACTTAGCTCTCTCTCCTCTCCCTATTAAGCTGTCCTCCAGTATCTACTGGCAGTAGGGTGCCCCTGTGTGGGAGAGATCCTGTCCCAGAGAGGATGGTTCTGAATGGAAGGTTCTTGGTATGCTGAGACAGGAGAGGATTGGGGACCAATGCCTGGGCTGTGCTGGCTGCATCTAAAGTCCAACTCTCCCCCACCCCCACACACACCCTCAGGGACAATGCAGGGTCCCAGTAAAGTCCTGGCTGCTCCCCTGCTGAGTTTGGCTAGAGCCTGGTGAGAAGTGTCTTTTCTTTTCTGGTGGTAAAGTCTCTTCATCTGATGACAAGTTGCTTGGCCAGGGGTGGGAGGTGGGTGGGGGTGAGGGTTGGTCATGGCTGGCAGGGTCTGTGAGAACTATGCCTGTCCTTAGCCTGCCCCTGCCTGGGCTGAGGTTTCTGGTGATCCCTTCTTGAGGTCTGATGGGGGCATCACCTCTGCACCTGCCAAGCTTACTGGTGGAAAATAGTTTTGCAAACTTGGCTGGTCGCTCTGTGCTGTGTCCTGTGTTGGCAGTGACTCTGCAGCTACTGGGGTTCTGTATGTTTGTCTTCCTGAGTGAGATGACACAGTGTTCCTGGGTCTTGGGCAATATTCAGAGGCATAGGAAGGGAACGGGTTACCTACTGGCCTCCCACTGGCTTGCAGCCTCCAGTCTTGGAGGGCCCTTAAACTGCTGGGCTGACTACCCTGTAATTGTTCCCAGCAGTGAGGAGGGAGGCCTGCTCTCTCTGTCTTTGTGTTTGTTCTGCCTTCTGTGTTAGGCCAGTGGTAACCAAGGGCCGTTTCCCCTTGGTGACGGTGGAGCGGGCTCTGGCCAGGACTGATTCAGCAAGCAGCTTAGGCATAGCAGGCCTGGGGACCCTGTGAGGGACAGCCACACTCAGGAAGATCTCAGGTCTCAGCAGCCCCGTGCTACTTTCATTTTCTAATTCTAGCACCCCCCCCCCAGCACCTCCCCCCCCCAGGGCGGTGAAGACCCACAGACTTTTCTCCTGGCTTTTCCCCAAGGCACTTGCCTGTAACATTCCAGACCTCTGGATTTTGTGGTAGGTGTTGGGAGACTGTGAGGCCACTTGCTGGCTGGCCACATGTGGGCGGGTCTTGGACAGGCTCATGGACTTCAGCCAATATACATGGTTGTGACTGATTGCATGCCTAGGTTCCTGCAGACCCCGGGTCCTGAGGTAATCCCAGGCAGAGTTTGGAGGAGATGGCTGTGAGGCAGCCAGGGCAGACCTTGAGAGATGGACTTCAGTCCAGTGTAGAACATTTAAGGGCAAAGACTGTTTTATAGCAGGCGTGGTACTGAGAAGTTTCAGGCTCTACCTGGCTAACTGGAATCTAGGGGAGACTGGAAAGATGGAGGAAGCTTGAACAGTAGGCAGAGGGGAGACTGATGAGTGAGTAGAGGAGCTTTAGGATGGTGTCACCATGACTCCTATTGCCATGACCACTGCCTTCTGGAAGGTCTAGGAGCACAGTCTGTTTTATTTATCCTTTCCTGCCCATCTCTATGGGTCTTGAAAAGGTTCTGGAGTCTCTGGCCCAGGACAGGGAACATTGTCTGTTGCCTCTGACACATGGTCCTGTTGTGTTTCAGATCAGCTTTCTGGAGGGAGATGAAACCTTTTCTGTTTCCTCCAAGCCTCTTATCTCCTAAAGAGCCCACGCTGACTGGCATCCCCAAGCCACCTGAGCACACACCTCCTGGGGTCTGTTGCAGGTCCCCTCAGTGTGAACAGGTAAAATGGGACCTGAGGTTCTGCAGTGTCATCAGGCTCCTAGCATACGCACAGGGTTTTCTGGGTGTCACAAGGTGCAGGACATGCCAGGTGACTCGTCCCCTCCTTTATAAAGGGTCAGTGCGCCTGTGATAGAGCCACAAAGGAGCCAGACTGCTCCATATGCAGGATCTCCATGCTGTCTGGTTTTCTGTTTGGGGAACTGGAGAGAGAACTGTCAATCAGGAGAGAAGAGGGGCAGGGAGGGGGCTGCTGAGCTCCCGAACAACTTTCACACGGGTCCCTGTGACCAGCCCAGCTGCCGATACCATTAAGCCTCAGTGATTCATTGTAGTGTGCTGTTATGAAAACTCAGGTCCCAGTGGCTTGTTTTGTTGGCAGGCCTTATTTCTCAGCAGAAAAGAACTGCTTTTGATATGAGAACAGAAACTCAGACAGCAGTAGAGCTTGGCAGTGCCTTTGGTAGGAGCAGGGATTGTGGTCCAGCTCCAGCTGTGAAGACCTGAGTCTGGCAGGAAGGCTTGCAGTGAGGGCAGGAGAAGGGTCTCCCACAGCTGGTCTGGTGGCAGCTGTCCAGCTGTGATATGCCAGGCCCTCCTGCTTGTGCCTGCGCAGGTGACATGCATGCTGCTCTCCTGTGTCACAAGAAACCCAGCCTGCTGTAGATATACCTTTCTGAAGCTTGACCTAGCTGCTTCCAGAGCTCTCTGCCAGAAAGGCCAGGGTGTGTACCTGGAGTGGCAGGGGCTGGGCCTTCCCAAGGCTCAGTTGACTGGTGAGACACACAGGTGCTATCCTCTACATGGTTGTCATCCTGGCTTGGCTCTAAGTGACTTTTTGGCCAGTTTCTCCCTTTTCCTTCTTGTGTTTTCAAGATTTGAGGACTGGAATCAACAGGCTCCAGATCCGAACTGCTGTCCCGAGAAACTTCTCTGGTGCTCAGGCCTGGGCTACCTGGCATCAGGGAGCAGATGAAAGGAAGGGCCCCTCCTCCCCCAGACACTGGGTGAAGTCCCCAGGGACTCTGTGTCTGTTACTGAGTCTGAGATGGCCCAAAGTAGCACAGAGAGAGCTAAGTCAGCATCTTGGGGCTGCTGTTCTTTGCCAAGATAGCTGAGTTTGGGGTAGGAGATGGTTTTAAATTTGCATGTTTCTGTTGAAACCCTATCTAAGGGATATAGCCTCCTCTCTTCTTTTTCCTCATACTGCTAAATTGAAAATATATTTCTAGTACTGGCTATTTAGTTTTTACATTTGTTTGCATGTATGTGTACAGGCATGTACATGTCTGTTGTATAACAAAACTTTTCCTGGGGAGTACACATCTCCACTCAACCCAGATAGGGAACCCATGACAGACCAAAGTACAGACACCACTGAAGTCCAACTTGGTGAACCAATGGGTTTTATTGAGTTACTTACAGGAGTATGGGTGAGGGGTCACTTACCGGAGCAGAAATGACTCAAACAGCTGCATCCCCAAAGCCCACCCAGCATGGGTGGCAGCTCAACAGGTTGGAGAGTGTCCTTTCCAGGTGCCTCAGTTGGTCTAAAACCCTTTCTAGGCAGCTCTGCAGGGCTCTGTTTTCTTCCAGGCAGCTGGCCTGGTCTCAAGAGTCATCTTTGCAGCTTGTCTTTGCCCTTCTGAGAGGGATTCCCATCTTTTATTGTTTACTCTGGCAGGCAGAGCCCTAGTGAATCTGGTCAGTTTCAGGGACTTCCTGAAACTGTTTTGAGGCGTTTACCTTCCTGCTTAAGGAGCTTCCCTGAAGGATGGAAAGTTTTCATCTCTGGAGGAAACTGTTATACAACAATGTTCAAAGGTCAGAGGAAAAATTATAGGGAGTCATTTTTCTCCTTCTACCATGTCGGTCCCAGGAATCAAACTCGGGTCCTTGGGCTTGGTAGCAAGCACCTATCCCCCCCAGCGGTCTTTGGTCCTGGACATTCATTTAGTGCTGGACTTCCCATAGGAATCTACATTTTATCCTCAGAGCCACCTCTCAGGTTAGAGCATTTTCACCTTTGCTGCAATGCACAAGGAACCCAGAGCACAGAGAGGTGAGGAAATAAGGTCACTCAGCTTGTAGAGCAAAAGTTGGTACTTGATAGCCCAACCCTAGACTGCACATACCCTCTACAGTTTGACAGACACTTGGCTGAATCTGCCTCCCTTGATTGACTCTGTTTTACAGACAGCTTTCTATGTTTTACAGGAGCCCAGCCCAGCTGGAAAGAGCCTATGGGAAGGGATGGCACCTATGTGAGGTGCTTGGGCTGTGCTCAAGCTGGAAGTGGTAATGTTCCAAGAACACATCATTTTGTCCATTAGAGTGAGTTTGCATGTGGGAACAAGCCTGGTCCAACTGAACGTCAGCCTGGGCCTTCCTGGGTGTAGGCAGGAAGTTCTGTGGTATAGTATTGCTGGCCACCCAGCCAAGACATCATTGGCAGGGGGAACAAGCAGGAGCTGAGTAGCCAGGATGATTTCCCACTATCAGAAAGTGGGGTCCTTGATAATGTTTGATGCCTTGGGGTGTGGACCTGCTCTGTGAGAAAGTCGATACTGGGACGTGTCAGCAGGCCTTCTTCCTGCAGTGGGCAGGGCCCATGCACTGCCCTAACAGCACTCTTCCCATGCCAGCATCCTCGCACTGTCATGTACTGGTTGGGAATAGGTGGGAGATAAAGGTGCACATTCTAGATTCCTCCAGAGGAACTTGATCCACAGGTGCCTGCTCAAGGATGTAAAGCTGCCAGCCAAGCTCAGCGCTTTTTTCCTCTGGTGGAGGGGTGTGTGGGTACAGGCTGCCTGTGCGATCACAGCAAACAGGCACTACAAGGCTCTTAACTCCCCCGTCTTATACGTTAGCTCATTAACTGTGGCTGGTGTGGAACTCGGTGTTTGATCAGCCAGGCCACCTGTAGGGTCTGGGTTTCCTTCAACTTTGCATCTCCATCCCACCCTCCTCCTGTCATTATGAGCCTGCAGCAGTGCATGCTTTCATCCAGCATAACATTAACGTGTGTGTGTGTATGTATGTGTGTGTGTTGTGTGTCTGTGTGTGTGTCTGTGTGTGTATGTGTGTGTGTATGTATGTGTGTGTCTGTGTGTCTGTGTGTGTGTCTGTGTGTCTGTGTGTGTATGTGTGTGTGTATGTATGTGTGTGTCTGTGTGTGGTGTGTGTAGTGTGTGTGTGTGTATATGTGTGTCTCTGTGTGTATGTGCTCCACCATGTGAATTCCATGACGAAAATCAAGTTGTCAGGTTTGGTGGCCAATGCTTTTATTACTCACTATGCCATCTTGCCAACCCAATATCGATCTTCTTAAAAAGCACAATTTAGTGGTGCCTCTCTCTCTCTCTCTCTTTCTCTCTCTCTCTCTCTCTCTCTCTCTCTCTCTCTCTCTCTCTTTCTCTCTCTCTCTCTTTCTCTCTCTCTCTCTCTCTCTCTCTCTCTCTCTCTCCTCTCTCTCTGTCTCTCTCTCTCTCTCTCTCTCTCACACACACACACACACACACACTCCCCGAACATTTACTGACCTCTAGCAATCTGCTTTGATCTATATGGATTCTCCTGTTCTATTTATTTCATAAGATGGAACCGTATGCTGGGTGATCTTATACATCTGGCTTCTTTCTCTTAGCATAAAATTTTCAAGGTCCAGACACAGGGTTAACATATCCCAGGACACTGTTTGGTGTGAACCTCAGTTCGTAAATCACATCATCTGTTGATGGACACTTGGGACCGTTTACCTTTAGCAACAATAACAAACAACAAGATGAGATTAAGAGGAAAGGCAACCCATCAGTCCCTCGTGCTGATCACAGTGGTGCTTCCACCTTCCTGGTTCTTTCTATTTAATTGCCAATGAATGACAACGTTGCTGTTGTTTTGGCTTATTGAGATATGGCCAACTTGCTATGTAGCCCAGGCTAGCCTCCAACTCACAATCCTCCTGCTCCCATTTTTTGAGTGCTGGCATCTTGCCAAGTGCATTTTTGAAGGTGAGGAATAGTCTGTCCATCCACTGGACTCTCTTGCACACGATAAACTGATATATGGGAATTTGCTCCCCAGAGCCTTGTCTGAAGCACAGGATCCATTCCCTTGCCACCTTTGGACTTGCTGGGCCCCCTAGGGCTCTTAGGACTTTACAGGCTTAGAGCAGGAAGGCCAGGACAGGTAAGAGGACTGGAGGCTATAGAAACTTGAGAAGCCCCTCCCCCCCCCCCACTATGAGTGAGACCCAGGGGCTTGCTTCTCCTAGACCTCCTGTTCAGTTCTGTGAAATCCTACCCAGGGACTGGTGCTTGGGCTGCTACCTGGTTCCTTTTAGAATTCTTAACAGTTCATCAGAAGCAGTCCATCAGCAGTCTATCTGACAAGGACTGAGCAGAAACTTTCTAGCACTCTGAGCCTGCCCCTGTGAGATGCAGAGGCCAGAAAGCCTGGAGGCAGGTTGGAGGTATCATTAATGTCTTCTACAAAAGATGACTGTGAAGTGGGGGTTCTGAGAGCCAAAGTTTTGAGAGTGAACTAAAGGAAATACCTCCAGGTCACACTGTTAGAGAGAAAATCGTAACCCCATATGAACCTAAGCATCACTCAGATGTCCACAAAATGCTATCTATACAACCATTAACACATAAAACTGATGCCGGAGCTAAGATATGACTGGGAAAAACAACCCGTGAGCTGGGTGTGGTTTGACCTTTGGCTGTAAATGACCATCATTGTGTCTGCACTCTACAACGGCCCAGAAGGCAAATTGCACATCTTATGACTTCTTATATGTGTCATTTGAAATAGTTTATATCAAAGTCGAGCAAGAGGTTTCTGGAAAGTGAGAGAGAAATGGCTCAGGGGACTCTCTGTAACCCCAGTGCATGGGAAGTGAAGACAGGGCACCCACCCTTCTGCAAACTGGCCACATTAGTCAAATCAGTGAGTTCCAGGTTCAATGAGGGATCCTGCACACACAGAGGGACAGCACACACACACACACATTTGAAACATGCATTAATACACACAAATCAGAGTAAGTCCATTTAGGTGTACATGTGCCTTTAACCTCAGCATTTGGGAGAACTGGGAGTCTTTGGGAATTCCCAGGGTCTACCATTGCTGCTACCTTACTTTGAAAACTACCCTCACAAACATAATTACAGGGAGAAACCATACAGCCTTTGCTCCTTCTGAATATTTCGAGAGTGACACCAACTACTGCTGCCTTTGATCTAAGGGGTTTGTTCACATAGCCAATGAATTCAGGGAAGCTAAGAGAGTGTTGCGTACGGGGGCTTTCAGCCTTCCTGCTTTTTGCATGCCGTGTGCAGGGACTTACCCTTTGTGTTTTCCCTTTGAGACACCTTCTTGAGAGCTGGCCAACTGGCGTTATCTCTGTGAACCTGGACCTGTGACTTCCCTTGAGCCCTTGCGCTTGGTTTTTAGTTCTTTATTTTTAGGGATCCCTTAGTAATGAAAGATGGGAGGAGGCAAGGCATTGTATGTATGATGCTTCTGTGTGCTAGATGCCATCATGGGGAGTTGTGTGCTGAAATGAAAACCTTGGACACTGCCAGCCAGTTTGAGGGTATCTACTTGGATCTGAAGAGTAGGACAAGTGTACCCCCAGAGCCCTCGCATTTGTTCATAGTCTGGTCACTAGACACTCAGACCTGTGAACAGATTCTTCCTGAGGTCCACTTCTAGAGGTCAAGGAGTCATGCTCCTATTCTAGGCCTTGGGCCCCAAAAGTTGGGCTTTGCTTTGCTGTAGGCCTGCAACCTATCTGAGACCTGTGCTAGCTCGTATCATATCAGGCAGTGCTGGAGCCAGCCTAATGGAAAGCCAGACAAGAGGGACCCCAGGGATTGTACCCTGGGGAGCCTTCTCACAAAAGGAGAGCCACTTGGAGCCTGCAGGCTTCTAGCACCCCTTCCCGGGCCGTCCTCTGGAGCTGATAAGGGGTAAGAAGCAGCTAGGCTTCATCCGCTCTCCCTGCTTCTCTGATGCTATGATGGAGGCTCTCAGCTCCCTTTCACTAGAAGCAACCCAGTCTATGACTGACTTCCCTAGGCCATGTGGGTCAGCAGCCCAGAGGCTGGAATATTCCCACAGCCACTAAAGGTGCACATGCCACACACGGTATGGCTGCCCCTCCTGCAATGGAGCCTCTCTGAGTGAGTCGAAGACTAACCCTCCAGCTCTAACTAGACTACAAGCTAACTGTTATTTTAATTTTTGGTCTCTGTATGAATGTCTCACTGGTTTCCCAGGGGCACAATACATCTACTTTGAGCCCTTTCTGAAAGTGCCGTGAGTAATCTGGGGCCTTCCGTAGGTGTGTGGCAAGTGCTTTTTTTTTTTTTTTTCTTTTTTTTTTTTAGGCCAGAGGCTAAAGCTCTGGACTGTGTGGGATTTTCTTTCCAAAAATCGCCTATCAGAACTCCCCAGAAGGGCCTAACGTTCTCTGATGGTTCCAGGGTCAGAGACTTAATTTTCTATCCTCGCTTGAGAAGTCCTCTCAAGCAGGTGATTGGGTGGAGTGGGAGATTACAGCTACATACAGGAGTCCGGATGAGGGTGGCACCTTTGTTCTATAGCCCAGCTTGTTGTGCATGCCCCGAACGCTCACTCGCTCCCACCACCTGACCCACCTGTACTCAGGAGACTGGAGGAAGCAGTGAACCCTAGTCAGCAGCAGGCCACCCTGAGGCCGGTGGTCAGACAGTGGCTCAGTCAGCCTGCAGAGGCTACACTGTAATATAATAACAGGCTGTTCTGCCACAGGCATATTCCTCTTGCAAAACCCTGGGCTGCAACCACTGATGTGTAAGGCAGGGAGGCCACAGGAGGGAGGGGGCCTATTTGATCTGCAGGTGAAAGGAGGCTTTATAAATAGGTCACCTTGTTCCACATCCTGAATTTCATTCTTTCTTCATCGTGTGTCAAAACAATGGTTTTACTGTTCTGGGGTCAGAGGTAGTGAGGGTGAACTGAGCTTCAGGAGGTGGGCATGCATCTGCTTACTCCCTGGGGGCCTTTCTCTGTCCACTCCCATCCACTGACCCCCCAGTCACCTTGGCAGTGCCTCCTACTGTAAAAGACTAATTCTTAGCAGAGGTGGTACTCTTGAGCCTATTTATTGAAAGCACTTTGAGGGAAGGTGAGGACTGAGGGGTTGTGCCATTCACTGAAGGGACACTAGAGTGCCTGGTCAATGCTGGCAAGTTCAAAAATCCTGCCTGAGCTAAGTGCTGAAAGCTGTCCCCTTGTGTGCCCCCCTCCCCCCAGTCTCCCTCTTCCTCCTCTCTGGAGTTGGTCTCTTGAGACCAGAGCAGACCTGGGTTTTATGAAAGTGCAATACGAGGCCCGTGACAGGGGCAGAACTTGAGTAGAGCCCACCTGGCTGAGTTGTAGGATTTAGAAAGAGTGCAGGTGGTACTCGGAGAGTCAGTTGCAGAAATGATGCTTTTCTTTGGGGCAGCCCTAGAGCTTGACCAGCATTCTTAGCTTTGACTCTGCTTTCCTGTCTATCATGGACCTCAAAGGGTCTAAAATGAACACACCTTTTCGTTTCCTGCACTGAACCCCAGGGTGGCTACGGTAAAATATTTGGTGTTTATTCTGGGTGTTTCTCTATGCCTGCAAACAGACACACATATGTGCAGAGATGATTTAAATTCTGTTCCTTGGGAACACATGATAAATGTTTTTGTGATCTGCTTTGGAACAGCCTCACCGTCCATTTCCACAGCCTATCCCAAGCTTCCTCATTCCCAGAGCTGTTCAGCCTATCACATTGCCCAGTATGGCTGAAATGGAACTTATACTGTATGAAATGTCTTCATCTGAGGCCTCTTGTGTATAGACTTGTTTTGGAGAGAGGGTCTCACAGATGAGACTCCTGAAAGAGTATTTGGCACCTGGTTGGAAGCATGCCACACCACACAGCCTCTGCCCAGAAGGTTGTTCTGTCTGAGGGTCTGTTCGGCACACTGCCTGACAGTTTCCCGCCAAGCTCTTCTGTCCTTCATAATATCTTGGATAACAAGGGGCTTAACAGCATAGAGGGCTGCCCCTGGGAAGCCGAGACTTCAGAAGTTCATATCTTGTTAGAGCCACACTGTGCATTTGGAAGTCTATTACAGATGACACCTTTGGGCTCCTAGTGTCCCAGGCCACCCAGTCTTACAGCAGCTAAAGGGGAGTCTGGATTTGCTGCTAACTTTGTTGCTTCTCACACTGAACCTGGAACTGAGTGGTCACCACAACTCTGTGTGTGGCAGAAGTAGGGAGAGGGGTGGGGTCCTGTTCTTTCTTAGAGAAAGGGGGAAGAAGTTAAAACCACAGGGCTTAGTGTAATCTAGTGGATGCAGACACCCCTCCTTACCTCCTGTGCTTCTGATCTGGTTCACACTAATGTAAAGAAGTATAGAACCAGTCAGGTGAGGCGGGGGTTGTGTGTGTGTGTGTGTGTGTGTGTGTGTGTGTGTGTGTGTGTGTGTGTGTGTGTGTGTGTGTGTGTAAACTGGCCTGTCACAGTTGCATATGAGCTCGCACAGGATCTAGAGGTTTTGCTCTTGCCGTGGTCCTGCCTCTGCTCCTCTCACAGTCCCTTCTCTCACCCACTCCACCCTCCAGTCAGAGAGGAAAGTCCCAGCATGTGCTTGGCTTTGATATTGGGGATAGGTCTCCTCTAGTCTCGGGCTGGGGCCAGTACTGTGCCAAGTGGAGCATGGGTTGAGCTGGGGTCTGAGAAGCAGAACTGTGAAAAGACTGAGATCTCCCTAGGACATCCCACCCCGAGCCCATAGCTGCCCCCCCCCTCAGTGTGCTTAAATTCAGCCACACATCCCTAACAAGAGAGCAGGGTAGACAGTGGTTGCCTGTTGTGACTGGTGAAGCTGCTCACATGGCATTTCCAGAGCAATTATTCAGGTAGATTTCATTTCCCACAATCCCTGTCACTGGCCTTGACTCTGGAACAAGAACGGAGACTCCAGAGGAAAGACTGAGTTCTCGTTCTATTGTGCAAAGAATAGCCTTTCTCTCATATGCAGCCTGCTCACCCTTTGATAATAATGGTTTTCCCTGCTGTCCTTGGTTGATCTTTAGTCTGATTTTACCTGGAGAAAAACATTGCTGGAGGAATGACTGGAAATCTTTCCTATTGCCCAATAAGAGTAAAAGGTCTGTAGTTAGAGCTTACACACACACACACACACACACACACACACACACACACACACACACGCATGCACACGCGCACACACACGCACGCACGCGCACACACACACACACACATGCGCGCACATGTGTACACCTTGAGTTGTGATGGGATAATGACATTGTATGTCTCCTCCTTAACTCTCTCTAAGGAGTGTCCCTTGGGAATTACCAACACTAATTGTATGCCATCTGGCAGGTGCAGTCCTGGGGACCAAACACAGTGGATGTGTTCATTATTTGGCATAGCCAGAGTTCAGTATGGTAAGAGGTGCCAGCTAAGACTTTGCTTGGGACTTGGCTAGCCATGAGGGTGGTCAGCAGGGCTGTGTAGAGGAACATGTGGTGAATGCCAGAGTTTCTTTCGGAACATGAGAACTGCTAAGGGACTTAAGTCAGGGCCACCAACTTCAGGCTTCTGCCCTGCTCCTCAGCCTAACTACTGACTCATTATACTCAGTGGTGCCCATGAGTGTACAGGTATGCATGCCTGTCTACATAGGCATCTGTGGGTGCTGTGCTTGGTGGAGCATGGTGATGGCATTCAACCCCTGCCAGCTTTCCGCTGCCTGGTTTCAGCCTACAAAGAAACACATACCCACTGTCTTTCCATCTTTCATGATTTGGCTTCTTCTGGGTAGGGATGAGGGCTGATTCCTCTCTTTCCCTAGAGGTTTACAATCTACTCCCTTGGTAGCCTCGGGCCCTGGCACTCATGTGGTATATTTGGACTCCATAATGCCTGACCCTCTGCTTTGTTTCTATAACATCAGGAAATGGGGCTGACCAAGAGCCAGTACCTGTACTGGTTCTCCCACTTCCTACCATTAGTACCCACTGCTGGGCTCCCTACTGGCTCAATGGAGCCTGTCTTGTCCATTGTTAACCACAGCTATGCAGACCGACCCATGTTCCTGTCACTCAGCACCCATGGATGGCACATACCCACCACATCCTGAGCTCCATGTTCAGGTATTTTTGGTAGCAAGCAGGTCAGCAGTTTTTCACAGCTTTATAAGAGGGGTCAGTCAGCAAACTGTGGCCATGAGCTAAATCCAACTCTCTGTTTTCTTAAAGTTTTATTGGGACATAGACACACCCATTTATTTACACACTGTCTGAAGAGCCTAAAATATTTACTCTCTGGTCATTCATAAAACAAGGTCACTGACCTCTGGCTTAGAAGAGTCCTCCATTTTAGTTTTTGGTCATGGCCAGAGGCAATGTTCATCTGTATGGTAACCAGGAAGACTGGCTCACAGTGATCTTTGTTCAGCGAATGAGCACATTCTAGAACATCAGAAGGAATATTCCAGTTGTGCCAGGCCTTCTCTAGGACATCATCTCCATTGGGTTTCAGAAAAGCCTGTGACACACAGGTGACACTCATATTGTAGAGGAACAAATGAGAACTTGGAAAAACCAGGGGTGAATCTTAGCTTGTATATACATGGCACAGTCATCCTGAGTGAGTTTGGGAGCCTTGGAGACAGACCTGGGACACACCTTCAGGCCACAGCCCAGGGAAAGGTGAGAATAGAAGGGTACATCTGCATGGGGGTTTTTAATTATTCAGTTTTCTTTTTCAATTATGTGTATGTGTGTGGGGTGTACACATGAGCACAAGTCCCCAGGGAATCAGAGGTACCTAGTTTCCTGGAGCTGATGTTACATGTGAACCACCAGGCATAGGTACTGGAAATGCGATTTGGGTCCTCTGTAAGAGCAGTATGTACTTCTAAGCTTTGGGCCACCTTCTAGTTCCCTGCACGGGCATTTTTAAAGTGGATGGGTGACTTTGGCACCTTTATGCAGGCTCGGAAGTGGCTAGTTATGGACAGTAGGACAGTGTCATCTTCAGCCAAAACCTGGACATACAGGAAAGATGAGTCAAGAGTGACTCTTAAGATTGCCATGGCAACTGGGCACTCAGAAGGTGACTCAGATGGGATGGTGGCACACATACAACAGAGAGCTTTGACCATGTCCTCTAGCCTGCCCTTCTGAGAGTATTCATCTCACAATACTGTGGGTACTTTAACCTGTGCTAACTGTCTCTCAGGTCCTCCTTCCCACACTTTCCCTCCAAGAGACGCCCACCGTGCATAGCATTCCATGCCGGGGGCTCTCACCTTCTTACAGCTCAGCACAGGGTGAGTTAGTGGACTCACTGGACCATCATTGGTCACAACTCAGGACTAGAAGAGCATGTGGGACTGGCCTGGGCAGACAGTGCAGACTCTACTCTCAGGTGACTTTTTTGGTTGTTCTTTCTAAAGCTACCAGGAGATCCTTTCTCATATTTGCTTTATGCTTGCCAGCTGTGGCCTTCACAAAGCTTCGTACATGGAGACAGAGTGAGAGCCATGATCCACCTCGGGAACTAGCAGTCTATGGGCTGGCCTGTTTTTTACACATAACCATAAAGTCCGTTTGCATGCCTTCCATGAGTGCTTTTGTTCTGTGATGGAGTTGAATAGTTTGCATAGCTGTAGTCAGGTCCACAAAGCCCAAGCCAGTTAGGTAGCATGGAGCCTTTATACAGAAAATTTGCTGCTTTCTAGTAATTTTCATTTGATTTCTGCTATGATAAAACTCTCTGGCCAGAAGCAGTTTAGGTGAGTAAAGGGTTTATTCAAGTTCTGTCATTGAGGGAAGTCAGGGCAATAACTCAAGAAGCTTGAAGCAAAAACTGCAGATAAATGATGGAGCCAGCAACGTGAGGTCCTGGTTCAAAACAGTAAGCTTTTAAAAGGACTAGTGATAGAGGAGTTCAGCGGTAGAGCTCTCACCTAGTGATGGAGTTCAGCTGTAGAGCTCTCACCTAGTGATGGATGGAGTTCAGCTGTAGAGCTCTCACCTAGTGAGGAGTTCAGCGGTAGATCTCTCACCTAGTGATGGAGTTCAGCGGTAGAGTTCACACCTAGTGATGGAGTTCAGTGGTAAGAGTTCTCGCCTAGTGATGGAGTTCAGCGGTAGTTCTCACCTAGTGATGGAGTTCAGCGGTAGAGTTCACACCTAGTGATGGAGTTCAGCGGTAGAGTTCACACTTAGTGATGGAGTTCAGCGGTAGAGTTCACACCTAGTGATGGAGTTCAGTGGTAGAGCTCTCACCTAGTGATGGAGTTCAGCGGTAGGGTTTACGCCCAGTGATGGAGTTCAGTGGTAGAGCTCTTGCCAAGCATGTACCAAGCTTTAGGGTTTGTTCTTCTTATCATTTGTTTTGTTTTTCAAGACACGGTTCCTCTGTGTAACAGCCATGGCTGTCCTGGAACTCACTGTGTAGACCAGGCTGGCCTCAAATGCACAGAGATCTGCCTGCCCCTGCTTCCCAAGTGCTGAGATCAAAGGCGTGTAGCACCCACTCTCAGCTATAAAGCTTTAGGTTTAATTCACAGTATCATAAGAAACATGAGAGAAACTAGGATTGTTGTACCTAGATATCTAGAAGTAAGGTCACATTATTCACAGGGCTTTGTGGAATCAGCACAGTACTCAGCTGCGAAAGAACACTTCAGGTCTATGCAGATTTGGGTACAATGGTCCTACCTTGTCCCTGTAAGATGCCTGTATCCTTGGGATTATGGGCTGGAGTAGGGGGCACACTGTGTGCTTTCTCTGGCACCAAGAAGGAAGGTATGACCTGACCACAGGATAAGGGTATGGGGCATATATGCTCCTGCCTAGATCCTTCCCCTGGGACTGAACCTCCAGGAGACCTTTCTACCCTGAAGATGATCTCATGGTGGTCTTTTCCTCGCCAAGAGAACAGTAGCTTACATTGGTCCCACTGTAGACCTGTCCCACCTCCTCGAGCTGTGCTCACTGAAGGGGAGAGCAGTGCTCTCTCTAGTCCCCAGATGTCACCCTGCAGTCTTCTAGACTTCTTCACATTCCCTTCATTCGCTTTATCTGGGTATCCTTGGAACAAGTGACTCAACATGACCCTGTTTCCAAGCAACTGAGGCTCAGTGGCCTCTACCCATCTTCCTTGATGCTCATTCTGTTAGATTATGTATCTTCGAGGCTGCCTTCCTCATTATCCTGTTGATCATAGGAGCCTGTCTTCAAAGTGGAGGGCCTAAAGTCCCTTGTGGTGTCCAAGAAGGGTTTTGTGGGATTTTAAATATATGTGTAACATACATGCATGTATGCGCACACACATGCATGTACATGATCAGCCACACCTACCCAGTTTTTATGTGTGCTCTGAGGATCTGAACTCTGGCTCACATTTGTGAGGGGTCATTGGATTGAGGCTCACTCCAGGGTCTGTGTTGCCACCTTGACCTTCTGACTGTGAAACAGTACCAGAAGCCCAAATGGCACCTCCTGTGTCTCAGACTGACCCACTGAGTGCCATTCCCAGGCCCCAGACCAACCTCTACCTCTCCACACAGATTGTGGGACTGATCATCCCTTTTCCTTTGTTACAAGATAGCCATAGGACGGGGGTGTTTCATTCTGCACCAGGGCTCCAGGCTGCTGAGATGTATTGATGTGTGTGGCTCTGTGTTCCTCCTTCCCCTGCCTACTCACCCACTCTCCTGTTTTTCTTTCCATCCAGCAGGCAATACTGAATGCTTCACAACCTTCTGAGATCACCTAGCAACCTTCCTAAGGAATTCTGTCTGGCCCTGACTAGAAATCTGGAGTCAGGGTCCCGAGATTGATGAGTTTGCCTTGGGAGTCAGTGAAAAGGTGAAACTAAAGGTCAACATGGGTCAGAAGGTCACGGGAGGCATCAAGACTGTGGACATGCGGGATCCCACATACCGACCTCTGAAGCAGGAGCTCCAAGGTCTGGATTATTGCAAGCCCACCCGGCTGGACCTGCTGCTCGACATGCCCCCCGTGTCCTATGATGTCCAGTTGCTTCACTCCTGGAACAATAATGACCGTTCACTCAATGTCTTCGTGAAGGAAGATGACAAGTTGATCTTTCACCGGCATCCGGTGGCCCAGAGCACAGATGCTATCAGGGGCAAAATGGGCTACACACGTGGACTGCATGTGTGGCAGATCACATGGGCCATGAGGCAACGAGGCACACATGCTGTGGTGGGGGTGGCCACAGCAGATGCCCCTCTGCACTCTGTTGGGTACACAACCCTCGTAGGAAATAACCATGAGTCCTGGGGCTGGGACTTGGGGCGAAACCGTCTCTACCATGATGGCAAGAATCAGCCAAGTAAAACGTACCCAGCCTTTCTGGAGCCGGATGAGACGTTCATTGTCCCTGACTCCTTTCTGGTGGCCCTAGACATGGATGATGGGACCCTGAGTTTCATTGTGGATGGACAGTACATGGGAGTGGCTTTTCGGGGACTCAAGGGTAAAAAACTGTATCCTGTAGTGAGCGCCGTCTGGGGCCACTGTGAGATCCGCATGCGCTACTTGAACGGACTTGATCGTAAGTGTTTTCTGCTTTGTCTAAAGCAGCATCATCCCACACTTCCCTATGGTC
The DNA here is from genome assembly GCA_033318265.1 of Phyllotis vaccarum. Taxonomy (NCBI): domain Eukaryota; kingdom Metazoa; phylum Chordata; class Mammalia; order Rodentia; family Cricetidae; genus Phyllotis; species Phyllotis vaccarum. The sequence goes on along the minus strand of JARWLC010000003.1, from coordinate 61,567,141 downwards.
CTGGCTAGTTTATGGAGTTATTGGACTTAAAATATCTTTAGGTAGATAGCCCAATGTTTGTAGATCTGTACAGGCCATATGTCTTAGTTAGGGTTTCTATTGTTAGGAAGAGACACGTGCCCATGACAACTCCTATAAAGGAGACGTTTACTTGGGATGGCTTGTTTACAGTTTCAGAGGTTCAGTCAGTCCATTATCTTGGCTGCGTGCAGGCAGATGTGGTGCTGGAGTAGTAGCTGAGAGACCTACATTTTGCAGGCAACAAGAAGTTAGCTGAAGCACTGGATGGTATCCTGAGCATAGGAATCTTAAAGTTCACCTCCACAGTGACACACTTCCTCCAACAAAGCCACACCTCCTAATAGTGCCACTTTCTGTAAGATTATTGGGGTCAAATACATTCAAACTACCATACCATTCTTGACCTGTACCTGGCTAAATTCTGTCCTGAGCCTGCTGGGAATACCTGGCAACGCTTCATGGAGGGAGGGAGGGAGGGAGGGAGGGAGGGAGGGAAGGAGGGAGGGAGGGAGGATGGATGGATGGATGGATGGATGGATGGGATGGGATGATAGATGAATGATGATGGATAGGTCACATGAATGGATGAGCAGGTGACAGGGTAATAAGTGGATCAGTGAATAAATGGCTAGTTCTTATTATTCTCTGGTTAGCGTGCTTCCAGCCTGTTAGATTATAATTGTATTCCAGCACAGTAGCCAGTGTCACCAAATTGAGCTTTGCAGCCTTGGGGATGCTGTTGTTTCTTAGATAAATGAAAGCCAGGGACCTTTTTCAATTATGACCAGATTCTGAGCCTTTCTCTCCCAGAGCTTGACACTCACTCCTGTGCACCTTAGTCTTGAGAAAGACTTGCTTAGTCTTGGAGTGGGGATTCTGTGCCAAGTCAGCAGTGACTTCTGCCTCTCCTTTTGGAAAAGGGTGTGGCCTTTCTTTGTGCTGAAATGGCCTGCATGCCGTAGCACTATGCTGGTGGCAGGTGCAGGCCTGTGACTGCCCAGCATGGGTAGACTGGGAGCTGTGTTAACTGGCATCCTAGTGTTCCAGAACCATCTACCCCACACCAGGCCCCCTCTCCAAGAGTTTATTTTCTACAGGAGTGTCTCCTGTGTCTGTATAATCAGAAGGGGATGAGGTGGACAGTGCCAACCACCCATGGCTGTTTTCAAGGGCCTGGAACTCCAAATCCTTGCCTCACCCTGTGGTTGGTGATAGGTGTTGACGCTCAGTGTCAGAAGACAGACTTCCACTGTCCTCTCATCTCTGACCCTGCAGGATGCCCACATCTGCCTCACTACTCTCTCAAATCAGTCTGTAGTTGTTTTTGGTCTTTGGGGGTCCCACCACCCAGCTCCCAAATAAATCACACATGGAGGCTTATTCTTATTATAAATGCCTGGCCTTAGCTTGGCTTGTTTCTTGACAGCTTTTCTCAGCTTTTAGTTATCCCATGTACCCTTTGCCTCTGGGCTTTTCCCTTTTCTTACTTCTGTATAATCTTATTCTCACTCTGTAGCCAGGTGGCTGGTCCCCAGCATCCTCTCCTTGTTCTCTTGCTCTCTCCTTTCTCCTTCCTGATTTCTCCCTGTATCTATTCTCTCTGCATCCTAGCCCCACCAATCCTTTCTCCTGCCCTGCTATTGGCTGTTCAGCTCGTTATTAAACCATCAGGTGATTTAGACAGGCACAGTAACACAGCTTCACAGAGTTAAACAAATGGAACATAACAAAAGTAACACACCTTAAAATAATATTTCGCAACATTAGTCTTTGGAAGACACTGGGATGCTGAGAGCAGTCAGACACATGAGCTAACTCCAGAACCTTCTCAGAAGCCTCTTTCCATGTTCTACCAAGGATTTGACTGGACAGACAGGGAACCAGTTGTTGGGTGGAGACATCTGCAGTGCAGAGTCCCTGCCTGTTTCATCTGTCCCTGTGCAGCCCAACACAAAGGGTCCAGCACTCCTGGCAGATGTGGCTAAGAGTGTACCTAGAAGGGAGCCTCCCTAAGGAAGTGATCTCAGGCCAGGACCTGGGAACTAGGAGATCCAGTTCTGTGAGTCTGTCTCCCTTGATCATAGAAATAAGTGGTGTGTAAGTTCCACAACCAAATTTGCAAGGATGGGTGGAGATTGGGACTCCTGGGCACAGGTGTCCAGGTTTAGGTTCTCAGGGAACCCTGGCTCTGGGCCTGTCTCCCTCCTCCCTGCAGAGTGCCCCAGGGAGGTTTATGCTCCTTCATTGCAGATGAACAGACGGGAGAATTGCCAGGGCTATTGTTGTTTCTCAGACACCATATCTGGGCTCCATGAAAGTTACCCAACCTCATCATTTAGGAGCAAGCCTGCCAGTATTTTCATGAGCCCTGAGAATTTGCATAGTTTTCCATGTATCCTAAGCTTCCTATACAGCATACAGATTCATAACAGCCAAGAGGGGTCTGGGGTATGTTTGCCCGTGGCCAGAGCCATATAGGTCACTTGGCCTTTTCATCAATGGCATTCTAGAAACCTAGACACATGTCCGGTGGACAGATGGTACTCTACTTAGCTCTGCCTCCAGTAGAGGGCTGCACGCCAAGCTAGCTACTTTTCTTGTTGCTGAGACAATAAGCCTGACAGCTGCAACTGAGGGAAAGAAGGGTGTGCTTTGCCTCACAGTTGGAGGGATCCAGTCACGTAAGGAAGATATGAGACAGCTAGTCATACTACACACATAGTCAGGAAGATGAATGCTTCCTTGCTTGCTTGCTTGCTTGCTTGCTTGATTGCTTGCTTGCTTGCTTGCTTGCTTGCTTGCTTGATTGCTTGCTTGATTGATTGATTGATTGATTTATCAACCCAGAACTCCAGCCCTACTGGAAAATTCTAAAGGGGTTGGGTAGGGGTGTGAGAATGGGAATAAGTTGTTGGAAACTGACCCCACACAGGCATCCATCATGGCAGCCAAGATCTAGGTAGTCTCAGAATGTCACATCAGGTTACTTCCTGGTCAGAGATATACACTCCGGGCTCTCCCCAGTTTAGCTGAGTGCCAAGCAATGCCAAGACCCATGGCTTCTCATTTTCCAGTCCTGGTTGTATATGGTTGACTTTGGAAGCTATAGATAAGAGCATAGATTTGTCCATTTCCTGGGATGCTGAGCAAGACATCTGAGGATGGCATGTTATCATTAGCCCTGCTGCTAGAAGAGAGAGAGAAAGGAGAGATGGCATGTGTTAGAGCCATCACCTGCATACACTGACACCTCAGCATTGTTCAGGGTCGACTCATGCCTCACAAGGATTCTTTGATGGGAGGCAAGAGTGGCTGCCATGACAGTTGTCCCGATAAGAGATGACTAGGCTCGAAGAAAGGCAAGAGCTAGAGGCACGGTAGAGGCAGCCATGTTCTAGAATGCTTACCTCAGGTTCTAAAAAAATGAGAAAGCGTGTCAAGGATATGACTCCAGGTGTTTAGTCTGAGTAGGTTAAAGGATATGGCTGCAATCAGAAAGATGGGGGAGCTGGAGGGAGGAATGTGTAGAGTTTGAGACACAAGGACTAGTGGGGGAGTTCATCCAGGAATATATGGCATTGAAAGTGGTGGTTCTTGGGCCAAGAGTGTTGTTTAAGGGTAGCAAGCTTGCCTAGCATGCATAAGGTCCTGGATTCCATCCCCAGCTCACTTATGAACAACAAATGCACCATGACCCTGGATGAGAACACCCAGAGGGATGCCAGCACAAGGCTTGAGGGCTGATGCTGGACCGTGTTAGAAGAGGAGGCGGTCCAGGAGAATCAGGTCATGTGTCCAGGGGGTCCCAAGTGATGGTATTGTATGCCATGGGAAGAGAGAGTTTCAAGAAAGACAAAGTAATAACAGGTCAAGAATGCTGACAGCTGCCTTGGCAACAATAAGGTTGTCAGGGACTTCACCAGGAGTCATGTGGGTGGAGCAGGGTTAAGGCCTGGTGCCTGATGGAGGAAGAAGGATGATCCGCGTTTCCTGGGGCTGTCGGAACTAATTACCCTGAACCAGGCCTTTAAAACAACAGAGATATATTCTGTCCCAGTTGAGGAGGCCAGATGTTGGAGATGGAGCTGTGAGCAGGGTCTGACCTTGCAGAGGCTCAGGGGGAGAATAGTTCCTGACTCACTGTGAGGATCTGCCCTCTCCTGATGCTGTGGCTTTACCTCACCACAACGATAAGTTTCTCATTGCTCCCTCATTCAAGCAGTGCTCTAGGTAGACTCGTTACCCTGCTCTTCCAGGACTTCCTTCAGGGGTGTCACACCATTAAGAAGAAGTATTCTTGTGCCCCTCGGGAACACTAGCCTCATGAGGAGAGCAGGTACTCAGAGTTTAGAGGATAGGGACCAAGAGCACCTATATTACTGGGAGAGAGTCGCCCTTTCCCTGGGGGACAACGACAAGACATTGAGGTTTTATGGTCTCTCTTATGAGAACTGTTTAATACAAAAAAAAAAAAAAAAAACCACAATGACTACTTCCACTCAGAACATTCTAGAATCTTCCCATGAATATTTTCACTGCCAGCTGCTTGTAGGAGTGAGCCCCAGGCCAGCCTCAGGTACCATGGGGGTGAGCAGCATGACCATCATTGAACTGGAGTTACCTCTTGATGTGACTTTCCTGATCCTTTAAGTCATAGACTGGGCAAACAACACTTGCCTTTTTTTAAAAAAAAATCATTTCCCATTTGTGCATGTGCATATGAATGTTTGGGGGGAGGGTTGTGTGTGCCTGTGGAAGTTCAAGATTCATGTCAGGAAGCATCCTCAGTAACTTGTCCTCAATAACTCCTTGAAGCAGGGCTCACTGATATGGCTAGTCTTGCTAGCCAGCTTGCTTAGAGAACCTGTCTCTATCTTCCAAGGCTAGAATTACAGGCAGATTGCCATGTCCACTTGGCATTTACTGGGTCCTGGGGACCAAAATCTGGTCTTCACTTTGTACAGCAAGTGCTTTGACTGTATAAGCCATCTCCCCAGCTAGCACTTGTGCTTTCGAAGCTTCATTTGGGTCAGGTTCTTTTCAGAGTTCCACAAGAGTCTCAGGTTTGGGGCTCTGGGACTGTGCAGACCTGACGAGGCCACTAAGCTGCTGTTCCTCTTAGAAATGCAGAAGTTGGCATGTGGGTTTTCCCAGGTTCTCAACCTTCTGCTTCTGGAAGTAGTGTCTGTTTTACTTCCTGGTGTCTTTGCTGCACACTTAGCCCCACCTCATCCATCATTCATATAAACAATCAATATCAGTGGATCAGTGGCCACCTCGGCTTCCTGAGATGAGCGTAAGTAGCCAGAGGCCCTAGCCAGCAGGACGTGTACCCACCAGCTCAGTGGCTATTGGGCTATGGATGGAGCAGAGAGCAAGCCTGTAGCTCTTGGCCAAAAGTACTGAAGTAGGAGAGACTTGCCCAGGGCCCCGGTACAAAGTCTGTTTGCATGATCCGTGCATTCACAGCTCTGTACTGTTTCTTCTCCTATGAGGGTGGGGAAATGTGACCTGTTCTTGATCAGAGAGTGCCTGCTTCACCCTGATTTTATTTTTAGCTCTTAAGGCATCACCACAGCCATTAGCTGCCCTTCCTGTGGCTGGTCCTGGCAGCTCCACAGCTCATGACCATATCACAGAAACTCCCTACTGTCACCCGTTGTGTGCCTGCTTTCTGCATGGCTGATTGAGGTGTCTACTGCATCCCATCAAGATCTTGGTCCTTAGCCATGGGGCTCTTAATGTCTGTTTCTCCTGGAGGCTTGCTCAACAACCCTCCAGTCTTTGGGGAAGCCTCTCTACCTCCCAAGTGAGGCTGAGCCACATCCTCCTAGAAGACCACAATAGGCAACCCCAGGCCCCTTACCTCAGTGGCACTAGATGGTGGCGTTCCCAAGCAGAGGAGCACAGAGGGTCCCCACTCTGACATGCATGAGGGCTGTCTTACAATTGCCAAGAATTGGCCAAAGGCTGCAGTTAAGCCGTCTGGTTTCAAGGTCTAATTGGTCATGGATAGATGAAATTTCTTTAGTTGATGCCCCTGCCTCCAGGCTCCTGGTGGTTATGCTATGTTGTCTAGGAAAGGCTCTGTTTCAAAGCTTACCATTAAAAGCCATTACTACTTGGGTTTCTCTAATGAGAAGCTGTGGCTGCAGAGTGTGTGTGTGTGTGTGTGTGTGTGTGTGTGTGTGAGAGAGAGAGAGAGAGAGAGAGAGAGAGAGAGAGAGAGAGAGGGAGAGGGAGAGAGAGAGAGAGAGGGAGAGAGAGAGAGAGAGAGAGAGAGAGAGAGAGAGAGAGAGAGAGAGAGAGAGAGAGGTATATGTATGAGTGCTGGCACACCAGATCATACTCAAGCCATCAGTTTTGTACAACAAGCACTTTTACACACTAAGCCATCATGGGTGGGTGCCTATGCACACGTATGTGGAGACCAGAGAGCAGCTTCAGGTGTCATTCCTTGGGTACTCCCCACCTTGCTGCCTAGGACCTGGGACTCACCAGTTTGGCTAAACTGGCTGGTGAAGCTGACCAGGAATTCCCCCATGTCTACTCCCCAGTACTGAGATTATGGTGTGCTGGGAACTGAACTCAGGCCCTCACTCTTTCATGGCAAACACCTTCTAGACTGAGCCACCCCCAGCCCCTATTTATTCCTTTTCAATGCAGCTAGTTTAAGGTACAGCTTAGGTTCCATTCTAATCCATCCGTCGGAAGTACCCCGTGACCTCACTACCGTCAGCATCAGCATCAGACCATTCTCCTTTCCCAAAAGAATCCTGCACTCATCGGCAATCTCCATGTTCTCTCAGACATAGAACCCAATCTTCAATAATATTTAATGTTATTTATTTGGTGGTGGGGTCTGAACCCAGGGCCTTGCACACGCTAAGCACATGTTCTACTACAGGTCTACATCTCCAGCCCTTAAAGGGGTTATTTTTGATGTTTTGAGGCACATTGATGAATATTGAAAAATTTATCAGAAGAATGTACTTTAGCATTGCAGAGCCAGGCAGTATTGGTGCACACTTTTAATCCTAGCATTCAGGAGGCAGAGGCAGGTGGATTTCTGTGAATTCAAGGCCAGCCTGGTCTACAGAGCAAGTTCTGGGACAGACTCCATAGCTACACAAAAAAACTGTCTCAAAAAAAAAAAAGCAGAAATGGTTCAGTAAGATGCTTGCCTTGCAAAAATGAGGACCTGAGTTTGACTCCCCAGAACACATGTAAAATATCCAGGTGTGATGTACACACATGTAAACCCAGCACTAAGGAGGCAGAGAAGCAGGCAGATATCTGAGGCAGGCTAGCCAGCCTATCCACTTGGTGAATTTCAGATCAGTTACTTTGTCTCAAAACAAACAACAGTATGATGGATGGTTTTCCTGAGGAATGTCAGCTAAGGTTGTCCTTGGGCCTCCACAGTTATGCACATGCATGTCTGCACTGTGTTTGTTTGTACACACATGAGCGAATATACACAAGAATAAGCACACATGCTTTTTAAAGAGCCTGCTTTTTCAGTGAAGTGAGATTTGGAAAGAAAGTTTTCATTCTGAATTTTGGGACTTTTTTTTTTTTTTTCTCACAACAGAGACTTGCTGTCTAAGAGGGTGTGGACCAATCTACAGTCCATTTGCTTGGGCTCTTCCTAGCCCTAGGATCTGGGGGAGCACCGGTCAATTCCACATGTGCACTTGTGCCAGTTAATGAGGTCTGCTCACCCCTCAAGGTGTTGAGAGGCCTGGGTGACCTTGAAGAGCCTTGAGATGCCAGCTGGCTAGGGCTGCCTCTGCAGGACAGAGGGGCCCTTCTCTAATCTGGGCCAATGAGACAGCTGTGCCATGAGTTCCTCTGGCTGGGAAACATCTGGTTGTGTTTGGGACTATATGGGGAGGTGTCCTTGAGTACCTTTGGGGTTCCAGCTGCAGCTAGGCTGGCATTTCCAGTTCCCCTGTCAGGCCGAAGATCTGGGGTTCCTCCAGCTCTGGCCTGTTGGTCAATGTGACTCCAAACACCACCTTGGCTCTGACACCTATTACATATGACTCTGGGTTAGCATCTCTTTTTTTTTTTCAATTGTATTTATTATTCATTCATTTGTTTTGTTTACTTCACGTGTATGTAAGAACAACCTGGGGGTGTTAGGTCTCCCTTCTACCATATTCATCCCATAGAGATTGATCTTGGCTCATCAGGCTTGGTGACAAGCGCCTTTACCCACTGAGCTAGCCCCAAGTCAGTTCTTTGTATGTCTTGGGCAATACACTACGGTAGCTCAGAACATGGATGCTAGGCACAGGATGTCCAGAATTGGATCTGAGCCTCTATCCAAGCCTGTTTGAAGGCAAGGGACAGTACCTGAGAGGCTCTTGAGAGTAGAAGCTAGGTGACACACAAGGACCTCCCCTCCGAAGCCTGTCTGGGGCCCTGACTGAATAGGGGAGTATCTTTTTTGCCCCAGAGCTGTTGATGTAGAAGGTACCTTTGTCCAAACAGGGCATAGGTGACCCCACAGAGAGACCAGGGAGCACCTTCAGGTACCAGCCCCATTTCTTCAGCAGGCAAGTCTAAGCCAGTTTTCTAGATGCTACCCTTCAGTTCCTGTTTCTGTCAAGGGGATGAGAACATCAGGGGCCTCTCTGTGGTTACTCCCTTGCAAATGATCTTTGTGGGAGAGTAAATGAATCCCTGTTGGCAGAGGCCTGTGGAACCTACCTGGCCAGTACGAAGCCTCTGCAATCAGTCATCACCACAATTCAGAATTTAAAGTTACATTTGCTAGTGATCTGCTTGTTAAAATCCACCCAATTCAGCACTAACCTTGGGCATGTTTGTAAGTACTGTCTGTCTATTCTGGAACCGTCCTGAGCTTTGCTAAGGTTCTCCTTCTCTTTCCTGGTTTTCCCAGCTGAGCCCCTGCCACTCATGGACCTGTGCCGGCGTTCGGTGCGCCTAGCTCTAGGAAAGGAGCGCCTGGGTGCCATACCCGCTCTGCCGCTACCTGCCTCCCTCAAGGCCTACCTCCTCTACCAGTGACCCACATCCCAGGACCGCCACACAACAGCCACCTGGTGCCAACTCACCAAGCCGTCTGGGTCCAGTGACCCCTGCGCTTGGGATGGATGCCCACCCTCAGCCATGGGCAGATGTGTTCTCTCATTCTACAGCTGCCTCTGCTAGGTGGACCAATGCCAACGGACTTCTCTCCTCCCTCCCAACACTGGCTGAAGCAGCAGCATCCAGGCCCTTCCCTGAACCAGATGCAGAGAATAAACTCCTATGGAAGCTCTGTCCAGGTCCCTGTCTGCTTTCACAGGAGTGGGCTATTCCCCACCCTGTGAAGAGTTTGCAGTCACCTGGGGGTCCTGGGAGACAAGATTAGTGAGAGATGCCAGAGCTCCAGGGCAGATTCCCAAAGCAGGAATGGCCAGGACAAGGCACACAGATGAAGCTCAGGATGTCACATACCATGCACACTGAGAGAGCCCCCCAGGTTGGTCTTCCCTCGGGGCCAATGAGTGCCCGGCTTCAATGTCAGCTGTCGGTGCTCTGTGCCCTATATTTATTCTTTAAACAGTAACAAAGGCAGTTTATTTATTCCATTTAGAAAGAAACTTTGTGGGTCATCTCCCTTGGTGGGTTTTGTTGTGTGCCCCCCCCCCACACACACACATACCTGCCACCTCCCTGAAATGTGTGTGCCATACCTGGGACATGCCTGTGGTGTGCACAGACACAAGTGTGTCATTGTGTAGATCCCTTAACCCAGTTTCCAAAGGGCTCTGGATCAGCACCAGAGCAGGCCCCAAGGAGAATCAGAGGACCATGCATGTCCCCAGGTAGCCATTTACCTTGGGCATTCATACATCACTGCACGATGATGTCCTTGTCTTCCATAAGTTTTGAATTTCACATCTGATTTTTCTGGTGTTTCTCATTAGCATCCTCAGAGCTCTAAGTCTGGAAGAGCGTCGAGATAACAGGGTGAGTGGGGTTCTTAACCACTGGGAAAGCCATAGGCCAAGCAGGATGAAAGAGACCAGAGCAGAGTAGAGCAGCATGAAAGCCTCTCAGGCTCAAGAGCCTTATGGAGCAGCATTCATCATGACCCACCACACATATCCTCAAGCCTCAGGAATGCGATGTAGGACAGCAGTACGAGATGGCTGCCTGTCCCCAGCAGCACCTCATGGAGCATTCCAGCACCTGCTCCTGCTTTCTTGCTCGGTTACTTTGAAATGTGCTCCCTAATATGGGGATGTAGCCCAGCTGGTAGAGTGCTTGCCTAGCATGCAAGAAGCTCATACCAAGGAAATTCAGGCATAGTGAAACACCCATCCAGAAGTCAGGAGGTGGAGGCAGAAAGACCAGGAATTCAGCTACATACTGAGTTTGTGGCCACCCAGTGCTATGTGAAACCTTGTCCTTTAAAAGAGAGAAAAAAAAAGAAACCAACTCCCATCAACTCTGAGCACTGCTCATTTCTGCACAGGTACAGTAGATGACTTTATGTTGAAAATGTTTAATATATTTACATATATATATTTGTAAGAATTGTCTTAAGCAGCTGCTGCAGGGTACCTTTTTTCGTCTTCCGGTGGAATATAATTTTTAAAGCACAAAACTGGTGCCAAGACTAGATAAAGAATGTAAATTATTCCCTTCATATTTTGAAGTTTGGGAGTTTTTTGTTTGTCTTATTTTCCTTTCGGGGCCTTGTCAGATTGTAAATTTTTACTTGTTCCCATTTTGGTGTGGAGATTATTCAGCTGTACAGATCCCAGCTTCTCATCTTGATCCAGCTGTACCCCATAGATGCTGGTGAAATGCTAGGTTCCCCTGAATTCTCCCATACTCCATCACCCCAGGACTCACCACTCCTCCCTGCTGTCCATCAGCATAAAGCCCCATGGCATGTATAGTTTTGAAACCCCCGTTCTGTTCTATTTTATGATTCATAACAGTAACCTAATAAAGGGAAGTTTGTTAAAATACGAAACCATCTTTGAATCCTTTGTGCCTTGTGGGTGGGGAGAGAGGCAAGGTTAAACCCTCTACCAGCCAGTCAGCGATACTGCCTACTGTGTTGTTTGTCACTTCTCGGCCTGGCATAAGAGTGGGGTGTTTGCCAGAGTGGGAGATCATCCCAGGATACACCTCACTTTTGCAGAAAGCTTGTAAGCCAACAACTCACTAAGCCTTAGGAAGTGATTCCGCATGCTGCTAGTACCTCTCTGCCTTGTCTAAAAGCTTAGTGTGAGAGTTGGGTCGATGACTGGGAGGCAGAGATAAGCAAGCCCTTGGAAGCCAGCCAGTCATGCCAAATCTGTGAGCTCCCAGTTCAATGAGAGGACCCTGCCTTCAAATATAAGGTGGGGTGTGACTGAGGGAAACTTCAGCCTTCAGTCTCTGTGTGCCTGTGTGTGAACACAGGCAGGCACACACACACACACACACACACACACACACACACACACACACACACACACACACAGAACAGTCAAATTGACTGGGCTAGTTAGGACCAGAGCAACAGCCAGCTGGCCCCTTGGAGTCCAGGCTCAGTGCTCATCAGAAGACTTTAGGCTTGTGTCCTTCACATTGAGTACATGGTAGCGTGAAGAGCCAGCCCTGCCCAGCAAACCCATCTTGACAGCTGCTGCAGACAGAGGCCCTGTGGGAAGGACAGGAAATTCTGGCTTATTTAGAGAATGATGAATGATACTGTGAACACTCGAAAAACTCACTAAGTGAGCTCATATGTCATAACTAGATTCCGGAGAACCACTAAGAGCACATGCAACTTATTGGGGGGTTTTCATCTGAAGGGTGTGTTGGGCTCTAGGGGTGCTGTGGGAAGAGCCTGGTCAAGGGGCACAAGCCACTCAGCATGCCCCTTTCTGAGAGTCTCCTGACCAATTTTCCTTAGATCATGTGTTGTTAAATGCAAGTTTCTGTGCTGCAGATGTAACTCAGTTGGTAGAGTGTCTAACACGCTCAAAGCCCTTCATTGGATTCCCCAAAACCATAGAAAATCTGGCAGGCAGGGGCCACCAGAATGGCTCAGCAGGTGAAGGCGCTTGCTGCTAAGTGGTTCATCTCTAGGATCCATAAAGTGGAGAAAACTGACTTCCTCAAATTGTCTGATCCCTAAGAGACTGGTAGAGCAAGACTTCAAGGTCATCCTTGGCTACATACATAGTGGTTTAGAGGCCAGCCTGGGCTACATAATACCCCATCTCAAAAAAAAAAAAAAAAAAAAAAAAGCAAAATGCATACTGTTTGTAGCCATCCCATAAACCCAATCAGCATTTCTGAGGCCGGGATCTGCACTCCCCCATACTCCCCAGGTAATTTTGCTTAAGAGATATACCAATGCTCTTTGGGACTATGTCCATGCTTTCTCTCGTAAAGGTAAAGGGACTCTCACTTCAGTGTAGAGACCTTTCGGCCCAGAAGCTAGCACATGGAATCCCCATTGGTGGTGTAACCTTGGGTGAGCCTCTAAAGCGGCAGTCACAGATGTAGCAAAGGGTTTGTGGGGCTCCTGGAGCTTGCCAGGCATTGCAGCACATGCGCCAGGAAGCACTATAGAGACTAGTGATTATGAAAGATGTGGCTTCCTACAGGGGGACTCGGCTTCTGGGGACAAACCAAACAGTCCTGATCTTGCCTCCTAATTAATCTTTCTTCCCAGGTAGTTGTTCACAAATCAAGGTGAATACTGGGGAAGGCGCATTCCACACCCGCCCCGGATGTACACTGAGGAAAGAGGGCGGGTCTAGAGTTATTTTTAGGCAGGAGTTCATGTCTGGGTTGCAGTTGGGCCTCCCATGAAAGGGTGGCAGGGGAGAAGAGGGGTCAGGCATGGGGTAGGGGAGGCATCGGTAAAATGAAGGCCTTTGTGTTGCCAGGAGACTTCTGGGGGAGCCGGCCTTTGTGCTGAATGGAGGAGCTTTAATAAAACCATCTGTGCAGACTTGGCCCATCTGGTTGTAATTAATCCCCTGCCTTCGAGCAGGTAGCCGCTCTCTGGCTTGGCCATAGATGGGAAGACGTCTCTGTCTCCATCCTGGGCAGCAGCCTCCCTCCTGCTCTTAGGCGGGATAAGGAATGTGGACTCTGTTGAACCGTAAACTATGCTGGGGAAGCTGGGGAGGGGGCTGAAGACAGAGCAATTGGTTCATGTTCCAGTCCAGACACCCAAACATGGTCGGGTTCCAGCCACAAGGAATATTTGAAATAAATGCACTGCGCAGGGCCTGGAGTTTGCTGTGTTTTCTGCATGGGGCCATGGCAACCGGAGAGGAAATCATGAGCTCGGATCAGGCTGGAAGATCAACAGATGATGTCCTGGCCCAGCAAGCCAGAGGAAGCCGCGCATGACTCTCCTAGGGCTTCTCAGGACTCAGCTGTGGGAAGCCTGTCCATCTTCCTGCTGCATTCAGACTTAATGGTCCTCTTCCAGACTCACATAATCTATGTGTTATGTTTTTGGTAGGCCATAGGAGATCTGATACTGTTACTGAAGATCTAATAATTTTCTAAAGAGGAGATGTTCTTAGTAGAAAAAAAAAATCAGCCAGGTGAAAGTGTCCCTAGTGTTTACCAGCCCAGGCCCAACTGCATTCCTTCTGGATTTATATTTTAGGTCCCTTCTTTCTCTCGATGCCATCTGATGATGGATTTATATCTATATATTTATGGGCTTGTATATGTCCATCAATAACAGGCCCTAGCTGGGTATATCAGCTGAAGTCCTACATGGCCCCTGCATCTGAATTGCCTGGGGGAACATGTAAAATAAACAGAATCCTAGCAAGCTTGCTACGCCAACATGGAAAGTCTGCTAACTGATTGCTCCAGGGTCCTTGAGATCCCAGGATTCTAGTTTTACCCAGGCAGACCCTGTGCCAGTCTCCCATGGTCCTCTAGAAACCTGCAGGAGGGCATGAAGGGTCTTGGTAATACCTCTGGTGCCGAAGATACTGTAAAAAGGCTTTGCCAGGCCTGTCTGCTTTGTTCTTAGCTCCTGCCAAAGCCCAGAGAGCTGAAAGTTAAGCCCACCCAGGCTCAAAGGTCTAGTCTTCAGGATGGAGTTAACTGGGTCCACAGGGAAAGCTGGAGTAGAGGCCAGGAAATCTCTTTCTGGGAACCTGCACCAGGAGCCTGGCAACACTCTTGGGTCTCCACTGCTTAGGCAAGACCTTTCTACCAGGACTTAGACCCTCAGGAGCTCTCCTTTTATTTGCAATGAAGTAGAAATCACATGACATTAAGTTCACCACTTTAAAGTACACACGTCAGTGGTAGTTAGCACACTGTCACTGTTGGGCATTATCATCCATCTCAATCTAAAATACTTTGTCATCCCAAAGAGGACCCCCCCCCCCAACAGTCAATTGCTCTCCCATTTCCCCTTGCCCACAGTACCATCAGCAAGCTTTCCACCTCCATGGATCTTCTGTTCAGCGTGCTCTTAGGGCACCATGGGGCCTTTTGTATCTGGCTTCTTTTACTTCCCAATGGCCTGTGAAGGAGGTCTGTCTCTCATAATCTCCTTTATTATTTCTCCTGTCCTCTTGTTCCTCACAGGGGGAGAATATTTCCTCAGGATTCATGAGCCAGTACCTACAGAGTGTTCTGTTGTCTTAAATTTCTGGCCTGGACGCTCCAGCCTAGCCTTGAGGTTCAGACCCACAGACCCACAGACCCGCAGTGATACACAGATGCTTACTTATATTAGTTATCTGCTGATTGACCTGGGCATATAATTTGCCAACTCTGTACCCTTAAACTAACCCATGACTCTTATCTTGTTCAGCCATTGGGCTCGGTACTTTTTCTCAGAGCAGCATAATTGTCCTCTGCATCTGCTGGCTTCTCCTGGTATATTTGTGGCATCTTTGTTCTTCCTGTTCACAGAGTTTTCTTAGTCTGGTAGCCCCACCCACACTCCCTGTCTGCCTTCGGCCAATCAGCATTTTTATTAGACCAGTAGGTGGGACAGTTATTTAAAGTGTAACAACATAATCCCACTACATTTCCCCATTTTTTCTTTTTATAACAATAACCCCAAATCTAATATTTTTGAGGGGGATATGGGCATAGTTCTTTAGGCTACTTCCGCTGAATGGGGTGCTGGAAATCCCATGGGGATCCAGAGAAAAATTTAGGATTATGGACAAGTCTTTAGTGGAGTAGTCTGTAAGGCTGGGTCATTCAGCCAGTCTCCTTGAAGTTGTTTTGGATGCAGAGCTCAGAGGAAACTTCAACAGAGGTGCTCTGGAATGCTGAGTCTGGAGACTTTTCAGGGGGTCTTCCCCTATCAAATCTTATTTTCTTTAACTAGAAATAAATCCACAGCCTCTCATTTTCTGTGGAAATAAAATGAAAACCTCTCTCCAAAGTACCATATCTTTTGAATTCAATTTTAAAGTCAGCTCATTTACAAAATATATAGGTTGGATTAATCCAGCAGCATTTATAATCAAATGGCTTTTAGCAGCTTTTACTACTTCATTTTCAGTCAAAAAACTTAAAGACAAGATAATAACACACAGTATCCAGACACTCTTCGTACTTTCCATCTTTACGTGGCTTACTATGTTTTGTTTACTATTTATTTTTAAGGACTTCCTCTATCCTTTCTTTTCTCTCTCAAGCCTACATTTACTTTTTAGCACACTATAGAGTTTTTTTATCTGTCTTTATTATTTATCTCTTATTTCTTATTTTGTTTCTGACCATACCTTTGCTTAGTTAGGGTGGCTGACTCCACCCAGCTTCCTCTATTTCTTTCTGTTTCTGACCACACCTTTAATATGTCAAGGAGTGGCTAAGGATTAAAGGCCTGGCTAGGATGGCTGGCTCCACCCAGCTCCTAGACTAACTTCATAGAATTTAGCTTTTTAGCCTAGCTACTAGTAGGACCCACAATTACCACTCTGGGGAATTTTAGGGTTCATATCACCAAGTAAAACACTGCCGTCTGCTGCTCATTAACTCCATTTAAGTATTTTTGCAACAGGGCCTCTAAGGCTGAGTCAGGAAGCCTCTCTTAAAAAAAAAAAAAAAAAAAAAAAAAAAGCCATGCCTCTGCTTGCTTCCAGCAGAGTTGATCCAAGGAAACACTGATGCTACTAAGAAGCAGCCTTTGATTCTGTCATCCTTGTCTGTATAAACAGAAAGCTTAAATACCTCATTTACACCTTGTTGCTCAAATCTAGGCTCCTGTGAGATTTCGGAATCAGCCCTGTTAAACAGTACTCTAAAAGCCCACATTTTTTAGCTCAAGCCCACATGCCTTACCAGGGTGTCTCTGTAGCAAGGCTCATGTGAGAGACACAACTTGGAAGCTGTTTTCGGCCCTGATTCTGTGCTCTAGAACCCTTTTTAATCTTTCTCCAGCTTTATGTGGGTGTATATGCCCCAACAACATAATTCCACAACAGTATTCTATCATATCAGAGTAACTACATGGTTACCAGCCACCCAGTGTCCCTTGCACATATGCTGTGTTTACCAAAGTCAGCCAGGTCCTAGGAAGGCATCTCTCAAGTCCATTATCAGGACCCAATGGCCTCAGTTTCTCTGGGCTCAGTCTGGGAGCCAGGAGTCACAAAGGGCCAGATAAGGCCTTGCACAGTATCTCTGATTCCAGATTTCAGGTTGCATTCCTTTCCCGAGGCTATATGACAAAGTGCCATGCAATGGGTAGCTAAAAATGTCCTGCATCCCACAGCTCTGGAGTCCAGAAGTCTAGCATCAAGGTGTAGACAAGGATGTACTCTCTTTGGAGGTTCTAGCAGAGTAGCTCCCTGACCACCTGTAGCTCCAGATGGTTCCAAGCTCCCCTTTGTTCCCATAGCCTTCTGCTTGGTTTGTGTGTGTATGTGTGTACATGTGAGCACATATGTGGAGACCAGAGTACAGCCTTGGCTGTTGGCCCTCATGATTGTTCTACTTTTTTTTTTTTTTTTTTTAAAGACAAAGTCTCTCAGTGGCCTGCACCACACTAAGCAGGCTAGACTTACTGACCAATGAGCCCCAGAGATCTACCTGTTTCTACCTAGCTATGGGGTTACAAGCATGCACCCCACACCTGGCTTTGGTTACTTTTGTTCTGAGGCTCAAATGCAGGGGCCTCATGTTTCTAAGGCAAGCATTTCACCAGCTAAATTAACCCCCCTCCAGCTGAATTAGCTCCCTCCTTAGCTGAACCAGCCCCACCTCTTCCCTCTGTTTTTATTCCTGTCTTCTTAAAACATTTGTCACGGGGCCAAATAAGCTGATCTTAGTCCTTGACTCAGTGGTATCTTCTGAGACCCTTTCTCCAAAAAGTCACATCTATGGGTTCTGGTCTCAAAATATGGACACATCGCTTGGGGCCACCATAACAACCTTCCACCTCCATCTTAAAGGGAGTTGTTGGGACAGCTGGGAAGGCTTTTCCAACAGAAGCAGATGAGAGATGCAGCCCAGGCTAGTCCATGGGGGGATTGCTGCCAAAACAATCAGGGTTCTCAGTCATCAATAGTCACATGTCACTGTCCTTCCTCCCTAACCTCTTACTTTAGGCCAGTACTATGACACCAGTTTCTGCATAGTTGATCCATATTCCATGGTAAGAGCCCAGGGCAGGCTCATAAGCCATAGGGCCAGGCTCTGACCACAAACTTGTAAGTAACCACTTCTGTGTACACTAACTTGGACTCGGTCTCCCCTCTGACCCACTATACTCTAGTTTCTGGAAAGGATGACCATAGCTCAGAAGTCTCTAGAAATAGAGGGTGAGCATGAGACATCACATTTCAAGTGCCAAGTTCCCTGCAGGGAACTTGAGAGGTCATCTCCCTCCATCCGATGGGACAAGGATGCCACGTATCCCTGCAGCCTTTGCTTCAGGCCTGCTCTGAGTTGATCCTACAAGGACATGGAATGTGAGCCTCAGACTGCTGGGGGACAGAAGGCACAGCTGGTGCCATGCCAAGCTGGGGTGCTGTGGTCAGCCAGCACAGTTCTTTGTGCACATGGTTTGATTTACAGGAGGCTAAGAGCAGCTCCAACTGCAGGCAGAAACTATTTGAAGCGGCTGCCAGATGTTGTGTCTGAGCTGGGTTTTACAACTTGCTTACTGGTGAGCAGCCACCTCCTGCTGGAGTTCAGCTTGCCCCAGCGGGTTCAGGGCCCTGGCACCAACCCCACAGGCCTTGCTCAGCTGCCTGGAGGCGCCCTCTTGTTTAGGTCTGTTATGACTTCAAGGGGAGCCAGGCTGTGAGCCCAGTTTCCAAAACATCCCACCTTCCTGAGGAGGTATGGTGGGTCTGACTTTAGGATGTCTCTCAGGAGCTTCAGGAGCTCTAAGAATGTTCTGGAATGTTCTGTTTGAGCTCAAGCATGTGGGGCGTGGCTTGAGAGATGTGTCTTGACAAATCTGGCACTTTTTCTGCTTTTTTTTTGCCTTGGTCTCTCCCGCTTTGGCCACCTGACACCAAAGGCACAGGGGACCAAGGCTGGGACCACAGCTCAGCCAAGAGCTTCTAGAGGGTTCCTCACATAGTGCATGAGAATAGTCCCTACGGGAAGTACTAGTGTCTACAACCTGTCCATGGAGACCACTAGGTCAGGCCGTGACAGCCCTAATGGGTGGACAGTATTTTCCCCAGCATGAGAGCACTGGGATTCACTGGAAATTGGACTGTTTCTCCGCCCTCCCCTGTACGGGAGGCTGTGGCAAGAGGTTCAGGACTCCAGGCTCATGATTATTTCCTGGGGCCACTCGGGAGCGTTTTCTCAGAAAGTTTGCTGCGAAGCAGAGCTGAGCGGGTGACAGGGGAAGGGTGGGGAAGAGGAAGGAGACGCATGATTAGTCTTGTTGCCTGTGAAAGCATGCTTGTGTCCGTCCAGGAATCCTGGCTGAAGGCCGCCAAAGTGGACAGACTGTTCAGTCCCCTCCTGAAAGCGCCAGCAATGTTTTGTCCGCCGGGAAGGAAAACACCCTTCGCCTAAGCTAGAATTTGGCTCTGCCTCAGGGAGAGGCCTGGGAGGGCTCCTTCTGAGAGAAGTGTAGCTGAGGACTAGAGGGTTTGGGGAGCCCTGCTTCCCTCAGGTCCCAGGGGTGTCCTTCAGCCTGCAGCCTCAGGAATGCCCCTCTACACTCTTACCCAGCTCCCATTTTTTTTCTGAATTCTCCAGAGAATGAGAAAAAGGGATGCCACTGCAGAAATACAGAGAGTCAGACCCAAGATCAAAAGCCTGGGGTTTGGAATCAGAACATCAATGACTGTGGATCTGTGGGCTTCCCAGGGACCTGCCTGTACCTTCTATCATATGGTGATAATGATAACTTTGGACTATGCTCATGGCATTACCAAGATCAAAGGTAATGTGGGTACAGAGATAACCCATGCCTGCCTGTAGATTATCATACCATACCGTTGGGATATGATACAGTGGGAAAGAGACACATCCTAGGAATGCTCACTGCTCCCAGGCAGCCCCTCCCTCTGGCCCAACACCTCCTCCTGTGTCTGTAGCTGCCCTCCAGGAAGCTGATGGCCCTTTGGAGCATTCTCCCACCCTGACTTCCTGAAAGGATGGATTGGTTGTAGGTGTTACTTCCTTCAAGGGAAGCCACGCAGCAACCCAGGCCAGAATCACCCTGAAAATATGCTGGCCTCTTATGCGGGCTCAGAGAACAGGAGTTCCTGTCAGGATAGCCTATAAAAATGTTGTCAAAGACCTGGACTTCATTATTCCATTTGACAGATAGGTCTTAGCCCCTTTGTCTGTACCAGACATATGTGGATACTAGACAGAGACTCAGAAAACCTGAGCCAGACCAACAGACGTGGGAAATGGCTGCAGAGGAGGCTGTGATGGGTCCTGCCATTCAGTCCGGGCAGGGAAGCCCTACTGGCATTTTGAAAGACGAGTTGTTTGCCAGAGAGAAAAGCAAGCCTATTTATGTACTTTTTTGTATAAAATTGGTTGTTGCTGAGTATCTCTTTGTAAGATAATAGAATTCAGGGTTTGGTTAGTATGGTAGTAGTAGCAGCCATGATGATGATGACAATGATATTATCCAGTCACATGATGTCAGTGCCTCCCACAGAAAACTGAAGAATGTTAACATCAGACCCTCAGGATCCAGGGTCTGGATCTGAGACCTTCTGAGTCCATTCAGTTTTTGGATTTTCTGGAGTGATCCTTTTAGAGCAACTGTCCAAAGAAAGGCCCTGGATTCCCGCCCTCTTCTGCCTCCCGTCCCTTGCTCATCAGGGATCCTGGCGATAGCCATGAGCCAGGCCATCAAGGCTGTTGCCCCATGGTGGGATGTGGGCTCAGGACAGTAGCACCCCATAGGCTTAAGCATGGCCAAGAGCCACTGGGAACTTTTTCTTGAAGTTGTCTTTGAGCCCAGAGCCCAGCAGGATCTGGGCTTGGTACAAACATGGATCCTCCAAAGGCAGCAGGATCACACATACAGACAGCATGGACTAGAGGCCAAGACCAGTCACAGCACTGGTACATCTGTGCCTGGGGTCACCTGGTAGCTGTTGCACATGAGAAGCTCTGAGATGCTCAGTCATTTTCATCACAGTCCCCATGCCTTCTCTCCCTCCCCCTTTTCTGGAAATTGTAACGGAGTTTAGAATGACCCCACAGGGATAGAAAGATAGCTCAGTAGATAATACTAACCCGAGACCTGTTACTGTGCAGGAATGGGGAGCTGGGTTCAAATCCTCAGCACTTGTGTGAAAAGTCAAGCTTGACACCCCACTGTGAGGCTACACAGAGACAGGAGGGTCTAGAGCAGTGGTCCTCAGCCTTCCTAATGCTGTGACCCTTTAATACAGGTCCTCGTGCTGTGCTGACCGCCAACCATAAAATAATTTCGTTACTACTTCATAACTGTAATTTTGCTACTGTTATGAATCATAATGTAAATATCCGATATGTAACCTCCCAAAGGTGTCTCGACCCTCAGATTGAGAACCACAGGTTTAGCTGAATTCATGAGCTCCAGGTTCAGTGAGACATCCTGTTTCAAAAGAATAAGGTGGAAGACTGATATCAGCCGCCACATGCACACGAGTATGCGTTTCTGTTTGTACATGTGCACACATACTAAAGCATAAACACACAAAGAAACACACATACACATACACCCTTAGGGAATGCTAATAGAGGACCATTCTAATCTCTACTCATGTGGGCTCCTAGGTCTGGGAGGCCAAGTTTTCTGCAGACTGATTCCTGGCTGTTCTAGAAAGCCTTTCTCCTGGGCTTGCACCGCTTATAAGGGCATGCTCTGTGGCCTCCTCAAGGGCGCCTCTGCAGAGGAGCACCAGAGCGACCAGGATGGCCTCCCCAGGGCCACATTACTCCTGTTTTCTCCATAAACATTGCTCTGTCCAAAAAACCAACGAGGACACCTGACCCAGCCGAGGTTACCCTGGTCTTCTATGTCAGCCGCCAGCTTATTTTTACGAGCTGCTTAATCTGCTCACTGTTCTCTGTTCCAGTAGATGAGGACACGCATTCCAGGATGGCCTCGAATGATAACAGCAGCTGTCTAGACAGAGGCTGGCCCCGACACCATCATAAATAAAAGTAGCTTTTGTGCTCCAAGCTCTCGCCTGAGCCCAGGGAGGGGTGAGCAGGCCCCCAGCAGGCTGGCTGCCACAGGGCTCACCCAGCTGCTGTCTGCCCCTGCCCCACACCCTGGGAATGTAATAGAGTGCCTAGGGCCCACATGAAGGCAGAAAGCAGCCTTGGAGAAAAGAGGCCCCTGAACACTGCCACTTTCTCATCTCTGACTATCCGTGTGGTCTGAGGGGCCGCTTAGAGAACACAGAATGTCCATTTGCTGGTTTAACTTTGGACTCCAGAGTTTGTGCTCTGCCCACTGCTCCCCAGGCCCAGCCAGAAATCTCAGTTCCCAGCCCTCATCATGTGCTCCACGGACCCCTTGCTTCCTGCGCATTCCTGCTCATTCTTTGGTTTGTTTTCTTCTCATCTCTTGAATACTAACCTGAGACCTGTTAGTGCAGAGGCAGACCAGGCTGGACTCCGATCTGAGAGGAGCTGGAAGGTAGAGAGACCTTGGGATGCCCTGTGAGTTCAGAGAGCTGGGCACTGCTGATAAATGGATCGGGTAGGCCAGGAATATACTGAAGCATCCACGAGTATGCTCAGGTCAACATGAGGGTATGCATTGGAGCCCACTATTCCAGCTTCCGGGCCCCCAAGTCGCCCACATGCTCCCATGTGGCTTAGTGAGTGTCTTCAATGAGAATAGCACCCTCCTGGGCACGGTGCCTTTGGGCAGTACACAGCCTATCCTGTACCACTTCCCCAGTCCAGGAGAATCAAGTCTCTGGAATAAAATATTGGTTTTTCTCCAGGTCAGTGGCATGTTCGTTTTAGCCCCTCCTATGCGATAGGGGAGCCATGGGGCACAGTGAGAAACTGACAGAGAACAAAGACTGTTCTTGACTAGAGTATGGCTATTGGGTATGGCTGGAGGTGGGAAGGAGTCTGTGGGCTAGATTCCCCCAAGGACATATAGCCAATGTGACATGGCGGTACACATGCCTATGCCCTGTGCATGGATGGACCTTGTTTTTATTACTGATGACTTGGGGACTAGATCTCAGTGCTCAGGTGCCAAACACCCCTTCTTGGGAGCACAGCTTCCCCTAGGGGCTTGGCAAACCCATGCTGACCTGATCCTGAGCTAATAGGTCACCACAAAACACAGGTCCTCAGAGAATGGGGCCCCAGGACAGCAGAGGGGCCAGCACCCAGACATAGCACACCCACAATGCACCAGGTCTTCCTAATCCCCCCAGCAACAGACCTGGGATTTTTGGGGGATTTTTGTTGTTGTTGTTCTAAATGGCATCTCAGAGCCTAAGTGTCTAGTAAGGAATTCCAAAATCACACCAAGCAGCAGATTCCTCACACTCACCAGAAGAAGCAACTGCAAAAGAAAACAAAAAGAAACTTTTATTCTTCTTCCGTATGTTAGGTAGCCAAGCAACTTTGGCCCGCCCCATCCCCAAGGCACAGAGACATTTTGGCTACAGGAACGAAAACCAGAGGCTTCTGAGAGGCCAGAGCAAGTCAGGGAAGGGTTACAGTGCTCTGAACCTCTGGACATTGGTCACGTACCTGACTTGAGAAGGTATGTGAAGGTAGAGAATAGACCTGGGAGAGATGCTGAGTGGGGACGGGCCAGCGAGGAACAAGAGAATGCTGTGGCGAAACGGGTGTGTTGACAGGAAAAAAATCAGCCACTTCCAAGAACAGAGGACAAAGGGTGAGACAGAAGATTGGGTGCCTTAAAGAGGACCAGGGCAGGATGGGTCCCCCGTGTCTTAGGATTTGCCACCTCACTCGCCTTACAAACAATTTCGAGTCCAAATAAGAGCAAAAGGAATGTGTGAGGAAGAAAACAGAGAATTTCCTCTGGTTTTGTTTTGAGAAACGGTCTCATGGAGTCTAGGCTAGTAGTCCCTAGGTCACTATGTGACAAAGGATAATCTCAACTCCTGAGACTCCTGCTGTCTCCTCCCAGGGTTAGAAGTACAGACATGCACCCCTATAACAGGTTCTTGCCGTGCTAAAGATTGGCCTGAGACATGGTGCACGCCAGGCCAGCACTCTACCAACTGAGCTGCATCCCTAGCCCAAAGATTTACATTTTACATGCATATGATTTTTATAACGGGACATGAACAAACTTCTGTGTGATGAGCAGCAGGAACTTCAGACTGTGTCTGGGTCCCAAGTCTGTTATACAGAACTAGAATGTTCCATCTGAACCCCACTGCCATTTGGGGAGGTTGGACTCCCTTCTTCATTTCACAGGGGAGGAAACTGAGGCACGGGGGAGGGGAGTCTTGATCTAAGTGTGCCTCACAGCTGGCTAGAGCAGAGTCAGGATTCCCAACAGAGATGGCTCTGATTTCCTGTAGTCATGGTCTCTCTGTGTCCTGCACTGGCTGGCACTGAGCTGGCACCAGGCATGTTTATTCAGTGCATGGCCGGGAGAGATCCGAGCCCTCCCTGCCTTGCTTCACACAGCAGCTTACCAAACAAGGGTCTGTTGAGAATGTGAAGCAAACAAGGGGAACATTGGGACGGCCACCCTGCCTTCAGGGGCCTCTGGCTGGGCTGGACAAAGGGAGACATCCGTAGGCAGAAGCCTGGCTTCATGCCTGTCAGGAGCCAGGGGATGTGAAATAGGGACATGGCTCCTCACCCAGGGTCTAATAGATGCTTTTGTTATGGTATTAGACCCTGGGTGAAGGGCCTGCGTTGCCAGTCAGGTCTGCTCAGACTCTAAGTCATCAGCGTTTGCAAGGGTTTGTGGTGTTGAGATGCCAGGGACAGGATAAGGGCATAGCAGCCTGGGGGGCATCCTAAATCTGACAAAGGACAGCAGCAAAAAACATGAACCTTGCCCCCCCCATACAACCTCTGACCACCCTATCCTTTAGCCTCTCTGGTCAGGAAGGACCCTACATTCTAAAAAATGAAACTCGATTGCCTATGGTCCCTCAACACTACAGTTGACCCAAGAAGCTTTCCTTCTCCAGTGGGACCCATATACCCGTTCTTGCCTGAAGTCTCATCAGCACCCAAGTTAACTGCCCAGTATGTGGCCCTGTCCACCAGCATCTCCTCTAAGACCACCACACTACCACCATCATTGGGAAAGAAGCCTGCTTCCCAGGGGAATCCTGTAGTTGAATGGATCCCCTAGACCAGGCTTCTGGGAGCCATCTCCGTCCCACTCAGTAGAGCTGCTTAGAGTAAGCCACTGTCTGGAAAAGCATCGGAGGAGAGAAGAGAGAGAGAAATGTATCCCACTTATGCTATCATCTGCATGCCCGAATCCGCAGGCAGCCCAGTCCAAACCTCCTCAGAACTCTCCAAGCTTCTTTTGCTGGTTAGAGCTGCAAGAATCTGGGACGGTCAGACCCAGCCCCGATGTCTCCATACCGTAGGTAGAAGGGCTGCCCCTGGGAACCTGAAGGAGGCAGTGAGGAGCACAGCCCTAAGGCAGACCTTGGCCAGTCTCAGCCACCTGATTTTAGGCAGTAACTCAAACCAACCTCTTTGGGTTCGTGAGATAGCCCTCCACTCCTGCCAGGTCTCCAGCTCTTGTTTAGTGGGAAGAATAGGAGACCGCGGATATGCTCAGGGTTGGCACTATGTTTTGGTGCCAACAAGGGACAGATGGCGTCTTCAACTCAAAGCAGGTTTAATCTCACGGTATGTGTAGGACTGGGGAGCCTCAGGGAAAATGAAGGCACCTGGGGATGGTGACAACAGAGCTGCCTTATCCCCACTCTCCAAAGGACAGTGGTGGTGACCAGTAACCGGAACCCAGAACAGTGGGCCACTCTGCAAACAGCAGTAACTTTCACTCACAGACATAGCTCAGAGGGTCTGGCGGTGGTCTAGACTGAACCTCAAACACCCACCCAGAGCCTCAGAATGTGAGCTCATTAAAAGCTCTCTCTCTCTCCCTCTCCCTCTCCCTCTCCCTCTCCCTCTCCCTCTCCCTCTCCCTCTCCCTCTCCCTCTCCCTCTCCCTCTCCCTCTCCCTCTCTCTCTCTCTCTCTCTCTCTCTCTCTCTCTCTCTCTCTCTCTCTCTCTCTCTCTCTCTCTCTCTCTCTCTCTCTCTCTCCATGTAACAAGGTAAGTACCACCAGGTGAAATCAACTTCCCATGACTGGTGCCCCCATCAGAAGACAACACAGTAACACAGACAGACAGATATACAGAGCTGAAGGCCATGTGCCAATGAGGCAAAGGTGGGAATGATTAGTCTCCAAGCCGAGGAAGACGAGCCACCCTAAGTGAGGAGAGCCCCAGACAGAGCCTCCTCCAGAGCCTGGGAGGGCCCTGGGCTAGTAGATACTTTACCACAAACTGTGAGAAAGTGCACGTGTATCGCCAGGAAATCACCACAGGCCACCTTCCCTCTGGCCTACCCTGAGTCTAGCCCTAAGGTAGAGGGCATGGAAGTCTTTGAGTGTGACCTGCCCAACACGGCCTCCAGACAGGAAGCAGGGGAAAAAGGGAGCCTGGTCCTGAAGGCTGGGAGAAAGACTAGAAGTGTCAGCTGTTTCGCAAGGGCAGCCTACTCAGATAGGGAGACCTGCCCTCACTGGAGTAAGCAGTCACCCACTGTGCTCTCAGTGGTCATGCTGTCGATCACAGTGACCAGGCTAACACCTTGGTCTGCTTTCTCCTGAATGCCTTTCACGCGTTCATCTACTGGACATCTTCAGAGATCCAAGTCAAGAAGAATGGAGTCCCTGTAGCCACTCACCAGAAAAACACCACAGGACACTCAGATTCACCAACACATGGTGTCTGTGTGTGTGTCTATGTATATATGTGTGTGTGTCTATGTATATATGTGTGTATGTGCATATAGTGTGTCTGTGTGTCTGTGTATGTATGTATGTGTTCTTCAATGTAAGTACACCCATGGGGGAGCCACAGGTAAACCTTGGCTAATGTTCCTCAGGACACCATCCACTTTGATTTTTTGATACAGAGTCTTTTACCAGCCTGGAATTTAGTTCAGCGAGGTGTGCTGACAAGCCATCCTGAGAATCCATGTGTCTCTACCATCCCCCACCAACATTAGAATTAGAAATGTAAAGCGGGCACACCACCTCTTAATTTCTTCTTGCATTCCAGGGGTTGAACTCAAGGTTCCCATGCTTGCAAGGCAAGCACTGTTCCAGCTGAGCCATCTGCCTAGCTCTACATAAGAGATCCGTGTCTAGTTGGACATCGCAAGAGGAATGTGGAATCAGGTACAGGAGTGAGGTCTGGGGATCATTTGGACTGAACGGAAGGGCAGACATGCAGTGAAGGTCAGGAAGGTCAAGCCCTGGGGCTGGAGGCAAACTAAAGCCCCAGGGACCCTTGTCGGTCCCTTGACATACACCGAGAGTGGTCAGGTGACACTAAGTGGGACTGTTCCCATCACAGGGGTAAGTGTCCTCCACTTGGTGGACTCCAGGTGTGGGTGTTTCGCCCTCAGCCTGTGTTCAGGAACTTCTTAGCCTGATTTTCCAGGTATTTTTGTGCATACGTTCCCAGTCTATTTAGACAAGTATTGAACTTTTGGTTTCTTACTTTTAGGAGCTAACTGTCATAGCTGTGGGTGGGTAGTCACTTTTACATGCACGCGATGCAGAGTTGTCCTGTCTGCATTTGCACTGAACATGAAGCCAAGTGCTGATTGTAAAATAGGGTCACCAAGGGCAAGGTGCAGCCTAAAAGCCACAGAGGGGTTCCAAAAGAACCTAGGGGCTTCTGACAGGAGGAGAGAAAGGAACAGCAGGCAGTCCCTGTGAGTTTCCTGTGCCTGCGTGACAAATGTGAGACATGACCACAGACACAGATGTGTGACTTCATACCTCTGGAGGCCAGAAGTGATAGAAGCAGGTTTTAGCAGAGTTGACTCCTGCAGCCTCAGGGAGGGCTCTGTTTGTTTTAATTTTCTAGCTTCAAGCAATGTCTGAGTTCCTAGGCTCACAGCCCCTTGCTCCATCTTCAAAGCCATAGGTGGTAGCATCTTTGAGCCTCTTCCTGGCTCTCTGTGTGTGTCATCTCTTCCTGTTTATGTCTCCTCTCTCTCTCTCCCTCTCTCTCTCCTTCTCCCTCCCTCTGACATTTCCTGTCTCTCTCATTTTATGTCTCTGTCTCTGTGTCTTTCTGTCTCTGATTTTCTTGTCTCTGATGTGCCCTCCTGTCTGCTTCTTGTGGGGATCCTTTTGGCAACCAGCCCGGGTAATTCAGATTGGTCTTACTACTCAGAGGTCCTTAGTACCATCTTCAAAGCCCTTTTACTCTGTAAAATCATGGAGATGACTTAAAGATCTCCATGGGGCTGTTATTCTGAGAGGCCGGGACAGATCCTCCAGAGCCAGCCACACATGCTTAGGCTGCAGCTCTACCTTCCTCAGAGGCAACTATCCGCCTCTTCCCATGGCCAGCCTCTTGCAGTTGAGGGTGCTCCAGCTGACCTTTGACCTGGATACACCCAGCCCTGCAGCCCGTCCAGGGACAAACAGAGAACCCTCCCTGAAAGTCAACAGGAGTGATGGGTCAGAGGCCCAGTAGCCAAACACAAAGGGACCTTGTCATTGTAGATCACTCACTGTCCTAGCATTTTTGGAAGTTTCCAGAAGGTACAGAGAGGGATACCAGGGACACAAATGCTTCTAGAAGCAGGAAAACTCCAGAAAAGTGTTTTCTCCTGAAGCCCCAGAAGGATTCAGTCCTATTGACACCTGCTTCAATCACTGTCAACAAAGGAGAGTCCACCGCTGTCCTTAGCAGCATTGCAGGGACTCGGAGGGGTAGATTCCAGCCAGATCCAGTAAAGTTTTAAGATTAAAAGTAAGAAAGGAGCCAGGTGGTGGTGGTGACTCACGCCGTTAGTTCCAGCACTTGGGAAGCAGAGGCAGGAAGATCTCTGTGAGTTTGAAGTCATCCTGGACCACAGAGCAAGTTCCATGATAGCCAGGACTCTACAAGGAGACCCTGTCTTGAAAAACCAAAATTAAGAAAAAATAAAACGTCCTGACCTATAATCCCAGCATTCTTGGGAGGTGGATATAGGAAGGATTTTTGGCTACGTAGCAAATTCAAGGTCATCCTGAGCTATATGAGGCCCTGTGTCAAAAGAATAAGGAAAAAAGAAAGGAAGGGAGGGAGGGAGCGGGGGGGGGGGGGGGAATTTTGAAGAGGAAACAAAAGTGGATAAATGATTGGTGGCAGGAGAATGGCTGTCCCCACACAGAGCTTGACGCACACCCTGGGAACCTGGCCTTGAGAGTTATCACAGTACGTGCTGCATTCCCTGGATAATATATATGGAGGAGACACTAGCAGACAAGAGGCTAGGCTTGCTGACAGGTCCTGGAATGTTCTCAGCAGTGGCTCACAAGAGGACAGTGAGGAAAGGGCTGTGTAAAGAACATGCCTGGCGGTGCTGAGGTCCCCAAAGCTAACTGCCATGGCCACCTCCTATCATCTTGCAGGCAAACCTCACAAAAGCCCA
Organism: Phyllotis vaccarum; assembly: GCA_033318265.1. Taxonomy (NCBI): domain Eukaryota; kingdom Metazoa; phylum Chordata; class Mammalia; order Rodentia; family Cricetidae; genus Phyllotis; species Phyllotis vaccarum. The sequence goes on along the minus strand of JARWLC010000003.1, from coordinate 61,538,007 downwards.
GAGCATCAATGGGTCCTGTAGAACTGGGCCTCAGTGGACAGAGGCCTCCCCTCAGCGGACTTTTGGACTGGATGCCGTCGCTTCTCCCCGGGATGGATTCCAGGGCCCCGTGCTCTCTCCAGACCTTGATGACCTAGCCAGATGAGAGACTTTAAATGCTTCTCATTTAAGTCGGGGAGGCTCAAGACACCCTTGAACATAGTGCACAAGCCAGGGTCCACCAGTAGCTACTCTGTTGGCAAGGGGCCCCTGACTGAGGCCTGCCAGGCACACCCTTGGATAAGCCAGGTTTTTCCTGAGTGGAAGTAAGGTTCAGATCCATGTGCCCTGCAGGCTTGAGCAACTGGGCAGGCCATCCGGGTCCCACAGAAAAGGTGGGGAGTTCTGGCCACCATCCAGGGAGGGGACAAGAGAGGATTCTGAGAAGCTTCCAAGCTTCATCTCCACCCTCCTGAGTCACACGGGAATGTTGCGACCAGGAGGCAGGTGGGTGGGGGTAGGGGGCCTTTTCACAGTCCCTTTCAGGGTCACAGTCGGGGCAACACATAGGGAGAGCAGGCCCGACCTGTGAACAAGGGCTGTGGAGAAGCAGGCAGAGGATACAGCTGCAGCCTCAGGCTAGACACCACTTCCTCCCCTCAGCCCGCCCTCCTTTCCAGAGAAGCAGCTCACCAAAGATCTCATGTTCCGGAAACACTGCCTGATTCCATCCCTGAGTATGGGGGAAGGATCTGAGGTTCCTGTTCCCACCTGATCTAGGGAAGCCCATGGCCTTGACTCACAAGTTCCCTCATCCTCTTCCTTAACCCCCCCTGTCCTGTCCCCACCTGCAGCTTCTAGGGTACAGCTTCTTCCCTCATTCTGTCCTCCAAGTCTAGCCCCAATTCCAGCGTACGCTAGACTCGGTAAACACCTGTCATCTCTCCTCAGCACCTCCACACTGAAGTGCTGCATTGCCATTCTGTGCAGCGGACTCTGCAGATTAGGAACCAGATCATGGGCAGGAACTAGCAGAAGCAGCTGAGGGCAGCAGGGCCACTTCATACTGGGGCCCTGCCTTGCCCTGCTGCTCACCAAGAAAATGCTGATGAAAACCCTGCTTGTCACTGACACCGGACGCCAACCCCAGCCCTACTCCTGAGGACTTGGAAGAGCATCCCTATCTGGCATCCCCAGCTTCAAAAAGTAGAGTTATGTTTTGCCAGCTGCCCCTTGGCAGTGCAGTTCAGCATGCAGGTGGAGGCCCCAGTCTGTATCAGCTAGTCCTCTGATTTATGGACACGCATCTTCCAAACACTGTAAAGAAAAGCCCTCTCTCTTGAGGCTATCCCACCAGGCTGGACCTGCAGGAACTCTGCACACCAATCTTGTGGTTGAGAGAGTGTCTTTCTGCACACTGGTGTGGCCTTGAAGTTGTGGGGGCAGGCATCAAAGACAGTCACCTCCATCTCTGCCTGAGCAAAACCTGGGACAGGAAGCATTATGCCGGATGCTCCCCTCACATCAGGATTGGAGATCCAACAGCTGGGGTTCCTCAGAGAGTCCAAGTGTGTCCTCAGCCATGGGGACGTTCTCCACATGGAAAGCTTGGTCCACACCGGGCCAGAAGTTAATGTATGTACTAGAATTAACTTGGTCCACCTGACCAGAGACAACACAGGTCCAGACCACACCAGCCTCAAAGAGTCCAATAAAAAGTTGGCTTCACTATCCTCGGCTCCCTTGGCAAAGGGAAGGACTCCCTCTTGTCAGAGCTGGCTCCAGAGAGATTTGGGTAGCTCTGACCCAACAACTGCCTGGAAAACATCTCTGAACCCAGCTTTGTGCAAAGTGCATGATGCGTGCTGAGATGTAGAAAGAAACCAAACTCTGGTCCTGCCCTACAGGATCCTGAGACACACAGGTAAAATCGGACCCAAATGGCCTGTCTGATCTGGTAGGGCAAAAGTCAAGGAAGCTACTTGCAGGAGGCCCTATGAGGCTGTCCAGATGAGGATGACTTTACAGAGAATAGGCAAGGATGTTGAGGAGCATGGAGGCATCAGCCGGGCCCCGGCCCTTGGGGCTCTTCCATTCCATGGTGCCCTCCTGGTACTTGGTGTGCCAGGCCTGGGAACACCAAGCTTCCTTGGGAAGCCTTGGGCTCTGTGCCTTGGAAGATTCAGCTGCACCTGTCTGGCCTTGAGCCATAGGAAGTGACTTGCCTGTGAGGTTCCTACAGGCAGCATCCCCCAAAAGCACACAGGAAAGAGCTTGCATGGTTTATGGCCACTGAAGTCAGGCTAGGTTTGGGAGCCAGTCCTGCTGGGTCTAATTGGGGGACTGGGCTGTTCAAATAGCTGAAGGGGACTATGTGCTATGTCAGGTTTGCAGAGCAGATGACAGTGTATTGTACAGAGTCTCCCAGCAACAGGGGCCACTGTAATGGGAGGGGTACCCCCAGGAGCTGAGGAGTCCAGCAGCTAGTTTCACTACAGCACCCATGAGTAGCCAAGCTGGGGCACCCGTCCTGGGCTAGAACTGGGTGGCTCATTCATGGTGTCTTATCCCTCAAGGGGGTACATATAGAACCTGTATTCTTGACTGGAACCTGAGTGAGGATTTCTGGTTACAGCCAGGGCTGGTCCTGAGGCCAGAGCTGTGCATCTCACCCAAGCATTCTGAAATCAATCAAAAACAGAACCGAGCCCAAAATCTAGATTAGGCGATGCCTTGTCCACAGTCACTGCCCGAACTAGAAATAACCACAGTCAATAATGAATGGACCTTAGTCTGGGGTACAGTGGGCTCTCAGTATATGAGTTTAACTGATGAAGGGCCAGATTAAGTGACAGCTAGCAGGCAGTATCCTGTGCTCACCTGCACATGTGTTGTGCTATCCCTGGCCCCGGCGCTTCCAGGTTCTTGCCCTGGTGCAAAGCACAGGGATGCGGGTGGGGTGGTAGGCATGGGTCAGACAGTGTGTGTCTGGCCTTTGAATGCTTTTCCCGGCAATTCCTCTGATTCACAGCTGTCCCAGGAACAGTCATGGCTGTGTCAATAAATATTGGTGACACCAAGTGACCTCTCCGTCTCGCAGGGCTGCTTGGGCCTTCCTGCCCCTCCAACACCCTGTCCCGGTGATTGTTATTGTAGTCAGTCAGCATGTGAGTCTCTGAGCCATGAGAGGTCCTGAGGGAGAGAATGACCCCTGCAGGCTGATAACCCAGAAAGCTGTAGCTGTGTCCTAGATTGGGGTCCCATTTTAAATAGAAGCTCCAGCCCTCTGAGAGTTCACATCTCTGGGTACATCAGGGTGAGAGACATCAGGAGTGACTCAGAGCTAGAAAGGAGTCCAGTGTCAACCCTGTCCTGACCCCACAGCCCACCTCAGGTCCTCTGTTCCTCCATGATAGCGAAGGGGCAGATGTGTGCTGTGAACTAACATAAACACCGAGCTGGGACAAGCCATCCCCCTCTCCACTTCACACTTTCCACAGCACACACTGAGCAAATCCTCTTTTGGGGATGACAGATTTTTAGCCCGAGAGGAAAAAGAATTATGAGCATACAGGATCTGTGTCATCTCCTCCATTCCACTCCAAAAACATGGTTATTTCAGCTTTCTATGGGCCAGGCACTCTGGGATGTGACATCCCATGGCCTAAGCCCATGTCCTCTCCCCTAACAGGAGCTCCCAGCAAGAGGGAAAGACATACCAGAGCAGGCATGGGGCTCTGGTGGGGACACTCAGAGGGCTGCCAGAGTAGCTAAAGACTAAGTCCCAGGGGTGGGAGACTCTTGGCTGGAACCTGTGTTATAAGCAAACATAGGCCAGTGGTGGTTTTTGGAGCTGTTGGAGAAATTAATTGTGGAGATCGTGTTAGCTGGTGTTCCTGAAACAAGCTTGTATTCCTGGCTATGATAATGGACTTCGGGGCATGGAATGATTAGGAGTATATGGATGCCTATGGCTAAATCCCAAGTCACTGCACAAAGGAGAGAGGGGCTTACTCAGCTGCTGGAGTCAAGGAAAGGGCAGAGTGCTTTGGGCTGCGTATGGCCAGCAAGCAATGACAGATCACTTCTCTAGAGCATGGTTGTGAGGTCTTAGGAGGTAAATCTTCAGGAAGAAGGGATGTCACAGGAGGGAAGAGAACTTCCGGCTTCTGATGTAGACCCAGGGGAACAGAAATGGTGCTGGCATAGACAGAGGATCAATGAGAGGGCTCTGTAGTTAGAGGTGCTTGCCTCCAAGCCGAGACCCTCACTGTAGAAAGGCAGAGCTGACTCCATAAGTTGTCCTCTGACCTCCATACATGCCATGACATGGATGTATCACCTCCACGAGTAATAAAATATAAATAAAATTGCTTTTAAAAACCCAGTTTCAAAATATCCATGGCAATGGGACATCTCAGAGCTCTAGAAGTTTGGACGTGGGACATGGTAGCCCAAAGAACTGTGGAGTGTGAATTTTGTCCTCTGGTATAGCTGTGGGTGGCGTAGCTGTGGGTAGCGTGGCTGTGGATGATGTGACTGTGGTGACGTGGCTGTGGGTGGGGTGGTGGTGGGTGGCATGGCTGTGGATGGCATAGATGTGGGTGGCATGGCTATGGGTGACATGACTGTGGGCGACATGGCTGTGGTGGCGTGGCTGTGGTGGCGTGGCTGTGGGTGGCCATCGTGTGAAGCTCAGTAAGGACAGAGATTATGTCCTTTCCTCATTTTGAACTGATTTCCCAGTCCCCTCTCTGCCTCATGGGATAGATAAGGACACTATTCCTTCCCACAGGCCCTTGAAGTGAGTCAGAATCCACAGACATCCCCAGAGGCCCTCCACCTCCTAACCCAGCTGAGACAGGAAAAGATTTTCCAGAATTCAGCTGAAGGTAAGCCACAGCCTGGGCTTCTACACTGTCATTTATCTTGTCTATCTGTCATGAGGGTCATCAGGGTGACTTAGACGAGTAAGATGAACCATTCTCAGGAGCTCTGGGAATCTGCTCCCTTACTGGCTTCCTGCAGCTCAATGTGTTCTGAGGTCACCTACTCACTCAGCACATAATTATTAAGCTACCGTGTTCCAGGCACCATCTTAGACGCCAGAAAGATAAGCACAAACAATACAGGACTATAGTAATAATAATGCAAATAACTATGCCTGAATGCATAAATGTAGGCATCTTCCTTGAGCACTTGACAATACACCCGGTACCACGCAAGAGGCCTCACCTCCTGTAACCTAAAGAGCCAGCCATATGTAATATTATCCTCAGCTGAGTTAGGGCAATAGGGACCCAGAGAGAGTATCCAGGTGCCTCCTGCCCAAGAACATGGTTTACAATGGTCAGGGTCAGGATATGAACTTGGACACGGACCCTGTGATCCTTCATCCTTAGTCTGCACCCTCTTAGAGCTTCAACTGATCTTTGACTGGTGGTGGTTAAGAATCTTGGTCAATTCCAGTTCCATCCTTGAAGCTTGAATCTTGGACTCACTCCTCTTGTGAATCTAACCCTGAACCTCTCCTTTCATGCCGGAATCAGCCAGTGATAGCCAGCAACCAATCCATTCAGAGTGTACAGGAGAGAGGAACTGCAGCCTGAAGCCACTTCAGGCTGGCTAAGGGATAAACAGTTACCCTGGGTTGCATAGAACATGCGAGCATGCATTAAAAAGGCCCTTGTCACTCACATGAAATTCAAATGTGGGGTGCTGGGATTACAGCAGCACAGACTTTTTATGTGTCTTCTGGGGCTTGAACACAGGTCCTGATGCTCTCCGAGTGTCGTTTTACTGACTGAACCATGCCCCCAGCCATCTTGACATAGGTTCTGAAGCACTCTGGAAGTTTAGCTAAAAAGCATGCCTCTGCATGCAATGATCAGACATCCAGCCAGCATCCCCCATGCTTCCCTTACATGTCAGGTGCACGCTCCCTGACTCCTGATTCTCCTAGATCAACTAACCTTTGAATGTGATATATTAGTAGGTGGGGCTTAGGCCTATTTCCGGTGATCTTGAGATCTGTTTCCCTAATTGGGCCTGTCAGTCTCCAACTCCATCACTAATCCCAGATATTCTGGAATTTCTAGGACTTGGTCCTTGTGCCTAGAACATTCCCTCCATTCTGTCTTTCTTCTAGAAGCCCCTTCTATACACCCCAACCTTTCCCTCTACACCTGTGCCTCTTTTAAAAATACATTTGTATTGTTTCTTTGAGAATATTGTAATACATGTAATGCATTTTGATCACACACAGACACACAGGTGAGCACCAGTTGTGGGAAGAAGGGAGTAAAGTTGTTTACCTCTTGGTGGCCAAGGAGAGAGAGAGAGACAGAGAGACAGAGAGAGAGAGAGAGACAGAGAGAGAGAGAGAATATATCTAATAAAGTGTGCCTGAAAAATCAGAGAACAGAGCCACCCACAGATTTAGTCGTGAAAGTCAGGGAGGCATAGATCCTCTAGAACCCTGTGAAGTCAAGGCCTACCTAACAGCCAGGCAGTGGTGGCATACACCTTTAATCCAAGTACTAAGAAAGTTGAACCAGGAAGTGAGATAGCTGGGCTGAGGAAGGGGAAGAAGCAGGAGTTTAACCCTTTACCTTTGACCCTCTGCCCTGCCCTTTGAACTGAGGACTCAGAGGCATCAGTCTGAGGATTCCTGAAGAACAACTGAATGAGAAGTGGCTGTGGCTTGTTCCTTTGTCTCTCTCATCTTTCAGCTTTTCCCCATTATCTGGCTCCAGGTTTTTTATTAATAATATCAAGTAAAATTTGTGCAATAGACAACTTCAAGGGTATAATGTATTGCTCCTGCAGACACACCCCCAATGACTTGCTTCCTTATCTGAGTTCACCCTCCTACCTCCATCACCTCTCAACAGCCCACCAGAGTATGAATCCATACACTAGGTCAAAGCCTACCTTGATTGATGGAATTAAAAAAACAAAACAGTCTCTTGTATCCCAGGATGGCCTTGAAATCACAAAGTAGCAGAATGATCTTTAACTTCTGATCCTCCTGTTTCGACCCCCTAAGTGCCAGGATTACAGGAGTCACCACCTTACCCAGTTTTTGTGGTGCTGAAGAAAAAACCTGGAGTTTCAGGAACTCTACTAAGTGAGCTACCTCCCGTGCCTGCTCACTCTGATTTATGACCAAAAATGTTCCCTGCAGGGGAGGAGGAGGGCAGAGTCACCCTCACTGAGAAACATCATCATGTTCAGGGAAGGAAGGTCGGGGACCCACAGAGTCTGCAGTAGATGCATTGAGGATGCAGACTAAGGAAGGGGCTTGGTGCAGCCATAGCCACAGCTGGACTTGGATATTGTCTGAACCGTGAAGCTTAGCAAGAGTGGAGGACTCAGGGAACAGCAGAGCAGGCTACTCCACTCATTTACCAGTCTTGAACCCTGAACTCCCAACTCTTCCTGGAATGAGCAGGACCTGGAGCCATGGGCCTGTCTCAGAGGCATCCATTCTCTCCTCCACAGTCTGGCATGCATTTAGCAAGTGTTGATTGTACCTTGTGCCTGAGACTACCAGGGGAGTAAGGCCCAGATCCTATTTCATGTCTCCTCATCTGGAACAAAATCTCCAAGAGTTAAGAACATTGTCTTGAGATTTTTGTTGTTATTTAGATGCGTTTCATATTATTTTATATGTACGAGTGTTTTGTTTGCATGCATGTATGTATGTATACCACATTTATGGCTTATGCCCATAAAAGCCAAAAGAAGGCATTGGATCACCTGGAGCTGGAGTAAGAAACAGCTATGAGCCACTAGATGGGTGCTGGGAGTTTAACCAGGTCTTCTGTGAGAGCAGCTAATACTGTTAAGTGCTGAACCATTTCTCTAGCACCTCGGGGTATTTTTGTGAGGCGTATTGATTTGACAAGTTCTTACTGTATAGTGCGAGCTAGCTTAGAGCTTGAGAGGGGCCTGCCTCTAGTTCCTGGGTGCTGAGATGATGGGCATGAACCTGGCTTTAAAATATTGACATTATTAGCCAGGCACGGTGGCTTGTGCCTCTCATCCAGGCACTCAGGAAGCTAACAAAGGCTTGCTGTGAGTTTGAGCATAGCCTTGTCTATATAGTAAGGTTGGATATCAAACAAAACAGAATGTTGAGTTTGGGCAGAGATTTTGGAATCTTGCAGGGAAAAAAGGCAAGAGTTTTCAGCCTAGTTTGTAGCAGGATGAAGGGCAGGCATGTGACTGGATGGTTTTATGGGGCCAAAGAAACTATCCTGGATGCCTGAATCCGAAAGGACTGAGACAGATAAGTGGGGGGACGCACTAAACAAGCAGTTCTCAACCTGTGGGTCACGACCCACCAAAGGTTGAAAGTACCTTGCACAGGGGTTGCCTAAGACCTTAGAAAACAGAGATATTTGCATTATGATTCAGAACAGAAAGTTTACAGTTATGAGATGGAAGCAGAAATAGCTTTTTTGGTTGAGGGGGGGGGTCACTGCAATATGAGGAACTGTATTGAAGGGTTGTCATGTTAGCAAGGTTGAGCACTACTGCTGGGCAGGGAGACTCCTGCAGCAGCTGCATGGATTGCCAACATGCTGCATATTTATTAACTAATAGTTCTGGAAGTGAATGTTCCAAACTCCCCCTCACTAGACTAAGGCTGGGGGCAGATGAACTGTGGTTGGAGATGCTATGGGAGGATCTGTTGCTCCGTTAGCTATGATTCTTGCTACTCTAACAAAATACCCAAGAAAATCACAAGAGGAAAAAAAAAGATTTTGGCTCATGGTTTCAGGGGTGTCATATGTTACCCACATTTTTAAGATGTGTTCAAGTCTTTCATTTTTACTTTATAGTGTGTTTTGTCTTCATGTCTGTCTGTGCACATATATATGCGGGACCAAGGGAGACAGGAGAGTGCATCGGATTCCAGGGAACTGGTGTTTCAGGTGGCTGTGAGCTGCCATGTGAATGTTCAGAACTGAACCTGGGTCCTGTGGAAGAGTGGCCAGTGCACTTAAGTGCTAGGCCAACTTTCTAGCCCCAACCTTCTTTCCTGTGCAGGGCCTCTTATTGGTCTGAAATTCTCCATGTGGGTTGTCCTGCCCAGCTAGCAAGCTCTAGGGCTTTGCCTGGCTCCACCTCCCCAGCACTAGAGTTACCAGGGCCATCTCACCTTTGTCAACATGGGTTCTAGGCAGACGCAGCATGAGCTTTCCTCCCGGCCTTGTTTCTCAGCCCTTAACCATGTATTTCAAAGTCACTTTTGCATGAAGACTCCAGAATGATTACAGCTTAAGAGGTTAGGACAAGGAGGCCACTATCCTGTCTACCACCCTGGGTTCAGCTGGTGGAATGTGTTAGAGAGCTGGAAATCATAAGTATGCTGAAGGAATCTAAGGTCAAACCAAGACCCCTTATCATCATGGATAGATATGTGAACTCAGCTTAAGGGGCTGGAGGAATCCAGTGGCTAAGAGCACTGGCTGTTCTTGCAGAGGACCTCGGTTCAGTTCTCAGCATCCACATGGTGGCTCACAACCACCCGTAACTCCAGTTCCAGGGGATCTGACTCCTTCTGACCTCTCCAGGTACAAGGCCGGGAGGAATGAGGCATTCTACCGGCTTGTTTCTGGAGAGCTCACAAATGGACCAGCTTCAGCTTCTGAGACATAAGGATCCCGGAGTTCACATGATATCTTCAAGCCTCCATCTTCCTGCACAGCAGCAAGGTCATCTAAAGTCCAAAGCTTCCCATCTTTCAGCACTACAATCCTTTCTCAGAAAAAAAAAAAAAAAAAAATGCAGCTGCTCAGCAACGGGTGGAAAAGGCTCCTGAGAGTGTCTGTGAGCCAGTCTGCACCCTGAGCTTGTTGACTAAGGCGGCCCTGGCAGTCAGAGCTACAACTATGCCCGCCGCTAGCTGTTTCTAATGAGCATTGATGCCCATGGGCTGAGCATGTGAGCCACCCTTACAACCTTTAGCCACACACTGACTCTTCCAGCAACACCCCCGCCCCTCATCTCTGAGGAGGCTTGAGTGGATCGTCTGTCCCTGAAGTCACAGGGATCTATGACAAATGACTGGTCCTTGGTTTCTCAACTGGCTTCTCCTTGTCAAGCAGCTATTGTATGGCTTCAGCTTTGTAGGACCTTGGTGTCTGAAGGCCCTCATGACCTTCACCATGACTTTTAAAAAGTATCATCTCAACTTAAAACCAAGGTTTGTTGAGAGTGAGGGGTACACAGCCAAGGAAAACCCACTTAACTTCCCTGCACAGAATAACTTGTGCTCTCTCTCTCTCCCTCCTTCCCCATCTCCCTCTCCCCCTCTCACACACATACATACGCACAATAAAATAAATACAATAAAGGTGATTTAAAATTAAAAATATCAATAAAAGCATATTGTACATACAAAGGTTCCTAGAAGATGCTCTTTGGGGGGGGGGAGTGGATTTAGGCTCTTAGAGATTAATCATTAAATAACAAAAACTGAGCATATTTTTATGCCTCCTCAAATGGCCATCCCAAAGGTCCCAGCCCCATCCACCCACTCACTCCTGGCCTGGTCTCCAGATTGGCCTCCCTACCCATGTCTTCACCCTGACCCAGCAAGGAGGGCCTGGCCAACCTGACCTGTTTTGCCTTCTAAGTGAAACAGCCAACTCTGGCCAGACCCTGGTGACTCTTGATTCATGCTCACCTCTGACCAAAAAAGAAACACAGCTGTGGTTACAGTGAACTTCTGGGGGTGGGGTGGACAGGAGGCAGGGTACAGGCAGGGACATAGAAATTCTGAATCACGGCACTGTGCTGGGAGCCGAGAGGGATGAGATCGGAGAGAGGGAGTCACTAAGGACAGACCAGCAGACACAAGCCCGGGGAATCCCTGTCTCCACTTTTCCCAGCCTCGGAATAAAAGGAAGATATCCCAGGGCCTTGAGGGGTATCTGCGTTGGCCTGAAGGGGTGAATGAGTCAGTAGCCCCTATAGAGCTCCTAGGCACCAGCACATTCTCAGTCACTCCCAACAGAGCCTGTGGCCTTATCCCCACCTGGACAGGACAGGCTCCAGCAGGCCCATCGCACACCCTAGGGCCCAAACCGGCTTTTCTTTTATTTATTTATTTTTTTTTAATTCTCACTTTGTAGCTTAGACTAGGTTTGCAGCAATTCTCTTGCCTGTTTTGGGATTAACAGTATGAGTCACCAAACCCAGCCTCATCTATTGATTGCCCAACCCAATGAGTCCAGATAATAAAACTCTCAGAGGAGCCAACAGGTACCCCAAACCACAAGGCAGAAAAGTCACTGGTTAGAGTCTGTGGAGTCTGGAGTAGTTAATAAATTGATTGCACAGAGATTACAAAGGCCCGAGTAAAGCCTGAGGCTGGGCTAGGGGAAGCTGATCTTGGGGACAGCATCCTGGCCCAGGGTCCTGAGGTGGTGGGCCCATGTTGGCCAGGATCTTAGGCTGACAGCAGACCCTATCTCAGATGCCTGGTCCAGCAGCTGGCCTTCCCAGGCCACAAGGAACTCCCAGGGAATGGGAGAGAGCCTTAGAGCCAGGCAGGGCGCCTCCAAAATTCCTTGGGATTTTTCTTTTTTAGTCAAAAGAATATCTATTTTTAGTCATGGAAATAGACACGCAGAAAGACTGGGTGGAAACGCAAAATGTTTACATGCTTGTTTACTCCATTACCTTGTTTGTATTGTTTTTACCAAAAATAGGACATTCAAGGTAAAAAAAAATATTTTTAAAGTATAATTAATCTTGATAGAGGTTATTCATACTTGGGATTTTAAAAAGTGAAAAAGAGAAATTATCAGCTCCCAGGGTCAGATAATCAGGGATATTTTGCTGTCTTATTTGGTTCTCACTTTCTCCTAGGCAGATTCTTGGATGGAGAGCAATACTTTTCAACGCTGCTGTTGTAAGTTATTGCAAAACTTTGTTACCACAAAGTCATTATTCTTAAATTTTCTACCTAGGGAGATGGGGAGATGGCCCGGTGGGTAAAGTGTTTGTTTTGCAATGAGGCTCTGATTTTGGATCCTCAGCATCCACATGAGAAGCCTGTGAGGTTCAGCACACCTGCCCCCTTAGGGCTGGAGACCCAGAGACAAGGATCTCTGGAGCTCGCTGGCAGATTGGGCTTGCTGAATTGGTGAACCTTACAAGTTCAATGAGAAGCCTTACCTCAAAATACAAGGTGAGAAGGGACTGGAAAGATGGCTTGGTGATTTAGAACATGTGCTGCTCTTGCAAAGGACCCAGGCTTAATTCCCAGAACCCACATGGTGGTTTACAACTCTTCATAATCCCAGTTCCAGAGGATCTGATGCCCTTTTTTGGTATCTGTGAGCCGCCAGACACATACATGATGCACATACATACAAGCAAGCAAAACACCCATACACATAAAGTAAGACTTTTTTTTTTTTTTTAAGCAAATGAAGTGTGATAAGGTGGGTACTGGTCAGACTGCTTGATGACAGGCCTCCAGTCCCTCTCACTTCCTGATTGTCCCCCTCACCCTCTTCCACTGGACAGTTTAGTGAAAGGGCCCTGGCCAAAAGTGACTTGCTTTGTCCTTGATTTCCTGGTCTCCAGGAACCAAAGGAGTCTATCTACCCAGCCAGTGAGAATCTCTGACAATGTCAGAAACAGACAAAGATTCCGAGTTAGTTTAAACACAGAGTCACCACCTTGACTAAGCATTATGGTGCATGCCTGTCATCCCAGCTCCTGGGAGGCTGAGATAGGAAGATCATGTAGCCCAGGACAGCCTGGGCTATATCTCAAGACCCTATCTAAAGCAACAGTAACAAAAGTTCCCATTTTTAATCCTGCCCAATGTTTTTATTTATTTATTTGTTTGTTTGTTTTTGTCTAAAAAGTATTTTTTCCCATAGCCACCATTGATCCCCCTCCTGTCAGGCCTCCCTCAGCCTCCCCCATCCATTCCCCAGGGAGGACATGGAATCCCAAGGTGAGTCAGTTAGGTCTGGCATATTTAGTTGAGGTAGGACGGAGTCCCTCCCCCCAGTATCAAGGCTGAGTATGAGCTCCGAGATGTCAGTTCTTGCATCAGGAATAAACTCTGGTCTGACTGTAAGATGCTCTGCAAAGTGCCCATGCCATTCGACTGTCAAAGTAACGTGGAGGCTATCAAGATGGTTGAGCAGGTAAAGGCACTTGCAATCCTGGGGACCTCAGTGGGATCCTGAGATAACACATGTAAACATAAGAAGGAAGAACCAATCCCCATGAAGCTGTCCTCTGATATTTAAGTGCTCTCTCTCTCTCTCTCTCTCTCTCTCTCTCTCTCTCTCTCTCTCTCTCTCTCTCTCTCTCTCTCTCCTCCTCCTCCTCCTCCTCCTCCTCCTCCTCCTCCTCCTCCTCCTCCTCCTCCTCCTATCTCCCTTTCTCAATTTGTTTTAATTCTTGGGAGGAGGGAGAAGAAGGGAGAGGAAGAAGCCTCTTTGGAAGTGGATGGGCATGAGATCTCTCCTGCCTCTGACACCTCCTTCAGCCACACACACACAATGTGCCTACTTGTCAACAGGTCATTTGGCCTGTCAGCACAGCTCTGTCAGGAGAGTGAAGAGAATTGAAAGTCACCGAAGGTCAATTGGGGCTAAGAATCATAGAAATAACTTATACATAGATCAAGCCTAGTGGGATTATGTTCTGGTACATTGTCCCTCCTACTGGTTCAGTCAAAAGCTGATTGGCAAAAAGGCAGACAGGAAGTATGGGCGGGACTACCAGACTAAGAAAACTGGGAAGAGGAAGAACAGAGTAGAGATGCCAGAGAAGCTAGCAGATGCAGAGGACAACTATGCTGCTCTGAGAAAAGGTACCGAGCTGCATGGCTGAACAGGATAAGAATCATGGCTTAGTTTAAGAGCAAGAGCTAGCAATATGCCAGAGTTATAGGCTGATCAGCATAAAATTAATACAAGACTTGGTGTGATTATTTGGGATTGCTAGTCTGGGATCTGGGGGCAAGTCCGGGACAGAAATTTAATACAACAAGTGGCACACCAGCATGGGTAAAATATACCCGCATAAAGCCATGGAAAGCTTAAAAACCGTCTAGAGCACAGAAACAAAGCCAAAAGCAGCTTCTGAGTTGTCTCTTAAGTGGGCCATGGTAAAGAGACTGGCTGGTGTGTGGGATTAAATTACACACTGGCATTTTTGCTGCATGCAACTTAAACTGAGCAAGGTCAGTTCCTGAGCCTCAATGTAAGCAAGGAGCTGTATATGAGGGATTTAAGGTTTCTGTTAATAAGGACAAAAGGGGAACAGAGTCAAAGATGGCTTCTTAGGGGTGGTATTTTCTTAGATCAGCTCTGTTTTCTGGAAGCAAGCAGAGGCCTGGCTTTTTAAAGAGAAGTTTCCTGACTCAGCCTTAGAGACAAAACACTTGTGAGTCTTTTAAGAGTCCCTGCTGCAAAAATACTTAAATGGAGTTCGTGAGCAGCAGACGGCAGTGCTTTACTTGGTGATATGAACCCTAAAATTCCCCAGAGTGATAATTGTGGGTCCTACTAGTAGCTAGGCTAAAAAGCTAAATTCTATGAAGTTAGTCTAGGAGCTGGGTGGAGCCAGCCATCCTAGCCAGGCTTTTAATCCTTAGCCACCCCTTGACATATTAAAGGTGTGGTCAGGAACAGAAAGAAATAGAGGAAGCTGGATGGAGTCAGCCACCCCAACTAAGCAAAGGTGTGGTCAGAAACAGAATAAGATAAGAAATAAGAGATATACAGTTAAAACAGATTTTTAAAAAACTAAATGGTTTAAAGTGTGTTTAAAATATATTTAGGCTTGAGAGAGAAAAGAAAAAGGGAAAAGTGTAGAGAGAGCCCTTAAAAAGAAATAGAGTAAAAAAAAATATAAGACATGTAAAGATGGAAAATACAAAGAGTTTCTGGATACCATATGTCATTGTCTTGTCTGAGTTTTTTGACTGAAAATGAAGTAGTAAAAGTTGCTAAAAGCCATTTGATTATAAATGCTGCTGGATTAATCCAACCTATATATTTTGTAAATGAGTTGACTTTAAAATTGAAATAAAAAGATATGCTATTTTTGAGAAGAGGTTTTCTTTTTATTTCCACAGAAAATGGGAGGCTATGGATTTATTCCTGGTTAAAGAAAATAAAGTTTGATAGGGGAAGAACCCTGAAAAGTCTCCAATGGAAATGGGTGACTTAAATGATTTAGCATTTCAGAGCACCTCTGTTGCAGTTTCTTCTAAGCTCTGCATCCAAACAATTTCAAGGAGACTGGCTGAGATGACCCAGCCTTATAGACTACTCCACTAAAGACTTGTTCATAATCTTAAATTTTTCTTTGTTTCCCTATGGGATTGCCAGAGCCCCCGTTCAGCAGGAAGTAGCCTAGAGAACTATGCCCACATTCCCAAAAATAGATTACTGATGTTTGTCTTTGTTTGGTTACAAGTTGTTATAGATAATGGTGAAAATTTTATACGAAAGAAATTAGATTTGGGGTTCTTGTTTTAAAAAGAAAAAAGAGGGAAATGTAGTGTGACTGTGTTCTGGTACATTGTCCCGCCTACTGGTTTACTAAAAAGCTGATTGGCCAAAAGGCAGACAGGAAGTGTGGGCGGGACTACCAGACTAAAAAAATCTCTGGGAACAGGAAGAACAGAGCAGAGATGCCAGAGAGACACCACGATGAGATGTCGGCAGATGCAGGGGAAAAAAGTTGAAATGCTGCTCTGAGAAAAGGTACCAAGCACCATGGCCGAACAGGATAAGAATCATGGGTTACTTTAAGGGTAAAGAGTTAACAAGTTATATGCCTGGGCCCCAGATCAATCAACATAAAATTAATGTAAGCATCTGTGTGTGGGGGGGGGGACACTGCAGGACTGCAAGTCAGTGGATCAGAACCTCAGGGCTAGGCCAGAAAGGCTGAGCCAGAAACTTACTACTACAGTAAAGAAGGGACCAGCATTTTGTCTCCTAGGGATGAGCAGGCATCGGTAGTGGAGACACCATCCCAGGGCAGGAACCCACATCCAGGGTGGGCATCTAAGGATCATCCAGAGCAGACATCCAAGCTGTGTTACCAACTTGACTGCATTTAGAATTGCGCAGGAGACTCACACTGGACATGTTTATGAGGGCATATCCAGAGAAATTTTAACTAAAGAAGAAAGACCCATCCTTAGAGTGGGCAGTGACATCCCATAGGCCGAGGACCTAGTGAATAAAAATGAGAAATTGATCTGAGTACCAGGTTGATCTCTCTCTGCTTCCTGACTGCTGATGCAGTGTAAGAAGCTGCCCTCACCCCCATCCTGCCACCTCTTTGTCAAGATGGCCTATTCTCTCAAACTATGAGCCATATGAACTGCTATGGGACTATGTTTTTGTACACTGTAAATATTTGTCACTGTAAATATTGGTTTACTAAGATACTGATTAGCCAGTAGGCAGACAGGAAATAGGCAGGACGACCAGACAAGGAGAATTCTGGGAAGAGAAAGGGCAGAGAGAGATGCCAGTGAGATAGAGAGGAAGCAGGATCAGAGTGTTGCACTGAGAAAAAGGTACCAAGCCACCTGGCTAAACATGGATACGAATCATGGGTTAGTTTAAGAGTAAGAGCTGACAAGTAACAAATCTGAGCCATAAGCCAACAGTTTATAGTTAATTTAAGCCTTCGTGTGATTATTTGGGACAAAATATCTTCAGGACCCGCCATGTGACAACATTGAACCCTTCCTTAAATTACTTGTGTGTGGGGAAGACGATGTGTGGAGGTGCATGTATGTTTGCTTGTGTAGAGGTTAAACTCCTGTGTGGTTCCTCAGGCGTATTCACCTTGGATTTTGTTTTGCCTTGTTTGAGACAGAGTTCTTGTTTGGCCTGGGGCTCACTGACTAGGTCATGCTGACTAACCAGACAGCCTCAGTAGCCCATGGGTCTTTGCCTACCCTGTGCTGGGATTGCAAGCATGTACCACCATGCCGGGGGCCTTTGTTGTTATTTTAAACTAAAGGCACTGCAGACAAAACCCAGGTCTTCATGTTTGCATGACAAGTACTTACTAAGTCATCTGACCATTCTTCAGTTGCCACAGCCTTCAGACATGAGCTAAGATATAGAGGAACCCAAGAGATAAGCAGCAACAGGCTCCAGAGGGTGGCAGGCAGGCAGCCTCTGCGGAAAATGGGCTCACTTGGAGTACAGCTACATTTCCTCACCTTTTATTCATTGAAGATTTCATTTAGGCCTCCAACTCCAGCCTGACTAGGCCCTCTGGGAACAAATGGGAAGCCCTGACCTAGCAGCCATGATGCCTAGAGCCTCCTGCACGGCTGGCGATGTTTAACATTTACTTTGCTGAGCTGAAGGTATAGCTAAGTGGTCTACTGCGGAGCCCTGGCTTTGACCCCACATCAAAAGCAAGAAAATCTTGCTCCAGCTTAGTTCATCTATCTTGTAGCTGGATGTTATAAATCCAGTGCCGCTAAATGAGAAATGTAAGTGAAACTCTCTCCACTTTGAATAGGCAGAAAATTTGGGGTTGAAGACAGATAGTCCTGAGTCTGAGGCCCAGAATTCCTCTTGGCAAGTGGTTTAACCCCGTATGTGTATCGTGGGGATTCTCAGACAGCTGACTTCTAGGGATGAGGAAACCAGGCCCATTGTAAACCTATGAGATGGGCACTCGTGCCATAAAGCTTGGGGGCTTTTGGCATCACCAGCTGACGGTGTAGGGACGTTGTTCAGGCCTGCGTGTTGCTAAGCCACCCTGGGAAGGGGAGAGAATAGGTCAGGAGCTTCAGATCTTTAAGCCAGAGATGAGTGGGAGCCGAGGATTCTCACAAAGGCAACCTACCTACCCTCCCCCTTTTCTCTCTCTCTCTCTCTTTTTTTTAACCAGAATATATATATAGTGTCAGGTCAGTTTCACCAAGGGACTGGGCCGTCAGCCTTGGGTGAAGGACCGTGGTGACTGGCTGATTTCCAAGGCTGACAGAGGGGGAGGCCACATCCAGCTACAGCAAGGACTCTGATGCTCTCACTGCCGAGGGAGATGTTCTGTCCCTTCCCTCCTCGCTGTCTCCTCCTAGAACCTTAGGCAGCAGATGTGTGAGTAGCCAGACCTCACAGGACACAAGTCACGTCTCTGTATTTCCCCATGTGTACCTCTGCCTGGCACTTGTTCCAATTTCCCTCTGCTGCGATGATAAAGCACTTTGAACAAAAGAGGAGAGATTTTATTTCATCTTATACTTCCAGGTCACAGTTCACAACTGGGAGAAGTTAAGACTGAACCTACTTGTTAGGACTACTTGCTATCCCATAGCACATTGCCTCTGCCTAGGTAACTCATTCAGAGCTAAGGAAATACAGTAGGGGCCATGCAGGATAGTACCAGGGTCACTCGTACTTAAATAGCTTTCTTATATAGCCCACAATTGCCTGCCTAGGGAATGGTGCTTCCCATTGTGAGGTAGGCCCTCTTGTATCAATTAATAAATGATAAACACAATCCACCACAAGCAAGCCGACAGGTCAATCCTCTTTCCTTCCAGATGACTCTAGGTTGTTAAACAGACAATGCTAAGACATTATAAAATCCTGATCTGAAGGAATTAAGATGGTTCATTCTGAGATAAATATGCATGACCCGGGCCAGGGAATGCAAACCTTATCACCCTGCGTGGGATATGTCCCTGTAGGAAAGCAGCGTGAACTTTATGATAGAGAGTAGATGGAGCTGTCAGGTGGGCAGTCATAGAAGACAGGAAATTCCTTTGTAGGTGTTACTGTTGGCTTGCTGGTAATTGAACCCAGGATCTTATGCATGCTAACATGTTAGTCACATGCTAAGGTGCTAATCACATGCTGTGCCATTGAGCCAGGTCTCCAACCCTCTTTTTTCCTTCTTGAACATTGTTTTTAATTTTGAGACAGAGTCAAAATTAAGCTTTTCAGGCTGGGTTTGATCTTGAGGCCTTGCTGCTTCAGCCTGTTGAGAAAGGATTCAAGTCAGTGCCTCCTCTAGGCTCAGGTGCTGTGTACCATTGCCAGCTGCAGGGTCGGTGGAAACTGGACATTGTCAGGCTTAACAAAACCTTCAGAGAGTAGTCAAGACATGGTAGGCCAAGCACAGAGGTGACAGTATGTGTCTATCGTCCCGGCTGGTTTAAGTCATCTTGACAACAAGCTGAGGTCAACAGAGAGGAAGGATTCTCAATTTCAAAAGTGCCTCCACAAGATCCAGTCGTAGGTAAAGCCTATAGAACATGTTCTTCATTACTGATTGATGTGGGAGGGCTCACTCCATGCTGAGTGGTGCCAGCCCTGGGCTGGTGGTCCTGGGTTCTATGAGAAAGCCATGATGAACAAGCCAGTAAGCAACACCCCTCCACGACTTCTGCATCAGCTCCTGCCTCCAGGTTCCTGCCCTCATGGCTTTTGATGGTAAACTGTTTTGTGGAGCTGAGTGAGAAATAAACCTTTCCCTCCATAAGCTGCTTTTGGTCATGGTTGACCCTGACTACCACAGCTATTGGAGGAGACTGAAGCTGGCCTGATCTCCTTGGCTGTTTATCTGCAGCATTCCATCTCTCTGTAATCTTGATGGTCTAGTCATCCAAGGTCAAACAGTCTGCAGGCTCTGGAATATAAAAACAGCTTTGTCGCAGAACCTTAGCTCATAATAAACATAAACATGTTTTCCTTTTATAATTATCATTGTTATTATTATGCAGGCTATAATCACCTTGCTATGTCACCCAGGCTGGTCATACACTTCCAGACTCAAGTCCTTCTACCTTGGCCTCCCAAGTAGCTGGGAGTACAGGCAGGCACTATAACATATGGATGGCTTTTGTATCAAGAT
Organism: Phyllotis vaccarum; assembly: GCA_033318265.1. Taxonomy (NCBI): domain Eukaryota; kingdom Metazoa; phylum Chordata; class Mammalia; order Rodentia; family Cricetidae; genus Phyllotis; species Phyllotis vaccarum. The sequence continues at coordinate 61,518,132 of JARWLC010000003.1, read as the reverse complement.
TCAAGGGTTTATTTATTCTTTGATTTGTGTGTGTCTGTGTCTGACTTGTATGAACATATATCATGTGCATGCAGCATGCAAGGAAACCAGAGGAAGGCAGCAGATCTCCTGGAACTGGAGTTACAGTCAGTTGTGAGGCACCCAATTGGATTCCTAAACATTTTTTAAAAGATGTGGACGTCTGTGGAGCCAGCACAAGGCCAACATCAAATCTATTTGTTAGTTCCCTTTGTGGGCCACATGTTTATTTTAGTCATGGTATTTTAATTGGCACGCAGCAAGAATTCACATCCAGACAAAAAAGGGGATATTGGTTTGTTCAACTATAAAGCTCATGGAATATTCCTGCCTCAGGGATGGCTGGATCCAGGAAATAATGCCATGAATAACCCCTACACACACACACCACACAACTTCCCTCTAAAGCCAGCAAGATGGCTACCAGCAGCCCTCAGCCACCATCCTGTTTAGGTCCTTTCCAAAGTCTTGAAGAGTAATGGCACTCTTGGTTATAACACCACCTTGGATGAGGGAGAATCCCCAGCATAATGTGCTGTGTCTTTCTAACCCCATGCTCACCAGTGATTGGTACAGGGTTTAGCTGAGGTGGAAGGTTGGGAACTTGCCGGAGCCATCTGGGAACTCACAGAGAGAGAGAGGTGCTCAGGTCTGCTGAGTGTGAAGCTCTTAAAATGAATCCTTCAGCCTTTGACCCATGGCTCAGTCAGTGTAATGTGTGGACCTGTGTTTACCCCATCACCATGTAAAAAGTGGGACAAAGCACTGGGTACTTGTAATCCCAATGCTGTGGGGATAGAGATGGAGTTCACAGTTTCATCTCGTTTGCTGAGGTAAAATACTCTGAACCAAAAACAATAACAGAAACGGTCTGGTGGGAAATAGGAGAGGTGGCTTGCTGATAAGGAGGATTTGCTGTTCTCACAAAGGACCTGGGGTTCAGTTTCAGCACCTATGTGGCTCACGATAATTTGTAACTTGGGCTGGGTGTGGTGACACATGCCTTTGATCCTAGCTCTGGGAAGGCAGAGGCTGGCAGGTCTCTGAGTTCAAGACCAGCTTGGTCTACCAAGTGAGTTCAGCCAGAGTTACACAGTGAGACTGTCCCATCCCTATCTAACTATATATATAAACTCTTCAACTCCAGAGAACCTTGTAGGGGTATTGTGTTATTTCATGGTAAATAATTGTCCCACCCACTGGTTTAATAAAAAGCGCTGATTGGCCAAAGGCAGGCAGGAAGTATGGGTGGGGCTACCAGACTAAAAACTCTGAGAACAGAAAGCACAGAGCAGAATACCAGAGAGATTGCCAGAGAGAAGCCAGAAGAAGTAGAGGACAACTATGCTGCTCTAAGAAAAGGTACCGAGCCCCATGGCTGAACAGGATAACAGCAATGGGTTAGATTAAGGGAAAAGAGTTAGCAAGTTATATGCCTGGGCCTTAGGCTGATCAGCCTAAAACAATTGTAAGCATCTGTGTGTCTCTGTGGGACTTCGGGTCTGCGGGTCTGCGGGTCTGCGGGTCTATGGGCCTAAACCTTGAGGCAAGGCCTGAAAGTCAGGGTCAGAAGCCTCTTACTACAGAACCTGATGCCCCTTGTCCTATTTTTGGCCTCGCAAGGCCCCAGACACATATGTGGTACATATATACAGGCAAACGTGTGTGTGTGTGTGTGTGTGTGTGTGTGTGTGTGTGTGTGTGTGTGTGTGATATAACAGATACATTTTAGGGAGAAAGGGCTTATTATTTTATTTAGCTCACAATTCCATGTCCCATCTATCATCACATCCACAGTCAAGGTGGGAGGGACTTAGAATAGCTCTTCACAGCACACAATGCAATGACCAATGGACGCACACACATCCACTGCTAAGCTCACCATCTCTGCTCTTACACAGTCCAGGACCCTACAACTGAGACAGTCCTCGACAGATTAACCTGGCTTAGACAATCCTCAGTAAGATCCTCTTCCTGGATTGCTCCTAGATTATGTCCAGTTGATAAGCAAAATGTAAAAGTTCAGGAAGTAAGTGACTCCTGAAAGTTGTCCTATGACCTCAACATGTGCAACACACACACACACACACACACACACACACACACCTTCCATGGTCTCATCTCCAGATCTCAAGGAGACAGGTCCACCCAAGGCTAAAACAACCGCAAAGACAATCAGCTAATATGGAACCTAAGAGTGGCCCATACCTTCCTCACCTTAATCCCACCCTAAACCACTCTACTAGTCCTGTTCTGTGGAAAAATCAAGAATTTCCTGTGCCAAGTGCCTGCTTCAGAGCCTTCCAGAAAGTCAACCCAGACTTTTGGGCTTGTTCAGCTATTTTAAAACAACCCTTTGCAAGCAGCCCAGAAGTGGGAACTGTGGCTTGATTCGAGGTCAAGCAAATAATCTCTCCACTGACAATCTAGGAATGAAAGATTTCTTAAGGCAAATTCCCAAGCTATGTGCTCCATTTAAAAACAAATCCTGCCCCAAATTGCAGGGTTCCAGTCCAGCGTTCTCCATTTTCGAAGCTATCTGGATTGGTTTTGGCTGAGCTTCGTATAGAGCACTGGGACCTTTTGCAGTGTGGGCGGCCGGGCACAGGCTTTGAGCTCTGCGCAGCCCCGATCTGGGCTTTCTTGGCAGGCAGTCCCCTAGCCCAGACCCACAGGAGTTCAGGGGGCCTTGGGCCCTTCTTGGTGTGCTGAAAAATGCTCATCTCTTCCTTGGAAGGCCTAAGCAAGACGACCAGCTTTTTGAAACAGAATGCTTTTCTCATGTCTTGAGGGTATGCAAGGAAAATGAGAAGGGGAAGGAGGAAGAGGAGGAGGCAAACACACAAGGAAAAGGTCAGAACATCGTGGGATGTGGAATTCAAGAACCACTCAGGAGACTGTTTTACTTCTCTAAGAACCATCAATGTGCCCAGGCTAGGAATTTAGATCAAGAGTTTCAGCCAGGTGTGGTGGCATCTACCTGTGATCCCAACATTAGGGAGGTTGGAACAGGAGGGTTTCAAAGTGGAGGCTGGCCTACACTACATAGCAAGTTCCAGGTGAGCCCGAGCCACTGAAAAACTCCTCCTCACTCGTCAGAGCAGAAAAGACGACACCCAGGGAAAGTCCAAGTCCCCCTGTGTGTGCCTGCTGCAGTTCGTGAAGAGACAGCCAATGAAGTATGGGAGCTGCGTGTTCCCAGAAGTCCCACCAGCCCACTAGTCTTTTCTCAGCCGCTGCAGAAGTTGTTCTGGAAAGGACAGCTTCCAGGACTAGGGTGGTAGCTAGGTCAGCAAAGTGCTTGTCTTGCAAGCATGAAGACCTGAGTTCAATCCCCAGAAGCCACAGGAAAGGCCAGGCATACACTTGTAATCTAAGTACGGGAGAGATGAGGAGAGGAAGATCCCTGGGGCTTTCTGGTTAGCCAGCCTAGTGTAATAAATAGGTGAGCATGCAATAGCTGAAGAACCTATCTCAGAAGAAAAAAAAAAAAAAAAAAAAAAAGATGGCCCAATGGTTAAGAGCGCTTGCTGTTCTTGCTGAGGACCCACCTTCTTTTCCTAGCACACACATGGTGACTCACAACTGTCTATAACTCCAGTACCAGGGGATCCAACGTCTCTTCAGGCCTCTGCAGACATGCACACACATACAAATACACATAAATAAAAAGTAAAATATTATTTTCAAAGTGGACGTCTGGGGAAGAACGACACATGAGGTAGTCCTTTAACCTGTACAAACATGTCCTGGCTCCCTGAGTGAGGCTGTGAAGGAAAATTGCCTGCTGACCCAATGGAACGTATAACCTGAGGGAGGAAGCTGTTACTATGTCTAGCCACCCAGCCCCCACCCAGTCCCCACCCAGTCCCCACCCAGTCCCCACCCAGTCCCCACCCAGCCCCCACCCAGCCCCAGGGCCAGTTTGTTACTGCAGGACTGTCTCACGTCCTCTGATTCAGCTCGAGGCACCCTCCTGGATGTCTGTTACATCATTCACTGAGAGAGAGATCGACTTGCACAAGAAAAATAAACAGTCCACTTCCTTCTTCTCTGGCCAACAGCCTTCACCCCCAAGAGTAGTTTCCAGCTTACATCTAGAAGCCCCAGTGATTTCTGGAACACCTCTGAGACTTGGGCCCAATTATGTGTCTTCTTTTGTGGTTTATTATTTTTTTTCCAGCAGGTGAATACTGAACATGGTTCTCAAGAGAGGGTGAGAGAGGTCTATTTTAGCTTTTTGAAACAGTGTTTCACATATCCCACGCTGGCCTCAAACCATGTAGCCAACTGAGGCAATTAGCGGTCATTCATCCTTCATCACGTGCTCACATATTCCCATGTTACTGTGTCTGGATGCTTTAAACATACATTCATTCAATATTCCCAGCTTCCCTACCATTTGGTTGTTATTTACTAAAAGGAAGAACAAGCAGAGAGATGAAGTGAACTCATCCAACACTGCACAGATAAATGTCAGAGATGACACTGAGGCAGTACTTCCAATGTCCACTCACAGCTGTGGTTACCTCATCTCATGGAGAGGGGTACAGGTGAAGGACAGACCTATGGAGCTTGTTGGGGGAAGGGGCCCTTGTCAGGGACTCTGTCCCTGGGTTCCAGTGCTTACTGAACAGCAGCTGTAGCGACCAGTGATCATTAAAGACACTAAGCCACTCATACTCGCCTCATCCTAATCCCATGCCACAGCCAGAGGTCACTGGGAGCTTCCTTGTAGTGCTTAGAGACCCACGATGGCACAATGACACCCCACACACATTAGGACTCTTGCTGTACCATCCTGCACCATTCGACCATCATTTCAGCCACTGCCTACTCCACCCCATTTGCTTCGTAGCCTCTCCCTAGATAAACTGCAGTATTACAAGGGGAGAGTGGGAGCCAGCGTTATTATGGGCATGATTCTGCCAAGCAAATACATGCACCTCGTCTCAAGAGGCCTTGGTGCCCCTTGGAAGCAGTATCTACTGTACAGATAAGAAAGTCAGGCCCATAGCTCTTGACTGGCACATGGGAGACTGGCAACACAGCACCGCCTCAAACCCTTGTCTGTTAAAATCCAAAGCCACATATGAAATGTGACACTAAGATGGGTGCTTAGGGTTGACTCCCAGAGACAGGTGTCATTTCATCTGTTCCTCCAGATGTTGAGTGGTTTTATCTGTTCATTATAACTTTGTGTGTGTGCATCATGTGTATGTGTGTAGGTGTGTAGTATGCATATTTGTGTTTGCTTGTGTGGGTGCATATGGAGGCCAGAGGTTGATCCTGAGATGTGTCTTTCCTCAATCACTTCTCCATCTTATTTTATTCATTCATTCATTCATTGGGACATTTGCTCACTGGACGAGTATCCAGTGAGTTTCCAGAATCCCCTACCTCCCCCTTACACCACCAGCCCAGTGCTGGGGTTAGTGGTACACCCCATCATGCCCAGCCTTTATGTGTGAGTTCTGAGAACCAAAGCCCAGGGTCCCATTCATGTGTTGTCAGCATATTCCTCACTAAGTCCCTCCCCAGTCCCTAGTCTATTACTGTCCTGTGGTTTGAAACTTGGACTCAAATTCTTGGGCTCTAGCAATCCTCCTCCACAGGCATATACCACCTTGCCTGCCTTGTTGGGGTTTTCTGACTGTCTGCTCCATTCCAAGCTCTAGACAGGAGTCTGAAGGAACCTGGCCTTGGCTTCCATTCACCGGGAACAGTCCTCCAAATTAATGGTGTATTTAGAGTCTTTTCCATCGTCCCCAGGTTCTAAGAGGGCCAGTCAGCAGCCTGTGGCTACTCCTCAGGGACAGGGGGATTGTAGGTCTTTCTGGGAGACTCCGGGTCTGAGTGTTTCAGGAAATCTCTGATCTGCCAGATTTCTGTGTAACTGATCAGTCAGAGATGGGGGAAGGTTTCCCGTCAGCCCAGCGTTTGTCTCTCACATGAGACAGACAAACCACAGCCACAGACTCAACCAGCTGTGGAAGCATCGAACAGGAAACCCAGAACATCTGGCGCTCCACTTCCTCTGAAGGTTGCGCACGTCTGGGAGCCTGTGTGTGGCTGCTTGTGTTCGCGTCTGTCGGTTAGCAGGACTCAGATGCAGACAGAGTTGGAAACCACAGGCCTTGTGGTGACAAGGAGTCAGACACTGGCTGCCAGATCCTGACAGCACATGGCTGCACCTCAGACAGTATCCCAGGCAGGATCCAACCCAGCCTCCAGGCCACCCTCCAACTCCCTCCCAGCCCTAGTCATCTGCAAGTCACCATGCAAAGGAAAGGCATTCTTTCACTGCTGGATATAGGTAGTTTTTCAAGCCGCTATCTGGAGATGAGGTGGAAAGGCTCTGCTTAAATATAACTTGGCCTTCTGTGCAGACTCACAAAATGCAGTGTCTGGATAAAGCTGCTTTCATGATAATTTAGGAATCTGTGGGTGACCACTGAAGCCCTGTGCTGAACAGGGGACTGATTTCCCTTTAGGGATGGTGGCTTCCCTGTAAGGAAGGGTTTGCTGGGGCCCACAACCCCTTCCTTTTCTTATTACAGGGTCTTATTATGTAGCTCTGGCTGGCCTGCATCTTGCTATGTAGAACAGGCTGGCCTCGAATGTATAATACTTCCTTTTTTTTTTTTTTTTTTTTTTTTTTTTTTTTTGAAGGAAAGACATATAAGGAAATGGAAACACTCCCAAAATCATAGCATTAAAGTTTAAGTCTTGGGAGACTTAGGAAGTAGACATTATGGAAATGTTTAAAATCATTAAATCGACATACGGAGAGGGTCTTAGCTCACCTAAGATCACACAGCAAGTAAGAAGTAGAAAGTTTCTTGTTTCTATGTTATAGTTTCTAATTTTGTGTTTTTATGGGATGTCTCTGAGTGTGGATGTGTGTCTCTGCATCTATGTGTTTCTTATGCTTTTTTTTTTTGCTCGTGTATGTGTGTGTGTGTGTGTGTGTGTGTGTGTGTGTGTGTGTGTGTGTGTGTGTGTGTGTGTTTGGTCCTATTCTGGTGTGTTTTTATTTTATTTTTAAGTACCTGGTTCGTCTTCCACCCTCCTCCCCACCAAGAAAAAAAAATGGGTAGAATCTGGAAGTAGGAAGTGAAATCAGAATATATTGCATTAAAAAAATATACTTTCAATTAAAAAAAAAAAAAAGGTAGGGCTAAGATTCAAATGCAAGTCAGTCTTAGCTCCCTGCCAGGTCTGAATTACACTTTAGCTCTCAACGAATAGTAATAAACTGCCCAACACACAGCTGGTGCTCAATAAATACTTCTGGACTTAATCAACCAACTGCTATCATTTGTGGCACAGTGTCATCCACATAGGACACACACATCGAGAGAGACAGAGAGAGAAATATCTGCACAAATGCACAGCGCAGAATGGATGAGACTATGTCAGGGTCAGAGCTTGGGTCCTGGAAGCCCTGACATTCTAGACTCAGCATCCTGTCTTCAATAAGCCAATTACAGAAACAAATAATGGTGAAAAGCAGAAAAGGGAGATTCATTCATCGTGGCCATATAGGGAAAAGGAATAAAGAGGTCCTGTGACCCTGTAAATCCATCTTGAGGGTTCAAAGTGAGGCTTCTGTTTGAACAAGAGGCAAAGGTACGCATTACTAAGTAATCCCCAAGGTGTGGTCCCACCCCTGATCCTCTCCAGTCTTCTTCGGCAAGGGTATTTGCGAGGCGTTAGAGCTGAGTAAAATCTCTCTCTGGGAGGCAATGACCCTCAGTTTCTTTTTAGAATATCCTCATTCCTGCCAGGACCATTACATAGCCAAAGTTCTCAAGTGCGCGGCAGTTCAGTGTTACCTGTGACTCTAGAAAGCCTGGCGGAGGCTCTCCTCAGCCCTCAGAGCTCAGGAACATGTTAGGAAGACAGCTTGCAAAAGCAAGCTTACTGGCAACAGCGATTTGGGAATTCACCTAGCAGTCACGATGGAGGCCCGCCAAGAGATGGAAAAGATGAGCGGAGCACTGTTAATCGGGCATTGCCCGCAGGCGGCTCAAAGCAAACCAGAGAGAGGCTGTAGCAACTCCGGTGGTCTCAGCAGCTAAGATTAAAGGTGCCAGCTCCCCACAGCAGACTCGCTCGCCCAAAACTGCGAGCTGAAACTGAAAACCCGCAGACCCAAGGTGGCACATGCGCAGTGTCCCAGACCTTGCTCATTTTCACACCTGCGGAGTACAACTCCTGAGGCCGGGTTTAAGTCACCCGAACGTCATCAAAAAGAGCCGGGAGCAAAGTCGTTGCCATGGAGATGACGCAAGTGTCTAACCCCGCCCCCACAACTGGATTGGTTGAGGATTTAAAAGTCGGCAGGAGCTGTCTCCAATCCCTGGTTCTCAACCTGCGGGTCCTGACAACCATCAGATATCCTGCATATCAGATATATACATTATGATTTCATAACAGTAACAAAATTACAGTTATGAAGTAGCAATGAATAATTTTATGGTCGGGGTCTCAACAACATGAAGAACTGTATTAAAGGATCACAGTATTAGGAAGGAAGCCCTAAGGCACGTGGTGCTCAGGGTCCATGGAGTGTAAGGATGATTCCAGCAATTTATAGACCCCGGTTAAGAATACCAAAATCTATGTGAAGGGTGTGGTGGTACATCCTTTAATCCCAGCACTCAGGAGGCAGAAGTAGGTGGATCTCTATGAGTTCAAGGCCAGCCTGCTCTTCACAGAGAGCAGGGTTACATAGAGAGACCCTATCTCAAATAAACATTGTTTTTAATCTTGTCAAAAAATGTCAACTACTGCAGATGAAATTTTGCTTGAGGCCAGAGGCTCTAGTATGACTTAAATTCATCACTCAGGAAGGACAGGTAGCTGCATGCACATGCATGTACACACATGACACACACACACATAGAACATACACACCCCAAAACAAGGAAGAAGGACCAGGAATCCAAGTTCCAGGAGACTGAAATGTAAAGCTACACTGTGTTGGTAAATTGTCAAGTCTATTTGAACTCACTGAGGGGATGGCTCTGGAAGAAGTGTCTCACAACAACACACTTCAGACCCAAGCATGTCTATATCAGGTGTCTAGGGGTGAGCTGAAACCCTAACTCTATGACAAGAGGAAAAGAGGACAGCAAAAGCCCAACAGTAAAAGCACTGTGTCCTTGAAAACTTCTAGAAGGTAAACCTTTTCCAACAGACACCACTGGTGTTTATCCAATGATTGGTGGGGGAGAGAAGCAGGAAGCTCCTACCATGGAGAGAAAACTCTGTCAGGAACTCCAGCTGATCTGCTAGACCTGAGAGTACCAATTTGGTGACGGTTTGTTATTTATCTCGTTATTTACTCTTTTCCTTGGCTTGTCATGTACTTAAGAAACTCACTTGGAATGGAAAGCACGATTATCGGAGTCATCCCCAAGCCATAGAGAACATGGAGCCTCCACATCTTCATGGCAGATTCCCCCTTCGTTTCCTGAATGGAAATGAGTTGGCTTTACCCCCCCCCCCCAGCATTCTTTCATGACTCCATCTCCATCTTCATTTTCCTGGCTATCACGACTGCTTAAAAATGGCTCTATTCCCTTTCCAGCTTCTCTCTCCTGCCCAGTTAAACCCTCTTCTGCCTCCACTCAGTCCTTGTCTTCTCGGTAGGAACATTCTCTGTAGCTGTAACTTTCTGTCTTGCTAGTTCCCTGATAAACACACAGAGACTTATTAATTGTAAGCGCTCGATCATAGCGTAAGCTGTGTTACTAACTAACTTGGACAACTTACACTAACCCATATTCATATCAACATTCGACCACAAGGCCCCGTACCTAACACAGCACGTTCACCTTCCTTCTCCCAGCGTCTCCTGGCGACTCCTCGCTTCTTGGTTTCAGCTCTCTCTCCCTGTCTGTAACTCCCACTTCACCTCTTCCTGCCTAACTCTTTAATCAACCAATGAGAGCGACATATCTTCACAGAGCACGAGAAGGACATCCCACAATTCTCTGGAACTTTCTGTACTTGGCTTTTGACCTTACACATCAGGCTTTATTTCTCCCTCTCCATCTCATTTGTTGGATCTGACTCTTTCCTCTGGCTTCTAAACACAGCTGATGTGGCATAGGTCAGACAGGCCCGTAGCAATGAGTTTTTAACTCTTCTTTGCTCATTCACTCTCGTGATGGTTCCATCTACTCCGGGGGGTTTAAAAACCACTTTCATACTGATCACTTATCTATATACCAGCATCCTAGAATGGCTTCATCTCAGAGAATGGCCCATCCATTCTTCTAGCTTCCCCATCCCACATCCCATCTGTCAGCAAATCCTATTGGCTTTTTTTTTTTCCAAAATAGATACAGAAATAGAGGGTGGAGCATAATTCAGTAGGAAAGCACTTGCCCAGCCTGTATAAGTCTCTGGAATTGATCCCCAACACAGATGTTGATGTCAGTCTTCAAATGCCAACTTTCCCTGGCAAAACCTAAAAAGACACCTCCCTCATCTCTCACCCAGACAGCCCTGCTTTTACTTTTATCCCTAGTTCCTTCCCTCCATGTATGTTTATGTGGCCTCAGGATCCAGCTCAAAAGTATATCTTGCAGCATCTCTGTGCAAATCTATCCAGAGGTGTCCATCTTGCTTGGAATAAAAGTCAAAATTTTGTCATAATAACTACCATGTCCTATACAGCCAGTCTCCAAGCAAGCACATCGTTGGGCCTCTCTGTTCTTGACACACGCCCTCGCCCTCCCAACCCTCCCCAACTCCACTCATCTATCTCCAGCCATTGTGGCCATTTGTCAAGCTTGCTTCTACATTTAGGACTTTGAGCTTGCTTCTGCCTCTGCAAGGAACACACTATCTAACATCCACAAGGCTCCACTTAAACATTGGCTACTCAGGAAAGCACTTTGCTGATTTAGTATTTTTTCATTTCTAAAGTTTTCAAATTTTTGTTTATTAGTGTGTGTATGCTAGTGTATGTATGTATATATGTGTGCATGTATGAATGTGTGTGAGTGTGTGTGTGTGTGTGTGTACATGTGCGTGCCACCATACATGTGTGTGGGTCAGAGGACACCTTTGGGGAGTTGGTTACCTTCTTTCTCAGTAGATTCCAGGGCTAAGTTCAGATCATCAGGCTTATTCCATGCTTTTTGCCCACTGAAAAACCTCTCTGGTCCTTTTTTTATTATTTTATTTTTGTGGTGCTGAGGACTGAGCCCAGGACTTTACTCATGCTTGGCAAACACAATACCCTGAGGGATATCCCAGGCTGATTTTAAATTGCACATCTGATTGGCTTCACTCCACATTCTATTCCCTTCCATTTTGGTTCAGTACATTTAATTCCCCCTACACAAACACACACACACACACACACACACACACACACACACACACACACAAACACCGGGGGGGGGGGGGGGGGTTGATCTTTTAGCTACTTTGTCATTGTACTAATGTCACATATGTGGTCCATCAATAGTTAAAGGGTTCTTATGTTCAGACTGACTGTGAGTCATATACACAAAATATATATGACATATATAATGTATGTATCCTATTGGGTTCCTCTCCACACAAAGGCAGGATTTTGACTGCATTCTGTCGCTGTGTTCCCAGGTCCTTGATAGAACTTAGATCAGAAGGATCTGTGGAGAAAATGAGTTCCAAAATGGGAGGGTAAGAACTGGCTATGGGCTTTAGGGATTCCCATCCTCCTTTGCCATTTAGCGGCTCCTTGGTGGCTACGTTTGAATGAGAAGTTTGACTCATAGCTGACTGCTTAGTCACCAGGGAATTAAACAGTTTGAGAAGGATTAGAAGGTGTGGCCTTGTTAGAGGAGGTGTGTCACTAGGGTGCCCGGTCCAGACCCAGGGTCTCTGTCTACCTGCGGCCTGCAGACCAGGATATAAAGCTGTCTTCCGCTGCAGCACCATGCCTGTCTGCTTCCCACCCTGATGCTCATGAACTTACCCTCCCAACGTGTAAGTCATCCTGCAATTAAATGCTTTCTTTTATAAGAGGTGCTTTGGTTAGGGTGTCTCCTCACTGCTATGGGATTTCCTGCTGTATGCTGAAACTGTATGTTGCTCTCATTGGCTGATGAATGCCAAGATAAGTTCAGTTAAACTGAGGAAGAAGGGTGAGATCAAGACAGAAGCTGCCAGCTGCCCAAGGAGCAAGATGCCAAAGGACCAGTAAGCCACAGGCCACGTGTAGATATGTAGATTAATAGAAATGGATTAATTTAAATGTAAGAGCTAGTTCGTAATAAGCCCAAGCCATTATCAGCCAAGCATTTATAATTAATATATGTCTCTTTGTGGTAATTTGGGAAGCAACTGCTGGGTATAATTGGCCCGACGGGACAGAAAGCTCCATAACAATAGAAGAATAACTAAGCCAGTGACCTTTGAAGCATTTATTTATCTTCTTGAATATGAGCAGTAACTATCTCATTCTTTGATTCTTCAATATGAAAACCTCCCTGAATTGGGAGCAAGCACTGCCAGCTGCTTTACTGGCACCCCACTGGCAAGCCCTAAACACAGATTCTTTCTCACCCCCCAAGATCTCTGCACTGAGGAGCTAGGGGCAGATGCTGAAATACAGTCACACAAAGGTTTATGCATAAAGCATGGCATGTGCAATAAAGGAAGAGTAGGTAGATAGGAAGGGACAGGACAGGGAAGAGCTTCCTGGGGCTGGCTCTACCTCGTATGAAACTGCAGTGTTCGAATCCAGTATCTGCAGCCTCCTCCTTCACAGACACTGGCAGGCACCCCCTGAGAAACAAGTCCCTACCTAACAGGGCCAGAATTCCTCACCTGAAATGTAAGTTCACGTCTAAGGAGGTGTTGGTAGCCACACTGCTCTTTCCAAATCCATTCCCTGCCCCCTGCTCAGGAATCAGAGCCAGTGGCTGCAGGCTGTGGACCAGAAGCTCCCTTCTCAGCCTCTCTGTTTGTCCCTGCTGCTAATAACTTTTCTAATAAACTTACTTCATGGTCATCTGCCTCACATACCTTTCACAGTCATTTAAGCAGAAGTGATTTCTGACCAGAGTTGGGTGAATGCCTTCTAAAAGCTCAGACACAGAGGAAGACTGGAATTTGGAGGATCTCTCTCTCTCTCTCTCTCTCTCTCTCTCTCTCTCTCTCTCTCTCTGTGTGTGTGTGTGTGTGTGTGTGAGAGAGAGAGAGAGAGAGAGAGAGAGAGAGAGAGAGAGAGAGAGATATGCTGGAGATGGAGCCCAGGGCCTTGCACAGACTGAGTCCTGTCTCTAGCCCTCTATTTTATTTCTTTGCTTTTTGCTCTAGTTTTCAGCTGCTTTCTTAGGATTTCTTTCTTTTTCTTTTTGAGAAAGGGTTTCTCTGTCTAGCCCTGTGTAGTTCTGGAACTCTCTCACAGAGACCTGCTTGTCTCTGCCTCCCAGGTGCTAGAATTAAAAGTGTGCATTGCCGCTGCCACCCGTATCCCTTAGGCTTTCTGTCATGGCAACCCCACCATCTCCATGGCCTGCCCTCTGGCCTCCCCCTCCAGGTAAGCTAGGTTCTTATGGTGATTTGAAATAAAATGGCCTCTGAAGGGATTGTGGCCTGTTGGAACAGGTATAGTCTTGTTGGAAGAAGTGTGTCATTATGGGGATGGGCTTTGAGGTCTCTTATGTTCAAGTCCACTTACTATTGCCTTCATATCAAGATGTAGCCAGCACCATGTCTGTCTGCACACTGCATGTCCCACCATAAGGATAATGGACTAAATGTAGAGTAAAAGGGCCAGGCAAAGAAACCCATCCCAGCTCTAAAACCAGAGCCAGTGAAAGAAACACACCCTGGATCTGAGACCTGGGCCAGTGAAAGAAACACTTTATCCCTGAATCCAGAACCAAAGAAATGCACCCTGACTGTGAAACCAGTGCCAAAGAAACATACTTTGGCCCTAGAATTAGAGCCCTGGAATTTGAGTAAAAGAAATATGCCCTGGCCCTAAAATTAGAGCCAAAAAAAAAAAAAAAGCCCCAAAAGAAACACACTTTGGCCCCCAAAACCAGAGTCAAATCTGCCACTGACCAATGTGGGAGATTGTGTTGCTTCATTGTAAATAATTATCCCACCCACTGGTTTAATAAAAAGCGCTGATTGGCCAAAGGCAGGCAGGAAGTGTGGGCGGGGCTACCAGACTAAGAAAAACTCTGAGAACAGGAAGCACAGAGCAGAACACTAGAGAGAAGCTGGAAGAAGCAGAGGACAACTATGCTGCTCTAAGAAAAGGTACCCAGCCGCATGGCTGAACAGGAAGATTCATGGGTTAGATGAAGGGTAGAGAGCTAGCAAGTTATATGCCTGGGCCTTAGGCCGATCAGCCTAAAATTATTGAAAGCATCTGTGTGTCTCTGTGGGACTATGGACTGTGGGTCTATGGGCCTAAACCTTGAGGCAAGGCCTGAAAGTCTGGAACAGAAACCTCCCACTACAGACCAACTAAGCAGAAAAGTAACCAATCCCTGAGCAGGAAAAACAAACCAATCCTAAGCAGAAAGCCAACCAATCCCTGAACATAGAACCTAGGCAGTCAGAGCTCAGAGACTGAAATCTGACCAATCCCCACCCTGGAAGTCTTCTCCCTGGAATAACTCTGCCCCTAAGAAGCCCTATATAAGCCCTGTGCCTGCTGCGCTCTCCCACCCCGGCTGAGGTGGACACTCTCCTGGATTCTTCCCTGCCAGTAAATCTCTTGATGAGGTTTGGGTGACAACCTTCTAACCTTTTGTGCCAACAAAGTCTGGACAGAGAACAGCTGAACAGAGAGCAAAGCTCTAACACTTTCTTGCTGAGGAAGTAGAGCTGTTAAATTCTAGGAAACTGGGGCAGGACTGTAACTTTTCTTTAGGAAAGCCCTCCCCTGCCAGAGCAGAGCTGAAGCAGGGCTGTAAGCTGCTACCTATACTTACTGTGACTGTGACCTGTGGTATTCGCTGGCTCTCGGCTGCCTGAATACCTTTCCATCTGAGCTGTGCTAGCACACTAAACCTCTGAAACTGTAAATGAGCCACTATTACCATTACAGCTTGAATGGAAAGGTATCCTGACAGCCAGGAGCCAAGAAATACCACAAAGTCCACCACACAGCAAACATCACACAAGGGATTTATTGGAAAGGGAAAAAAAAGAGTGGCTACCTCTGTTTGGTCTAGAAACAACAGCAAACTAACAGGATACAGGGCTTATATAGAGTTTCTTGGGAAGCGGTGGAGCGTTCCAGGGTAGAGATTGGTGGAATTTCCTATCCACAGATTTGGCTTTTTACTCTGTAGGATGGGGGCAGGGTCCAGCAGTTAGGGCAGTTAGAGTATTCTGTGGGTGGAACCTGACTGTTAGAGGTCCTTGAGTGGGAGGCCTGAACACTCCCTGGACACACCCTAATTAACTTTTTTTTCTTTTGGAAGAGTTGTTGCAGCCGCCCTGGGCCAAGAAACCATATTGTAACCGAAGAGTCACCATGGGCATGGTGCCTTTGTATTCAGAAGTTTCTGTCTGGCCCAGCTGTTCCCACAGCCACTTAATATCAAGGCTCACTTGAGAGACACGACCGGAAGCTGTTTTTGGCTCCTTTTCTGTGTTCTAGATCCTTTTTAGGCATTCTCAGGTTTTATGTGCATCAATGCCCAATGGTGGGTACCATTTGTTGTCAACATTTCTCTGTCCTATGGATACTACAAATCTGCAATTTTGCAGCAAAAGGCAGCCATGCTCTACTTGGTGGCAATGTGGACTCTAAAATTCCCTAGAGTTGGGGTGGTAAATGTGGTTTTTTGCCAGAACCTCTGCCATGAAGCTAAGCTCTCATAGATCAAGGTGCTGGGTGGAGACAGAGCCATAGCCGAGCCTTTAATCCTAGTCATACCTTAGCAGATTAACAATGTGGTCAGAAAAAGAGATAAACAGTAAAGACAGATTCAGAAAAACAAAAACAGTTTACAGTGTGTTTAAAAATATATGTAGTCTTGGGAGGGAAAAGAATAGAGAAAGTCCTTAAAAAAGAAATAAATAAAAAAAAGTAAATAAGCTGTTGGTTTCACATATAAGATCAGACACACACTACCAGAGCCACACTAGAGTTTATTCAGGGGAGTTGCTGAGTGGGTATGAGGGAGAAAAGCAGTAGAGAAAGAGACAGACTTTCATATGACAGATCTTTTTAAGAGAATGGGTAGTCAGGGATTCACGTAGCCACACCTGGGGGCGTGCCCTCCATACAGGTGTGTTCAGCCAGCACCATGTTGGTTTTGCCACATGGCCCTACATGCCAAGAATTCTTGACTCATCAGGTGCCATGTTGGATTTACCACGTGGCTGCTGTGTGCCAGGAATCCTTACATCTCACCCTTATGTTTATTATAAAAGAAAGCTGGGTTTATGGGGGGGGGGGTGGATTAGACTGGAACAGGGTCAATGGATCTCTCAAGGATGCTTCAAGCTGTCTTAAGGGTGAAGTTTGTCTTTTTGGATCATGAGAGCTGTATCTTCTGGCGGTTGGTCTGCTGGGTTTTGTGGCTCATTCCTGCAGTCCGGGTGAGTCTAGGGCATGGGATGATGAATTCTGATTTTCTGGAGCTCAGAAAAAAGCTGAATTAATAAGAGAACCTTGGTAAGTGACACATTTAGTGAGGGTCCTCTGCCATTACAGGATCTGGAGGTCAGATTAAAAGATGATGAAAAAGAGAGAGAGAAAGGAGGTTTGAAATTGGGACACATATAACCTTAAGTTAGGCTTTGTCTATACTTTCAATAAACCTTGAGGTAGCCATATTGTGTTTCTTCCTTCTAGGGGACTCCAGGTGCAAGTTCATGAATCTCTGCTAAGTCTCAGGATGGAAAGAGGTTAAAATGTCTCGTGTTTTTGGTTTACCCACTGCTGAAGTTAAAATGGCTTCTGGTTCCCTTTCTCTGGTCCTGGGGGAACCGTCTGTTTTACCTGTTATCACCTCTAAAAATGGCTCCTGGCTCCTTTTCTCTAGTTCTCAGGGGGTGGCGGTCAACTGTTTTCCGATGGTAAGATAGCTTCTGGGTTTTTCATTCTCCAGAAGCAGCTGCTGGAGGGTCAGTCTGTGGGGGAGGGGAAGGACAAGGAGAAATACCTGGGAGTTTTTGTTTCCTGTAACCTTCCTGACTTTGGCTCTGAGAAGCTGAGAAGCAGGCTGGAATGGAAAACTCAGAGACAGGGAATTTGGGAGAAATGTGTCTAGTGACAGAAGGATTCTGGGTGTCCCACACTTGGGGGTCCACCTGGGAGGCTGGAAGAGGGTACGGGGGGGGGGGGGGGGTCTGGCACTGACAGGTTGAGCAGATAGCAAGAGAAGCAAGGGAGCGGCTGGAGCAGCTGGCGAGCCTGTGTGGTGACTAAATGAAATGAAAGTTCCTACTTTAGCTAAAATAATCCCTTCCCATTAGGGGTACGGGGCAGGTTGGCATGACCAAAAATGAGTGGGTGATAGGGATATCTCTGAAAATATAATTAAGTGGCGTTATCTGATGAGGGCAGAATTGTTTGCCTCCCACCCAGACAGTGGAGAAGACAGAGAGGTAGAACCCCAAAGCTCCTGCAGGACCAAGTATGTGGCATTGGTGTCCACGAGGAAAGAGATGGAGCACCCCGATATCGTTATGACTACCCAAGGCTCCCATCGTGATGGTCGGGTTAGGGAAGCCCTGGGCCTAGGAGATCAGCCAAGGAGTGGTCTGTGTAATGTCCCCCTGCCACATGGGGTTTGGGAACAGTCATTTAGACCAGTGTTTCCCTTGATGGCACCCAGGACAAGACCTGAACAGCTTCTGTGAGGCTAGAAAAGAGCAAGACCAGCCGAGCTGGCCACACTTAAAGCCCCAGGAGGTCTAGGTCTGTTTTGCCATGGAAGGAGACAAAGGAACTGGTCAGGTAGCTTTTGCCAGCAGGAGAGAGGTATTGTCTGTCTTGTGTGTTTCCTTATCTCTCCTGTGATATACCTTAAAAGCCAGCACTAAGACTTCTGCCTGTGGAGTCAGTGGTCCCCTCTCAAAAGATGTAAGTTTAATTCTGATGTCGGGGTAGCTCTGGGTAAAAAAGGAGTCATGATAAGTTGCTTTCCTTCAGTGATATCAGGATCTAAGTTAGTATATTGTAAGAGTGCTTTTGTGAGGCATTTAAAAAACTGGGATGGACTCTCCTGTTTATCCTGTACTATCTCTGGCATTTTTTTCAAAATTATCAGGCTTCAGAGCAACTCTACGCAGACTTGCCAGTAAGCAGATCACAAAATTGTCTCTGGCTAAGACCCACAGGGTGTATTATAATTCCAGTGGGGGTCTACATATGAGACCCCTTGGCTCCCAAGGGTGTGTGCCATTTGTCTGATGAACCTCATCTGCATGAGTTCTAGCCTGTTCCCAAACTTGCCTTTGCTCAAGAGCCCAATTTTTAATTTAATTTGATTAATTTATTTTTTGCAGCCTGAGAAAGTTCTGACAGAGGAAACAGAGTATAAACTTTCATTATCCCATCTATGCCAGTCACTTCCCTCAGAGGGAGAACTGGATCAGGATCCTTAGGAGCACGAGAGCAAGTGACCAGTGGGGTAAAAGTAGGCACCAGGTTTGGAGTTCCTGGTAAGGAAGAGGTTGGAAGAGTTGCAGGTGAGCATTGAGATCTGAAAGGTGTGTGTGTGGGGGGGGGGGGTCCAGAGAAGAATCTGGTTGTGTGTCTAGAAACAGATGGGCTAGAACAGAAAGCCAGAAGAAAGTTTAGAGCTGAAATATAAAGAGATAGGGAAACTCTTTCCATCTGCCCATATGCTTGCAAAAGTTAGCTCCCATAAGATATCAGGGTCCAGCAAGCCATTAGGCAGCTATTTTGAGTTATCTAAGGGGTACTAAAGCCATTTCTTTGTGCAAAAATGGATAAGCTTGGTGGTGTCTAGGTAAGACAAAAAGGCTAAGCAACCTGAGAGCCTCAATAATGCATCCTAAAGGTGAGGATGGAGAGGCATTTTATCACTGGCTCATTTTCTATTATTGAGTTCCAGAGGGGAGGGATTCCACTACTTAATCTGGGTCATCACTCAGCCAATGAGTGGTCCGAGAGAACAACACTAGATACCACTAAGTAACTCGTCAGCTCTTAGGGTAGGCATTAGGACAAAGCCCAAAACAAGGCTAGCCATCATGAGCGTGGGCATAAAAACTACCCTAGCTATCACTAGACACTCATCAGAACCTAGGATAGGCGTGAGGGCAAAGCCCGAATCAATGCTTGCCACCCCTTGTAGTGGATTTATGATGCTACATTGTAAATAATTGTCCCGCCTATGAGTTTAATAAAAAGCACTGATTGGCCAAAGGCAGACAGGAAGTGTGGGTGGGGCTACCAGACTAAGAAAACTCTGGGAATAGGAAGAACAGAGCAGAAATGCCACAGAGAAGCCCGAAGATGCAGAGAACAACGATGCTGCTCTGAGAAAAAGTACCGAGCCCCATGGCTGAACAGGATAAGAGTCATGGGTTAGTTTAAGGGTAAAGAGTTAGCAAGTTATATGCCTGGGCCTTAAGCCAATCAGCCTAAAATTAATGTAAGTGTCTGTGTGTCTCTGTGGGTCTGTGGAACTGTGGGGCTGTGGGTCCAAAGCTTGGGGCTAGACCTGAAAGTCCGGGCCAGAAACCTCTTACTACAACCCCTAAAAACTCTTTAGTTTTCAGGGAAGGTGTAAAAACCCAACGCTTAGCCACCACAGGCACTCATCAGCACCTAGGGTGGGCATTAGGGCAGAGCCCTGGGGAAAGAGTCCGGGAGAAGGATCCAAGGATCCAGGCTGGGCTTTAGTAGTAGGGAAAGTCAGAAGTGAGTGTCAGGTGAGAAGAAGATTGAGGCTGGGGGTGGTCCTCCATGAGGCTGGAGTCCTACAGGAAAGCCAGACCATCAGTGGTCTTTTCTGGAGACAATAGTTCCCATTTACACTGAAAGGTAAGACTTACCAATCTAGGCTGGTGATGTTTGAACAATCTGTGGCGGGGCAGATGTAGCCTGGTAGTGTGTCCTGGATCAGGATCTCCTATGTGCACCTAACCCCAGGAGAGACCCTATCTGAGTCACGGCACCAAAATGTTGGTTTCACATGTGAGAACAGACACATACTACCAGATGCCACACTAGAGCTTATTCAGGGGATTTGCCAAGTGGGTACAAGGGAGGGAAGCAGAAGAGAAAGAGATTTTCACTTGGCAGCTCCTTTTTAAGAGAAAGGGTTGAGCATGGATTTACCTAGCCACGCCTACAGCCCTCTGTACATGTCATGTTCTGCCACCCATGTTAGGTTCACCATGTATGTGGCTGCTATGTGCCAGGAATCCTTACATAAGCCATGTAAAGATGGAAAATACACGGAGAGTCTGGAGACTAAGAGACACTAGATTATAAATGTCACTGGATTAATCCAGCCTATATATTTTGTAAATGCCTTGACTTCAAAATTGAAGTCAATAGATATGTTACTTTTAATTTACATTCTGGGTTAAGAAAAACCAGGTTTGATCAAAGAAGACCCCCTGAAAAGCCTCCAACAACAGATTGCCCGGATGATTCAATGTTTTAGAGCACTTCTGTTGAAATTTCCTCTGCACTCTGCATCCAGAAGAGCTTCAAGGAGACTGGCTGAGATGACCCAGCTTCATAGAATCTTCCAGTCAGAACCTGACTAATCCTGAATTTTTTCAGGATTCCCATAAGGTTATCAGTGTCCCCAGTCAGCAGGAAGTAATCTAGAGAACTACACTCACATTTCCAGAAAATGGATTGTGAATGTTTGTCTTTGTTTAGAGTGTTGGTTATAAATTGCTAAAGATAATGGTCTGGGGCGGGGGGGGGGGAGGGGGGGAAGCTATACAAAGGAGATTAGATTGGGTATTCTTGTTTTAAAAAGAAAAGGGGGAAATGCTGTGGGACTATGCTCTTGTACATTGTAAATATTAGTCACTCCTATTGGTTTAATAAAATGCTGACTGGCCAAGTAGAGGTAGAGGTGGAAGCAATGAGAATTCTGGGAAGTGGAAGAGCAGAGAGACTGATGACGGTGAGATGCAGAGGAAGCAGGATGAGATGCCGCACTGAGCAAAAAGTTACCAAACCATGTAGCTAAACATAAATAGAAATATAGTATAAGAGTTAGGAAGTAATAAGCCTGGGCCATAGACCAAAGAGCTTGTAATTAATATAAGCCTCTGTGTGTTTCTTTGGGACTGAACAAGTGTGGACCCATCAGGTGGGACAGAGAAACTTCTGAAGACATGTCTCTTCACAGCAATAAAAATCTGAACTAAAACAATTCTCACCACTAACTCTACCCATCACCTCCAGGTGAGGAACCCAAATCACATTACCATCCACCTATCCCCACAACCTACTCTCTGGGGGCCCCTTGGCCCAAGTAGGTACCCCAGATTCACACTCTCAACTCCACCCGCCTCTGCTGCTTGAGACACCATCTTCAGACTCCTGATGCTTGGCTATGAGAATTTTCTCACTCAGTAAATAGCTTCTAGGCTTAGAATCTACACCGAGCCAGCTAAGCCAGAACTGCAACTGATTTCTCATTTGACATCAACTCTGAATTACCCAAGACTCCATCCTGTTCCATATCCAGATAATCTACAACCTGACAAGTTGGGGTAACAGATCTAAGGAAAGGAAAGACCAGATTTCCACATCAAGAGACATTCCCAACGACCTAACTCCCCATGCCCAAGTACCATTACAAAACCACAGATGTGAATAACCAGGTTTACTGTTGTGGTACTGACCTAAAAGGTCAGGGACAGGAATAAGACATGGGGGCATCTCCTGTAGGCTCTTAGTGCTTCAGGACACTAGAAGTCTTCTCATTTCATCAATAAATTTCAATGTCCAGATGTGTGATCTCCACTGTGAACTCTCACCTAGTCTCTCCCCTACCTCAACACCTTGTTTGACAGCTCCACTTTATTAAGCAGTTTTACACAGAAATATCTCAATACCTATTCCTGTTAGAAAGACCATACAAGCATATCAGCCCACTTGCTAAGAAACTCCTGAGCTGACCATGTAGCTCAATTGGTAGCATGCTTACCTGATATGCACAGAGTCCATAGTTTGATCCTAAGCAAACCATAAATCTGGGGGTAGGGTGCATGCCTATAGTTCAGGACTCCAGAGGCTGAGGCAGGAGTATCAGAATATCAAGGTCATCATCAGTTACATGGGAAAAAACAAAACAACAACAAAAAAACTCTGTCCCTGTTAAAAGTAAGTGTGGAGTCTCAAAGAGAGCTGGGAGTTGTTAGCATTCAGACCCACTTCCTGGAGTCCTGGCCAGTAAGTAATTCCTTGGCCGGCCCAGCGTCTTGACATCATCCTATGCAAATCCCACGTTAAGAGGGAAACAATCTCTCCCTCTCCCACTCCTGCCAGATCTGTCTTTTTTCCCTCTTTCCTCTCTCAGCCCCTGCTCACTTTCCCTTATTTCCTGTTCCTTCGCCTTAATAATACAGCTTTCAAGAGTGTTATCTGCAAGCCGCCCTTGCAGCTCTTGCTGCTCCCGCTCCCACTGACCACTTGGCACATCTGCATGGCATTTCTGTCTCTCACCCTCCATGGGGCCTTCTCTATCTCACCTGCCAAGGTCTTTCTCAGGCCATATTACAACAGTAGTGACATGTCTTGGGAAGGCAGAGGGGCACGGTTATCCACAAAAGCCAGAGAACAAGGTACTAGAACTTCACATCGTAGCTGGATCTGTTCAGTGAAGACCTCACAGTCTTCATGATTAGCGAGTTTAAAAACTGGCACTCAAGGAAAACAGGAAAGAGTTGTCCACTTACCTCCCTTAAATTTGGAGAACGTGTAGAGAGCTGCGTGGCCGCACCTTAAAGTTGGCGCTGGCTTCCACCTTCCACCTTCCCTATGGTGAGCGCTCTCTGAGATAACTCCTTATTTGGCTAAGGCTAAGCTCTTGGTTTGCTCTCGTGTACCCAGACCTATTGGCATGGCCCATGTGGCACCCCGTGATTGGCAGTCCAGAAGGTATTTAGCAGGGAGTGGGAACCCCAAAGGAAGAAGAAGAAGCCATGTTCAAGGTTCCTGAATAAACTCCTGAAAGAAGAGCCTGGTGTTGTGTCTTCCTTGCGAGGATGGGCATGACAAATGGTGGCCTGTACGGTCAACAAAGGCCCAGAACTTTCAGTGGTCAGGGGGTACACCGGAGAGTCCTCAGGTAAGTTGGGGGTCCGCGACAAAAGCGGGGAAGAGTTTGCTCTTCTCGGTAGATAAAGAGAGAGCGGGATAAGACTCGCTGACAAGCAAGTTCAAAAGTGAAAGAGAAAAGGATTTTGCTATGGGCGCTTCTCCTTCGCACCCAATTTTTTTGGCTCTACAGGAGCTACTTCATTCAAAACGTTTAAAATTAGAAAAGAAAACCCTAGAAAGGTTCCTAGAGGAGGCTCCATGTTGCCCCGCCGAGTGTAGAACAGCTCCCTCTGCTCCACCTTCGTACTCGGATGGTGGAAGGGCACGTTCATTCAATCCAGAAGTGTGGAGAACAGTGAGAGCAGAGCTCCCTGTAGCTTTACCTGTGTTCCAAGACGCACAGGGGAATCGGTATCACGATCCCCTGGACTTTAAAGTCATCAAGTCCCTGACCGAATCAGTTAGAACTTATGGCATTACAGCTTCAAAGCCCAGGTAGAAGCTTTGAATAGACACTGTATGACCCTTGCCGATTGGGGCGGGCTTGCCCGAGCTTGCCTAAACCCTGGCCAATACCTAGATTGGAAAGCATTCTTAATTGAATTTGCTAATGAAGAAGCTGCAGCTAATCACACTGCAGATCAGAATGCTTGGGACAGAGATATGCTGCTCGGCCAAGGGCGTTTTGCTAACCAGCAGACTGGCTATCCGGTACAAGTTTATAAGCAAATCAACAAGATTGGCATAAAAGCATGGAAAGCTCTACCTAATAAGGGAGAGGTGAATGGCAACCTCACTAAGATTTTGCAAGGCCCTACAGAGCCTTTCTCTGATTCTGTTGCCAGAATGGTAGAGGCTGCAGGCCGGATTTTTGGAGATCCAGATAAAGCAGCTAGTGTACGAACAGTGCACCAAAGAGTGTCGAGCCGCTATCACTCCATACAAGAGCAAGGGGCTAGAGGCTTGGATGAAGGTATGCAGAGAGCTGGGAGGTCCTCTGACTAATGCCGGCTTAGCCTCTGCAGTGGTTCAGCTGGCTAATAGTAAAAAAAGAAGTCCTGGTGCCTCAGGAGCTTGCTTCAGATGTGGCAAGAGAGGACATATGAAGAGAGACTACCCTGAAAAGGGGAACTTAGGACGTGGTGAAGGGACTCAAGGGGGAACAAATGGTTAGGCAACCAGAGCTATGTCCTAAATGTAAAAAGGGAAAGCACGGGGCTAATGAATGTCGATCTGTGAAAGACATCAATGGCCAGCTCATTAGTCAGGGATCCTCCGGCCCCCGTCCAAAAAAACGGGGCATGGGGCCCCAGACCCCAGGGCCCTCAAATATATGGGGCAATGGAGAACCAGAATGGAGGACAGTACCAGGAGCAGTGGCCAACCCTCTGCCACCCCAACAACCATGGAGAGCCACTGCGGGCTCCACAGGGTTGGACCTCCGTGCCACCTCCAGACTCGTACTGACACCACAAATGGGAGTTCAGCTGGTGGACACAGACTTTCGGGGACCTCTCAGCCCAGGTATGGTGAGCTTGCTGATAGGTCGCTCGTCTACGGCCCTTCGAGGTCTTCATGTTCATCCTGGAGTCATTGATCCTGATTATACCGGGGTTATTAAAATCATGGTAGAATCCCCAAAAGGGATCACGGCCATTTCCCCAGGAGACCGGATTGCCCAATTAGTTATCCTGCCCAGTCTCCATGATCAATTTGCAGCAACAGATAGTCACAGAGGGGATAAAGGCTTTGGGTCGACAGGCACTGATTTAACATTTTTATCCTTAGAATTAGATCACAGGCCAGTCATGGAACTTACTGTTGACAACAAGAAGTTCCCAGGTTTATTAGATACAGGCGCTGATAAAAGTATTATAGCTAAGAAAGATTGGCCATCAGGATGGCCGGTGCAGGAACCATCCCAGACCCTACAAGGGTTGGGCTATGCTAGAGCTCCAGACATGAGTGCGAGGCAACTTTCCTGGAAAGACAAGGAAGGCCATTCAGGCATTATGCAACCCTATGTTTTAGAACTTCCTATATCATTGTGGGGTCGAGACCTACTGAAGGATATGGGATTTAAGTTAAGCAATGAGTATTCCCCAGTATCTACAAAAATGATGCATGACATGGGCTATCACCCAGGCTATGGCCTGGGGAAGTACTTACAAGGAAGAAAAGACCCAATACAGGCTCAACCCAGAGCCCCTCAAATGGGGCTGGGTTTTTCCTAGGGGCCACTGGGGAGAGCATTCCCATATCCTGGAAGACAGAGGAGCCCGTATGGGTTCCTCAGTGGCCTCTCTCCTCTAAAAAATTAGCTGCAGCCAAAATGTTGGTTCAAGAGCAACTACAGCTAGGGCACATTAAACCTTCAGTTTCTCCCTGGAATACTCCCATTTTTGTGATAAAGAAGAAGTCTGGCAAATGGCGATTGCTTCATGATCTGTGAGCCATAAATGCACAGATGCAGCTCATGGGCCCAGTACAGCGTGGCCTGCCTCTTTTATCCACCCTTCCTGCCTTGTGGCATATAATTGTTATTGATATTAAAGATTGTTTTTTTCTCTATTCCCCTATGTAGTCAAGATACAGAGAGGTTCGCCTTTACAGTACCCTCTTGCAATCATGAAGAGCCCGACCAGAGATATGAATGGGTGGTCCTGCCGCAAGGCATGGCTAACAGTCCCACCATCTGTCAGCTTTTTGTGGGGCATGCTTTAAAACCAGTTAGGCAGCAATATCCTAAAGTCAGATGCATCCATTATATGGATGATATCTTATTGGCAGCGAAATCCAAAAAAGATGTAGAGTCTGCCTATCTTGCCTTGGTGGCAGCACTCAGAAAAAGGGGGCTGACTATCGCCCCTGAGAAAGTCCAATTGGATGGAGTTGTAGAGTATTTGGGAGCTAGGATTACTCTTGATAAGGTGAGCCCACAAAAACTAGAATTGAGGAAAGATAATCTATGTACTTTAAATGATTTTCAAAAGTTATTGGGCGATATTAATTGGGTTCGAAGATTTTTAAAATTGGCTAATTATGAATTAAAACCCTTTTATGATGTTTTACAAGGCGATTCAGCCCTAGATTCCCCCAGACAGCTAGATGCACAAGCAAGAGCAGCCCTAAATTTGATAGAGAAGCGGATGCAGGATGCCTTCCTGTATAGGATACAAGATATAGAAAAAGTTATCTTGTGCATGCTCCTGACCCTTTGCCAGCCTACAGGATTGTTGTGGCAGGAGAGGCTGGTGTTGTGGATACATCCAAAGGTTTCACCAGCTAAATCTGTTGAGTATTATCCTGCTGCTGTGGCCGCCTTAGCTTGGTGTGGAATACAGCAAACCGTCCAGTTTTTTGAGATCACTCCTACCTCTATAATTGTACCTTACACTGCTGCTCAGGTTTCTACATTATGTGCTACCATTGATGATTGGGCAGTGCTCAGATGTAGTTTTGATGGAGAGATTGATAATCATTACCCCCAACATCCACTTATGACCTTTTTTAAGGAGCATCCAGTAGTTTTTCCTAAAGTGACAGCCTCTCAGCCTATCCCAGGAGCTGTCAATGTGTTCACAGACGGATCCAAAACCGGATGCGGAGTTTACATGATTGAGACACAGCCACCTGTTCAATATCAGTTTTCCCCTGGGGCATCACAGATGGTGGAACTCCAGATAGTTGTAGAGGTTTTTAAGAGTTGCCCATTTCCCTTTAATATAATTTCAGATTCTGCCTATGTTGTAAATGCTCTTAAGGTGTTAGAAGCTGGCCCCATTAAGCGGTCTAGCCCGGTCTGTGCGTTGTTTCAACAACTACAGTCCTTGATTCAAGCTAGGACTTCATGTTTTTTCCCTCAACATATTAGAGCTCATACAGGATTGCCTGGGCCCCTGAGTGAAGGCAATGCCAAGGTAGATGTTTATACCCGAAAGGACTGGGTATTTCTAGGCTCTTTACTAGATCGGGCCAGAGAATTTCATGACTCTTTCCATGTGAATTCCAAAGCATTGCAGCAAAAATTTTCTCTCTCCCGTGTGGATGCCAGGCAGATTGTTCTTAATTGTCCACAATGTGTTGTCCATTTTGCACCCCCCCCCCAGCATTGGTTTGAATCCTCGAGGCTTACTTCCCTTAAAGGTATGGCAAATGGATGTTACCCACATTTCAGAGTTTGGCAATCTTAAATATGTGCATGTGTCAGTCGACACCTGTTCAAGAGTCAAGCATGCTACAGCCATGACTAGAGAAAAGTCCCACTATGTTATCGCCCACTGCCTAGAGGCCTGGGCAGCTTGGGGCAAACCGCTACAACTTAAAACTGATAATGGGCCTGCTTATTCAGGCCAGCAATTTTCCTCCTTTTGCCGCCAGATGGAGGTGCAACTCTTTCATGGCCTGCCATACAATCCCCAAGGACAGGGCATCATTGAGCGAGCCCACCACACATTAAAAGAATGTTTACAAAAACAAAAAGGGGGAATAGGCCACGGCCGCACCCCAAAGGAGAGACTTTCTCTGGCTCTCTTTATCATTAATTTTTTAAAACTGGATGCCTCTAGACGCTCTGCTGCAGACCGACATCAAGACTCCCATGGCACATGTAGAGGCCTAGTTAAGTGAAAGGACATACTGACGGGCCTCTGGCAAGGGCCCGATCCCGTGCTGACTTGGGCACGAGGGTCTGTCTGTGTTTTTCCTCAGGATCAGCGAGATCCAGTGTGGGTTCCAGAATGGCTGACCAGGAAGGTCCAACCAGAGGAAGGGAAAGATGACAGGCCCTGTGAGGAGAATTCTGGCGCTCGTCCTGATAAGTACCCATGCTGCAAATCTATCTAAACAATTGTCAAATTATTTTTTAGGTAATTGGACAGGACAGTTCAATAGATTGATGGAAGATCTCTGGGTGGCCATTGTGACTGCCAACTCGACCCAGATGGATGCCGGACTAGCTGAGGGATTGACTACCTGGTTCGCTGTTGCCATGGATCATCTGAAGGAGTGGGCGGGACTAGGAGCTATAGCTGGCCTGATGGCGCTGGTCTCCAGGGTCTGCCTGTGGTGCCTTTGCCGCATTAGGACCAGACAGTGCCGGGATGCAGCCATGATTGCCCAAGCCTTTGTAGCTGTAGAGACTGGACAGTCCCCCTATGTTTGGCTAGCTGCCTTAAAAGATTAAGGTTTTTTTTTGCAGTTTGCGAGGCTAGTGCACTGCAGTTGAGCACCTCAGCTATGTTTTGGAGGGCTCAAGGAGAGCATGTCTGCTTGCATGTGGGTTTCTCACCCTAATGTCCCACCTCTGTGAAAAAAAGGGTGTCGAACGAATCTCATAATCCCTAGGGGGACGCCCCAAAAGGAGTCTTGGGATAATGTTCCTTGCAAAACAGAGAGTAGACCTCTGTGCTCACCTGCTAATTCCTTTATAAAAACAAAAAGGGGGAACTGTAGAGAGCCGCATGGCCGCACCTTAAAAATGGCACTGGCTTCCGCCTTCCACCTTCCCCATGGTGAGCGCTCTCTGAGATAAACAACTCCTTATTTAGCTAAGGCTAAGCTCTTGGTTTGCTCTCGTGTACCCGGACCTATTGGCATGGCCCACGTAGCACCCTGTGATTGGCAGTCCAGAAGGTATTTAGCAGGAAGCAGGAACCCCGAAGGAAGATCAAGGTTCCTGAATAAACTGCCGAAAGAAGAGCCTGGTGTTGCGTCGTCCTTGCGGGTGAGGATGGGCGCGACAGAATGTAACAGGGTTTTGTGTCTGCAAAGTTTTTCCTGGGTGGGAGCATAGAAACATTTGCATACAGGTGAGGGAGATACAATTTCTTTGATTTATTTGGGGGCAGGGGGCTCAAGGTTTCTCTGTGTAACAGCCCTGGGCTGCCTAGAACTCACTCTAGACCAGGCTGGCCTCAAACTCAGAGATTCACCTGCCTCAACCTTCCTAGTGCTGAAATTACAGGTGTGAGCGCCATCGCCTAGTGATATATACAAATTTTAATTCCTTGTCATAAGCACAAGTTTTATAGTGTTTGATGTTTTTAAAATTCCTGTTTAATATTTTTTTACAGTCCCTTCCATTCAAATGACAGAAAAGTGTCCAAGACAATCATCCTGATTTGAGACAGAATTAACTGATGGAATGTGCTTTGTTGTTGTTCAGCCAAAGAGATGTCTCCTAAATCCCATCGGCTCACTTGGCTTATAACATGGGTGCTCTACAGGGATGCAGAGTCTGTGTCCTCAAGGCGTGGAGCATTTGGCAGTAGCTGTGTGGTACCCTCCTATCACTTCTATGTCTCCTGTTCCCAAACTGAACGCCTTGCCACCTTCTAAAATGTCTTCTTTTCTTAATGGTGCTTTTGAGGAATATCTCAAAACATAAATCTTCCCCACTTATCTTTAGATGCATTTCTATAAATGAGACTTCTGGGAAAAAGAGTTTCTGCTGTAAGTTTCCTAATTACTTTCCAGAGAGGGTGTTCTGGTGTGTAAGCCCGTGAGCAATTTACAAGATAG
Organism: Phyllotis vaccarum; assembly: GCA_033318265.1. Taxonomy (NCBI): domain Eukaryota; kingdom Metazoa; phylum Chordata; class Mammalia; order Rodentia; family Cricetidae; genus Phyllotis; species Phyllotis vaccarum. Next base: position 61,488,335 of record JARWLC010000003.1, on the reverse strand, counting down.
CGGGTAGTCTTCCCCGCCCCAACAACTCCAGGAATTCTCCTCCTTTTAGTCATTGCCAATCTGATAAAGGAAACTTGTTATCTTGGGGTTGCTTCATTTACATAACTTTGATTACCAGTGAGACTGGACTCCTTTCCAGCCACTTCCTACACTTCTTCAGTCAAGTTTTAGAGCTAAATTCAGGACCCTGCATGTATTCCTGTTCAATTTTATCTCCTTGGGATGAACCAAGCATTCCTTCCTGTTGAGATAATTTTGGATCTTGATGTTGCAATTTTAACAGATTGGTCTTCCTTCCAGTCTGGGTCTGTTTGCTCAGTTGATAAGCAGCTATCTTTGGTCCCATCCAAGTTGTTGATAGAAAGCTACAGAGATAAAGCCAAGGACAGAATTTCTTGGCTTGCCACTAGAGAATTCTTTGGACTGACACTGTCCCATCTGTTGGTACAATTCCACATCATCATGCTCTAAAATCTCAGAGGTATAAGGAGCCTTTACCTTGGACATGGGGCCTGGGCACAAATTCCAGTTCTGGCTCTTATTAGCTTTGTGAAGTGGTGTCGCCTTCTGTGGAGATATGCTTCAAGCTTCAGTAGGCTTTTTGGCACTGTTTTGGTCCGTAGGAATTCCTTGAGAAGTATTGAAACTATTGTGAGCAGCATGGATGCTCACCACATAAATCCATTTCATGTAGTTAAGCCATCAAAGGCACCCCTTTGGGTTTCCGCATCAACCCCGTCACCACCTATCTGTGTGCCAGCCAACCAGGCACTTGGCCACCCACTTTTGCCTAGAATCAACCCTATTCTCATTGACTGGTCTCATTCCTGACTTAAAATTTTTAGTTTGTTGAGGATATGGCTTAGTTGTTAGAGTGCTAACTCGGCACTGTATAAAGCATGAGTGATGATATACATTGCCAGGACGAGGGTGAAGGCAGGAGCAGATGTTTCAGCTATGTGGGTGACCTGGCTAGGTTTAGGTCAGTTTGATGCAGCTGTGATCACCTGAGAGGAGGGAATGTCAACTGAAGGAAAGCCTGTGAGCCATTTTCTTAATGATGGATGTGGGAGGGCCCAGTCCACTGTGGCTGTGGCTCACACTAGGCTGATGTGTGTGACCATCCCTGGGCTGGTGGTCCTGGGTGTAAGAAAGCAGGCTGAGCATCCAGTAAGCATTGTCCTCCATGGCCTCTGCATCAGCTTCTGCCTCGAGGTTCCTGCTGTGTTTGAGTTCCTGCCCTGCCTTCTTCCTTCAGTGATGAACTACAATGTGGATGTGAACGCACCGAATTAATCTTTTATCCTTTCCTCCCCTCACCTGCTTTGGTCCTGACAGCAATAACAACCCTCACAAAGACAGTGGAGATGGACAGCCTGAGATATATGAGATCCTGCCTCAAAAATAAACATTTCAATGAATCCGGTTTGTTGCCTTTGACCTTCCTGGCACCCTAAAATACCAGAGGTGCTCAGTACCGCTGCCGAGGCTTGTTCATCCTAAGCCCCCTTTCAAATCATGAATGAGAAAGCCTCTGGGAATAGCTCCTCTCTCTCAGGCAGGCAAGGGTCGGGGTGATGGGAGAAAGGTGCAGAAGGAAACAAGAAATGGGAATGGTGGTTCATGCTTGTAATGTTAGCACTAGGGAGGCTGAAATAGGAGATGGTTGTAAGTTCAAATCCAGCCTGGGCTACAAAGTGGAGCCCTGTCAAATGGTTCCATCTCAGGGATATTGTACAAATTCTACTTAGTATATAACAGAAACCCAGAGCCAGACATTGGGGAAAAGCTGGAATCAGAGAGAGGAAACAGACCACAGTCAATTCTCACCCAGCCAATTTCTCAGGCTGAACAGGGTAAATGCTATCGTGGTCCACCGCCTGGCTGGTCGCTTGTACAGAAGGCCTGAATGTCTGCCTACGCCTGCCTTAAATATCTTCTCTACCCAGTTATTTCACTTCTGGGTTCAACTCTGCAACATAATCTTAGGATTAAAGGTGTGAATTACTACTGCTTGGCTGTTAGGCCTTGAACTCACAAGTGATGGGATTAAAGGTGTGAGTCACCACTCTCTGACCCTCCTGGCTTGACTGTGGGTGGTTCTGTCCTTCGATATTCCATGCTTATTTTATTTATTAAATAGGAGATAAAGGTCCTTTTGAGGCCAACAAACAATTTTAAACTATGAGGCGCCATAACAAAATGGTTTCCACAGCCCTGTAAGAGAGACACTACGATTGTCATTCTGTGTCAATAGTATCACCCCAAGTGGTTTTACTCTCTGAGTTCAGTACCGAGGGCAGACATAATTATCCACAGGAAAGAACAGGCGACATTCACTTCCTATAACAGACTGAGAACTAAAGCTTCCTGGTTTAACTGACGTGATGGGACAATCACCTGGGCTCTTGGCTTCTTCCTTTTTAATTCATGTAAATGAATATTTTGCCTAAATGTATGTATGTGCATCCTTGGTGTATACTTGGGTATTGGTTTCTCATATGAGAACAGACGCACACTACCAGCGCCACACTAGAGTTTATTCAGGGGAGTTGCCAGTGAGTCTTTCATGGGGCCTCTCCTTTTAAGACAATGGGTGGGCACACATTACATAGCCACGCCTAGGGGCGTGCCCTCCATATGTTGTATGTTCTGCAGGTGCCATGTTGGATTTACCCCCTGGCCGGTACATGCCGGGAATTCTTATCTTGCCCAGCACCTGTTGGGTTATAGGTCTAGCACATTTAGCATGTGGCTGCTATGCAGGAATCCTTACACTTGGTGCCCACAGAAGCCAAGCAAGAGTGTTGGACCTGGAGCTTGAGTTACGGGTAGGTGTGAGCTGCCATGTGGGTGCTGGGAACTGAACCTGGTCCTCTGAAGAGCAGCTGATGCTTTTAACTGCTGAACCATCTCTCCAGCTCTGTCTTTTAGATCTTTACCACCATACCTGAGGCCACAAATGGTCTGGGATAGCTAGAAGTGCTTGCCTGAAGCAAAATTGTAAATTTGCTCAAATCATGCTATTTTTCTGATTTTGGGGGTTTGGGGAGGTTTTTGTTTGTTTGTTTGTTTGTTTGTTTTTTCTTTTGCTTGCTTGTTTTTGTGATCCAGTTACAGGTGGCAACATCATGTTGCAATATTCAATAACTGGACAGAACCGGTGCTGACAGTCACCTTGTGTACTTAGCAGTACAAGAGGTCCAGAATTCCTTTTTATTGTGTCTGTTCTAGCTCACTGATGGCAATGGCAATAACAAAGGTTGCTCTCCATGAGGGATGGTGTCCCTCCTAAAATTCATGTAGAATTTAATCCCTATGTGTTGTATAAATTTCTGGCTCGGCCTAGCCCCACGGTCTGAACCTGCCCTCTGATGCTTAGCCCCTCAAAAATGACTCAGACACTTATATTAATTGCATGCTGCTTGGCCCTGTGGCTCAGGCATATTGCTAGCTAGCTCTTGAATCTTAATTCCACCCATTTCCATTCATCTGTCTTGCCACGTGGCTCATGGCTTACCTGAATTTCTTTATGTATTGCTCCTTTGGTGGCTGGATGGATCTTGCCTCTTCTGACTCCGCCCTCCTTTCCCTTTATGCTCAGATTTCCCACCTGCTTCTAAGATGTCCTGCCATAGGCCAAAACAGTCCCTTTATTAACCAAGGATAATCACAGCATACAGAAAGATGTCCCACATCACCTGTGGTGTGGGAAGGCTTATGGAAGGTGGCAGAGTCACCAAATGCCTGAAGGATCTGAGTTAGATGTTCCTGACATCGATGTTGCACATTGACCTCCGATTCCCTGCTTCCAGAACTAGGAGAAATAGATTTCTAATGTTTGTAAGCTACTCAGTCTGTGGTATTCTGTCATATCAGCCCAAGCAGACTGTGACCAAGACTAATAATCCTTGTCGAGGTCCTGCTGTGCCCTGGAAAAACTCTATAAGTTGTTGTGCCTGAATTAACTCTTTAGTCCAGAGGCACAGAAGAAAGTGACCTGCCCAAGCCCAACCTCCTTATTTCTCTCCCAGATTATGAAAGTGGCCTCTGATACAGCGAAGCACAGACTGACTCTCTTCTGTACAAAACGCACAGAATGAACAGGGGATGAAGAACATGAATGGCCTGCAGCCCCAGCTAACCGAAGGGGATCGTGTGGACACCTATAGCAGGTGTCTGTGACCAAAAAGCAGGACACATCAACACCAGACCCCAGATCCCAGCCTGGACAGGCCTGTGCTGGCTCCTGAGACCAGATACAGCCCGGACTCAACCCAATCAGTGGGTTCCCAGTACCATCCTCCAGTTGCTATCCTGCGCTGCTTCTCAGGACGATATTTGGAGTCTCTGAACTAGAATTTAAGTAAAATATTTTAATACAAATCATTTCAACCACAGCAAGGCAATTGGCTTCCAATGAAGCTGGCAGGACATGCTTATGAACTCATCCCGATTGACATCTTTCGAGAGGTTCTCGCCAAGTGCAATTGGCTGCTTCGTAATTATGAAAAGATCTGAGCTGTTTCCACTCCACCAGGGTTAGGCCCACTGGTATCTGATTCAGTGTTTACTTCATGAATGAGGTCAGTTCCCAGGACAGCTGGGGCTTAGGAGCGGAGACTGGTCAGTGGACCACAGCCAGGTTGCAATTCAACCCTCGGGTGTTAGCCTTACAGCAGCCAGCTTGTGACTCAGCTGGTTTAGCCACACCCCTGCATGTTTTGGGGGTCTGACTGTATGTGTCTGCTCCCTGGAGGAGACCCCAGCCTGATGCAGCCTCCACATGATAAAGTCACAGCCAAGTTTTTCACCTTGATTCCTTCTACAGCCTGCCTCTTTGGTGTTGCCACACGGTGCTCCTGGCCACCCCCTCAGGAGCTGCAGAACTGCCAGGAAACAGGGTAGGTTTATTTTAGGTTTTTTTTTTCCAGGATAGCACTTCATGGGTGGTATTGCAGTGACTCAGTGTCTTGGAAGCCACTTTCAAAGGTAAAGAAGTCCCACAGGCCAGAGTGCCCTCTGTGCCTGTCCTCCACAGAGACAAGAACTAACACCAAAGCTTAAAAGGTTAGAAATGTACCTTTTAAGAGCACCCATTGGGCCAGGGATGTGGCTCCGTTGATATATCACTTGCCTATCATGCTCGAAACCTGGGATGGAACCCGAGTACCAGTCTTGTATAGTCCCAGCACTCAAAGTGCAGAGCCTGGAAGACCAGAAATTCAGTTGGCTGCACAGTAAATGTGAGGCACCCTGGGATACGCAGGACCTTGTCTAAATAAAGCAGTCCTGGAAGAGACACAGACAAGGTTCAGACTTCTCCTCCTCCCTCCCTCCCTCCCTCCCTCCCTCCCTCCCTCCCTCTCTCTCTCTCTCTCTCTCTCTCTCTCTCTCTCTCTCTCTCTCTCTCTCTCTCTCTCGGCAGGGTCTACTTTGTAGTCCTGGCTGGCAGATATCTGCTTTCTGAGAGCTAGGATTAAAGGTGTGTGCCACCATGCTTGGCCCCAGATTCCTTCAAATTCATTTTTTAAAGAACCCGTTTTCCTGTGACAGCATTAATCCATTCATGAACACTCTTGAAAGCCCCACTGGATGTGGTGAAACTCCTGTAACCCTCGAACTTAGGAGGTTGAAGCAAGAGGATTGTGCATTTAAGGTCAGCCTGGGCTTCCTAGCAAGAACCTATCTCTAAACTTGGGAGTACCCCCCACACACACCCTCCAACACCTCAGCGCTGGAGACCAAATTTCCAATGCATGATTTTGGTGGGTGTGTCTCAAACTCTTAAGCCTTCACTCTTTCAACTCCATGGCTATTGCCCATTGCCTTCCTGCCTATGGCAACGCATTCGGCCCTGCTGAAGCTTACATGCCCCAAACACACACAAACACCCTTCTGTCAGGACCCTGGACATGCTGTTTCCTTGCCTTGCAGTACCTTGAGGGGGTTACCCATTCAGCTCATATCTTCTCTTCAGCTTTTAGGAGGATGTTCCCTCACCAGAGTCCCAGAGAACTTCCTTTTAGCTTTGATCACAATTTTGAATAACACATTATTTTTCCATTCCTCCTCTGTATCTCCACTCTCTGCTTCATGCCAGCTCTGCATAGACAGGGAGTTCCTTCCTACCATCTACTTCACAGTTCAGTGCCTGGCACAACAGCTCCACTCACCAGGCACTGGCCTAGACTCTGAGCACTTCTGCAAGACGTTTTTCAACAGTTGAGAAATCTGTTCTACTTCAAAGAACCAAGTTGGTTCATTCAAGGCAGTCTTGTGTCTTCTGATTTCTCAGAGATTTGCAGAGTGGGGAAGGACTGTGTCAGGGTGCCACTGCCTTCACCTCACTGCTGGTTTTGTGTGGGACTGTTTTCCCAACAGATGTGGGACCATCAGGGGAAACAGGGTGTCCTGCCCCTCTCTCAGCCCATTAATCCTGCCCCAGGGAGAAAACACATCTGTGATGCTGTGCCCGCTCTTCGACTCCTTAACAGTGTGGCTGAGCTGGCAACCAGGTCTGCAGTTTGCAAAGCCCTACCTGGCCTTTCATTGAGGACTGGCAAATTTACCTCCACACAAGCTTCTGGAAAAGAGCCAGCCACCCTACAGCCAGAGCCTGCCCAGAGATGTCCTCTTCTCTAGTTACCTGAAGCCCCTAACTGTACCAGCCCTAGGCCCTTATCCCCTTTTACCAACCCGCAGCTTTAAGCAGCTCAGGTACCCAAAACCTTAACCTGTGAAGGTACAGAGGAGGCTCTTCCAACAAAAGCCAACTAGCTTTCATTTGAAAAAAAGTCTTTGAGAGTTTTGGATGACCCCAAAGTAACCTCTTAATTTCTGTTTTGAAGGGAAAATATTTCCAGATCTGAGTGGCTGCAGGGCCAGACTCAGCATCTATGAATCCTTCATTATGTGACCTTAGCCGCATCTGCTAAGCTGCTGCCCAGGCATGATTGCAGAAACGAACTTGAAGCAAAGACTTTGAAAAAAAAAAAAAAAAAAAAAAATCAAGAGGTCTGAAATTTGCCCCATCAAGTCTTTTGAAACCAAACTGTCCACATTTTTAAGGGTTTGAGGTCATAGCATTCCCAAGTAAGACTACATTTTGAAAAACAATGGTTGTTTGTGTGTGTGTGTGCTGGAATGTGAGAGGTTTAGCATAGTTCTTAGGAAACCAACTCTCAAACTCGAAATTTGAGATGCGTGGACAGAATGAGCCACGAGGCTGTGCTTGTCCCAGTGAACTCATATGATGTTGAGACTGCCTGGAATTGTCTGGAAGTTAAATGTTAGCCTCTGAAAAGGGCCTGTCCTCAGAGAGCCAGCTGCTGTTATTCTAAGGGCACTGCAAGCAGCATTCTATTTAAAGTCCTCACACCTGGTTCTTGAATGTTTCTTGTTTTCCGGTGGGTGCTCTGGAGCCCTGGGCTTCTACTGGCATCAACCCCCTTTCTGTGTCCAGGCAGCTTCACTCTGCATTCTGACTGGCAAGAAAAAACCATTTATATACATGATCTTACTATTACATAGCATATATACATATCATATCATATATATGTAACAGTAGGGTCAGAGTCTTTTGACTCTATTTGCTGGTCTCAGGTAAAGACTAGGTGACCCTACAAAGGGGTGCTGGGGTTGGGGACAGAGGGACTGGGAAACTAGATGAAAGGTGTCCCTATTGTCACACCAAGGAGAAAGCTATAAACACTCACCCGGTGATCCGAATCCCATGTTGCCTATCTAAATAAACACAGGCCTATAACCTTCAATGGCCTCTGGAGAAGCAGGTCTCGAGAAAGGAAGGAAACCTGAGATGTCTCTGCAAATAAAGGCCCTCGCCCTCAAACCTGGAGGTCAGAGGTCAATTTCCAGGACCCACAGAGTAGAGGAGAATGGATTTCCACAAGTTGTCTTCTGACCTCCACACACATGCATACACACATATATGTACATGCGCACACACACACACACATATGCACACACACACAATACGTGTTGGGTTTTTTTTTTTTTAAGCTTGAAAAAGGAGAGAGGAAACTTCAAGAAATCAATTAAAGATAGGCGGGGGTTGTGTGTGAGGGACCTGTGAACCTGGCACTGAAAAAATGAAAACAGGAGGTCAAGGAGGTCAAGGTCACCCAAGGCTGTTACAGAAGACCCTGTCTAAATGGAACAAAGTTGGGGAGGGGGAGGGAGAGAAGGAGAGACAAGATGGGAGACTCAGAGTCCTCTGGCCTAAGTTAGAGTCAGAAGTGCTAAAGGACTCTGGCTCAGCGTCTCAAATCTTCCCAAGTTTTTCCAGGTCTCTCTTCTAACCTCAGAGACTCCCCCTGCTCTGCCTCCCTCTCCCTGTCCAGCCTCTCTTCCTTGGGCCCTCAGAAGAGCAAGAGTGAACGACACAGCAGGGCCACCAGGTGCGTGGACTGGCTTTGGTGCCCAGCCCTAAACAAGACTGTGGCTGTGGGCTGTGCTTGGGGCTCTTCATGGTGGTCTCGCAGAGACATTCCAGAGATTTTTCACGTGGAAGCAGATATTTCCTTTGTGAGTTTCTAGACTAAATAACACTCCCTGTGTCTAAGGATTGGTGTGCGCTGCTGACCTGGCCCTGTGCTCTGCCTGTGGGAGGAGAGGGGAGCCCTCAGCTGCCCACAGACCTGGAGGCTGAGAGGAAGAGGTCAAAAAATGATGTCCTTATTAGAACATCTGTGCTGTTCCAGGTCCCCTTCAAACACTGGAAAAGTTTGTTGGCAGGCCTTGGGGACAAAATGGGGACTGTTCTAAGAAAATGTACCCAGCCCACTATCTCCATCATCCACTTTTACTCATCTCTGTAGGGAACACACTTAAAGTTCACTTTTTGAGGAGAGAAGGGGTCTATGTATCCCAGGCTGACCTCCAACGATATGTGGCCAAGGTTGACCCTGAACTTCTGGATCTCCTTCCTCTATGACGTCCCAAGTGCTGGTGTTACAGGCATATACCATCACGCAAGATTGACATGATGTTGTGCTAAGGGTGGAGCCTGGGGATGCACTCTACCAACTGGGCCCTGCAGCACTTAGTTCCAGGGTTACAGGCACACAGAGCAGACAGTAGCAGTTTTGATGACCCATTCTGCACATGGCCTCCTGGCCATCAACATCCTGCACCTGCTGGAACGTTCCTTGCCCATGAAACCAGGTAGCCACAGTTACCACCTGAAGTCTCTGTGGCACATTAGAGTTGCACAATCCATGAATATTGCAAGAATCCTAATTGGGGTCTTATAATGAAAACCCAGAGCCAGATATTGGGTAAAAGCTGAAAGACCAGAGAGATAGAGGAACAATCCACTTCTCACCCAGCTAACTCATCAGGCCTGTCTCCACAAATCCAGGGAGTACAAGTGAAGGGCTGAACACATGGCTCCACCAGCCTTATTTCTTTCCCCATTTAGCCATATCACTTCCTGGTTCAACTTTCCTAGTGCTGGGATTAAGGGCATGTGTGTGTGTTTCCCACATACTGGGAGCATTAGCATGAGATCCCAAGCATTAGGATTGAAAATGTGTGCCACCACTGACTGGCTCTCTTTGGCTTTGAACTCATAGAGATCCAAATGGTTCTCTGCCTCCCAAGCGCTGGTATTCAAGGTATTCAAGGTCACCATGCCTTGACCTCTGTGGCTAACACTGTGGCTGGCTCTGTCCTCTGATCCTCAGGCAGACTTTACTAAATCCACAGTATATCACCACACATGAATAACAAACACACTTCTGCTTGTATTGTGTCCTACAGTAGGAAATTTCAATGACCAATAAGTTTTGTGAGCTGAGGCTCCATCCAACCAACCCTGGCCACTCCCAGTCTGCCCAGTCTGTTATCACCATTGTGTCTTTTTCCAGAAAGTCAGAGTAGGGATTAGACAGTGCCTAGCCTTTCCAGGCTGGCTTCTGCCACTAGCAATGTGAGTCTATGTCTTCTTTACCCCTCCTCTCTCTTCTTCAGACAGGGTCTTGCTATGTAGCCTTGGCTGACCTAGAACTCACTATGTAGAACAGGCTGGCCCTGAAATCACAAAGATCTGCCTGTCTCTGCCTTCCAACTTCTGGGGTCAAAGGTGTGTCCCATCACATCTGGCTTTCTCCTCATCTTTTCATGGCTGGACCTCTCACTTTGCTATGGCAATGCGTAATAATTCCATTGTCTAGATGGAGTAATTTTTATATATTTTTAAGAAGCCAGATTTTTTTTATTTTCTTTCTTTCTTTTAGTTTATTAGCCCCTAAGAGGGGCAATGATCTTAAAGTAAAACCAAAAACAAAATATTCCAAGAAGTTGGATTTTTATTGAGTTTCATAATGTATTAATAATACTTTTATTATAAATAAAATAATATTTGATATTAAATATTTGAAATGCTGTTGTAAGAAGAGCTGCAATAAAATAAAAACAATATTTGGCTTAAATACAATAACTTTTAAATGGCATTTTCAAATTTATGCTATGAGGATGTGTTTGAGTGTATGTATGGGCACCACAAGCCACAGTGCACATGTGGAAGTCAGAGGTCACCTTCTAGGTCAGTTTTCTCTTTCCACACCACATGAATCCTGAAGACTGAGCTATGGTTTTCAGGCTGGGCAATAGCACCTTTACCTGCTCAGTTATCTCCCTGGCTCAGAACATGCCAATACCCTCGATATGAAGGCTGTTATCAGTAGAGTGGAGAATCGTAGCATATAGCTGAGTTGTAGGTGAGTTTGCCTTACACTGGGAAGCTGAGCTTCCTGCTTCCCTCCCTCCTCTCATTTTTATGTTATTTTTATTTGTTGGTTGTTGTTGGGAGGTGAAGTTATATACTTGGAAGTCAGAGGACAATGAGGTGCCCTTGGTTCTTATCTGCATGCAGGTCCTCCGCCCACTCAGGCATCTTAAAACCAGTGCAAAGCCAGAAGAGCTGTCTTCAAATGCAGTGGCTCACACACATAATTCCAGCACTTAGGAGGCAGGTGGATGTCTGTTTGAGGCCAGCCTAAGTGACAAAATAAAACTCTCAAAATCAAAAATAGTAACTTCCAAAAAGAAAAAAAAATGTTTAGAAAAGTCTGCATAGAATAACTGAAATTAGAGTTCAGTTTCCATGAAATGGGAGTTGGCACCAAAGAGACCTCAAGTATTCAGCAGGTATTTCCAGAGACTGTCCTGATGACATGCCTAATCTTGCACACCTCACCCTATCCCTGTGATTGCTAAATACTATCTGGATTTCTGGAGTGGAGGCTGAAATCCCACCACAACAATGCCCAAATGCAACCGTAAAGTTCACAAACATGTCTGCACAGAGGCTCCACAAGAAAGGAATACAGTCCTCAGAAGAGAGCCCCGCCTGCTGGTGTTCAGGGCATCCCACGGGGGGGGGGGGGGGGGGGGGATCCACAGGCATCATTCCTGAGAACTCCTTAATACTCATTGATAAAGACAGGGAAGGTGGTAATGATGATGAGAAAGGGTGCCCAGGGAGCATCTGATGAACCGGAGGAGGCTGGGGAGATGGCTCAATGTGTAAAGCTTTTGCCGCATAACCATGAGACCTGAGTTTGATCTCCTAGGACCCACGTGGAAAAGCTAAGCACCATGTATCTGTAACTGCGGCACTGGGGAGGCAGAAACTGGAGTCTACAAAGACTTGCAGGCCAGTTGATGAATCGTGAGCTCCAAGTTCAGTGGGAGATTCTGCCTCAAAAAATAAGACAAAGGGAGATGGAAGAAGGGCCTGATACTGACTCTGGCTTCCACACTCACATGGACACATATAAACATGCACGCACATACAAGTGCACACACAATTACATATACACAAAAATTAAGGTGGGTGATGATTGAGGAAGACACAGATGTTAACCTCTGGCCTCCACACATATGCTTCCCCTAAAATAAACAAATGAATAAATGGGCTGGAGGAGCCTCTTTTGCCTGTTTCTATCTTGACTGTGGGTACAATATTTGGAACAACAGCATCCATGTATGACCATGAGGTAAACCTAAAGCCACCAATAGTCTAGTGCACAAAGACTGCCTGCCACCTGCCACCCTTCTCTCCCCAGCTATAACTCTGCAGGGCTTGGGAAACACCTGGAACCCCAACAAGCCAAAGGGGACACGCTGTGCCATTAAAACTAACTGCTGGCCTCCTGCCCTCAACAAGTATAAACAAAACAAGATGTTAAAAAGTAACCGCTCCGGTTTTAATTCCCGCCAGGGTCCTGAGGCAGGGAGCAAGTCAACAGAGGCCAGTGACTTTCCAATGCAGAGCTGGCAGAGGTGTCTGTGCCCAGTGACTGCCCATGGGCGGCAAGGCTAAGAGGGAGACCCTGGGATGCTATAGTACTTCCCCTCCTGCCCTGGTCCTGCAGAAGACCATTGACCAATGTGATGTGGCAGCATACCAAGATCACAGAAAGGCCAGAAAGCTGATGTTGGCTTTAAGAGTCCTAAAGTCAGAGAAAAGATGGGCAGCCGCACTGGGCTCCGGCCCACAGGGATTTGCAGGGGGAAGCAGTACGGTGGGGATGACAAAAGATGCAGGAGTGTTTTCTGTGGGCCTTGACCCAAGCAGCCCACCAGGGTAAAGGGCTAAACCAAGGAAGCCTAGGAGCCTGGGGGGTGGGGGGAGAAGTGGGCAGAAAGTGTGAGCAAAGCCGGTTCCTGGGGATGGATGCTGGGCAGCCCATGCTGTTCTTGCAGAGGACCAGGGTTTAGTTCCCAGAGCCTACAAGGCAGTTCATAACTGCCTGTAATTCTAGCCTCAGGAGATTCCTTACCCTCTTCTGGCCTCTGGGAGCATTGCATGCATTATGCACAGACATCTGTGTAAGCAAAGCACCCATATAATTAAATACTTTTTTTTTCATGATAAAGAAAAGAAATCAGACTATTCTCTGAGTGTGGGCTAGCCGCTTTCCAATTAGCTCGGTGCTATCCATACATTTGTGCCATATGACATTTGTGTTTTTTAAACAGAACCTGATTCCTTCCCAGGTTCACCTTTCCCAGGCTGAAGAATTCTGCAGGTTCATAGCAAAGTACTGTGTGGCATTTGGGGCTAAAAAAAATATGCTAAGGAGCTAGAGAATAACTGATATGGTTGTTGTTTGTTTAGGTTTGCCTGGTCTTGTATAACCCAGGCTAGCCCTTGAACTACATGTCTGTGATTGTAGGTTTGTGCCACCACCCCAGCACACACCTATCCTGGGCTCCTTCTGACATATTCTATACCTTCATGCTGTTTTGGTTTGGTTTTTTTCCCTGTGTAGCTTTGGCTGGTCGGAACTCTCTTTGTAGCCCAACCCCTATCCTCCTGCCTCAGTCTACTCAGTGTTGGGATTACAGTACCAACCACATCTGACTAGGATTCCTTTTTAAATATGAATGAAAGCCTTTCCTTCCAGGTCATTCCCCATCCTGAAAGAATCCAGCTGGAAGCAGAGGCTTGGCTCCCAGTGAGCCTCACTGTCCCAGGCAAGTGGGAGCTGACTGGTCTGCACTAAACACTGTGTTAACCACCACCAGGGCAGGAGGGCTGCTGGTCATCTGTCTGCCAGATTCTAGGAATATTGCGGGGTTTCCTAGCCCGTGGGAAGCAGAGCCAGCCTGTGCCTGGAGGCTGAGAGGAGGGAAGTTGGGCAACGCTTCTCCCTCCCACTGCCCACACAGCTCAGGGCTCTGGCTTCCCAAGTTCCCCAGATCCTTGTGCCAAGGCCTGGGGTATTTATAGTGCTGGCACATGCCAGGGGAGCCAATGGAACAGCTGTTTTCTGATATGGGAAAAGAGAGCTGTTTCTACTGAGAACTGTACAAAAATGAGCCGGAAGATGATGTCTGTTACCCAGCGCTGGTCACACTGGGGAGAGGGCTTCAAATCCTCTAGTGATAGCCTTACTGCCTAGACAGTTCATTCAGCTGGTGCCCCTCAGTGCCAGGTGCTGAGTGGGTCCTGGGGCCAGTGGGATAAGACCTAGTTCCTTACAGCGGCCATGGGGAACAACGTCATGGAAACCATGAGTGACCTTCCAATACTTCCATTGCTGCAGGGTGAATGAGAGGAAAATTAACACAAAAGAGTCACTGTGAGGGAGGCAGCTGCTCCTGGAGGTGATGGTGAGGTGTCAGGGGGAGGGAAGGAGATATTGGGGTGACCTCTAGACTAGCCAAAGCTTTTTAGGACAGACAGGAGGGGTCCATGTAAGAAGGACAGATGGAATGGAGATTATGAGGCCTCCTGTGAACCTACCCATCACCTCCTGGGGATCATAAAGGTAGGATGTGTCTCTTCTTGGTGATAAAGGATGGATGCCTCTGCCTGGTGCCTGGTGGCATCATCTACTACATGTGAAGTTGGTACAGCCAATCCAGCTGCCTCTCAGAGAGTTGGAAACAACACATACACACACACACACACACACACACACACACACACACACACACACACACACACAAAACTACATTGATTAGAACAAGAATTAGGGTCAGGGTTGAGGTCAAATGTCAAGGGCTAACCATGTAGATGGAGCTTGGAGGGGATGAGATGTAAACTCTACATTGCAGACGACATGTGATCCAGAACCTTCCATTCTGCAGCACACATCCGTGCATGAATACACCGACACTTCCCACACACTCAAACATACCAGATATATATACACAGATGTGTGTGTGTGAGAGAGAGGGGGGGGGGTCTCTTCCCTTCACACACCTGGTGAAGCAATCGGTTCCCACCTTTCTACCTCACCTTCCTCAGCTTCCCATCACCCCACCAAGATCCTTTAGTTTTCCCAAATACTGTTCCTTAAGTCACGAAGTCCTGTGGATGGTGTATGATCCTCAAATGGAGAAACTTGGTCACTAGCCACCCTCCTCTGTGTGGTACCAATGCAGAGTAAGCCCCGTTTGTATTGGGTTGAAGGCCTTAACCACTGTCTCTACCTAACAGCTAACAGAGAGAAAAAAACCCACAAAAAGTCTGATTTGTTTCATGCCCCAGTGTCAGGAGGACAGCTTACAGCAGCCTGATTGAAAGCGGTTTCTAGCCACTTCGGGTTTTTGTCTCACATAGCCCCAGCTGGCCTCAAACTTGCTATGTAGCTGAGGATAACTTGGAACTCCTAATTTCCTGCCTTTGCCTGCTAGGATTCCAGGCATAAGCCACCATGCCTGAATCACTGAGAGTTTCTTCAGCACTGCAGAGTGAAGGGACCTATGCTCTCCGAGGGGTGGGGCGAGAGGGGCTGGTTTTAGACATAAATGGAAGTGGAAGCTCTTGCCAAACTCAAAAAATGGATCGTTTGATCAAAGAAAAGCCAACTCTACCCCCCACACACACCCCCACAAGATCACCTGGCTCTGTGGTAGGATGGGTGAGGGATGGTGGCTGGCTTTCTGGTAGTGGAACTGTGAGGCTCTCCAGTTGAAGGTGTGCCTAACCTCTTCCTTGAGCCTATGAAATTCAGAGGCCAGGACACCAATAAAGGAGGGTTGTGGCGCCCTCTGGTGAGAGTAGAGACCAAATGCAACCCATCAGGCATCCCTCTGAGAGATGGCCCTTGTCCCACCAGGGGAAGTACAAGGTTCATAGTTCCTAATGTGGCCCAGAGCTCACACCTTCCAGCCATGCAGAATATGGAGCTGATGGTGTCCACTTAGACATGATACAGATTCCATCCAAGGGGAGGGGGAGTATCCATCCTAGGAAGAGATGAACACACCCTAGAAGGACCGAGGAAAGTCGGGTTGCTAAAGGCCTCTTGTTCCCAGGAACCAACCACAGTCTCAGGGAAAAGTCTCTGCCTGTGTCCTACCCAGACATTATCAAGGGAGCCATGAGTTTTCCTACCGGGCCACATCTGCACAGACCTAGTGGAGCTTCTGAGTTGAACCTTCAATTCTGTACATTCACAATAAGAGCACTTAGGTCATTTAGGTAGGGATGACAGAATGGTCCCCAGAAGACTAAGTTCTGAATACTTGAGGGTGTGGCTTCTGCACACCAACACCAGGGCTTTCCCAGGGCTCAGAAGAAATGTGCATGAAAGGCCAAAAGAGGGATACGGTCCTTTCCTGACCCAGGATGATGTCTATGGGAAGTCACTGGGAGTTCTGCACACATCCCAGGTGCTTCTGAAATCTCTCCAGACTCAGATTTGTATGCCTTTCCAAATCTTTGAGAGTCAGTCTCCACCAATGACCCTTGTCACTGCAGAGCCTTGGTATGGAGTGTTCCTAATGGGAACTGAGAGTCCCTGGAGATCTGCTATGTGCATTGTGCAGGTGATGGATTCCATCCCCCTGGTGGGCAGTCTGAGATTTCTGAAGGGGTCGACTCTTGCTGCAAGGATTAGGCTAGACAGCCCACAGTATACCCTGATGTTCACACCTGGGGAAAGCCATCACTTCATCCCCTGAAGAGAGTGTGAACAGCCATACGACAGCTCTGTGAAGGCCCAATGAGGATCCTGAGAAATCACAAGATTCTGCTCGGGCATCATTGACTTACTAGAGAAAACCCATAAGGTGAGTTTATTGCAGAAATATTCACTTGCAATATATTATATAAAGGATTAATATTTATTGAGGGGTATATACGATACAAATTGAACATTAAGACAATTCTTGAAGAGAGGAACTGTCCCACCCCAGGGTGCTGGTCTGCTCTCTGAGAATGGTGGAACAAAACAGGACCTGAATTTGGTGTTCCCGGGTCCCAATCGAATCTGACCACGCCACAGTCCTGATTCTCAGGAGCTACTGAAGTTTCCATAAATAATGCCTGAATCCCACTACATGAATCTGTGTATTCAACACACCAAATTTTGGAGATTATTTTTCTTGAAGATTAAAAACACCAGCAATTAAACTTGAAAATGTCTGTGATGGTTAAACCATCACCTTGGAAAGAAACCTCTGGGAAGAATTGTAAGGGGGTGTGTAGGCTGTATTAGTCGCCAGGCTTTCCTGGCTTGATGACTGTAACCTTCAAACTGTGAGCTGACATATCCCTTCTTCCTTAAGCTGCATTTGTCAAGCACTTTGTCACATCAATGAGAAAAGTGTCTAATATCAAATCCCTTTAGGATTCCTAAAAAAGATGAAAGGAGTCCTAGGGACTTCGTGAACATGGAGAGCCATGAGCAAACATCTACTCACTCCTAGGCCAGTCAACCAATGAGTTTCCTGGGCTTACTTAAAGGACCATGGGGGCGGGTGTTACTGAATGGCCCTCAGATAACCACAAAAGAAGCTCTCGCCACACAGGATGATGACTTCCCCATAGCTGCATGGATGATGTTTCTCCTCCAGTAACCTTCCATTGTAGGGAATTGTGTTGTTTCATGGTAAATAATTGTTCCACCCACTGGTTTAATAAAAAGCGCTGATTGGCCAAAGGCAGGCAGGAAGTGTGGGTGGGGCTACCAGGCTAAGAAAAACTCTGAGAACAGGAAGCACAGAGCAGAATGCCAGGGAGAAGCCAGAAGAAGCAGAGGACAACTATGTGAGAAAAGGTACTGAGCCCCATGGCTGAACAGGATGAGTCATGGGTTAGATGAAGGGTACAGAGTTAGCAAGTTATATGCCTGGGCCTTAGGCCGATCAGCCTAAAACAATTGTAAACATCTGTGTGTCTCTATGGGTCTGTGGGTCTAAACCTTGAGGTTAGGCCCAAAAGTCTGGGCGAGAAACCTCTTACTACATTCCACCATCTAGATATGCTACCACCTTCAAAGATAAATTGAAACTGGGGCAGATGACGTGGAGCTGGGAAGGCCTGGCATCTCCGGTAACAGTCTAATGATCCCCTCTCCTTTATTAAAGAAAGTGCATAGGCTCTACCTGGTTGAGGGTCTCTTGCAGGTGAGCCAGCTACACTGGTTAAGATGAGAACAGCTGTTATGATCGGGGAAACACAGCACCCCACAATGCTGAGGGTGTCAGCCTGCCACCCCCAAGTATACACTTGGATAAGGACAGATGTGAAGACATATGGAGGTTCTGGAACCAGCTTGAACCAGCTTATTTTCCTTACTGGAGCCTCTACCCTTCATCCTGAGATTCCAAGCTCCACCACACTCACATTTACTAATTGTATGTGTGCATGCGTATGTGCACACCAGTCCGAGGACAGTTGTAAAAGTCAGTTCTCTGGGCTGGAGAGATGGCTCAGTGGTTAAAAGCACTGACTGCTCTTTCAGAGGACCCAGGTTCAATTCTCAGCACCTCATAACTGTGGCAGCTCATAACTGTGTGTAACTTCTGTTCCAGGAGAACCGACACCTGTGGCAAAACACCAATGCATATATAGTTAAAAAAAATTAAAGTCCATTCCCTCATTTTACCATGGAGGCCTGGGAAACAAACTCAGATCATCAGGCTTGGTGGCGAGCACCCTTACCTGTGAGCCATCTCCATTCTCAGGCTTGGTGGAGAGCATCGTTACCCGTGAGCTGTCTCCACAGCCTCTATTCACTGTTTTCGTCTTACTTTTGCAGACCACAATTTTTTTTCAGAGTTAATAATTCACATGCCATAAAAATCTCCCTATTAAAGGACTAACAGTCTACTAACTTACCATGTCCAAGTTAGATTGTTTTCAAGTTTATGATACTGTTAAATAAATCCAAATTTGGTAGAAACCACTCATTGAACTTTGGATTCTGGTCTTTTCCCAGGTGATGACATATGATAGTCTTCCTCAGGGTGCTGATGAGGCTTCAGACTGGCTGCAGCTCCTCCAGAGTATGCCACTGACTCTCACAGCCACGTCGCCAAGCTGCGTTTGATGTGAAGGGCCTTTTTACTTCAGAGGTTTTCACATAGATGGGTTTCTCGGACAAAACCTGAAGGAGTTCCGGTACACAGAGCTAAGCAACCCTGAGACCGTCCATTTTAGAGCATCTTCATCACCTCAAAGAGAGATTTGCAGCTTTACTCAGCTCCGATCCTTCCCTCTGTTCATCTGAGAAACCATTAATTCATACTTTCTAGGATCCGCCCACTCTTCACACTTCATGTGATGCAATCTTACTTTATGGTGTCGGTCCCTGTCAGCTTTAACTACCACATCTGGCCGTTTCGTTGCTTTTTCACAGCATCAGAGAAAAAACCAGGACAGTATCTTTTGTGCTTGGTCCTCTCCTGTGGTGATATATATTTAATAAAATTAATCTGGGCTATCAGAGTCAACCACAGAGCCAAGCCAGGTCAGGGAGTGGGGGGCTCACATGTTTAATCCTAGCGTTAGGAAGTTAAGAGAGCTGGTCAGAGCAAGAGAAGAGGCTTTTCCAGCTTTCTCAGAGACTTTCCTTCCTTTCAGCTGAGGGCAGAGAGGCTTGCAGTTGAAGGATTCCTGGAGACAGGCCTGAGGAGCAGCTGGGTGAGAAGTGGCTGTGGCTTGTTTCTCTATCTCTCTGATATTCCAGCTTTCCCCCAACATCTGGCTCTAGGTTCTCGTTATACACCACCTAGAGTTTGGGCTATACACCCCACAATGCTCTTAAATGTCAATTCCTGCTGTACCCTGTGTCCACGCTTCCTCTTTTAGAGTTGGGTCAGTGTCCACTGTATAGATAGAATTCATTAGCTTATTACTTTACTTGATGATGGACATTGAGGTTGTCACCACTCTGTGGCTATTATATGAATAATGTCACTGTGAACACCTGTGTACAGAGTTTCCCTTTGATGCATGCCTAGGAGTGTGATTCTGGTATGCTAACCCTGTGTTTAACTTTTGGAGGAACTGCCAGGCTCTTGGCACTCTGTTCACTCTTCCAGGGCCCTAAGAATTGGTCAGCCACATTGGACAAATAACATTATTACCAGATCTTTCCAGGAAGAACCTAAACAGCCCTAGTAAAATGTCAGTTTTAGCTGGGAGGCAGCAGAGCAGCTACACAAAGGTTTGGAAGGCACCAAAGAGAGGCTGAAGGGAAATTCTGAGGTACCGTCACTTCCCATGAGTGGGTCACTGAGCCCCACTCCAAGCAAGGGTATCAGTGTTGACTGCTATAAGAACAACTAGACCATTTAAATCAGTGCCAGACCTGGCTTAACATGTACAAGACTCAGAGTTTCATCCCCAGGGCTGAATTTTAAAAAAAATAAATTTAACACTCAGTGCTCGGGAGGGTGAGTCAGGAAGATGAAGGGTCTGAGACCAGCCTGAGCTACATATCCTGTCTCCAAGTCAAACGCAGCAACACTGATGACTAAACTTGACCACATCTGGAAACAACTAAAACCCAAGCAGCTGGGCACACCTGTGAGTGACTTTATTTATTGGATCATTAGAGGTAAGAGATTCACCCTAAGTCTTGACCACACCTCTAGTGGCTGCCCACATTAAAAGAAGGAAGTTTTGCCTTTTGCCTCCTTGCCCTCACTCTCACTGAGTCCAGCTATCCTGCTGCTGAGGCATTCTTTTGCTGGCAATAGAACCTACTACTTCAGGATTCCACCATGATGACCAGGTGAGACACTCAGCCTTGTGGACTTTCCATCAGGAGACAGCCATGGCTGGACTAGCCAGACCACAGCCCTGTAAGTCACTCTAATAAATCACTTATAAATAGAACATTTTTATTCCCCCCAGTTCTGTTCCTCTGGAGAACCCTGACTAATACAAACTCCCATGTATCAGCTTCATGTATCACTTGTCAGTGTAACAGGCGTGACAGGCCAGAAGGGTGAGTGGACTCAGCTGGGCTCTGGGCCAGGCCTCAGCCAAACAGAGGGATCTGTTGGATGAAGAAGCTCTCATTTGAAGGCTGTGTAAGAACTCACCTCTATTCTGATCTGCACAGAACACACACACCTTCTTGCAGCTGTAGGACTGGGGTCCCCCTTTCCCAGCTGGGTGTCAGCAAGGGTCACCCTTAGCAACTGACAGACCTCACTCCTTCATCTTTAACACCCCAGTTTCCAAGGCAGCAAGATTACCTCAAGTCCTCCTTTTGCACAAATTCTATTTAGTATTTTAATTAAAAAAAAAAAAAAAAAACAACCCAGAGCAAAATATTGGGGAAAAGTTGAAATACCAGAGAGACAGGGATTGAAGCACAGTCAATTCTCACCCAGCATGTTCCTCAGGAACACCACCACACACACACACACACACCACACATACACCCCACACACACCACACCACACACACCACACACACACCACACCACACACACACACCACACCACACCACACACATACACACCACACCACACACACACCACACACATACACACATATACACAAATGTATTTAAATCCTCTGAAGTTGCCACTTTCAAGTGTACAACTCAGTGGGTTTATAGCCATTATTGTTACTAAAGTCCTGGACATTTTTATCACGCAAGAAAAGAGCCCCATGTCATTGGCAGTCATTACCCAGACCCTAGCAACTGCCCATCTGCTGTCTGTCTCTGTGGATCTGCCTGTTCCAGACACTTCATATAAACAGAGTCACCCAGCCAATAGGTCAAAGCAGACCTCCTCACGGCACTGGGTCTATAATGGTGCCTTCATGCACACAGACAGGCCAGGTGGGGCTGCCCTGCAGAAACCGCTTTCCCACCAGAAGCTCAGAAGTCTGCTTTTCATCAGATCTGCTTTAATAGTCTTCCAAATAAATTGTGACATTAAAGTCCAGTTACCTGTGGCTAGAGCTGGTTGGACTTTGGGGATGATGGGAACCACAGAGTTGGTGATGTTGAGAGGTTATGCCCTGACTGCCCAGAGAGGCCAACCTGGCCCTCAGAAGAGTTGGTATGGCCTCCACTCACTGTGGAGAAGAACAGTACTACACAATTTAAGAGCTTTCACCAAAAATTCCCTTACAAATCGGTGGCTGACATTGCCACCTCCCATCTGGCACTCGTGAGCTGGGTAGACTAGAGAAGGTGGTTCTCTGGGACTCCTTGGTGGCTGCTACTCACACACAAGCCCTATGTCTAGTCCTGGCTCCTTCAGCTGGGTGGCTGGCTCCTATTCCCTTTTTGTCCCGTTATATAAATCCCAGTGAGACTTCCTGCTTTTTCTTGGGACTGACAGTGACTGCTGACCATGAATCCTAGGGTTATTCCCTCTGTGTGAACATTCCTCCCAAGACAACAGCCAACGCCTGCCTCTTCACTGGAAACATTGGGGTTTGGACTCAGCCCTATGACCTGAGAACTTCTCAGTCTCAGGCAAATCAGTATGTTTGGGCACATGGCCTCTCACATCATGCCCTTCTCCTTCATCTGGAACACACTCACATGCACACACGCGTGCACACACATGCACCTACTCACACACTCACGCACCACCATAAAATGTAAACCCTAAAGCAAGGTTTGGCTGAACTGGGGTTCTCGTCTTCTGGCTGACCTCTCTGTGGGCAGCCTCTGAAACTACTGGCAACACCTTCGCCAGTTTCCTCCCGGTGTGAGAGGAACACTGTACTCCAATCACAGTGACTTCCAGGGCCCGGTGGGTGGACACAGGGGCCGGGTACTGGAAGACACTGAACACAATGTGACTGAGCCCAGTCCATGGCAGCGGCTAATGCCTGTCTTCCAGATGGCCCTGCGAGCCTCTGGTTATGATTAGGTGACAGACAGCACTCGGAACCCAGCAAGTTGATGATGAAAGCTGTGAAGAGAACATTGTTATATGATTTTTCATAGTTTCCCAAGTAAATGTTCCACTCACTGCCGCTTGGATTACGAAGGCCTTGGAAGTGAGCACAGAGATCTGTTCCCAAACAGATGCCTCGTTTCCCCTCTGTCACCTAGGCACTCAGGATTGTTGTCAGATTGTTTTCCTGGGTCCGCCCATCCTCTGGGCTCAGAACATTCCCTCCGAGTGACCTCCTGGCATCTCCTCAGCCAGGCTTGCAGCCACCTCATTTCCCAGCCCTTCCACACCAGATCCTGATGTAGCAGGTGACCCAAAGATCCCCTGATGCTGCTGTGGGGGAAGGTAGCGGCAGAGAGGCAGGCCATACCTGCCAAACCTCTCTAAAGGACAGTCCACTGGTGTGCCACCTCCAGGCCTGTGCACCCAGGCTCGTGCAAGGGCTGCCTGGAGAGGCGTGTAGAAAAGTGTCTACACCCCAGTGGCTCTTGAGCCCTGACTGTCTTTATGACTGCTTATAAAATCTAGTAAACTGGTGGTTTGGTTTAGAGAAAATATGCAGCCAGGATGAGAGAGAGAGAGAGAGAGAGAGAGAGAGAGAGAGAGAGAGAGAGAGAGAGAGAGAGAGAGAGAGAATGAGAAGAAAGAGGGGAAGCAGGGAAGCTTGTACAGCAGCAGGCCTAGGGACAGTTGGTAAATCAACTGGTCCTGTGTTTGCCCCTTCGTGAGGCTGTCCTCACTAAGACCGTGGGTTCCCAAAGAAGCCAAGGTAACTCCCATCCTAGGTGGGATCACACTTCACCCTCCTCACCAACTCTCTTCCCATGTTCTGTTTCGTGTATGCACATGACATCTGTGGGGAAATGAGTTCTGTGGCACTTAGGGCCAAGGGAGTCACGTTTGGGCTATTTTCTTTTGAGAAGGCTAGTTATGCTGAAGATGGCCGCAGAGGTAGGGAGGGTGGGAGAAGCAGCAACCTTGGAGATTCCACTAGCATAAGAGGCAGTGTCCTGGTTTCTTTTCCTTTACTGTGACCAAAAATATCCTTGGGGGGAGGGGAGCAGCACAGTGAGAAATGGCTAATCTGGCTTACAGTTCCGGGTTATAGTCCATTGCTTTGGGGATGTCAAATCAGGAACTCATGTGGCAGCTCACACCCACAGAGAAGAGCAGAGAGAACATTGTTATCTTGGCCTGCTTCTCCTCACCTGTTTTCTCCCATCATACACCGTTCAGGATCCCCTAGGTAGGGAACGGTATCACACCGTCTTATGTCAACTTCACCCAAACTGCAGTCAAGAAAAGGAAACCTCAGTTTAAAAAAACACCTTCATAAGATCAGGTTGTAGGCAGGCCTATAAGGCATTTTCTTAACTAGTGATAGATGGGAAAGGCCCAGCCCACTGTGGGTGATGCCATCCCTAGGCTGGTGGTCACACTGAGCAAGCCGTGATGAGCAAGCCAGTAAGCAGCAATCCTGGATGGCCTCTGGGTCAGCTCCTGCCTCCAGGGTCTTGCCCTCACTGTTTTTTTTTTTTATTTTTTTTTTATGATGAACTGTTATATGGAACTGTGAGTAGAATTAACCCTTTCCTCCCCGACTTGCCTTTTGGCATGGTGTTTCATCACAGCAATAATAACCCTAACTAGGACAATCTTCCTACATCAATCAAGACAATCCACAGATGTGCCCATAGGTCAAAATGATCATCATTAAATGGCCTCACTGAGATTCCCTTCCCGGGGCCTGGAGAGGTGGCTTAGTGGTTAAGAACACTGGCTGCTCTTCCAGAGGTCCCAAGTTTAATTCCCAAAAACCACATGGTGGCTCACAACCATTTATAATGAGATCTGGAGCCCTCTTCTAGTGTGCAGGCATACACGCAGACCTTTAATTCCTAGCACTCATGTGACAGAGGCAAGTGGATATCTGTGAGTTCAGGGCCAGCCTGGTCTACAGAGCAAACTACAGGACAGCCAGGACTGCCTACACAGAGAGACCCTATTTTGAATGCTCCCAACCCACCCCCAAAAAAGATTCTATTCTAAGTTGTAACAAATTGGCAGTTAAACTAGTCAGCAAGGGCTGGAGAGATGGTGCTATAGTTAAGAACACATTCTTGTATTAGTTGGTTTTCTTGGTCTCGGGCAGCCAGAGGTCCGGACCCAGGACCTGCAGTCAGCCCCAGACCCCTTAGCTGCCCGCCGCTGCTCAGGCCCCCAGAAATGACTCAGACACTTATATTAAGTTCATGCTGTTTGGCCTATGGCTCAGGCACATTGCTAGCTTGCTCTTACATCTTAACTCAACCCATTCTCATTAATCTGTCTGCCACGTGGCCCGTGGCTCACCTGTGCTCCTTGCATGTTGCTCCTTTGGGTTTCAGGCTCTCAACTCCGCCCTGCTTCTCCTACCTCTGTCCTGATTTCTCCTATTTTTTCTATGGTGCCTGTCATGGGCCAAAACATCTCCTTTATTTAAAGATTGATATTCACAGCATACAGATAGACATTCCCACATCACATTCTACTCTTCCAGCGTTTGATTCCCAGCACCCATGTTAGGTGACTCACGGCAGTGAACACCTGCACTCATGGACACACACAGACACATAGTTAACACAAGTCTTGCTTTTACAAACAAAGCAAAGCTAAGCAGAATAGGTGGTGTAAGAGCCAACGTTACATTTTAATTATTATGCCTAAGAGATCCCCAAAACAAAACTGCCTCTGTTCTACAAGCCTCTTGCCTAAGGACAGAAGGTTCCTGAAATGCTGGAGGCTGTTGTTTATGGGAGATAATGAGCCATGTGTTCTCACTGCCCCAAACAAGTTTGTTTGACCCGTCTATGCCAGATGTGCTTGATCACATGGGGCAGGAGGTCCACAGGCAGGAAATACATCAGGATATATGCTTGCCCCTGATTGGATGTAGGCTGAAGGTATGTCAGGATGTATGCTTGCCTCTGATTGGACCTGATGGGAAATGCAATAAATTATGGATTTTTGTTCTTAAACCACTACAAACTGTGATTCTGGCCATTTCCCAGGAACTTGGGTATGGCCCTGGCCAGTGTTTAATTAAAGCTTGCTTCAATATGGCTTTAACCTGTGGTAATAGTCATATTCTCAATGGGGGGATTGACATTTTCTGGAGGCCCTCCTGGAGATTCAGACCACCCACCCAAATTCTAAAGCTAGACCTTCGCTCAGGAACTCCATGGCTGAGAGACCACATCAGGAGGCATATGCCTTGGGATGTCCCAGGCTCCTTCAGTTTTTGGACTACCAGAGTGAACTGCCATGCTGAGGAAAGCAGCTAACATCTATGGAGGCTTTCTGATGAGTCATAGTGTGGTTCTGCTCTGTAAGATCCCTATCTGGGATGTAGAGGGGGTTCAACAGGACCCCAGTATTCTCTTGCCCAGGGCATATATCAAGATATTATTCTCTCATCTAGTTCTGATTCTGTTTGGAAGTTTTGTTTGTCTTGTTGGAAAGTGTTGTCTATTTCTCAAGTGTTGTGTATGTTTGTTTTATTGGAAAGTTTTGTCTCTGTGTGCTTTCTGGTGTGTCTGTGAAAGTTTTGTCTGTCCTGAGAGCTGTGTCTCCCTGTTTTGTTGAAAAGTTTTGTCTGTGGTTTCTGGTGTGTTCATGAGCTTTGTTGCAAGCATGGAGCTGAGCCAAAAATGGGTCAGATATTTTTGCTGTGTCTGTGTACCAGCTGCCAGTGACCACAAGGCTGCATTTATGTCTAGGCTCAGAATTTATCTCTGTGCTCTCTGGTCACTGTATTTGAGTTAGTAGGAGTTCAGAGGTCTTTTTGGTATAGATAACATTAAAATTGTTTTATGCTGTTCTTCTTTATTGGAAAGCTTGCTCTGGAATTGGATTACAGCTCTCCCTTTGCTAGACCCAGGCAGCTTGCTTAAAAGTCTCCTCTATGTCACTGTGCTAGGTTTATAAGTTTATTTAATTGGTATGGTTAAAAATCTGTAAAATCTTAGAAAAAAAGTTAAAACTAGTAACACTAGGTGTCAATAACTTGAAAAAAATCTATGCGTGGGTAATTTAAAAGGAACCAGGTGGCATGATTTCATTTTGGATTGCCAAGGATGGTTGCCATCTTTGCTAGGGTTAGAGAAGGTGGATGTCATGTGACTTCAGCATCTCAGTGCAGCCATCTTTCTAGGGATAGAGAAGGTGGATGGCGTGTAATTTCACAATCTTGATTAAAGGTGACCATGTGGAGTAGAGTTACTAAGGAGGCAACAACAGGTCTCCAGGATATTTTGAGTTGGGGTGGATTTTTATATGATAATTCCTGTTCTGTCCTGAAAACAGGTTTATGAAAGAATTTTAAAAAAATGCTTGTTTAATAAAGTATTAAAGCTGCACCTTGATGTTTTTATATGCAAGAATGCACATTGCTCTGGCAGCTAAACGTTGTAGTGGTTTTAAAGACAAAAAGGATCATGGGGAACAGCTGAGGTTTGTAAATGTGTGGAAAGGCTAGAGTTCCTAAAGAGGTCCCGTTGCAGTGGTGGACTTTAGAAATGCCAGTGCCACGTCATAGTCTTCAGAAGCACCAGCCACAATGAAATGGAGCAGGCTGAGATCTAGAGTACAGGTTATGTATATGCTGCCAAGGGCGTGGCCAAAGAGGTGATCCAAGCCTCTAGAGAAAACCAAAGGGATTGTAACTGAAAGCCAGAAATTGAGCTGTGGACTATTTGCACCATTGGAACATGGTTTTGCCTTGGTTTTGCGTTTATGTGAATTGTGGTTGTGCCCTGTTTTCTCCCTGTTGGAGTAAAAAGGGGGGCACTTTATTTTTGATATTGCAGACACACACAAATGAGAGATTTTTAAACTTTTATAGAAAATTTAAATTTAAAAACCTGGATTTTTAAATAATTTTTTTAAATATTTAAACTCACAAGACTATGGGACATTTTAAGTTTATAAAATGTTTTACTCTAATATATTATGTTATTTGAACTTAAAAATATACAAAAGGCTAAAAAAAAAAATTAAAGCCACAGCTATGAGCATCAAATACTTACTAAACTTCAGAAACTGGGATGTTCCTATCTTCTGACCCAGCAAGACAATGACCTAAGCAGTCTGGCAAAGGGCGTGGAGCAGCTTCTCAGCCTATGAGTCTTGACCCTTTGGGAGCTGAAAGACATTTTTGCTGGGGTAGCTTAGGACCACCTGCATATCAGATGTTTACATTGAGATTCATAACACTGACAAATTTGCAGTTGTGAAGTAGCAACAGAATGACTTTGTTGTTGTTGGGAGGGGTCATCATAACATGGGGAACTGTATTGAAGGGTCAAAGCATTGGAAAGGTTGAGAAGCACCGGGTTAGAGATTGTCTTCTTATCTAAGGTCTATTCATGCTTGAAAATGTATGCCTAGCCTCCTTGTCTTTGCTAACTTTGTTAAGCTTAAGCTATTTGGATAAACTGAGTCATATAAGAGACTGTTATATTCCATCATGGCATACTATAAAAGGATCAGGAAATTTCTCAGTCTCTCTGTGGACTGGGTCTATGAGTTAAAAGTTTTATTTTTATACTAAAAGAAGCTTAAACTGAGAAATTTGTTTTTTTAAGGCTCAGAGCTAAAACTATGAAGTTCTTTTTATGTAGATAAAGCTCCCATTCTCTAGGGGGTTTGAAAAAGTTTCTGTTTGCTAAAGAGTTCTTCTTATCTCTGACAAAAGGAATTTGTGGGCCATCCATTAACGCAGGGTTGTGGTGCTTATTAACTTGTCAAGGGCAATGCTAGCTTCTAGTCTCCCTTGGTTCCTGCTCACAAGCCTACCCCAGCAAGTCCTAGTTTTTTGAAAGCTAACAAATTTAAGGATAATTAAGAAAATCTGACTAAGTTGAGGTCTTTAATGAACAAACAGTAGCTGCTGAGAAACAGTGGGTTATGGAAGGAACTGATGAATTAAACCAGCCTATATACCTTAGGATGTCTTGGCTTCAGAATGGAAGTCTGGAAATGCGTTGCACTGGGGGGAGAGGTTATGCTTTTGTTTACACATGAAACAAACTATGGATTCCTTCAAAATTAATAAAGGTCAGATTTGGCCAGAAGAGAACTCCTGAGGATCTTGTCTGCAGATGTGAGGGAGGAAACCATGAAAGACCACAGGACTGGTGGAGGTGTATGTTCCCTCCGCATGGGAACAGTTCTAAGACTGGACAACAAATATTACAACTAGTTTTCCCAGGACTTGACCATTGTCTTGATATTCTCAGATTCCCCTGGAGATGCTATCGTCTAGAGAACATGATGCTCACATTCCCAAGAGGTAGGATAGATAGTTTCTGGTCAGTCAGTGGATGCTTGTCTTTGTTTAGGGGGTTGGTTGTGAGTTGTTATTGGTGATAATCAAGGAAGAAACTGAACAAAGGTGGCCAGATTTAAGAATCTTTTTCTAAAATGGACAAGGCATAAGGAAAGATAGATTATGGAATCTATTTTTAAAAGAAAAAACAACTAGTCTCAAATATTTCCCATTGATATAGATTTTTGTATGTTGATACAAATTTAAGGTTATTTTTGTTATGCTGTATACATGTTTCTACTCTTGTTTAAGAAATTGCACCTATAAAACTCATTATACTTAAATAAATATTATGGATTTTAAAAATGCAATATATAATTAAAAATACAGGTTGTCATCTGTAACAATCAAACCTGTAGTCATGTTAAGTACACATTCAAGTCTAGAGTCATTTAGTTCAGATATACTTAATAGATAATGTTACTCAAATTTGTTAGAGATATGGTGAATATGACATTTAAAATGTTTCATGGAAGAAGCTCACTATGATAGACAGACTCTCAGATCCTAACAGTGACCCCGAGATCTCCAAAGAAGATGACAAGGCACCATGATGACTCTACCTGCATTATGGTAATGTTAACCATTGGGAAAGACTGCCCCAGTGCCACGTCTGATGCTAGGCCCCTGCCCAAACTGTGGATAAGCATGACATTGGAGATTTGAGTATCCCATTTTGTCTAGACAAAGTAAGGTCAATCTCTTCCATGTTTCTCCTCCATAGGAAAGCCTCTCACCTTCTGGGCCCGGTGACTGAAGACTGATGCTGACTGGTACCTCTGCCCCAATGCCATAGAAACCACAGGAGCCTAGGGTAACTGTCTAGGTAATAGGTAAGTCTCTGCCATTTTAGTTGATATGTGGGCCATTTGGATTATACTCCGTGCTATAATTTATCCTTCTCAGATCTCTGATGGTTTTGATGTCTAGTCAGTCCGCTTAGCAGTAACAGGCAACCAGGGTCTTCCCCAAGGCTGCAGACATCTTGTTAGCTCATTTCAAATGTAAGAATCAAGCCTTGCTCTTTCTAGTGCTTCTAGGTCTCCTGTAGAGGAAAGGTAGACAGGTTTGCCTTGCTAACAGGCTGGAATGTTTGATCAAAAGTGAACTCCCTATCTTACGGGACAAAATAGCTACCTCTAGTGCCTATCAGCACACCAGGAATGGTACCTGTTAGAACCAAATAGATCCAGATCTATCAACACGTAGATTCAGTAGCTGAAATAGTTCTATGAGACTATTCTATGGCACTCAACTTCCTCTATTTAAAACAGATACGTTATTGTATAACTTTAATTTAAAAAATGTTGTTTCTATATAAACTACTCAGGGATCATTGGAAATAATTAGTTGTATTTGAAAGACAAAATAATCATTGTAAAAAGGGGGACCTGAGGTGAAGTAGATAACTGGTCCCCATTCTTATTTCCCGGTTCCTTCTAGAGACTAACTCTGTCAGCCATCACAGAGATTTTGGCCATTCTGATTCTCCTAACTGTTGTTGGTTCTATATCACTGATGCTTTAACTAAATGATAATTCTTATCTGGGTACCATTAACCTAGTGGTTATTAGATCTCAATATAAACAAGTACCCATCACAGAGTCAGGGATTTGATTCAGAAGGCAGCTCAAGGAGTAGAATGTGAGAGCCAAAGTTATATTTTAAATTTTAATTACTATGCCTAAGAGATCCATGAAACAAAAATGCCTCTGTGATGTGGGAAGACTTTCTGTACACTGTGAATTATCATTGGATAATAAGGGAAATGTGTTGGCCTATGGCAAAGCAGCTTAGAGGCAGGTGGGTATTCCAAGCATAGATAAAGAAGGAAGGTGGAGTTAGAGAGACATTACAAGCTGCTGCCCTAAGGAATAAGATGTAATGCAACACAGGTAAAGCCACTAAGCCATGTGGCAAGATATAGGTTAATAGAAATGGGCTGAGTTAGGTTTTAAGAGCTAGCAAATAATGAGCCTGAGCCATAAGCCAAACAGTTTGTAATTAAAATTGCCTTTGTGTGATTATTTTATAAGTGGCAGCAGATCATGGGTGGGGAGATTCCCCCCAACTACAGGCCAGTCAGAAACTTCCAATTACACTTCTGATCTTCAAGCCTCTTTCCCAAGGACATATGGTTTTTGAAATGCTAGAGGCTGTTGTTTTGGGAAGATAACAACCAACATGTTTTGACTCCCCTGAAAAAGTTTGTTTGACCCAATTGCATTGGATGTGTTTGATCACATGTGGGCAGGAGGTTCATAGGCAGGAAATACATCAAGATGTATGCTTGCCTCTGATTGGACCTGATGGGTACAATGAGTTATGAATTTTCCTTCTTAAACCACTGCAAACTGTGATTCTTGCCATTTCCCAGGAACCTGGGTATGGACCTGGCTAGCGCCCATGCATCTGGCTAGTATTTAATTAAAGTTTGCTTCAGATGTGGCTTTAAACTGTTGTAGTGGTCTTATCCTTGGTTGGTAGGATTAACAGCAAAAAAAGGCCATAATGTCCTGTGGGTATAGGTAATCATGAGCCTGACGGTGACCTTGGCTCACTAAAGCTGCTAGCTTTTTTTCTGAGTTAAAAAGACATGGGATGGGAATGGACAGAACACAAGACTGAGTCTCTGAAGCGGGACCAAGATGCCACCTCCACACCCTAGCAATACCTTCTTTCCTGATCCACAGCACTCCCTGAGGAGAAGGGGGTTCAGGATTTGGTGGATGTGATCCGAGAAGAAGGAACCAGGGGCATCCTGTCTTTTCGTCATTTGCATTATGCTCCTGACCAATTCATGAGGGGACGTATGCCATATCTGAAAAAGGAAAAACCAAAAGCCAAGTGTCACTCTGAGCAGTCTAGAAAAAAACCCGAAGAGCCAAGTGTGCGCCGCCGCAGTCCTGGGCAGAGGGCCGCCACAGCTGCACAGGCTGCTGGTCCACTTCATCTAAAGCAAGCAGAAGGTAGAAGAGGCGATGTCAAGGAGGTGGGAGGGTTGTGGCAGAAGGGCAGTGTCCCCAGGAGCAGGGCAGGCTGGAAAGAGGAGCTTTTGATACAGGGCTCTCTCAGTGTCCATGGTCTATGCCAGGCAGCCACTGTTCACTGGTGCGTGACCTCTCAGTCTTCTAATAAAAACCTGGAGCTAGATATTGAGGTAAATGTTGAAAGATCAGAGAGACAAAGGAACAAGCCACAGCCACTTCTCACTTCATCAACTCCTCCGCCAAAAAGGGAGATCCTGTCTCCAGGAATCCTCAGTCCGATCTCCATCCACCTTATTCTTCTGTTTCCACCCAGCCCTTCACTTTCTGTCTCAACTCCCCTAGTGCTGGGATTAAAGGTGGGAGCCATGTTGCCTGGCAATGTTTGTCTTTTAGACTAGATTAATCTCAGGTAGCCCAGGGTGGCCTTGAACTCACATAGATCCATCTGCCTCTGCCTCCCAAGTGCTGGGATAAAAGGCATGTGACACCACTGCCTGGCCTCTGTGGCTGGCTCTGCGGGTCTGATCTTCAGGCAAGCTTTATTTGCATACACACAGCATCACCACAGTTCACCACAAGCCTTCCCCAGAGAAAGTGCAGAAGTCAAGAGTGAGTGTGGTCAAGTTCACACGCCTTCTCTCCTGCTGTTTGTCTTGTTTCTTTTTGGTTTTCTAATTTATTTGGGTGCGTGTGTGGGTGCGAGTGCTCATGCCATCGTTTGAATATGGAGGTCAAGACACAGCTGGCAGGGGTCAGTTCTCTCCTATCCTGGAGGTTGGGGAAAATAAACTCTCCCGGCTGGCAGCAGTACTTACCTGTTCGGCTACCTCTGGTCTGACTTAGTGGGTTTTGTTTCATATTAAAAACAAAAATATTACACAGCTGTTGAATCTGTTGATACCAATAATAAAATCGGAGCTTGTGTTTTTTGCTCATAAATCACACTTTGTGTGTACATGTGTGTGTGCTCACACATGCATGCATGCCTATATTTTGTATTTGTATTGAACCTGTATTTTGATTGTGGTTGGGGGGGGGGGTTGACGTGGAAATGCCTTTTTGTATGTTGTGAATATCAACCTTTAAATAAAGGAGCTGTTTTGGCCCATGACAGGCACCATAAAAAAAAGTAAGAGGAGAAATCAGAGCATAGGTAAGAGAAACAGGGAGGAGTCAGTGAGACCGAGCCTGAAGCCCAAAGGAGCAACATGTAAAGAGCACAGATGAGCCACGGGCCACGTGGCAGACAGATTAATGAGAATGGGTTAAGATATAAGAGCTAGCTAGCAATGTGCCTGAGCCATAGGCCAAACAGCATGAAGTTAATATAAGCGTCTGAGTCATTTTTGGGGCCTGAGCAGCAGCGGGCAGCTGAGAAATCTGGGGCTGCAGGTCTGTGGGTCTAGATCTCTGACCGCCCGGGACCAAGAAACCTCATTACAACAGCAGGTCATGTTGGTCAGACTCTCCAGCTGTATCTTCTGGCATTACTAGGAGGCACAATCTCTCAGTATAATTTTGTCTTCTGGCTTCTTATTATCTTCTACACCTTCCTTGTCGGCGTTCCCTGAGCCCGGGTGGTTTTGTAAAAGCATTCAATGGTACTGGGCTCTATAACTCTGTATTTTAATTGGTTAGTTATAGCTTTCTGTACTGGTCCTCATCTGTAAGGCCTGTATTTTGTACAGCCTAATCTCTCCCATTTCATTTTCTAAAGCAGGCCACTGTTGTATTTCACAATGGCTACAGACTGTAGAGGATCAGAGACTAAACAGTCTTTTGGTTTAGACATTTGGAGACTCACTGGCACCATGAATACCATCCTCTCCCCAGCCCTGGGACAAAAAGAGCCAGCTGCCCTAAGCGCTGCAGAGATGCTGCCCAGACAGCCAGGAACCAACAAGACCCACCATACTGCCACTGCTGTGGTCTCTGCCCTCTCCTGATAAGGGAACAAAACAAGAGTGTGGGGTGTGAGGGAGGCCCTGGCTCACTACAGAAGAAGCAAGACTTAGGCTTGTAACTTTATTTCACCCCCTCCATCCCCTGCACAGACCCAGATAAGCTCAGTTAAAAGATTGACTCATGAATGTTGCTTTGTTTTACTTGCCCACTTCTCCCTCCCCCCTCCCCCTCCCCCTCCCCCTCCCCCTCTGGAGCATGCATGTGTGTGTGCATGTTTACATGTAGGTGGGAAGGTACAAATGTGTGTGGAGACACAAAGTTGAAGGTCTTCATCTATCCTTCTTGCTCAGTGGGTCCCGTCTTCAAAATGCTGGAATTTCAGAGCAGCCACTTTTCCTACCAAGCACTTATAGGGGCTCTGAGGATTCAAACTCTGATCCTCCTTGTTTGCTCAGCAAGTGCTTTAATGGCTCAACCATCTCCCCAGTCCGGAGCTGCTTCCAAAGCCGTGTTTCCCCTACACCATTTATTAGCTGAAGCCAGATACCTCTCACAACCTGTGGCTCCAGCCCTGTTTGTCCCCTAGCCCTGAACTGGAGGGAATGAGAAGTGTGGCCCAAATTGAGAAATACTGTTGGCACCAACCCATATGTCAGAATGTATAATCCCATTCATATAAAGAATAAAACCAGTGCTGTGGTGAGAAGTTAGAATAATATCTCTTGCCCTTGGGGTCCAGCAACTCCCAAGAACTGGCTACATGCTGACCCTTACTTCACGTGCTCACTAAGCGTGGGTTTTGCTGGGGAGACTCACACGGTTCTCTAGAGTTGTACACATAGTTTGTACAGTTTTCACCCACATATTACTTTGCTAATTTTTTTTTTCAGAAAGCCAACAAAGCTAACCAACACAGTCACACAGTCTGTCCTGCTGGTGTTCAGAGCGTTCTACTGTAGGACCACATAAAAAAAACAGTTTCTCTGTACAAGAAACCAAGGTTTGTTTTTTGGGTCATTGTTTTCCCAGGTGGTGTGTGATGGTGGTGGGGTGACTAATTTTCTTTGCTCCACCCCTTGCCCTCATCCCAACCATGTGGGGCTGGATGGGAGCCAATGGCTGGAAGATTTGGGCTGTTGCCTAGGTGATGCTTAAATATTGGTCTCAAGTTATGATGGTAAAATAAATAAGCAGGAGCTTAGTGAGTGCCAGCCAGCCTTGCCGGAGTTCCAGATCCCCTGTCAAGGTCTGTGGACCAGCTTGGCTCAGCTGTAGCGAAGGCAGTAACCCTCTCCTGGAGGGCAGTCTAGGGTTTCCAGATGCTAGATGTTCAGGATTCCATGTTGAATGCTACATATCCTTAGCAGGCTCTGCCAAAATTCTAGCACAAGGTGATCAAGAAAGGCCCCAAATCCATGCCCTAGGGAAATCTCTCTCTCTGAAGATAGGGCTCTCATGGAGAGACACTGTACAGCTACCAGAAGACACATCTACTTTCAGGTAAAGACAAAAAGGATTGAATCACTGGGACTGGGGATGTGGCTTAGTAGCAGAGCACTTGCCTAGCATGTGTGAGGTTCTGGGTTCAGGTGTCACCACTGCATGCTGATGCCTCGCACCCCAGAGTGTGACAGATGGCTCAGCAGTTAGGACTAGAGTTTGGTTGCCAGGACCCAGGTTAGGTAGCTCACAACCTTCTGTAACTCCCAGGTACCAAACATTCTCTTCTGGCCTCTATGGACACTGGCACTCATGTGCACACACCCACACACATAGGCACACAAATACGCACAATTTAAAATAAATCTTTAATTTTACAAAATAAAGGTGATGGTAGTGCATGCCTTTACTCACAGCCCTTGGGAGGCAGAAGCAGGCAGATCTCTGAGTTCTTGGCCAGCCTGGTCTACAGAGCAAGTTTCAGGAAAGCCAGGGCTACACAGAGAAGCCATGTCTCAAAAACCAAAAGATAAAAAGAAAGAAAGAAAAAAATCAGAAGGTTTTAAAAATCAAAAATCCAATCCAGAGGCTGACTTCAGCCCCTCCTGGTCCAGGGCTTATTGAAGGCTTGATCCCAGGATGAACTCTTAGTTCCAGACCAGGCTCCTATTCCATGATGCCCTTTAGTCCAGACATATATATCAAGCCCTTAAAGCCTCTGGGCCTCAGTTTCCCCATCTGTAAGCCATCATTTTTATAGGCAAGAGGCAGAAGGGAATGAGTCCTCCAAGGTTTATTCCAGTATGCTTGTTCTCAGCAGCTGCGCAGCCTGTATTCCAGGGTTTAGGATCCCACTGCCCTTGGGAAAGGGGAAACCATTCACCTCGCCCCAAAAGCATCTAAAGCCTTGGCCCGAAGGTCTGCTTGTCCTGTTTGTTGGCCTATGTGTGCAGGGGAGGGGTGGACTCGGAAAGCAGGGCAGGGGTGGGGTGGGGACAGCTCCCTCTGGGCAGCGCTGAAGCACTGGGCAGTACTGGGAGGGGAACTGAGTGTCTGACAACCAGCATGAGGTCACTCTGTCCTCACTCAGGGGTGTGATGTGTCAGCAAACGGCCATTGGCCTGCATGCCATGACTCAGGGTGGTAAACATTCCTCTTGAAGGCCTTAGCCCCAGCCCTGCTGCTGCCTTCCCCAGCTGCAATCTCCATCCCCTCCCTCTGGCTCTCCTTCCAAGGCTCCAGCCAGGAAAGCTAAGCAAAACACCATGTCAGCAGGAGCAACTGGCCCTGGAGTCCCAGAGTGTTCCTTGTGATACCTGGGTCCCCTGCAAGGTCATAAGCTGTCCCATGAAAGGTCACGTGGATGTCTTGGTGTTGCCTACAATGTCCCCAGGGATAGCAGTACAGGCAATTCTGGATTTTAATAAGCATCTACTATGTGCTCTGGGGCAAATGCTTGAGTGACAGTTGCCCACAAGGAGGGTATCTCCCTCTCTGGAATGCTGCCACCATCACAAATCACCAGGGACTGGTGTCTGAAAACAACAGACATTTACTTTTCTAAGGCAAGCCAGAAGGCCAAAATCAAGGTGTCAGTAGGTCCCTTCTTCCCTCGACTCCCCAGACATTCTATGGAGAAGCTGTTCTGGCCTCTTCAGCCTGTGGTAGACTAACTCCTCAGTCTAAGGCTACAGCCCTGCTCGCCCTACCTCTGGCCTCAGTTGCCCTGTCTCCTCCATTCATCCCTCTGGGTCCAATCTTCTTCATATGAGAACACCAGGGATGGGACATAGGGTCCACCCAAATCCAAGATGGTCCCATCTGAAGGTCTCTAGTTACACCTGCAAAAGCCCTCATACTGAAATTGTCAAGGACATATTTGTGCCATTTCTCAAAGTCAAAATGTATCAATTAGTATCAATTGTCAGCTGCAATTTCCAGGTAATCCCCATTTCCCAGGTTTCTTGATTCCAGTCTTAATTACTAACTCTCAGACCATAAAGCACATGATTAAATATACAAACTTTATAAGAAAGGGTTCACAGAGGCAACATAGGTCGCAGGGGGTGTGCTGAGGGTGCAGGCAGAGCCAATGCAGGCAGGAGAAGGTCTGCAGGAGACCTGAAGACTCCGAGCTATCACAGGATCAGTATGAAGTGGGCTGAATGTTACAAGCAGGAGAAACTGCACCAGAGCTAGGGCACCAGCAGAAGCTCTTTGATGTGGTGACAAAGCTAAAGACAAGTGATCCGTGACTAGCCAGCATGCCTGCATGTTTGTCTTGGTACACTCCTTTTATGTTCTCAGGTGAGGGCTTCTTCCATCTAGCCTGAGTGAAAAGCTCCGGTGCCTTGGGTTTCTGATATGCTTGGATGTTACTGTCTATTGGCATAAATAATGAATAATCCATGCCTCCTGGTGCTGGAAGCCTGGCTTTGGTGGATGTTTGCTAGTATTAAAATGTGGAGTCATTTTTTTTCTTGGTATTTGTACTCAAAATGTTGTAACTTATGTCAAGGCTGTTGCTTTATAAAATGGATTTACCCAAGGCTAGACCCAGCCTGCTGATACTTTATACAATAGGGAAGTGGGCCCAGCTCATTCTCTTCCATGTTCTGAGCTTCTGAGTGACCTTGGATTGGGGGGAGATGGGACAACTGCAGTCAGGAATCCATTTTACATCTAAGGACACTAGGGCTCTGTGAAGAAAAGTGGTCTGTCCAGAGTCCTTCTGTGGTGGAGTCAAGATTTAAAGTCAGTCCTCCTGGACAGGATCTCCACACTGTCTCTTTAAAAATCAACACCAGAAAGAGTTTCTACCTGTAGCCAACAGGAAGGGCTGAATGCAGGAGCTAGGTGTGCTGCTTCCATACGCCAGTCTTTGGATTCAGTTTGGATACAAATCCTCAAACAGAGGCTGAAACATCACAGGGAGATTCTAAGCCCGTATGCCCATGGCTTTGCGTGGTGGAGTGGCCCAGGTGACTTAGTGCAAGTGGCCCAGGAATCCCAGAAGCCTCTAGCAAAGCTAAACCAGCCCTCCTCCAGCAGGTATCAAGAGCACAGCTCAGCCAACGGGACTAAGCTCCATGTTCTCACCATGTGAGACCAGCGCTATCCTGGAAGGCCCGCCACGCCGGCTTTTGGGGCTGGGTGGGGGGTGTTCATCTAAGAAATCGAAACACCCGTTCCTGGAGGTGCCAGTGTGCTCCTTTGGGGAGCCACAGACAGCTCTGGGCTCTGCCCAAACTCTAGATGTGCAGAATGTGGACAGGCTTGGAGAATGAGATAAACCTTCTGTTCCTTTCAAAATTCCAGTGTGGCCAAACTTTCTCATGATGGCCTCAAGTAGCACCCCCGGTGCCA
This sequence comes from Phyllotis vaccarum, assembly GCA_033318265.1. Lineage (NCBI taxonomy): Eukaryota > Metazoa > Chordata > Mammalia > Rodentia > Cricetidae > Phyllotis > Phyllotis vaccarum. The sequence goes on along the minus strand of JARWLC010000003.1, from coordinate 61,449,621 downwards.
AGTAAGGACAGAAACCAGAACTTCCAGCGTCCTCAGCCAGCTGGAGCAGTGTGGACCCTGGGTAGGGACAGCCACTTCCGGCCCCAAAGCCAGAAAGAAAACAGGTGCCCCACTGCTTGCAAGTGGCCCCAGGGAAGCCTGGAGTGCCACTTCGTCTCTGAACAAGATGTCCTTGGCACCACTCTGGAGCTCGCTTCACTGGGTCTCATGAACAGTACAGGACTCTGCCTCAGGACAAAACACCCAGGCATTTCCGTGTCCCTGTGCCTCTCCAGTGCCACGCCCCACACTACTCTGTGTGGGTCCCCTCTGGATAAAACCCAACGTGAGTCTCAGGCAGCAAGAAAGGAAGAAAAATAGTCACAAACCCTAAACCTGAAGATGGAGGCTCCAAGATGCCTAGAATGAGGGAAAGAAAATGGTCAGTTTTGTATTGAGATGAGATTCAGTAAGAAAAAAAATCATCACTTTAAAGTGACTAATTTAGGACTTAGGGTGTGGCTCAGCAGTAAAGCACTTGCCTCATATTCATGAGACCCTTGGTTTTAATCACCAACACAAAGAAAGAAAGAAAGAAAGAAAGAAAGAAAGAAAGAGAGAGAGAGAGAGAGAGAGAGAGAGAGAGAGAGAGAGAGAAGAAAGAAAGAAAGAAAGAAAGAAAGAAAGAAAGAAAGAAAGAAAGAAAGAAAGAATCAGAAAGCCCACAGGATGAACAATTCAGTTGCACTTGATATAATTCACAGCACTGTGCAAACCATCATCCCATCTAGTCCCAAAAAGCTATTACCCCTAAGGGTTTCCCTAAGGGAAACCTCATCCTCATTGAGCAGGTACACCCCCGGCTCCCATCACCATAACACTTCCTCTGGAGTTTCTATTCTGTATGATTCAGACAAATGGAATCAGAATCTCACTGGCTAGCACTCGTGGCCCGTCTGTTCCAGCGCTCCATTTTGCTGTAGGAAAAAATTCAGCCCTTTCCCCCATTCACACAGCTGCCTCACCTTTGCTTCTAAGAGCAGCTCATACCTCAAGTTTTGTCAATAACCACCATGGTCATTGAGACAAGCAGTGTGACCTGCCCAAAAAACGATCTCAGGATCATGCCTGAATGGCCCAGGAAATGGAACTGTCTGGATCCATTATCAGCAAGCCCCATGGAGCGCTGAGGATAGAACTCTCAGGGCCTCACATATCCTCAGGGAGTGCTGTGCCTCTGAGTGTATGCATGTGTGTGCACACACTTGGGAATACATGGGTGTGCACCTGCCATGGTGTGCATGCGGAGGTCGGGGGGACAGCTTGTCAATTCTCTCTTGCCATATGGATTCTGGGTTGTTAGGCTTGGTAGCAGTCACCTTATCCACCAGCGCAGGGGACACTCACTGTTATCTATCTACATGGGCATCTGGATCCAGCTCTGCCTGAAGCAGAACCAGTCGTAGACGGTTTGCCTTGAGCTTATAGTGTCCTCTGTGTGTAAAGTAGATGGAGTGTGCATCTGCTATAGGAAGAGATGGCTGCAGTTTTCTGCCCTAGCATCACATAAAGCAACAAGCCCCTTTAACAAAGGCGGTGGAAGGGCATTCTAGTGCTGAATGGCCAAAGCTATCCCCTGGGCTGCCTGGTGGCCGTTGTGGCCAGAAGGTGGTTGTTGTGCATTGGCAAGTCTATCAACAAAACAAATTAAAGTACCTGGCCTTTCTCCACAGCAGCAGAACACTGACCCTTCTCCTGGATCCCACTGCTTCCAGGCCCTACATTTTAGGGCGCACAATACACATGCTGCCCTGCAAGATCAAGCACGGCCAGACTGCCCAGGGATGCCTCAAGGTGTTAGATGGGCTCCCTCCACCTATGACAAGAAAAAGTGGAGGTGGTCCATGCTGTCTTCAAGGCTGTGTATCCGGAGCCTAACCAGAATGTCTGTTCATCTGGGGTATGTGACTTATGAGGTTAGCTGGCAGTACCAGGCCATGAGAAACAGAAGATTCCAATTCCCAAATCCATTACCGGAGGAAGCAGCCCGGGAAACTACAGAAACCACAGGAAAGAACATGGAAAAGAAAGTCAGTCAGCTCAGAGGTTCAGAACCAATGGATTCCTGGTGTGAACCAATGAAGACTGTTGGTGCCTCCAAACCAATCAAAAAGAGCAGACAGCCTTCATTTCATTTACTGAGAATTGAACTCACAGCTTTGCACGTGCTAAGCAAATGCTCTGCCACTGAGCTAAACTGCAGCCCTATCTGGCTTCCTCAGCTTCCCCAGCATCTTTCATGCTTTTTAGCCCATGTACACACATGCACGCACGCACGCACGCACGCACACATGTACTCGCTTCTTCCTGTCTTCAGGTTTTAAAGTTGGAAGTTTCTGTCCCACCAGAAACTCTCAAATACCTGTCAGCTGCTTCTCCAACAATTAACTCAGAGGCTTAATATTATAAAAACTGCTGGGCCAGTAGCTCAAGCATATTACTATCTAACTCTTAAATTACCCATAATTCTTATCTGTGTCGAGCCACCTGGCTTGATACCATTTCTCAGTCCAGCATTCTCATCCTGCTTCCTCTGTATCTGGCTGGTGGCTGCATCTCTGCCTTTCCCCTTCCCAGAGTTCTCCTAGTCTGGTCTCCCTGCCTTGACTTCTTGCCTGGCTACTAGCCAATGAGCATTTTATTAAACCAATATTGTGACAACTTGTTTACAGTGTACACAAGCATTATTCCACAGAAGTGTCTTCACTCTGTTCTCCTCTTTCCAGAATGTTCTTCCCATCTCCCCATCCACCTCCCAAGTGCTCCTCAATCTTCCACCCTCTGCTTAGACATTTCCATTGCCATAAGCCTCCTGACCCAGGGCCCTACCTCTCCTCTATCAGGAAGCCATGGTTGTGATCCCCCTCACGTGCTCATCTGTGATTCAGACTCAGCCTTCATCTGCTTGCTGCTTGTAATTATCTGTCTGCCTCTCTAGTCTGACCCCGCCCCCAAACTTGGATCCTTCAGGACAAAGTTTATGTCTAATGCTTTGTTGACCAGCTTAGAACCTCAGTATCTGTTTGTTGAATGAATGAATGAATAGTCTAATGAAATGCCTAGAACTCTATCTACTTCAAAAGAGGGCTGGAAATACAGTTCAGTGGTAAAGTGTCTGCCTAACACTCCACCTAGAATCCCACCCACCCAGAACTCCAGCAAAAGGAGCTGGCCTCCCTTTTTCAAGCTGTACTTCAAGAAACTGACTAAAGAGGCTTCTGTCATGACCACTGGAAGCCTACATCCTCCAGAAACTACTATCCCTCCTCCTCCTGGTCTTTGAAGCCTTTGCACCTCACACACTGACCTGTTCTCCCAGAAACCTTGCTCAAAAACCCTGCAGACTCCCAGATGCATCCAAGGTCTGGATGAAGCATTATAGGAAATGAGCCTCCGGCTTTAGGAGACCATTAGCAATTAGCAGGGAAGAATGCTTCTCCGAGATTCCCTTTTCCAGGAAGAGTCTGTTGATTGGCCAGGGAAGGAGTTTCACTCATTGATCCAGAGCCCAGTAGAGCTCAGCTTTGTAGTACGCAGATGTGGGTTTACAGCAGTGCCAGCCTGTACCCAAGAACAAGACAACCAAGATGCTAGAGAGCTCATGATAGGAAGGCCCGGGAATGGAGACAGCAGAGAGCCAGGACCCTTCACAGGATCGCTCTCCTTTATTCTAAGAACATTATAATAACATGAAACCATTGAATTCTCACCAAGACTTTATGAGGCAGAGGCGACAACTGCCACTTCTTACAAAAATGCAGGAATCCAGGCTGCAGCAAGGTCACCAACGATGACAAGTAGAGCAAGCAACCAAACACAGTTCCAAGTCCTTGTTCTGAGTCACCATCACAGCCACCTCTGCTGCTGTGTGTATGCTGGCCTGTCTCTAGCTGAGAGCAAGACATCTTGTTGGCTTGTCAGCCCACTGGAAGACATGGTGTCCTTCGGCACCATCCATGTGGCACAGGTATCCTGGTTCCAGACAGTACTCACCTGAAGACTCATACAAAAAAATCTTAAGGTCACCCTAACTATCATGAGATCCCAGGGATATGTACTCCCGAGCAGGAAAGGCTCCTTTTCTGTTTATGAGCCTTTGGAAGCGGCTTCCAGAGCCACATATGTCCCTTGGGAGCAGTGTAGTGGCTTCCCCCACCCAGCAAACAAGATTTAACACCTGTCCTTGTGGAAAGAGCTTGTTCCTGAGGAGAAAAACAAAACAGTGAGTCAGGCTCTAGGTGAAGGGGGCACTCATTCTACCAGCGAGAGGGAACACGTTCTCAGAAAGGACACCTGATGGCCCTGTCATAAACAGCAGGCCAGAGAGAACATTCCAGAAGGGTTGTGGGACCTTTGGAGGTCATGGGCTCGCTCCTGACTGCTGACTGTGATGAGAGCAAGAACAGGTGACATTCTAGAAGCAGGAGAGGCTTACACTCCAAGCGGTCTCTTCCCTCACACACTTCAATTTCTGTCTTATTCACCAGAGGGCCCCCCAGTGTCCCAAATTTTATGTCACTGAGGGCTGGAGGGCTGGCCCAGTCAGTAAAGTGTTTGTTGTCCAGTCACAAAGACCTTGTTTGGGCCCCAACACCCACGTAGAAAGGCAAGCACACTGCACACATCTGACATGCAGAAATACACAAGTACACACACACACACACACACAAGATAAGCTCCTTAGAAGTTTTCATCTGTCAGGCCACACAGCCTCTGTTAAGAGAAATGGGTAAACCAATGCTCAGCTAGCTAGCTCCTTGCTCAGGTGTCTGGTCCAGGGTATTGGATAGCATCACTCACATTCACAGTCCATCTTCCCTCAGGCAATCCTCTTCAAGTGCCATCCCAGATATACCCAAAAGTGACCCTCACTCACTTTCCAGATGACTTTAAACCAAGTCACCTTGTCAACCAAAAATTATCACAGATTTGAATTTGGATTTTATATCATATTCATTATTATCCTTAAAACAACTTTCTCCAACCATTAGAAAAGATATGAAACTCACCATCAGCTTACAGAGCCACCGAAAACCAGAAATGGACTGACCGTGGCCTGCAAACCACTGTTTATTGGCTCCTAACCAGCCCAAAGGCTCAAATCCAGACACAAGTCTCCACATGCCAATCAAATCAGACATTTCCCCCAAACCATGAACCCCATTTAACATGCTCAATTTATGTCTCTCTTATGAGTTCTTCTAGAACATTCTTCCTCCTCCCTTTTCAACACTGGTGTGTGTGTGTGTGTGTGTGTGTGTGTGTGTGTGTGTGTGTGTGTGTGTGTGTGTGTGTGTCCTCACTTCTAGGAACTTTCTAAGAAGCCTCACGGAGTCAGGATGCTCTCCTCTGTCCAAGCCTCCATAAAGAGAATGTCATCATGCTTGCTTCCTGGTCTGATAGGCTGTTCCTTGACACTCCCTGAGGGTCCTTGTCCTCCTGTACACACCATCTCATCAGTGATTGCAATATGAGAGATTCCAAAAAGTGCTGGTCATAAGCACTGCCACTCTCTCTGATCCCTCTCCTGAGTTCCCAGACTCTAGGACTGGCCATCCAAGAGCTCACAGCTGGGAGTTTTCATCCAACTTCACCTTTTCTGTGAGTCACCCCACATCAGGGCACTCGTACCATCCAAAATTGGTGGAGACAACGCTCAAATTGACATGCCCAGTCCCAGCTTGAACACCACAACCAGAATGTCACTGCTCTTAACGTTGGCTTCCTAGTGACAGCAAAGAGACAAAGGATAAGAAACACATAGCTGTCTGATAACTCCGTAGGATTTAACTCATGAGCCGGGGATTCCAGAAGTAAAAGAGCTTCCCAGTGGAGTGCAGAGTTGTGCTGGTTAATTTTATGTCATCTTGACACAACCTAGAATCATCTTGAGAAAAGGGAACTTCTGTTAAGAAGAGATAGAACCATGGGCAAGCCTATGGGGCATCTCCTTAGTTAGTGATTAATGGTGAGGGCCCAGCCCACTGTGGGTGGCACCGCCCCTAGGCTGGTGGTCCTGGGTTTTATAAGAAAGCAGGCTAAGCAAGACATGGTGACAAGCCGGTAAGCAGCACCCCTCTGTAAGTTGTCTTGGCCGAGGTGTGTTATCACAGAGACTGAGAAGAAGTGAATAATACAAGTGTCATACACTTGTGATCCTTACACTCAGCAGGCTGAGGCGGGAGAATGGAGAACTCTAGGCCAGTGTGGGCTGCATAGAAAGAACTAGCCAAAAGAGAGGGGAAGGGGCCAGCCAGATGGCTCATTGGATAAAGGCATTTGCCACCAAGCCTGATAACCTGAGATCCATCCGTAAAGGCCCCCTTAATAAGGAAGGTCTCTCACACACAGTAGACACAGTAGTAGTAGTAGCACACACACAAATAGAATTTGATAATTTAGATAAACTAATAAGTAAAAGGGATAAAGGAAGGAAAAAAGAGGAGGGAAGAATGGAGGGGGGTAGAAAGGAAGGAGGAGACAAGGAAGAAAAGAGAGGGAGGTGGAGGGAGGGGCCAGCCCAGAAGATCTGGTCAGATGCTGGCTCATCTAGCTGGTCCAGAGGCCACAGTCCACTGTCACCCCCAGCTGGCCTTGCTCGGCTCTTCTCTGGCCCACACCAACAGGCCAGGTACGTTGCACAGTCCCAAAGGTCCAGGCTGCAAAGCCAACCAGAGCTTCCAGATAAGCTTGGGAAGGAGGGAGTGTGCCTAGGATGAACAGAGATGGAGAGGAGGCGTTGCTCCCAACAGAGCAGTTCCTAAGCCCTTGATCTTAAAAATGCTAGCTGTATCAAGCCCCAGAGCATCTCCATGGCCCTCCAGAGGCCATTATTCTCCTAAGAAGGCTCTTGAATGTCGGCCTACTGCTTCCTTTGCAGAGAGTCACTTTATTAGCTTCCTATCGTGTTCCCAGATTCTTCCCAACTCCTGCTTCCATCTGGGACCTTAACACCTGCCAGCTCAGGGCCCCACCTCCTCTAAATCAACCCAGAGGCCAACTCCTCTCATCTTGTCTCATCAGCGGACCTTCCAACCTCTCTATCACTTTTATTGCCTTTTCCCAGCAAAACTCCCTCCAAAGTTATCAGTGAACGCCACATGGGAAGGCCTAAGAGAAAAATTCCCTGATAAGAAGGCATGCTCTCATCTCCCAGAGTGCTTTTCTGCCCAAATACTCCTCCTCACGCTGATTACAGGCCCGATTTGGGCCAGACGGGAGAACAGAACATGTGGTTCCAGTTGGCTTCTGCCAGCCTGAGCCTGCATCCTCGGAGCCCTGTTTCTCTGCAGCCCCTTGTCACTCTCTCCCTGTCCCTGTCCTTGCCCTGAGCATCTTCAACCCTAACAATCAAGCCAGGGATCCTGAGCCACACGGCCCATTTGCTCTCTAGCATCTTAGCATCCTCTCCCAGTCAGAACGCTATAGCTCATTATCCTATTTCATTCAGAAAGCCATTCTCTGCTCCATAGCTTCCATTAATCCGAGGTAGGCACAGGTTCTGATGAATTAAGCAACATGTCTCAAGCAGGGAGAGAGGCAGTAACAAGACCCCCAAGGCCTCACCTTTTCCAGGAACCAACAATTGATTCCTCAGTGCTGTACCTGAGCAACACAGGATGCATGGAGGGAATGGATTCTTAACAACTGCAAGGCAATGGACCCAACCCCGGGCTTCAGGCCTCTGGTCCAAGCTGGGTCAGTTATGCTCTAAAGAAAGTATTCTCTTGTCTCCTTCCCACCTCACACCCTGGTTCTGACTGAGATAAGAATGAAAAAAGTCCTGATCTGGGTTATTAATCTTCTGATTCTACCTCTGGCCAAGGAAGATTTTCTTCTTCTGGTAACTTTACATTGTCTGTTTAAGATTAGCAAGTCAGGGGTCAGCAACACGGCTCAGTAAGTAAAAGCACTTTCTGCTAAGCCTGAGGATCTGCATTCAGTCCCTGAGACCCACATGGTAGAAGGAGAGAACTGACTTCTGCAAGTTGTCCACTGACTTCCACATGTGTGCCATGTACACACACAATAAATAGGTAAAGAAATAAATGTTTAAACGTCATTAAAACTAAGCAGGTGAAGTAAAAACATGCACAAACATTATGATAGCACTGTACACAATAATTAAAAATTATAAACAACTTAATGTCCATGAACGAATGCATACAAGCCATCCATACTTGGAATATTACTCACCCATGAAAAGGGATGGTATTCTGCTGTCTGATGTGTGGATGAGCCTTGAAAGTGCAATGCTGAGTGAAGAAAGACAGAAGCCAAGAGTCCATGGCTCTGAAATGCATGGGGTAGACAAACCCACAGAGACAGAAACACAGTGGTTTCCAGGAGCTGAGAAGATTCCTAGAGGTGTAACTTCAGAGTCCTGGTATAACTCTGTGTTCAACTCTTTGAAAAATAAACAGAATCCACGTAAATCTGAGCGTGGTAGGATGCACGTGAAATTCCTGCCCCCTTCAACAGAGATCCACTGAGATGGAAGGAAGAGGAAGCTCACAGGCCAGCTAGCCTACTTACACAGTGGGGACAGCACAGACCCCGTCTCAAACAAAGTGAAAGGTAAGGACAGACACTCTCTGATGTCCACACAATGCACACACACACACATACAAATTCACTGAAGTATACTGAAGTTGAGATTGTATGTGTAATAGCTCAACAAACATGTACTCTGTCTGTCTGTCTCTGTCTAGCACTCTCGCTCTCTCTCTCTCTCTGAAGCCAAAGGTTTTCAAAGTGACACTCCATTAAAAAAAAAAAAAAAAAAAAGCAGGAAAGCCCAGTCTACCTGTAAATTGTCAGCTGCAGCCCCCAGGCCATGGCCCTGATGACACAAGTTTTTGAGCAAATGTTCTCCACTAAGGAATCTAAATTCAACAAATTTCAAAAGGCTCTTAAAAGGAATCCCCATTCTGAGTTGATTAGCATGGTCTTGGGCGCCCCCTGGTGGGAACTGAGAATTTAAGACACTGCCAGTGGAGTCTGTTGGTTGCCCAGGGCTTGCAACCAGCCCACACTTGTTCCTCTCAGTCACCTGGGCCTCTTTGAATGCCAAGGAGGCCAATCTTACCCCCTACATAACTCCTCCTAGACACACACAGCTGTGTGGTGGTGGTACATGCCTTTAATCCCAGCACTTGGGAAGCAGAGGCAGGTGGATCTCTGAGTTCAAGACCAGCCTGGTCTACAGAGTAAATTCCAGGACAGACAGGGCTATACACACACACACACACACACACACACACACACACACACACACACACACACACACACACACACACACACACACACAAACGCTGTCTTGACTGCCCCCAACTAAACTAAACTAAACTAAAACAGTATAAGTCCAGTCTTATTTCATATTTTCTCGCTGAACTATGTCATTGTAGACAAATCCAGACAGCATTCTGGGCCCTCTGTAAATATTTATGCATAAAAGATCAGGAAACCAAGGGACTGGAGAGCTGGCTCACTAGTTGAGAGCACCAGCTGCTCTTCCACAGACCTTAGTTCAGTTCCTGTCACCCACAGATGCTCTCAATCACCTGACATGCCTGGTTTTACGCAGTCCCAGGAACGGAATTCAGGTTCCCCTGCATCCAAGACAAGCACTCTTCCACACATACAGCCTCCTGAAAATTATTTTTAAGAGCAGAATTGAGCATGGGGCAGTGACTCAGTGCTTAAAAGTCCTGTTGCTCTTGCAAAGGACCCGAGTCCAGTTCCAAGCACCCACATAGTAGCGCACAATCATCTGTAACTCAGTTCCAGGGAGCCCAGCACTGTCTTCTGGCCTCTGAGAGCAGTGGACACACGTGTTGTGCTGACATGCACACAGGCAAAACATTCATAACATAAAATATAAATAAATCTTAAATACAAAATAAAATAAAAACGGAAATCACACAGAGTGACTGTCATATAGAAGTTACATGCTCCACATCCTCTTCCAAATGACGTCAACCTGAGTTGTTTCTAGATGCTTCTGAGATTTCTGGGCAGGTAAGAAGGACTCTGTTGCTGGTTGGCGGTGGTTCATGCCTTCAGTCACAGCACTCTGGAGACAGAGACAGATGGACCTTTGTGAGTTCGAAGCCAACCTAGTCTACACAGAGAAACCCTGCCTTAAAAAGCAAGACAAAATGAATTAAAAAGAGAGGAGGAGAGGCCTCTTGTGGATTTGATAGGATAAAAGGAGACTAATTATTAAACCTACTTTTTAAAGGCAACTACTAATTTTAAATATTTTACATTGGACTGGATTTTTGTATATTGTGTATGAATTGTGTATATTGGTACAAAGTTGAGATTAATTTTGTTACTGTACAAATATTTCTACTCTTGATCAAGGTATTGTACCTATGCAGCTCATCTAATAATGTCATGCAAATTACTAGACCTTGAAAGTTATCATTGCCAACTGATTAGGATATTAAGAAATGCAAGGTAGTAGTCATTACAATCAAACTTGTAGTCAGATCAGGTATGTTTTCAAGGTCAAGCAAAGATATAGTTTAGATATACATGTCATCTCCAAATATTTTAGCAATCTATAGAATGTGGCACTTAAGGTGTTTTAATAACGTAGGTTCTTTTTATTTTTCTGACAATGAGACATGTCTGCTTCTGGCAGTACCAACCTACCTTGGAGAGGATGATGGGCATCTAAGAAACTCCACATGGAGTTGACTTTCTTTGTGGCAAAGTTAGTCATTGGGCAAGAAAGTGCTCTTGCTTTGACTGCTACCAATATGATGTCCAAAATGGACAAACAAGACACACAAGAAAGAACTGCTGAACCTTCCCAGGACAAGGCTGGAAGGTCCTTAAGAATATCCTGCTTCATTGTTGAGTTAGTCAGATATTCTAGGCCTGTAGGCCAAAAATAGATGCCCCAACGCTGCAGAGGAACCTTGGGTGACTGCCCAGGCAGTCAACTGTCTCTGTCATTTCTCACACTTTTTGAAAGTCAGTAGCTTGCACTTTCTGTCAACTTAGTTATCATTTCCTTCTCTAATCTCTGAGAGAGTTAAAGACTAGATAGTTATAGACATAGTTTTCCTAGTTACAGATTCAGAAAATAAACTCACTAAGAGTTATAAAGTGTATAAGTTTGAGAGACATCAAAAGATAGTTTTAGTTAGGTTGGTAATACAAGTTAGCTAGAAAGTGAATTAGGTACAGTCCTTTGAACTCACCAAGATAGGAGAAATAATGAAATATTTCCTCTAAATTTGTCAAATGTTAATGGACTAGACAGTATTGATGTAATTCCTGCCTATATAGTATATAGTTATTGTACTTAATGTATATGTTTTTCTTATATTAGTTATAACCTGTTTCTAATTTTTGACAAAAGGGGGATATGTGGTGATATATTGTGTATCTAATAAAGTTTGCCTGAAGATCAGAGGACAGACCCTGCACAGAGTTAGCCATAGAGTTCAGGTGTGCTGACATACATTTAATAAAATCATTCTGGAATATCAGAGAATCAACCACAGAGCCAAGCCATGAAGGTCAGAGAGTGTGGACCATACCTTTAATCCTAGCTTTAGGAATGTTGAAAGAGAAAGTTAAGATGTTTTGTCTTTTTTTTTTTTTTTTTTTTTTTTTAGCTTTCCCTGAGTGGTCTGAGGAGAGACATTGAGATTCACAGAAACAGGCCTGAGGAGTTGGTGGGCAAGAATTGGCTGTGGTTTGTTTCCTCTCTCTGATATTCCAACACCTCCCCCCCCCCCAATATCTGGCTCTGGGTTTTTATTATAATACTAAATAGAATTCAAGCAATAATTGGGGAGCCATGACACACAGGCCTGATTTGGTGGGAATCAGGCATTATTCACTTTGACCCAGAAGTGTTGTCTTTAGGGCTTGAGGACCCATGTATGGAGCATGGCCCGGCCAGTCTGAGACCAGATTCTCCTTTTCATTTGCTCCCTTGCTCTCTTGGAGAGAAGACCAGACCCACCGCCACGTGGTGGACCAGTCCAACTTCCCAGGAATTGCCCTGAGGTTCAATCTCTTGTATCAGTGAGTGTTTCATATAAACCCCTTAATAAATATTAATCTTTTATATGATCAGTTGCTAGTGATTAACACCTACTATATCTGGTGCCCAAGATGGGGCACCCAGCACTAGGATGTTTCAATCAGGAAGTGATATGGCTGGGCAGAGAAAGGCTTATAAGGCAGGAGGAGACAGCCTTTGGGCTGAAGACTCAGAGGCATTCAGTCTAAGGATTCGTGGAGACAGGATCTTCCCCCTTTCTGCCTGAGGAGTTGGCTGGGTGGGAGGAAGCTATGGCTTGTTCCTCTCTCTGATATCTCAGCTTTTTCCCCAATATCTGACTCTGAGTTTTTATTATAAGCTCAATTAGGAATCATGCAATAGACTCTGCTTATGAATGCTTCTGGTAAGATAAGTGGAGGAAATGGGGGCAGGTAAGACAGGGGGATCTTTGCTCCCCTTGATCATCTACCCTGTGTCCATCCTGTTTTTGGTAGTACCTCAGCTTCCAAGGAGACATCCATATTCTTAAATCTATACGCAATCTCCTCTGGCTTAGTGGATAGATTCCTGGTCAGGGGGGCAGTTGCTGCCGCTTCTTAGCTAATGTTGGCTAGGAGTGGGCGGTGAAGGTGTTGTCCTTCTAAACACTCCCACAGGTGTCCACCAGCTTTATCCTGTGATGTGAGAGGAAGGGAGAAAGCTGAGGGAAATTCAGCAAAAGTCCTGGAGCAAACGACCCAGACTAACACAACCCAGCCCTAAGTGCTTCCATAGCTACACCTCCTCTGCAGTCGCAGGAGGACACAATGGCGCCAGAAGGAGCCACAGGGACCCATTTAGTTCTCATGAGGTGCATGTATTGCCCTGAGAGGTTACTCCTCTTACCTCTGTGGTTTCAGCTAGCAGAGAGCAGGGATGACATTAACAATGACTCCTTAACAATAACTCTATTCTGCAGTCAGCATCAACTTAAAAGGCTCCCAGCTGGCAAGCAGTGGACCAAGGACCTTAGGTCTCAACTGCCCTGCCCAGGGGACAAACCACTAGTCCTTGCTTCTCAACCACCATCTTGTCTGTCCCCAAGCCCTTCTCCAAGGGCACCTCCTCCCTTCCCTTCCACTCCTGGCTCCACAGTATTGTGAGGGAGCAAGGTTGTTAGGTTTCAACCAGGCCACACACACCTTCAGCAGCCTTTCCAAGCCCCTGCCCCACCCCAAGCCTTCTGGATACCAACAAGTTCTTTTTGGAGAACCCATTGGGAATCTAGCAATTCCCCTGAGTACCAGACACCAAGAAAGAGATACTACATCCAAGACCAACTCTGATTAAGTTATAACCACCTGCAGCTCTCCCTGTCTCCATCCTCAGAGTTGATTATAGAATCCCTGCTGTGTAAGAAGAAGCAGACACTCTGTTCTGCACTCTGTCTGGCTACGGGTGTGCCACAGAATCCCCATGCCTGGATGTCAGGTGCTATGCTCTCTTCCCCAAAGAATGGTACAGACCTCAGGCTGACAGGACTACCCAGCACTGCTACCCATGGTGGCACATCCCCCATCATATAACAGGTACATTGCAACTAGATGTGACCCTCTGCATTTCCTCCACATCCTTGGAGTTGTATATTCCCACTCCCAAATCCTCTCTGCTCCCCTTTCTACTCAATCTGGCTGCATAGCACCCCTTCTTCTGAAAGCCTGGATACACTAATACCCTTCCTCTGAGACCTATAAGAAGAGACATCTACCTGCCTCCTGAACTAGAACTCTCCTCAGAGCCCTGCCAAGCCGTCATCTGCCTATCTGTCTGTGGAATTAGTGAGTTTTCCACTAATTAGTGAACACTCCATCTCATGTACCCTTTGAATTCACACTCCCAATTTCTCAGTAATAAATAACTAGGGTTGGTCAGTTGGTTTTGTTTGGACTTTGGGACTTTTTTTATTATTATTATTCACTTGAGTTTTATTTTTGAGAAAGAGTTTGCCTATGTAGCCCAGACTGGCCTCAAACTTTAAAGCCTTTGCTCAGCCTCCCAAGTGACAAGTTTTTCTGGGTTTCCTGGACTGTTTTTAAAGCCTTTTAAGATCCACAGCAGAGCTGAGCTGAGTCAGAGGAGCACAGGTTCCATGCATAATTTCTGCCCTGGCACTCCACAGCCTCCCCCAATATGAGAGCCTCCTGGGGAAGAGACGCATCTGTCACCGCTGTCAACCACAATGACAATGTCACTATCTCCAGGGTGTTGCAGGGCTGGCTGGCTTCTGATGTCTGTATGGGTAAGTTTTTCATCAACTTGACCCAAGCTAGGGTCACCTGGAAAAAGGGAACATCCATTAAGAAAATGTCATCATTCTGATTGACCTGTAAACAAGTCTATAGGACATTTTCATGATCGATAGTTGATGTGAGAGGGCTCGTCTCACTGTGGGCAATGCCACCCCTGGGCAGGTGGTCCTGAGTATGTTAGAAAGAAGGTCAAACAAGCCCAAAGAAGCGAGTCAGCAAGCTCTGCTTCAGTTCCTGCCTCCAATTCCTGCCTTGAGTTCCGGCCCTGACTTCCCTCAGTGAAGAACTGTAAAGCATAAGGTGATATAAACCCTTTCCTCCCCAAGTTGCGTTTGGATGGTGTGTTAGTGGCAGAAAGCTAAGACAGGCTTCTTCTCTCAGTGATACGATGTAAAGCCAGGGGTGTGAGGAGCTCCTATAATCCCAGCATTCTAAGCTGTCAGGGGAAGATAGCTCAAAGTCAGGCTATTTAGGGAGACCATCTCAAGAAAGGAAACAAGCAAATGAACAAAAGTCACAAAATAAAATTATGTGCATTTAAATTTCCTCCATGTCTTTGCTTAACTTAATAGCTCATCACTGTTTAGAGCGTTCCTCTGTCACCTTCATGATCCAGGTTGTCCATTCACCTCCCTAGAGACATCTTCTTCGTGGTCTGTCCCACGTGAGAGGGAGAAAGAATTTGGGCTTGTCTATAGTCAGAAGTCTCTGGCACGGCCAAGTCCCAAGGTCTGGGCCTGCCCCAAACCACTTGGTTCCAAATAATCACACAAAGGCTTATATTAATTACAAACTGTTTGGCTTATGGCTCAGGCTCATTACCAACTAGCTCTTTCAGCTTAACACAACCTGTTCTTATTAATATATGTCTTGTCATGTGGCTCGGGGCTTACGGGTACCTTCACATCTTGGGTGGCAGCTTGCAGCATCTCCTGTGACTCCACCATCCCTCATCTTTTATCTCCACTTGGATTTCCTGCCTGCCTCCAAGCTGCCTTGCCATAGGCCAGAACAAAGTTGGTAACAGAGTATATTCACAGTGTACAGAAAGACATCTCCATCACTTGTCAATACAGCATGCTGTGCTGTTGCCTTTCAATGAATTCATAGGTCAGTCTATGGAGAACAGATGTCTTGGCAATATTGAATCTCCCTATCCAATGACACAGAATCTCTCCTCATGTAAGTGGTTCTTCCTAAAATTATATTTAATTTTTTATTAATTTACATTTGTCTATGAGTGTATAAATGTCATGTGTATGTGTGTAGGTGCCCACAGAGGCCAGAAGAGGGGAGCAGATCCTCCGGAGTTGGAGTTACAGGCAGTCATGAACTGCCCAGAGTGGGTGCTGGGAACTGAACGTGGATCCTCTGGAAATGCAGCATGGGTAATTCTTCTCAATTTGACACAAACCTAGCCACAGCTGGGAAGAGGATATTTTAATTGAAGAATTGTCTCCACTAGATTGGCCTATGTATTTGTCTGTGGGGGCATATTCTTAATTAGTATTTCTTCTAAGAAGGCTCAACTCACTGCAGCTGGTGTCACCTCTGGCCGGGTAGGTCTGGATGAAATGAAACAGCTGAGCAAAGCAGTGAGTGGGATTCCTCCATGATTTTGCTTCAAGCTTCTGCCTTGAGTCCTTGCCTCCGCCTCCCCTGAGGACAGACTCTAACCTGTCAACCAAATTAACTCTCTCTGCCCTCCCCCACCCCTTGCCTTTGGTCATAGTGTTTATCACAATAGAAGTCAACAGGAGGCAGCAGCCAGTGACTAACTCCATCTGACCCCATCTCCAGCCTGCTCTTAAGATTTTATTTTGGAAGTGCTAACATAAATGGTAATAGTTTTAAACTTTTTATTACATCTATGTGTACTGGATGGGCACGTGTGCTACAGTGCATATGTGGACGTCAGAGGTAACTTGCAAGAGTCAGCTCCCTCTTCCCACCATGTGGATCCTGGGAATAAAATTCAGGTCGCCAGCCAGCAGCTAGCATCTTTACCCAATGAACCATGTTGCTGACTCAGTAATACGTTTTTAATTTCAGTTCCACTTGCCTGTTAACCTACATTAGGAGGCAATTACTTTGTATACTAGTGTTAGTGCAGAGCCAGACTGATCCAAGACTTTCTCAGAGGCCCCGATGGAAGAACAAAGGTACCTTAGTTCTCTGTCCTTTCCAGGAATGGACTTGGCAGGGCTGGTGTGAGGCTGGAATTCACAGGAATTAAGGTTGCTGTGGTTTCTGGGGACCCGACATTTCCCACTGGGCTGTAGTTACTAGTGTTTAGGGAGTTGTGTCTGACGCACCCATGTTCTCTTTACCAACACTGCCTGACTTAGCTCTCTGCTGACAGGCTGGTTTCCCCTGCAAATAGGACCTAAAACGCTGTACATGATCAGTTTGCTCAGCATTGTTTCTCACCCCTAACCCCACTCAACATCTTGTCATTCAGGTCCCACTGGCTGAGGTCGAATGTTTATCTTATAATCTTTCTATGCTCACTTGTTTTTATTTAGTTTCTGTTCATTGTAAAGCACTCTCGATTTAAAAAGAGAGAAAGAGAGGAAAGAACCAAGAATTTTGTGTTTCCTAGTTCCTTTCCTGTCTTTCAGCACTGGTTAGAACTTCCAGGGTGGTATCAAACAATAGTGATGAAGATGTTAGGATTTTGTGCGGACTTGGGTATGGCATGAATTTACCCAGTTACCTGGCGGGGGATTTCTAAGGATGCACACGGGAAAGAGGCAGAGGGCCACTGCAGATAGCAGGAGACACTTAAAGCCGTTTCTATGTAGGAAAGAGCTTTATTGTCAGAGGGGTGTGGTTATGATGAACTCAGAGTGTTATAACTATGACAGCAGAGGTGGTTATAATAGCAGAGATGGGGGAGGGGAGAGACAGGAAGAAAAGGAAAGGGGGGGGGAATAAGAGCGGTCCCAAGAGAGAACAAAGGCAGAGAGAAATTCAGAGGCAGGAATCTTGTTTGAAATGGGGCTTGACGGCAAAGCCCAGAGGTGGGCATGGCTTTAGAGACAAACCTGCTGTGGGAGACCTACCATTTCTCACCATTCACTGAGGTATTAGCCATTCTCTTTCTCTGGGTTTTTAATCATCAAATTGAAGTTCCTTAATGATGAGTATTGGATCCCTGGTTATTGGGTATCCTCCGCTGATGTAATAAGCCAATCAAGTCAAATTAATAAGTCTAGGTTATTAGAGCAAAGCAATTCCAGAGTGACTCTTGAGAAGGCAAGAGAGAAAATCACAGGCAGAGCTGGTTACTAGGTCTTAAATATCATGAGATGTGGTCTTGAGCAGCCCAGGGAAGGTCCAGAAAATAGGCCTCAGTTTGGTGTGCTTAGAGCGGGGATTTGGAATACCCCCACTTTATATTACTTGTTTGTTGAGAGTTTTATCACAAATGTGTTTTGTATTTTTGTGACATTGTGTGTGTGTGTGTGTGTGTGGTGTCTGTGGTAGCTAATTTTCCACCCTTCAGTCTTTTCAAATGGTGGAGTCTATTCATTGTTTTTTGATATTGAGCCAGCCTTACATTCCTAGTAAAACTTGGTTAGCTGTGATCCTAAGTCAGAAACTGATACACTAGTCCTACAGCAGGACGTGGATCCCTTAGCTGACACCCCCATTCCAACAACACTGGGGTAGAAGATTAAAATAACTTCCTAGCCTTGGGCTATGGCTCAGCCTGTGACCTGAAGGGTTTCCTTCTTCCTTCCAAAGGCTTCTTTTCATTGTTTCAAAGCAGAAGCTTAATCCCTAAACCTAATTTGACTCGATTGGCTCTGTTATCGTGGGCCTTGTCCTTGAGCTCTGCCCCTTGAAGCCAGGTCGGCGCAGACCTTCTGGGCAGGTCTATATATCCCTACTGAATCCACATCCTTTGCACAGCCCCAGCCCGCCCCCACACGACTCCACCTGGCCATTTTAGCCTTGTATCCTCTTACCTTGTTTTAACTCCAAGTCCTTTGAGCTCTGCTACTTTCAACAACCCAGCAAGCAGCCTCCACGCTGCAGACATTTACTCAGAGACTAGACTGGTCCTTCATCTTGTTTCTGGGAATGCAAAAGAGTAAGCTAGATCCTGTCCCTGCCCTTAGGAGCCTGCAGTACTGTGGGAAAGAGCTGTGAATGAATCACAGAGGGACCAATCTTAGAACAAGGTGGCAGGATAGTATGATAGTCAGCTCCTGTGTCCTTTTGTAACCATCATAGCCTACAATGCTATTTCAGCTTTGATGGAATTTCCCTGTCTCTTGCTCTGGTGCCAGCCTAAAAGCTTGGCCTCTGTCCCTTCTTTTTCATGGTAAACACATCAGTGGCTGACCACCACCCAAGACCTGTGATGACTCCAGATTAAAATCCCCTTGAGAGACTGTGCACATGGCTCAGTCAATAGAGCTGTCCGCAGCCCAAGCATGAGGACTTGAGTTTGGATCCCTAGTGTCCACATGGAAATGCAGGGAGGTGGTTCACATCTGGAGTCCCAGCAGTGCAGGGGTCAGGGGTCAGGTACCTGTGGGTTTCTGAACTCACTGGCAAGCCAGTCTAACAAAGTCTCACTCCTGTGAGAGAAAGTCTGTCTCAAAATATGAAGAACGATTGAGAAAAATCATCTGATGTTGATTTCTGGCTTACAACACACACACACAAACACATACACGGTTTCTTAGCCTTTTGAGGGGGACAAACCAACACATCCCCATGGAAACAGGGGTATTTTGTGTCAAGGTCTCCCAGTGTTATTAAGCAGAATTTCAAAAGCAGAGACATTTATACTCTAGGACCATAGAATTATGTTTATTGTGCCAATTTCCTGATAGTCCATCCCAGCTACTTATGACCTTAAACAAGTCCCTTGATTTCTCAGTCCCCTAATCAGAGGGTTGACTGTATCAGGGGGACCCATCTCAGGACCCTGTGGTTAAGAAATACAACCATACCTGGCAGTCTTACTCAAAACAAACTTTGGATGCTATTTAAGAGTAACACTGGGGCCAGGCAGTGGTGGCACACACCTTTAACCCCAGCACTCGGGAGGCAGAGGCAGGCAGATTTCTATGAGTTCAAGACCAGCCTTGGCTATAGAGCAAGTTCCAGGACAGCTAAGGATGCACAGAGAAAGCCTGTCTTGAAAAAAACAAAGGAAGGAAGGAAGGAAGGAAGGAAGGAAGGAAGGAAGGAAGGAAGGAAGGAAGAGAGAAAGAGAGAGAAACAGACACTGTGGGCTGGATATGTAGCTTACTTGCCTCATATGCACAAGGCTTGGGATCCACACTCAACGCTGAATAAACTGGAGGTGGCAACATACATCTGCAACCCAAGGACTCAGGAGACAGAGGCAGGATCAGGGCCAAGGCGTCCTTAGCTGCCTAGCAATTTTGAGACTCGCCTGAGCTACATGAGACCCTGCCTCAGAAAGAAAGAGGAAGGGAGGGAGGGAGGAAAGAAGGAAGGCAGGCAGGCTGAGGAGATAGATACATCAATAAAACGTTTGAATCTGAGTTCAATCACCAGAATCCATACTTTAAAAAATTAAAATAAAAAAGTTAAACATGTAGCTCTCATAATTCAAGCACTATAAAGGAAGTAGCAAAGACAGGAGGTACCGCGTCTGGTTTAAGTGGTCCGAGTCTAGTCCAGGTGAGGGGAGTCGAGGTTAATATCAGCACTCAGGAGTTGTTAGGTTCCATCATTCAGGATCACAAAGAGAGACCCAAGCTTTATTCAGTACACTCTTACATCCTCTGCCATGCTTCTCTCCTCTGCCATGCTTCTCTCCAAACCTCTTTCTTAACTTCCTCCACTCACTTCCTCCTAGTCAGGACACACCCAAGGTCTTGGAAGATCCCAAAAGACTAATACCTCTGGGGGGTGGCAGCAATAAGAAGACTGTAGAGCAGGAAAACATGTTTATCCCCCTAGTTGTGACAAGGTTCAGTCCTTCGGGGAGGAGGGGCCTTAAGAGCCAAGGTGGAATTTTCCATAGGCACAATTCAGGAACCATCAAGGAGGTCCTTTGAGCCTGTTGGCCAGCCAACTGGCTTTCTTGACAAATTCCTGGCCAATGAGAAACCATGTCTTATAGTGATACATTATATAATTAATAAAATCAGCTTGGAATATCAGAGGACAGAGTTACCTCTCTGGCCTTTTTTTGTTTTGTTTGTGTAGGATTATGCGCTTGCACATTGTAAATGTTTGCCCCTTCTACAGGTTTAATAAAACGCTGATTGGCCAGAAGGCAGACAGGAAGTGTGGGCAGGACTACCAGACTAAGAAAACTCTGGGAAGAGGAAGAGCAGAGCAGAGATGCCAGCATACACAGAGGAAAGGAGACCAGGATCCTGCTCTGAGAAAGGTTCAAAGCCACTTGGCTAATCATGGCTTAGTTTAAGAGTTGGCAAGTTATATGCCTGAGCTACAGGCATGTAAATAATATAAGACTTTGTGTGATTATTTGGGACTTCTGGTCCGGATCAAGGAGCTAGGCCGGGCCAGAAACTTCTTACTACAATGTCTCTAAAAAGAAAGTGGAGGGGGTGGAGAGATGGTGCAGGGTTAAGAGCATGTGTTGTTCTTACAGAGGACCAGGGTTTAATCCCTAGTACCCACATGGAGGTTCACAACCATCTGTAACTGCAGTCCCAGGTGATCTAACACCATCTTCTAACCTCCATGGACACCAGGCATACACATGGTTCACAGATATACAATGTGAGTAAAACACATCCACAAAATAAATAAATCTCAAAATGAAAGAAGGTAGATATTCCGATGGAATGACACTAAGGTTGTCCCCTGGCCTACACACACACACACACATACACACACATACAACACACACACTTCTTTAAAAAGTTTCCACTCTGTTGTAAAGCCTGCCTGCCTGTATGGTCTTCATGACAAAACAAACAAACAAACAAACAAAAATGTTTTCTTTTGTGGAGAAAGGAGCCTGTAAAGGTGAAAATCCTGGCGCCATCTAGAGGGTGTGCTGGAAGGTTCTTTCTCTGAGGACTTCTGTTCTAACCTGTAAATAAAGAACGAAGCTCCGCTATGTCCCTGTCTGAGGAAGGACACAATTAGCAGCAGATACTTAGATAATTAGAAGTCACCCCATGCCCTGAGCCCACATTCCCTACCCCAAGGCCAATGTATTTGTCCCAGGAAAAATGGGTAAAAAGTCAGGCCTTGAACGTGGGTGGCGGACAGGCAAATACTGACCCATTGATTTGCTCTAGGTTTGCCAGGGCTATGCTCATGTGTGTATTCTCACTGGGGGGAAATGGGTGTGGAAGAAAATAACAGCTTCGGAGATTCAAACAAGTCCTATCTAGGCTCCAGGAAGCTAGACCCATTAATAAGCAGACTGTCTGACCAGAGTTCAGGCTGCATAAGTAGCCACCCCACCACCAACAGCGACTCATCCCCACCCCCAGGGGCTGGTGGCTCCCAGGCTAGCATTTCATCTTGTGGCATCAGCCACTCTGCTATTTGTTGGGAGGAAAGCTGGGAGCAGAGGAGGGTAACCCACATGACTCTCCTGGGAGCCTGTTTGTTCTGGCGAGACAAGCAGATGAACTCCCAGCTGGCCTGGGAACTATCACGAAGCTGGTTACATCTCTGCAACCCGGACTTCCTGCCCCTTGGACTGCTGCACTCTCTCGTTTATTGTTTGTTATTGTTGCTGTTGACTTTTTGAAATGGGATCTCACTATTTCTCAGGCTGGCCTCTAACTGGCAGCAATTCTCCTGCCTCTGCCTCCCCAGCATTGGGTTTACAGCAGTGTGCAGCCATACCCAGATATTAGATGTATTTTGACAACCCATCTGCCTCACTCTAGAGTTAAAGGTGATGAGAACATATGGGCAACCTGAGGGAGAAAATATCCATAGAAGCAATATCTAAGAACAGGCGCAGGCACACAGGGGTGGTCTGGGGGACCCTAGGCACTTTAATTATAGTCCACGAAACAAAAGTTTATGCTTTAATATTCTGAAACACTGAGTCTGAAACCAGCATTTTTTTTTTTCAAGACAGGGTTTCTCTCTGGAACTCTGGCTGTCTTGGAACTCACTTTGTAGACCAGGCTGGCCTTGAACTCAGCGATCCACCTGCCTCTGTCTCCCAAAAGCATGCACCTCTGCCCGGCTGAAACCAGTATATTAAAGATTTACATTTTTTTTTCTGGAGTAGGGATATTGGGCATGTAACTAAGGCTGTCCCTGAATTCCTGATCCTTGTGTCTCCATGTCCTGAGTTCTGGGAGTTCTGGGATTACAGACTTGTGTTTCCAGCCCAGCTGGCCCTTTTGTTTCTTCCAGACACTGGTGACTTCAGGCTCTTTTCCTGTGTCTCTATCTCTCTATCTACCTCCCCTTTCACACGGTCTCATGTTGTTATCTTCATAAAGTCACCAGATTTTAGATCTAGAGTTCACATGCATAATCCAGGATAATGTTGTCTTGGATTCTTTAACTACACAACATCTGCAATAGACATTACTAAAAACAAGGTTGCTGGGCAGTGGTGGGGCACGCCTTTAATCCCAGCACTCAGGAGGCAGAGGCAGGAGGATCTCTGAGTTCAAGGCCAGCCTGATCTACAGAGCAAGTTCCAGGGACAGCCAGGCAGCCAGCGCTACACTGAGAAATCTTGCCTCAAAATAAATAAACAAACAAACAAACAAATAAATAAACCAACCAACCAACCAATCACCTCTACCTGATACCCCTGGCTGACATGCCATAGGACATGACAGTTGGATACACAATCCTTGGATAAGCTTTTGCCGGCCCTGTGTTGACCTGAAGGGCTCTACCCTAACCCTGTGTTCATGAAAGACATTGAGATGTTGTCCATGTGCCCTGGAATTTACCAATTTCAAGTGTGGAATCCAATGCCATCAGTATCTTCACGGTGTTTTACGATTTCCACCATCAATTTTCAAACATTTCATCACTCCCTCAAAAAAAGCCATATCCCTTAGCTGTCAACTTAGTACACCTTCCCACCCCCACCAGACCCCCTAATTCACATTCTGTCTCTGGATTGTTTGCTCTGGACATAGATAGAATCATACATTATGTGGCTTTTTCACTTAGCAATATCTTCCAGGTTTCTCTCAGTGTAGCGATCCTTAGTACATCTTTCCCTGTCAAGCTGAGTCATGTTCCATTGGGTGGGAACGTACCACAGCCTTATTTATCTATCCCAAGTTGATGGGCATTTGTGTTGCTTGGCTGTCTAGCTATTGGGAATAATGCTGCTGTGTGCATTTCTATAAGCAAGTTTTTAAAATACTGCTTTTCTTTTGCAGTGCTGGTCAGGAGGTGTACTGATGCCCTCAAGAGACTCTTGTGTTCTACCTGGTCAGCAGCATGAGGCAGCTAGCATTATAAACTGCCCCCCCACAGGCTTCACAGAGAAACAGGGGGCTGCTTAAGACTCCAGGGCCTTTGCAAGGGCTCCCTCAGGGTCAGATGTGCTTGCAAGTGTGGGAGCTATGATGGACGAGTCCAACACTGCCCCTGCCCATCCTCACTCCAGCTCCAGTTGTCAAGGAGACCATCATGGTATTGAGAACTAGGGAACTGGGGATCTGCTATGTATATGGCTTAGGTCTGGTGGCACATGTTACATGACTCACAGTCAAGTCTGTGTGTTACTATGCACCTGCAATGCCCTCTAGCTCACTTTGCTGGGACATTGCACAGACCAAGTGTGTACCTAGAAGAGTATATCCTCCTGCCTCCACCTCCTGGGTACTAGGATTAAAGGTATGTGCCACTGTTCCTGGTGTATGCCTTGCTGGGGATGGAACTCAGGGCTTCATGTATGCCAGGCAAACATCCCGCCAACTGAGCTACACTCCAGTCCCCAAGAGTCCTTTTTAAAGATTGTTAATATTATGTGTATAGCTGTTTTGTCTGTGAACCATGTGCTTGTAGTACCCAAGGAGACTAGAAAATGGCATCAGGAACTAGATACTATGGTCATATATTGTATATTTAATAAAAATAGCCTGAAATATTAGAGGACAGAGCTACCCACAGAGCCAAGCCAGGAAGGTCAGTGAGTGGTAACCCACGCCTTAATCCCAGCATTTGGAAAGCAGAGATCCTCTGGATCTCTGTGAGTTCAAGGCTGAACAGAGCCAGGCAGTGGTGGTACACACCTTTAATCCTATCACTAGGAAAATTAAACCAGAAATTGAAATAGCTTGGCAAGGAGAAAAAAATATATATAGAAGGCAGGAGAAGGCAGCCCAATCAGTCTGAGGACTTGTGGAGACAGGACCTACCCTGTTCAGCCTGAGGAGTTGGCTTGGGTTAGAACTGGCTGCAATTTGTTCCCTGTCTTTCTGATATTTCAGCTTTTCCAAATATCTGGCTCCAGGTTTTATTATAATAACAAGTATAATTCATACAATAAGGTACAGATGCTTGTTAGCTGCCATTTGGATGCTAGGAATTGAACCCAGGTCCTCTGAGAAAGCAACAAGTGAGCCTGTCTTTCCAGCCCCGTATTTTGTTTTATTTTGTTTGTTGTTGTGTTTTGGGTTACCAGGCTTTCTCTGTGTAACAATCCTGGCTGTCCTGGAACTCACTATACAGACCAGGCTGACCTTGAACTCACAGAGATCCATCCGCGAGAGAATAATAATATACTTTATCGTGTTGGGGTTTCACCGTAGCATAACAAGGTGCTGCAGGGCTTAGCAGACTGAGTGGGTGTTCTAACAGATTACAGATCTATCAGTGGACAATCTATTGACCTGGGCTGGGCTCTGCTGATGTCCTGGGTTGGTGTGTCTGTGTTAGCTGCTGGTTTGGGGTGAGCTGCCTGCTAGGAAGGACTCATGCTCATTTCTGATGCCAGAAGGGCAATTGTGGAGAGGGATGAAGCTTCCTCATCACGGGTCTGTTCTCCAGTGTGCTGGGCAGCAAACTTGTCTACGTAAGGGATCAGAATAAGGTTAAAGTTTCAGTCCACAGTCACTTAAAGCCACACACTTGCAAAGCACATTTACAGCAGCAGGAAGTCTGTGGCAGAGAAAGCTGTTCATGTCCCAACAGACAAGAAGTGAAAGCAACTTCAACAGAGCTTTAGATGCCTATTGTGCAGGTACCTCAGAGGCCAGAAGTAGGTTCAGAATCTCTGAGCCAGCCAGAGTTTCAAGCAAGTTGTAAACTGTCTGATGTAAGTGCTGGGAACCAAATCCAGAGCCACTAGAAAAGTAGTACAGGTCTTAACAGCTGAGCCATCTCTCCAGCCTGATGAGTTTGCTTGCTCTCTCTCTCTCTCTCTCTCTCTCTCTCTCTCTCTCTCTCTCTCTCTCTCTTTCTCTCTCTCTCTCTCTCCCATACACTCACACACTCACACACTCACACACACACACACACACATTCGTTCATAAGTTTAAGGACAGGCACTAACTATAATCGTAAGTATGTGATGTCACCAGAGGTGGAAGAAACGCACTGATCTAAAGTTTCCTGAGGCTGGGTATGTAGCTCTGTTGGTAGAGTACTTGTCTAGTGTGCCTGAAACCTTGGGCTCAAATTCTAGCCAGGCCTTGGTAGTGGGGGAAGCTATCCTTCCGTACATAGTGAATGCAAGCCAGTCTTGACTACAAGAGACCCTGTCTTTAAAAAAAGAGAGAGAGAGAGAGTATAGTTACCTAAGCACAGCACAGCCAAGGCCCTGCATGCAGTCCTTGGCATCACCGATTTAAAACAAACAGCTTTTAATACTTAAGTCACTTTGGAAATGAGTAGAGACAAAGATTGGAGACAGGAAACTGTTGATAAACACGAGCTGGAGGGTGATGTCATGTTTAATGGGATCCAGATACAGCTCAGAGCTCTGCACAGGTGTGCTAAGACCAAATAACGAGAGCATAGACAGACTGTGTGAGCAGGTTCTCGTTGAAAAGTTCTGAGCAAGCAGATCAGAAGAGGGCTGGTGAGATGGCTGAGCAGTAAAGGACTTGAGAACTGATTCCTACAAGTTGGCCTCTGGCCTCCACAGGCAGGCTGTTGTACACACACACACACACACACACACACACACACACACACACTAATTAATTAAAATTTTAAAGGGGAAAAAACTAGAATAAATGGGGTAATGCTGGATTAGAGCTGAATCGAGACATCAGGGTGATTGCACTTGAGCAATAACATCTTGGTTCTGACATACTCTTCATATGGGAAGATTGGCGGAGCACAGGTCTCAGTAAGGAGGACCCTTCCACAGCTTGGGAAGGAAATGGGCAGAAGTACATGGATCCGTGATCAGACGCCAGGGGACCAGAGACCGGTAGGTTTCCTCTTTGAGGTCAGCTCTCAGCATCATTCAAACTTAAAAGATTAACTGGGCACCATAGTAATGTAATCCCAGCACATGGGATGCTGAGGCAGGAGGATGGAGAACTTAAAGTAGCCTCTGCTACACAGCAAGTTAGACTGCAACCTGGGTTACATGCGACCTAGTCTCAAAACCTCACAAAAGAGTGACTATGTTACATGCCATTGTTACAACAGCATCCTCAGGCTACATAGAGGAAATGGCCTATCTGTCTAGCCATGGTGACCCACCCCATGAAGTTTGCACAGTGCCAGCACTGCATTTCTCAGATTGTGTCCCCTTGTTAAGTGATGAATTTTGAGACTATGTTTAAGGAAGTCATTGAAGTTAAATGAGGTCAGGAAGCAGAGGAAGAAACTCCCAGAGCATGTAAACAAAAGGAAAGTCATGTAAGGACGTTGTGAGAAGGCCTGTCTGCCAGCCAGGAAGACACCCCCAACAGACTCCAGCCCCACCCACCTCTGGATCTCAGACTTCCAGACTCCAGCACTTTGAGGCCCAAGTGTCAGTCTCTGGAGCTCCAGTCCATGGGACCGTGTTAGCAGTCCTCCAGACAGATGCATTATGTAACCTGCCATTTCCAGCTCTGGGGATAGTGATATTCGCACTGTGACATTTGTGTTTCTCAACTGAGCTGACTCTGGAGCTGTACTGGAGTCAGTTTCTGAATGTCCTGCCTCTCATCACTGAAACACAACTATCTGGTGTGAAATACTCTCTAGAGCCTCTCCCAAGCGTTGAGAATCATAAAGAGCACTCTTACAACTTCCAGAGTGGGAAGCAGGCTATTGGGCTGTAATTTACAAGACTACTTCTAAAAACTAAAATAAAAAACAGGGTGTGGAATTGTAGCTCAAGTGCCAGAATAAACACTTAACTTATGGGATCCTTAAAGATAATTGCTGATATCAAATCTGAATCATAAAAATATATAACTTAAATTGAAGTACCCCACCTCTTCTCCTCCTGGGACTTGATATCTGAAACACCTTCAATCACTTTCCCAGGTATTCTTTATTCAGGACCTGGAGCTTGTGATCAAACCTTCCATTAAGGAACAAACAAGGCACTCTAAAGGTGTAGGCATATGAGTGAGACTGGTATCTGGAGGGGTGCCTGAAAGTTCCCACCTTGTTTTTAACAACCAGGATAGAAGGGCCAGCTTGGCTTCTCTGTTCAGAGCTGGCCTGACCTGAGGTTGCCTAAGTAGTGGTGGCCAGTCTTAGTCTCTCCAGGAAGATTAGCTGATCCCAGGCTTCAGTCTCCAGAGGGAAAGCCCTAGAGCAAAGGACAGCCAGTTCCCAGGAACCCCCTGGGACTCAACTAGGACAAGCCAGTCTCCCAGGGAACAGCAAGTAGAGCAAGGGAAGTGTGTGGTAATGGAAGGTGCAGCCAGGTGGTAGTAATGCATGCCTTTAATCCCAGCACTCGGGAGGCAGAGGCAAGCAGGTTGCTGAGTTTGAGGCCAGTCTGGTCTACAGAGCGAGTTCCAGGAGATAATGGAAGGTGAATTTATTGATTTATTGATTGATTATGTGCCTAATACATGTGGGTTGGTACGGCATATTTTCAGACTCAGCAACTCTGGGACTGTATCGGAATCTGCAGAGAAGTAGAACATAGAAAGAGAGTCATAACTTATTCATAATCCCAGAACCTGATGGGGGAGGGAGGAAAGAAGGATTGATAGGTGGAAGCCAGCCTGGTCTACACAGTGTATGTGGGGGGCAGGGAGGGAGTCTTGGGTTTCTATTGCTGTGATAAAGTTCATAACCGAAAGCAATTTGGGGAAGAAAGGGCTTATTTGCGTTACATATTGCATATCGCAGGCCACACACCACTGAAGGAAGCCAAGGCAGGAACCTGGAGGCTTACCTGAAAGCCACCGAGGAACTGTTCTTACCTCTTGGTTTGCTCAGTCTATTTTCTTACATAGCCCGGGACCACCCACCCACCCACAGTGGGCTGGGCCCTTGCATATCAATCATGAGTCAAGAAAATGCCCCACAGATTCGCTTACAGGCCAATCTCAAGTGAGGTTCCTTTTCCCAGGTGACTCTAGCTTGTATTATTAACAAAAAGCTTCCAGCACAGACTTCACCTTATCTCAAAAAAACAAAAAGGCAAGAAAGAAAGAGGGGGTTGTTTATGTAACTATGGAGGCTGAGAAGTGTCATTATCTACAGACTAGATACCCAGAAAAACCAGAGCTAGAGTTTCAGTCCAAACCCAAGGGCTTGGGCACCAAGAGTCAGTGTTATAAGTCTCAATTCAGGCTCAAAGGCTCAAAACCAAGAACTCCAATGTCCAAGAGCAGGTAAAGATGGATGTCCAGATGGAGAAACAGGCCGGGCTATTCTCCTTTTTGTCTTTGCGTTCTTTGTGGTGGACAGCGACTGCATGAGTGAGGACCCACCTTTTTTTATTTCTTATGTGCATGGATATTTTTTCTGCATGTGGGTACATACATCGTGTGCATTTGCATTCCTGAAGCATCAGAAGCCAGAAGAGGGCTTCAGATGCCTGGAACTGGAATTATAGACAGTTAGAGCCACCACGTAGGTGCTGGGAATCCAACCTAGATCCTCTGAAAGAACAAGTGTTCTCAAGTACTGAGTCATCTCTCCAGCCCCCAAAGTCTAACTTTTGACTCAGGACGCCAATTTAAATACTGATCTTTTCCAGAAAATCGTCACAGCTACACCTGTCAGGGCATCATCCTTTGTCCCAATTAAACTGACACATGTGAAATTCAGTGTCACAAGGACCAAAGAGTAAAGAACCGCCCAGCATTCCTATATCTATTTCCCCTGTACCTTTTAATTTAATTTTTTAAGACATTGTCTAACTATGTAGCCCCAACTGGCCTGGAACCTGTTGGATCTCAAACAAGAACAAATGACTATGATGTCTATTTGGCATATTTGGCCTCCAGGATCTCCCAGCATCCCTCAGTTCCTTCTTGTTACAGGGGCCTCCAGGCTAGTCTACTCCCGGCCCCCTACCCTAAACTTCTCCAGCCCAGGGAATGGGCTGCCCTTCCCCTGGATGTCCTTCTTGATAGATATAATCCAACCATTTTGTTTACCTGGTCTACTCTTTATCTTTCTGGCCTCTTGGTCTGGCACTTCCCTGACCCCTTTTCCTCACATGGCTCAGGGTCGAGTCTACTCTAGACTCTCCCAGATGACTCTGTCCCCTCCACACACCTGGGAGAGGTCATGTCCTCCCCTTGTTGTTCCTCGGTGTCATTCAGAACCCACTACATAAACCAGTCTGGCCTCGAATTCACATTGACCTGCCTGCCTTTGCCTTTTGAATGGAATGTTGGAAATCAAAGGCATGCTACATTTGCTGTCTGAGCCTGCATCTTCCTCGATGCGTGGCAACCCAGGCCAAGTCTTAGAGAGGTGTGACATTGTGGTATATGAACCAAGAAATATTCACAACCGGGCTGCTGCCTCCCAGGGTTGGAGGACCAGACTCATCCCTCCTCTACTGATAGCCAGCTGCTTATCCCCTACTCACCATGCTTCAGCCACTCTGGTCTGCCTCTTTCGGTCCCTTACACAATCAGAGCTTCCTTCCCTCTCAGGGCCTTCATACTTCCGGTCCTCACTGCTCAGGATGTCTCACTGACTCTCACAAAGTAGTTTCTCTTCATTCTCTGGATCTCAATCTCATACCAGCTCTGCACCCTCCCTAAAGGTTATCTGCTTATTGCCTTCCAGCACTGAGGAATTTAATGAGCCTTTAGTCCTTGTTAGTGGTTGATTTCCATTAGAATTGAGATTAAAAACTAGCAAAGCCTAAGAAGTATTTCTTACTCTTGAGTAGGGGTGGGGGGTCTCTCACTGAACCTAGAGCTAGGCCATTAGCCAACAAGCCCCTGCAATCCTCCTGCCTCCAACTTCCCACAGCTTTACATAGGTGCTGGGATCTGAACTCACGCTTGCACAGGAGCATTCTCACAATGGTCTCTCCAGCCCCAGTTTCTCCAGCCCCATAGCCCTCTCACTGGAGATAAAACACACTCAGGGCCTTGCAAATGCTCAATGCATACTTTCTCTCAGAGCTCCACCCCTGCCCTATGACCTACTTTATTTAACAAATTGAAACCACACTTTTCCAGACTGGTGCTGGAGATACCATGTTCTGCCCTGGTGGAACACACAGGTCAGTGGGAGGGGCCTGAAGGCAGAGCCCTGTAAACTTCAAGGAGGAATAGGCAGGTCCCCCAGGTAGCAGGAGAGACTACTTCTAACCCTGAGGAGCCAAACCACAGGAAACAGGTCTTAGCCGCAGTCTCTTCCTTTATAAATGGGGAAGGTGACAGTGTAGCCTCTGCTCTAGGTGGTGTAGTGAGTGAATCCCAAAGAGAATAGTATGAAACAGATACTTTTTCCATGTGACTAGAAGCTGGGTCTGACAGGCCTGTCTCTGCCCTTTGCCTGGGTCATGAAAGCCTCCTCACTCTGCCCTGCCCTGCTCACACTGTGACCATGCCAAGTCTGCAACTTGAACCAGCTCCTTTGGAAGGGCACAAATGTAGGGTCATTTCTGTAAGCTAATGAATTCTTCAAACCCTTGGGACTTACCAGCCCTGGGCAGAGTGTCTTGATTCTTTCTCTCGGGGTGACTGGACCCAGGAAAAAAAAATACACATGGAGGTCTGGGGCCACAGAGGGCTGGGGCCATGGAGGGCTGGGGTCACAGAGGGCTGGGGCTACGGAAGGCTATGGCAGTAGCTTCATGGTTGCCTACCTCTGGCTTCCATCCCCAGCACTACATAAACTAGGCACAATGGTGCAAACCTGTCATCCCTGTATCCAAGGAGACAGAGGCAAAAGAATCAGAAGTGGAAAGTCATCTTCAGCTAGATCTGGCATTTGAGGCCTACTGGAGCTACACAAGAGCCTGCCTCAAAACAAGCAAGCAAAGCTACTCATAGAAAAGGTGAGCCAGAAACTCTGCCTGACCTACACTACAGGGACTTCTATGTGGTGACACCCTGCTGGTGTCACCAACAGGGGCTGAGGCCTCTCTGCTTTGTGTGCCTAGAGGTGTCAGAGCTCTTCAGTTCCTGATGTACCAGAGGGAAGTCTCTTAAAATGCTGTCAGGCACAATGGAGGTGAAGCCACCTAGCAGACTGAGCCCTCCCTACCTGCCACATCAGCCTGGTCCTGTGCTTCCTCCTTGCTGGTTGCCTCCAGGCAGAGAACTAGCCAATGAGAGAAGGGCTCAAAAAGCCAGCATCATCAGTGGACCTGGGCTTGGCACGGGCTGAGCCTTCAGGTCAACCACATACATGAAAACCTCAGTTCTGGCTTGGTGAGAGGACCTTACAGGATCACCAGAGAGTTTTGTGTTGAAGGAGAAACACAAGCCATGGATCTCAACAACCTAGGCTCAACCATGATACTCTCTCTGCAGAGGGTCCAGCCTTCTGCCACTCAGAGAGAAGAAAAAACACATAGACGTTTTTCCTGAGGTATGAAGCTTCTCTCTCATTTTATTACTCTCTCTCTCTTTCGTTCTACTCTATTCTTTTTCTGTTCTGTTCTCTTACCCTGATATTTTCTTTCTCACCTCTTTAATTTTTCCCTTACAGTTTACATACCCCAGAAAAAATCTTTCAAGCAAAAT
Organism: Phyllotis vaccarum; assembly: GCA_033318265.1. NCBI lineage: Eukaryota > Metazoa > Chordata > Mammalia > Rodentia > Cricetidae > Phyllotis > Phyllotis vaccarum. The sequence goes on along the minus strand of JARWLC010000003.1, from coordinate 61,417,213 downwards.
AAAAATTAGAGCATGGTTACATTCTATTTTTTTAAGTGAATCAATACAGTGAATACAAGTTTAAAAAGCAGCATATTTTCCATATCCCTTACATGATTAAACATTCTATGTATTACAGATGAAAAACAAATTATCCCCATGAACCCACATAGCTTCATGTCCAAGCAATTTATTATAGATTAACAAAGTGTAATTGAGCAATGTATTTTTCTCAGCCAGTTCTTTTACTGGCTGGCTGCATTTGCAGTTACACAGAAAGGACCAATTACTTTATTATTATTCTTCTTAAAAAATAATCTCGTTAAAATTTTTTTAAAAGAATCATAAACTTAAACTTTTATATATGAAAACCAACCAGTCATCCTATTTTAAATCCTTTGGGTGCCTGCCCACTTGTCAACAGTTGGGAAACTGAGGGCATAAATGGCCACTGTGGAGATCAGGCTGCAGCCCCCAGGGCTTAGCACTATTTAGTAGCCTGCAGTGTTTACAGGAGAACCAATTGATCCGTTTCCATTATTGGATCATTGCCCAAGCAGGTGCTGCGATTAGCGAATCAGGAAGTTAGCATAGAACAAAGAAGTTGACCCAGGCCAGGTGTTGCTTGTGAGCTGCTAAGGTTACACAAGGTGAATAAGGCAACCCTGTTTATAAGGCTTCCCCTGAGCTTCAATAAATGGTATTCTTCTTTCAAAGATGACCCATGTCTCTGTGTCTCTCAATGTCCAGGCCCTTGCTTGACCTAGATCGGGAACTAGGGAGTCTTGAGAGACCGCCCTCAGAAATAGAAGGAGGATGAATTCAAACATGGGAGCTGCAAAGTCCTGGCAGAATTTAACTGAACAATTGATAGAATTATTAAAGAAGCAGGGGACAGCATGAAGGTTTGGGAAATATACCCTAAGGGCCCTAGGGGCCATTGCAGAGCAGCCGCACACCATATTTATTAAATGGAGGACAGACAGAACTGTCTGGATTGAACAATGGGCCCTGTCAAAGGAAAAACTGCAGGCTGTCATGATTGAGTTAGGGAAGAGCTTCAAGCTGGACACATTGTGCCTTCTACTTCTCCATGGAATACTCCTATTTTTGCACTAAGAACAAAATCAGGAAAATAGTGCTTAGCGCAGTACTTAAGGGCCATGAATAATTGTATGGAAGTTATGGGGGCCATGCAACCAGGGCTCCCTAGACCTGTTGGGATTCCGAAAGGCTATGATATGGCAGTTACTGATCTTAAAGATTGCTTTTTTTACTATTCCTCTACATCCCTCTGATTCTGATAGGTTTGCCTTTATTGTCCCTTCTATTAATTACAAGGAACCTTATCAAGGCATGACAAACAGCCCTACTCTATGTCAGATGTATGCTGCCCGTGCTATCGCTCCCGTTTGGAGTGCTTATCCTCAGCTATAAATAATTCATTATATCCACATAAGGAATTATACATAGAATATAGAATGTCATATAGATACTCTATATGACAGAATATAGAGTTATATGTAGATATAGAATATCATCTGCGATATTCTTCTGGCAGGAGCATTTCCAAATGAGGTACATGAGGCCCTGGCCGATTTACAAGCCCACCTGGCCAAGTACAAATTAACTATAGCTCCTGAAAAGGTATAACAACAACAGTTTCCCCATCAATATTTGGGTCACCAATTGTTACAGACAGAGCTACACCCTCAGAAGGTACACTTAAGATTAGACCACCTAAAACCTCAAAAGGTTTTAGGGGATATTAATTGGATTCGATCTAGTTTAGGCCTTAGTACAGGACTTAAGTCACTATTTGAAATTCTACAGGGAGATTGAGATCCCACCTCTCCTCGGAAGCTGACTGATACAGGGTGAGAGTGCTTACAGCTGATAATGCTAAGGCCCATACTCATTATATTGATTATGCTCAGCATTTTCTTTTGCTGCTTTCCACATCACAATGTTACCCTACAGGAGTCTTTTGGTAGACTAGACCCATTTTTTGGGTTCATGATCATGCCTCTCTGGCCGAGGCAGTTCAATCATACCCTTCTGCAGTATTGGGAGTTGTTCAAAAGGCTTATTTTGAGGGGCTTTGCATATTTGGAAAGATTCCTGACCAGGTCATTACTCCCTCTACCCAAGAACAAGTTCAATGGTTACAGGCCTTTGATCTGGAATGGATGCTGTTTTTATGCACCAATTCAGTGACTTTTGACAACCATTATCCCCGTTGTAAATTGTTACAGTTATTTCTTAATCGCCCTGTGTGTTTTCCTAAAGTTGTTTCTCAGACCTTACAGCTGGGGTGATGAATGTGTTTACAGATGATGGCTGTAGTCATTCTAATGGTATTATTTTAAAGGAAAAGATTATCACTCAATCTGTGCAGGTTACTGGATTGGCTGCAGTATTTATGGCTTTACAGTATTTTTTAGATGTTCCTGTTAATTTACATATAGATAGTGTTTATGTTAGTAAGGTTTTGGAGCCCTTAGAAACAGCCAGAAGCATTGCTGCTGTTTCTACAGTGCAGAGTTGCCTCTTACAGATACAAACTCTGCTCTGGCACCACAAGCATTCTCTTTGTACACCATCTTAGAGCACATTCAGACCTGGTATGGCCTATAAGCTATGGTAACCAGCAAACTGATGAGGCTACTAAATTGGTCCTACTTATGGATAAATCACAATCAGAAGCTGTGCAACAAGCTCATCAAAAATTTCATCTTAATGCTGGAGCTTTAAAATTTAGATATAAACATTCTAAAGATCAAGCTGTTGCCATTGTCAAGTGTTGCCCATCTTGCATGGAGTTTCTTCCTGTACCCCATTATGGAGTTAATCCCAAGGGCTTATCACCCAATCATATTTGGCAAATGGATGTTACTCGTGTTGCCTCTTTTGGGAAATTACCATTTGTTCATGGTACTGCTGATACCTTTTCTGGAATTTGATTTTGTTGCCACCCATGCTGGATAAAAGGGTAAGGATATAAAAAGTCATTGTCTACAAGCCTTTGCCAATTTGGGCATGTCAAAAATAGATAAAACTGATAATGGACCTGTGTACACTAGCGTCAGGTTCCAAAAATTTTGTGATGACTATTCTATTGTTCATAAGACAGATATACCTTATAATCCTCAAGGGCAAACTATTATTGAAAGAACACATCACACCCTGAAGGCATATCTTCATAAAATAAAGAAGGGGGATTATAATACTCCCAAGGATCAGTTATCATTTATTCTCTACATTTAAAAAATTTTAACTGTGGATGATCAGGCTGCGGTGATATGTTGCATATGTAATAAAAACCAATCTTAAATATCAGAGAAGGAATATATCCACAATTAATCCTGAAGGATCAGGGAGTGGTACCTCACACTTTTAATCCCAGCACAGGTAAAGACCAGAAGAGGTGACCTACACATTTAATCCCAGTATATCTGAGTTTGAGGCCAGTTTAGTTTACAGAGGGAGTTCCAGGCTCCCAAGCAGGCAGTGGTGGTGCCACGCCTTTAATCCTATGACTCCAGAGACAGAGATCTTTCTGTGTTTCTGTGAGTTAAGGCTAACTACCAAATAGTAGTAGCCCACGCCTTTAATCTTAACCTGGATGTGAAACAACTGGGCGAAGAAGGTATTTAAGGCAGTTGTAGAAAGACAGATGAGGCAGTAGAAGCCACAAGGAGTGAGGTTGAGGAAGCTGGAAGATGGGTGAGATTTGCCTGTGGTGTTTCCTATCTGTGTTATTTCAGCCTTTCCCCAATATCTGGCTCTGAGTTTCCTTTATTACAGGCAGAGTTCATGCCACATTTGGCGTCCAAATTGGGGCACGAATTCCTCTCTCCTCCCCCCCAAAAAGCTGCTTTACCAGCCAGAGCAACACGAGGTTGGAGGAGTTATTACCGGCTGGCTAGGCTTTCTGTTCTGAGTTAGCCTCCAGTCTTAGGCAGACTGGCCACACAGGTTTCCATTTCACTTTCATCTGGGTAAGTTTTTCAAACAGTGGCCTCTTTATCCTGGTGGATTATGGTTTTTTCTCTCTATTTTTGGGCCCCTCCTTGGGCTCCTATCACACTAGGTAGCTGCCCTACTTCACAGTCATTTGAATTGTCACTGACAACTACATTGGTGAGTAAATCAGATTTTTTTTTAAAAGGGTAAATTTGTTTAAGGCAATGAAAGGTGTTTGATCTTTCTATAATCTTTCTCTAGATGATTTGATATTGGAACCAGTAAAGGATAAGATAAATAAAGTAGATGGGACTATCACAATGTTTATCATATTGTTTATTATGAATTTTTTTGTTTGAATTCTGTTTTATCATTTAAAAAGACAAATAATGTAAATGCCAAGAAAAAGTCTTAGAAAAGCCTATTAAGAGAGAGTATAAAGATATTCAAACTCAAACAGAGGAATATAAAGAACCACTTTCAGCAAAGTCATCTAACAGAAACAGCCAACATTAATTGCAAAATGATAAAGATAATAGAGAATCTATTTGGCTCCAGTACAAATGTTAGTATTGAGGAGAATAAAAGAAGCAATTGTGACATATGAGATGCACTCACCATTTGTAAAATAAATGTTAAACAACTGGTCATCATATAACTGGATCAGCCCTAAAGATTGGTTAGATATGGTTACAGCTGTGTTAGAGGCTGGGCCACTTTTACAGTGGAAAACATGGTGGAAGAATGAGGCTAAAACAATAGAACAAAGAAGCAGGGCCAGAGGCATAGAAGTCTCCCAAGACCCACTTCTTGGGGAGGTGGATTATGCTGATATTGAAAAGCAATCTTTATACAATAAACATGCTCTGGATTTATGCCACATGGCATCATTAAATGCCTGGGATCAGATTGAAAAGATAGGAAAGAAAACTGAATCCTTCACAAAAGTAATTCAAAGTCCAAAAGAGACTTTTACAGACTTTTTGCAGAGATTAACTGCAGCAGTAAACAGAATGGTATCATATTTAGAAGCTAGGTGAATAATAATTGAATCTCTGGCTTTTGAGAATGCTAATACACAATGTAGAAGAATTCTTAGACTATTAAAAGCCAAGACAGCACCCTTGGAGGATTGGATTCGTGAGACAATTAATCTAGAGTCTTATGACACTGATGATAACTGGGTAGGAGAAAAAGTCAAAATGTTAAATGTTACAAGTGTGAAAGGCAAGGTCACATAAAAAGAGATTGTAAACAAGGCATTCCCAGAAACAGTGCTTTTGTTAGGAATAATCTCAAGAGAACGCCCCTCCTTTCTGAAGTATGAAGAAGGTATGGAAAAGGGAGACATTGGATGAATGAATGCAAATCAACAAGGGACAGACAAGGTAACTTTCTGCCTTTGGGAAATGCCAAAGTGTGTTTTCAAAAGCCTCCATATTAAATCCAGTTCAATCTTACCCAGGCATTGTGGAGGAAGCGCCTTCTCAGAACAATTAAAGAAATTAAAACCTATTGTAAAAAGACATACTACACTGAACGATAGAAAATCTATAGAAAAAAAACTTGGGAAAAATTATAAAGCAAATATTTTGGCAAGCTTCTATTAATGAACAAAGGCCAAGGTTAAAAGTACAAATAAATGATGTCATTTTCAAGGTTTATTGGACACAGGGGCAGATGTATCAATAATTTCACCAGAGTCATGACATCCAAGTTGGCCCCCTCAAGAGATAAATGCTCAATTTTTGGGAATTTGGTTGTTATCCCATGTAAAATAGAGTGCAAGATGGCTTGGTATAGAACCAGAATATTAAAGCCATATGTGGCTAACATTGCTGTAAATTATGGGGATGAGATTTATTGCAGCAATGGAACACACAGATGAATATTCTTCCAAACACAGAAATAAACCATTAACTAGCACATTTTTCTGGAAAAAAAATTAGAAGGTATTATGAGAGACAGTCACAGACCATTCAGGTTATATAGAAACAAGGCACAACAGCTGCTGATCTTTCAAAGACACTCACAGCACTACCTTTAAAATGACTGACAGAGAAGCCTATATTAGTTCATCAATGGCCTTTATAACAAAAGAGAAATTGCAGGCCTTAGAGCAGCTAGTACAGGAGCAGTTAAGTGCTCAGCATATAGAAGAATCAACCAGCCCTTGGAATTCTCCTGTATTTGTTATTAAAAAGAAATCTGGAAGGTAGAGAATGGTAACAGACAAGACATAAGAACAATAAAGAAGGTGGTCCAGCCAATTGGCTCTCTATAGTCTAAAATTCCTTTGCCTTCTCTGTTACCTAAAGAATGGTCTATTATACTTATTGATTTAAAAGAGTGTTTCTTTACAGTATCTTTACAAGAACAAGACAAAGAAAAATTCGCTTTTACAGTGCTCACTTATAATAATTCTTGGCCTGTAAAGAGATAGCAGTGGAGGGTACTCCCTCAAGGAATGCTAAATAGCCCCACTCTGTGCCAGTATTTTGTACAAAAGCCAGTAGAACAAATATGTAGCAAATTTCCACAATCTATAATTTATCATTACATGGATGACATATTGTTGGCTGATTTAAACATTGATACCTTAGGAAAAAATAGTTTACAGAGGGAGTTCCAGGCCTCTAGGCAGGCAGTGGTAGCTCCATGCCTTTAATCCCATAACTCCAGAGACAGAGATCTTTCTGTGTTTCTGTGAGTTCAAAGCCTAACTACCAAATAATAGTAGCCCACGCCTTTAATCTTAACTTAGATGTGAAACAACTGGGCAAAGCACATATTTAAGGCAGACGAGAAATTCAGATGAGACAGTAGAAGCCACAAGGAGCGAGGCTGAGGAAGCTGAAGGATAGCTAGGTGAGATTTGACTGTGGTGTTTCCTCTCTTTGGTATTTCAGCCTTTCCCCAATATCTGGCTCTGAGTTTCCTTTATCACAACCAGAATTCATGTAACAGTCAGCCACTGAGCACTAATGGCAACCAAATTTTACCCTCAAGTAAGATGGAGGGATGTGATGTCTGGATAATGGTGTGTCCAGATTCAGTACTGGTGTGGTAGTGGGGTAGTTTCTGTTTTCCTCAAGAATGCTGAATCTCCAGTCTGGGTTCCAGAATGGTTGGTTCGTGCTGTGGGTGACCTTGTTGGGAATGAGCTTGGTATAACATGTCCATTGGGTACTGATAAGGAATCCCTAATATTGATGCCAGTGGGTGGGTCTTGATAGTCCAGTATGGCTCTTTCATATCTATTGACTGGAAGACGGGCACCCCATCGGCAGCTATGAGCTGGGAAAAAGCTATATCACTGACACTTGGAATCTTACTGAGAGCCTCTGCTTTGAGAAGGTACTGGATAAGAGCCAGTTACCTAATAATTCTCTTGCCCATAGTGAGTGTATTGCAATAAGCAATGCCTCAATTGCTAACTTTGGACAGAACTCCTCAAATGCTTCTGTTGTAGGCTTAAAAACTGTACTTGTGCCAATAAATAAAAAGTCTCAGAATCACACTGGCCACATCCCTCCAGCTAATTGTTGCTGGCCTGGGCACCCTGACTACCACCTGGTCAGTCTACCATCATGGGCTGAATAGTTTACAAATCCTCCATATCAGCTAAACCCTCTATGGTGGTGGGGGTCACAGCCCCTGCCAAAGATATTATGCAGGAAACCCATTTTAATGGGACTGCTTCTTGGAATTCAAGTATGGGGTTTGAAAACTCTCTGTCCCTTCCTGTCCACGACCAGCGTGTCTAGTTATTTCGTGGGTATCGAGGGGGTACCTCCTGAAAGAAACCAATGGGGGCGAGAGAGAAAGGAGACCAGGCTTGCAAAGAAGGACAGAGTCCGTCTAGATCATGTCGAGGTCTCAGTTTATTGAGCTGCAAGCTGTAACATATATACTCTTCAGGGGAGGGGAGTGAGGAGGGGGATAGTGGATGGCAAATAGCAGCTGTGGGGGAAGGGTAAATGGCATGTCGGTGGGCTCAGCACCGTCCCACCCACTCTGGAAAGGCGGGAAAGCAGACAAAGGAATATTCTGTGGTTTTACTGAGGGCTATTCTGGCAATCAGAGAAAACACCTTATCATCAGGAAACTTATGGTCTTGGGTTTCACAAGGCTTTATGAAAAGGACCAAGTCCTCAGTCTCCAACAATTCCTCCCTTTCTCTTTAAAGAGAGAGAGGATGGAGAGGGCCCCTGTCTTAGGCTATATGGAGTGCATCCTGTTCTCTGGCAACATGCCTTGTTGAGCCGGTCTTGACGACCTCTGTATGTTGTGCATCCAGAGCAGGCTCCATACTATTCCCGTCGTTGAGTACCCTCTAGCCAACAAAATCGTCTCAGGGTTGGAGGGAGTTGAAATGAAGTCTTTCGGTAGGCTTTGTTTGCTGAAACCGGCCTGAGACAGATGTCTCCTGATTGCTTTCTAATGAATCTATTCGATGATAATGGACAGAAAGTGATTTTTTTTGAAAAAGCCGAATCAACCTGGCCTTTTATGAAATGGGTGAGGCACTGAAGAGCCCAAGGACCAAAGGTAAGAAGTAACAGAAACATAATCAGGGGTCCTGCAAGTGTGGGAATTAGGGTGGAGGGCCAAGAGGTTCTCGAAAGCAGGCTATCAAGCCAACTCTGCTGGTTTTCAAAGTCCTTTTTTCTCTGGGCAAGTCGTTTTCTTAATTTTTCTATAGATTCTCGTACGACCCTAGATTACGTATGAATGTTGGCGTAAAAGCAGCATTCTTCTTTTAGGGCAGCACATAAGCCCCCTTTTTTAGAAACAGCAAATCCAACAATCCTCTGCGATTCTGTAAAACTACTCCTGAAAGAGAGGTTAAGGATTTCTCAAGGGCACTAACAGAGCTCTCTAGAGCCTCTAGATCAGAGGTCATGGCCATATGTAGATGGGTCAGATGATTTGCTTTGAGCAAGCCAGCGGTCCCGGTACCAATACCGGTGGCTAAACCGCCAACCCCTAGCAGTATGGCCAAGGTTAGGGACATGGGTTCTCTAAATAAATCTGTGCCTCTGCTCATACAAATCAATCAGGGTGTTTTCCTCATGGTATATAGTCCTTGGCCAAAATTGTATGAGGACACAGAATTCATGGGAAGCATTAAAAATATTGGTGGAAATGCATGGCATCAGGCCAGTATTGCAAGCCCAAATGGTCCCATTTGGGGCCTCTAGATAGCTATTTCCTGTGGGTTTGATGGTGGTATTGCAAAGCAGGGAATAGGGGCCCTGTGGTGAACCTAAGCAAAGCGTTATCCCTGTGACCTCAGAGAGTGTCAACCGGTGTAAGGAAGTTGAACACTTCGTACTAGGGGTCGTGGAATTAACATATCTTATATCTAGGGCTAGCCCTTCATAGTAGGGTGGATTAGAGGTAAGGCAGAGCCAACAGTCCTGAGTCTTATTTGGGTAGGTGGCATTGAGGGCCAAGAATGTCCCTTCGACCAGGCAGTATAGGCGGTTAACAGTCCCTTCCCCTGACAACAAATGTTGTGAGGAGCTTGCAAAGGCCATCTCTTGGGTACTAGAGGTCGAGGGCAAGCTAGGTATAGTGGTAGGTTGGATGGGAGTGTTCGAACCCTCCAGAATAGGGAGGATGGGGTTAGGCCCCATGGGGAGAGAGAGAGCATTTTCTATTTTGAGTTTGATCTTAAAAATAACTAACTCCCCTATCTCTCCCTTCCATATACCATCTTAGGCCCCAGGTCCTCCCAGTAGTCCAATCAGAAAACTGTTTTCCTCTAGTAGTAAAAGAAATCTTTAAGGGCAAGGACAGTCCCCATTTTGGGGGTTCTGGAATATTACGCGCGTGGCAAGCACCATAAACATACCACCCGTTGGGCTTAGGTGTAGGAGAGCGTGTGACCGTAATAAGGTCCCAAGAGGAGCTGGGTCTCCAATACGCATCTCCAGTGGTTTCACATCCTCAGGCAGCACAAAAATATTCTTCATATCCCCCACATCTATAAACTGTTCCAGGGTCTCTTCTATCTTTTGGGCATACATAGAACTCAGTCTTTGCAAGTCCACAGCGACCCAGGGTGGTCTGGCATCCCTGTGCAGAGTTCACAACTACTGGGGTACCTTGAACAGCCACTATAATTCTGCAACGTATGGCAAGAAGTAAAAGTAATAAATCCTAAATCTATCTTGTGACTATTATTCTGATAACGTCCTTGAAAGCAAAAGAGGAATTGAATCTAATTGGTTGGACTCTAAGGGGAGTGCTAAAACTGCAGTTCTTACTAGTAGTGGAGTGCTTGCTGGGAATAGCAAGTGGCATGGGTGTTCCCATAATCATACATAGCCAACAGTTATCAGCTAGGTTAGGGTTGGATGTATTGAAGGTCCTAAGGGTGGCTTGTAAAATATCCTAAATCTGAGTGTTCATGTCTATTCCTCTGGACTTGGCCAAAAATAATGGGTGGCAGTCTATTTTTGGTTCCAGCTGTTTTATATAGGTTTCTATAACATTTTTAACATGAGCTTCTCTAATCATATCTGTGGGACCTCCTCCATCCAAAACATGAGCTGGGCACCTTTTGCTCCAGCAAACAGGCTGTCCCACGGTGCCTGAGCATGAAGCTTGGGTGTAGTTCTGACTGTTGTCTGTTAATTGGACTTGATTACTCCACTCTCCTCTCCTGGACCCAGCATAATTTCTTTGAAGAATAGCTGTAAAATATATCTGGTTATCTGTCCCTGTGCACTCTTGCACAACATTATAACAAGTGGAATGCATCTGATCCTTAAATGATGTACATTCCTTGGGACAGGGTCCTGGTTTATTGTTCACAGCTGGAATAATCTGAGATTTATTAAGGCATTGCAACTGTTGTTTACTGCTTCCTCTCATGCTTGTATAAAAGGTAAGGTAAGTAGTCTTATCTCCACAATCAGTGCTCTGAGTAAAGGTGTCAATTGTGGGAGTGATTCGAATGTTTCTTCCACAGCATTCACAGGGTGGGCCATAAAGAATTAACAAAACCTTTTGCGGGTTAGGTGGTTCCAGGCCACAATTTATCACTGGAATCATTGTCAACGCCAGTCTCAGTGCTATGAGGATCATTTTCATTTTCTGCAAAACAAAAAGAAAGAATCTTCCTCAGGGCCTTCAACCCTGGCTTGTTTTGATTGATTATTTACAATTTCATCTTCTTGGTTTATCTGCTTAACTAATCTTTCAGGAAGCCACCTGGCAGATTTCATTTCTTTAGAATAAATACAAACTGACCCTCTCCCCCAAATGAGAACTGGGTCTGGTCCATGCCAAGTGTTGTCCATGGGATCTTTCCAAAGGACCGTTGCAAAATGATTTTTTGTCTCAGTGTACCAAAAACAAGTAGCTGCAGATTGTCCTTTAGCATCCAAATTTAAAAAATTGAGAATAAACAAGGCATGATGTAAGATATTTTTGGGTGGCCCCTTAGTGGGATACCATTCCCCCTTTTCAATTTTGTTAATAGTAAGTTTAAGAGACAAATGAGCTATTTAAACAATGCCTTGTCCTTGAGGATTATAGGGAATTCCAGTAACATGTTAGATGTTAAGACATGTGCAAAATTGGGCAAAACCTGAACTAGTGTAACCAGGGCCATTGTCTGTTTTTATTTGTTGTGGACAGCCTAATACTGACATTGCTGTTAACAGATGACTTATAACATGTTAAGTTGCTTCCCCAGTTTGCAAAGGAGCATATATAAAACCACTGCAAGTATCTATAATAACATGAACATACTTTAGGTTGCCAAATTCAGGAATATGAGTTACATCTATCTGCCACAAAGCATTGGGAATTAATCCTCTTGGGTTTACACCAAGGTGAGGAACTGGCAAGTGAATAGCACATGAACGACAGTCTTTTATAATTTGTCTGGCTTGTTCTCTGGTAATCTTATGTAGTAGACATAAAGTTCTAGCATTTAAGTGATGTAATTTGTGGCTATTTTGAGCCGCAAGAACATTATCAGTATTTATAGTCAAGACCGTATATGTGTCAGGAAAGTTGGGACGAGTAACCAAGTCAGCCAATTCATTTCCTTTGGTCAGAGGTCCAGGAAGGCCAGAGTGAGCTCTAAGGTGTCCACATAAGTGGAGCAGTTTGCCAAAAAAACTGCAGTAGGTGAAAAGGCTGTTTTACAAATAATAAATTTTAAAGGTTGATCATAATCTATAAAAGTAATAGTGGATTGAACCCAATAAGCATCAGAGGAAACAAGAGAGGTTGTTCCTTTCAAACTGGCAGCAAAGGAGGAAATCAAAGGCAAGGTGCTTAAGAAAGATACTTTCAGGGTTTTTTTGTTTTGTTTTGTTTTATTTTGTTTTTTTTTGTTTTTGTTTTTGTTTTTGTTTTGTTTTGTTTTGTTTTGTTTTCCGGCCCCAGAAGCCTCTCTGCAGCTAGCAGTAGGATAGGGAGGTGGAAAATTCCATGAGAATGACCCCAAGGTCACCTGACCAGTAAGGGGGGGGCGTGGAGGATCTTATCTTTCTGCCTCCTGGTGGGTGCCTCTTTGTTTAGATCAGCCTTGGAGATCTGGATCAAGCCCCTCATCAGGAGGTTCCTCCCAGGGAATAACTGGGTAGATTGCTTTGTAAACTTTAGGTTCTGATTTCTCAGGTTGTAATGGCAATCCCAGAGTCTTAGTGGAAGAAAAGGGTTCTGATGGGAAATTTTGTGAGCCAACATGTCAGTCTTGGTCCTAGACATATAAAGCCCTACACTTCCAAGTCATCCCTGGCAGTGCCCCCCACTAAATCCCCAAGGCACAGATTCTCACTTGAGCTAGTCAGTCTTGTCAGTTACTTCCTCTGTTAGTGAAAGCATCTCACTCAAGCAATACTAAGTGGTTTCCTATGATTCAACCACTTAAACATGGTAGTGAAAAATAAAAAATTTCAAACTAAATAAAAGTGAGCAAAGAGAAAACTGAAGTAGGCATAAGTAAGCAAGGGAGTCTAGTATTCTGGACCTGTGCCAGGAGTCCAGAGCAAACCTTGCCTCTGTCTCGTTCTTATCAAATGGCAGGCTGCCCTGGAGGCTTTTCAAAGACCATGTCTTTGAAGAGGGTTTCTCTGCTTTTTTCTGAGCAATTTCTCTGCAATTTTTAAAGATCTACTCTGCTGTCCTGTTCATGGATCATTCTCCACCACTCTTCTTTCTTATTCTTCTTCCCCTGCCTCTGTTTCATCTCTCCTAGATGGTGTGGACTGGGAGGATCCACCTGTCTGGCTCCTGTTACTGTGAACAAGGACTGAGCTGAGTTTTTAGTTTTGTTTTCTGGATTGTGTTTGTCTTTTCTTTTAGGGTAAGGCTGCTCTATAGTAGAAGCTGGAAGTCTACTCCTGAGGGGCAGCTAGTCAGGGTTATGATAACATGCTGCCATCTCCTCCAGAGCCTCCTCTGCCAGAGTTAATTGTTTATTATCACCAGAGCCTCCTCTGCCAGAGTTAACTGTTCATTATCACCAGAGCCTCCTCTGCCAGAGTTAACTGTTTATTATCATTAAAACAGAAAAAAGGTAGATATGTAACTGCCTAGAGTTAAGTTATTCTGCTTATCTCGTTTGCAGGACAGAGGGGTTTTTTGTTTGTTTGTTTGTTTGTTTTTTGTTTTTTTTTTTGTTTTGTTTTGTTTTGTTTTGTTTTGTTTTTTTGTGGAAGGGTGACTGTCTGGCATATTGATAGTCACAGAGGCACAGGCTGAGGGGAGCCTGGAAGTTTGCTTTATAGCTTGTTCTCCCTAAGTTATGACCTTAAACACATTAATATCTTTGCCAACTTTCATCCAAGTTAATGGATGTATGTTAGGTCCCGTTAAAGAGCCAGGGACATTTCTCTTCAATAAAACAAAAAAATTTCACTAAGTCTTTTTTCTTAACTCTTATCCCCCTCTCCCTAAAATCTGCCTTCATCTCTTTTATAAACATTACTTCTTTTGATAAAATCTTCCCCAAACGAGCCAGGGACATTTCTCTTCAATAAAACAAAAAAAAATTTCACTAAGTATTTTTAACTCTTATTCCTCTCTCCCTGAGCCTTCTGTTTATTTCTTGAATAAACAACATTTCTTTGGAAAGAGTTTTGCCCATGGTTGAATGGGACGGCTTACCTTCCTTCCTCAAGACTTCCCGAGGTGCACGAGTGATGCGGTCCGGGCGTCTCTAACTTCTGGGTTTTGTGGGATCCCACTATTTTCCTCAGCCGTCCGGTAGGTTACCGGTCCTCGAGCCACGTTGAGGCGCCACTGTCCACGACCAGCGTGTCTAGTTATTTCGTGGGTATCGAGGGGGTACCTCCTGAAAGAAACCAATGGGGGCGAGAGAGAAAGGAGACCAGGCTTGCAAAGAAGGACAGAGTCCGTCTAGATCATGTCGAGGTCTCAGTTTATTGAGCTGCAAGCTGTAACATATATACTCTTCAGGGGAGGGGAGTGAGGAGGGGGATAGTGGATGGCAAATAGCAGCTGTGGGGGAAGGGTAAATGGCATGTCGGTGGGCTCAGCACCGTCCCACCCACTCTGGAAAGGCGGGAAAGCAGACAAAGGAATATTCTGTGGTTTTACTGAGGGCTATTCTGGCAATCAGAGAAAACACCTTATCATCAGGAAACTTATGGTCTTGGGTTTCACAAGGCTTTATGAAAAGGACCAAGTCCTCAGTCTCCAACACCTTCCCTTTTTTCTTTGTGGTAACAAATGCTATTAACATGTCTAGCAGTTTGAATTGTTCTAGAAAATCCTGTTTCCTGACTGACTGCTGGAAAAATGAGACACTCGAGTTGGTGGTTTGATCAGCTCATCCTGGTTCATCCTAAGAGAGATCACCACAGCTGTTGTTACTGCCATTGTGGCTGCCTCTGTGGAGGGCGGCAGCAGTGGGGACTGCCCTTAGTCATTCTGTAGCCACTGCAGCCACATTAGATTTATTGACAGGAAGAATAGCCAATGCTTTAGAGACACAGAATAGTGTGAATGAGCATATTAGACAAGGTATTTTACATCTTGACTTGCAGATTTTCTTATTGCAAGAGCAGGTAGATTTGTTTTGGGAATTATATGCAGCCCCTGTCTAGAGTGATCATTGCAGTGAATGAGACCAGAGTGCCAATCAATTAGTTACAGGTATATATCAGAGCATAGAGATGATTAGGAAGTTGGCAGGATCAATTTCATTGTCAGCTTTAATGCTGGGAGGAGCATTGCTCTCATCATGTTCCTAGATGACAGAGCCAAACTGGCCCAGGTCAATATTAGACACACACACACACACACACACACACACACACACACACACACACACACACACACAAATGTGCTTTGTGCTATTGCCCATGATTCAGCACCTACTTAGGTGTGAATTAACATGTTAAAAACAGGCTAGTGAGCCAATGAAGAGTAAGGTATGGGAGGATTGTATATTACTGTGCTGCAGAATTCTCTGATCACAGGTAAGATGCAATCTGACTTCCTTATGCCACCTAACATCCTAGCCTGGATGTTCTTTTTGTATAAAAGTAAGGGGGATATGTAGAGGTCAGCCTGCAACTCCCAGGGCCTGCAGTGTTTAAAGGAACCAATTGATCCATTTCCATTATCAGGAACTATGTCCAAGCAGGTGCTGTGATTGGGGAATCAGGAAGTTAGCAGAGGATGAAAAAGTTGACTCAGGCCAGATATTGCTTGTAAGCTGCTAAGATTACTCAAGGTGAATAAGGCAACCTGGTATATAAGACTTCCCCTGAGCTTCAATAAATGGTATTCTTTGTGATCGCATCTCTCTGTCTCTCAATCTCTAGGCCCTTGCTCGATATGCAGCTCGCTCAGGTGATACATGTGTTGCATCCGAGTATGACATCTCATCTGTTTTTTTTTTATTTGTTTTGTTTTAACAGTGTTTCTTACTGAATCTGGAGCTCGCTGATCCAGCCTGGATAGCTGATGAGCTCAAGGGATCACCCTGTCTTCACCTCCTTGACACTGCCACCAGGTTTACAGATGCACACCACGATCATCCTGGCTTTTATGTGGATGCTGGGGATCCAGACTCAAGTCCTCATGCTTGTTCAGCAGGCATTTTAGTAAGCCATACCTAGAATCTGCTTAACCTCTCTTCAGCTTAGATGAATAAGGATGATAAGAAGCCCTGGGTGGTTGGGAGACTCTAATAGAGAATGTACATGAAGGAGCTGGAGAGATCGATCAGCAGTTAAGAGCACTGGCTGCTCTTGCAGAAAACCAGGCTTCAATCCACAGCACCCACATGGCAGCTCACAACTGTCTGTAAGTCCAAGATCTGACATCCTTACACAGACAATTATCCAAGTAAAACACCAATGCACATAAAATATAAATAAGTATTTTTTTTAAAAAAGAGGGATTTTGTGTGTGTGTGTGCATTGTTGTTGTTGTTGTTGTTTTTAAGAAAGAAAAGGTACATGAAGGGCACCCATGTAGTACAGCCACAGGACTAAGGATACAGCTTACTGATAAAGTGCTTGTCCTTAGCACATATGAGATTCCAGGGAAAAGTACAGTTAGGAGAGGAGGGATGGAGACTGTGGCTGATGAGTTTTGCAATGGTTGTGGAATGCACACACATCTGTGTTTCTGGCTGTCATGGAGACCATCAGTCCTTGATAATCATCAGATGAAGTGAAATAGTTCCAAAGTCGCTCATCCAAAGTTGTAAAATCCCAAAGTCACAAAGCTAGAGGTTAACCCTGCTGGCATTGGAAGCTGACCTGGCAGGATTGCATCTGGCAGCACACCCTGACACTTCTTGGCCACAAAGCTGCTTAAAGGGTGTTTATAAAGTCCCTGCATGTGGCTACCTGAAAATGGAGTGCCACCCAGAGTCAGATACATGCTGTTTCCAACTTCTCTAAATTCATTGTAGTGCAGGTCCATGAAATACACCCAGGCCTCTGGTTCTGTTCTCCCCCTGAGCTATACCCCAACCAAGGCTTTTGGATGAGGGATTGTGTGTGTTACACCCTCTGGTCCATGGCTGAACTATAGTGGAAGCTCAATAAATAAACGACAGTCCTTTATTCTTTTAGGATTATGACATTCTGAACATCTTTCTTGACACATTACCTGGAACTGATGGTTGTGAGCCACCTGATGTAGGTGCTGGGGTCTAAACAGGTCCTCTGCAAGAGCAGCAAACCATCTTGGGTTGAAGAGATGGCTCAGCGGTTAAGAGCACTGGCTGCTCCTACAGAGGACTCAGGTTCAAGTCAGCACCCACACGGTAACTAGCAGCTGAGCCATCTCTCCAGCCCCAACACAGTGGCTATTATTCCTCATTCTGAAGGCCAACTACATTAGCCTTGCCACACACATGAGGAAACTGAGGTACAAGTGGCTTTTAGGTCACAGAGCTTTGTGCTCTACTGCCTCTCAGAAGCTGATACCAAGACAATAGCAACAGGAAAGGAAGATACTTCCCTGGCAGCACCTATCTACTGACCCTGAGGTACCACCGAGTTGGTAGAGTGATCGCTAAGTTTTCAACATCATTGGAAGCATACGTGCAGGCTTCTTAAATCTGACTTTATTTCAAAGGTGATTTCTTTCTAAGAAACTATCATAAATACTGTGGGCAGAGATAAGGGACTCTCAGAGAGTCAGGGAAAGCAGGTTCCAACCTGGCAAACAGAGACTCATAGGCTGACCTGGCTTGTTCCTTGCCAAGCAAGGACAATGTTGACCTTTCATTAACAAGGAAGCTTGGCTTGCAAAATCTTACTAAGACCATCGCTGGAAAGCTGGCTCAGGGTGGATCTATTGCAAAGAAAGAGAAAGGGAAGTGATGTGGCCTGGTATTTGTCAACTGCCTCCCCACACACACACACAGCACTGCTTAGAAACAAGTCTCACTGGCTTCCTATCATTTGTTATACATGAAGTTACCAAAAGCTTCCAGAGAAAGAAATACTCCTCACAACTCCCCACAAAGTGATGAAACCCCAAAGCCACTGGGTGGTGAGTGATTGCTGGTGTTAGCAGTTTTTTGCAGCAAAACAGAATTAGAGAATTAGAGGCTTGAGAGGCAGCAGGAAGGGAAAGAGACAAGAGAGAACCCATATTGGGTCACGGGAAGCCACTGGCCCTTGGAAAACTGAGTGGGAAAAGATGTTCTTCTTCCTCCACCTGCCGAGTCAGTGACAACCAACAGATCAATGAGCAACTGCGTACTTTCTCATCCATCAACTTGACCTGTGGTAGATTTGTTCACAATATTTATTTATGCTGGTGGTTGAATCCATGGCCTTGTAAATACTATGCATGTACTCAACCACTAAACTGCACCCCAACCTCTGGGCTGGTGGCACATGTAGTTGGCCTTGATTTTTCTATCTGATCAACTTCACTTGGGGGGGGAACATATATACAATAAGATGTATTTATTGTAAAAGACACTTTGGTGGTGGTGGGACAGGTCTCATTTGGCCCAGAGTGGCCTCAAACTTGCTATGTAGTTGATCATGACCTTGAACTCCTGATCCTCCTGCCTCTGCTTTCTGAGTGCTGGAATTATAGGCACTGTTGATGTACCATCAGAAGAATGATGTGTGATGAACAATGCCTTGGGGAACTATGAGAGAGGGTCCAGGAAGAAAAGCCCAGAGCCTTTTACATTGTGCATTTTGTTCCCGGGATTGTTCTTGGACATGACTTCATGCCTCCTGTGACAAACACTTACATTCCATTTCTAAGACATGTTCATTTTTGTTGGATGTCAGAATATATCTAGAGAACCAAATCTGGTCAGTGTACCCTGATTCTGGATATGGCTTCTGCCTTGCCGCTGTGAGTCCCTAGATATAATCTAAAGTCCATGCCAAGCAACTGTGTTTAAATTGGTCTGCCCTGAGACAGTTCTGGGAAAGGGCTGCTCTGTTAATATTTAGTATGTGCTTACTGATGTTTATTTACATGTTTTGTGAACTCAAACAGCCTTCCTTGGATCATTGCTTTCTCTGTTACATCTGTGTTTATAAAAGTACACAGAAACTGAAGTGAGGTCGCCTCAGCATTAGACTGTAGTCTGCCCCCATTCTTTCAGATCCTCAGATCCCAGATACAGCAGACAAGATCTGCACTGTTCCATTGAAGAGTCTACAGGCATGATCCGCCATTCCTAGACATTAAAACTTTATTTTCCCTTTGGAGACAGTCTCGTGTGTATCCCTGAAGTCACTATGGAGCCAGGGACTCTGAACTTCTGATCACTCTGCCTCCATTTCCCAAGCACTGGATTAAAGGCATGTGCCACCATGCTCCCAGCCTCAGAGTGAAACTTCCGATTAATTTTACTGTCATCAGGTTCCTATGCCTATATATCAAAACATAGAACATTTTCTTGACCCTAAGAAGTGCCCTCCAGCTTATGCAATGTGCTAGACAGTTTTATGTGAACTTGACAAAGAAAACGCCCCCATAAGATCAGGCTGTAAGCAAGCCTGCAGGGCATTTTATTAATTAGTGATAGATGTGGGAGGAGCCAGCCCATGGTAGGTGATGCCATCCTTTGGCTGGTGGTCCTGGGTTCCATGAGAAAGTAATGAGGAGCAAGCCAGTAAGCCACACCCCTCCATGGTCTCCACATCAGCTCCTGCCTGCAGATTTCAGCTCTGCTTGAGTTCCTGCCCTCACGGCTTTCTCTGGTGAACTGTTTTGTGGAACAGTAAATGAAATAACCCCATTCCCTCCCCAGGTTTCTCTTAGTCGTGGTGTTTCATCACAATAATAGTAACTAAGACACAATCAGACTGTTTCTCATCCCTCACGCCACGCAGCCAGCCGCCCATTTGTTCCGTCCTCTGGAGAGTGCTGCCCACTCTAGAATGTCATATAAACAGAACCATGGACTCTTTTATGCTTTTTCTTCCTCTCTTCCACATCCCTCTTTTTCTCCTTCATTATTATAAATAAGATTTTTAAGTTAGATTGATTTCTATGTGTGTGGTCATGTGTGCCATGGCACATGGAAGAACGTACAGAGCCAACCCTCTCTTCCCACTGTGTGGCTCTGAATTCTGAAACCAGGCCATCAGACTTGGTAGCAATACCTTTACCTGCTGGGTCATCTAGTTGGCCCTAAACTGGGTTCCTTAAAGCTTCATAAGCCAATTATTTGTGAGAAGAAGCTTCTTTTGAATACTACCTTTATTTCCTATGACCTTGCTGAATTTACCAATTAGTTCTGAGTTGTAACAGACATTTTTCATGGTTTTGTAACAATTACATCATCTATGACTGAAGAGGCTTTTACTTCTCTCTTCCAAAAGCTAACAAACTCAGGGCCATTACGCAGGAAAATCAATATCCAAGTGACCGATGTTGAAGAAGAGACAGCAAGCCTCCCTGAGGATGCTCCTTGTTCTGTTGGAAGCTCTGCCTCAGTTCCTTCCTCCCTTTCCAAACCCTACTCCTCAGAAAGCCTGCCAAACAGTGGCCCCTTCCCTGGAGCTGCTCAAGACCTCACCTACTGGTCCACAGACATGTCACATGATTTCTCCTCTTCCCCTGAACTCACCTGGGAATGCTTTGCTCAGATTAAAGCTGGTTTTATTCATTTGGCTTGATTTGGTTTATTCCACTGGTGGAGAAACCCATTACTAGGGATTCAAGATACTTATCAGTACTTACCTGGCCTAACATCTGCAGACCTCCTTCCAACCTTTAGAAAGAGAGGAGATGTTTACTTGAGGATCCGGTTAGGAGCTGCCTGCAGAAGCAAGCATTCTCTGAGAACGTTAGTCAGGTAGTCTGGTATTTTGATACTCTCCTGGCAATCATACATACGTGCATACATATACATATATGTGTATATGTGTTTAATATGTCATGTGTATATGTATATAGAATTTCATTCTATATAATAAAATATGATTATATCTACCCCTACTATCCCTCCCCCATGTTCTTTTTCCAACTTCCTCCCTCCTTCTCTCTGTCACCAATGAAGTACAGTTAGTGCTGCCCATATGTGCATGGGTATCAGGCTACCCACTGGAGGATCAGTGACCCATCAGTGACCACATCCTTAGACAGAAATAATTCTTCCACCCCTGGCAATTATCCACTGCCAATGGCTCCTCGGGAACGAGTGGGACCTGGAGATCATCTACCCTCTCTCTGTCAGGATTTTGGCTACCTTGCTCTTGTGTAGCTGCTGTGAGGTCTGATTGCAATAGTCACATCCTGTCCAGTCCAGAAACAGCATTTCCCAGCAGTCTTCCCAACCAGCTCTTCCCTGAGCCTTGGTGCTGGTGAAGTTAACAGAGACATTCCACTGGGCTGAACTGAGTCTCTTATTCTTTAGAGAAAGATGGTCTGAATGCAGAGTGAAGACGTACCTTGAGAATGAAAGAGAATGGACTAGAGCAAGATGGAGTCACTGACAACAGTCTATAGTACAGTCTTTGTGCCTCCAGTCTCTTTCCTTACCACCAATGCAGTGATGAAGAGGAGGTAAGAGTCTTCAGTGCTAATCTTGGGGATTAGGCTATTTACCAGTCAGTATGATGTCAGATGTAAGATTGTTTCTGTGGCTTTGAATTCCTGATCCTCTTGCCACTACCTCCCCAAGTGAAGGAAGATCCCAGGTAAACAGACAGATAGGAAAAAGAGGCTCCTGGGGGATTAATACACTTTTCATTTAAACATTCAAGGTGGTTGACTTCCTTGAAGACTAAGATTTGGTGGGCTTTTCCTGCCAGGGGGCCTTTTCAATGCAGCTTTCAAAGGAGGGTGAGGTGGGTTGGCTTCCTGTGTTATGAGTGAGATGGGTTGGTTTCCTGTGTTATGAACCAATCAGTTTCTATTTCTTTGTCTAGATTACTTGACTCCTGTGATAGCCCAAATTGGTCAGTTCTGAGGCAAAAAAAGGAGCCAGTTCCCAAACACAAAAAAGTTTGTCTCAGAGACAAACTCCAAAATAACTTTAGGTTCCCTTCCCACCTGGGAAGCTGTCTCTTTGTGTGCTTTGTGCATGTGTATGCGCGTGTGCATGCATGTGTGTGTGCACATATGTGCTGCACATATGTTTCTGCTTTGAATAAAATTTGGCTGAGGGAGCTGGAGAGATGGCTCACTGGTTAATAGCACTGGTGCAGAGAACGGGCATCGTTCACATCCCAGCACCCATATGGCAGCTCACATCTTGTACACTTCAGTTCCAGGAGATCCGGTGCTCTCTTCTGTCCTCCAGGGGGATCTGACACACAGGTGGTAAGTCATACATGCAGGCAGAACACCCAAGCCCATAAAATAAAAATTTTAAACAAAACGGCTGTGGTGAGACCTTGCCTTTCCTGCTTTTTTATTCTTTAAATAGGCAGAAGAAATAATAGGTTTCTACAACCCTAGACAACTCACCAGGTCAGTTCACAAGGGCTAGAATTAAAGGTGTGTACTACCACACCTGGCTTAGACACCATTTATCAGCAAGAAGATTGCTGAGTACTTTTATCATGAGTAGTGTGTATGTTTGCCAAACACTTTTCTGTGTTATTGACACCCTGGTTCCCCCTCCCCATCCACCTTTGTTCTGTTAGACTGCTGACAGCATGGTTTCCCCACCTACCCACCCTGCTGATGTATATTGTTATTGATGTCCCAGTGGTAAACCCACTTCA
The DNA here is from genome assembly GCA_033318265.1 of Phyllotis vaccarum. NCBI lineage: Eukaryota > Metazoa > Chordata > Mammalia > Rodentia > Cricetidae > Phyllotis > Phyllotis vaccarum. The sequence continues at coordinate 61,394,594 of JARWLC010000003.1, read as the reverse complement.
CATTCCTGGATCATGAGCCATTTGGTATTATTCTGCTCCTTTTCTGTAATTATTGAATTTGATTGCGTATTTTTTTCTTTATGAGACAAAGTTTCATATAGCCCAGGCTGGCCTCGAACTCACTATGTAGCAAAGGATGACTGAAAGTTCTCATCCTTCTGTCTCTGCCTCTTGAGTCCTGGGATTACAGATACATAACACCATGCCCTGCTGTGAGATAATGATCCTTCTGTACGCTGTGAAGATGTGTTGCTCTCATTGTTAATAAAAAGCTGACAGACCAATAGCTACGCAGGAAGAGGTTAGGTGGGATTGCCAGACTGAGAGGACTCAGGGAAAAAGGAGGGGGCAGGGTCACCAGCCAGATGCAGAGGAAGCAGGAGATAAACATGTCATGCTAAAAAAAAAAAAAAAAAAAAAAAAAGTGGAGCCATCACTTCCAACAAAGAACCCCCACCTACAATGTCCACTTTATTTATTTATATGTATATGTGTGTTTTACCTGCATGTGTGTCTGTGTACCACTGTGTGCCTGGTGTACTTGGAGGCCAAAAGAGATTATTGGATCCCCTGGAACTGGAGTCACAGTCAGTTGTAAATAGACTGTCATGTGAGTGCTGGGGATCAAACCCCGATCCTCTGGAAGAGCAGCCAGTGCTCTTAAACTCCTGAGCCAACATTCCAGCCTATGCCATGCTGGATATGATATATAAGGCTTTGTGCAAGGGCACTACCAACTGACCCAAAAGGCATGAATGTTTTATAAAGGGTCTGTATCCATTGCAGTCTCTGCTGAATCCTCAGAGCTTAAAGTTTCATTAGATGTGCTAAACAAAAGAACCCAATAGCTTCCTCCCTGTGGGACTGCTGAGCCAAATAACTTATTTACATGTGTCAATAGACCTTGCCAGACTTCCTTAGGAAAATGCTGCCCTAGCCTTCCCCCTAAGCCAGACATACATCAGAGAGTAATCACTAGGCAGTTCACTGCCTTGTGCTGTGGCTCCATGACACAGCTGCTGTGGTCAAATCCTTTAGTGGGCGAGGAACAGGAGCCGGAGACATTAATGGAGAAGCTTTGCAAAGAGGCCAATCCGAACTGGCTTCAAAGACTCCCTGCAAAGGGGTAGAAGAGGAGGTGATCTGGGTCCAGAAGGAATCTCGGAAGTAGAGGAAGGCTGACACCTTGGCATCAGAAGCAGCACATTTCAAAAGCACAGAGGCATGACAACTCATTACATCAGCCACCAGCTTAGCTGTTGACCTTGAGTAGATCTGTCCTGCTTGTGTGGAGGGAGCAAAACAACAGGACTGCAGTGAGATACTGTTTGTGAAAGACCTTGGGAAAATCCTCACAGGGAGTTTCAGCTGCTTGTCCAGCCCAGACTAGCCTGAGAAGAAGCCAGAAGACTGATTGCCTGGGGGTCAAGCCTGGCAACCAGCCCCAAAGGGTGGCCCAGGAAAGGGGTAGGCACCAAGGGTGGCATCTGGTCTGATTTAGGATGAGGTGTGGTGGCACTTGGGAGGCTGAGGCAAGCAGGCTGTGCTCTGTGAGTTCAAGCTTATTTTGGTCAGCATAGAGAGTTCCAGGTTGACCAGCACTACATAGTGAGATTCTGTCTCAGGACACAGAGCCAAACAAAACCCCGAGTCCTGCCTAGAAAGGGACTGTTCCCATCCAGTAACAGCCTGGCAGTACTCTGCTTAAATTCTCCACGACCCGACAAACCTCCAGCTGAGGCTGGAGAGATGGCTCAGGATGGAGAGGACTTCAGTTTCGAGCACCCACATGGTGGCTCACAACCATCTGTAACTCCAGTTCCAAGGGATCTGACTTCCTTTCTAGCCTATTTGGGCACCAGACATACATGTGGTATACATACACACAGGCAAAAACACTTATACACATAAATATTTTTATTAAAAACTTTAAAAACTAACTTTAATTAAGACAAGCTGTCACTTCGTAAGCAACTAAAACAAAGGATTTGGTAGATACAGGAAGCATGAAAAATTTCGCCTATTTCTTCCCGTTCTCTAATATTAGAGTACAGCTTGAATGCTCCCACACACACCCCAAGAGCTCTACCACTGAGCTACTGTGCCCTGCTCTGCCTGGCAGCGATGGCTTTTATATAGAGCAATCGAATCAATGTGTTTCTTTTTAGATGACTGAGCCTCACAGTTGTTTCTAAGCAGTGCCCACTATCAAATACAGATTGGCTGTGTTTGCTCACAACTTACCTCCTCCTCCAGTTGCCCTGTGTGTACACAGAGGACATCTAGCAGCTTGGTCTATTAAAGATGGTGCTTTAAATGAGATCTGGGAAGAGGAATACAGAGGGTTGGTGTATTCCACCTCTGGATACATCAGAGGGTACCGGGACAAAGGAGTGGCCTGTGTGAACAGGTGGCTTTTGGCTAGGTGCAAAGTAGGTGAGACGAACAGGGACCTGGGGCCTATAGCGGGGGAGGAGGCAGAGAGAAAGGAAAGAGATGGGTTCCCAGAATTGTAGGAGCTAGAAGTGTCAGATGGAGGGAAGGAGAGAGAGACAGAGAAGGGAGGAGAGGACAGGAGAGAAGGAAGGAAAAGGAGAAGGGGGGAGGGAGGGAGAGAGGGAGGGAGGGAGGGAGGGAGGGAGGGAGGGAGGGAGGGAGGGAGGGAGGGAGGGAGAGAGAGCATATGAGTCAATTTGGAAGCAGAAATTTATGGCCTTGGTGCCTGTGCGAGAATAGAGTCACTACCAGGACAGGAAACCTCAGAGGCTGAGCAGGTTTGGGGGAGGAGTGATCAGCTCAAACCAAGCCATTTGTTTATTAGTTTCTGGGGCAATGCGAGGTAGCAGGTACTGTGACAGGAACAATCTGTCAAGAACAACCATAAAGTCTAAAAACAAGGTCCCTGCTCCCATGAGGCTCACATTCCAGAATAGTTAGAACAGTTCAAATAAAATGACAAAGCAAGTGAGGAAGCCTACATGAGGAAAGCCACTGGAGTCACATGATCAGGGTGACCAAGCAAGGCCCAACCAGAGCCAGGCCTGGAGGTAAGAAGATGCCAGTCTTAGCGTGGCAGTGCTCCAAGATATTTAAACAGAGAAGCAGTTTGGGTATCTCAGTCTGCATATCAGAACACACAGTTCCAAACTTCACACTGAAAAATACATACCAAATATAACGTTATTTATAGAAAGATCCAAGAATACACAAAATACTAAGGGTGTGCTGGATATGTAAGATGTAATCTGTATACTTTTCTCATATGAAAATATTACAAAATTAGATTCATAAAAAGATCCAATTGGCTGGTGAGGTGGCTCAGGGTAAGCGTACTTGCAGCCAAGTCTGATGACCTGTGTTCAATTCCTGGGACCCACATGATACAAGGCAAGAACTGACTCCTGCGAGCTGTCCTCTGGCCTCCACATGTGCAGGGTAGCATATGTGGACCCCCAACACCCCCAGCAGACAGTGGGGTATGGTAGGTAGTATATACATGCCTTTTGTGTTTTGTTTTCCAGACAGGGTTTCTCTGTGCAGGACTGTCCTGGAACTTGCTCTGTAGACCAGGCTGACCTTGAATTCACGGAGATGCACTTGCCTCTACCTTCTGAGTGCTAGGATTAAAGGTATGCAGTCGGGCAGTAGGACATGCCTTTAATCTCAGTACTGGAGGCAAAGTGACTCTGAAGTCTGTGGTCAGCTTGGTCTACATGGAAAGCTCTTGGCTAACCAGAGCTATACATGAGACCATGCCTTAAAACAACACACATTTTTAATTCCAGTACTCAAGAGGCAGAGGCAGGCAGATCAAATGTGAGTTTGGGGCTAGCCTGGTCTGCATGGCAATTCCAGGCTATCCAGGTCTACACAGTAAGACAAAACAAATCACACACATAAATCTTCTCTCTCTCCCCCACCTCTTGTCTCCCCCCCCCCCCCTTTTTTTTTTAAGCCGAGGCCTGGAGCCTGGGGCCTGGTTCCAAGGACCAAGCCCCCTCGGCAGGTTTTCAAGCCATCCACTCGTCAGCCTCCGGGGACTGACCCCGCCCCGCATCTGCGTGTCGTCACGCCCACATCCACCTGTCGTCCAATAGCCACACGAGATACGGGCCCACACCCCCGCCGAGCCCCGCCTCGTGACGTCACGACCCAGCCTCCGCCACGTGACGGCCGCGCTCCCGGCTTTGGCTCGCCAGCGGCTGGGAAGAGCCGCAGAGGCCGCTGACTGGCCGGCCGCCACGCCGCGGAGGGAGCCGGGCGCCTGGGCCTCCCGCGCGCATGGGAGCGTCGGCGGCTGCCTGAGAGAGGGCAGCGAGGCCAGCGGAGCCCGAGACCTCGAGCGGCTGCGGCGGGCCGTGAAGCCGGCGCGGCCATGGCGACGGGCGCTCAGCAGAAGGAGAACACGCTGCTTCATCTCTTCGCCGGCGGGTGAGTCTCGGGCCCGAGCCCTGCTCTCCTCCGCCTCGGCTTGCCGCGTTCCCCGCCCGCCGCAGTCTGGGGTGAAACGAGGGCGGACAGGAGGCCCGGGAAGGTTAGGGCTTCGGCGTCCCCACGCCCGCGGCTTTCCACCCGGCGCGTCCGCGTTCCCATCCCCCACCCCCCGACCGCCTCTCGCCGGATTCTCCTTTTGAACAATTCCTGGCTGGTGTGTGTGACTGTCACCAGGGCCGATGGCGTCGAGCCCCCGTGACTCCAGCCCCCCTGCTTCTCCCTGGCTACTCGGCACCTCCTCACGGCGGCTTCAGAGGTGCGGATGCTGGAGATCCTGAGGTAGCTGGCGCAGAAGGTATTGCGCACAGTCACCGGGCTGCAAGCAGGTGTCTCACAGTCACCGTGACCTGCGGGGTGCGGGGGTTGTGGGAGGGGGTGGAGGGGGACCGATGCTGGCCTGCACCACGTGGGAGGGGAAATGGGGACCTCGAAAGGTATGTCTCTGCTAGTCGATCCTTAAGCACCTTCAATGCTTTTCAGTGGAGGGACGCATTATGGTATGAGGATATGAATAGGAGTTGAATTCCCCCCGCCCCAACCCCAGAAGTTAAGTTTAAAATTTAATATATATATTTCCCCCTCCTTTTGTCATAGGCTAATGCCTTGGGATCTTTTGGTGGTGGTGTTTTTTTTGTTTGTTTGTTTTTTGGTTTTTTGGTTTTTGTCTTGTTTTGTTTTAGGTTGTTTTTGTTTGGTTTGGTTTTTGAGACAAGTTCCCATGTCTTGTAGCTGAGGATGATTCTAAATTTCTGATCTTACTGCCTCCTCCACCAAGAGAGATGTTAGGGTTACCGGTGTAGACAACTGAGCCTGGATTTTATGTGGTGAGAAGTATGAAATCCAGGGCTTTGTGCTTGGTAGGTGAACTGCCCATAGAATTAATGTTGCCTAGCCCTGGGGTCTTGACTTAGCACAATTTTAAGTGTAGGGTGTTTTCCATAACATTCGGGGTTTATCCTGTGTTTTCATCTTGACTTGAGTACTTTAACTGGACTGTTTATTACCTAAACAGTTCTTTATACTAACCAAGTAATGGTTGAAGAATTACCCAGAATATAACCATGATGAAAGAGTTTCTGATGTCTTTGTACATTTACTCATGGCAGGCAGTTACTTTCTCCAAACAAATACTTTGATGGTTGTGCCTAGTTTAGGCAGGAGGAGTTTCTTATTCCTTTCCTTTCCGTCTCCTATTCCTTTCATCCATGTCTTCATTGGTACTACCTTTGAGAGTGACACTCAGAAGGCGCCTTTAATATAGACCACTTCATATAGATTTGTCAAACCTGGAAATCTAAAACTCTAGGCATATTTTTAAAGCCAAGAGAATTTTTTTAAAACTACATTTATAATCAGTGGGATCTCTTTACATACTATTTTTACTGAAGTGGTCTCTTATTGTATGTACTCATGCTCTTTTAACTGGAGGAGTTCTAGAGTGCCCAGTATTGAGTGAGGCCCACGGTAGTTGATGGCCTTGTCTGGAGGATCTCCCTGTAAACACTTCACAGTGCCCTCTGGCTGTTCTGATATTGAATAGTGCAGTGGGCTGCTCAGCTTCTGGGACTCATTAAGGTATAGAGAGTTTATTAGGACTGTGCCTGAAGCCATGGTGTTTAACAAGCTCTAATTCCTTCATTAGCAGATAAGAAATGAACCTTCAAAAGGATGTTTTCAGAGTTACTAATTGGATTTTAGCCTGAAATACTTCTGTCCCTTTTAAGATACAGCTTGAAAGGAGTTGAGTATAATAAACAGGGTACAGGCTGTAGTTAAAAGTTGTCAGCCCAGGGGTCCTTGTAAAGTTTTCCTCTGTTGCTAAACTGGCTTATTTCCAGGGAGCTAAGTCCAATGCCTTTGAGAAGTCGGAGATCTTGCTTTAAAAGCTCTTGTGTTTCCCTCTTTTGTTGAATAGTCATTGCAGCCTATATTCTCAAACATTTAATGATACACTGCTAACCCAAATTAATAATAGTATAAACTGGTTTTTTTTTCCTTTAGAGAGAAGGTCTAGAAGTCAGATTCTCTGTCTCTACATCTGTCTGGGATTAAAGATTCATGCCACCAGGTCCCAGGTGTATACAAAGATTTTCTTTCTTTGCTATAACAGGCTTATCAATTAATGTAACCAGTGAAAATTGATTTTGGATCCTGGAAAAATAAAAACTGCACCAAAACAGTTAATAATCTTTAATTTTTTTTTCTAGAAGAACCAAGTTTCTAGATTATTTCCTAAGGTTTTTGCCAAAAGAGAAAGTACTCATATTAACATATACCACTCAGATTTTCAATATAGCATATTGCTCTTAGAAAAGAAAGCAGAAAGACCCTCACAGACCAACATCTAGAAATAAGTACTTTGAAAAAGGTTCCCAATGTGTTTTATACTCACTTCATAAATAGGATTGTGTTCTTTATGTTTATTTTGTGAGGGCAGGTCTAGAATTCATTGTATAGTCCAGGCTAGCCTCAAACTCCCCACAATCTTGCCTCAGCCTTCCAAACATTAGGTTTACAAGGATGAACCACATAGCCTGTCTAGCTCAAGCCCTGCTCTCCACTTTGCTTTCTTCGTGGTATATTGAATGATCGTGGTAGTGCATGTTGAATACAGTTTATTGTTAGTGGATCTATGTTTAATATTCAGTGCCAGATTATGGAGTCAACAATGAGAGCAAAATCAGTTTCAAGGCCGATGAGTGGGGATTAGTGAAGATGTTGGTGTAATTTATAGCAGGTTCCTAACTACTCTGATAATAGCTTTCTAATTTTCATTTTGTATTCTTTCTCATCCATTATAAGTCATATCCTTACCTGTGGACAAGGTCTGTTTCCTTTGAATAAATTAACAGAAATATACCTGCTAAGTCAAAATATGTTTAGATTTTATTTTATGTGTATTTTGTTTACATGTATGTCTGTTATCACATGCATGCCCTATGGCAATCAGGCTAGAAGAGGGCTTCTGATCCCCTTGAACTGGAGTTACAGAAGGTGGGGTGCTGGTAATTTAACCTGGATCATCTGGAAGAACCACAAATACTCTTAACCACTCAACTATCTCTCCAACCCCAAACTAAAATATTTTTAAGGCATCTGGTCTCAGCGTTTTCAGTTGGCTTCTTAGTGTGTGTTGCTTCTCGGTGGGTGAGCTTCATTCTTGGTGGTAAAATATCTCTGAAGACTCTCCCCCCCCCGCCCAAAGTTGTCAAAGCAAGAGAGTCCTCAGATATTACTCAGCAAATACAGCCTACTATTCCTTTCTGTGTTTTAACTCATCCCAAGAAAAAGGCCAACATCCTCTCAAGTGGCCCTCCCTTGTAAAGACCTATTTGCCTTCAAATGGGTGGGGGAACTGTGCCTTAGTGTTAGTGACATCCTTTGCCTGCTGTACTATTTCGGGGTGGTGATTAGAGCTGCTTAGTACAGCTGGATTACACTGTGATAGATTTAGATTGACAATCTGAGTTAGGTGCTTTCAGTCTTTATGGTGTGATGTGAGTGTGTGTGTGTTTTATTGTAATATGCAGTCAAAGTATTTTTAAATAATGGCCAAGGAATTGTTTAATCCCCAGCATGCTCCAGAGAAACTATTTTAATGGGAATATGGTAGATCTTCTAGCCTATTGATAGTTTCAGAATCCACTGCCTTCCACAGATCATTGACAGTGGTTGACAGGTATACTCACGCTGGCACTCTATCTACCAACTTAATCTTAATTACTTTGAAGCAGTACAGAAATGACTGTTCTGTTATCTATGGATACAGTGTAGAAGCCATTGAAAACTTAGCCGAAGTGAGGTCTGAGGCTCTTGCTCAGTGTAAAGCATTGCTAACACGCACAAGTCCTCAGTCAATCAAAGCAAGCTACAGCACATGCTTACAGGGATTCTGATTAAACAAATATAACGGGTAGTACTCTTTATCAGGACTATTATGATTATAAATTCACTTTATTTTCATCTACTAATATTTGTATATGTGAAAATGTTTGGGGTTAGGTTTGTCTGTTTTGGTTTTGGGATGAGAAATGCCCAATAGGATGGAAGTTTCCTGAAGGATGTATCATGAGCTTCCTTCCCTAGACCATTCCAAATGTGGTACCATCTAATGCTAATTTATATTTCTCTTATTTTGAAAGATGTATGATTCTTTCTCATTTGGGATGCTTTTTCCCCCTTAAGGTTTATTTATTTTTATTTTATGTGTATGAGTGTTTTGCTTGCCTGTATGTGTGTGTACTATGTGCATGCTTGGTGCCCACTGAGGTCACAAGAGGATGTTGTACCCCTGGAACAGAAGTTATATAAAGTTAGGAACCACCATGTGAGTGCTGGGAACTGGGTCCTCTGCAAGAACAAACAAGTACTTTTAACTACTGAGCCCTCTCTCAATCTTAGGAGTGCTATTAAAAATCTTCTTTTCCAAATGAAATGAAATAAAGGATATATCATCCAAAAGAGAATCAGCTACATTCAAAATTGGGGGGGGTGTTTTTTGTTTGTTTTTTTTTGTTTTTTGTTTTTTTTTGCCACCAGTATGGTGCTACACGCCTTTAATCCCAGCACTCAGGAAGCAGAGACAGGTAAATCTCTGAGTTTGAGGTCAGCCTGGTCTACAGAGCAAGTTCCAGGACAAGCACCAAAGCTACACAGAGAAACTCTGTCTTGAAAAACAAACCAAAAAAATCTTTTTGCCTTCATGAAAAAATATGCAATTTTTATAATTGAAATCTCATAAGCTTTATGTCAGATATTCAAATAAATTTCCCAGAATATTACACTATATACCAGAAGCAACTAATGTATTTTAAGCAGTGATATAGAAGTAACAGAAAAGAGAAAAATTATTGATTTGCCCAAGATTAGGAGGCTTGCAGAGTTCCTGTTGATGTTACCTGTCGGTAGAGCCTATTTTGTACATATATATATGTAGTCCATGAGCATGGAAATCAGTTTACTACTAGTTGGGTAGTGATTTTTATAATAAATGGCACATTAGGATCTGAGAGATGGCTCAGTGGGCAAAGGGCTTCCTGCCAAGCCTGGCAACTTGAGTTAAATCCTGGAGATGCACTTGGCAGAAGGAGAGAACCGTGAATTGTCTTCTGACATCTACGCATGGGCACCAACACACGCACACCCATTAAATAAATAAATGTAATAAAAGTTTATGGGCCAACAGTGGCTATGTTGGTAAAGGCACTGGATTCCAAACCTGACAACCCGCATTCAGTATCTGGGAGCCATATGGTGAAAGGAGAGATCTAACTGATCCAGCATGAGCACTGTAGTGTGTGTTCCCTCTCTCTCTCTCTCTCTCTCTCTCTCTCTCTCTCTCTCTCTCTCTCACACACACACACACACACACACACACACACACACACACACACAATAAGTAAATGTAATGTTTTAAAAGTTAAAAGGCACATTGGCCTTGATGTTAGTGCCTAAAGTGAGTGGGTATATGGTCAGGAAAACACCATATTTTACTGAAAACATGTTTAATTTTTTTTCTGATTATGTGAAATTCTGAGGTGAAAGGTAATTTATGTACATAATTTAAAACTTTTATGTAACTTTGTGATCCCATAAAAATAGCAGAAAAATCCAGTGTATATTTTGTATTAGCTGTTTTACCCCAAACTGGAGGAGAGGTGCCTAACCCACAGGGGAAATTAAGCAAGGGCTGTGTGGATATTACAAAGATAAAGGTTAAGTGTGCCTTTGGGTAACACATGGTACTTTAATTCTGAAAGGGAGTATGAGAGAAAGCAGAGAAATGCCTAGAAGCATATTTTTATATAAAAGTAACAGGTAGTGAAAAAGAATCTTTAGCGGGAGGCGGATTTTGAGAAGGGCTTCTCTATGTGGCTTTGGAACTCACTTATAAACCAAGCTGGCCTTGGACTCAGATCCACCTGCCTCTGCCTCCTAGGACTAAGGAGCTCACCACCACCAGGAGGCTGAAAAAGAACCCTAACATAGTCGTTTGGTGCCATTTTCTTACTTTGTTCAGATCCTTTCATGTTTTCCCTCAGTAGAACATTCCAGAGACTTTGTCATTAGTAACCAGGGCAGACTTAACCCTGGGAGAGAAGCTTAAGTGTAAGTTTAGGGATTGTAGCTGGAAACCAGAATGTCCACTCCCACTGGCTGACTCTTGGGGCATACACCTCAATTCTAGAGGGAGACAGGCTCCCGAGAAGGCTTCCCAAAACTGCTCTGTAGTCCTGTGGAGTCCTGACTGCTTCACTTCTCAGTGGTATATGCTTGGTCCCCTTCACCTTCAGATGTTCCTCTGTCTCTCCCACTGCTGGGCAGGTCTTGAGATTCAATTATGGACCAGCTTGGAGACACACCCATCTCTAAAGCAGTTATTGCTCTAAGGGAATTTATGTTGAACATCTTGGGCCAAATCACATGTTCTTCTCTGAACAGATATGCAGAGTAGATGGTATCATGTTAATGGGCTTAAGTGAGTCAGAGTTAAAACTAGAGATGGCCTTGATCTCATTCATACTGTCTGGTTAGGATGAGGGGCTGTGTGCTGGGATACAGCAATGCCACCTTGCTTACACTGCCTCCAAGATGGGTTGTCCGTTTTATTGGTTTAGAATGGAGGTATGCAGCTTTGGCAGTGTGATTAATTGTTCTGTCCTATGCCTTTTAGGATGTTAGCAGTATACTTGCCTGCTAATAACAATAGCAATTTAACAGCCAGAAATACCTTTAGTCATTGCTAGATGTCACTGGAGGTGGATGTGGACACAGAATTGCCTGGGCTAGGAACCAAGGAACCAAGGCCAGAATAGTGGTCTCAGATTTTGATCACATGGCTTTAAGATTAAGGCATCTTGCATCTCTCCATATGTATGTTGGTGTGTGGGGGGGGGGGGGGTCAACTTTTTTTTAAAGACAGTCTCTCATAGAACTTGATACTCAATAATTTGACTACGTTGGCTGACCAGTGAACCCTGTAGATCCACGTGTCTCTGCCTCCCCATCAGTAGTAGAGTTACTTGTGAGGCAAACATTTTATACAGTGGGCCATCTCTCCTGCACATGCCACGTTATAGTTTTATTACCTTCTTACATAAAAATATAAATTAATTGTAAAGATTGTAAGTAAAATAATTTTTTAATTGTGTGTGGTGTGTGTGTGTGTGTGTGTGTGTGTGTGTGTGTGAGAGAGAGAGAGAGAGAGAGAGAGAGAGAGAGAGAGAGAGAGAGAGAGAGAGAGAATATACCCTGGAGCTGCCGTTACAGCAGTTGTGAGCTGCAGGATGTGGGTGTTGGGAACTGAAGCTGGGTTCTGAAGGAAAGGTGTGAGGATCTGTGGGTCGAAACCTCTTGGAGGGGCTCATGGGGGTCAAAATCACATATCCTGCATACCAGATATTTACATTACAATTTATCACAGTATCAAAATTACAGTTATGAAGTAGCAACAAAATAATTTTATGGTGAAGTGGTCACCACAACATGAGGATCTGTATTAAAGAATCACATCTTTAGGGGCTTGAGAACCACTGACTTAAATCAGTGGTCTAAACTATCCAACCATATGGTTGATTTTCTGTCTCTGATGCTAACACTATCAGTATGTTGAATATGACTTCCTGATGCCTGAACATTGGCTGAAGAGGAGACACATTGGACCCGGTGGAGTGCTGGGGAGGGGTGTCTTCCTGTCACTGTCCCTGCTTTACCCCAGCCCTTAGTAGGTCTGGACTGCATCTTGAAGGTGCTTAGCTGGTTCCATATGTTTCCTACAGAGGATGTACTTCCATCCAGGCAACAACCTGAGAAGAGGCTGAAGAAGGACATGGGTGACTTCTTCCTGCCATGGCTTCTGGGGACATAGAAGGAGACTCTCCTGAGCCTCATTGGCTTACTGCCCAGGCGTATGTAGACTAGAGAAAGAATCAAGAATACTTGATGCTGCCAGAGTTTCCAGGCCAAATGTTTAGCGTTTTTGTTGCTGTGACAAAAAGCCCAGCAGAAGTGACTTAGCGTTGACAAAAGGTTTGTCTGGATTTGTGATGTCATTCCTCGTGGTGGGCAGAGCAAAGCAACCTCAAGGGGCAGGAAGCGAGGGCATCGCTGTCCTTTTCCCTTCTAATCCATCCACTCCTAGTCTATATGACGATAGAGCAGGTCTCCGCCCTCAGTTGATCCTTTCAGATACACCCAGACATCTGTCCATTTACTTATAGCAACAAAAATAGAACAAAACTTCAAGAGTGTGTCCATTCCTCTCTGTTTTTCCTCCCTTCCAGTCTTCACCACAGCACCTTACATTGCTTTTGTGGTTGATGGGCTTGGGCCTACTGCAGTGCGTGCCTAGTGAGCACTGACTCACTTGTGGTAACAGTGACAGGGTTGTGTTGCCATCTAGTGCTGCTTTCTGGTTTCTGTTCTGTTTAGGATAAGGTCTTTGTAGCCCTTGTGGCAGGAACTGTAGTAATCTTTAGTCTTCGGAGTGCTGATTTATAAAATCAGTCCTTCTCCCTCCACTGCCTCCCTCTCTCCTTCCCTTTTCCTCGTTTCAGTTCATCCTCCCTTTTATTACTTTTTTATTTTTTGGTAGTAGCAACAGCTCTTTTTTTTTTTCCCCTCCCCCATGCTATGGTCATGGGTTTGGGGTTTTTTAGTTTTGGGTTTGTTTTTTGTTTTTTTGTTTGTTTGTTTGTTTGGTTTTTTTGCTTATTTTTGTTTCAAGACAGAGTTTCTCTGTAGCCCTGGCTGTCCTGGAACTTGCTTTGTAGACCAGTTTGGCCTTGAACTCAGAGATCCACCTGCCTCTGCCTCCCAAATACTGGGATTAAAGGCATGTGCGCCACCACTGTCTGGCTGTGACCGTTTTTTTAAGGCAGGCTTGCTTAGACAGCCAAGTCTAACCATTTCTCCTCTCCCCTATGTACATTTCTGTTTCATAACATTAGCCCTTGTGCTGATTGGAACCAATATGTTTTGACCTCATAAGGAGATGGGTAGAGGATTGAATGCTTGTTACGAACAATATTTCTGCTTGCTACCTTCCTTCTTTCTCTTTCTTAAGACAGGGTCTTTGCAGGGTAGCCTCAATCTCGTGATCCTCCTGCCTCAGTCTCCAGAGTGCTGGGATTACCAGTGTAATATCCAAAACGTTCAGCAAAACTATCTTTAACATAGTCTAGTACTAAATCACAGGGATGTGGTTTCGCTGTACAGAAGCCCTTGTACTGTATGTATTATGGCTGTGGAGGGAATGAAGGCACACCAGGGTTGTTGCATGTCAGTTAAGGTCAAAGGGCAACTTTTCAAGAGTTGGTTTTCTCCTTCTACTTTTTTAAAGATTGATTTCTTTTTATCTTATGTGTATGAATGTACCTTCTGCCCATGGAAGCCAGAAGAGGGAGTTAAAGATATAAGCTGCTTTGTTGGTGCTAGGGAACTCAGGTCCTCTGGAAAAGCAGCAAGTGCTCTTAACCTCTCTGAGCCATATTTCCAATCCCTTCCACTTGGTGTTTGAGGCTGGATCTGTCTTGTTAGTTCTTTCACTGCCCTTTGTGACCTGTGACCTTCTGGCCAATTCTCCTTTGTCAGTCATTATCTCACTATAGGATTCTGGGACTGAGGTTACATATTCAAACCACTCCAGCTGTTTCCCCATCATGAGCCTCCAAAGATTACCAGGAGTCTGAGCTCATATGCAAAAGCAAGGAGCCTTCACTGCAGTCTCAAGCTTGGGCTCTCTGTTCATCAGTCCCCCTGTTCTAACAGTTAGCCACCACTGGTGGGAAGAGCCTCAAGCCCAGTTGAGGCAAGTTTTTTTTTTTTTTTTTTTTTTTTTTTTTAAATTTATCTATTTTTGTTTTATGTGCATTGGTATTTTGCCTACATATGTGTTTGTGTGAGGGTGTTGGATTCTGGAGTTACAGACAGAGACAGCAGTTGTGAGCTGCCATGTGGGTTGTAGGAATTGAACCCAAGTCCTCTGGAAAAGCAGTCAGTGCTCTTAACCATCAAACCATCTCGCCAGCCCTGAGGCAGGGTTTTTAAGGAGTGAAGGATGGGAAGTAGGAGAATTCCAGATTCAGATGGGCAGGAATGAGGGGAGTGATTGGTATTAGCATTACTACAAGGAAACTGGCAACTTATATACAAGTGGTGTAAGCTATCCTTAGTGTTCTAAGCATATAGTACTTATTTATTTCAGTTCTGATTGGTCCCCCACAGGGTACAGCCTGGCTTTTCCTGGTTGTTGTAAGGCTGAGGCCTGGTTAGTTATTGTTAGTTTGCAGCCTGTCATGGCTACACTAATGTTAAGTTAGGCCTCTTCACAACCAGCTTTAAAAAAACACTCTAGGAATCAAACTCATATCATCGGGGTTGTGCTAAGCACTTTCGCTCACTACTGAACCAGCTCTCCAGCTGTAGGTCCCTAATTTAAGTCCTTCCTGGAGATTTTGCTTTCTCCATTTTTGGCGGAATATTAAGTGCTGTGTTACTCTCTAGATTTGCAACATTTACATTCAGTGCAATAAAGAGGCTATTGTAAAGTCCTGTATTTGCTAGCATGCCAGAAGTTCTCAGTCTAGTACAAGAGGGTAGCAAGTAAAGGCAGAGTAAGTGCTTCCCCAGGGATTTATACCATAAAATGTACTCATTGGCTGGCAAGAGGCTTGGTGGGTGTGGGTACCTGTTGCCAAGGCTGATAACCTGAGTTCCCTGGTTTGGTCCATGATATCATTTGTTATAGCTAGCCTGTCCAGCACGGTTTTGTAGATAGTATTCTGTAAAAGAAGATGGAATGGATAGTTTCGGATAAGTGAGCTGTCTTGAAGAAAGATATCTTAAACTGGGTGTGGTGATGACACTTATGATCCAGCTGCTCAGGGGCCTGAGGCAGGAGAATTGCAAACTGGGTAGTTTAGTGAGACTTTCTTGAAATAAAATAAAAAAGGTGTGAGATTGTAGCTCAATGGTAGAGCAATAGCCTAGCTTGTGTCTTGGTTTTTCAAGACAGGATTTCTTTGTGTAGCCCTGGCTGTTCTCAAACTCAGAGATCCACCTGCCTCTGCCTCCCAAGTGCTGGGTTTAAAGGGGTGTGCCACCATCACCTGGCACCTGGGTTCAGCTCTTTTACAAAGACAAAAATGTTTATAATAAATAAATCTTTTTTAAAAGTCTAAATGAAATTTTTTTGCTGATGCATGCTTTGAAGAGGTAACTGATCTGGAGAGACAGGGACTAGGAAAACAGTGTGTGCCAATCAGTGATGAATGAAGGAAATGGGATTCCATTAGTTGAATCTATGCTGTGATGTTCAGTGGTGTCCATGTTAGAAGATCTGTGTTGTAATAAACGTAGGTTTTCAAATTAGTAGCACTGTCTGAATGTTGGGCTTGAATGTGCAGAGATAGGTTTTTTAGACTATTCATGGTGAGTCTCATGGTGATGGTGAGACTGGGTGAACATCCAGCAATGGGGATTGGTTGAAGGACTGTGTGGAACTACAGAGGGATGATGCTATTGAAAGTGGTTGTGTGGCATTTCTCTTTAGTTCTGGAGCCTCAGCTAGTATTTTTAACCTACTTGTAAGTTGTGTTAAATGAATGCAGGCATTCTGTTTTAAAGAGGAAAAGGCTAGATGTCGGTCACATTTCCCGTAGAGACTTGCTTTGCCCTTCTGACCCGCTTGTGGCTTCTTCCTGCAGGTGCGGGGGCACAGTTGGTGCTATTTTCACATGTCCACTAGAAGTCATTAAGACAAGGTTGCAGTCTTCCCGACTAGCTCTCCGGACGGTGTATTATCCTCAAGTTCATCTGGGGACCATTAGTGGAGCTGGAATGGTGAGACCAACCTCTGTGACACCTGGACTCTTACAGGTTCTGAAGTAAGTGCAGTCCTGTTCACGCAGCCCTCTCTTTCCTTTGCCTGTTCATGGTACAGTTTGTTCCGAATAGAAGAATTAGATTCCTTATTTGTTTTGCAAAGAATGAAGTGGTGTGTCATAGCACACAGGTGGAGGACAGAGGGCTCTGGGGTCAAAGTCAGGTTGATAGCCTCCATGACAGATATCCTTCCCCACTGAGCTGTCAGGCTGCCCAGGAGGATCAGGCTTTCAGTTTTAACACTGGGGAAGGGAGTTAAGTCCCCAAAGCAGGAAGGCCAGAGGCCAGGGCATAGATCTCAGTGAGGACAAACAGGATCCATGGTCTTCAGTGGTGTCTTGACCATAGTGAGATGGAGGCAGGTAACTGGGCCCTTTCATTAACATTCAGAATGAAGTGCTTCACACAGACTTACCATATAACTCGTGGCCATTTAACATGTGCTCTACCTGAGAAACCATTACCCAAAAGCAGTAGCTATGTACAGGACTAAGCCTGTAAAGTAAATGAGAATGTTTCCTTACTGCAAGTTTTATGAATGCATACCCTCCTCTTTAGTTTCTCCAGTAGCCCCACCTCTGACACATATTCATGACTGTGGAAAGCAAAGGCAAAGGACATGACACTGGAAGTGCAGGAACCACTTCCACACCATACAAGAGCCAACACTTCACCACGAACCTACACAGTCAATGGCTACAAAGTCACAAATGGCCACTTCCCCATGACTATCCACTTATACTTTATTCATGTCAAAATGTAAACCATGAAGCTAAGTCAGGTTCTTGTTTTAATGGTGCTGCCTGTGTTAGAAAGGTCCTATGCAGTTGTCTTGCTCACTCAAGCTATATTTCCTTACTTAGCCTATTGTTTAGTTTCTAGGATTCTCCTGAACTTGGGCTGTCTGTCATCAGTGGCTTTCAGGTTTTGGAAAAGATTCTATTGGTTTTTCACAACAGCCTTAAAGGATTAGTCTCTGGAGGAAGACATATAGATTAGCAGTTGTAGGTACTCAGAGCTATATTTAATGCATGCCTCCCTTCTTTCTAGAACAGCTTAGAGTGGCTAAGAGCAAGAGAAAAACAAAAACAAAGGATCCCAGATCACAGCAGGGCTGCGGCCACTTTCAGGTCTTAGATGTAGGTGTAGCTGGAGCTGGCCCAGAGATGCCAAGAGCAGGGCCTTGGCCCTTTGACTGGCTGTTGCTTCTGTGTCCTTAGCTGTGGCTGCTGCCATACCACCTCAGCTCTTCCTGCTGCAGCAGGATCCCACGGCTCCCTCAGTGACAGCTGTCCCTCAGTAGTCTTATTTATTCATGAGGGATAAGGTTTCACACACCCACCTCCTGCTGCCTATGTAGTAAGCATGAATGTTTTTTATCCATCCAAACAAGATGGAACCAAACCAAAACTCCCTTCTCTGCTGAGCCCAGAGCCTACTAGGTTAAAGTAGCTTCATCCTGCAGTTCTAAGACCTTAGAGTCACACTGAAGCCTGACCCCTGTCCTGCGTTCAGTGTTAGCACCCTCACTGGCCTAGCCTGAGACTAGCTGGACAACTAGTCACTGTGCCCTCCTCACTCTGCCCAGCAGAGCAGCCAGAATCTCTGCTTCCAGCCATCCTGCTGGCTCTTCCCCCAACAGTCCTGGGACTATACTATTCCCCTCCAGACTCCTGTTCCTTTAAAGGCACAGGAATAGGCATTGTGGTGCACGCCTTTAATCTCAGCACTCAGGAGGTAGAGGCAGCTGGGTCTCTCTGAGTTTGAAGCCATCCTGTTCTACATAGAGTTCCAAGACAGCCAGGGCTACACAGTGAGACCCTGTCTAAAGATAAATAAATAAATAATAAAATCACAGCAACATTTGCTAGCACACGTTCATTGTTCTGACAGTCTCTCCTTTGCTTTAACACCTTTGCAGGAATATCCTGTGTTATTTGAACTGACTCCCCCATGCCATCCCTACTTCCTCCTTGATCCACAGCATCTTCCTCCACCCTCCCCCAGTGCCAGATACTTACTTACAAGCTCCTTTGTCTCCTGGCTCTCACTCCATCCACCCCTGGAGATGGGAATGTTTGTTTCTATTAGTAAAGTGTCCTCAGGCTCCTTAGAATATTGTGTGGGACTAAAGAAGCACTCAGAACCAACCTAGGGACTCTATGAAATTGGGCAGGTCAGTATTGGTCATGGAAAGGCCTGCGTCTCCCACCATGTAGACACACATGCTGCTGTCTTACAGTGAGTACTTTCTTGTGCTTTTTAAGGTATGGTTTGTAACAGTTTCTTTGTATGGTGAGTCCTAATTCCCATCTGAAGAAGCATCTCCTTGAGCCATGTGGATATGGCTAATAAGATCCCAAAACAGTGTGTAGTGTACTGTGCTGGGGGGTATGGTCAATGAAGATGGCTACTTCCCACTCAGCACCAGAGCCAAGCTCAAGGGTGATGTTCTACCAGAAGGGCTCTGTGAAAGAGACAGTAAGCAAAACCAAGCCCCACATCTTGCCCTGCTGTGACTACTATTATAAAAGTCATACCAAATAGCTGTTGTGTCTTGGGTTAACTTATTAGGAAAAATATATATTCTACTCAAGAATGGATAAAGTTATTTCAAAAGAAAGGGGAAAAAAAGAATGGCCATGTTGGCTCAGCAGGTAAGACACTTGCCAGGTCTTATATCCTGAGTTTGATCCCCAGGTCTCATATGGTAAGAGATAATCCAGTTTACACAAATGCATACATACTTTAGCACATGCGCACACGCATGTGCTCATGCACGGACACACAAATTAAAAAAAGAAAGACTGTTTTAGGAGGGGCCTGGGATCTCCAGCTAGTTTATTCAGTCGACTAGTAGTGCCTACTATACAGGCATGAGGACCTAAGCTTGGATTCCCAGCACCCACTTAAAAAGCTAGTAGTGGTATAGGGCTGGAGAGATGGCAGAGTGGCTAAGTGTGTTTCCTGTTCTTCCAGGACCTGAGTTCAGTTCCTGCCTGCCCCCTCATCTGGCAGCTCATAGTTAGTTACCTGTTACTAGCTCTAAGGGATGTGATACCTCCTTCTGGCCTCCTTGGGCACTTGCATATACATGACGCAGACTCACACAGATATACATACACACATGCAAAATAAACAACTTTTGTTTTTTAATTAAAAAAATAATACTGGTGAGTGTGTGTGCCTGTACTGGGCAGGGGGGTGTAGATAGGAGTCTCCCTGGAACTGGTTAGCTGGTTTTGCAGTTAGTGAGCTCTGGGTTTAGTGAGACCATGTTCAATAGATAAGGAGGCTGAATATGGTACAGCCTTTAATCCCAGCACTCAGAAGGCAGAGGCAGGCAGATGTCTGAGTTCCAGGCCAACCAGAACTACAGAGTGAGATCTTGTCTCAGAAAAGAAGAACAAAGAAAGAAAAGGATGGGGAACAAAAGAGGAGGAAGCCTAACATCGACCCCTGACCTCAGCACAGACACACACACAACAGCATACAGCATATAACTTTTATAAATAATGTTCTAGCTGGTTTCTCTTTATTTAAAGTGAAGATGTAAACTACTGAGGTACCTTATTTGATGTTTTTTAAGGTCTTTAAAAAGGTTTTATTAATTATTTTTTAAAAGCTTAAATGTATATTCCTGTTTGTGGGTATCAGGAGTGTAGGTGGCCAGGAAGGCGCTCAAATCTGAATCTGAGTTACAGACTGTTGGGAAGGGAGCTGCCCTGACCTCATGATCACTGAGCCATCTCTCCAGCCCCCTATTTGGATCTGGAAATTAATGTCCTTATCAGCTAACTAATCCATGTCTTTCCAAAACTGCTTTGCTCTGGTAGATACTTGATAAGATACTTGCTTCTCCTCAGCATACCAGTCTAACCTGAGGAGAGAGGGGATGGTTCTAAACAAGACTGATCACTCTTTACTCACTTTTCCAATATGAAAGGTGACGTGCATGTGGGAGGGCAAGTCTGGATCCAGCATTAGTCTTTCAAAGCTGACATGTGCCTTGGAGTGGGAACTTGATTGTTCCAGAAGAGCTTTTAAACCTCAGACAGGGCAGAAGTGCAGCTTATGTAACACATTGGGCTTGTTGCCACTGTTAAATGCGTAACTATGGAGACTGTCTTTCTTCAGCTCTTAAAAGGCGGGAGTCACTTGAGGACACCTACTCTACTCCCTGCTGCATTATGGATGACGGCTCCCAGCTTCCTGGAGCCAAGGTTCCCTTAACCTTCTTAAGTAGCCTCTGGGCTGCATAGCACCCATTACTTGCTGCAGAGCACAGTTGCGGTCTACACTAAGCGACTGTCACAGAGAACATCAAGTTCAGGTCACCTCAAGGTGCTTCTGAAGACACCTTTTGTTCAAGGAACTCGGCCCTTGGAAACAGTCTTCTTTGAGGAAGATAAATAAGAGTAAAGGGTTTTCACTGAAAACATTGAATTTTGCCTTTGTCAACAGCCAGGGGTTTATTTTTGGCCATTGTGACTCCATGAATTTCATTTTGAAGCATTGTGTTGATAGAAGCCCAAGAGCTATTTCCTCTAACCCTTAATCTTTATAAACTTTATGAGCTATGGTCTGTTTTTATGATCTGTATTAAGATTTGTTGTCATTTTAAAAGATAACCTTTTATTTTGAGATCATTTCAAATAGTAGAGAAGTTATAGGAATGGCACAAATGACTTACCCTTTTTTATGTGCTCACCCAGTTTTTAACATTGTGTCCATACATACACTCTTCTGAACCATTTGAAAATGTACACGATGCTTTCCCTGTGCCCTTAATTCTCTCCTCTTTATTTCTTATGGACAAAGTAACCTCAAAACCACTTGTAGTCTTCCAGTTCAAGAATGTTCATCTTAGGCCTGGAGAGGTTGTTCAGTGGCTAAGACCACTTGCTGCTGCTCTCCCAGAAATGTAACGTCAGTGCCCACACTGGACAGCTCATAATTGCCTTTAACTTCAGCTGAAAGAACTCCAACATATACACACAGAAAGTACGTTTAAAAAATATTTCATCCATTAAATATGAGGTGTTAGACATAAATAATCCAGAATCTAGGAGGCTGAAGCAGGAGGCTGGCAACTTAGAAACAAACCTGGGCCACATAGCGAGACTGCCTCAAATAATAATAAAATCACACTGATAGAGTGGGGCCCAGAGGAAACAGAACTGAGACCTGAACCTAGAGTCTCCCAAGTTGGCGGTAAGTGCGCCCTCCCTCCTGCCCCTGGCTTGCACCCTCACCCCACCCTCCCGTTTTGTACTTTATATATTTTGAGATGGGCTCACTGCCCTGCACTCACTGTAGTCCAGGCTCCTGAGGACGTGAGAGGACCAGAGAAACAGGACTAGAGATTTCCTCGCACAGTATTTCTTTTGGGTTTACTCTTTAGCATTCCTGTCTGATACTGTGTAGCCTTCTGGGTTACATTGAAGCAGGGGGAAGTGAGAGTCTAGGGGTTCCTAAATTGTATTCCTTCAAAGAGTGGTGTGAAGGTTGACTTCCTATGACCAAGACAGGCCTCCTCAAAAGTCTTAGGCAGTCTTTTGTAGCCTGTGCTGGTCTCAAATTCTTTGTAGTCAAGGATGATTCTGAACTTATAACCTTCCTGTTCCCTCCTAAGGGCTGCGGTTACAGGTGTGTACCACCACACCTGTTTATTGCTGAGGATCGAACTCTTGTGCACTTACCCAACCAGCCTATCTGAAGCTTCTTGGAGATGATAAAGTTATGTCTTTTCTTATCACTCAGGTCGATCCTGGAAAAGGAGGGACCAAAGTCACTTTTTAGAGGCTTGGGTCCAAATTTGGTTGGAGTTGCACCATCAAGGTAAGTACTTACCTGTTGAGTGATATTTCTGGAATCAGCATGCAGTACTGAAGCTCTTTTTGCCCAAGGGTGGCTGCTTTTTTATCCCCATTATTAAAATTGCTTAAACATAGCTAGGTGGTGGAGGTGCACACATTTAATCCCAGCATTTGGGAGGCAGAGACAGGTGAGTTTGAGGCCAGCCAGGGCTACACAAAGAAACCCTGTCTAAAAATGCAAAAACAAAAAAATGGCCTAAATATGTCTGACATAGAAAAACAGTGATGGGAAAATAAATCCATTAGCACTCAGCTCTTTCTCTATGAAAGTTTCTTACTGAGTATGGTGTGCTCAGTCCCGAGTGTAGAAATGCACAGTATTAATGAGCATGTCAGAATCTGCCTTCTCAGCCGGATGGATGTCCAGGTGACTCAGGAACATTAGTCTGAAGGAATTAAAAGGTTCCTGGGCCTTACTTTCTACAGCATGACGTCATTGGGTTTTTAACTAACTCGCTTTAAAGCCTTTGGAGAACTGTACTATCCAACACATTCAGCTTCTGGTTCCATTCACCTTTTTAATTAATTAAATTACTGGCCACTTTTCAAGGACCCATTATCAATGCACAGCTAGTGTCTCCAAATTACAGAAAGTTATTGGGCAGTGCTAATAGAGAAGGGAACTGTCTGTGTAAAGGAACAAGATGCAGTGTGTGTCCCAGGCCACAGTCCTGACAATGGTATCTGAAGGTTTAAATTGCCTTTTCTCTTCTGGAGCCTGGCAGTGCTTTATCACATAAAATATGATGGGTCTGCTTGTTCAGACAGAACAAGGCTGTAAAAAACAGAGACAAAGGAAAAAGTATACGTCCAGGGTCATAGTTTTCAGCCTTACAAAGGAAGAACAGAGAACAATAGAAAAATAGGCAGCTGGTCTGCATGAGGTTCCTCTCTTAGGACTAAAGCAGAGGGAGCCTGCTTGTGCTGGATGGAACTGCTTCTCTAGTTCTTATTCACTGCAAGGCCAGATAACTTGACTTGGGAGAGCACAGATGAGTCCTCCCCGCCTCCATTTTTGTCTTGTCTGCTGGGATCCTGTTAATAGTAGTCAGGATCCCAGATTCTGTGACTGAGCCATTGGTCAGCAGAGGTAAAGAGAAGCATCTCTCCTGCATGGCAGGGATGAAGCCCTGCTGCTGTGGAGCTCCTGAGACACTGCAAGGCAAGATGAGTGAATCAAGCGTATAGCTTAGAAATACTGTACCTCTAAAAATGACAGTATACATTTCCACTCAAGTGATTGACATTTATTATAAATGTTGAAGATTGTGGAGGGACTTTTGTATGTGTTACCAAAAGTCTCACTTTATTCTTATCTTGGATATTTCTGTCACTACTTAATTTCTACAAGAGTGTGAACAGCCCCAGTACCATGGCAGGACCCGTGTAAGGCCAGCCTCTGGTTTCTTGCCAGCTAAGAAGATCCTTCCTCTGTTCTGTAGTCTCATGCTGTAGATGTTACAGAGGGGTGCATATACTTTAAAATACCACAATGATTTCTTCATGGCATTCTCTTTTGGTCCTAACAGGGCTGTGTACTTTGCATGTTACTCCAAAGCCAAAGAGCAATTTAATGGAATTTTCGTGCCTAATAGCAATACTGTGCACATTTTCTCAGCTGGCTCTGCAGGTATGTTACCCTAGCAAGTGAGATGAAGACTCACATCCCAAAGCATGTGTTGTTTGTTTTGCTTTCTTTTTTTCTTGTCAGGAGTTAGAATCATTTTCCAAAAGCCTCATATTGGCATTTGTAGAGCATGACTGTTAGCAATTTATAAACCTTTCATTTTCTCTGACCATTCAAGCTTCTTATCCCTCAGACACACATGTGCATGGGTCAGCTGGCTTCCTCTAAAGGGATGTGATTGTGTTTTCATTTCTTCCTGCTTTCCCTAGTGGGTTCTACTGTGGAGCGGCAGCTGCCTTCTGTCTGACTTTGGACATCTGGCCTACATTTGGCCTGTACAGCAAGGATCTGGGTCCCATTGCCTTGTGTGTTGTGTGGCACCTGCTTCCACAGAGTTTGCTCTCTTTTGAGGATGTCCTTTTGCTGACTGCAGTGCTTGTGAGGAAGCATGGGAGAAGACTGCCCTTTAACACAGAGGCTTCTGTCCGTTTAAATCTAAAAGTATTTTTAGAGAATTTATATTAGCACTTTAGAATTCCTGCCTTCTGCCAACAGAAAAAAAAATTGACATCATTTTCATCTACTTTTGTTACTCTCGATAAAATAACCCAGATTATCATTTTTAGTCAGAGCAAAGAGTAATTACTGGCAAGCCAACTGCTTCATACAAGAACAGTGATGTCCCTTTGTACTGAGCCCTGAGTTGAGAAGTGTACCATTCCAAAACAGATTGACCCGCCATGATTTAGCCATAATCCCCACCCAGTTAATCAGCTTTGTAACACTTGTAGCATTGACCCAGAGAACCTTGGGTAAAACAAGCACACCTCAAGGGAGCCTTTCAAAGTAGTGCCCTAGTGTCCAATTAACCTGCTTACTCAGGACTGTGGACTCGGGGTACAGGAGGAGAGCTGGCCATTGGTGTTTGGGCTGATCTGGAATGTTAAAATGCTACAGAAGGATTACCAAAATAATGATTCCTGAGGGGGCCATCAGTCCTTAAATTTCCAAGTTTGAATTCAAGTAACTGAAGACGTAACACTTGGATTCAATGTTAGATATAAGTAGAGATCAGCAAGTTTTAAAACATTATTTCTGAATCTGAAGCTTCTAAATTGAACTTTTAGATGGTTTTTGCCTTAGGATTCAAATAAAGCAAACGCTAGCAGCACCACCTAGAGGCTGGAAAGGCCATGCATGGCAGCAGCAATAGCTGTAGCACTGGGACCG
Source organism: Phyllotis vaccarum (assembly GCA_033318265.1). NCBI lineage: Eukaryota > Metazoa > Chordata > Mammalia > Rodentia > Cricetidae > Phyllotis > Phyllotis vaccarum. The sequence goes on along the minus strand of JARWLC010000003.1, from coordinate 61,369,481 downwards.
TAGATAGATATGGGGGGGGGGGGTAGGTAGATGATGGATGGATGAGTGACTGGGTAGATGGATGGATAGAACCATAGATAGATATGGGGGTAGGTAGATGATGGATGGATGGATGGATGGATGGCCGTGGCCTCTGTGCCCAGCTGTGTCTAGCCACTGCAGCTTGACTTCAGAGTACTGTATGGTAAGGACAGCTTTAGTGAACACTGACTGTTTTTTCCCTCCAGCTTTTGTCACAAATACCTTAATGAATCCTATTTGGATGGTTAAAACGAGGATGCAACTAGAGCGAAAGTAAGTCAATAGTTCCTTCCTTATCTGAGAGTTCTGGTTTGTTTCCTTCTCCAGTACCAAGTGCGGATTCAAAGCAGGTGTCCTTAGCTCTGTCCTCCTAGACTCTCTGTAAGTGTGTGTGGAAATGTCTTTTGAGATCTATATTGGCAGCATTGTGGGGACAGGAGGCCACAGAGACCCAGCTTCCTTCAGTGTTCCTCTCTGGCTTCTCTGTGAATCCCATGTCAGAGGGTGTGCTGTGGACTCTGCAGAGGCCTAGCTTTCTAGACAAACACACCAGAGAGGGCAATTTTAACTGTAGTCCCCAGATAGACCAGCCATCTGTCCTGAACCTGACTTGGAGTTCTTAATGTTTTTTTTGTTTTTGTTTTTTTTTTTTTAATTCTGTGTTCTTTGAGTGTTCTGGTCAAGTCTAAAAAAACACTGAGCCTTTATTTTTTTATTGAGAGTCTTGCTGTGTAGGTCCGGCTGCTTCAGATTTGCAGTCTTGTTGCCATCAGCCTCCACAGGGCTAGGCTCATAGGTTAGACCACTGCCCTTGGATAGAGCAAAGATTTTTAAAGAAATGGAAAACAACCAAAATAAAATCATCAGTATTTTAAAAGTCTGTGATACAGTGGGCGTGGTGGTGCATGCCTTTGATCCTAGCACTCAGGACCCAGAGGCAAGTGGATCTGTGTGAGTTCAAGGGCAGCCCGAACTACACAGAGAACCCTGTCTCCAAAAAAAAAAAAAAAAAATGGTGATATACTAATAATGCTTCTTTTATACAAAAATCAGATTTTTCAGTAGGCCAGCAGCTTCTGTGATTCCAAAGAATCAAGGATTTTACATGATGATTTTAACTTGATGACAATATGGTAGGGAACTGTTTCTGTTTGTGTAAGACCTCAGCCATTGCTTCTGTGGTCTATCATTCTGCACTCATACTTCTTAAAGGAAGTTGGTCCCCAATAGGAATTTGGGTTCTCCCAGTCTAAGTTCAAAGAACTACTTGGATTCTAAAAGCCTTTGTGCTGTGACCCAGAAATATGAACCCTGGAACCACTAACAAACCTATCCTTCCTCCAGTTGCCTCTGAGAAAGAGGGAAGAGAGGGAGATGTAGCTGCAGGGTGAGGAGGGGCTTGCCTAGGCTCATCATCCTCTTGTGACCATGCACCCTCTGGTCTGGACCCCAGTGTGCCTTCTGAAGTGTTTGCTAGAATCCTACAAGGATTCCACAGTAAAACTCTAACCTCTAGGCTGGGTCATTCAGCAGGCATTCAGTTCTGCAAAAATGTCATGTATATCTTACATGTCCATGTTCCCGAGTGTATAATCTCTTCCTGGGAATGCCCCTTCCTCTTTGTGGTTGTGCTTCATGCTTCTGGCCATCCTGGTTTCCTGGCCTTTGGTATCATCTCAGAGCTAAGTGTTGAGTGTCTCAGTGTCACCTGTGTTTAGCATCCATTGACTGAGAACCTTCCTAGTTCTCAGGACATTTTAGACCTTTATTTCAGTGGGCTCTGTGAACATCTGTGACCATGTTTTATGACTGCCAGGCAAATTGCTCCTGCCTTCTACCTTATAGCATTACAACTGATGAGCTAAGAGAATTATACTCTGGTACGACAAGGGGTCTGAGGTGCCCAGCCTGCTGGAGGGTCCATAGTACAACCTAGGCAGATGAAGTGAAAAGGGTAGGAGAGCCTGCTGAGGCGGCAGCACCTTCCACTGTCTTGAGGGGAGACAGGTGCAGGAACAGAAAGAGAGACATGTGCACACAAAAGAAATTGGCAAGAAAACAGAGTACAGAAGTTTAATTTAGCTTGTCTCTTTTTCTTCAATATTTATTTTCATTTTATGTACATTGATGTTTTGCTTACATGTATGTTGGTGTCAGGGCACAGGGTCCTCCAGAACTAGAGTTACAGACAGCTGTGAGGTGCCATGTGGGTGCTGGGATTGAACCCCGGTCCTCTGGAAGAGCAGCCAGTGCTCTAACCATTGAGCAACCTCTCCAACCAAACAAACCTTTTTTTTTTTTTTTTTTTTTTTTTTTTGGTCTGTTGGTTTTTGAAACAGAGTCTCACTCTATAATCCATACTGGCTGAAGCGTCCTTCCATTCTCCTGTCTCAGTTTCCCAAATGCTGGTTTATAGTCATGAGCCAGTACTCCTAGCTGTTTAGGCTCTTGGTTTCATTTCATGATTCTGGTATCAACAGCACTTACTCTATAAAAGAGTAAGTCTTCGGTGATTCTCAAGCAGAGGACATTGTTTTATAGACAAAAAGGAATATGTGGAAAAGAAACACAGAAAAGTGGATTGATCATTTCTGTTACTTTCTTATAAAGTGAGGACAGACTCGGGAGTAGTGAGAAGTGGAGGCTGTCAGCTCACTCTGAGTTTTTGTTGTTTGTTTGTTTTTAGAAAAGATAAGGAGGCAGGGGTTCTCCATGGACTGGAGAAGTGTCTCAGCAGTTAAGAATATTTACTGTTCTTACAGAGGACCCAGGTTCAGTTCCCTGCACCACATCAGACAGCTTACAACAGCCTATATAGCTCCAGTTCCAGAGGAACTAACGCCTGTACACACACACAACACACATATGTAAAATAAACGCATCAGTAAATATTTAAAAGTAAATAAATGAGTAAGATATCAGGCAATGTGCCTAGATTAAAAAATTTTTAATTCTATATAACATTACTAAAAAGAAATAGATAGATAGATAGATATGTACACACATATAAACATATACGTGTGTGTAATTTTTCCCCATGTATGAGGCCGTGGGTTTATTCCTTGTCGTGCACACAAATCACACTCCAGAGAACAATGTTAAAAAGGAGTTCCTTAAGCTGGCAGGTAGCTCAGTGGTACAGAACCTGTCTACATGCACAGAGCCCTGAGTTCAGTATGCCCAAAAGACTTCTTACCAACCTTTCCCTTCTCCTCCAGCTTTTCCCTCCAGTCATGATGTTTTACTTTGTATATAATTTTGTCCAGTTCCCCCCACCCCAGATATGGCTTTTCTGTGTAGCCCTGGCTGTCCTGGAATTCACTCTGTAGACCAGGCTGTCCTCAAACTTAGAGATTCACCTGCCTCTGCCTCCTGAGTATTGGAATTAAAGGCATGTCTGACTTTCTACTTAGCTTTTCCATATCTCTGCCATCATAACTCATTTTGTATGGCCCAGTTTACTTCTCTAGTCCTGTTCTTAGATGTCTCTATGGTCCCAACTGTTTTCTCTGACAAAAGCTACCCTCCTTTAGCATTTTCTAGAATTGGGTCAAAGGCAATGAGCCTACTTTGGTGACTGTAATTTCAGATGCCATCTATTCTGTGGGCCTGCCAGGTTTCTCAACTAATTGAACTGGCCTCAGAGGTCAGGTGGCCTCGGAACAAAAAAGACAGATTTCTTCTCCTGTGTCATTTCTGTATCATGGGTTATCCTAATGTGACCTGGGTGTGATGTGTCTCTCAATGTCTATCATTGATCCCTCTGACAGGGTGAGAGGCTGCAAGCAGATGAATACACTCCAGTGTGCTCGGCATGTGTACCAGACAGAAGGCATCCGTGGCTTCTACAGAGGGCTGACTGCCTCGTATGCTGGGATCTCAGAGACAATCATCTGCTTTGCTATTTATGAGAGTTTAAAGAAGTGTCTGAAGGAAGCTCCCATAGTCTCCTCCACAGATGGAACTGAGAAGACTTCCTCTGGCTTTTTTGGACTCATGGCAGCTGCTGCTGTTTCTAAGGGATGTGCCTCCTGCATTGCTTACCCACACGGTATGTTTTGCTCTTTTCTCCTGGAGCAGTAAAGCAGTTGGGAGTGGAGAGCATACCTTAAGTCCTAGCACTTGGGAGGCTGAGGCAGGTGGGTCAAGGCCAGCCTGGTCTACAAAATGAGTTCTAGGACAGCCAGGGCTACATAGAGAAATGTTGTCTTGAAAAAAAATAAAACAAAAAAAGTTATCGGATTTGTCATTTGTAACTATACGTCGACCCTTACAGCTCTGGTAGCACAGACTGAAGTGCATGTGACACAGCTTGAGTGTCCAGAGATTTTAACCTAGAGTATGTGTGTAGTTAACATGTCTGATCCAGCTGAAGTGACACTCTAGACTTTTGGAGGCCAGTGACACCATCACTGACTGCATTGACACAGGTTGTGAGTGACCTCTCCCTTGCTCAGCTCCACCTCAGTGTGGCAAAAGTTTGCTGGGCCGAAATGGGGGTTACTGAACCTGTGTTTTCAAAGCCCGAAACTAGGCTTTACTTAAAATTCGCTAGTTCAGAAAGCTGTTTGGGGGAGAGGGAGAGGGCAGGGCATTGGCATACACAGATGACAATCACTCAGGTTCTACTTGACTGGAGTGTTACAAACATCCACTAGTTGGGCTGTTTTGTTCCTTGAGTGTTTTGTTGTTTTGAGATAGCTCTCTGCATAGCCTTGGCTGCCCTGGAGCTCACCTGTAGACCAGGGTGCCCTGGAGCTCACAGAGATCCTCCTGCCTCTGCCTCCCTAGTGCAGGGATTAAAGATGTGCACCACTGTGCCCTGCTAGATCTTAGCTTTTTATTGTCCCTCTGGGCATGTGACTGCCCTGACCAGGTTAGAACCAACATGCCCAGTAGATGTAGAGCCTTGAGTTCACACTGTGTCTTTCCCACAGAGGTCATCAGGACGCGACTCCGGGAGGAAGGCACCAAGTACAAGTCATTCGTGCAGACAGCGCGTCTGGTGTTCCGGGAGGAAGGCTACTTGGCCTTCTACCGAGGACTGTTTGCTCAGCTCATCCGGCAGATTCCCAATACCGCCATTGTGCTGTCCACCTATGAGTTCATCGTGTACCTGCTGGGAGAGCGTGCTTAGTAACCGTCCACACGGTTGTGCTCTAGAAGAATAAAACTGAAAACCCTAGAGATTTTCCTTTTTGTTGATGTTTAGTGTTCAAAACTGAGACAGCAACGGCCATAAAATACCCGGCTGGTGTCACCGGTTGGACATTGCCTTTTGGATTCATGTTTCTGGAAGGTTTTAATTCATTAACGTTAATAGTTAATTATAACTTTTTTTTTTAACTTAAGAGGATTGAGGACTGAGCAGCAAGTAAATTAAATCATGCTATTTAATTTAAGTTTACGCTGGTTTTGTGTTCTCCTTTCTGTTCTCTGTACCGTAAACCAGCCACAACTTGTTTCTAGACAGCAGCAAGGGCTCACTGATGGACGGGGGACAGGGAAGAGCAGTCACATTTGGTGACACTTTCCCCTCATTTCCAGTTCCCCATGAAGTTTTATCCATAATCCATGTTTCCACGTACTTTAACACCCTACCTACCCTTTTTTTGAGACAGGGGCTTCCTCCTGGCCCATGCTGATTGTCCTGCCTCAGTCTCCCAAGTGCTGAAAATGCAGATATGTACTGCTGGGCCTGACCTCACCTGACAAGAAATATTGTTAGCTGCACTATGAATACTCTCCTGCATTTATGCTCTTCTCCATATTTGAACCAGTTTTAAAGGCCTGTTTAGTGGCTGCTAGACCAGGCTGGCCCTAGGATTGATGTGAGAAAGGTGTGTGCATCACTGTCCTTTTCTGTCTAAAATAACTAGAATTTTAACTGGGGATGCTAGTGCACATCTATAATCCTGGCCCTCAGGGATGCCAGTGCACATCTATAATCCTAGCCCTCAGGGATGCCAGTGCACATCTATAATCCTAGCCCTCAGGGATGCCAGTGCACATCTATAATCCTAGCCCTCAGGGATGCCAGTGCACATCTATAATCCTGGCCCTCAGGGATGCCAGTGCACATCTATAATCCTAGCCCTCAGGGATGCCAGTGCACATCTATAATCCTGGCCCTCAGGGATGCCAGTGCACATCTGTAATCCTGGCCCTTAGGGATGCCAGTGCACCACTATAATCCTGGCCCTCGGGGATGCCAGTGCACATCTGTAATCCTAGCCCTCAGGAATGCCAGTGCACATCTGTAATCCTAGCACTTGGGAAGTAGAAGCCAGAGAATCAGACATACCAAGTTTGAGGCCAGCCTATGCTACATGAGACTGTCTCAGAATGAAGTAAGTACTTTGCTAGGATTTTATTTCAAGATGGAGGTCTTATATAGTCCAGGCTGACCTCAAACTCCTTATGTAGCTAAGGATAACCTTGAGCTTCTGTGTTTGTTTGAAACAGGGTCTCACTGTGTAGTCCTGGCTGTCTGGCTAGCTGGGACTAAAGGTGTGCACCATCATGCTCTGCCAGTCTTGGACTCCAATCCTCCTGTTTCTCATGTCCTGAGTGTTGGAATTACTGGAATGTGCCACCACATTCAGTCTGTGGGGTGCTGGAGATCCAGTTCAGGGCTTTGTGCATGCTAAATAAGGAATCTTGTCAGTGAGTCACATCCTCAATCTGCTCCCTGATTTCAGAGGAATGGAGTAGGGGATCAAAAAGACCGTAGCAAGGCTAAGACAAGGAGTGTAACTAGCACAGGACCAGCCTGAGCTCCATAAGGAGTGACCTGTGTCAGGAAAGAAGGAAGAAGTCAGTTGTTTGCCCTTCTCTCACTCTGGAATGTGAGAAGGTATTACCCTTTCTGACTTCCTGAGGCAAGGCAGTTCAGATTCAGCTGCAGGCGCTCTGAGAGGCTTGAGAGGAGATTTTCAATCGTGTGTTGTTTTTATGTTTGCCTTTACTGTCTAGGGGACCATGGGTGTTCCCCAGCTCCTTTGTAGGATTTGCTTCTGGAAGTATCTAAAGGTCAAAACAAGTGACTGTCTTTCCATGTTCCTGAAGTGCATGACAGGAGAGTGGTCTCCATTCCAGAAACTCTTGACGTGGCATGAGGATGTGTGTGAGTGCTTTGCTCAATAGTATGTCTTTATTCCAAGACACACACACGAGTGCCTGGGGTGCCACTGGAGTTTAGAAGAGGGCATGTAATCCCCTGGAATGGGAGTGAGTACTTGGCATCATACCCAGGTCCTCTGTAAGAATAAGTGCTCTTAACTCCAGAGCCATCTCTCCAGCCCAGGTTTCTTGGTTTTGTTTTTTGAGACAAGATCACATTTATTCGAGATTGGCCTCAAATTCATGTTGCTGAGGAGGACCTTGATCTGGTCCATTTGCCTCCTCGGTGATGGGATTGCAGGTGTGTGTGACCATGCTTGGGTAGACGGCTTCATTTTTCACTGGTATTTTTTGAATATGGATAAATACATTTTATATATAAGCTAATACAAGTTAATTTTCTGCTTTTCCTACGCCAGGGCATTGGAAGAAAACTTTTAACACCCAAGGCGGAAAGGGAGAAGCTGGAAAGGAAGGGAGAGGGGCTATTAGATTTGAAGTAGAAAAGATCACCAGAGCTGTAGGTGGAGCGATCCCATCATTTATTCCCTTGTCCTCCACAAGTTCAGTCAATAGAAACAGGATATATGTTGTCTAAGCTGAGCTAAAACTCACTCTGTAGACCAGGCTGGCCTTAAACTCAGATATCCACCTTGAAGGTGGAAGGTTTTTTTAAATATATCAATTTAATATTAATATAAGCCAATTTTCACAATATAGGTAGCAGCTTATATAGGCGCCTGATAGACTGGATTATTTATGTGATGGACGATGGATGCCGAACCAGTCTCTCCAGGGTCAGGAACCACAAACAGGGCCTTCCAAGATCCCAGCCACCCCTTTTGAATGGGGCTGGCCACTCCCCCTTCAGGAGCCTGGGACCCTGGATAAGCATCTTTGGACCTTATCAGCTGACATCTGAATCCCACCACATTCCCCCTTTTGTCTAAGAAGGTTCGAAACTAAGACTATATACAATAAGAATTATTATGAGGTAGTATCTAGGAGAGGATAAGACAAACTACAACCAAAACCTAACACATATAAAGTACATCATATATTTCTAGAATATTGGTAGATGGTGGGGTGTATAAATTACTTCAAAACTGTTCTTCTGGGAAAGTGAAAATCCAACATCTGAATGTTCCTCGCTAAGGGATAATAGCGTAGTGACCCTAAATCAAACCACATCACCTGCCTCCTTCCTGAGTGCTGGGATTGAAGGCATTTGCCACCACACCAGCCCTAGAAATTCATTACTTTGATTTTTTTTTTTTTTTAAAGATTTAGGTCACAGGGCTAGAGAGAGGGTTCAGTGGTTAGAAACATTGACTGCTTTTCCAGAAGACTAGGTTCAATTCCCAGCACCCACAAGGCAGCTCACAGCTGTCTAATTCCAGTTCCATATACCTGACATCTATGTCAAAACACCAATACACATAAAACAAAAATAATTTTTAAATACATATTTTATGTGTATGAATGTTTTGCCTGTTAACTTGTATGAATTGAACTGGTCCTCTGTAAGAGCAATGAGGTAGCCTAATTCATTACCTTTAAATAGTCTTTATATATATATCTGTGTACACATGCATACATCCTGGCTTAAACAGCCCTCACTGCATACTGGCATCTGCCAAGCACTGGACTAAGGGGTCAAGTATTTTCCCATTTAAATTAATCCTGGCAACCTTGTCAGCAGTGAGACTGAATGTACATGACTAGCTTGAGATGACGCAGATTGCAAATGGAAAACTGTCCTGCAGGAATGTGTGTGCTTCCTACTGAATGAATGAAGGAGGGCCATAAGGTAGGAAAGCCTGGTGAATGTTCCAGCTCAGGGCTGGTAGCTAATGCCTGAGGTAGTCAAAGAGATTTGTTTTGGTTGTTTTGAGTAGTTCTAGTCAATGATTTGTCCATCTGTTGTTGGGGGGCCACTAGAGAAGCACAACATGCTATCAGGTGCACAGCAAAAGCCATCAACCGGCTTGGAAGCAAGAGACTAAACTCCCACAATCCCCTGCAAGACGTGCCCCATGTGAACATTTACCGGGCTTTCCCACTTCTGAGTTTTCAGCAGTCCCTCTCAGGGCTAGAGAATTGGCTCGTCTGTTAAGAACACTGGCTTTTCTGCTGCAGGATGTGGGTTCAGATTCTGACACCCACATAATGTCTCAGGACAACAGTCTACCTCCAGTTCCAGGAGACCCAGTGCCCTCTTCTGGCCTCTAGGCACCAGGCACCTGTGGTACACAGATATACATACAGGCAAAACACTCATAAAGACTAAAAAGGGTTTTCGTTGTTTATTTTTAAAGTTTCCATCTATCACCTTCCAGTAACTTTACCCGCTAAAGACCAAAACTTAACACATGGGTTTTGGAGGACATTCTGTCCAATCTGTAGCAGTCCTTAGTGTAAACATGAGTCTGAAATCATTTTTACTTCCTTTTAACTAAGACTTAGAGATTCTAATAATCATGAAATGCCTACGATCATAAGTGATGTTCAGGCAGTTCTTAGACAAACATTATCAACTAGAGACCTCTGGAACTCAGGCAAACACCAAATCCTCCTAAAGTGGAAATGATGTTTAAATATGGCACCACATGTTATAAGCCAATTCAACCTAGCCATGCTCAGAGCTAGTAAAAGTCACAAGGAAGACCAAAAGACCTTTCTCTGATGTGTGACTTCCCCTCAGTTCCCTTCATTCATTCGCTTCCTCTCTCCTGTCTAGTGAATGCACATTCGCAGTGGGTATGTGGGCAGATGAACTGACAACAGACATCAGTGACCCTCAGCCCATCATTAAAGAGAACTTGATCGATCCTAAAAGCACTCATAAAATTGTGTGTGTTTCACAGAAACAATGTGTAATTAGATACAAACAATTCCTTTCTAAAATTTATTTTATTTTACGTATTTCTTTTTATGAGATAGGGTCCCTCTTCATAGCCCTGGCTGTTCTGAAACTCACTATGTGAACCGGGCTGGCCTTGAAATTTGCAGAGATCAGTGTTGGGATTAAAGGTATGTGTCACTTTTTTTTTACTTTTTTTTTTTTTTAAAGACAGGGCCTCACTAGTAGCCTTCGGATTGTCTAGATGACCTAGAACTAGCAATGCAGACCAGGCTGACCTCAACTAATGCCCCTGCCTTCACTATGCCTCAATGAATTTTTCTTTATCAATAATTTAGCTCGCATTGATGCTAAAACACGTATAACGTGGCTCTTCCCTCGATCTTAACCCCGCAATAATCGATTTGAAGTGCACAAACTTCGCCAAATTTGGCGTACTATGAAAATAATCTACATGTGACTTAAAATATCACTCATTCAAGGACTAATAAATACGTCCATACCTTCAGCTCAGCCATGCTGTCTAATGGCTGCATTATGTTCTGAAACATGCCTATCCTGTGATATTTAACTTCATCCTCATCTTTGGACGTTTGTGTTTGTACGAGCTAATCTTTAACCACGGTGGCTTCTGGAGCAGCACAGGCCGGCTTTGGCCGGACACCAGGAAAACAAGAATAACCAGAGGAAGCGCAAGCAAGCGTTGCGGGACAGCAGGACTAAACCTACTCTATGGAGAGCAGAGAGCAGCAAAATGCACGCATGCGCAGGCAGCGGGAGCGGGCGGGGCTCCTTTCGCTGTAGAGCGTGGCTTTTCAACCTGGGTCGCTGGAGGGCGCTTCCGAGCCGGCGCCGGGTGTTTCCGCCGACGCCCCGCCCACCCAGGCTCGCCCCGCGCCGCGATTGGCTGCACGGCGGGAGCGCGCCGAGTCAAGGGGTGGGCCCGCGCCGGCTACAAAGCGGAGAAGGTCACGGCGCAAGCAGGAGCGCGCGGGCCGCCGGGAATCCCTTCTGCGGCCCGCGCCCCTAACCCGCCGACCTCGCCCGGAAGCCATGGAGGGAATGAGCGCGCTGCTGGCCAGCTACCCGACCGCCGGTCTGGCGGGCTGCCTGGGGATCACGGCATGCGCCGCCGCCGGCGTGCTGCTTTACCGGATCGCGCGGAGGTGAGTGCGCGCCCCGCTGCACGCGGCCCTGGCGGCCGCCCCGCCCCCCCGAGGCCACCGCGGAGTCTGCGGTACGGACCAGGCCTGCTATTGAATGCATGAGACCCTTCCCTCACCCCCTAAAAACCTCGTCTGGAAGCAGCTTCTGAACGTGCCTGGGGGAGGGGGCTGCGTGCTTGCTCATCCCTGCGAGGCCTGAGCCTCTGACAGTGCTGCCCTACTGGGCCTCTGCAGCCCATCGGTTAGGGTGATGAGAGCTGGCACTTAGTGGTGTACACGCGATGGCAGTAACACTGCTCACGGAAGCTTCCTCCGAATAAGCCTTTGAGCTAAATACTTAGATGAGGCACGTGTGAACAGTGGCAGCTTGAGGCACAAGCCTGTACTCCACACATTTAGGGAACTTGTCTACCCAAAGGTGAGGAACGCTGTACATCTTGGACACCTGTCTGGGATGGGTTTGGGAGCAGTACTATGCCCTGTTATAGAGATTACGCGGACCCCAGTACTCAAAGCTGGCCATGGTCATTCGCCTCCAGGGTCAAACCCTAAAAATGGAATAGCCTCTAACGCATGGTGAAGGAATAACCCACCTCATCACATTTCCTGAGGACAAATTCAGCTTTGTGGAGCATCTTGGGGACAGCCAGGGATGTGCAAAGCCCAGGACTTGTCCCTAGTCTCTTGGCAACAAGGGGCTGTGGTTTGAACTCCTGTCAACCTGGTTGATGGGTCACCTTCCATAACCCTGCTTTTCTCCTGAGGGTACAAGCATGGCAAAAGGTATTAGAGGTAGGAGAGTCAGAGGGCTGACAGAGTGGAAGTCAGCTGTGCCTAGGAGAGGGACAACGTCCCAGGAGAACTGAGAGAGTACCCGACTCTGGGGATCTTAACCCAAACTTCTTGTCCTCATCCAGTTCTTGCAAGTCAGGGGGCCCTGTAGAGCCGCCAGCCTAAAGCAGCCCTTTTTTACCTACCCAGAGAGCCTGAGCAGTCTGTTGAGGTTCCAGAGCTTGTCCAGGGCCCAGGCTCCCGCTGGTGCCACTGCCTCTCTACCAGCCCAGGATAGGACTGTGGCCAGAAGAGCAGAGTGGGATTGTGGCACTGCCTGTCATCCCTTCCTGCCCTCTCATGGAGACAGGAATCTAGGGCCTTGGTGAGGTGCAGGGCGCACATACTCTTGCAGTGGGAGCCAAAGTCCCTTCATGCCCTCTCATACTCACATTAGACTATCAAGGTGGAGGACAGGTTGGTCAAAGCATGGTGCTGTGGGGTGTCTTTATGAGCACTGGGTTTCACCTGGAGGTAAATTGGCCTCTCACAATTCTGAAGCGAAACTGCCTAGCAAGGGGCTGCAGCTTCCCTTCCCTAGGGGGAGTGCTGTGGCAAACCAGAATCATCAGCTGTGGTGGAGAATGGGGGTTGGATAAACTGGAGAAAGGCCTACAAGGAGTTGTTTTTGGAAGGCCACTTGGTGAAGTGGGCGTTTGCAAGCCACGCACAGAGATAGTAGAGGACAAGCCTGTGGCCCTGGGGAGCCATGTGAAGAAAATGTCTTCCTGGGTTTTAAAACTGGCTAAAGTGTGACTGTTCCTGGTGGCACTCTTTAATCCCAGTACTCAGGAGACAGGCTGGCACAGGCAGATCTCTGAGTTGGAGGCCAGCCTGGTGTACAACTCGAGTTCCAGCCAAGGCTGTTACACTCACACACACACACACACACACACACACACACACACACACACACACACACACACACACACACACATTTGGCCACCACACCCTACTTCCTTACCCATGGAGGGTTTTTTTGTCCCGGTTACTGTTAATGATGAGAGCAGCTGCCATTCCTGGACAGGTGACAGGTCACATGCAATGAGTACCTGCTGTTAGGATAGCAGCTTCAGTGAGGCAAGCAAGTACTGTCGTCCTCACCCATTACAACTGGGGAAAGAAAGCCTCAGGGATCGCCTTCCTCATCCAGCTGTAGTGGAAGCCGTCTCATACCCACACTGCGCTTCTGGCCAGGCAGCTTCTCTGTACCTGTAGTTCTGGGATGGAGGCCCCCGTAGCTTTTCCTATGCCGCAGCTCTTCATGCTGCTGCTCAGGCCCCTGTCTTACCCCTTTGGCATAAGGAACTTGGGATTCATCCTTTGAGTGCGTCTCAGCACCCATCACTGTCCTGCCTTCACAGCCTGTGCTGTCTGCCGGGTTTATTGAGGTCATAGTTTATGTGTTTGGAGATGAGGAGGGCACAGCCTTTCAGATGTATGGCAGAGCCTGTCCTAGCATTCAGAGGTGCCCTGGCAGTTACTCCTGTGTCTGGGCTCACCTCAGCACTCACCATTCTGAGCTGCCCACTCCAGCTGACTGGAGGCCACATTATGTGCACACTTCATGTGACTTTGCCTTATGCCCTGCTTTGAGGACACCTGTTTGTGGGTAACGGCATGTGCCCTGCGGATGTTGCCTAGTCAGTCCTGTGGCACCTGTTGCTAGCTACTCTGAATTGTCATTATTCTCCTTGTATCTTGGTCCAGGCAGTGCCTATTGCTCATGTGTCATCTCTGAAAGCTTTGAATGGTGCTTGATGAACTGGGTGGCGATGTGTCTGTCATCAAGGGATCAGGTTTAGGTTTTTTGTGTTTTGTGTTGTTGTTTGGTGTGTTGGGGGGGGGGCCTCCTTTGCTCTCCATGGCATTGCTGTGAGATTGGGCTGGAGATCCATAACCTCCTTGGTCCAGTGTGTGCAGAGTTGTAGTTCACTAGGGTGAAGCCCAGGATGTGCCTCCTTGGACTCTATCTGGTCAGGTCACACCCAGAAGAGCAGAGAAGATGCATCTTGTGAAGATGAGCTTTCCCTAGACGCTGAGGTCCAAACCTGGCTCTCACAGGCAGAGCTTGTCAGACCCTTAGGGAAGAGATGGGCACGCTGGCCTGCCACAGACTCAAAGCACCCCAGGACAACTGAGCTCCATTCGGTGTCTTTTGTGTGACATAGCATGGGTCCTGACTGGTTCCTGGGCCTCTAATGCTGAGGTGTGGGGGCAGGAGTTTGTTTCTTCCGGAGGCACATGTCCATGTTTCCCCCTGTGGAGAGGATACCAAACATGTAGCTGCCGCTGTCCCCTTCTATAAAGACCCATCCACCTGGCTCCTTCAGGGTTCATCTGGCATCCCAAGAATTAAGTGTCAAGGTGACTAGCTGGGGAAATGGTTTGCAGGTCTCCCGCCCATCCGTGGCATTGACTGTGACGTGGGCTTGGCTGTGGGCTGAGGTGCTGCCTCTGCCAAGTCACCTTCCTGTGTTAAAGGGCCATTCCATCTCTTCACCTTCTCGTTATTCCTCGTAATTTGTCATAGAATCGAGGTTGTTGGCTTGAGGAAGAAAAGTGATCCAAGGAGTTTTCGCGGGGAACTTTGAGGGAGCTTTGCCCAAGCGAAAGCTGGGTGAGTTCTGAGGCCAGAACTGCCTGGTCTGTCCTGGGGTCAGTGTAGGACTGTAAAGTGGCTGCTAGGCCTGTTTTCATATTCACTCACCTTCTTTTACTGGTTGGTGCTGGAGAGTCTGAGATTCTGGCCAGCACCCCACTGCTCCTGCCCATATTTGTTTTGAGGCTGTCCCTGAAGGAGATAGCATCTGTGTAGAGATCCCACCTAGTTATGGTGAACAATGGTTACTTTGGCCACAAAAGAACATCCTCTTGAAGCATTCGCCCCTGGCAAAGATTAGCCTCTGGCTTTATGGAGGATGAATCCCCCGCCTTCCACTTCCAGAGGCCAGGAGCCATTTCCCTAGCAACAAAGCTGGAGACCCTGAGTGGAAATGATGGCTTCCTGGGTGGGAGGGGCAGACTTCAGAGCCACAATCTCGGCTTGTCTGTCTTTGGTACCCAAAACAAGCCCAGAAGTTGGCCTTTCCCATCAACTAGAACAGAGCTAAGGAATCCCAGGGGCAGGTGGGTGCATTGTCTCAGATTCCGGGGCAGATGAAAGGGCACACTGCCTAAGTATCAGCTATGAGGCATGCCTCATGCATAATTAGAAGGAGGCCTATAAAAGATGTACACATTACCGCAAAGTAAGTGTTTAATTGTCCGGGAATGCTAAACACACGGTCACCCCAGCAGAGCACATTTCCAAGCTAGTGCCACAGTTCTCGGTCTTGCTCTTTCCGTTGGGGGCCAGTGAGGTTGTCAGGTGCCAGCTGCTGGCAGCAGTCTCTCTGGGGAAAAGTCTGAGCAACCCATTTGAGAAATGAGGGGTTACACAGGGTACCCTGCCCAGTGCACTGGCTACAGGTTTTGCCTGTTGGTCCTGTGCTGTTCCTTTGTGGACTGGCTTGTTTGTTTTTAAGTGTGCGTGCGTGCATGCGTGTGTGTGTGTGTGTGTGTGTGTGTGTGTGTGTGTGTGTGTGTGCGCGCGCGTGTGTGTACATGTGCCAGGCCAGAGGCATGAGATCCCCTGAAGCTGGAGTGGTAGCTGGGATCCAAACTCAGCCATCTCTCCAACATCTCTTCCTATCTTGAGGAGTTAGACCTTAAGCTAAGATAGGAGTGTGCCGCTGCGCTGCTAGACGGCGCTAGCTTCATCATCCGGTGTCACCACCATTATTGACAAAGACTAGGCTAGTAGAACACCGTTCAGTGCTTCCTAAGAGCAAGTCCCTGAGGGGGGGGTGTTCTTACCTCTGCTGACATGATACCTTCCTTAACCTGCCCACATTAGGTGGGAGGGAGTGGAGATGTTGGCTAGGCAGTGTGGGTGGGCAGAGCCCCACTTCTAAGGCTACTCTCCCTCCTATGCTCCTAACTAGATGGCCCTTTCCATCACAAGACTTACACCTTGTCATTGCGTTCTTATGACATCCAGAAGCTTCCGTAGCTCTTCCTCTTTCAGGATGCTAAGGTCTGAAAGTCATACTGTCTGAAGAGCCAGGCCTTCTGTATGGGGTCTCAGCAATGCCCCTGAGTGAGACAGGTCAGGACACCAGAGCTCCACAACTGCTGCCCTTTGCTGGCACTGTTTCTAGATTCCTAGGACTGAATTTGCTAGGCAGTTGCTATGTGACCTCTGTAATGCTCTACAGATCCCCCCAGTGTCTGGGCCAGGATTATCCTGCAGGCACCATCTATTACCAAATGTGTGGTCAACAAAGCCCACTGTACCCCCCCTTTACCCAGAAGGCTAGGTCCTAGCTGAGCAGCTGTGACCTGCCACTGTTGCTGTCACCAGTCCCCACCCCTTGGCCTCCTTGGCTCCTCCTCTAAGGATATTTTTCTTAAGAACAGAAAGCTTCCTTCTGTCTTAGAACTCTCCAGAAACACGGCTTCTACACCCTGGGAGCAGACCTCATGGGGGATGAGGGGTCCTAAGCATCGTCTCTATTGACCCGTTGGTTAACTAGCCCTGGCCCTGTGTCATCCTGCCACCCTAATGCCTGAGACCCAGAACATTGGGGACTGTTGGCCCTGGGCTGCCAGGTGGATATTCTGGAACCTACAGAGCCAGTGAGTTTCCAGATGCCTCCTGCAAAGTACTTTGTCAGTTACTGCCATTCGGGGTGAACAGAGCATCAAAGGCGTCCCTCCTCCCTCCACCATGACTTCCTCCTTTGACTGAGCCTTCATCTTCACCTTGGATGCACTTCCTGCACTTGATGGTCTTACGTTCACCAGGGTCTTCCAGGCTGACTCGATTGTCATTGATCTACAGGGTGAAGCCAACGCATACCGTGGTCAACTGCTGGTTCTGCAACCAAGACACACTGGTGCCCTATGGGAACCGTAACTGCTGGGACTGCCCCCACTGCGAGCAGTACAACGGCTTCCAAGAGGTGGGGCTGGTGGGGGGGGCCGTGCTAAAGCTGCTGCTGAGCTGCCTCAAGCTCACATATACCGTGCCACTGTATTCTAACTGGTCCTGCGACCGTGTCTCCCTTTGAGGAAGAAGAGCAGCTGCAAGGAGCTGTGGCCCCATCTGTGTCACCACAACAGGTGGCAAGATCGGGGTCCAAATGGAGAGCTGGACAGGTTTGCAGCCCAGTTGCTGCAGACACTAAGTATTCAGATTCATGAGTGGTTTGTTGTCAATCACAGCTTTGAATGCCCACTCACCATGGTGTGTGAATGTCTGAATGTAGCTTCTACTGAAACTTAGTGAAACAGACAGCCTACCCCATAGGCTTTGTAGGGTTTGGGATTCTTAGCAAAGCCAGGGTGAGGTATGTCTGCAAGGGGCACCCTGGTGCCCGCCCTGATATACAGGCTGGGTGGCTTCTCAGCACCTAGATGTTTAGGGTTCCATGCTGCTGCTCCTTTGGGTAGAGAGAGCCAGAGCCTGAGTGGGCCCCCACTGACCAGGAGCCCTCTCCTTTCCCTAGAATGGAGACTACAACAAGCCGATCCCAGCACAGTACATGGAACACCTGAACCATGTGGTGAGCAGTGTACCCAGCCCCCGCGATCCTGCACAGCCACAGCAGTGGGTGAGCAGCCAGGTCCTCCTCTGCCGAAGGTGCAGCCACCACCAGACCACCAAGATCAAGCAACTGGCTGCTTTCACACCCCGTGAAGAGGTGAGCTTGCCTGGGTGGGTAGAGCCAGATAGCCATTCACCTCCTCCTGCCCCCACATTCCAGGGTGTGGCTTCCTTCTGAGCTGGAGCTGAGCTTGTGCTCAGTGTGAATCTTGTGGCCACTGGAAGAACGCAGTAGAAATCAAGGCCTGTCAGGCCCTTAAGGTTTGTCCCTAAGCACAGGGAAGGAGAGGCCTTGGGCTCCGGCTGCACTGTTAGGGGCTACATCCTGGTCTTATTCCACAGTCTGTCCTGCCTAGCATGGCACCCTGGAAGAAAGAGGCACATTTCACCTGAGCCTCAAAGATGCCTAGGAAAGAAAGGGGAATCAGGAGTGAGCCTAGAGACCAAGAGGGAGCCATCAGGATGGCCCAGTGAGCAAAGACATTTATTGCCAGACTTGATTTATTTTGTAACAGGGTTTCTCTGTCCTGGAACTCACTCTGTAGACCAGGCTGGCCTTGAACTCACAGAGATCCGCCTGCCTCTGCCTCACAAGTGCTAAGACTAAGATTAAAGGCATGTAATATCACCACCCAGCTTTTTAAAAAATTTAATTCCTGGGGTGCAACTGGGTAGAAGGAGAGAACGGACCAACTCTCACAAATTACCCTTTAATCTCTGCTCACATGCTCACAAACATGCATGAATAAATAAATAAATACAATTTTTTAAAAAATTTGTGCGGTGAGACCGAGAAGGAAGAATTGACACCAGCTGACTTTCTGTTTGCTCCAACAAGAAATGACACAACCATTCCCACGGATGCACTGGCTGGGCCTTGCTGCATCTCTGAGGGAGCAGGAGATGGGAAGTCTCTCCTGGGTTCCTCTGAAACAAAAGAACTGGCTGGCTATTGCAAACCCAGGTTCAGCTAGCGCCTCATTCCCTAATGTGAGTTAGACCATCAGGCTCCAAGGAGAAAGGTGGGGCCTGGTCCTAGGTTGTCTTCCTGCCAAAACCTGTAGAAAATCAGCTCAATGCCACTTCCTTAATTGGTTCTGTGCTGCAGAATGTCATTGATGTCACTGTTTTAAGGGCTAGCCTCTGCTAGCCCTTGTTCCCAGAAACTCGCATGACCATTTGCACAGGCAGGGCCAGGTCTGAACCCAATTCCCCTCTGTCCCACCCTCAGGGTCGGTATGATGAGGAGATTGAGGTGTACCGCCACCACTTGGAGCAAATGTACAAGCTATGCCGCCCGTGCCAGGCAGCTGTGGAGTACTACATCAAACACCAGAACCGCCAGCTTCGAGCCCTGCTGCTCAGCCACCAGTTCCGGCGTCGGGAGGTCGACCAGGGCCATGGACAGGTCTGAAGCCATGAGGCATTCTGGGTGTTGAGTCTGTCTGGGAAGATGCTCTGAGAGCTGAGCCCTAGCAACTGAGACATAGTGTAGCATGTCAAGACTTCCATTCCTGAGAAACAGCTGCCTATTGGTCCCTTGGTGTCATCGACTCCTCCTAGCAGTAGTGACTAGGATCATGATGTGGCCATAGCACACCCTAACCTGGTTTTGAGGTTGCCCTGCTGACCTTTACACCCTCTAGGCACTGTTGGCATCTGCTCCTCCTGGCAGCCTGGTGGTATGTTAGGCACTGAGAGAACCAAGCATGGGGGCTGAGGTGCTTTTAAGTTACACACATGATACACAACAGTCCATGGGTCGGACCCAAGAATATGTGGATAAAATTAACTCTGATTTTTTTCATGGTGTGTAAGCAATTAGTCTGAGCTTTTAAAAATGGTAGTAAATGAGAAGACTGTGGCTTAGTGGTGGGGGCTTGTCTGCAAAGGGTAAAATGTCAGTAGCTCCACAAGGAAGCTCCTTCTCCACCTGTGTTGGAGATGTGGCCTGTGTCCATTGGGTGTGTCATTTCCATGCTGTAGCTGCACTGACCCCTGGGCCCTGCGGCTTGTGTCCTGTCCTGTCTACTCAATAGGACAGGCAGTTCCTGTCCTCAGACCCTCGGTTCATAATTTAGCTTTCTGGTTTCTAACCTGAGTAGTTTATTAGCAAAAAAATTGATTGAACTTCTATTTAATCCAGAGTTACCTGCACAGTTCAGTCAAGTTCTAGTTAAGTGTAATAGGAATTTTTGATGAGAACTTGACAGTGACTGAAAAATTTGGAAGAATAAAGTCACCAATGTGTAAAAAAGGGTTTTTCTAGCGGAGAAGCAGAGCCATCAGAGTGAGGCAGTAGTCTAGGACTGGAATGGGGCAGTAGTGGCCTGAGCATCAAAGTAAGGGCATAAAAACAGGACCACTGATTATCTGGGCACAGGCGTGGCCGTTGGTGGCTCTCTGGCTTCTGGCTGACCCATCTCTTCCTCCCTCAGAGCTTCAGTTCCTCGGCAATGAAGGCTCCCCTCCAGGTCATCCTGCTCCGTGCCCTGGCCTTCCTGACCTGTGCCTTCCTGCTCTCTACTGCACTGTACGGCCCCAGTGAGCCCTTCACTCCAGAGGCCACCCTGCCCCTCGCCCTACCTCCTGGGGGCAACAGCTCTGCCACTTCAGACAACACCACTACTCAGGCCGAGGGCTGGCAGCAACTGCTGGGCCTGTTGCCAGAACATGCCACAGAAAAGCTACATGAGGCCTGGGCCTTTGGACAGAGCCACCAGACTGGCATTGTGGCAGTGGGCCTGCTCACCTGCCTACTGGCCATGCTACTGGCTGGCCGTATCAGGTGTGTTGTGGGGCCTCCGGCATGGGTGGGCAGTGGTCTGCACTGCATTGCTGCCTGGGGGTGGGAACCAAGAGGTCTTGCTGGTCTCCTGCTCTGGACCAACTCCATGCAGCTAGACAAGCCTGTCCAAGTTCCCTGGGGGCCAGGAGGACAACACAGGACTGCAGATGACAGTGATACTGAGCCAGTCCACCGCTGGGCATAGTTACCTCACAACCTCTAAAATCATAAGTCACCTGCCCCAGTGCTGTGGAAACCCTACCTCAGTTCACAGGCTAGGTGACATCGGCTTAGGAGCACTGGCTTGCTTAGTGTGAGGCAGCCTTGAGTCACAGGGTGGACTCAGACCTTCCTCTGACCTCATCCTGTCTTCTCTGAGCTGGATCTGGTGTGGATGGGATGTGAGGGGCAGGAAATGGCGGGCTCAGGGGTTTGGTAGTGTCCACCGGGCATACACTCACCTGGCTTTCTCCAGCAGACTCCGACGCATCGATGCCTTCTCCACTGGTCTCTGGGCCCTGCTTCTGGGGCTGCACCTGGCAGAACAGTATCTACAGGCCGCTTCGCCCAGCTGGCTAGACACACTCAAGTTCAGCACCACATCCCTGTGCTGCTTGGTGGGCTTCACTGCAGCCGTGGCTACAAGGAAAGCGACAGGCGCCCGGAGGTCCCGGCCCCGAAGGTCAGAGAAGCAGCAGTGACTGAGGGTGGGGGGAGGACCGGTGATGGACCTTGGCCCCGCCCCCAAAGCAGGCAGTTCTTGTCTTTTTTACCCACCCCCTCCCACCCCCTTAGCAGAGCCTTGAGTTCATAGCCCCCTGTTACTTCCCAGCACTACCAAGCCCCACCCCCAGTCTTGGTGCTCCCCAGGTGCCCTGTAGCTGCTCACCACTGTCACCACCTCTCTGTAGCCCCAGTGATCAAACACAGGCAGCTCTGACCCGTGGCTTCCTGCTAGCTCCAGCATTCCAGTCTTGTCACAGCTCTTCCCTGGCTCTGACTCCACAGGTGAGGGTGTAGACTGCCCTCTGTACCCTTGTCATTTGCTTGTGACACTGGCTGGTTGACAAGGCCATGGCCTCTTAGCAGAGTGAGCTAGGACTAGAGCACAGCTGCCTCCTCGGGCCTTGGCCCTCCTGGTCCCTCGTTCCCTCTCAGCATCTATTCCCAGTTCTGTTTCAGGACCTTTCTGAGACTCAGGGTCCTCCCCTGGGAGTGAGACTACGGCTCATTGTGGTCAGCGGGACCAGGTAGCCTGCCAGGCAGAAGGGGGGTGAATTATCCCAGATCGGTAGCTGCTCTGCACAAACAGAACCCAAGGGGACAGACTGTCAAGGACACCAAGTCACTATCACCTTGTCCCTCTCTAGCATCAGTGGCTTCCTTGGGATATTTTATGGAGGGCGCATGTCTCAGCCTCACTCTCAGGCACAGCTTCCTAGAATGCCACCTGAAGTCAGGCCCTCCTTGCTAGCTGCATGGTTCTGGCCAAACCCCATTGTTCCTGAGCCTTTGTTAACCGTCTGAAGTGGGTCCTTCTGTAGGGATGCTGGCCTCAGTGGGTTTGAGGGCCATGCGAGGTAACACTTGGTGACTCTAGTGAAGGTGGTGGCCATGTAAATGTCATTAAGGCCCCATCTGCAGCAAATGCTAATACTATACTCCCCTGAAGTACTGCCCTCTGGTGGCTCCTGATTGGACTGCACACTCCCTCCATTGCTATGGCCTACCACCTATCTATTAAGAAATCCCACTAAGCTGCAGGCTCCTTCACCAGAGCACCAGAGCTCAGGAAGGGCAAGGCAGATTACACATGAATGAATGTCACATCAAATATGGCCATCAGCTGCTGAATCTTTGGGTGGCTTCTCAGAATGCCATTGGGAGCTTGAGAAAGATACCCAGACCCCACTGTGGTAAACCTGTTTGAGGGTCCTTAAAAGCCACTCTGCCCTCTGACCCTCAGTAATCAGACAGCAACCTGTGTCTTACTCAGCTCCCATGCGTGGTGAGCCAGAAGTGTCAGAAGCCTGGGGCTTGTTTCTGGTGTAGCAGGGCTCAGCTTGCTCTGGGTAAAAGGTGTGGAAAGCCCCCTCTGAAGAGGTGTGGGTGAGGCCATGATTGAGATGTGGGCCTTATACTGCTGACCCTGTGGGGCCTGAGAGAACAGGGAACATCATCTGCCTGTCTCTCCCAAGAAATTGACTGGCCTGGGGGGGTAGTGGGATTTATCTGCACTTCCTCTCGCTTGTGTGTTGTAGGTCTCATTCTCAAAGAGGCCGACAGTAGGGTGCTAATTTCTGCATTCTTGGCATTGGATAGAAGCAGGGTGTGTGTCTATTTGTGTGTGTATATATTTAAATTATTTATGATATACAGAGTTCTCGCTGACCAGCCAGGATCCTTGCTAAACATGTCGCTCGTGCCTTCTGGTGGGTGTAGAAAACATGGATTTCTGGTGTTTTAAGAGTTTTGTGTTTCTTTTTAAAATTAATAGTAGTTCTTTACAGTTTTGTTATTTGGAAAAAGTGCCAGCATGTTCTGGTGTTGTTAGCAGAAGCTGAGGAAATGTGGGTATCCTTGGATTGTGGTTTGTTGACTGGGGACATCAGGCAGGCCATCCCTGGTCAGAGTCGGATCATCCTAGGTACATACAGCTTATATCCCTGAAAAATACAGGAGGGAGACTCGGCTGTACTCACCTCTGGGTCTGAGGTCCCCACACTGGCCTCACAGACTCTCCAGTAACACTTGCCCTGGACTAAACCACCAGGACCACCCCCTTCCATCCCCTAGCCAGCCCGTCCACCCTGCTGTGTCCTTTATCTGCACCCAGTACAAGTCTTGTGTCGTGTAGTAGAATTGTGACTAATTGTCTAGCGACCCTAATCACTGTAACCACCACTGGCCATAGACGGTGTGTTTTCGAATGCTGTGTTTTCAATAAATGCCTCCTGGGTCCTGCTCATTCCAGTTGGCACCAGGTACCGCGTCTTTTTTTCTTTCATGATTCTTCAGATGGGCTTCTTTGCCAAGGTGGGAGGTGGGTGGGTTTGGGGGGGCACTGCATTTACACAGGACTCGGGTTGGGAGCAGGTTGGGGTACTGGTGATGACGTGGAATGGCTTGAGGACACAGCTGTTCCTTTGTCTTGCTGCCCATGTTTCCCCGTGTGAGTAAGCTGATACTTAAGCCCTATACTCTTGATGGGGCTATAAGGAAGAAGTCTTGAGGCTTCTCTTGGGGTTGGGATTAGTGAGTTCCAACCTCAGCCTGATGGCCCTCCTCACAGTCAGGGTTCCCAGGAACAGGAGACTCAAGAGTGTTGAGTTCCAGTGTGAAAGCATTCAGGGACCACCCACTAAAGGAACATTGGATGGATCCTTTGCAGAGAATGTTACCTAGGGACTGCCCAGGGTAGAGCAGAGCTGAGCCTCTCCCAGGCTCTCACCTTTAAGATTCACTTATTTGATGATGCCACTTTGTAGCACAGCCAAAGAGAACAGACTTCCAAAGCCCTCTCTTACAATGCTAACATTGTCAGAGGCCTGAAGATGCACGATGTCCCTGTGCTTAGTGGCCAGGACTCCCAGGTTTGGCCATGGCATGGCCCCAGGTTGAATAGGGCCGAAGAGAATGGGGATATGCTAGCAAAGCCCAGCTCAGCTTTTGGTGCTGAACTTCTGGGGCCAGGAGACTATAGTCCCTGCCTGGCTGGGACCCTCATGTACTGCATCCCTCACTGCTTGCTGATCCTTGGGGGCTGCCTAATCCAGGGTCACCCTTGGCTCCCGGCTATGGCAAGAATAGGCGGGCATAGGAGGCTGAGTGCAGCATCCTGCTGCCACCTGCTGGAAGGGCTTGGCCTCTGCACCTGCTCTGAGACTGACACCTGCCACAACTTGCATCAGGTTCTCAGCAAGGCCCAGTGTCTTCCCAAGGGCTCATACACAGTCAAGCATGTGGTACCGAGTTCCAGCCTCACCTCTGCTGGCCCTATAGTGCCTGCATGTGTCCCTCCTGGGCCATTCATGGAGGTCCTGCAGACACAGTCATAGTCCTGAGATGGAAGGATACCTGCACTTTGTTTGTGTGGTGGGGTGGGTTTGTTTGCTTTTGTTTTTGGTTTGGTTTGTTTTTGGTGGTGGTAGTTTTGGTTTTTGTTTTGGTTTGGTTTTTGGAGCTGGAGATCAAACCCTCCAAACACAAATACACACACACATACATACATACATGCACACACACACCAAATACTCTACCACTGAGGTAAACCCCATCCCACAAAAATCAACTTTTTAGAGCCTTAGAGGGAGTGGGGCTCTGACAGCCCCAAGGGGGAAAGTTAGGGTGCATCCAAGAATGCCCCACTGCAGTTTCGCTGTGCTCTGATTTCCTGTGTCCTCAAATACTGAGCTGGAAGTTCAGTGTGTTTCACAGTTCTTTGCAAGAGATGGGAAGGTCATCTGACTGGGCGCTCACCTTATGGCTACATACATTTCTCTCACAAAACTGAAAAATGGGGACAGAGGTGGTGCGGAGCTTGGCTAGCAGTAACCCCCAAGCATTCGGCCATGACGGCATGGGTACCTTAGCCCCTGCTCACCATGAGGCCTGACCCTGCCAGCCCATCCGTCGGCACATTGTCTGCTGGGCTCATTTGTCCTTTGGGACCGAGGTAAGGCTGGACACCGGAAGCTCCTTCCAGAAGGCAGACTAATGTATTAACTGCCTCTGCCCCTCTCCCCTCTGTAATCGGGTGCCTTAATCAGAAGCATGGTTGACTTCTGGCCTGTGGCCATCAGGTTCTGTTGTGTGATTTGTACTGTTCTCGAGTTAAAGAGACACTGTCACCTTCTGTCTTTCAGGCAGCTTAGTGGTTGTTTCGGGGTCTTTTCTAAGATTGAGTTCGATGTGTACACTGTAGGAGCTGTTTCTAGGGATCCAAGGCCTGGCCATCTCCTCCTGTGCTGCGATAGGCAGCCTCCTGAGGCACAGCCCCGGGGAGATATGGCATCATCCCAGCCCAAAGTGTCCATTAGGCCAGCTGCTCTGTTGGGAGCTCCTAGGCAAAGAATGACCAGAAGAGCCCAGGTCCACTGAACCTCGCTGCGTGCCTGGTCTGGGGATGGGATGTTTGCTTCAGGGCCAAGGGGATCGGCATGAGGCTGGCCAGGGTAACAGTGTCACTTTAATGCTGAGACTTCGTAGAGGTAGATTGCAGTGAGCCTGAGGGGGTCGAAGGGGGCATGCGGGGTGGGGTGGATCATGCTGGCATCTCCCAGCCACCCGCTCCTAATAAGTGGACAATTGCTCTTTTGCTTCAACTAACGCACGCCTCCTCTGGGACCCCGACTCAGGCCCACCTCACACCCTGGGAGGAGCCGGGCCCCATTGTGCAGAGGCTATCTCCAAAACTATTTCCTGGCTCACTCTCCTCTTTGTGCCCCATGGGCCCTTGCAGGTACTTCTCAGGAGACTCTGCCAGCCTTTTCCCCTCCAGCCCCAGCCTGGCCATGCCCTGTCCGAGCATTACAGCCTCACCAGCATCCCTGTTCATCCCCACCCCGCCGGGCTTCCTGCCTCTCACCAAGCAACAGCTGTTTCGATCTCCCCGTCGGGTCTCACCTTCCTCACTGCCAGGCCGCCTCAGCCGGGCCCTCTCACTGGGAACCATACCTTCTCTGACCCAAACAGGTAAGAATGACCTTGCAAGCATCGGTGACAGAATCGGGCTGGAGGTAACTGGGCCAGGAAATGAGACAGTACCAGAGAGTTGGGTTTGAACTCCAGCTAAGGAGATGGGCAGGGCCAGGCTCAGACCCAGGTGAGCCCACTCAGCCACATTGACCAATCACATTTCCCTGTTTCCCTTTGTAAAACATGGGCTTTAGGAGAAGGTTTCTCATGAGTGGTTGTGTTATTTGAAATGATACAGTTAAAGGGCCCAAAAAGGGACTAGAGATGTAGCTCAGTTGGTCAGGTACTTGGCTAGCATTCACAGGTTCTGAATTCAATCCCCACCACCACATGAACCCAGCATGGTGGTGGACACCTGTAAATCCAGCACTCTGAAAGCAGAGCTAGAAGGGTGAGAAGTTCAAGGTCATCTTCAGCTACATAGCCAGTTTGATGCCTGCTTGGGCTGTATGAGACCCTGTCCATCTGTCCGTCCCCCCAGAAAAATGCTCCAAGAGTGACAAGCGTCCCTTATGTCTCAGTGAATAAATGCTCGCTGACTTTTATCATCCTCTACCTTTCTTACTGGAAAAGTGTGCCTGGAGGCCGAGAAGTTTGTTGTCTGTGGAGCCTGGAGGGACCAAGCCCTGGCCCTGTCTGGAGGGACTGTCTTACCCCTCATCTTCCTAGTAGAATCTTCTAGGCAGATGACTTGTTTTTAAATGCACTGTACTTACTGTGCGCGCACACAAGTGCCAAGTCGTGCATGTGAGGTCTACTTTCCTGCCACCTGTGAGATTCCTATGGATCTGGGATGGGAACTCAGGTCGTCAAGCCTGTCCATACAGCTTCTGTCCACTGAGCCATCTCATCAGCCCCATATCCAGGTTCAAACATGCTTAATCCAGGAGTGTTAGTGCCGATTCTCACTTGCCTTTGAGAACCTGTCTGAGTTTGCCTTAATCTCAGAAGTTCCCGTGGCCCTGTGGGTGTTGAATGAGCTTCAAGGCAGAATGTGGGTCCATCTTGCTTCGCCCCCTTTCTTCTTTACTAAACATGAGTGCAGGGCTTGGTCATGTAGTCAGGCTCACATTTAACACCCTCAACAGCTTCATCAGAACTCCAGGAGCCTCGGTCCTCAGTGACTTGCTCAAGGTCCTGCCATTCAGAGCTGGATGTATAAGCCTGGAAGCTTATACCCCTTAATACAGGCTGCTTCTCACCCTGCTATGTGCAGGTTAAGTGTTCTCCCTGCCAGAGATACCTGAACACTGCAGGAAACAGCATTTGAGCTGAGCGGGGGCATAGGTTCAGGTCTTGAAGTAGGGGTGGGTAGAGATGGGAACATCCTTATTGTGGAGGCTTGGGTAACCCTGTGGTCAGGTTCCTCAGAGGGAGAATGCCAGCATCCCTCCTGTTCATCAGAGCAAATGTCAAGCTCTACACAAAGCTGGAGGGCACAGTCGCAGGCAGTCAACAGCTGAAGGAGCTGACAGGCCTCCTTTGGTTGTGCAGGTGACAGCCATGCTGTGGGGTCCTTGGAATGACCTGACATGGGAAGCCTGAAGCTGAGAGCTAGGGAGCGGTCTCTCCCACTACAGGACCACCCATGCTGGCCTGGCAGGGCCTTTAGAAATGGTGGGGAAGAAAGATGCTGGTCATAGGGAGGATCTCCTCTTAGAACCTGGTGGTACACGCCTGTGATCTCAGCATTTGAGGCCAGCCCAGGCTACATAGCAGATTCTTGTCTCTAAATAAGTAAGAGCAGTGACTGGGGGTTCAGAGCTCATACTGTTCTTGCGGAGGACCCTGGTTCTGTTCCCAGCTCCCATGTCATGCAGATTACCACCTCCTGTGACTCCAGCCCCAAGCTCTGCCTACCACCCACCCAGCTGCCAGTGCGCCTCTTCCCCCTCTGCTGATCTTAGGTAAAATGGAGATGCTCTTGCCAACTGTGAGAAGTTATGTTGCCATGATGTCCTTTTCCTTATCTGACATAGGCCAGTCATGTCTACTGTGGGGGTTGTGTGGATTATTTACTGTATGCAGGAAACTAAAGAATAGCCTTTAAGTCAGCTGGCTGCTGCTAGCATGTACCCAAGTCTCACCAGGATACAGGGCTGCGGCCTTGGGTTCAAACTGTGTGTGCGCCTCAGTGATAGAGCACTTGCCTAGGGTTCTCCCCAGCACTAAAATAATAGTAGCAATAAAATTAGGCAGTTGTGATTGGGCCTGTGGTCAGGATATAGACTTGTTGGCCAAGCAGTCAAGAGTGGACCCTCTACGGAAGTGACTGCTGATCGTAGTTGGGGGGGCGGGGAGGCTCTCCTGGTCACAGCAGAGGCTTTGTCCTCCCCTTCTCGGTAGAGAAGTGTGTTCCATGTGCCTGCAGCCCCAGGCTGGCACCTGACAGTGGAACTTACAAGTGGAAGCTACACCATGCTGATGGTGCCAGCAGCTCTGCCCGGGGCCCCCAGGGCACACCGAGGACAGCAGGGCTGACAGACTTCTGTTTCAAGCCTTGGGAGAGGAAAATAGTTGTCCCCAGGACAGTTTGGCCTTTGCTCTTAGGGACAACACATCTCTCTGCTGAGGCATGAGGTGGCAACAGAGTTCTGGGGGTCCAGGATATGGCCTCTGAAGAGTGATTGGGGACTCCAGGGTCTCCAAAAGGAGTAGGTCCAGGAATATGTTCTTGGAGATCTGTGGCTCACATACTAAGGGACCAGATCTAGGGGCTCGGGCAACAGAGTGAGCCTCCTGTCTATGCCTCCTTACCCCCATTTCTCTCCTCTCCTCTCCCTCTGCCCCCCCCTCACCCCTTGCCTCAAGGCCACTCTGATAAGCATGCTTGAGCAGCAGAACCCTTTCCCAGACCTGTGGCCTAGCCTAGAGGGGAAGAGAGACCATCATGGCACTTCAGCTGGGCACTTGGGAGAGATGAAATAGAGACAGGGCCCTGCCCTATGGGTGTGCTTAATTTAAGAAGAAGCAGTGTTGGATTCCCCTGGAGGTCCAGTGGTCTGGAACTGAGAATTATGGAGACCTCTGGAAAGGATAATGGAACTCAGGGTGACTGAAAAGTGTTATCTTGGGGTGGAGAAATGGCTCAGTGGTAATAGCATTGCTTGCTCTTCCAAAGGACCCAGGTTTGATTCCCCACATCCACGTGGCAGTTCACAACCATTGGTGACCCAGGCAGTCTGGCCTTTGCAGGCATTGCATTCACATTGTGTACATCATACATGTATGCAAGCAAACGCTCATATACTTAAATCTTACAACTGAAGATTGATTTTTTTTAAATACCATGTTGTATGGAAAGAAGGACAAACAATGTAAATATATATCCATGTATATATATTGTGTGTAGAGGCTGTGGCCACTGCTGACTTCCTGTGACCCACTGGAGGAGGCCTGGCAAAGTGGGAATGTTCCCACAGGCCCTGGATAGTAGTCCCTGTTTTCGTGAAAGCATGTAGTACTGTGTGGCAGGGATGTGGGGACAGAGGGTGGTGGCCATCGCCCTCAGGTCTGTCTATGTTCCATTTCTCTTTATGCATAGACTCAGGATACCTGTTCAGCGGGAGCCGCCCACCATCTCGGGTGTCTCCACCTGGGGAGGCTTCTCTTTCAGGTAAGGAGGAGAGCCGCCAGCAGGGACTGGAAAGCTCTTAACAGGTATCCCCAAGGCAGGTTAACTGTGAGCTTTGGGGACAGTGGGCCTGTGTTCAGACCTCAGTCGTGTGTGAGAGTTGAACATGAATGTGTCCAGGTTTTCTCTGAAGTGGGAGTGAAGAGGTTGGGATCAGACAGTGTCATGCTGTGTTCACACATAGAACCAGGTGCTGGTTCAGCCCTGACAGCTCAGGCCAGCTAACCTCACACCAGACAGGCCCAGCTCTCAGCCCGGGGAAGGCTAAACAGATACAGGCTCCAAACCCTCACCCCCTGCTCATGGCCCCAACCCACCCCCCCCCTCAGATTTTTGTAGGGCTTCCCACCATCCCCAGCCTGCACCTTCCCTTCCTTCATGAGCTAAGGGAGTGTCACATCCAGGCGGCAGGTGGCCAATGTCAGTGTCTGTGCAGGTGCCACATGCTCCCATGCTGCCTCTCACTGTGCTGTCTTCCTTCCTCTCTGCAGATTACTTCTCTGTGCTGTCCGCCAGCTTCCCCTCTTCCCCTCTTCCTTCTCCGGCGCCCTCCGTGGCCTCCAGCTCTGGCTCCCTGCGCCACCGCAGGCCCCTCATCAGTCCTGCCCGCCTCAACCTGAAAGGGCAGAAACTGCTGCTCTTCTCACCTCCTGGGGAAGCTCTCAGTACCCCCAGCAGCTCCGAAGAGCACTCTCCGCCCAATGGCAGCCTCTTCATTGAGCCTCCCCATCTGCCCCAGAGGAATCACACGCGGGACACAAAGCACGTGGGTACGTGTGAGGCTGAAGTAGGTGCTGCCACGGGAGCTCTTGGCTGATCCCAGAGGTCGTCTGGCTCTGTGGTGGGGGCTTTTGTAGTCGTCACTCCTAAGAACCGGACTGCCGAGTGTGGCTCTGGTGATCTTTGAACCTTTTCTGGTGGGTGCTTTCCCCTTTCCTCTTACAACTGACTTTCAGGGTCCTCATTTACGGGGACCTTGGAAAGCCATGTACCTGTCATGGCTACTTTCATTTTCTGCCAAGCATTTTTCAAAGTTAATTGGACTCTGTTAAAACGTAGACTTTGATGTGGGGTCCGTGGCTCTCTTGGGTCTGTAAACTGGTCCTCGGTTTCAACCCTCACTGCCTCATGGGACGTGCTGGTGCCAGTTGGCACTTAAGTGCTGCCCTGACTTCAGCACAGGATCCAAACAAGGCCCTGGCCATCTTCTGTTCAGAGGGGACTTTGAGACTTGGGAGGACCTTGTCCTGAGACTGAACCAGAGCTGCCCACATGGATGTCCTGGGACTGGGCTGCAAGCACAGGGGTCTTTGTCTCTTCCTTCTGCAGACATGAGATCGATACTGACGAGAGACGGTGCCTGCAGCAGCCACTCCATCAAGAAAGAAGATGACTCTTCCCAGTCCTCCACATGCGTGGTGGACACCACCACCAAAGGGTGCTCAGAGGAAACAGCTCCCTGGAAAGGTCTGTGACTCCGGGGTGGGAGAACATATCTCAACCTCCCTTTCTGGGGATTACAGTGTCTATGACAGAACCTTCTAGAGCGCCACATCTGAAAATGCTCCAGTAGCCATTTCCTCAGCTATAGCTGAGTAGCCCAGTGTCAGGTGTTCAGGAACCATGGGTTGCCCAGGGCTTCTGTTCTCACAGAGCAGACACCGAGGACATCCAGGATGGCACCCTCTGGAGCATCTCGGTATGGTGGCCCTGGGCACCCCAAAGGCTTGAGTTTGGCCAGAGTGCCACCAGCCTTCTGGCTTGGTCCTGGCTTGCTTGGGGGGCGGGGGGGGACCATCTGTGAATCCTGGTCATCTACCCCACGTTGGGGAGACAGGACACTGGTAGTGGAAGGGACAGGCCAGCAAGAGAGGTTTTCTGACTGGGAACCAGTACTGCCCTGACTCCCATCTGGAGTGTGGTCTGGTGACTTTGAGGCTATGATGAAAAGACCTAGGACCATGTGCTATTTTTGTTTATTATGTTGTTTTTAAGCACAGTCCCTACAGCCTGGGCTAGCTTTGAACTCACTAAGCTGAGAATGTCTTTGATCTCTTTATCCACTGGCTCTATTTCCCCAGTGCTGGGATCATAGAAATGTGCCACCATTCCCAGCTCTGAGTTTATTTTTTAGTCTCTGAGACTTGAGCAGGGTGTTCCCCTAGGACTCCCCACTTATTCCTTTGTGACATGGGTATCTTGATTGTCCCCCTGTTATCTGGGTGCAGTCACAGACAGCCTGGCCTAGGGACCATGTGGTTACACGGATTCTGTAAAGATATGCCTTCAAAGAAGCAGGGCCAACCAATACCAGAGAGGGGGAGGGGGGCATGCAGGGAGGGCTTTGCTGGAGGGGAGAGTGAAAGTGGCCTGGCCAGCTACATGGTGATTGGGTACCAGCCACAGTTTCTGACTCATGTCCTGCTTACAGCTCATTTTGGCCCCTCTCTGATCCGGGGCCTCCTGGCTGTGAGCTTGGCCATCAATGCACTCTTCACCTCAGCCTACCTGTACCAGAGCCTGCGCTGACCACCTTGATGGCCCTTCCAGGGGGCACTGCCCAGGTGCATGCTGCTTCCATCACTGCCGCTCAGATCCCTCCCTGAGAGGCTCTGTCTCTGCCTTGACACCAGGGCCCTTGACCCCCTGGGTTGAGTCCCTGACCTCAGGATACTTGCTGTCCCCGACAGACTGCAGACATCAGCTGTGTTTGGTGCTGACACTCTGACCCTGAAGCCAGGGGTTTCTGACAGCTGCCCAGCTCCAGGGACACTAGTGCTACTGTAGTCACAGCAGGGTCAGCCAGGCTGCCTCTGCCCCACTTCTGCCTGGCGAGTTACATCTTCCTCTCAACTCCAAGATACAAGAGGTCTGCCTCAGGGCCCGCCAAAAACCCAGATTAAGAAGGCCTCTGGGAGAAGCATGTGGAGCCTGCCCACTCTAGAGAGCAATCCTTCCTGGAGCAGGCCTCTGGAGCCCACCTTGCCCGACTGTTGGCTCCAGGCAAGGCTGAGCAGGTGGGGAGCCTGGGACTCATATTAAGCACCTGTTTCCTCCCCCCCCACCCCCCAGACTGCTGCCTCACATACCTGTTTTGTGACTTCTGGTGACTTTCTAAGCAAGTAGCTCTGTCGCCCTGAGAGCGCCAGAACCACCCTTGCCCATTTGTCTAGCCCTTTCTCTCACGTCATTGGCAGTGACCTTCCTGGTCCATCAGTTCTGCGTGAGCTGCACAATTCAGATGAGACCGGATGGACTGCCCCACACCCAGACCCCCTCTCCTTCAGTCCTGAGGCCCTACTATGCTCTCCTTCACCCTGCTTCACTGTCCCACATGACCTCTGACTCGAGGCCACCTCAGTTGGCCTTCACACCCAACCACTGCCCCTCTGGGGCACTGCGGCTGTGACGCACATCTGTCCCATGAAGAAGAAGGAAGGACTCTGGCCTAACACTGGCCCTTTTGATACTGTGGGCCACATGTGCCTGGGGGGTCAATCCCACCCCCCACCCTAGTCTTTGACCCCAGGCACATGTGTGTGAGTGTGTATATGTGTGTCTTTGTGTTACACTGCTTGGGATTTGTTGTGGGGGAGGGGCATGGGGCAGGGAAGAGTCTTCACTGTCATTCAGGGATAAAATTTAACTTTATTTTTCTACACATTTTTTGCCAGGTAAGGCATGTGCTTTGAAACAGACTCCTCCAGCTCTCCCTGCCAGGGAGGGCTTCGGGTGCTTTAGTGTTCTTTTTTCCTTTTTTTTAACCCTAGGAAAGGAGGCCTGAGCTGACCTCCACACTCCTGTCTCAGGAGCTCTTGATGACATCCTGGGTTGTCTCACGCTCCAGCATGTAGACAGTCAGGGGTCAGGACTCCATGAGTCCAACTGCCACCAAAGATTCCAGCTTGGAGGTGGCACTTTGTGGTCTGCATTTGTACAGTGGGTGCATCAAATTTAGGGTTCCCCCCCCTTGTCTAATGAAACCAAATTGTTCCCCAGCATCCTTGTCTCCTACCCAAGGAGAAGCTGCGGCCCCTCCCAGCAGCACAGCAGGCCAGCCTGACACCCTCTGTACCCATGAGGGGCTTTTACTTATGTTTTGATTCATACATAAAACCACGTTATTTTTCTTTACAAAAAAAATATATATATATACTTAAAAACAACCGTACCAACCATCGACTTGTACTTTGTATGTCGTCTTTGTTTGCTGAAATTCCCCTGGGAGAAAAGCACCCATCCCAGGTGGAGTGCAATGTAGGGAGTTGGTACAGAGTCCATAGAGCCCTGATTCTTGGAGGAGTGAGCTAATGTGGGGTCCTGCTGCTGAGGGCCGATAGGACCTGATGGTTGGACAGGCACACATGGAAAGTGTCAGCCAGCCCTCTCCTGCCACAGGCAGGCTCTTCTCTCTGTTGCTGTGATAAAGCACCCTGACCAGAAATCTGGGGGAGAGAGAGGAAGGGGTTTATTGAGTTTTAGTTCCAGGTCACAGTCTAATCACTGAGAGGCCTTAAGAGAGGAGTTTGAAAACAGGCCTGCATTCTGTGTCCACACAGCCATTACCTTTGACTGGGAAGGGACCCTAGGGGCGCTGCTAACTGACTAACTGGCTCAGCTTTATACAGTACCCCTACCAAGAGAATGGTGCTGCCCTTAGTGGGCTGGGCCTTTTGGCTACATCAATTAACAAGACAATCCACAGGCGGGCCCACAGTTTGATCTAGGGATTTCTCTAGGCTATGAAGTTGACAGAGCTAGCCAAGACAGGTCAGCAAGTGACAAGATTTAGTTGTCCCAAGCCTCACACTAGCCCTGTGGATCTCCTGCCCACTGGGCTCAGAACCTGCAGACACAGAGTGGAGCACTGCCT
The DNA here is from genome assembly GCA_033318265.1 of Phyllotis vaccarum. Taxonomy (NCBI): domain Eukaryota; kingdom Metazoa; phylum Chordata; class Mammalia; order Rodentia; family Cricetidae; genus Phyllotis; species Phyllotis vaccarum. Next base: position 61,334,836 of record JARWLC010000003.1, on the reverse strand, counting down.
AAATAGGAAAGGTACCACAATGCCTACTGTCAAGCCTGATGCCCCTTAAAAGGCCCCTGCCCTTTCTGTCCCTCCCACCAGGCCCATTTCACAGCTACAGAGATCATGTATTCATCATTTGACACTTGTTTCTGAGCTGGGCCTGCCGTGGTGAAATAGCCATGCGCTGCCACTTCATCCCTTTCCTTGCTGGATTCTGTGCCCACTTCACGAAGTCTGTAAGGGCCAGCACAATGGCCTAGTGAATAAAGGTGCTTGCCACCAAGTATGACAGCCTGGATTTGATCCTGGAACTCACATGGTAGAAGCGGAAAACAGGCTCCCGTAAGCTAACCTCCACCCAGGAATTCTATTTTGTTTTATTTTTTAATTTAAGGGTTTTTTTTTTTTTCTTCCCTCAGATTTTCCCCTTCTCCCTATACAGTTTACTTGAGTCATTGGAGTTGGGTATAGTGGCTCACACCTCTAATCCAAGCACCTTAAAGGCCAAACTGGGCTACAGATTAAGGCCCTGTGTCTCCAGACAGTGGCACATGCCTTTAATCCCAGCACTGGGAGGCAGTGGCAGGTGGATCTAGCATTGAGGCCAGCCTGTTCTACAGAGCAAGTCAGGACAGCCAGGGCTGTTGTACAGAGAAACCCGTTTTGAAAAATAAAATTTTTAAAACCTTCAATTTTTAAAAAAGAAACTATCCAAATAGTGGTGAACGCCTTTAATCTCGGGAGTCAGAGACAGGTGGAGTTCTGTAAGTTCAAGGCCAGCCTGGTCTATAAAGTAAATTCCAGGAACAGCCAGGGCTACACAGAGAAGCCCTGTCTAATAAAAAAGAAATGCACACAAGCACAGGCCTACTGAGCTGTGCCACCTGCAATATTAAACATGGCCACTAGGGGATTCCTGGTACTTCCCTGGAACCCAGAGACCAGGCTATAGATGTCCAGAGAGAAGGGCTGTGTTCAGTAGGGGCAGGCACTTACATACAGGAGAACCCACCTCTGCCTGCCTCTGTCTCCCGCAGTCTCCAGCTTCAGCCAATACTGAAGAGGTGGAAGCTTCTCAGGCTTGAAAATGGGATAGGCAGTTTGTGGAAACTCAAAGCTGACACTAGAGACCCTTTTAAACGGGCAAAGAGCACAAGCCTCCAACAGGCTTCAGTTCCAGCACTCGAGTGCCGCTGAGTCCTTCTGCTTCGGTTTTCCCACCTTCCAGATGCAGTGTAATGTTATCTCAAAAGACTGGTAAAGGATCAGAATGAACAGTGGTGACACAGGCATAGTGCAAACCTGGGACCTCAGGGTTTGGGGAGTAGAGACAGGAGGATCGGAAGGAAGTTCAAGGTCATTCTTGGCTACAGTTGGAGGCCAGCCTTGGCTACATGAGACACTATCTCAAAAAACAATATGATGACAGCAATAAAATAAAAAGTAGTGGATATTGGGTTCAGCTATTCTAAGCACTTTATGCTTTTGTTTGGGGGACGGGGTTTCTCTGTAGCCCTGGTTGTCCTGGAACTCACTCTGTAGACTCACTGGCCTTGAAATCAGAGATCCAACTGCCTCTGCCACCACCAGGCCCATTAATTTTTAAAATGTATATATTATGTATACAATGTACTGTATGTGTACCTGCACACCAGAAGAGGGCGCCAGGTCTCATTACAGATGGTTCTGAGTCATCTCTCCAACCCCTCATATTAATTCTTGATATTTCTCTTCTACATGGGCACCAGGGATTGAGTCTTTTCTCAAAAGGAAAGGCAGGGAATCCCTTATAGTGTCTACTTTCCCTACTGGTCCCGAATGCTTTACACAGCTGAGGTAGACTTCACCCAAAGAGGGTAGAGAAGAGTGGATTTGGCTGCCAACCCTGCCTGATTCCAGTTCCATCCACCTCAAGAGGGAGCAGAAGCCTGAAAAGGAAGTAGAGCCACATGCCTGGCATGTGCTTCGGGCTCAGGAGCTTCTGTGAGAGGTGCCTCATGAAGAAAGGATGGGCTAGTGGACTTGGGTGAGTGGGGGTCAGGATGACAGGAGCCTGGGCGGGCAGGTCCTCCCTGGAAAAGGGGGCAACCAGAGTGGCCAGGACAGGTGGGCCCATGCAGCTGGTATTTAGATGTGCTCAGTTTGAGGACTCTCTTAAATGGTGGTTGGGGGGGGGGGGTCTGGAGGTTGCTGAAGAGACTGATGGTCAGGATGTAGAAGTAGGTGACAAAGGCACAGATGGATGCTGCTGAACAAAGCTTGGGGGCCCAGGGGAGCAGGGTCATCCCAAGGCCTCAGGGATCCCAGGCAGGGAAGGTCCCTAGAACCCTCAGTAGGGAGCTGTATCCTCATCTCATTTAGGCCACCAGAGTCCCTTTCCCACTTGATGTCTCAGCCTGATTATGCCACCAGTGCGTATAATTGATAGATGAGGGCTGGCTGAGTTCTGACAGGAAGGAGCATCTTGAAGTCACTGGAGTTTCAAGCCCTTTGGTCTCTCCACCTGCTGAGAACCTTCCTGGGCTTGTCCTGAAGGCTGTACCTTGGCTTTGTTTCTTCCTCTGGTGGAGTCCCCATCCCGGCTCCAGCAGAGACTGGGCCCTGAGCCTCCCGGTGGACACAGCTCTGGAACGAGTCTCAGATCGGCCTGCTCTCCAGTAGAGATGGATCCAGGAACAGCACCCCGTCCACCCACTGTACACTCACAGGCCTGGAACAAATACAGGCCACAAATAGAGATCAAAGTCTGAGAAGGGAGCAAGAGGCCCAGACCCCACCATGGGAAAAGCTGGGTGAGCCTGGTTTCCCCAGCCGCGGGTAAAGTCAACGGAGACCCTGGAGGGGGGAGTGAGAATGGAGGGGAGGACAAGAAAGACGCAAAGAATGGGCAGGACAAAAGGATCCGATCAAGCCCCGTTTATTAAGGGAATGAACTGAGTACATATAGGGTGAAGGGGTTGGTTATTCTCTTGCTGCTAACCTTGAAAGGAAAAGTAAGTTGAGGCTGGAGAAGGGAAGGCAGTGAGATTATGAGAGCGATAGAGTGGAGGAGCAAGGGCACATTCCATTTCCAGCAAAAGTCGTAAACAGTAAACAAGGTGTAGACAAGACCTGCCATCAGCCTGATCCTGTTAATTGCCAGTGAATCACAAGATGTGACCTTGGGTCAGAGTTAGGCAGACCTTTGCTCTCCACACCTGGCCAGACAGGAGTTTCTCTGGTCTGCTTTGGAAACTGGACAGTTACGGGAAGCTGAGGTAAGATGTGAGACTGAGGCACAGCTGGGTGTGTGGTCCTCAAATAAAGCCCTACACCACAGAACCTTGCCTAACCTTACTGCATGCCCACAATCAGGCTAAGGCTTCCCCCAAATCCCTTTCCTGTAGGGACTGTAGTGCATGAGTGTGTGTGAGTGTGTGGTGTGTGTGCACATGTGTATCTGTGTGTATATGTCTGTGTGCGTGAGTGTGTGTGTTGCCATAGTCACCCGGGAGCTGCAACTACCCTTTCTATAGGGCTGTTGCGTGCCGAGAGTAGGGTGGGGGTGTACTGCTACAGTTACCTGGGAACTTCTGCACCCCGCTCTGGCCTCCACTTCCTGTTTTTATCCCCCAGCGAATTTGTCCCTAGCGCTTTTATCAAGGGACAGGGATGGAGGGTCATCAGAGCCCAGCTATCCGGGGCTAGAGAATGGCCTTCAGGCTAGAGTGGAGGCTGTCATGGAGTTCCTGGGCTTCCCCCTGTGGCCTCTCTCTGATGCTGTAAGTCATTCAGTAACTGAGCTAAGGGTGCAGTCCCAGGCACTTCCCTGGACGCAAAGGGCTGAGACACCTTGGTGAAAAGGCAAGGGAGGTGGCTCAGCTGGTAAAATTTTTCCAACAAAAGTATGAGGCTGGAATTCCTGTACCCAGCGTCCGCGTAAAAAGCTGCATACAGTGGAGCATCAGTAATTCCAGTGCCAGGGAGGCAGACAGACAACAGGTCCTTGAGGCTCGATGGTTAAACGTAAAGTCCATCTTGAAGAGCAGGGCAGAATTAAACCTTTTCTTCATATTCATTGACTACAGCCCCCAACAAGCCCAGTCAAAATCACATCATTCATTCATTCATTCAGTGGCTTCTCTACTACTCACTTCCAGTGTTGTCTTGGTGCCAGGCAGAGAGCATGTGATTAAGGAGCCTGTCCCGATCCACATAGGCCCCTGCTCTTAGGGAGCAGCTGAGGCAACACCAACCAGACTAAGAGCTGCAAAGTAGACAAGGTCTGGGGCAAAGTGAGGTCCCTCCGGGCAAAGAGTCAACTGAGTAACATCTAGGTTGGGGGCCTAATTCTCCTGAGTAGTCAGTTGCAAAGAGGTTTGCTCCCCACGAAGGGAGAGCAGCATGTGGGAAGGCCCAGAACATACAAAAAGCCTGAGGAGATCTGGACCTTCAAGTCCCCATTTAGGGCAGCATCATGGGCAGTAAGGGCGAACTGAGTGGGAGAGGATTCTGGGAGACTGGCTATCACTCCACCTGTGGCCTCACTTTGCACCCCAGTCCTCAGTGTGTCTCTCGGGCTACCATCAGAAGAAGTCAGGTGGGGGACTTCTTAGTAGGTGCCCTTGTGCCCAGAACTGACTCCTTTGGATGCTTACCTCAGGCTCCAGTAGTTCTTACTGTTCCTAGAGGACTGGTTTCTAAAGCCCAGTTCCCATGACCCCTCTTCAGGTTTTGCTAGCTTGCTGGAGCAACTCTGAGAACTCTGGGAAATGTTCCCTTGCTCTTTCTGACTTGTAACAAAGGATTAAAGATGACACGGTGGGGAGGTCAGGGCAGGGCTGTTGCCGAGCTGTTTTTGATTCAAGTTATCAAAAAGTGCCGAGAACACTGCCCTCTTGTGGTAAGGTGTTTGTCCGGCACACAGGAAGCCCTAACATCCTATAAAACCAGGAACCTGTAATCTAATGCTCCAGAGGTGGAGGTAGAGGATCAGAAGTTCAAAGTCCTCCTCAGCTCTGTAGTGGGTTCGAGGCCAGTCTGTGATACGTTAGACCATGTCTCAAAGCAAATACCTCACTGTCCTCACTTTGTGTGATGACTGGTGACATCTAGACCATCTTCCCTTCTCAGCAGGCTGGCGGCAGGGCTGAAAGTCCATGCTCTCATACAAGGCTTATTCCCTTTGGCAGCCAGCCCCATCCCGAGACTGTCCAGCAGCCCTCCAACACACATTAGTCCTGGCTGAAGAAGCCAGGATCTCCCAGGATCTTAGGAGCTGGCTGCAGGAAGACCAAGGTCAAATACGCCTGTCATTACAGGTACAGGCTGCTCTCATGAGACCAAGAGACCAAACCTTGCCTCACTGAGCCTTCAGCAACACTCACCTGCCCCCACCTGTCACATCTGCCAAAGTGACCTCCCCTGGGTCCCTCACCCTGGTTCCAAGTTTACTTTTCTGGAAAGGGTTTGCTTGGCCTCACTGGAGTCAGGGCCTCCATTCTGATCTAGTCAGTTATAGTAATGAGTCAAGTTTCTCTTGGTTACATAGGGAAGAGTTGCCTGAAGATGGATGGCCAGACTGACAGGCTAGAAGCTAACTGTCCATGTGAGTTCATTCTGCTCTGGTCCTGCTCAGCACACTTACACACACACACACACACACACACACACACACACACACACACACACCACTCAAACAGGCATGCACCTACACAGTACAACACGAGACAACACAGACACATACAATATACCCAACAGACCTATACACATATACTAACATACATATAAAGGCACAACACACAAAACAGACACATACACACAGACAACAAACAATACACACAGAGACACACCAACCACAACACAGAGATGTATACATAAATACACAGCACACATAGAAATTCACATGCACAGCACACTAACAGACATATACATACAAACACAACAACACACCAGCAGGCACATACACACAGCACATACACACTCAACTCCTTTAGATTTTCTTTTTTTTTAAAGAATGCCTCAGCTTAGGGACCAGAGAGATGGCTCAGCAAATAAAGAGCACAGCTGTCTTCCAGAGGACCTGGGTTCAATTCACACACATGGCAGCTCACAACTGTCTATAACTCCAGTTCCAAGGGACCCAACACATATGGCAAAACACCAATGCATATTTTAAAAGTCTCTAATAAGTAGTTTCGTTTTGTTTTTCAGGGAGGATTGAGACAGGGTTTCTCTGTGCAGCCTTGGCTATTTTGGAACTCACTCTGTAAGCCAGGCTAGCCTTGAACTCACAGAGATACACTTGTCTCTGCCTCCTGAGCACTGGGATTAAAGGCATTCACCATATCTGCCTGTCTTAATAAGTAGTTTCGTATCATTTTTAACTATTATTTATGTGAAAGGGTGTTTTGCTTGAATATGTGTCTGAGCACCATGTGTGCCTTGGAGCTTGTGAGACCAGAAGAAGGTGCTGGATTTCCTGGATCTGGAATCACAGACAATTGTGAGCCTCGATGTGGATGTTGGGAAATGAACCTATGACCTCTGGAAGGGCAGACAGTGCTCTTAACCTCTGAACCATCTCTCCACCCTTCTTTTCTTAAGACATCCCCATTCCAGTTGCCTCTGTTTAACTTAGTTACTCTCTACCACAAAATTAACCATGTCTCCCCAGTCAACATGAGGTGATTCCAGTAGTAGATAATGATGGTGCCCAAAGCTCCATCTCAGGCCTACCCACTCCACCTGTACTTCCCTCCCCCGTTTCTGCTGCCCATCCTGGAAGATTGCTCCCCAAGATCCCTCACCTTATGAACAACCAATCAATTTAACTGCAAACCAGACTTGTCTAAAGCACAGGAGGGGTGTAGAAAGCTATTCTCTGGTGTTAGCAGCAAGCTGTCACTTGCGCTCACATTGCTGGTCCCCTCCACAGCTCTTGTCAGCAAGCATGGCAGCTCCAGTTCCTCCCACTGGGAGGGTAGTCAGTACCTGACTTTTTTCAGCCCTGTCAAGAGTTCCTTGGCCAGGCTTTTCCTTATACAGCTGTCATTGCCACAGCAATCTGCAGGCTGGCACTGGGACTTTGGGAGAGCCATATCTCTGAGGATGGGATGTCATGACTCATGTTGCCAGGTGTGGCTTCTCAGATCTTCACCCATCATAAAACTTTTGCGGATTAAATAAAATGTCTGTAAAGCTGGTTTTTTAGTTATGTATGTAGAGAAATAGCCAAGCATGGTGGTGCTCACCTTTAATCCCAGCACTCAGGAGGCAGAGGAAGGAGAATCTGAGTTCAAGGTCAGCCTGGTCTATAGATCGAGTTCCAGGGCAGTCAGGACTACACAGGGAAATCAAACCCTGTCTTGAAAAAACCAAAATAATTAATTAGTTAATTAATTAATTAAAATTATGTGTACAGGGCATGGAGAAATAGCTCAGTGGCTAAGAACACTGGCTGCTCTTGCAAAGGACTCAAGTTTGATACCCAGCATCTGCATGGTACCTCTTGTTCCAGAGGATCTGATGTTCCCTTTTAGCCTCCATGTTCACCAGATGTGTGTGTGTGCGTGCGTGTGTGTGGTGTGTGTGTGTGGTGTGTGTGTGTGTATGTGTGTGTGCATTGTGCATGTGTATATGTGTGTGTGTGTGTATGTTCATGTGTGTGAATGTGTGTCAGTGTGTATGTGTGTATGTGTGTGTCTGTGTCTCTCTGTGTGTGGTGTGTATATCTGTGTGTGTCTGTGTGTATGTCTGTGTGCACATGTATGTATGTGAATGTATGTTTGTGTGTCTGTGTGTATGTATGTGTGTGTGTACTCATACACACAAAGTAAAACAAATACATCTTTTAAAAAATTAGGAATTCTGTGTATTTGTGTGTCTGTGTGTACATTCCTGCAGCGGCCATAAGCATGTCAGATGTCCTGGAGCTGAAGTCACAGGAAGTTGTGAGCTGCCCAGTGGGTTCTCAGCATGAAGAAAAACAGTAGCAGCTCCTAAGGCCAAAATTCTCTCTTCAGGCTCCACTTCTGTAATTTTTATCTGTAATCATTATGGTTGTCCGTACTGCCTTGAAATCCTGTCCAGTTGAACCTTTAGCAGTGAAGTGGGCCAGGCCCTGGGGTGTGGCCTTCCTAGCAGGGGAGCAGGAGCCAGGGCCTCTAGCAGCTCAAGGGTAGGATGAGGAAACCATGTTCCAGATGGGGGTGGAAGGCTTTTCTTGGAAAACGGCTTCCCCACCCACTCCCTGCCTTCATGCAATCTCCAGAAGGCAACAGGCTCATTGTCTGACAGGAGGACCAATGGTCAGAGCCATTCCATCCTATGGAAGGTCTTCCAATTGCCCTAAGGGAAATAAATCTGTTCCCTTGTTAGGTGCAGTGTATCAACTTCAGGTTGCACACAGAGTGTGGCTTCTGCCATACAGCAATTATATCAATTTGACCCTTGGTAGTCTCTGACTATAAGGAAAAAATAATTCTCCTTTACAAAGTTAAATATGTGGTAACTGGGATGTAGCCCAGGCTTGCCTAAAACTCTTTCTTAAAAATATTACATCTATTTATATATTTTGTAAGGGGGAACCGCTGCTTGCTATGATTCTTGTATACAGCCCTGAAGATAACTTGAAAATGTTGGTTCTCTCCTTCTACCATGTGGGTCCCTGGGATCAAACTCAAGTCATCAGCTTGGTGACAAGCACCCACTAAGCCATCTATCTCACTGATCCTGGTGGAACTATTCCTCCTCCTGCCTCAGCATCCCTCCCAAGCAACCCTCAGTTGGCTTTTTAAAAGAATTGTTTAATCACTGTGGTGTAAGAGATGGAAGGCAGGATCTTGGGCATGCGAGGCGATCACTGCACCACAGAGGTCCATTTGCTTTTCTTGAACAGACGACAAAACCAAAGCTTGTCTTACAGCACCTGGGAAGGCTGGTGGGAGTTAAATCAGAGCCTGCATGTCCTACTATGAACTTGTTTTAATGATTATCCAATCTGGATGTCCCAGGGGACCAATGAACCTAGTAGAGATGGTCTATCGCCGTGTAACATGAATGACTAGCCTCCAAGCCAAGGACAGAGAACTCTCCACTGCCCCTTGCTGGGTATCAAGTCAGCTGATTTCTTATTTTCTTTGACAAATTGTCTCTATAGCACCGCACTTCTGACACTAATATCTGTAACAATTGATAATGTTGGTTCCAGACAGTAGCAATAAACACAGAACTTGTTCTGGGTTGAACTATATTCCTTTACCCAAAAAGAAAAAAAAATAATATTCTCTCAGGACCTCAGAATTGGAAACAGGGTCTGTCTTAGGATTTTATTGCTCTGAAGAGACATCATCATCATGACCATGGCACCATAGCAATTCATAAAGGAAAACATTTAATTGTGGCTGGGTTACAGTTTAGAGGTTTAGTCCATTATCATCATGGTGGGGAGCAGGCAGACACAGTGCTGGAGAAGGAGCTGAGAGCTCTAGATCTGCAGGCAGCAGGAAGTAAATGTCACACTGAGAGTGGCTTGAGACCCCCTGATGACATACTTCCTCCTAAAAAAGCCATACCTCCTCCAACAAAGCCACACCCCCGGCTAATGATTCTCCCTAGGGGCCTATGGGAGCCATTTTTATTCAAAACCTCCACAGGGTCTTTGAAGATGATTGGATTAGCTGTGATGAATTAGGAGAGGAGTTTTATAAATTTGGACAAAGACACTGACAGAACTCAGGGATAAGAATGCAGTAGGTGGCTGGAGAGACGGCTCAGAGGTTAAGAGTACTGGATTCTCTTCCAGAGAACACAGGTTCAATTCCCAAGACCGGCATGGTGGCTCACAAGGAGATCTGTTTCCCTCTTCTGATGTGCAGGAGTAGTGCCAGCAGGATATTGTATGCATAATGAATGAGTGAATGGATGGATGGATGGATGGATAGATAGATAGATAGATAGATAGATAGATAGATAGATAAATAAATAAATATTAGGGTGCAGTAGGGCTTAAGATACAGTGAGCTGGCTTAGAGTGATCTATCTTCCCTGCCCTACTCTTTGCTTTCCAGTCTGCACATCAGCCCTTTCTTTCAAGATCTAGTGAAGCTCTGTGGCTCCCATGTTGCTCTCAGCTTGGCCACTGCTGCACCTCAGCTCTCCATCCTGGAAGACCTTCATTCTACTCTCTTGATTCTAATAGCACACCCGGGGAAGTTCATGGTTGACTACTTTGGGTCAGGTGATCACCCAGGCTATGTCAGTTTAGGGAGGTGGATTAGGGACACTGTGAGTGAACACATTGGAAATGAGGCTGTGATGTAGCCATGCAAGTGCATGGGGGGGTGCCCCAGAAGAAAGAATTTGGCTGTGCCCTCATACAGTGGCATCCTGTGTACACGCATTTCCTGTGACAGATAAGGAGGCAGATAAATGAGCACCTGATGGCAGCCCAGATCGCTACCATGGCTCTCTCTGGTGCAACAGTGTCAGGATTCACTGACCTGGGGAGAGGAAGGCTTAATCGTTCTTCCTCCCTTCCCCTTTCTCCCTTCTAACTTTTTAAATATATCTATCTATCTATCTATCTATCTATCTATCTATCTATCTATCAGCTATCTATTATTTTTCAAGATAGGGTTTTTCTGTATAGCCTTGGCTATGTTGGAACTCACTCTGTAGATCAGGCTGGCCTCTGCCTCCTGAGTGCTGAGATTAAAGGTGCTTGCTCCTACCACCCAGCTTCCTTTTAAATAATAAGAGTTATTTATTTTCACCTTATGTTTACGGGTGTTTTGCTTGCTTGTAAGAGCAATGGGGGTATGCAACTGGCACCCACAGAGTGTAGTGGAGAGCAGGTATCATCACACTGCCACAAGCCTTAAGGTCAAGGTGATGGTACCTGCTTTCTGCTACAGCAGAGGGCACAAGAGGGTGCCACATCTCCTTACATAGGGCTGTGGACCTCCATGTGGGTGCTGAGAACTTAACCCCAGTCCTCTGCAAGAGCAGCAAGTGCTCCCAACCTGAGCCATCTCTTCATCTACCGTTTTTTTCCCTTTTGGAACAAGAACTTACATAGTCCAGATTGGCTCTAATGCAATAAGTAGCTGAGGATGACCTTGAACTCCTCATCTCCCCTCCCTCTCCAGAGTGCTGGGATTAGGAGGCGTCCACCACCATGCCTGGCCAAGGTTTCCATTTCTGTGTTCTATCATTTATTTTCCTTCCTCCCCTCCCGCTCCTGCCTCTCTCTCTCTCTCTCTCTGTCTCTCTCCCTCCCTCTCCCTCCCCCTCCCTCCCTCCCTCTCTCATTTTTTTCCTTAGGCATGCTCTTTTTCTTCTGCCTCTACTGTACTTTCTATAAGGAAGTCACTACTGCACACACACTGGGCAGAGGTTAGGCCCTTTGAGGACAAAGCATCACATGAATTACTTGAAATTCCTTTGTACAAGAAACTTGTCTAGCAAGGCCTGATGGCGCTCGCCTTTAATCTCAGCATTTGAGAGGCAGAGACAGGTGGATCTCTGTGGATGAGGCCAGCCTGGTCCACATAGTAAATTTCAGGTTAGAGCTGCAAAGTGAGACCCTGTCTCAAACAAAACAAAGAAACAAACAAAACAATTGGAAGAGGAAGAAACTTGCCTAACTTTCTTCGGCTTGTGCATCAAGTATCTCCATACTGCTGCTGAGTACCAGAGACTGAATATAAAGATTGAACTCTGGGACGGAGCCCAGGGTCCTATGAACGCCGGCCAAGCAGCCTACCACTGAGCAACACACCCAGCCCTGTATGTATTTGATCTTTTTGCTTTATTTTTAATTTGGTTTGGGTGTTTTTGTTTTTTCTTTTTTTCAGACAGGGTGGTATAGCTCAGGCTAGCCTCAGACAATGCAGGTGGGCCCCTCATCATTCTGCTTCCATGTCCCCAGTGCTGGGATTTCAGGAGTGTGCTGCCACGCTGGTTCATGCTATGCCAGAGAAAGAACCAAGAGCTCTGGGCATGCTAGGTAAATGTTCTATCACTGGGCTGTGGCCACAGGCCTGTATCTTTTAGTGACATCCCTTCAGCAGCCTCAATGTTGATTTTCTGCTTTGGTTTATAAACAATGTATTTTATTGCATGGCTGATGTTGTTCTAGCTTTGGCCACTGTAAGGTTCTCTGTGCTGTCTTCTCCCCAACCTTCTTGCTATTTCCAGCCTGCTGGCTCCCCAACCCTACCTCTTCTGCCTCCACACTCCAACGTGCTGCCCTGGGGGCCTTCTTAGAGCCTGGGCTGATGTAGATTTAAACACTCTCATGACCCCGTTTTATTAAGGCCATGGCTTTGCTCAAAGGTTCTGACCTCTGAGCTAGCAAGATAGTTCAGCAGATAAAGACCCCTCCCACCAAGCTTAATGACCAGAGTTTGATCCTCGGGCCCCAGGTGATAGAGGGAGAGAATAGACTCCTCTAAGGTCATCCTTTGACCTCTACATCTGCACTGTGGCACAGATTAAAAAAAAATATACAAGTCCAATAAAATAAAGAGCCAGGTATGGTGACACGTCTTTAAGTCCAGCTCCTGGGGGGGGGGGGAGGTAGATGCAGGGAAATCTGTTAGTTCAAAGCCAGCCTGAGCTACACAAAATTTTTAAAATTTTTTTATTGTTATTATTATTTTTTTAGTTTTAAAGATAGCTTTACTGTTGTTTTTTGGTTTGTTTTTAGAGTCCTGACCTCAGAGGGCCCTTCTGGCCTCCATGGCTTACAGATACTGTATCTTTTTAGTCTTCATGTTTTTTCTCTTTTTTTTAGGGTATCCTGGCACAGCACAAAGATCTGTGTAAAGAGTCACAGTGTTACACATCCAGGGTCAGACCTAGGGTATGAGGGTAGGGAGGGTGGGAGCCTCCTAATTCTGGAACCCTGCATCAGCCCCTTACCCAGTCCCACAGGTCCTCCAACTCCTGGACTAGGAAAACCGTTACCAGATTTTCAAACCTAACTGTTGATGCCTGGCCTTAGTACCAAGAACCATGGCCTGGGTATGGCATGGATTTAGCCCACACTTGCCCAGCTTTCATACAGCTTCAATCCCCCAGGGATAGACAGGGAAACTAAGTCGAAGTGACTTTTCCAAGATCAGAGAGTGGAAATGGGATTTAAACCAGGCTGGGATTTCAGGGAGTGTGTGTAGGGTTTTTTATTTTGTTTTTACCATAGTGAGAATTGAACTGGTGTGGAGACGGGTATGAGTACGGTAGGCAAATGCCCTACCGCTAAGTTATCTCCCCAGCCCCCATCCTTCTTTATTTTATATTTTGAGGCCTAAATTGCCCAGGCTGGCCTCAAGTTCATTATGTAGCCCCAACTGGTCTTGAGCTCCTCCTAATCCTCCTGCCTCAGCCTCTTATGTAGCCAGTATGGTAGGCCTGCACCACCAGCCTTGTTAAAAACCTGCTGACTGATCTGCAGATGCATCAATCACCATTGAAAGGGACCATTCGAGAGCAGAACTGCCCAATCCTTTGGTCTCACCAAAATAGGATAAGTAATAGAATATTTTCTTTGAATCTGTCAACTGTAATAAACTGGACATTACTGATGTAATTATTGCTTGTATATATTGTATATAGTTATTGTTCCTATTTATATAGTTTTTCTTATGCTAGTTATAACCTTTTTTATTTTTGACACAAAAGGGGATATGTGGTTATATGCCATATATTTAATGAAATCAGTACAAATTTTAAATTGATTTTATTGATTTATTTTTTTAAATGTTATTGGTTTTAATAAAATCAATCTAAGGCTGATGCTAATAGTTACCCAAAAACACATCCTGAGGGGTTATGATGCTTCCTAACTAGAAGCATGATCCTAAATATTTGTGTATGTCAGGGCACACACGTGGAGGTCAGAGGACCACCTCAGATGTCTGTCTCCATCTGTCACCTTATTTTGGGACAGTCTCTTGTTCACTGCTGAGTATTCCATGCCAACTGACCCACGAGCTTCTGCGATCTCCCCTCCCATCTCACCATGTGAGCATGGAGAGTATAGATGTGCCCTCCATTGTCTGACTTTTATGTGGGTTCTGGGATTTGAACTCAGATCCTCATGCTTGCATAGCAAGCTGTTTATCACCAAACTACCTCCCTAGCCTGCATTATAAACATTTTATCATATATTAAAATTTAATCCTGTGGAGTGTTCTAAAAGTAGGAGTCTGTTATTAGCACTGCCGTATAACAGAAAGAAAAGGAAGGAAGACACAGAGAAGTCATTTGCCTGAAGTTACATAGCACCACAGCTGCAGCCCAGATAGTGGCTCCAGCTGAGAGTCTTGCTCTCGACTGAAATGCAACTATGCTTCACAATACTTTTCTTGTTCGGAGGGTCAGGACATGATCTGGGTAGTTTTTGCTCTGCCTGGAAGGATGGGATCTGTAGGAAGATGGGCATCCTGACAGGCTGGGATGTGGAAGGAGTTCTCATTCTTACCCCAACTCTGTACCCAGGGCTCAAAGGAGCTGCCCTGAGATAACCCTGCCTGTGGGTATGCGTGGGTGTCCATGGGGAAGCCACTGGCAGTTGAGCAGAACAAAGTTGCTTGCTCTTTGCTACATCCGGGAGATGCTGCGGAAGTTGGTTGGCTTCAGAGGGGAAGTTCTGCAGGAGAAGGTTCTGGGAACCAAAGGGTGCAGCCTAGAGGCCTGTGTCAGCCTGCTCTCCACAGAGCAGCCCTACCCTTCAGGTGAGGACCCTCCTTCCCTCCCATCAAGTGGGGCCAGAGTGCTCCCAGCAGTACCCGTTTCCAGATAAAAAGGCTCATGTGAGCCCATGTGAGCAGTGGCTTCCTCATCCTGAAGTACCAAGTTCTCTTAGGACTGCTTTAAGTTATCCACTGTAACCAGCTCATTATATTTACAGTTGAGAGAGCTTCCTCTAGCACACACATGACAACAGTTAAAAATAGAGTGTGAGAGAGATCAGAAACCAGAGGGGGGAAGGCAGGAGGCCGGACTTGAGGAATAAAGAAGACTCCAGTCAAATGTCAAATTTAGTTTGAGTTTTCTGGCACCCCAAGTGAAAAGGAGGGACACCCTCAGTTGCTGTGGTTAGGCTCGCAATAAAGGAGGCTATAGGGCTTTCAGGCAGGTGGGATTTTCTTAGGCAAAGAGCCTCACAATGACAACAAGGCATCAAGTGTCCTTATTAATGATGAGGGACTGTCGTGGGTACCAGAGAGAACAACAGAAATGCATGTTAGCCCATGACAGCATCTTGCATATTAAAGGCATGATTTGAATTCTCATCACCCATACAGATCCATTTAAAATTTTTTACTATGCTCGTTTGCACATGTTGTGTGAGACAAGGGTGGTGATGATGTGAGTGTGACGGAGAAGCTTTTAGGAGTAGTTCTCTCTTGGTACCATGTGAGCTTTGAGGACTGAACTTAGGTCATCAGACTTGTAAGCAAGTGTCTTTATCCACTCCAATTGCTAGCCAGCTTTAAAAAAAAAAAAAAAAAAAAAAAAAAACCAAAAACAAACAAACAATCAAAAAAACTTGTCTCCTGGACAGTTTTATGCCAACTTGACATAAGCTAGAGTCATCCGTTGGGATGGAGCCTCAGTTGAGAAAATGCCTTCCTTCATAAGATCTCACTGTGGGCAAGCTTGTGGGGCATTTTCTTAATTACTGATTGATGGGAGAGGGCCCACCCCATTGTGGGTATGACCTGTCTTCTATAAGAAAGCAGGCTGAGCAAGGTACCATGCCAGTGGTACCCCTACATGGCCTCTGCATCAGTTCCTGCCTCCATGTTCCTGTCCTGACTTCCTACAATGATGAATAGTGTTTTGGAAGCAGGAGCCAAAATAAACCCTTTCCTCCACAAATTGTTGCAATCATGGTATCTCATCACAGCAGGAGAAATCTAACTAAGAAGAGTTGGTACCAGGAGTGGGGTATCGCTGCGACAGACCTGTTTATGTATTTTGGGGAGGATTGTGAAAGGACTTTAGAACTTCAGGCTAGAAGAGCCATTGAGTGTTGAGAGCAGTGCAGACAATGGAGGCCTGGCTAGTGAAGTTTCAGAGGAAAGTTTAAATAGGCTATCAGAGCTGTTTGCTATTTTGAATTTGGAGTCTGTAATTCTGGTCAGCTGGGGCTGAAAAGTCAGCCATGATTAAAAAGAGACCAGCACCACTGAAGCGAAGCAAGCCTTTGCATTCCTGGGACAATTGATGCTGATCAGCTGGAACTAAGAAATTAGTGATGATTAGAGAGACCAGCATCATTGAGAAAT
The DNA here is from genome assembly GCA_033318265.1 of Phyllotis vaccarum. NCBI lineage: Eukaryota > Metazoa > Chordata > Mammalia > Rodentia > Cricetidae > Phyllotis > Phyllotis vaccarum. Next base: position 61,318,574 of record JARWLC010000003.1, on the reverse strand, counting down.
CTTCTGAGAAGTGTTTTCTGAGACCACACAGAACTGTTGTTCAAAGGCCATGGTTATGCCTGAACTTGGTATGTAAGAGTCACCCAGGTGATACTAGTTTTGAAGGCGTGAAGGGGTCATGGAGAGCAGCTGAGGTGTGGCGCTGTGAGAGGCCGGGAGGGTATAGCCTCAGTAGCAGCTAAAGGCCTGACTGAAGGTTCCAGGAAGAGAAATTGAGGCTTGGAACCGTGAGGAGAGCCCAGGAGAGGCTAGTGGTCAAAGCACAGCCTAGTTACTGTTGAAGACCACAGCATTTTGGAAAAGTCAGTGAATTTGTAAGGCTATGGGAGTTTTTTAGGTTTGTAAAATATTATATATTATGCTGTCTTTATTGATGCTTAATCTTGGGGATAAACAAGAAAGGAAGGGTCATGGCTTAACAGTTATCCGTTTGTATGTCAACTTGAGAAGGGGTCATCGGTCTTGGCTAGTTTTATGTCAACTTGATAAACTAGGGTCCTCAGACAGGAGGGAGCCTCAATTGAGAAAAGGCCTCCATGAGATCTGGCTGTAGGCAAGCCTGTGGGGCATTTTCTTAATTAGTGATCAGTAGGAAGGGCTCAACCCATTGTGGACGAAGCTTACTCTAGTCAGGTGGTCCTGGCTTCTAAAAGAAGGTTGAGTGAACCAGTATTCAGCACCCTTCTAAGACCTCTACATCAGCTCCTGCCTCCAGGTTCCTGTTGTGTTTGAGTTCCTGGTTCTTATTTCTTATGGTGATGATCGGTGATATGGAAATGTAAGCCAATTAAAAACCCTTTCTTCCCCAAGTTGCTTTGGCCACGGCGTTTCATAACAGCTATAGTGACCCTAAGGCACAAGGTGCCATGAAGCCCAGGCTGGCCTTGAATTTGCTATGTAGCTAAGGATGACTTTGTACTGATCCTCCTGAGTACTGGGATGGTAAGTGTGTAGCACTATGTTTGGTTTATCTGGTGCTGGGGATTTCACCCAGGACTTGACTGGACACTCTACCTGAGTCACAGCTTTAGCTCCCAGGAAATTACTTTGGAAGTTGCAAATGGATTCCTCATTTCACTGTCTCTAAAAGAACTCTATCAGGGAGCAATGTTTAAATTTCAGCCTAGCCAAAAGCAAGCTTAGGGACAGGTGTTAGGACAGTATGTGGTCTCAGTCAGCACATTTCCTACAAAATTCCTTCCTCTCTGGCTTTGCCAGATTCTCTTTGGCTTAGGGTGGAAACCTCTGCCATCATCAGAGGCTAAAGGGTATAAGTGAGGCTGTGTGCTTGGATGTCCTAGTGAGAAGGACATCCAGTATATTCCTTAGAATAGATCTAACATCCCCCCCAAAAGGGACCTATCCCCAGTTAAGTCCAGAGCCTGCAGAATCCATCTGAGACAGCTGGGCTCATACAGTAACCTGCATCAAATCCTCTTCCCTTTCAGACAGAAATGGAGCAGTATCTGATGATCCAGATTGGTGCTGGTCCTGACTCTTCAGTCTGGAGAGAGGCTAAGAGCAAGGACCTGCAAGCCCCCAGCCCCATCACATTGTATCAGTGGAGCTTCGGTCCTTGCACCTGAAGAATCCCATTCCCAAGTACCCTCTGAGACTTGGGACATCTGTCTTACTTGACCACAGGAACAATAGTAGCTACTTCATGGGAGGGAGGCTTGCTTTGTGCTAGAGCTGGTTCAAGGCAAATTAAGAAGTAAAAGACCAAGTTTATTCTAAGCAAGGCAACTCCCAGCTGACTCCTTCAGGCCCCAGAGATGGAGAAGGGATGGGAGGTTTGAAGGCAGAAAAAAAATCACATGACCAAACTAAGGTGGGGGTTTGAACACCCTGTGGTCATGGAAGTGATGAAGTGTCCTCTACGAGCTGGCTTCGTGTCCAATTATAACGCTTTGGGTGAGGACTTGGGAAGTTGGCAGCTTCAGGAAGGAACATTCCACTTAGGAATGTGAAACTAGACTCTTTGGCAGTTTCTCTAAGATGTTGGGTTTTAAGAGGCAGGAATGAGACTTTCTCAGGAGTGTGCTGTTCCAGCCAAACATTCTGCTCAGCACCAAAATAATTCATGTTAAGAATAAGAGCTTTCTCTGGGCATGGTGGCACTGGCCTTTAGACCCATCATTCAAAAGCCAGACACAGGTGGATCTCTTGAGTCTGAGGCCAGCCTGGTCTACAGAATGAGTTCCAGGCCTGTCAGGACTGCACAGAGAAACCCTGTCTCACAAATTTAAAATAAATAAATAAATAATATGTGCTTTACTTCCCAGTCTGAGTTGAAAGAATCAAGTGAGCTACACAGGCTCACCCTCCACACACCTCCCAGAAAGGTAATAAGTTATGTTAATCATGAGATAAGTCTAGCTGTCCACTGCATTCATTTGTTTATTTGCATATTGGAGACAGAATCATATTACTTAGCCCTGGCTGGTCTGAAGCTCACTATATAGAACAGGCTGGCCTCAAACCCACTGACTCCCTAGTGCTGGGATTAAAGACAAGCTCCACTAAACCCAGCCAACTATTGGATGCTCTTTATTTTTGAGGCATGGTCTCTTTATATAGCTCTGGCTGTCCTGGAACTCACTATGTGGACCAGGCTGGCTTTGAACCTGCCTCTGCCTTCCCAGTGCTGTGATTAAAGGCATGCTTAACTATACATTCTGTTCCGTTTTATTTTGTGTTCTGGCTATCCATCCTGGAACTTTCTCTGTAAACTAGGTTGACCTAGAATTCAGTGATTTGCCTGCCTCGACTCCCAAGTGCTGGGTCTAAAGGTTTGCCGCCACTACCACCCAGCTACCTAAGGTTCTTAAAGGACCTTTGAGATGTCTAGGCTGTCTCTGACTTTTCTGCTTCCTGCTTGCAAGGTTGTCTGCACTAACTTCTTGAGTGCCTAGAACTGCAGTTACTTACTCTGTAGTGATCCCGGCCTGTCAAGGTTTTGTTTTTGTTTTGTTCTTGTTTTCTGAATGACTGTGGCGGTGTTTCTGGCTCTCCAGACCTTTATTTATTTGATGGTGTGTCTTTGCACTCAAGAGAAGATTTTAGTTTTGAACTGTGCAAGCTGCTGCGTGCTTCAGATGCACCTGCAAAGCTGCCCCTGCCGGGCCCCGCTGGACTGGGGGCGGAGCTGGAAAGGCGCGAGAAGGGGTTAGGGGTAGGGGACCAGTTGTTTTTCCTGTTATCTGTAGAAAGGAAACAAAGTGGGAAGTGGGGTATGCGGGCTGTCAGAGGGCGGGCTGTCCAGCCACGTGCCCCGCCTCCGGCTCACTTGCGCCCAGCCTCGGGGCTGCCAGCTCCGCTGGGCCCAGCTGCTCCACTTCGGGACAGGTAAGTGCTTTCCTCCGGCTGCATCGCAGAGGAGGGAAAAGACCGGCTTGGGGCTCAGGCAGCGCGGGCGGGCTTTCCCAAGTGTCCCAACACACACAACTGGTGCGCCCCGACTTTGGGCGCCTCCTGACGTCTGGCTAGCGGACAGTGGATCCCTTCGGGACCTGGTCTGCGGAGAGCTGGGCTTGAGCTGCCCTCGGGGCTCCCGGACGTCTCCCTGTGCCAGCATCTCCCCCGAGTCACCATCTCCTCTACGCCTGTCCCTGAGTGCCCTAACCAAGGAACCAAGCCACCACCACCACCACCACCACCACCACCACCCCCCCACCGTGGTGACAGTGGGGTCCGTGTTGCGCTCTAGGTGTCAGGATAGTGCGGGCTCCCTGGGCTTGGTTGCAGCGAGGCTGAGCCCAAGCAGGGTCACCCAGGCACGGGGACAGGGGTGCATCAGGATCCTCTGCACACTAGCCCTGCAGTCCTCCCAGCCTCTTCATGGTGGATCAGGGCTGCCTAGGGACAAACATTTAAGTTTCTAGGCCCCCCTTCCCCTCTCTCTCCACGCTGAGTGTTGGACCTAGGCGAGGGCGAGATCACTCTCCAGATCTGCGGCTGAGCAGAGGTTAGTTACAGCGGCAAAACCGCCTCCAGTTTTGCATTTCCGGACTTTTTTTTTTAATACGCTTGCCGGTAAATCAGCCTGAATGGGGCTTTTTTTTTTTTTTTTTTTTTTTAATTTTAGTTTCCTGTTCTTATTTAGGCTTCCTCCTCTGTACCTCATCCTTAAGGGATAGGAGGAATGGGATGATCTTCCGTGGGTCCCAAGATGGGGGTGCTGCTAAGGTGGCTGTGTACTTCCCTAGCCGAGAGATGGAGACCCTGGAAGGGACTGATGGCAGGCAAGGGCATGTACGCTCTAGGGTGGAAGTAGAGGCTGGAGATGGACTTTCCAGTGTTAGGGTATGAAGTGCCCACACCCTGGGACTTCATCTACCCCAGTTTGCAGATGGAATCCAAGGTCCTCTGGGCCATTTCCATTGGGTTCAAGCTCTGCCGGGAACAGGGACACATCAGTCTGCAACCCTGCCAGACTGTCAGCAGAGCTTCTGCAATAGGACTAGAAGAAACCCATGCCTAAATGATGAGTGTGCCTTTGGAGGGGTGTGGGTGGGTGGGTGGGGGTGTTCCCTAGTCAGAAAGTGGCTCACTATTCCAAAGGGCCTTTGAAAGTAAGAATCTAATCCCGAAGTTCTCATCCCTGGCACCACGGGTTTCTGACAGTACCTGAGTGTGCTTGGCAGTTAAATTCTACCATTGGGACTTTCCCCTACAAATTCAGCTGTTTTACATGCAAGAACATGTCTGAGCAATCTGCCGTGGGCTTCGTCCCTTTTCTGGCTCAACTTTTTTGTACTGATGCTAAGATCCGCCAGGACTAGAGACTGTGCTAAGAGCAAGGCACTGCCTTCTGGGTAGGGTCATCACAGGACAAGGATGGTGAGTAGAGGAGCCATGGTGGTTGTGGATGGTAGGAGTTGCTTCCGGCTTGCTGTGTTTTTCTTCAGCTGCACAGTAGGAGAGGGAAGTGAATGTGCAATGTATGAAGCAATTCCCCTTTGGCTTCTTTTTTTCTAAAAATTATTTTTGTTTAGAGGGCGGTTCCCAGCTTGTCTTTGTGGGTCCAGAGCCCTAGCAAATGTTTCATTAAGATGGGACCTTAGGAAACTTCCGCCATTCCCTGGGGAACCCATGTGTGCTTCCCAAGAGGTCTGATGGTAGGGGTGGTCCTGAAGGCAAGTGTCCCTGGAGGATGGGCAAAGAGGGCCCTGTAGCAGAGCACTTGTGGCAGTGATGAATGACTAGCCGCCAGCCTGGGAGACAGCAGGAGCCAGGCTTGTTTTGGCAGTGAGAAAAACACCAGCTTTGTTCTGGAAACAGTGCCTTCGAAGCAGCAAAACTGCAACTGCGCAGATGATTGTAGCTCACTGCTTGGCTCTGTGTCCAGCCCTCAAACTGAATGGTCATTGAAGTGGCTGGTGGAAATCCCCAGCCATCATATCAGAAATGCTGTCAGTTTCAAGGTGGAAAAAACATCAACTCAGGAACCTCCCTGCTCTTTCTTTGCAGCCAAACACTGTGTGTGACTTTCTGTAGGGTGCATTGAAATATGGCCAACTCTGTGCCGCTGTGCCCCCCCCCCATCCCCAAACGTCACACAATGATGTCCCTGGAGCCTAAGAAAATTACTCTTCTGGTTGAATATGCATGCGAACCCTCAATGCTTTGAGGATGGTGAGGGTCAGGCTGTTGATGGAGAGGGATGTTTTAGAGGGACCCTGCTTCCTGTGCTGGGTATGATCTGCAGGCAATTGACAGATGTGAGCAGCCCTAACCAGGAGCTCCACTCCTGGTGGGAAAATTGGGAATATGAAATTTGAAAAATTGAGAAAGTGGGTACAGAGCCCCTGGTGGGTACAGAAGAGAGGAGAGGCCCAGAACAAGGGTGGGGTCGGGAGTGTGACAACCTGCCTGGGAATTTGGGTCCTGTTGGGGTGCTTCTGTATTGGTCCCTGTGGCTGCTGTAACAAAGCAACAAAAGTTTTGTGCCTTCAAACAGATATCTGTACTGGAACCAGAAGTTTGAAGTGAGAGCTCCAGCAGGTCCATGTCAGTCTGTGCTTATGTATTCAACCTCAGAGGATACCTTGCTGCTTCTAGATGCCCTAGGCTCATGATTCCATCACTCCCATCTCAGCCTCTGTCCTCATACGGCATCTCCTCCCATCTGAGCGGCTTTTTCTGTCTCTTCTAAGAATGCTTGTCACATACTTTTAATCCCAGCACTCAGAGGCAGAGGCAGGTGGATCTTTGTGAGTTTGAAGCCAGCCTGGTCTACAGAGTGAGTTTCAGAGCAGCCAGGACTGTTAGAAGAGAAACTGTTTCAGAAAAAAAGAAAAGGAAAAAGGAAAGAAAGAAACTTGGTGTGTGGCAGTTCCAACATTGGGAAGACAAGGACAGACAGATTCCTAGGAGTTTACTGATCAGCAAACCTAAGTGGTGAGCCCTCCCAAGCAGAAACCCTCTCTTGAGCTGGCAAGATACTCATCAAAGGTTCTTGCTGCCCAAAGACACAAGCATGATGACCCAGAACCCACATACAGGTAGAAGGAGAAAATTGTTTCTACAGAGTTGTATTCTGACCTCCATATGTGTGCTGTGGCACACCCTACATCATACACATGTAAAATAACCAGAAATAATAGGGCGCTGGAAAGACGAGTCAGTAATTAAGAGTACTTACTGATTTCCAGAGGACCAGAGTTTAGTTTCCAACATCCACCATGGACAGCTCACAGCAGCCTGGAACTCCAGCTCCAGAAGACCCTTCTGGCTTCCACTGCACCTGTGCACACAGCATATACTCAGAAACATACACATGCATTTTTTAAAAATCAAAAATATTTTTTTTGAGACAGGGTTTCTCTGTGTAGCCCTGGCTGTTCTGGAACTCTCTCTGCAGACCAGGCTGGCCTCAAACTTGATCAACTGCCTCTGTGATCCGAGTACTGGGATTAAAGGCATACATCAACACTGCCATGCAAAAATTTAAAAATTTAATAATTTCCTGTCTTAAGACAGGTGATGGTGTTACTGAGGAAAGCTCCGAGGTCATTGCCTCCCCCCCCCCCCCATGCACTCATACTCATGTGCTTCCAAACAGTTTTTATTTTTTCAATTAGTGACAAGGTTCCAGGGTAAAGTAAACTAGCAGAGTTTTGGGGGACCCCCACCAGCTCACCAGAGCAAAGGGAGTGTTCTGCATGCAGTTTCCAAGAAAGACGTTGGTGTCTCAGTCCTGTTCCATCCCTGCCTCTTCCACAGGGTGACCTTAGGAGGTATTTTGTTTCCAATGATCTCTGCTCTTATTCCAAGGCTCCCTCCTGCTTCCCTTCCCCTGGCTTTGTGACTGGCAGCAGCTTTCTAGTCAGTTCTGCTGAGACACATCCTCGCGCACACTTCTCTCCCTCCTTCCTGCATGTTCTTCTTAGCACCTGCTGGCTGGGACCTTCACAATCTGGGGAAGTGACAACAGAGTTATTGTTTTGTTTGTTTGTTGTTTGTTTGTTTGTTTGTTTTGGCATTTGGTTCCCCACGTCCTCCTTGGGGACTGTAATTTGCCTGACAAATTTCATGAGATAGAACTTGTGGTATTGGGAAGGATTTGGAGAGTCCCCATTACTGAGCCCCAAAGAAGCAAGAGGGAGCACGGTCATGGGTCATGGCTTCCCTAGGAGCCCTGGCAGCGCTGGGCCACTCGGCTGCCTCTGCTCTAGATGGGACATTGTTTTTCCTTGTGGAAGTTACAGCAGTGTTCCTGCTAGGATGGGAGAGCAGGGACACACTGAAGTGTTGGAAAGGGAAGACTTTTGCACAGGGTGAAGATGGGCCAGACATGCAGGACATGGCAGCATGACCACACAGTGGCCAACGGGTTGTCTTCAGGGTCACAGCTGGGTTTTTTATTTCAGTGTGAAACCGGGCTCTTCTGTGAGACAAACTCCTCACTGAGTAGCAACCTCAGAACTGGGTTAACCTCAGCTACACACATACACACATTTTTCTGAGTGTGATGGCACACACCTTAATATCAGTGCTCAGGAGCCAGAGGCAGGTAGATCTCTGAGTCAAGGCCAGCCTAATCTATGGCAAGATTTTTCTGTACAAACAGGGCTAGATAGACTATGTGTCAAAAATTATTATTATTTTAAAATTATTTTAGGTGTACATATAGGTAGTCATTGTGTTTCCTTAGAGCTGGAGTTAAGTGGTGTGAGCCATCCTGCATGGTGCTAGAACCTAAGGGGTTCCCTCCAAGAGGGGTGTGTGCTCTTAAGCACTGAGCCTGCTGAGTGACCTTGGGTTTAACTGCTTAACTTTCTGAGCCTCAGAGGCAGTTGCTGTGACAGTGGTATAGCAATGCCTATCAGGTTTTAGGCAGAGGGGACATAGCATGACAGATGATGTCTGAAAAGTAGCTGAGAGAGCTTCCTTTATCCCAAGTGTGAGTCCCCACTCCCAAGCCTGCCAGTTCTAGCCCCTAACATACTGCTCTCTTGTTTTTATAAACTTCATACTACTCTAGGTACAGCCCCACTTTTAGACAGTCTCAGGTAGCCCAGGTTGGCCTCAGACTCACTATATAGCTGAGGATGAACTTGAACCCCTGGTCTCCTTGCCAGTATCTCCCAAGAGCTGAGATGACAAACTGGGCCCACCATGCCCAGTTGGACATGTGCTTTTGTGTTTGGCTGTGTGTGTGTGTGTGTGTACCCACGTGCTCTATCATTTTCTCTTCCTTATTCCCTTAAAACATGGTCTCTAAAGCCAGGGCATTGTGGCACCGACTTTTAATACCAGCACTTGAGCAGAGGTTCGGGCATCAGCTGCCAAGGAGGTCAATAATCTTGGAGGAAGAGCCAGCAAAAAATTTCTGTCCAAATCCTCTTGATACAACTTAGGTATCTGGCTGGTTTTGGCTGGTGGATGATCTGAGGCAGGGGAATGACCTATCGTGCAGCAAGATGTGCCTCACAGAGCAGGTGAAGAAGAGTCTTGATGAACTTTGAGCTGTTTCTCGGAAAGGCTGGGGTCTTGCAGCCTCTGTGGTGTGGAAAGTAGAAATAGATTATGTACGACTCTTATCAAGAGCAAAATTCATCTTGGGAGTTGTGCGGCTGTTTACAGGCACACACTCCATCGTGCTGTTTGAGAGACTCAGGTCAGGGCTGGGTGTGGCATAGCCACTGGTGTTTGCCTAGCATGCCAGAAGCTCCGGGTTCATTCCCACCACTGTGTAACACTGGAACAGGTGGTGCACCTCTGTAATACCAGAACTTGGGGGACAACACAGGAGGATCTGAAGTTCAAGGTCACCCCTGGCTATATAGCCAGTTTGAAACCAGCCAGGGTTACAGGAAACCCTCTCTCAGAATACAAACAAACCATAAGTGGAGGCAGTCTTGTGGATGACCCAGAGACTTCAGGCAGCAGAACCTGGGGATTGGGTAGCAGCCTGGCTTTTGCCCAAGTGTTAATTACTGAAGCCCCCCCCCCCACTTTTTAAAAAAATTATTAATAGGGGTAAACTTCAGGGCTTTGTACATTCTTAACAATCTGTCTACTACATAGCCATACCCATCTGACACTCTTTATTTGTAAAAGATCTTACTTTTTACTTGTGTGTGAGTGTGGGGAGGTTATGTGCCCTCAAAGGCCAGGCATCAGCTGGAATTCCAGGACAGCCATGAGCTGCCTGACAGGGTTGTTGGGAACTCTGCAAAGGCAGGATGTGCTCCTAACTACTGAACCATATCTCCAGCTTCTGAAGCACCCTAGAGTGAAGTGGTCCCCTGTTTTCTTCTCAAGTGGCCCAGGGCAGCCTCAAGTGAGGAGACAAAACCAAGTGGGTGGGGTGTGTGCTTTGTAATGCAGGCTCAGGTGCTCCTCTCTGAAGCTGACCTGCTGCTGGTAAGGAAGCACAAACCAGGATATTGGTCTCAGATAATCTGCCTCTTGAGAAATTTCCTCTTAGGGGAAAAGACCACCAAAATCCCCTACTCTTCCCCCTTACTTGTCTGTCTGAAAACAATTCCAACACATAAAGATCCTTCACTTTCAGAATCAACAAAAGGATAGTACAGACCTCCTGCTTCTGAGAGCTCCTGAGTCAGGGGTGAATCACCCCCCTGGCCCCCAAGAGCTTTTCTCCCCATTGTGTGGTGAGACAAATATTTGAATGAGGTAACTCATCTGTCGTTTGGAAACCATTGAAGTGTGGTCTGTTTTTCAGCTAAGTGAGGCACATCTAATAAGTGGCCATGGCCTGAGACATAGCCATTGCATGAGGCTTCAGGTGTCTAGTGGGGTGTGCTTGGCGAAAATGAATGTAAACAGCTTCATGTTAGTGTTCAAAGCACAGGAAAGCTAGCAATTAAGTTCAGGGGTAGAACACTAGCCTGACGTGCCTGGAGCCCTAGGCTTGACCCCCAGCATTGAAGAAAGAAAAACCAATTGGAACTGATAAGATGGCTCAGTGGGTAAGGATGCTTGCTGCCAAGCCTGAGGACCTGAAAATGGTTCCTAGAAATACACAGTGGAAAGAGAGGTGTACAGGCTCCCCAAAGTCCTCTGACCTCCATCCTGTTCTGTGACATTCTCATGTCTACACACAAACACACACCACACACACACACACACACACACACACACACACAAACATGATTTAAAAAGAATTGGACATATGGGCTGGGCGTAGTGGCATACACCTGTAATCCTAGCACTCAGGAGACTGGGGCAAGAAGATCATGAGCCTAGTGATGACCATATCTGGTAGCTCATGTCCTCTGCTCCTTAAAATGTATGTGAACTTAAGTCCTTAAGCCAACAAGCTTTCATCTGGAAAACCCGGATTGACAGAGTCTCACCTGTTTGTGCTCATAACTGGAAATAATTGAATCCCATAGCAGATTTTCTGAAGTCTGAGTCTTAGAGGCTCACACCCTGGGAGAGAATGGCTTTCCAGTAACAGGTGTCTGTGCCACAAGTTACAGCTGCGGCTTGCATGGTGTGCTGTGAATATTAGCTTTTCACAACTGTAACAGTATCTGAGATGATTGACTGAGGCCTGTCTCTGTAGCTTCGATACAAGTCAGTACCTCTGGGTGGGCCAGATGATTCTAAAAATGGCCACCCAAGATCCCTGTGCACTAGGTTTGTGGGGGAAATGGCTGGGAAATGGCCAAGCATCTGACAGTAGTAACCTTGACCCACATGGACCATTTTCTTCCAACTTTCCCACCCACTCCTCTGGCCAGAGAAGATGTGATGTATAACCCCAGTCCGTAGCATCCCACCCCGCCTGTGACCTTGCTTTGAAGCTTCAAGCCCTATTTTTAACACTGACATCAATTTTACATTCTCTTTCATGATATGCTCATGTTTATTTTACTATAAAGAATATTTCTCCTTACTTTTGAGCCAGATTGCTGCTCCAGAAAGATGTTTATATTTTCTTCTGTGACTTTCTCTACTCCCAGCCATGACTTCAACCTTAATTTGAAAACATGAGGATTATGAAAACATTGTATGGTCATGAGACAGAATTTTGACAAGAAATATATAGTTTTTTTCCTATCTTGTGTGTGTGTGTTCATGGTGTGTGTGTGTGTGTGGTGTGTGTGTGTGGTGTGTGGTATGTGTGCATGTGTGTGTGTGGTGTGTGTGTGTGTGGCATGTGTGGTGTGTGCACTCACATATTATATACACGAGTTCTCATGTATGAGGATGGGGGAGGTGTGTGCGTGTGTAAATATGTGAGGATGCCTGTGGGATCTGAGGTTCTTGTCAGCAACCTTTCCCTCTCTACCTTATTCCTTGAAGCAGGTTCTCTCACTTGAAGCCAGAGCTTGTCCATCAGGCAGTCTAGCTAGCCTGCTTGCTTTGGGGATCCCCTGTGTTCGCCTTTTACCCGCTAAAATTACAAGGTTGCCTGCAACACTGGCCCATCGTTTCTCAGTGGTTCTAGGAATCCAGATTCTGGTTTTTGCACTTGTGAGGCAAACACTTCCCCTGCTGTGCCACCTCCTTAGTCCGGGAAATGCATATCTTTAAAAAAAAAGATTTTATTTATTTATTTACTTTTTTATTTATTGTTTTTTGAGACAGGATTTTTCTGTGTAGCCCTGGCTGTCCTTGAACTCACAGAGATCCCCCTGTCTCTGCCTCCCAAGTATTGTAATTAAAGGCATGTGCCACCACTGTTGGGCTTTATTTATTTTTATTTATATATGTGTCCACATGTTGTCTACATCATAATGTGCTGGGTGCCAGAGGACAGAGGGCGTTGTATCCTCTGAAACTGGAATTACATGTGGTTGTGAGCAGACTGATGTATCAGGCCCTGATGAGGAGGTTGCCCCCATGGCTATGTCAAATCCTTGGAAAACAAAAGACAGAGACTATATTGATTTTACAGGTTCTGGGGGGAAGAAATGGTTTAGAGACCTGCTCAGGGGAAGGAAGGAGGCATGAAATCTTTGCCAGGGAGAGAAGCATATATGATAAATGATGGAATGGGGTATACAGGAGGCCCATGTGTCCCCAAGACTTTCTTTCTTTGTTTCAGTGGGTGCAGAATTCTGTTAGACATGGGGTTTTAGGGGACAGTGGGAAAGGAAGGTCTGAGTGTGGATAGCCAGCCTCAAAGCTCACTCTAAGTGTGAGAAGAACCTTCAAGGAACCAAAAGTAACCAAGGCCCTTGAGAGCACACACACATACACCCCCACACCTCTCCCACACACCACACTCCATACCCACACATACACACACACATTCCTCCCACGCCCCCACCCACACACTCCATGCACACACCACACAGACACACACATGCACGCACACAGAAATGGAGAATTTGTGGATTTTTTTTTTTTTGGGGGGAGTAGGGATGAGGGAATTGGGGTGTTTGAGAAGAGGTCTCACTATGTAGCCTCAGCTAGCCTGGAACTTTCCATGTGGGTCAGTTTAGCCTCAAACTCAGGACACCAAGCCTCCCTTGAGAATTTGCAAGTTTCAAAGATATTAAATATTGCAGGGATGTGGAGGTTGAAGAGTTATAGACTGAGATCTTCTATGTTTCATATTTAGATACTATATATATGTATGTAATATTTACAGATGTGATTATAAAGTCGCCAGTGATATTTGTGCATATATAGTATATATTTTTATTATACAGATTTTAACGCAAGTACTTATAAAACTTGGAAAGTAAAAATAATAAAAATTACAAAATAAAAATAAATGTAGGCCTTCCCAGGTGGGGGCTATATAAAAGTGTGAGTCTGTCTCACTGAGAGTGGCCCATGAGATGCCTCAGGAAACACTGGGCTTGTTCTGGAAGGGGCTACCTTGCTACCTCTGCACCCTCTGAGGACCAGCTTGGCATTCTCCTCTCCTATCTGGATAACTGATCCCTTTGTGTTTACAGTCGGGAGTTGAGAATATAGACATATACAGCCTCGAACCTGTTTCTAAGATGCACCTCCTCATGTTAGCATGACATTCTAGGTGCCATGTACCTCTCCAGATGTCAGTGGATTTTATTTGCATTTCTATTGAGCCAAAGAGTCAGGTTGGGCATTTCTTCTATTTTTGTTATTGATGGTAATGTTGGCCATCCCAGTGGGCATAGAAGCTGGTAGTTTTTACTGCAGCCCTGGGGTTGCTGTGATATTGTGAAGTGTTTGATTTTTTCCCCCTCCTTATGTCTTGTCACACAACTCCTAAAAATCCTTGGAACCTGCTAATTAATAAATGTATTTTTGCATCTAATGAGTTGATAGATAGCTGCTCCCTCAGTAGATTAAGGAATGGGGCTAGTCACTGGAAATGCTAAGTGTAACCAGAGTTTTTACAAAGCCTGTGGCTGCCTGAAGCAGCTAGGAGAAGCTGCCCACCCCCATCACACACATCAATTAAAGAGGAATGGTCAGATGTATTCACTGCGGCCCCCCAGGGAAAGGAACAGACCAAGGAGTTCCAGGACCCAAGTCTTTAAGGCGCTGACATGCCCTTTCTGTTTAAAGAGGGGAGAGCTGCAGGAAGAGATAGGTGTGCATTTTAGAAGTCGTGGCCCAGGTGCGTCTCCATTGCCTTAGCTCCTGTCCTGCAAGGTGGTTCAGAAAGTCTTTATTGCTTGATGGACAAGATGGCTCTCAAATGCTGACTGCCCCTCTATGGGTGCAGCCTCATTCTCACGGGTGACTGACCTCATCTAGAGGGTGTGAGGGGATCTGCCAGTGAGGTTTTGCTTCTCCTGGAATCTAAGGTGGCTACAGCTTCAGATTAAGCTCTGTCTTTAGCTAAAGTAAAAGACAGGTAGGAAATGAGGCAGGCATGCCAGACTTTCCTCCTGCCTTAGTCAGCACTTAAAAAGTTTCTAAATGCAAGTTCCAGGTTAAACTGGGGATAGGTAGCAATATCCTATATTGAAAAACAAAGCATAACAAAACAACCAAGCAAAAAATAAAATCCTAAAGTTCAGTGTTTGCTTCAAATGGCTGCATATGAACAGAGTCCTGGAGGTTAGCATCCCCAGCCATTCGGGAGTGACATTCTAGACCCTTCTCATTCCTGTCCTTATTCTGGCAGGTGCTCTTCAGAAGCCTCTGGATTGTCACTTGTCATACACTGAGAAGTATGGTTAATCAATTCCCAGAGTGCGGAAGCTATTTTAGGAGGGCTACAACGGAGGAAGGGTCACAGGAACCCCTCTTTATGACATGAGTAAGCAAGCTGGGCATGGTAATTGTCCCTGGAAGTGAAACCAGTGATCTTGTGCATCATTTTCCGCTAGATGTTGTCATGGTTGAATTAGACAGTGATCAGCTTGTATCTACTCACTGCCGAATCCATTGGCTGCTTGATGTGTGGGCACACTTACCACACCTCCAAAGTCAGCTTGGTGTGGAAGTAGAGTGAGGGAGACAGTCTCTTCACCCCTTTACACTCAGTCAACCTTGAAGTGGGTCACGCCATCCAACAGAGGTTTCAAGAACCATCTGCTTTCTTTGGGTGGTTCATAAGACTGTCTTGAGGAGGAGGACACAGTCTCACTAAAACGGACATATATCATACTTTAAAACCATCCCCTGGGACCTTGCTGAAGCTCTGGTTGTTTTATGTTATTTGATTAATTCTTATATTTTAGATTAACTTATTTTATATGCATGTGTGTATGCCTGAGCATATATATGTGTATCACGTGTGTGCAGGAGGTGCCCACAGAGGCCGGAAAAGTCCATTAGGTCCCCTGGAACAGGGTTACAGGCAGTTATGAGCCATCATGTGGGTTGGGAAGAGGGGAGAAAAGAGAAGGTGGGGAAAAGAGGGATTTATATTATATCACCAGGCTAGGGACCGGGCTTTTAACCCCAGGCCTGATCCATGGCACTGTCTCTCTGATATCCAGCATTTAACACAGGCCATTTACTGCCATCACTTTGTGACTCGGGAAACTTGCCTGCTTTCTAAGGACAACTTTGTGACTATGTTTAGCTTAATGCTGCCAGGTTCATTTTCTAAAAGTTATCTCCTCTTGTGGTCCTCAGCAGTTGCCACAGCACATCTATAAGGTGAATCTAGAAAATTAGGTCCAGAAACTCACCGCGACCCCCGTGTCTTTTGGGGGGAACTCACAACATTCTATTTGGCCCATGATTCTAACTTTTTGCTCAGTAAGTATTCTCAGTAGTAGGCTTTTTCCACAAACAGAAACACAAAGAACTCGGGCTCACAGGCTCTGCTTGGGAACCTGAGACTCTCAGAAACTGTGACTGATACTCCCCTGTGAATACTTCTAGAAGCTGCCAGTGTGTGCTATCTGTTTGATTGATCCTTTCTCCTGAGCCCAAGGTCAACCCTGTAGGCTGGTTTTCCTTATCCTAGACCAGGCAGTGAGCTGTGGAGAGTTTAGAGAGCTTCTCCAAAGCCAAGAATGCTCCAGAGCTTTGTTCCTAATGCTTTTTTGGTAGACATTCGAAAGAATGAACAATGTCAATTCAAGCACCGTTTTCCTTGGCCCACCCCACCCCTTTCCATGCTCTAAGTCACTAACCCTGGAAGCCTCAAATAAAAAGGCAGATAGTCAGAGCCTAGGGAATTGACTCCAGAGGAGATGGAAGCTTCAGACCTAATTAACTTGGCTTTTTAACTACAGTTGAGTGACTTTTTTAGTTAACTGGAAGGTGAGAACTCAAAAATTAATAATAATAATAAAAAAAACATGTAAAGGTGGCAGGAGAGAGAGGGCTTTTCTAATTAGGCTCCTCATAAAAGTATCAAAAGATCAGACCAGCCCAGGAGCAGGCATGTACCTCTCTCTAGTCCCAACTACTCAGAGAGCTCTGTAGCAGGATCATAGGTTAGAAGCCAGCCTGGGCAAAGCACAAAGACCCTGTTTCTAAACAAAAGAGTATATCAAAGAGACAAAGCAATAGTGGGATTATGTAAATAAATATGGAATCTTGTCCCTTTGGAGAGATAATTCTGCATTGCCCTCCTATTTTCTAGTTCGAATTTAAAATACAAACTTAGCACATTTTATTGTTAGTTGTATCTGATTTTTGCCCTGACTTTAGTCTCTTGATATACTTCATTCTGTTTTGTCAAACACCACAACCCATGTGATGGTTTGATTAAGAATGGACTCTCTAGGCTCATAGATATGAATGTGTGGTCATTATTAAGAGATGGATAGTTATGGTTCTTTAGATTAACAGAATTTATAGAACGGGTCTTTCTATATAAAGGGAATTTATTAGAATGACATACAGGCTGTAGTCCAGCTAATCCAACAATGGCTGGCTGTGAACAGAAAGTTCAAGAATCCAGGAGTTGTTCTGTCCACAAGGCTTTAGTATATGCTAGTATCCCAAAGAAGGAGGCTCTAATGCAGTGAAGTAATGGATTTGGGGGGGGGGGGGGCAAGCAGGCAAACAACAATAGCTTCCTTCTTCCGGGTCCTTACATAGGCTTCCAGCAAAAGCTGTGGCCCAGATTAGAGGTGTGTCTTCTCATCTAGAGTAAAGGTTTGTATCTTCCTAACTCAAAGATCCAGATTAGAAGTAAATCTTCCTACCTCAAAAAAAAAAAAAAAAAAAAAAAAAAAGTCCTCACAGGTGTGCAGGTGTGCAGGTGTGCAGGTGTGCAGGTGTGCCTTCCATCTTAGGGCTTTACTTCCAGATGCAATCAAGTTGACAACCCATAATATTCATCACATAGCCCCTCACTGAGGGAACTCAAGGGAACCATGGGGTTCTGCTTGCTGGTTTTCCCTTGCTAGCTTTCTTACTTACAGGCTCCTGCTTAGCTAGTTTTCTTATGTAGCCCAGGACCATCACCTGCCCAGGGAATGGTGCCCACCTAAAGTGGACTGGCGACCTAGACAATCCACCATACCCATATCTATTCCCTTCTCAGATGAGCCTGGGCTGTACCAGGTTGACAAAACTAAAGATAATAAATAGCCTCATTAGTCTTGTCGTGTGTGACCACCCCTAGGAATGCTGGTACCGCTTTGAGAAGGAAACAGGATTCCCAAAGGAAGGCGGCTGGGATATGGGTAGGCAGCTGAAAGAGATGGCATTACATCACAGTGTGGTAACCTAGAAGTGTCAGGACAGGAGGAGAGGAGTGATGGATGGATCAAGGGCTCCTGTGAGTGGGAATATTTGGTTTTCTGTTCTTAGCTAGAGTGAGTACAGAGAATTGGCTCCTTTGGGCAGTAGCAAACAGAGGGGCAGAGATCTAATTTCTCTATTTACTCTTGAGTTTTGACAGTGAAATTCCTAAGTGTGCATGTGTGTTCATGTGTTTGTGGGTGCATGCGGCAGTCAGAGGTCAACAATAGGTACCTTCCTCATCTTCCAAGTTTTATAGCCATGTACCTCCAAGCCTGGCTTCTCTCCAAAAACTCAAGACTTTATTGTATTACTGCTGTTGGGAGTGGGGCACATGTGTGGAAGTCAGGGAACCATTCTGTGGAGTTGGTCTTCTTCCTTTTACCTTTACAGGGGTTCTGGGGCAGAGCGGGTTGTCAGGCTGGCAGAACGAGCCCCTTTACCCATTGGGCCATCTCTCTGGATTTTGAAAATTGTTTAATGGTTTCTATCTTTCTCATACCTGCACAGTTCTAGCATACTTTTGTGATACAGACACGTCACCTTTTTGTGGATTTTTGCCATTTTAAAGAAATCTTGTTTTTTTTCCCTTGGACTCCAAGAGAAGAAATTAGTAGCTGACTATTCAGTTTGTACCCCTAAGCCAGTCACTGGGGGTCATTGCTAATGCGGATCTTGTCTTTCAGTGTGGAATTCACTCAGACCTATGCTATCAGGAAAAAAAAAAAGTGAAATTGTGGAGGAAGGGTAGCACTATGCATGGCTCCTGTGGGGTGGGTGAGGGGAGCCCCCACACAGGGAGAAGAGGGTAGAGAACGTTGGAGGAGTTTTTCTGCTAGGAAAAATCTCTTTGGTGGCTGTCACTGGAAGTCATTAACCTGTGGGAGATCTCTCTCCTCTGTACCCAGGTGGCTGTCTGAATTTCCTCTCCGCCCTGTCTACTCATCCAAGATAGAGCCAGGGCTTTTCTTGGGTTCTGGGATCTAGCTGGCCTAGGAGACCCAGGATTGACACCTTGGAGAATTTAGGTGAGCTCAGGATCTCAAAGTTTCCCACAGAGGCAGTCTGCTCCCACTCTGACTTGCAGGCACAGAGGGCTCCAGGGGGTAGAACCCTGGCTGGGGTGGTCTCCATACTATCTTCGGGCTGGCCACACCTAGTGGCCCTGATTTCAACTGCTGCAGAGATCAGTTTATGAGCAACACCCCCAGATGCTTGAACCTGGGGCAAACACAGCCAGTGTGTTTACATTATTAGCACCAGGGGAGGTGTCTTGCTTTTGTTTTGCTGTTTGAGACAGGGTCTCACTGTAGCCTTGACTGACCTGGAACTCTCCTTATAGATCAGGCTGGTCTTGAACTCACAGAGATCTGCCTGCCTCTGCCTCCTGGATGCTGGGATTAAAGGCCCAGCACCACAATGCCCAGCTTGTGTGTCCCTTTTTAAGGCGTCCAATCATGGAAGCAAAGATGTATGGGACATTTAGACATGGTACTGGGAATGAATGCCCTGTCTCTCCTCCTAGGATGCTCCAGCACCAAGGCCCCATGGCGGGCTGCTGGGGGCCGTGGGAAGCGCTTGGCCTGGGCTTTTTGAGTCTTGCCTGGGGACCTCCCACATCCTGGCCATCTTGGCAGCCTAGGCCCCCATGCTGGGTTTAGCAATTCCTGGGAATGGCAGGCCCAGCCTTTGTCTTTTTTCACTTGTCAATAACTCCGAGGACTCTTTTTGTTGTTTCTGGATTTTTTTTTTTGAAATAGAGTTGTTCTATGCAGCCTTAGCTGTCATGGTACTCACTCTGTAGACCAGGCTGACATTAAACTCAGAGATTCCCACCTGCCTTTCTGCCTCTGGAGCATTGGGATTAAAGACCCAGCGGTTCCTAGGACTCCTAACACTGAGAACCAGTGATGAGGCTGACCTCATCTGGGGCAGTTGTGAGGCTGGAGCCCCGTCCTCTGCCAAGCTCCACTTTCCAGAAAGGATTAAGTCTTAAGAGCATGGTAAGATGACGAGGCAAAACAAGAAGAGGTTCATGGGGGCAGTGCTAAACTAAACTGGTTCCATGGTAATTCTGCTGTGTGAACTAACCCTGTGGGCCCAGCTGCTGAGGAAGCTGCTGAGGACGGAGAGTTCGGGGTCAACCTGGGCAACTTAGTGAGAGTCTCAAAACCTGGGAGGCAGTGGCAAGCAGATTTCTGTGAGTTCAAAGCTAGCCTGGTCTACATAATGAGTTCCAGGCCAGCCTGAGCTACACAAGGAGCTTAAAGCTCAGCACACTCAAGGTTTTAAATGCAAATCCCTGTGTACTGAAACAAAGCACAGCAGGGAAGCTGTGAGGATTGTGTGCGCATCTGAGGGCATCTGGGTTTCCTCGTTTACTGCCCCAGGGAGAACAATAGCTTCCTAGATGGAACCCCAACCTGAGTACAGCATAGCTGTTGTAAAGAACTTAGATGTGTGAGTGAAAATCTTGCATAAATCACTCGTTTGGTGGGAATTCCCCAAGATGGAATTAGAACAGACACAACCAACATGCTGGATCTGAGCCCAGAGTCCAGACTTTTGGAGTCCTTTGGGATAGCAACTCCAGGTCTGACACAGGTGTTCTGCCCTTCCTGGAGATGCCCTGGGAACCAAGGGCAGAGTCCTGTTAGTTGGGGTTTTTTGTTATTGTTGTTTTTTTATTTTTTATTTTTATCAATTTGACATAACTCAGTTATCTGAGCAAAGGAACCTAACTGAAAAAACACTTCCCATACACTGCCTTTAGGTAAATCTGTGGAGCATTTTCTTGACTAATGACTGAGGGGACCCAGCTCACTAGAGGCAGTGTCACACTTGGGCAGGTGGTCTCCAGTGGTTCTCAGGAAGCAGGCTGCTTCAGTTCCTGCCTTAGTTTCCCTCAACAGACTGTAAGCCAAATAAATAAACCGTTTCCTCCCTCCTTCCCCCTCTCCCTCCAAACAGGTTTTCTGTGTAGCTCTGGCTGTCCCTGGACTTGCTCTGTAGAGCAGGCTGGCCTTGAACTCAGAGATCCACCTGCCTCTCCCAACTTGCTTTTTGTGATGCTGTGTTTCTCAGCAATAGAAACCTGGGTAGATCTCACTTTATGGGTAGCACCTTCTATCTGCTAATTATAAGTCTTAGCCAGGACTGCCTATGTTTGTCATCTTGGATAATCCTGCTGTTCTGGGAATCCGTGGTGGGGAGAACTCTGAGAACCCCTGCCTTAGCCCCTGGCCTCCTGCAAGTGCAAAGTGTCTCCACTTCATAGCGCCTGGGCGGCTATTCCTCCTCCCCAAACATCGGCTTATTTGCAGACTGAGCGGGCTCTGGCTACGCCCCATCCCCGGGATGCTCCGCCCCCAACTTGCCCCGCCCCGCCCCACCCCGCCTGGGCAGCCCTCTCCAGCTCGTTGTTCAGCTCCACCCCGGGCCGCGCCCCTCCGCCTGGCTCACCCGCCACCCCTAGGAGCTGCGCAAGGCTGTCGGGAGGCTGGCGCCCTCCTGTCACTCCGGGACCCTCCCGCCGTGTTCTTTGGGCAACTGTCTCCAGAGAGATGGAGCCCGCCTCTGCCACCGACACCGGGTATGAGAAACCCACCTGTGTGGGCGTCTGTGGGGTCCTGTGCCCCCTCCACTGTCCAGATGCTCTGCCCCGCCCAGCACTGGGCTTTGTCGGCCTGGGTTTGGGTGGGCAGGGTAGGAGGTCATCAGGAGTCCAGGGTGGAGGGGCTTATGAGAGGCAGGAGCATCGGAGGTAGCAGCACCCCACTGGAGAGGCCGACCCCGTACCGAGGGTCCTGGGATTCCCTGGTGTGTGTGTGGTGGGTGATGGTAGGTGGAGAGAGTGCTGAGTTGCATCTTTTTGTGACTCTCTGTGGATGGAATCTTGGGTGTGTCTTCCGCCGCCCTTGATGGGATGAGCCCGACCCTCAATGGGCTCCTGACTAGGACGGTGACGAGGACGCGCTTGCTTAAGACGAGCTGTGCTGTTTACTTCTCAGGAACCGAAGCAGTTCGGTGCGCCTCCCCGCCTCCCCCTCCCCCTGGCCCCCGATTCCCAGCCCAGCAGTCCCTCCCTAGCTTTGCCCTTGAACCAAGAGGGGCTAACAGAAGTCATACCCAGGCCCGGAGATCCTGTCCATCTTCCTCCGTGGGACTTACTCCTTCCTAGGAACCCATAGTGCATTTTTTCCTGGTTCCTTATCTCCCGTCCTGAATTCCTGAGGATGCAATCCTCTGAGCTCCATCATGCTCTCTGCTTTGTGTTTCCCCCGTTTTCAAAGCTCTTTCTTTCTGCACTTAAGGTTTTCATGGGTCGGTTCTACTACTGTTTTTTATTTTCACTGGACAGAATGTAAGTTATTTCTTCTTTTAGTCTTTGGCCAAAGCCTTGGGTGGCTCTGCTGATAGTTTCTTAGAAAGCCAAAGTGGTCCTCCCTGGATGCTGAACTGAAGGGTATCCACACCCACCTGCCCAGACTACTGCAGGGTTTCTGAGCATCCAGTCAGGGTTTGTGCTGGTAGTCTAGAGGACTTCAGCTTGGATCCTGGGGAATATGTGTCTATAGTACACACTGTTTCTAGAGGACTCCTGGAGGCTTTGCTTTGTCTTATAGAAAAGCCAGTAATTCTTGAGTGTGTTTTGTGCCTCTTTATCAGCCCTTCTCACTGGAGGCTCAAGTCACCCCATTGCACAGGTGCCCAGGTACACAGAGACAAGGGTGTCTGTTATTCTCCTCTGGGGGATCAGGTATCTTTCTAGGGTGCTCCCCTCTTCTCACAACACTCATTTTCATCTCTAACCCAACAGGGGTGACCTTTCCTTTAGACTAGGCTTTGAAACAGATCTACATGAGTCATCAAGGTCTAAAGTTTATGAACCTACTCATTTTTTTTTTCAGCCATGAGATGAAATTCAAACTCACACATGGCTCAGATCAATTAGTTTTGCTTTAAAAAACAAAAAACAAACTTTTCTAAAAGACTATCTGAGTCATGTAAATGTACATCCCTGCCTTGGGTCTGGAAATGTTTCTATGCCACCAAAGGGAGCTGGAAATCCATGAAAGAAAGACCAACCCAGCAAAGTGGCATTGCTTTTACAGGAAGGGGATCTGAGGTAAACTGGCTCCCTTCAGTGATGGACGCTTTTTTCATGTTAGGCAAGCACTTCCACAGAGCTGTAGCCACTGCCCTGAGATATATTCCTGACCAGAATGTACTGGTTTCTGAAATTTTGTGTTTAAAATGTCTTCTTTTCTTTCATTCTCTTCAGACATATGAGGAGCTGAGAGTCTGGCAAAAGTGGATAACGTTCACTGATGGCTAAAACACCTTTAATCTACGAGGCAGAAGGGCCTTGACTGGTCATCTTTCTTGGCCCATCCCAAAAAGGTAGGTTGTGAGAAGGGAGTGATAATATAGAGGAAGACATACCGTACTACAAATAAGAATGTTGAAGAAAATCGACCTTCTCTGACTTGTCCGTGGGATGAGCATTTTCAAAGGAAGAGAATGAGGGTTAAGGGTGTAGCTGGGTAGGAACCTCTGTGTCTACAGAGACTTGGACAGTTACAAGACTTGGACTGTTACAAGTGCTATCAAGTTTCTGGGCCATTGACTTGGAAGAAGAATGCTGTATGTTTGGATGCTTGGTCCCCAGTCAGTGGACCTGTTTAGGAAGGATCAGCAGGTGTGGCCTTATTGAAGGAATCTGTCCCTAAGAGCAGGTTGAGGTTTCAACAGACTCAGGCCATTTCTAGTGTCCTTTCTGCCTCATGGGTGTGTCTCGAGATATGTCTCACTTTTCCCAGCACTGTGGCTGATGGCCTGCTGTCATGCTCCCCACCATCATGGTCACAGACTCTGACCTTCTGAAACTGTGAGCCTCAAGTAAACTTTACAACTTGCCTTGGTTATGGTGTCTTGCCACAGCAATATAAAATTAGCTAAGATAGTCCCCAACCAGGCAATAGGCAGCTGGGTGTGGATACTGAGCTCTGTAGTGGAGAAATCTGGGGTTTCCCTGTAGTCATTGCGGCTACATGATTATTCTTTGTTCACGCAGGACATTCTTCCTGAGCAGCTGCTGTCATTTAGGTCAAGCAGGGCCAGTGTCATTGGTGAAGCTTCCCCCAGCCTCTACCTCATCACCTCTAAGTCTTTGTTATTGCTTGCTAAGCCTCTGTGTTGGTTGTAGATCTCTTTCAAAAGTAAAATATTAAGCAACATTTTAAAGTTGGAAGTAGGCAGAAACAGGACCACACAGTGGAAACTTAGTTTCCAAAGTGCGTTAAAGTTTTTTATTCTTGTTATTATTGTACCTGTTTGGGCACACTTATGCCATGATGGTGTGTGTACAGAGGTTAGAGGTTTGTGGAATTGTTTTTAATTTCATCTTTATATGGGTTGAAAGGAGTGAACACAGGGTGGCCAGCCTTGCACAGCATACACCTTTACCCTAATCTCCATGGCTCAGGAAATCCCTTTAATAATAATTTCAGCAGCACACCTTTAATCTCAGCACTCAGGAGGCAGAGGCAGGTGGATTTCTGTGAGTTTGAGGCCAGCCTGGTCCACAGTGCAAGTTTCAGGACAGCTAGGGCTATACAGAGAGACCATGCCTCAAAAAACAAACAATAACAACAAAAAAGATTTATTTTTATTTTATGTGTATGAGTGTTTGCCTGCATGTATGTATGTGCACCATGTACTTGCAGTACACATGGAGGCCAGAAGAAGGCAGTAACTCCTGAAATGGGAATTATACATCTGGGAACTATATTGCCATTACAATATGAACATCCAGAAGCTGTGATTACCCACACTGGATCTGCATAAGAATGAGTCTGTCCATAGTCAGGGACGGCTGGAAGAGAGGCTGGGGGCTCTCCCTGTCACTGCTGGACTGTTTGTTACTGGTAGATCCAGTGCCTTCAGTTGTGTGTTCACTAGAGACTTCCAGGCTCCAGTGAATACTATTGTCCTGGTTCAATGGATCAGAAAACAAATCCAAAAGTCATGAGTCAGAGAAAAAAGCTGGTCAGGAGGAGGGGAGTTGGAGGGAGATTAAAAAAAAAAAGTTGGGCTAGAGAGATGGCTCAGAGGTTAAGAGCACTGGATGCTCTTCCAGAGGTCCTGAGTTTAATTCCCAGCTTCTATGTGGTGGCTCACAACCACCTATAATGGGATCTGATGCCCTCTTCTGCCTTGCATACATGCAGACAGAACACTGTATACATAATAAATAATAAATAAATAAACAAATAAATAAATAAATAATTTTTTTTTTTAAAGTTTGAAGACCCAGACACTTGACACAGAATGATGGAAGCATGGCTGTGTCTTCTACCCAGTCTCCAGGCAGGGCCTTGCACATTCTCTCTCTGATCTCCCAAGGACAGAGACAGCACATCCTGACAAGGATCACTGGTTGGTGAAGTCCTTTACACAGTGAACCCTCCCAGTGTTCAAGTGGGGTTAGTGGCTTGTGGTGATATGGACTCTAAGAAATCACACTCAGTATCATGTTTCAAATGTTTGTGCCCAGCTGGTGGCGCTCTTCTGGGAGGCTGTGGAAGTAAGGCGTGGCTAGCAGAACTAGGGTCAATAGGGAGGGTTTGCTATGCTGTTCTGTTTCTTGGTCTGCTACGATGTGAGCCGCCTCTAGCACAGGCTCCTGCAGCTGTGAACTAGCTGCTCTACCATGCCTACCCAGCCATGATGTACTGAGACCTCTCCCCCCCACCCCCCAAACTGAGCAAAAATAAATCTTTCCCCTAAATCATTTCTGTGATGTGTTTTGTCAAAATGTAGCAAAAGAAGCTGGTACAGTGCCTGGCTCTTACATTTGACCTGACAGCCCTGGGTGGTCATATGCTGTTAAGTTCTTAGGAACCACCCAGACAGACAGAGAAAGGAGACCAGATGTTACACAGCTGTTTTAAAAGGAGAGGCAAAATGTCTTGTGTATTAAAACTAATAATAGCAGGGCTGTGATGTAGCTTGGTTGGCAGAATACTTGTCTAGGATGCACAAAGCCCTCGTTCAGTCCCCAGCAGTACATAAACAAGGTGTGGTGGGGCACTTGGGAGGCAGGAGAATCAGAAGTTCAAGGTCAGTCTTAGCTACATAGAGAATTCCAGGCTACCTTGAAAATCTGTCTCAAACAAACAACCCCCTGTGGCATCAGAAATGATGGTTTTTTTGTTTTTTTTTTTTTTTTAAAAAAAGATTATTACTTTTTTATTTTTGAGACAGGACCTCTCTATAGAGTCTAAGGTGACCTCAAACTCAAAGAGATTCATCAATCATTGTCTCCTAAGTGATGGGATTAAAGGTGTGAGACACTGTGCCCAGCTTTATTATTACTCTTAGGGCACACGTGTGTGTGTATGTGTGCGCGCACGCTCGTCCTTTGATCCAGATCAGAAGCTTCAGCTTCCCTGGGACCAGAGTTACAGGTGGTTGTGAGCCACCCAATGTGAGTTCTGGTCCTCTGATAGAGCAGCAAGTACTTTTAACCACTGAGCCATCTGTCCAGCCCATGGTTTGCATTTTTTGAAAGATCTCACTATTGTATTTCTGTCTGGTCCAGGAGTCTCTATGTATACCAAGTAGCCATGAACTTGAAACAATCCTCCTGCCTCTGATGTCTGAGTGCTATGATTACAGCTGTGCATCTTTGTAATATGTAAATGTAAAAATGTGTTCATTTTTAGAGGCAACGTCTCACTAAATAGCCCAGGCTGGCCTTGAACACCTGACCCCCCTGCTTCTGCCTCTTCGAAGCGAGGATTACAGGTGTATGCCATCGTGTCTGATTCATTTAAGACATGTTTTAGATGTGAATTTTCAAATATATGACACATACTTTTCTATGTCTTTTTGAGGAAGTGATGGAAGAAAGTCTTCCATTAATGTAAGCAAAAAAGATCATACATGTATCTCAATACTGGGAGGTTGAGACTAGAGGTCAGCCTGGGCTACAAAGTAAGAAAGAAAACTGAAAGCAAATGGAGACAATGTACAACTGTGTCTATTTCTCATTCGGCTTGGCTGCCCAGTGGCTTTCAGTGTTTCAA
This sequence comes from Phyllotis vaccarum, assembly GCA_033318265.1. Taxonomy (NCBI): domain Eukaryota; kingdom Metazoa; phylum Chordata; class Mammalia; order Rodentia; family Cricetidae; genus Phyllotis; species Phyllotis vaccarum. The sequence goes on along the minus strand of JARWLC010000003.1, from coordinate 61,291,899 downwards.
ATGCTGCCTTTGAGTCTTGGGAATGACTGGAAAACACCATTATGTAAACTGGTGTTTTCAGTTACTATAACTAAATACCCATGGCAGGCTACTTACAGAGAAAAGATGTTTATTCAGTAGATAGTCTTAGCTGAGGGCCAAGGTCCAGTTGCTCACTTGTTGATTCAACCTTCCGACCTAATGCTGGATGGCTTTGAAGCAGGAGCAGGAATGGGACAGAGATCCTAGCATTGAACTAGAAGCCAGAGCGAGGGGCAGGGCTAAGCTTTCCTTTCCTGGCCATTTCCCTAAGGATCTAGGACTGTCACATGGTTTCCTGCCTCAGGGCCTTTGTGCTTGTTTCTGCCATGTTCCTAACACCTAGTCCTGGCTGGTCATTCACTGGAGCCTTCTTATTAATGTGGCCTCACCCAAACCCCTCCATCCGCAGGATACCTCCTTACAAGTTTCTTTTTGTTTCAGCTCAGCCCTTTGGCTCTATGAAATCATCTTGTTCATTCTATTTCCTTTTGGTTTTCTGTCTCCTTCTGTTAGACTAAAATTTCCCTCAGAGCCTCGGCAATGCCTGTCAGCTGCCTGCTGGCCACCTGAAAACAGACTCTCACTGTGAATGAACCGAGGTGGTTTTTCATGGCAGCCTCGGCAGGATAACTGTCTCAGGAATGTCCCTTCTCTCTCAGTAAGTGTCCTTGGAGACTTGCTGTGAGGTGACCCTCTGGGTAAGAGTCCACACTTTTGGACTCTGCAGTGATGTGCTCACCTGTGTTGGTTTTCTGCATAACTTGATCATGGCTGGAAAATGGGCACCTTGATTTTCAGGGCATCCTGAGGATGAGGGGCTCCTGCAAATAGGCCCCTTGCCAGCGCTACTGGGTTCAGCATCCACCACAGGTCACTGTTCACTTGCTTCACAAGTGTCTTTTCCTGGTGCCTTCTCTGTTCATGGTTGAGATAGATGGCAGTCTTACATCTTCACAGTCTGAGAGTTTATAGATACTTAGCTTGTGCATAGTCACCTTCTAAAACTTTCTGTGACTCAGATCTTGGACTAATTAAATTGTCATTCTGACTCTTAAATCCAGGCTTTGGATAGATGGCTTATCTGTGGGCTCCGAGTATGAGTGTTCTGTCTCTCCACAGACATGTAGGTATGGCTCCCAAGAGAGTCTTTACACTCTTGTTCTGGAGTGACTCTGGGTTCCCTTTGCAGTGGCACATAGCTTTCCCAGGGCTCCCTGCCTTGGGGTTAAGATGGTTATCTCCCAGAGAAGCAGGACTCCATGTCCCTTCTTTTCCTTGTTGTCTGCCCCCAATGTGGCCTACTGAAGTGATTCATGTGTTCTCACAGGAAGCCATTCTCCAGAACTCATGACTGTAGGACCCCAAAGATTGTCTTTATGTTGACAAAGACTGGGGAAAACCAGCCATATTTGCAATGGACCCTGCTAAAAGGAGTTTAGCGGTTCAGAGATTCAGGCCACTGAGAGCCCCAGGAGAAGTCCAGAAGAACAGCAAAGAACTGAGTTCCAAGACAGCCAAGGCCGTTACCTAGAGAAACCTTGTATTGACCCCCCCCCAAAAAAAAATAAGGCAAAAAACTCCTCAGGAGACCCAAGTTTGGACCAAGACTCCAGCCAGCAGGGCTCCCAGCCCAGGGCTTTTCTTATTTGCAGGGCTCTCTGAAGACTTCCAGGGCCCCAGAAGCATTCCTGGATGCTGACAGTAGCCCAAGTTTATCTATGGAAGTCTTTGGAGAAAGTTCTTCTGGATCTATACATGTGTCCACACGCAAGTACACATGTACACAGATATGCGTGGAGGTCACGGGACAGTCTCAGGTGCTGTTCCCTAGGAACGTGGCCACCAACGGCTTCACCAGATGACTTCACCAGCTGACCAGTGAGTGAGCTCCAGGTTTCACCATCTCCCCTTGCCTTTCCATGTTGCCATCTCTGTGTTATAAGTTTTTGCTGCACCCAGATTTTTATGTGGGGTCTGAGGAGGCCTCAGATTCTCAGGCTTGCAAGGCAAGAGCTCCTTCTGGCTGAGTCTCTCCTCAGACCCCATCTCTGGTTGGGCCTTTAAGACTCAGAGGTCAGATCCTACATGTTCATCTTGGGCTAGAGAAAACTGATTGGAGACATCCAGAAAAGTGGGTGGGAGACTCATAGATCTACCACAGTACTGGCCCATCGCTGATTTTGTGGCTCATGTGGTACAAGTTGGAGAGTTTAAAAGAGCTGAGCCAGGTCATGTGGTGTTTTCTCAGATGTTTCCTGAGTGACTTAGGTATAAACGGAGAAATCAGGACCAATGTCTGAGATTTGGGGATTGCTCATGTGGTCATGCAGCGACATGTCCTCCAGAGACTTGGGACAGTCCTGTCCCTCACTGACCCTTTGTCAAAGCTGTTTCATCTGCCCTTCTGGCTCATCACCTGAAGGCAGCACAGGGAGCAGAAATTGTCAGAGGCAGCCAGCTTGCAAAACAGAAACTTTCTATACAGAAAGAGTGAAAAGGGGAAGGTATTGCTTTATTCATGGAAAAAGATACTTTCTGGGTGAGGTATCAGAGAAACCCACTGATGCATCGCCGGGTGGTCCAGTGGGTAAGAGTGAGAGCCATGTAAGCCTGATAACTTGATTTTGGGCCCCTGGAAGCCACGTAAAGAGAGGCACACAGTGGAAACAGGAAGGATGGGAAGAAGAAACGGAACTGGCTGGGAGCTCCGTGGCCGATAGCGGGGAAACTATGCAGTACAACAGAAACAAGAGAGCAAATAAGTAAATATGCAAATGGAATTAATTGTTTTAAAGACAGGCTTTCCCTGTGTCCACCTGGCTGGCCTAGAACTCACAATGTAGACCAGACTGGCTTTGAATGCTCCCTTAGAGATTCATTCACTGCTGCCTTCTGGCTAATTTAAAAAAAAAAATTAAACCAGTTCAAATACGGTAAAGTAAAACAGAATCCCTGAAAGGAGTAGAATTGGCTGCTTGTGTGGTTGAATCCAGGGGCTCAAAGGTATCCTGGGGTGGCAGGGGTGGGGGTGATGCTTGGGGGGCAGAGAGTTGACTCGGTGAATACTGTCTGACAGCTGTCAGTTTCCAGCACCCATGTAGGATGGTTCACAACTGCCCATAACTCCAGCTCTAGAGGATCTGGTGGCTCTGTCCAAGAGTATTGGCACTCATATGTTCATCCCCACCACAGCCATGCCCACATACCCATACTTTAAAAATAATATTCAAAAATATTTAAGGGGAGGGAGAGAAACCCTCAGTTCCCTCCCCATCATTAGAGAAACGGAATGGTGATGAATGGTTCCAAACCCAGTACTCAGGAGATGGAGTACTGGGTTCATGAGAAGATCCTTTCTTTTGAGACAGTGTCTCATGTATCCCAGGCTGGCCTTGAACATGTATGTATTCGTTTTCATTCCCAACGTCTATCGCTCAGCTTTCTGCCCATGAGGTTCATTGCCGTCATGGCATATCCCTATAGGTTCTTCTTTTATCTTCGATGCCACCTAGTAGTCAGTTGGGAAAGGATAGCATACATTCTGCCTCTGATCTGTACCTGGGAAGTGTCCTGTGGCGTGACTCTACAAAGATGTTTTAAACTCTCTTGTGCGTGTGTGTCTTTGGTAACGTCCATACTTGAGTCTGTTGGGGGTGTGCCTGGGCATGGACCATTATTGGTTTGGTCCCAGGGCATAGGTGTGTTCCACTTGATTAAAGCCGACAGTTTACCTCGATCGCTGTACCAGTGTGTTTTCTTGGGGTAAGTCTGAAGTCCCCGAACCTGCTTCTCTCTTTCTGTCGCATCCTACTGGAAAGGGAAGGTTCTAGACTTCTTCCAGGGAAAAAAGAAGGAGTCCCTATTTCCTCTGTCTGCATGATGGGCCATGCACACCATGGGTTCTTCTCCATGGTTGAATGAGGTTGTTTATAGATGTAGTTCTCTGTCACCAGCTGGGTAAATGCAGCCGAAACCTTCCTTTCCACAGGGCTGAGGGACAAGAAAATAAAATTGTTTGCTTTCCTCAGACCCAGACCTTTGGGTTGGGTCCTTAGAAATGCAGGCCTCTGTGTTCATGTGACCAAAAGTACCCTGACTTCCCAAGCTTGGAAAGAATGCTTTGCATTATATATATAACTCCCTAGATTCCTGGCTGAACTCCCTCCCTTGTTTTAAATAAAAAAAAAAGACTTTGGCCTCAGAAAGAGGAACCCCAAGTAGGACGTGGTTTCACACCCAGAGGAAGTGGCTGCCAGCAGCAGAGCAGGGTGGGGGGGCTGGCACAGGAGGCAGCGTGATGCCTGGAGCCTCTGCTAGCTGTTGTCCGGTGAGTTAAGCCCAGCCCATTAGTACCATCATCTAAAGGATATCTCTCATAAACCAAACATGTCATTTAAATTCAGAAGAATGTGACCTTGTGGTAGGCACAGAAGTGCTCTGCTTTGTTTTGGTATTGGGCTCCAGTTCATGGCCTCAAGCATGCTAAGCCTGTGCTCTTTCCTCAACCACACACCCCCAACTCAGAAGTCTTGTCCTCCCCCCCCCCTCTCCTCATGTAGTCCAGGCTGGCTTTGAAGTTGCAATGCAGTAACTGAACTTCTGCTCTTCCTGCTTCTGTCTGCCAAGTACTAGGATTATCAATGTCTGCAACCAAACCCAGCTTGTTCACATGTTGCTGGAGATTGAATGCAGGGCTTTGTGGATTCTAGGCAGTACTATATCAACAGAGCCACTCGGCAGCCTAGCCTTTCGGCTGAACACAATGGTGCATGCCTTCAATCCCAGCACTGAGGAGGCTGAGGCAGGGAGATCTCTGTGGATTTGAGGCCAGCTGGCATACACAGTAAGATCCTATCTCAAAAGTAAAGCAACAACAATAACAATAAGCCATAATATGATGAGCAAATTTGATTGTATAAACATTAACCCTTCTGCTTACTGCTTAGTCTGAAACTGGAAACATACAGCCCCCCACCCCCTCTCCAGGTAGTGTGGTGGGGGAATCAGACTGTGAAAGCCTGAGGTGCTGAGTGTTCTGAAGTGATGTTTTCTTGATATGACGTGGCTATTGCATGTGTGAACTCACAGCAGCAGCAGGTTCCTTGCATAAGAGCTGCGCAAGACCATCAGCATCTCATTGTGCTGGGTAGCCAGAGGCCATGAAGATTTTGCTAACCTGGGAGTTTAAAGCACAAAGGAATTGCTTGTGACTACACACTAGTATTAAGAGTATAAAAACATTCATGCAAATGATAAGTGGCTGGATTCCAGGTTGTGGTAACTTAGACGGGGAGGGGATAGTTGGTGACTTGGAGTGTAGGTAGCACACACACAACCTGTGTCCTGTTATCTGTAATGTTTTGTTATTACTGTGGTACTGTGGTAGGGATGGGATGATGGAGGGGTTGGCATGATAGATATTATAAGTTCTTAGATAAAGTTATTTATCTTCCCTCCCTCTCTCTTTCCCTGTGTGTGTGTGTGTGTGTGTGCATGAGTGTGTGTGATATCATGGACCCCATGATATCATGCCTTTAATCCCAGCACTCAGGAGGCAGAAGCAGGCAGATCTCTGTGAGTTCAAGGCCAGCCTAGTCTACAGAATGAGTTCTCCAGGACAGCCAGGGCTAGTCAAAAGTTTCTCTGTCTCACCTGGCAGATTTTGAACTTACTATGTGGCTGAGGCTGGCTTTGAACTCCTCCTGATCAACACCCTTCACCCCACAATTGGAATTGTAAGCAGGCATCACTATGTCTGGCTGTTTTTAAACTAATTGGTTTCTGTTTCTAAGAACTGCAGACTTTGGTCTTCATTTCTCAGATATCTGGCAATTCTTTCTGTTTCTTTCTGGCTCATCTGTTGGCCATCATGCAGCCTTTTGACCTGTGACAAGTTCACTTATACCTCAGCTCAGAGAGTGGCCTAAGGTGGTGGCACTAACCACCTAAGAAGGATGGGGGCTCATGTGTGTGGCAAGCTTTGTGTATACTTCTTTGGCCCAGATCTGGCCACTCCACTATCCAAAGTCCCTGTTCAGCACACGAGGGTCTGCTCATTTTGTCTCTCCCTCTTCCTCAGGAGACCAGGCCTCGGAGCATTAAGGTAACAGAATGCCCCCTGGGGTAGATTGCCCCATGGAGTTCTGGACCAAAGAGGAGAGCCAGAGCGTGGCTGTTGACTTCTTGCTGCCCACGGGGGTCTACCTGAACTTCCCGGTGTCCCGAAATGCCAACCTCAGCACCATCAAGCAGGTACAGCCTCCACCTTAAAGCCAGTTCTCAAAGCCTGATGCTGAGACACAGTATCCCTGGGTAAAAACTGTGTATGTGCATGTCATTCACAGGATAGCCTGGGCTATAACTTTTCTTTTGGCTTTTTGATATATGATCTCATTGGACAAGGCTAGGCTGACTGGCCAGCAAGTCAAAAGGATCTCCCTTTCTCAGCGTCTTCAGCATTGGCGTTACAGAACCATGCAATTATCCCTAGCTACTTGTTTTAAGATTTACTTATTTTGCTGGGTGGTGGTGGTGCATGCCTTTAATCCCAGCACTCAGGAGGCAGAAGCAGGCAGATCTCTGTGAGTTCAAGGCCAGCCTAGTCTAAAGAATGAGTTCTCCAGGACAGCCAGGGCTAGTCAAAAGTTTCTCTGTCTCACCTGGCAGTCCCTTGGTCCAGACAAAGCTCTCCCACCCATGGTCCTGCAGCTGGTTCTAAAATAATTACTCAGGGGCTGATATTAATTACAGACTGTTTGGTCAATGGTTCAGGCTTATTACTTGCTAACTTTTATACTTTTAATCAACCCATATTTCTATGTATGTTTAGCCACATGGCTAGGTACCTCTTTGCTCAGTGAAGCATTCTCATCCTGCTTCCTCTGTGTCTTGCTCTCATCTCTGCTCTGCTCTTCTGCTTCCCAGAATTCCCCTAGTCTGATAGCCTGGCCTCTAATTTCTGTCTAGCTACTTGACCAATCAGCATTTTATTAAACTAATAGGAGTGACGGATATGTACAGTATACAAGAGCTAGTCCCACAGCAACCAGGGCTGTCACATAGAGAAACCCTGTCTTGCAAAACAAGATTTAACTATTTTTGTTTTATGTGTATGGGTATCCACCACGTGTGTGCCTGGTGTCTACCAGGGACCAGAACAGGGCTTCAGATTACCTGAAATTGGAGTTACAGATGGTTTGGAGCCACCATGTGGATGCTGGGAACTGAACTAAGGTCTTCTGGAAGAGCAGCCAGTGCTCTTAACTGCTGGGTTATTTCTCCAATGCCCCCCCCCCCCTGCCTTTAATTGTGGGTTCTGAGGGATAGACTCAAGTAAAGGGCAGAGCAAGCACTTTGCCAACTGAGCTATCACCCTTACCCCTTAGTTGTGAATTTTGCAAGATAAAATTTCTAAGAATTGTTTAAAACCCTGTGGTTAAACTCCACTTATCATTCCAGAGTCAGCTTCCTCTTTGGCAGCATACATTTCCCTTCACTAGATTACTAGATTGCCAGCCAGTTTCGAGGCCGCTTCTGACTGGGCTCTCATCCTGACCATGACTCTGTGGTCAATTGTGGAACCACACTATCTGCATCACTTCAGAGCCTTATGGCCCATTCATATTTAGGGCTGTCACCATGACAGTAAGCACCATTGTTAGAAAGAGTTTGGGTTTTATTGAATCATATTCAGGGTGCTTTACTGAATCAAAGCATTACACATCTGGATTGCATTTGGTAGCTGCTGTCTGGGACTTTGAAGGGGCTCATGTAATCCACTAAGTCTGACATTTTCTGGATTAGCTTTTGAGCTACCAAAGGCTGAGACCTTACCTCAGAATTTTTGTTTTGTCTTTTAGACAGGGTTTCTCTGTGTAACAAAGCTGTGGCTGTCCTGGATCTCACTCTGTAGACCAGGCTGGCCTTGAACTCACAGAAGTGCTGGGATTAGAGGCATGTACCACAACTCACAGAAGTGCTGGGATTAGAGGCATGTACCACCATGCCCTAGATCTTACCTCAGAATTTTAAAAGTTATAAATGAAAAGCAGGAAAACCAGATGTAGAAGTAAAAATCGTCTCTGTGGCCCCTCCCCTGCTTTTCTGAGAGATTTCCTTTAATATTGATTTTCCCCATTATGAAAACAGTATAGACACATTAAAATTTAGGAAAATAAGAAAAAGGACATTGGGGATGTGGTTCAGTTGGTTAAGAGGCATGTCTAACATGGCATGCTATCCTGGGTTCAGTCCTCAGTGAATCATAAGTGTGTGTGTGTGTGTGTATACACCTGTAATCTCAACATTGGGAAACTGGAATTTGCAAATTCTGGGTCATCCTCAGCCACACAGTGGGTTCAAGACCACCCTGGCCTCCTGTCTCAAAAAAGAAAGGCGGGCAGGCAGGCTGGTGAGATGGCTCAGTGCATAAGGGTGCTGGCTTCCCAACCTGGCAGCCTGAGTTCGATCCCAGAACCCATGTATTGGAAGGGGAGAACCAACTTCTCTAAGTTGCCCTCTGACCTCCACATATGCCCCAACAGATGTGTCCTCCCTCTAACATGACAAATATAAGAAGATATTTAAAAATACAGAAAAAAAAGAAAAAATAGTCCCCAACCCCCCTGTGATTGAGCCATATGAGGCAATTACCATCAATACCTGGACTAATTCCTGGTTTTGTTTTTTAATTAAAAAATTGCATTTATTTATTTGTTTGTGTATATGTCTTGCATGTATGTGTGTGGCATGTGTATGCCACAGTATGCATTTGGAATCTAGCACCTCTCTCTGTCATGTATGTTCTGGGGATCAAACTCAGGTTGTCAGATTGGTGACAGTCTATCTACCGCTGTGCCATCTCAACAGCCCCCCAACTCATTTTGTACCTGTGCGTTAAGTCTTAGGACAGGACTGATGATGAACTTTTGTATCTCTCTCTTTAAAATTTTTTTTAATGTGTATGGTTTTATTTTCATGTGAATATGTAGGTATACCCTGTGTGCTTTGTGCCCACACAGGCCAGTAGAGGATGTTGGGTCCCCTGAAACTAGAGTTACAGGGGGTATATGAGCTGGGAGTGCTGGGAACTGAACCCAAATCCTCTGCAAGAGCAGCAAATGCCCTTAACCTCGGAGACATCCCTCCAGTGCCCATCTATCTCTTTTTCTAAATGGACTTGATGTTAGCTATAAACTTTATAGAAATACACTCCAGTTTGGCTGTTCATGCCTGTGGTCCCAGCACTTGGAAAGCAGAGGCAGAAGAATGATGAGGTGATGAGTAGCCAGGTCTACAAAGTGAATGACCGCAGTGACATCCATAGTGATCATCTGGGAATATCCAAAAGACATTCCTGGTTGTCTCTCTGGGTAGTCAAAGGTTATCCATGAACCGCATGGAGGACATGTAAGATCCAGTGTCCAGCCCTGAATCTCAGCAAACCCTGACACAAAGGGCAGAGACAGGAAGTTTATTGGCATGTGGCCAGTCCTGGAGGGGGGGGTGTGGTTTTGTCTTCTTGGGGTCTCTCTCCCTCTGCCCTCTGTGGGTATCTTGTAGGGGCTGACTGTGACCGTCTCTTCAAGGTGCTATGGCATCGTGCACAGTATGAACCACTCTTCCATATGCTCAGTGACCCTGAGGCGTATGTGTTCACCTGTGTGAACCAGACAGCCGAGCAGCAGGAATTGGAGGATGAGCAACGGAGGCTGTGTGACATTCAGCCCTTCCTGCCAGTGCTACGCCTGGTGGCCCGAGAGGGTGACCGTGTGAAGAAGCTCATCAACTCCCAGATCAGTCTCCTCATTGGCAAAGGTAGACATGGTGGGGGTAGAGCTTGCCTGGCTGACTCTACATGTCCTGGCATTGTGCTGACCTCCTCTCCCTGCATGCCTAAAGGTCTCCATGAGTTTGATTCATTGCGGGACCCAGAAGTAAATGACTTCCGCACGAAGATGCGCCAGTTTTGTGAAGAGGTTGCTGCTCACCGCCAGCAGCTGGGCTGGGAGGACTGGCTGCAATATAGCTTTCCCCTGCAGCTGGAGCCCTCAGCGAGGAGTTGGCGGGCCGGTATACTACATGTCACCAACCGAGCCCTGCTAGTCAATGTAAAGTTCGAGGGCAGTGAGGTGAGCCATGGCTTCAAAACCCTAGGGATGCTGGCTTGGGCACTTCATCCAGCCTGCCGTGCCCATGAGGGACTTTATACTGTAAAGTTACCCAGAGTCACCCAAAGCTTCCAATTCCTTTTCCTAATAACATACAATGGTATTCACCAGGCCCCTATGTATGCCATAGGGCTTAGCTTGTTGTCTCTCCAGGCAAATTTGGGGTTATTTTATGTGTATGAATCAATGTTTTGCCTCATGTGTGTAAATGTACCACATGCTTGTCTGGTGACTACAGAAGTGAGGAGACAGTGCCAGATTCCCTGGAAGTGGAGTTATAGATGGTTATGAGCTACTATGTGGGTGCTAGGAACCAAACCCAGATTTTCTACAAGAACAGCAATAAGAATTGTTCCTCAACAGGCAGATTTGACAATGCAGAGTGACCTGATGGTGTCAGCCACCCCCCTGTTCCTAGAGTTTCCTGGGATGCCTTGATCAGTAGACACCTAGACATATCTTAGAGGTGGAATTGTTAGGCAGCCTGGCCTCTGTGCCCCAGAAGACACAGGGACTCCAGAGCAGAAGGCTGACATCCTTCTCCCTACAGGAGAGCTTCACCTTCCAGGTATCCACCAAGGACATGCCCTTGGCACTGATGGCCTGTGCCCTCCGAAAGAAAGCCACAGTGTTCCGGCAGCCTTTAGTGGAGCAGCCTGAAGACTATGCACTTCAGGTGAATGGGAGGCATGAGTACCTCTATGGTGACTACCCGCTCTGCCAGTTCCAGGTGAGCCTCCATGAAACCCTCCCTGCCACCTGCATGCATGTGGCCCTGGAGCATCATGGGAACTGGATTTAGTCTCTTTTGAGTCTGATGAGGCAGGGCTTTGTAGTTGCCATGAGAGCATCCCCTTGCTGAACTGGTCCTTTCTGAGCATGAGGAGGGACCCCATCTTTAGGGGGAACCAATAAGACACCCCTCCTGAGGCAGCTTGGGGAGTCCCTGGTAGCCAATTGTTCAGGAAATGAGTGGAACCCACACACCATCACCTCACCCTGCACCTCCATCCCAGTACATCTGCAGCTGCCTGCACAGCGGGCTGACTCCCCACCTGACAATGGTCCACTCTTCCTCCATCCTCGCCATGAGGGATGAGCAGAGCAACCCTGCCCCCCAAGTCCAGAAACCACGCACCAAACCTCCCCCAATCCCTGCCAAGAAGGTAAGACAATGTACTTCCTGTGCCTCACAGTCAGCTGGGAGGCACACCAGGAGGGCCTGGGTTCAGGGGTCATTGGCAGGTGACCAGTGTCCTGTTGGGATCTGTGTCAACTGTGGGGCAGCTTCCATTGTCCTTTTCTGGGTCTCAGGGTTATTGGGGGCCCTTGTGCTTTCTGGTAAAAGACAGTGTTGGGGACAGGTATCTAAGCCTTTGCCTCAATCCTGCTTCTCTGCTTTCCCAGCCCTGCTCTGTGTCCCTGTGGTCCCTAGAGCAGCCGTTCTGCATCGAGCTGATCGAAGGCAGCAAAGTGAATGCAGATGAGCGGATGAAGGTAGGGGCTCCTGAACCAGATGAGGGAGCCACTGTTTTCTAGACAAACAAGGTGGTTGTGGCCAGGAGGGGGAGCAGCGGAAGAAGTGGGAAGATGTCACACGAAAGCCACCTGACCACATTACCCAGAGTCCCTGACTGGAGTGGTTGTAAGCCGCTTCAAAACAGGAAGAGGGTAGTGGGGTGGGCCAGCCAGCCAGAGGCTGATTCGTGGAAACCAGGCAGAGCCCATTTCTGTGTATTTGGCTTTGGTGGAGGTTGTGGGGATGAAAGAGGTGTCTGGGGAGGTGTGAGGAGCAAGGAAGAGCTGGCTGCATTCGGTCAGGGTATGCCTGCAGTGTGGACAGGTAGCTGCCTCATACCCTGGGGTCTGAGCTCCCTTTGGGTTATGAAGCTTGTGTAGAGGCTCCATGCTCTTTGACTTTTAAGAAACAGTTTCACAAGCCCTCACATCCTCTTTTCTCACAGCTGCCTTCCAGGTGGAGGTGTTATTCTTCCATTTGTGGAATGGAAAAGCCACAGAGAGGCTGGGTTTCCTTAGTTCTATAAGCTTGGAGGGCGGGGTACCTGTGCTGGGATGATCAACTGGCCGCATTCCCGGATAGGAGTCCATACGATTCAAACAGGCAGGCAGCCCCAGGGTGTTAGAGCCAGTGAGCCCTAGAATTAACATCTCCTGTTGAAGGCACTGAGGCCTGGAGTGGGAAGAGACATGCCTTGAGTATCAGCCCACAGTCTATGTGGCCCTCCCTGCCCTGTGACTACTTGGCCAGTCGATTTCCCTCTGAGGGACACTGCCCCCATGAGGAAGTAGATTCAGACCTACTTAATTAAAAATGAGGACATTTGAGGAGAACATTGGTGGGAGAGGCTGGTGAGGAGAGGGAAGGGGTGGCCCAGGGCCCCTGCTCCCCTTACTGTGTGTCTGGCACCCCACTCTACCCACAGCTGGTTGTACAGGCCGGGCTCTTCCATGGTAATGAGATGCTGTGCAAGACAGTGTCCAGCTCTGAGGTGAATGTGTGCTCGGAGCCTGTGTGGAGACAGCGTCTGGAGTTTGACATCAACATCTGTGATCTGCCGCGCATGGCTCGGCTCTGCTTTGCTCTCTATGCTGTTGTGGAGAAGGCTAAGAAGGCTCGCTCTACAAAGAAGAAGTCCAAGAAGGCGGTGGGTAGGGCTGGCTGGGAGGAACCTAGGCCTTCCTGCACTGCCTACTCACTCTAGGGCTAGCTTGTGAAGGGCCTGCTTGGGAATATCTACCCTGGACCTGTAGTCCAGGCTTTTAGGCAGCTCCCTGGGTAGAAAATGTCTTTAGTGGGACTAAAAGGCCTGGTGCAGCTGTTGTTTTGAGTGGCTGAACGCCCAGTCACACTTCGGGGGCTTTTGTGATGGGCCCTAACCCGCTGGTGTCCTTCCCTAGGACTGCCCCATTGCCTGGGCCAACCTCATGCTGTTTGACTACAAGGACCAGTTCAAGACTGGGGAGCGCCGCCTTTACATGTGGCCCTCTGTCCCAGGTGGGCCCAGCCCCAAGGAAAGACAGCATGGGCGGAGGTCCCAAAACAAGTGACCTTACAGCTACAACTCCACCTGTCCCTATGTTCAGATGAGAAAGGAGAGCTGTTGAACCCTGCGGGGACAGTACGAAGTAACCCCAACACAGAGAGTGCCGCGGCCCTGGTCATCTGCCTGCCTGAGGTGGCCCCCCATCCTGTGTACTTCCCTGCTCTGGAGAAGGTCGGTGAGGGTCTTTCTACAGCATTCTTCTCTGCCTTCCTAATGCTTTCATACAGTTCCTCATGTTGTATGAGCCCGACATAAAGTTATTTGTGTTGCTAGTCCCTAACTGTAATTTTACTACTGTTAGAAATCCTAATGTAAATATTTGTGATTTTTGATGGTCTTAGGTGACCTTCGTGGAATGTCATACAACCCCCAAAGGCATTATGACCCATGGGTTGAGATCCATTGTTCTAGACCTTTCTCAATTCAGTTCTACAATTGTTCAAAGAGTAGACACTGGCCACCCTGGGATTTGTGTGTGGCTAGGGTATATGTCATTATGCCGGTTCAGGGGTTTCCAAGAGGCATTTGGACTGCCACAGGGTAATGTCCGGTGTGAGAAAGATGCTCCTGATGTGTCGTAGGTACAAGCAAGGGTGCTGATAAAGACTATGCAGTGCTTAAGACAGTTTCCACGAGTGCAAACAAGTGCTAGATCTGAGGTGTCCTGCTTTGGGGCCCTGCAGGGGCCGCCCCAAGCCCAGAATGTTGAGAATGAGATATTTGTTGCAGATCCTGGAGCTGGGGCGTCACGGAGAGCGAGAGCGCGGGCGCATCACAGAGGAGGAGGTGAGCTCAGGTCCTGGAAGGGAGGAGCTGGACTCTGGTATGGAGCTGAATCTTCACCCTGTCTGGGCCCTTCAGCAGTTGCAGCTGCGGGAGATCCTGGAGCGGCGGGGATCTGGGGAGCTGTATGAACATGAGAAGGATCTGGTGTGGAAAATGCGCCATGAAGTCCAGGAGCAATTTCCAGAGGCCCTGGCCCGCCTGCTACTGGTCACCAAGTGGAATAAACATGAGGATGTGGCACAGGTGAGTAGAGAGGGGAGTCTGGGGAAAGAGCTTGGGGCAGATGGACAGCTGCCGCCCACCCCCCTCCTGACCACCAAGCTGTCCCAGATGCTATATTTGCTGTGCTCCTGGCCTGAGCTGCCTGTGCTGAGCGCCCTGGAGCTGCTGGACTTCAGCTTCCCTGACTGCTACGTGGGCTCCTTTGCCATCAAGTCCCTGCGGAAGCTGACGTGAGTGCTGGCTGGGTACTACCTCTGGGGACACAGATTCTCCTCTTCTAGAAGGCAGCTTTGCCCCAATGACCTGGAAGTCTGGGTGGGGATGAACTCTGCCACCTACCAGCTGTAGACCATCATCCCTTTCTCCACAGGGATGATGAGCTTTTCCAGTACCTTCTGCAGCTTGTGCAGGTGCTCAAGTATGAATCGTACCTGGACTGCGAGTTGACCAAATTCTTGCTGGACCGAGCCCTGGCTAACCGAAAGATCGGCCACTTTCTCTTCTGGCACCTCCGGTAGCTGAATGCACCCCAGCCTGTCCCTTGGAAACCCTGTGAGGTTCCCTTTCTAAGGGAAGGAAGACCTCAAGCTTGCTGACCTTATGTTTCCAGCAGGCCCAGATGTTCTGGGTACCCTGGGCCCCACACAAGCTGAGGAGGGGGTGTGTGTGATCAGGTACTGGGCAAGGCTCAGTACCAATCTCTTTTTTTTTCCAGCTCTGAGATGCACGTGCCATCAGTGGCCCTGCGATTTGGTCTCATCATGGAGGCCTACTGCAGAGGCAGCACCCACCATATGAAAGTGCTGATGAAGCAGGTAAGGCTTGGCCAGGCTCTACTTCTAGGCTTTGGAATGCTGCGTGCACCACCCCCCCACCCTCCCACCTACCATTGCTTTTCCTCTCTTACCTACAGGGGGAAGCACTGAGCAAACTTAAAGCACTGAATGACTTCGTGAAGGTGAGCTCTCAGAAGACCACCAAGCCCCAAACCAAGGAGATGATGCACATGTGCATGCGCCAGGAGACCTACATGGAGGCCCTGTCCCACCTGCAGTCTCCTCTTGATCCCAGCACCCTGCTGGAGGAAGTCTGGTGAGCCCCATGCCTGGCCCCACCAGGGCTCCTCCCACCCTTCTGGCCCGTGGAGGAGCATCTGTCGACCTCACTCTCTGGCCGGCAGTGTGGAGCAGTGCACCTTCATGGACTCCAAGATGAAGCCACTGTGGATCATGTACAACAGCGAGGAGGCGGGCAGTGCTGGCAGTGTGGGCATCATCTTTAAGAACGGGGATGGTGAGCAGGCGGGCTGGAGAACCTGCTGAGGCCTTATGCGTCCCCACGCTATCCCGAGGGGTGGTACTGGAGAAATGAAAGATTATCCTGGGACCTAAGGACCTACACACTCAGCAATGCAGAACCTACTAAACACTGTGGTCTCCTTCCCACACTACAGACCTTCGCCAGGACATGCTGACTCTGCAGATGATCCAGCTCATGGACGTCCTTTGGAAGCAGGAGGGTCTGGACCTGAGGTGGGGGCCCATCCTGATGGGCATCAAAACTATCATTACTGTGTTGGTTGGGAAAGGGGCTGTTGTCAGTCAGTATTAGGAGATACCTTAAAGCTAGGAGAGGGTAGGGAAGGCCATCTAAGTGTGCCCCTTGCTCCTCCTGCACTTCCTGGCTTCCTGCCCATCTTAAGAAGCAGTCTTTTCCCACTCATCCTCTTGGGTGCCAATGCTGGATCCTCCCGAGTCCTCCGAGTCCTCAGCAAGCTGAATGTGGCATCCCCTGTGGTCCTGACACTCCGCCGGCTCTTCTCTTCACATAGGATGACCCCCTATGGCTGCCTCCCCACTGGAGACCGCACAGGCCTCATTGAGGTGGTCCTCCACTCAGACACCATTGCCAACATCCAGCTGAATAAGAGCAACATGGCGGCCACAGCTGCCTTCAACAAGGATGCTCTGCTCAACTGGCTCAAATCCAAGAACCCTGGGTATGTTTCAAGCCTTCTCCTTCCTGGGAGGTATGGTGTGGGACCGCTCAGCCTGTCAGAGACCAGATAAAAGGAAGGACTGGGACATTCTGTTTGGCTCAGCTGTGGAGCCAGTCTGAGTCAGCAAGGCTGTTCTCATGTGCCAGTTGCTGATGGCTTGTGATGCCACTCCAAAGTTTGAGGCCTCAGGACTCCACCATTCTGAGTGGACCCGAGTGGTCTCACCTAGGGTATTTTACATGTGTTGCTTGGAACAACTCAAACCATCTGGGACTTTTGCTAAGCCTGAGGAGTCTAAGATGGATTCCATTGAATGCCTGTAGCGTTGGTACTGCCTGTGCGCCTTACTCACCTCCTGGCCTCTGCTGTAGGTCAGCCTCAGCTTCTCCCCATGGTGTTCATGGGCAGTGGGGGACAGGTTCAAGATCAGGGAAGTGTCCTAGACCTAGGCTCTGGAACAGTATGTTCTTTGTTGAGTAAAACAAGATGAAAGGCTAGACTCGAGGGACAGAAGCAGACTGTACCTCATGTAGATGGAGCTGCAGTATGGTGTGGCTATGATCTTCAATCTTCCCCACTTAGGGAGGCCTTGGATCGAGCCATCGAGGAATTCACCCTTTCCTGTGCTGGCTACTGTGTGGCCACATACGTGCTGGGCATTGGTGACAGACATAGTGACAACATCATGATCAGAGAGAGTGGGCAGGTAGGGAGGGGGGGTAGCTTCCCCGTGGGCGGCCTCACCTCCATTCCTGGCCTGCTGGTCCCTCTGCCCTTATCCCAGATGATGCTGTGAGTCCTGCCGATGTGCTCTTTGCCTGGGACTCTCAGGCATTACAGCTCTGTGTTCCCTGCTGTATCTGTTTCCTCCTCCCTGGGTTCCTGGGGTTCCAGCTCACACTAGGCTAGGGCTCCACTCCTGAGTCCCACCCCGGTCCCACCTATCTGGCTTCTCATTCTGTGCCCCTCTCCCCCCATCCTTTAGTTGTTCCACATCGATTTTGGTCACTTTCTGGGGAACTTCAAGACCAAGTTTGGAATCAACCGCGAGCGAGTGCCCTTCATCCTCACCTATGACTTCGTCCATGTGATTCAGCAGGGGAAGACAAATAATAGCGAGAAATTTGAAAGGTGAGGGTGCTGATTATCTGCCATGGACAACAGACCTGGGTGAAGGATGGAGGCAGCTGTTGTCTCCCGGCCCCTCCCATGGGGTGGTCTTCTGGAGGAGGCAGGGTGAGGTCAGCGGGAGGGCTTTGGGCCAGCCATCACCAGAACAGCAGTTTAAGTGAAAGTACCAGCTTAGGAGAAAGTAGGAACAAGCCCACTGGCCTTGGGCTTGGAGTGGAGAGAATTCAGGGCCTCACCTGCTCCACCTCCCTCACCTGCAGGTTCCGTGGCTACTGTGAACGAGCCTACACCATCCTGCGGCGCCATGGGCTTCTCTTCCTCCATCTCTTCGCCCTGATGCGTGCTGCAGGTCTGCCGGAGCTTAGCTGCTCCAAAGATATCCAGTATCTCAAGGTAAATTTCCTTATGAGGTTCCTACCGCTGTGATAAAGACCATAACCAAAAGCAAGTTGGGGGGAAAAGTTTATTTTAGCTTCCAGTGGTACCTCATGAAGGAAAGTCAAGAGTGGGCACTGAAGCAGAAGCCATGATTTGCTTTGCACAGCTTTCTTACATAACCCAGGACCACCTGCCAGGGGTGACTCCGCTCACAGTGAGCTGGGCCATCCCGTATCAGTCATTGATCAAGAAAATGCCTCACAGTCTGATGGAGGCCGTTCCTCAGCTGGTCTCTCTATCCCAGATGACTCTAGTCTGTGTCACGTTGACAAAAAACTTAACCAGCACAGTAGGTTAAGCCAGGGTGGAGTCGGGACCCACTCCAAAGTGATGTGCTTTCCAAGGCCTGCCTGCTGGGCAGTCTGGGTCCTAGAAGGGCCCATTGGTGGTCTCGTTGGGGATACTGATGCTGGTGGGAGCCTCATGTGATCCTTGTCCTGGCAGGGGTCTGATGGGAAGTGGATAGAGTGGTCTAATTTTCTGGGCTTAGTTATGCTGGGTGGAGAAGTGGTGGCCTTCCCTAGTCAATCCATGTGTCTGTCACAAGTGGCTTCTCACACACACACACACACACACACACACACACACACACACAAAACATGTGTGAGCTAGGGTTTCTTCTACGTCTTATAAAATGCTTCCTTCCCACATTCTCAGTTTGTGGTAAGTGGAGCCAGAGTGAGGTGGTGGCAGGCTACAGAGCAACCAGGGCATTCCCGAAGGCTACCTAGCATTCCAGGGCTTCTGGCTTACCACATTTTTGGCATCTGAGTCAATGGGTGGGCTGGGTGGGCCACTGGGCCTTGGGGTCTGAGTAAAGAGCTTTCCCTTTTAGAGAGAATTTAATATCCTGTTAGGCTTCAGTACAGATTGTATAACAGGGAGAGCAGGGCCCTTCAGTGTCGCCCTACTGTGATGTTTGTCCAGGACTCTTTGGCACTAGGGAAGACCGAAGAAGAAGCCCTCAAACACTTCCGGGTGAAGTTCAATGAAGCCCTACGGGAGAGCTGGAAAACCAAAGTCAACTGGCTGGCACACAATGTGTCCAAGGATAACAGGCAATAAGGGGCCTTCTGGTCACCACACAGTGGTCCCTCCTGCTCTCAACCCTCGAGATAAACTGTTGGTCTTTGGGACCAGGCATGCTCAGCGGTCACCAGGGACCCCAACACCTGAACTGTTCCTCATGGGGAAGAACCACACAATTGCCTCTTGTTTACACTGGTTATTTATTTATGACTCGCAACGTCTAAGGTCAAAACAGCCACAAACAGAACTGTCTTTGTGGCGGGGAAGGGCACTGACCTTGTGAGACACCCCATCCCACCCTCCGTCAGCATTGTAAGCAGCACCTTGAGGATTCCAGCCTTAGTCTTCCAACTTGTGGATCTTGACCCAGCAAAAACAGTTCTTCTCGGGGCCTGCTTCCCAGGTTCCCCAGCAGGCTGCCTATAGCAGGCTTGGCAGTCATCTGGTACCCATCCAGATAGGACACCTCAATCCTCAGCTCACCTCCGCCACCTTTGTGTGGCCCACCTTTGGCGACCTCCACCAACCATGCCTCTGGCAGCTCTGGAGGAAGCCAGGGCACCCTTTAGACTCAGGCACACTTGCTCTATACTGCTGAAGTGACCTCTTAAGATATGGGGAACACCCACACCTTTTATTTTCAGGTAAGAAAATGATAGCCAAACTATGTACAGAACTCTGCAGCTGGGGAGAAGGATCTGGCCCACACTATGTATAATATGTGCCAGGCCTCAAAACACTCAAAAACTGGCGATTGATGTAGCTCAGTGTGGTCACGAATCAAGACAAAGGCACATCAGAATGAAGTCCTCTGTGCACTGAGTGTGAGCCATACCCAAAGGCAGCTTTATGAAAGTGCAGGATCTCTCCTAAGGCAAGGCAGCTGGGGAGCCAGGCTCTGAAATAAGACAAAAAGCGAGGGTAAAATTCAAAGTAGTCTAGGCTTTTATCCTTGAAAAGGAATGGATCAGAGCGACTCTAGAAATGCAGGTCTGAGCCTCCTCCTGGGCTTCCCAAAGCCACTCCGGCAATGGAGATAGATGCCGGGGCTTTTAGAAGCTAAGTGACCTGGGAACACAGCTCCGTGGTACAGCATGTGCTTAAGGTGCTGTCCCAACCTGGATCTCTTGGTAGCATCTGAGACTTGCAGAACCATCATTGCCATGTTAACAGCAGCCTAGGACATGGCTCAGTAAGGCCAGTGCCCTCACCCTGTATTGATGAGCTGAGGGTCCAGCAGCAGTTCATTCCTTCACAAAAGGAGCTTGGGCCACAGGAGCTGCTGAAACCTTCAGTGTGCCCCACCAACTCTGAGATAGGAGATGCACTCGTGTGTGTGTGTGTGTGTGTGTGTGTGTGTGTGTGTGTGTGTGTGTGTGTGTGCGTGCGTGTGTATATGTGTGCGCTAAGTTATTTATTGATATGAGTCTAGGTGCTCCGTGGTGTGGCTGCAGACTGCACACACTTAGCCTTTGAGTTGGGTGTATGGTCTTGTGCACCTGGCTATGAAAATATTTTCTATTTTTTTAAGTCATTTTATGTTTGTGTGGGGAAAGTGGGTTTTCTTTCACTGATGTGGGCTGAGACATTTATGAAACCTTGACATGACAGGTAAAGACAGGTGAAAAAAAAATAAAGGCCTTTTTATGTTCTTACATTCTTGGCTCAAAAAGCAACAGGAGGTGGGCTGAGGATACTAGTACAGTGGTAGAGCCTTTGCCTGGAAGGTGTGAGGCCCAGATGCATTCCTTCATACTGTAAAAACCAAAACAAATCCTAGCATGGGTATGGTGGACACCTGTACTGAGCAGCAGGCAGAGGCAGGGGGATTGCTTTAAGTTCAAAAATAGACAGGGAGTTCCAGGCCAGCCTGCCAGAGGTACATAACAGATCTTGTCTCAGTCACTCCCCCCCCCCAAAAAAAAATGACAGAGTAGACCCCACACAGGCTAGAGTTAGAACCGGAACTTTATTATAGTGCATACACTTCCTGACCTAGCATCAATATACACATATTAAAGGAGACAGACACTGCAGCTACCAACACATGAAAATGTCCCTCTCCACATTAGCTTCTTCCCATCATCTAATAAAACAGCCACAGGGACAGGACATGGGAGGGTGGCCACAGACAGCACAGCTGTCAGCATCCTTAAAACTAGCAGCGAGGGCCAGAGATTCCCCAGCTGGAGAAATCGAAGCTGTGATTGTAAATGACAAGCTGAGGGCTGTGTGGCTTTAGACTGCTGCCTCCTACCTTGCCACCAAGCAGCAAGACTATTGGGGCTCGGGTCTGACCCCACACCATGACAGCAAGGGGGCATCCCGTGGGGCCTCTGGGGAGAAAGCAGACTGTTTTGGAACATTCTAGCACTTTGTCTTTGGGCCTCAGGACCTCCTTTTGGATGCTGTAGTGTAGACTTGCTCAGGACTGTTGTCTTCAAGGTGCCTAACTGGCTGCAGAATTGCTGTCAGTTCCCATGAGCTACACATTTTCACCAACAGGGAGACACATTTAGTAAGCAGAAACCGCACAGCAGGGTGGCTGCCAGTCACAGGAGTGCATAAGAGGCCAGGAGCCTTGGCAAACTACCTGGCTGTACCCAGTCTCCAATGTGGTCGGGGTGCTCGGGTGTGGCCCCCTGGATGTACAGAGACCCCAGCAAGGGCCACAGTGACTTGGATCTCTCCAACCTGGCTTCTTGTGAGGAAGGTAAAGCGAGAGGGAGGAGAATTCCTCCTGGGCCTGTGTTCTGACCTCATTTCACATTCCTGTCCTGTCCTGGACTATACTAGCACAGAGGACACAAAGAATCCCAATTTATTTACAAAATATTAAAAAGTCAGTTGGTCATCTACATATTAACCCCCATTCTCCCACTTTATACATGCACTAGTTTGGAAAAAAATAAAAACTTTTAAAAATAAAGAAGAAAAATGATTACTGGGTGGGAGTAATTTTTACCCTTTGTCAGCAAGCCCAGTCACTGCAGCTTCTCTGGTTGGAGGTACTGGTGTCCTCTCCTAGACTGATAGGGGACTCCAGCCACATATGGGGTCCAAGGTGCTGTGGGGCCACTGCACCCAGACGGAGCCAGGAAGGAAGCGCCAGCTCCTAGCAAAACTGCTAGTGTGATGGGCAGGGAGGGCAGAGGGTGGAGCCTATGGTCCCACACACCAAGCACAGGTGGATGTTCAGCGGTGGGGGAGGGGTCTGCAGACCTGCTGGTCGAAATGATTTTGTACATCGTGGACCCCTGGGACTGGGAGATGGCTAGGAGAAAGTTCTGGAGAGCAGGTGTGAGGCGTGTGTTTAGTAGCTGAGCGTGGAATCATCCCATTCGAGCTGCTGCCGCCGCCGTGTGGCGTTCTGGCCATCCCCGGGGCCGCCCTCCTCTTCCTCACTGCTCTCTGACTCAGCACTGGTGATATCCTCCTCTTCCTCCCCATCTTCACTCTCCTCTTCCTCCTCCTCCTCTTCCTCTTCCTCACTGCTGTGCTGGTCCTCATATGTCTGGGAAAGAGATGACGGTGTTCAGTCTAGCTGGTGGCCCCTTCACCCCAATGTCCACTTTCTAGAAGCCACAGAGGAAAAAGCAGCTCTATAGTGACAGAAGGGCTGAGGGGCATTGGGAGCCGCCTCGTGCCAAGTGCCAGGGCAGGTGAAGCGCTCATCAGCAACTCGAATCCATGCACTAGGGAGGGGTGCCCTATGCTGAGGGGTGAAGTTTAGTCCTGCTACACCAGAAACACCTTGGGGTAAAGAAGCAGAGAGAGCAGCCATTGCCTATTTATGCTAATCACTGTGACCTTCAGCAAGGTCTCTGAGCCTGGGTTTCCATAACTGAAGATGACCACCTAATCTCACAGACCTGATCGATATACAGAGCACATGTCACAGAAGGGCCACGGCTCCACAGTCTGGGGGCCCCCTCTGCACCTACCTCCATGGGGTTTACAGTGATGGTCAGGGCAGAGTCATCCCAGTCCATCTCATTTTCCTTCCCCGTGTCCTGGTCCCGCATTGTTCGCTGATGTGCAGCTCGGATTCGAAACACCCCCAGGATGATCATAAAAACCAGGAAGCTGACACACACCACAATCACAACAGTCGCCGTGCTGGGGACAACTGCCAAGAGATTTGAAGACTGGACTCAGCTTTTGTGATACTGCTTACCCAGCCAGCCAGCCACCCTGCCCCTGGCTTCCTTAACTATTAGGCATCAAAAAGAATGTGTTAAGGAGTGCCTCACCTGACCTTCAAAGACCAGGAGAAAACACCAAAGTAGACTTTGCTCATCTCCTGCCCTGTGGCTGGGGTGACCTTCCTTCCATGTGTGACGGTATAAAGGGCAGGCTGTGCTTACACTCACTCAGGTTTGGCAGGGGCGTGTGCACGTGTGTGTGTGTGTCTGTGACCGTGTGTGTGGTGTGTGTGTGTGTGTGTGTGTGTGTATGTGTGTCTGTGACCGTGTGTGTGTGTGTGTGTGTGTGTGTGTGTGTGTATGTGTGTCTGTGACCGTGTGTGTGGTGTGTGTGTATGTGTGTCTGTGACCGTGTGTGTGGTGTGTGTGTGTGTGTGTGTGTATGTGTGTCTGTGACCGTGTGTGTGGTGTGTGTGTGTGTGTGTGTGTGTGTGTATGTGTGTCTGTGACCGTGTGTGTGTGTGTGTGTGTGTGTGTGTGTGTGTGTGTGTGTGTGTGTATGTGTGTCTGTGACCGTGTGTGTGGTGTGTGTGTGTGTGTGTGTGTGTATGTGTGTCTGTGACCGTGTGTGTGGTGTGTGCCCATTTGGACCTTACCTGGACTCCACAGCACTTGACCCATGTACTTCCCAATAGTCCTACCTGCGAATGGGTGAGGATTGGCCAGGTTGTGACCAGACAGGTCAACAAAGGAGCGATGTTCGGGGTGGACAAACTGTGGCTGGGCAGCCATGTGATTGGCGTGTTCCACAGGGTTGGCTGTGTGGATCACGTTCACCTATAGTGGACAAAGAGAAATCACTAAGGCTGGCATCCCAAGGGTAGCTGACAGGTGGACATGGAGTCAGCCACGGCAAAGCTGTGTTGCTTCAAGGCCTCCAGACTGACAAGAAGCAGGGTTACTCCAGTGATCAGGAAAAAACCAAAAGGAAGAACCATCAGCTGGTGTGACAGTGACACTGTCACACCCCAGAAACAGTGCTGTCTAACGATTTATTTATAGTGTAGCTTATTAAAAAAAACATATTTGTGTCAGCAAAGAAAACACACCCAGATCACTTGGGAAATGCTTGGCATAGACCTGTCGTTTACAGTGGGAAACTAAACGTCATTTTAACCACTCTCCCCTAACCTGGCCACAGGAGAGACACACAAATCACCATTTGCCGCTCTTCAAATCAGCCAGCTTTGGCTCAAGTAAAACACCTGTCAGCGTTCTAAACTTAGCCTTGGCTCACCACTCAGGTCATGGTGGAGACACGGTGGAGACAGTGGACTGCTCAGAACAACTGAGTCCATTTCTCCAGACCGCAGAGGCCTGGCTCAAAAAAGTTGGCTGCAGCAGAGGTTGATGGAGGTTTCAGAGCAGAGTGTATTATCCTCCAGGGGTTGTGACCTCAGGGTGACCTTGGCCCTGTTAGCACACTCAGTCACTGACCCAAGTTTACTCTCAATGGGGTCAGTGTGAAGACCATTTGCTTCCCTGGGGGTTCTTTCACATATGGAACCCAAGGAACAGCCTTGTCTCTCCTAAAGACATACACTCACTCTTTACCTCTTTCCAAGGTCTCTAAGCCACTCCAAGCCTGCATGTCTACCCTACCGGCAGACTACAGTGTGAACAAAGCCACCCCTGGTATGAGCCTAAATAGTTGCCACCATGTCTAAAACCTTGGGACCAAGAGTCAGGACACCTGATTACTTCTACTGTTGGCCCTTTAGGGTGGGTGCCCTGGACTCACCTCCACTTTGAATTCATTGCTGAGGTAACGGCCATTTAGTTCTGAGCAAATGAGCTTGAACTTCCGGTCAAGCAGGGACCTGGTATGCCAATTCCGATAGCGCAGGAGGTGCAAAACCTCCTCATAGCTTGCCATGGTATCCACACCTGTAGGGTGTTGAAGGTGAGTGCCTTAAGTCCGGAGCCTCAGCAGGCAACTACAGTCATACGCTTGGGTCAGCTGAGCGAATGCCACATCTTTGTGGCTTTTATCCCATACCCATCCATATCCCCTCCCCGACCAAGGGCACCAGTACGAAGCGAATGTGTTACTACAAGAGCCTCACCCTTCCCTTCGTATGCTCTGCTTTACAGCCCCTCACCTGTAAAGACCACGCCCAGGTCAGAGTGGCTCACTTCGATGCCCTTCTGCTGGAGGCGGGCCATATCCACCTCCAGGCTCTCCTGCTCTGGGTTAAGCTCATCCCCTTCCACTGTGACCTCACACGTGTCCAGGTCATGCACAATTTCCTCTGACACCAGGGACTCTTGAACTGCAGAAATGGCCGACCAGAAACAGCAGAGGCTATGGGGTGGGCAACGCCAATCGACCCCAAAGCCCCTTGATACCTCAGGCTCACAGCCAAGAGTCTAGGGTCTGAAACTGAAGCAGGAGGCTGGCAGGGCAGTCAGTGGTAGACTATGTGGCTAGTTTTGAAGGCCCGGGTTCCAGGCCCAGATGCAGCTCAGACAATACATAGCACTTGATGAGTTCCCAGTAAGAATGGTGGGGACATTGTCCTCCTGTGGGCCGGCCCCCAAGCCACATCTTAAAATTTGATGTCCAACCAAAAAAGAAATGTAAAGACTCCATTCACAGCCAAGTTTCAGAAATAGACTCAGGTACTAAAACATTAAAACCCCCAGAACCACACAGAAAAAGGGCCCATGAAGGGGCGGGCAGGCAAAGGTACAGCTGTTACCTGTGGGGTCCTCGGCCCCATCCCCCTCAGGCTCCACTTCTCTGGTGATGGTGCTGATTATTCGAAGCTCAGGGAAGAGAGAAACACCCTCTGGGCTCTCAAACTCAGAAGCTGCCCGAGCAAAGTGGTGGACCCCACTCAGGCTGATCTTGGGTTCTTCTGGCTGCAAAACCATCACGTAGCCTTCAACTGTGGGAACCTGGATGCAAGCCGCCTCATTAAAACACCTGTCGGAGAGGCAGGAAGTGGGGAAAAGATGGCTGAAAGCCTTGAGAACTCTGAGACAGTCTGTATCAAAGACTTGTGGACAGAGTGGCCAGGAATGCACTTCCCCATTGTAGTCAGAGGACACTAACTCCTCACTCAGGCTTTGCAAGATTGATTGGTGACTCACATTCCCTCAGAGGGGAAGAAGGCAAATCTAAGGGCATACACATGTTCTGCACAATGGCCAGTGAGTGGAAATACATTCATTGCTACAGATCAGGACATACTTGACTGTGCTGGAGATCTTGAGCCTGCGGATGCCAGGTGTGGGGAACTGCCTCGAGTTCAGGTAAGAAATGTGCTGCATGGCCTTATCCAGCTCTCCAACATCATCCCCCTCCAAGGTCAAAACCGCCTGACTGGAGCTTGTGTGGATCTGAAATCCCAACCAGGAGGAACCAGAGGCAAGAGAGAAGGTGGAGTGATCAGCCCAGACTGAATCACTGAGCTCTTTAGACCCCATGAACAAGACTCTCTACACAGAGTAAAATCCCTTCAACACCCCCACCTCTGCCAGGCGATGGTGGCACATCTCTTTAATGCCAGCACTCAGGAGGCAGAGGCAGGTGGATCTCTGAAGCCAGCCTGGACTACAGAGGGAGTTCCAGGACACCTGGGGCTACACAGAGAAACCCTGTCTCAAATAACAAAAGCAAAAAAAATCCCTTCACCCCATTTCTGCCTTACCCTGCCAGCTCCACTCTTAGTCAGGCTAAGAGTGTTCAGGTGACCCCTTACCTGCACACCTCTGCTGCCATCCTCAGGAACCTGTAAGTCCAGCCCCTCCTTACAAGTATACAGGCAGTCAATCACTTTCTTATCTGCCAGCTTCCCAGAACGGATCGTGAGGCCAGCCAGGTTACCTCGGAAAAACTGGGTCATGTGCAAGTCACCACCTTAGGAACAGGAGGGGTAGAGAAGTTAGGTTCATGGTAAACAGGCTCCTCCTGGTTATTTCTCATGGCTGTGTTACCAGTGGTGGTGGCTTGATGGATGGACATGCAAGTTAGTTCAGACCCAACTCTGTTAGCCTTGCAATCTATATGGAAGCGCAATGAAAAAATTAAATAGTTTATGATCATGCACATGGCCTGGAGAAGAGAGGAGCTTAGGAGGGGGAGGGGTCCCTCACCCAGAGCCTCGATGCCCAGGGGCCCCTCCTTATACATTTAGCTACTCCCTGATGACGGTGGCCCACCTCGAACTAACACCAGGGTACACCGAGAAAGTATTTCTTAGCACTGATGTTCACCTACTATCATCCACTTGGCTGAGCACACTGTCAGATGCTTCCCTAACTCTGAGGACACAGGAGTGGGGGAGGGGGAAAGCCTGGATCATAAGCATGGAAGAAATTCTGGGATGCTTAGAGTATGTATTTATCCTATATGAATGTCTTTAAGGTCTTCCAGGGAGATGTGTCTGCATGCATATGTGCATAGTATCCACATATACATATATATGTTGTGTGTACATGCATACATGTAAGGTATGCATGTGTGTATGCATGCTCATATGTTTGTGCACTGCTAAGGTTGATACTGAAAATCTTCCCCCATGGCTGTAGACCTTACTCATTGAGGCAATCCTCTTGGTGAACCCAGAGCTTGCCTATATAGCTTGCTCAGGCAATCCCTTTTAATCACTAGTATTATAAACAGGTGCCAGGCTTGCTTGGCATTTACGTGGGCACTCGGGATCGGACTCTCATCTCCATACTTGAGCAGTGTTTGCTTCATATGAAGTCATCTCTGCTCTCAGGGACCTCTTTTGTTGAGTTCTGTCTCTGAGGATGACAGGCAGGGAAGATGTAACGAAGAAAACAAAACCCTGGAAGGTCGCCCTTGACCGCAACGAAGAGCGATTTACATTAACGAAGAGCAGGGCTCTGGCATGGCAAATCATCCCTAGGGATTGCTATTTCTGTTTAGAATTTAGTATCAATCAGGGCAGAAAGGGTAGAAACTTTTCCTGTCCCATGCTGTAGCCAGGTGAGCATCATAAAGTGGCCCCCCAAACCCAGTTTGGGGGATTGTAGTATGCATCTTGTGCAGTGGACCTGGGGAATGGGAAGCACTGAAGTCCCCACAAGTGCAGCATATGGGGGGGGGGCACAGGGGCAAGAAATGAAGTCCCAGGAGGCAATGGGAAAGCTTGATGCAGGCAAAGCAGCTGAAATGATGTCCCGGATCAAAATGCAATTTGCTGATCTCATGCGACACAGGGTATGAATCAATGTCCCATCTTAAAGGAAACACTGTAGTGAACAGGGATGGGGGTGGGGGATATCCAGCAACCTGCAGAAGCCATAGTCACAGGCTCAGTCTCATTGCCACTTTCGACTCCTGAATATTCTGGAAAGCAAGACAGAGACAGCAGAAAAAAAAACAAAAAACAAAAACCGAGAGGTTAGACCTTCACACTGGACCTCAGAAATCAAATGCTGAAGCCGCCAAACCCGAGCCCCAGAGAACAAAGACCCATTTGACATCCAGGACATGTTTCACCTGGATGCAAGCTTGCACTTGATGACCTTCTCCCAGAAGCAACTCCCTCCGATGCTTCATTTTGGGTTTTTCTTTTATATATTATCACCTATTCTCCTTTCCAAACATGAACACAGATCAGATTCAAGTTTAGACAAAGCAGGCACACCAAATTCATTATCTATTTAGCCGATGTTACAAAGTGTTCCCAGAAGGTCTGGCCAGGAGTGGCACTGGAACAGATGTAAACAAACATTCAGCTCCTGGACCACTATCCTGGTGTGGACATGAAAACATGAGAGCCTGTACTTTCTGGATTTTACATGAGAGAGGAGGCTAGCTAAGAGTGTCACCTATATAAATAATCCACAGCAGGCCTGGGTGCTCTCCAGCTCACAATCTCTACAGCTTCGGATCACCGCACAGAAACTGAAGCCCTGCTGGCGGACACATGCCTGTGGCTTCGTGCAGAACCCACACATTCTGCATTGTGGAGGACAGGCCTCACCTTGCAACTGGCCACTACAGTCTGCTTAGGTATCACCCATGCTACAAGTGCAGAGATGTTTCTTGGGGTGAGGTCAAACCTGTGAAGTCATTTTGCACCTCCATGCCCACCCACTGTGATCTATCTAGAGGTAAAGCTGCTGCCAATGATCTACCCTTCCTACTGTGAGTTAACAGGGAGAGGGCTTCCACATTCACTAAAAGGCAAAGGAGGCTTTCCTCCCTGTGAACTGAATTTTAAACAACTTGTGTTGGTAGGGGCTAGAGTATGGTTCAGTCAGTTGTGAAGAGCATTGCCTGCTCTTCCAGAGGATTCCAGCTTAATTCCTAATACCCCCAGTGGTGGCCCACAACCATGTGTAACACTGATTCCAGGGGACCAGAGATCTCTCTGGCTTCCACAGGCACCAGGCATGTACCTGGTGCACAGACCTGTACATACAGGTTAAAACATCCATGGTACATAAAACGCTAAAAATTAGAAGGGAAAAAAAGATGTTGGTTTGGTGTGGAAATGGCTGTACAGGTTGAAAAAGTGGAGACAGCCAAGGTCAAAAGAGAGAGAAGATGGAAAGTATTTGTTATGTGACAGCAATGGTGCTGTGATCAGAAGGCAGGATGGTGCAGAGCAGTCTATTTAACCAAAACAGCCAAACTACCAGAACAGAAAGTTTCCTTCAGGCCTATGCTTGGATTTATATTCTGGTTGTTTTTTTGTTTGTTTGATTGATTTATTATATATACAGTGTTGCAGGCCGGAAGAGGGCGCCAGATCTCATTATAGATGACTGAGCCACCATGTGGTTGCTGGGAATTGAACTCAGCACCTCTGGAAAAACAGCCAGTGCTCTTAACATCTCTCCAGTCCGCGTTTTTATTCTTATAGCACATTTTAATTTAAACTTAAAAACAGGGCATCAGCTGAAAGCTGCCTGTGTGTCTTGCAACTCAGTCTGGCTTCACATCCCATTTTCTCACAGGCTGTTGTGCAAACCAACAGTAACCCTGGGAACGGCTGAAGAGGATCACCTCAGTGTGATAGCTTATAATTCCTTTGTATCTGAAAAATTTTTGAGAGAAATTATGAAATTCAACTTCTCCTAAAATAAACAAACTTCTCTTGGGAATCAGATTAATTTACACCTTTCTAACTCAAGTCAAGGTACGGTCTTCCCACAGGGAGAAAATGTATTTAAAGCCTGATCATCTAGCACACAGTGATGGTGTGGTGCCTTGAAATAATGTGGATCCAAGGGTCAATGGAGGGTGCATGACTCTCCAAGGCAGACTGATGCTCCATGAACTCAGACAAGGTCAGTTAATGTTTATCCCCTCTAACTTAGTTCCTTTGGCTATAAATATAGGCTATAAACCACAGCAGTGGGTGGTAACCGTGACCCTGTCACCAGCAGAATCATGGGTATTTTTCATCACTGTGCAGAGCAGGATCTATATACTGTCCCAAAGCCCTTCATCACTTTCAAATTACTGTCTTTTCTGGCCCTGCAGTTAACGCTTCGTCTTACCCATTAACAGGGCAGCATGGGTATCACTACAAAGTTCAGACCCAACCCTTCAGTATGCTGGCTACCTAAGATCCCACAAATAACTGTTTAAGGCAGTGATTTTCAACCAAGTCATAGGGATTATATCCTTCAGCGGAGGTTTCCAGAGACCCCTTCAAATACTCATTCACCCACCAGGTTCCTACCAAGCTGTCAAGGGCTCAGGATTCCTGAAGAGGCACTTCTGTGTCCTTTACATTCTGTATCTTGGTTCATTCTTTCTCTGGCTTTATAAACATCGATAACAAATAAACTGATTTATATTGTGGTTTATAATATGTCCCTACGTGTGTCACTGTTCCCAGGTTCAGGAAAAGTGACGGTGGGCTGATATCCATAACATACCTTTACTAAACTATAGATAACATCAGTCATGTTCTCTAAAAGGCTACCCACAGACACAAGTACATGTGAGTAAAGAAGAGAGCTCCTAAGAATCTGACCGATCCCAGACACAGGGACAATACAGCAAGGAGGTATTAGTTCCTGAGGAGGCTGGGGGATGGGAGGCCAGCAACTGTTACCTTGCCAGCAAGCTCCGACCACAAGCTGAGTCTCTATCCCAGTTGGATGAAGTGGGTAGTCCTCGGTCACAGAGAAAGGCTCATGAGAAACGCCATCCACATAGAGAGTCACACTTGGGAATTCCACATTAAGGACAAAGTGGTGCCAATCCTCATCACAGACCTAGGCCAGGCAAAGGAAGTGGGACATGTCAACTGGATGCTCAACCAAAGACACAACCCCGAGCAGCGGCAGGATGTAGAAAATGAGTCATGCATCAGGAATGACTTCCTAAAAAGAAAGGATTTTTAAAAATCTAGCAAGAAAGTAATTTCACAAGCACATCCCGCCAGAAAGGGGGTAGGTCAATTTCATCATTGCTAGGGCATTTCAAACCAGCACCATCACCATAGGCCAGGGAACGCGACCAAGAGGCTGTATGATTCTCCACCATTAGCATGACATCTACAAGTCTCTAGCAGCAGGTTGGACACTTAGCTCCTAAAAGCTGAGTTAAGCTGTCAACTACTATCTCCCCCCCTCCCCTTTTTGAGGCAGGGTTTCACTACGTAGCCCTGACTGTCCTTGAACTGGACCAGAACTCAATGACATCTGCCTCTGCTCCGGAGTACCTGCTATTCATTTCTGAATCGAAATAATAATTTACCACCAGTTTCAGGAAAAGGCACATGACAGTGAGTGTACATGTTCTCTATCAGCTACTCATTCAAACAGGAACTGAAGGAGTGGCCCACATATAAGGTCTGGGAACAATCCCCAGAACCACACATAACCACACAGTGGAGCCTGCTAAAAGCCCAATGGGCAGTAAAGGCAGAAGATCAGGAGTATGGGCCATCCTTGGCTTTACAGTGACTTTGAGGCCAACCTGGACTACATGAGGGGAGGGGAAAGGAGGGAAGGAGGGGGAGGGAGAGAAAGCAAAGGGAAGGATCTCTGAGTTCCGGGCTAGACTGGTCTACGTAGCAAGTTCAGCTAGGACTATATAACCAGGGCTATAGAGACCCTTTCTCAAAAAATAAATGAATAAGAACATGTAACTCGGGGCTGGAGAGATGGCTCAGAGGTTAAGAGCACTGGCTGCTCTTCCAGAGGTCCTGAGTTCAATTCCCAGCAACCACATGATGACTCACAACCATCTAGAACGAGATCTGGTGCCCTCTTCTGGTGTGCAGGCAGTACAATATATACATAATAAATAAATCTTTTTAAAACGAATTTTAAAAAAAGAAGAACATGTAACTCAGACTGCATGCCAAATAAACTGAATTGTTTCACAGTGCTGTCTGGGCATTTTGAATGTACCAACCTAATGTAGTTTGGTTCCTTATGGAATCCAGAGTCAAAAAACTGTAGAGACTCCCTAACCCAAATAAAAAACACTTGTAAAACAACTTGAACATTTACTGCATATTAAGAATTACTGTTTTCTTTCTGATGTGGGGATGTCGTTCTGTATGCTGTGAATACCAATCTTTAAATAAAGGAGCTCGTTTTGACCCTTGGTGAACACCATAGCCCAAGACAGGAGCACATGAGAAGCAGGGCGGAGTCAGAGTCAGATTGAGCCAGGCGCCCAAAGAAGAAACATGTAAGGAGCACAGATGAGCCACGGGCCACATGGCAGGACAGATTAATGAGAATGGGTTGAGTTCAGATGAAGGAGCTAGCTAGCAATGTGCCTGAGCCATAGGCCAAACAGCATGAAGTTAATATAAGCGTCTGTGTGCTTCTTTGGGACTTTGGGATTGGAGGTCCAGATAAGTGGTGGCGGGTGGGTCCGAACTGTGGAGCTAGCTGGGCTGGAAACCTTAATGTAGTATCTTTCCTTTGTTTCTCTCTTTTTTAGGGGTGGGGGAAAGGGTGCTAGTTATTGAAGCCAGGGTCCTAGGTACGCTGAGCATGTATGGCTACTAAGTCACACTCCCCACCTCCATTAATTTAAGATGTGAGACTGTATTGTGACTCTGGTATAACTTGGAGACACACGTGTCTAAACTGAATGAACAATACGCTTTGGATTTGGGGGATTACTGAGTAATTTAAAGGTGGGTAAACAAGGTATTAACAGTGAATAGATGTAACAGTGAGACAAAACTGACAAGGTCTGGTCAGTGTGGGAGCTGGTGAAGTACACGGGCGTGTCCCTGTGTCCTTTATGCTTACCCGTCTTCTACCTTATATATCTAAAGTTCCCACTATAAAGTTTTAACAAACATGTGACCGTTAAGACCCTAAGTCTTAATGTCACCACAGCAGGAACATGCCTGCAATGTTCACGTATGCTGCAAATTTTTTTTTTTCTACAGCATACTTTTCTTTAGCTTCTTGGAAAAAATATGGTAAGAGCTTTTGAGAAAGGACTGTTTATATAAATAAAAATCACACCAGGAAGAAAGGCTATCACAGGCTCTATTCTGGTCTCCTTGCGCCTTGGCCTTTTATGGATCTGGAACTGTTTTTGGACAG
Source organism: Phyllotis vaccarum (assembly GCA_033318265.1). Lineage (NCBI taxonomy): Eukaryota > Metazoa > Chordata > Mammalia > Rodentia > Cricetidae > Phyllotis > Phyllotis vaccarum. The sequence continues at coordinate 61,258,313 of JARWLC010000003.1, read as the reverse complement.
TGTTACATTTTAGCAAACCATCTAACAACTATCACCCTTTGCCCCTAACTCCAGGAACCACATACTCTCAGCTAAGGCCAGAGCTTCCTTCTGGTCACTATCCTTGGCAAGCTGTTTGGAGTCTCAGTTTACAGCATGCACTGTCTATCCCCTTAGCAGAGGAAGGCCCAACAGCAGCCTTCCTCTCAAGTGCTTATCATGGGATGCCGGAAAATGCGCCCCCCAAAGAGACAAATCCTTAAGAGGAATACTATGTCGCTTTTGCCAGAGCCGTAAGACACCTTGAACTAGCAGTCTGCATTGCATCTGAAAGATATCAAGATTGTAGCTACTTGAATATTTAAGGCATCCCAGAACCTCTGAACTGCTCTCTCAACCTTACACAGCAAGGACTAAGTTAAACATGAGGGTTTCAATGCATCCCTCCAGAGGGCGCTCTATTTCAATGGGTCATAACTGTATTTTCACCTTAAAACACTGTCCTTTTTACATTTAATTTTGAAAAATGTGTGTGTGTGTGTGTACACGTGCCACACCATGTGTGCACATCAGAAGATAACGTGTGGAATGTAGTTCTTTCTTTCCATCACGGGCATGCACCCTAGGGATCAAATCAGATTGTTAGGCCTTCTGGCAAGTCCCTTTACCTGGTGAGTCCTCTCTCTGGCCCAAAAAGATAGTATTTATGTTCATATTTTGTTTATAAAAAGCACACATGGGGAAAGGCAGGCTTTGGTGGGAGGGAGCTAAGTGAATATGATTTGCTATCCTGTGACCAACAGATACACAAACCTGACGTCCTGCAGGCTGTTACATCCCTAGATATGACACCTGGTGAGGTTTCTACTTACTCACCTGATTCAACTTCCAGTGGAACTCAGCAGGTCTGTACTTCTTCTCCTCAGACGGTTCCTGGCGGAGGAGGAAAATGAGTCTGCACCCGTGGACATAGAGTGAATAATGATGTCGGTTCATATCTGCAAAGAGAGCATCTCCGGGTAAATCACCAACTTCTGGCCCCAGGGGAGAGTAAGGACTGTTTCCTTAATGGATTTAAAGACATGCTTCATCTGCATAAATGAACCCTCCAGTTGGGCCAGGATGGGATTTAAGAACAAACACAGCAGGGTGTTACGGAGAACTCATGGTAATACACTGAGTAAAACTAATAAATCCCCCAGGCTGATGTTGTCTTTCTAAGACAGTGTCCCCAGCATAGAGAGAAGTGTCTATGGAGGAAATAATCCCCTGGGGGGGAGGGGGGCTGAAGAAACTAGTTGGTCCAGGGACACAACCAACCTGTTTTGTCTGAACTGCAGAGAATGGTCTCTTTCTTCCGCCCGAAAGGCCCATGCCGCATCCACACAGAGATAGTAAAAGGTTCTTTGGGGTCAAGGGACACAACGCCATCTGGGATTCTCACTGCTTGAGTACCATTGAACTCAAAGACCTGGTCGCTGTCGTGGCCATTGTCAGTGGGGAGACCAACAGTCCAGTTCACAGAGCTGCTTGGGGAAGGTAGCAGCTCCAAGGTGCCAGCAGCAGCCCCTGAAACCACAAAGACATGAGGGTTGGTTCCATGGAGAGCCCAAAGCTTGGGACTAGTTCGGGATCATGCTAAGGGGTGGCTCTCATCTTAGAGTTAGAATGCCTGCTGGTTTGATTTTGCTTTTCCTAAAAACACGGGATTTTTTTTTTTTTCCTAACAAAAATATAATAATAAAGACATAGGTAATCCCAGCACTTGGAAGGCAGAGACAGGAGGATCCAAGTTCAAAACCTGCCTCTGGCTACACATTAAGATAAAACAAAACCAGTAACAACAACAACAACAACAACACATACACACACACACACACACACACACACACACACACACACACACACACACAAACTCAGACTGTGGATTTTTGTTTTGAGGGGAAAGAAAGCAAAACACAGCGGGGCGTGGCACACATGCCTTTACCCCAGCACTGCCAGAGGCACAGAGGCAGATCTTTGTGAGCTCCAGGCTAGCCAGAGCTAGGTACTGAGGGCTGTCTCAAAAGAAACAGCAAAGTAACATTTTATGCTCCCACTCAAGACCTTTTAAATGAATATATAAGTATTTTCTTCATTTTCATGTGTTAGTGGTATGTGTGCACATTTGTATGTGTTGGGGCAAACGTGTGTATGGGATGTGTATGAGTGTGCACAAATGTGGAGGAATTATCTTCACTTACCTCTACCTTATTCAACGAGTCAGGGTCTTTCAATCAAACCCAGAGAAACCAATTTAGTGGGTTCTGGGGATCTGAACCCTGGTCCTCACACTTGCACACTAAGTGCTTTACCCACTGAGCGGTCTCTCTAGCCCATAAAATTGTTGGTTTACTTTGATTTTATATGTATAAGTGGGTTTTCCTTTTGCATGCATGTCTGTGGACTACTAGCATACCTTATGCCCAAGGAGGACTAGAGGGCATCAAACCTCCTGGAACTGGAGTTACAGACAGTTGTGAGCTGCCATGTGGGTGCTGGGACCTAAACCTGGAACAGCCAGTGTTCTTAACCACTGAGTCATCTCCAGCTCACAAAGTATTTTTTTAATTAGCTGGAGTCCTGCTGTGACTGCAATGTATATATATGTGTGTGTGTGTGTGTGTGTGTGTGTGTGTGTGTGTGTGTGTGTGTGTGTGTATTCTTTAGCAGCATAACTTAAAGCAGACACAGAGCATTTCACTGCACAGATCCAATGTCATTTACTTAGCCCTCTCTCTGGTGCACACAGACTGTCCTGAACTCCTCAATGAGCATCTCTGTGTGTGATGATTCCAATCTTAGGATAAACTTCTAGAACTGGAATTAGCAAGCCAAAGAGTGCAGGAAGGTAAACAGCAAGACAGGTCAGCATCGGTAAAGGCACCTGACGCCAAACTGAGAACCTGAGCTCAATCCCCAGAGCCCGTATGTGGAAAGAAGAAAATTGATGCCCACATTACCTATCCTCTGACTTCCACAGACCTCTGTGGATGCAAATAAGTGTAATTTAAAAAAAAAAATAGAGAAAAGATTTTACAACTGTCAGGGTAAGTCTTTTGCTCTTTCTTCCTGGTGCTGGAGGTGGAGACTCATGCATTAGGCAGAGTGCCCTGTGTTGCCCAGGCTGGATCAGAACTCCTGGGTTCAAATGATCCCCTCCCTCAACCTTCTGAGTAGCTGGGCTACAGAGCACATTCAGAAGCCTGGTTCCTTATTCTTACATCATCCATACTTGGATGACTCTCAAATGATGGGCTCTTCTGTGCATACACACACAGCACTCTGAATAGATTCCTCGGGGTTCATGTACTTACTCCCTGGTGCCTGTCTTGAATGAAAACCAGCCAGCAGGTAGTGAAGGCCACTTCAGAACATCATGTCTGTCTTGCTTACTGTTTTAACAGACCCTGACACAGGGGCTAGGGTCCTGGGGGCTCTTGTCCTCTCTGAAGACTGAAGCCTCCTTACCACAGAGCCGGTGAAGGGACTTCTCAGAGTAGGTGTCTCGGTCACAGCCCTTCCCTATGTGGCTGGTCTCCAGCTCCACTGTGGCCTGCACGGAGGCCACAGGCTCATCACAGGTCTCCAAGTGGATGCTCGGGAAGACAGCCAAAGCACCGGAGCCGGGCTCATACTCCATCCTGCTGCTCCAGCCTGTTGGCCCACGGATGGGTGCGGGAGAAAAGAAGAAAGCTCACGCTTACGTGTTTATGGCGCGCCCGCTTTGAGAATGAACACGGGGACCGCAGCTAACTCACCTTGCCACCCGGGGTTGCAGGTGGGCTTGACGCTGATCTTCACCAGGACGTCTTCCGTGGCCCTCTTCTTCCCGCAGTCGTAGGCCGTGACCGTGAGCTTATACTGACGCTCTTTGCCATAGTTTAGCTTCTCCGTGTTTTTAATATAACCTGGCAGAGGAGGGAGACAACCGTAAGAACCATCTGCACTTGCGCTGTGCAAGACAGACACGACGGGAAATAAAGTCAGTCCTGAGACCACAACACCCCTCTGACCTCCCTCAGCTGGAGAACTCACTGGCGCCATGCTCAAGGACTCGAGCCCAGTTTGAATCCACTTAATCCTGTAGTTTCTACACTGGTCTTTTTTTTTTTAAACATTTCTTTTTCTGGAGACATAGTCTTACTATGAATGTAGCCTTGGCTGTCCTAGAACTCACATGTAGGCTAGGCTAGCCCGGAACTCACAGAGATCTGTTTCTGCCTCCCCAGTGCCAGGATTAACAGCATGCACCATTACAGCCAGATTTTTAAAAACAAGTGTATTTCTGTCAGGAGCCGGTTCATTAGCCAAGAGCCAATTAAAGAATTCTCTCCTTTGTCACTCTTTAGATTAGGACAGCATTCTTTAGATTAAGACAGTCCTTGGAAGAAACTACTAAGGAACACACTGACCTTGGCTCCTAATGCCTAACACTAAGCCAAGTTTTGCTCCCTCACTAACCCTCTTTTCTCCCCACACCTGCAAAAGCATATATAAGCAGCCTGGAAATAATAAAGACAGACCACTTGAACAGAGATTTATGTCTTGTGGTCATTTCTTCTGCGCCTCCCGGCCCCTATCATTCTCTCTCTACAGGTGACAGGGACCCCGCTGAAGTCCTGCGGGTCGGGACATATTTATTTCAGTGTATACGCAGGTACACATGTGCCTCCTCACATGTGTGGAGGTCAAAGGACATCTTTCAGAAGTCAGTCCTCTCCTTGCACTGTGGTTTTGGAGACTGAGATGTGGTCGGCACGTTGTGTGGTAAGTGCTTTTACCTGGGCCACTTCACCTGCCCGGATTCATGTTGACACTTGTTACTTTGCATATAAAAATAAAAAAGACACATAGTTTAAATATCTTAAATACTAAAGATGAGGCCAAGCTTCACTAAATACTTCTGCTGGAAGATTAATCTTATTAAAGGAAAAAGAAAGCTGAGGGCTGGGGATATAATTCACTTGGTAGAATCCTCAGTCATAAACCAAGAGGTGGCACACTCCTGTAACCGCAGCACTTGGAAGGTGGAGGCAAGAAAACTGAAAATTCAGGGTCATCCTGAGCCACATGATAAGTTCAGAGCTAGCCTGGGCTGCAAGAAATTCTATCTTCTCTCAAACCAACCAACCAAAACCAATTAAGGTTAAGCTGGGGCATGACTCGGTGAGATACATATTTAACATCTGTGAGGTGAGACCCCCACTCTAGCCTAGCACCAAAGGAAGGGAAGGAGAGAGGGAAGAGAAGGGGAGGGATTTCCTCCCTCCCTCCTCGTGCTTAGAAAGAGGCATCCATTTGTTCAAATGTGAGTGCAAATGTCTTTATTTTTTTAAGATTTGCTTTTATTTTGTGTGTATGTGAGAGTGCCTGCATTATGTGTGTGCACCACATGCATGTCTGGTCCCCTTACATGCCAGAAGAGAGTGCTGGATCCTTTTGACCTAGAGTTATAGGTAGTTGTCAGCAGCTCTTTTGATTTGAATGTTGAAAACTGAATTCAGGTCCTCTATAAGAGCAGTAAGTGCTGTAACCACAAAGCCATTTCTCCAGACCCTACAAAGCCTCACATACCCACAATTCCATCAAAGACTGCACAGTACACTAATTTATAATGGAGACACCATGTTATCATTAAGAAGTTATTACCAGAACTGAGTGGTGGGTGCCTTTAATCCCAGTCCTTGGAAGGCAGAGGCAGAGGGATCTCCGAGTTCAAGGCCAGCCTGGTCTACAGAGGACAGATCCAGGACAGCCAGGGCTGTTACACAGAGAAAATCTGTTTCAAAAAACACACAGACCAGACCAAAAATGAAGAAGCTGTTAGCTTATAAGGAAGCTGAGCTCTTGTTTGCTTCTGTCAATTACTCGGGAATAAAGGTTCCGGCAGAAGTAATATGACATAAATCCTCAGCTATAATCCCAGCAATCAGAAGGCCCAGATGGGAGGGTGACAAGTGTGAGGCCAGCCTAGACTGCACAGGAAGAGTCTGTCTCAGAAAAAATTGAATGAGAGTTGGAGAGATGGCTCAGCGATTAAGAGCACATACTGCTCTTCCAAAGGACCAGGGTTCAATTCCCAGCACCCACAACAATTCACAACTGCCTTTAACTCCAGCTCCAGAGGATCCTAAACCTCTGGCCTCTGTGTGTACTTGCTCTCACATGCACACCCACACTGAGATTATAACTAGAAATAATTCTTTAAAAGAGTGAATGAATGCTCACCTTTAAGATAGGGCAGAAGGGGCCTGAGGTGTAGCGTAGAGGGGGGACATTTGTTTAACATGCACGAAGCCCTAAATTGGACTCCCAGCATCACCAAAAGTATGCATTTGTGGGGCGAGGCGGAGGAAAAGGTCCTAATTCAATGGAGAAGAAAAGATGAGTCTAACTAAAGGGACAACACATTCAGTTGCACAGGGATGAAAGTGAGAAGATTCATGTCCAATGAGGCCTAGGAGAAAAGCCCCAAAGAGCCCCAACTTCCAGAGAAGCTGTCAGGCCAGGGAGTTAAGTCAATAAGTCTGTGGTGCTATTTGTACATTTAATAAAAACAGAATATCAGAAGACAGAACTATCTCTCCAGCCTTTTTGTTTTGTCTTTGTTTTTAGGGACAGGGTTTTCTGTGTAACAGCCCAGGCTGTCCTGAAACTTGCTTTGTAGACCAGGCTGGCCTCGAACTCACCAAGATCCTCCTGCCTCTACCTCCCAAGTGCTGGGACTAATGGTATGTGCCATCACTGCCTGGTTGTTAGGCCTAAAGGCATGGGTCCCCACTCCCTGACCTTCATGGCTTGGCTGTGGGTGATTCTGTCCTCTGATATTCCAGACTATTTTATTAAATATACAATATATCACCACATGAGTCACAGGCATGACGTAGGGCTCTGGGCAGCCTGGAGGCTGACTGATGCTCTTTGAGCACTAGGAAGCCCAGGTTAGCAGCTGATCTCATTAGAAAGGCCAGCTTCACTAGGCCACCTTAACTGATGCACCAGGCCCCTCTGTTCTTACCGTCTTTGTCCACAGTGAATGGCACATCCGGGGTAAGGATCTCATAGCTGCAGATCTGGCTGAACTGGGGGGAGCAGTCTGCGTCCACAGCCTCCACCCTGAGGATGCTGCCATGCTGCTTCCCCTCCACCACGGCTGCTTTGTAGGACTTCTCCTTGAACACGGGTGCAAACTCATTCACGTCGTTCACCTGGATGTGGACGGTTGCTCTAGACAAGAAGGGGAAGCTGCTGTGGGGGGTTGTTCTGGTTTTTACCCCCCCCAAAATAATTCTGCTGATTTCCAAATCCCCTTTTCCTTACTGTTTCATGAGCTTCCTACAATAAGGCCAAAATATCAACCAAATTATATTCCTCTTAGTTTGGCACAGAAGTACTGGAAGTTAAAATTGGGATTTGGGCTGATTTTAATATGTCCTAAAATTAAGGCAACATAGTTAGAACATCAGTGATGTAACTAAAGAGACTGAATTTTCTTTCAAAGTGGGGGCAGGATGTGAAGAAGGGAGATGAATTTATCAACATGTACTTACTCTCTGGTCACAAAGTGAAAACACGTTATTACAGAATTTTAGAAACTCACAGCCAAAGGAAGAAGGGTTAGAAATAAAGAAAAGGTCTCATTCTAAGAGTTAAGAAACATTCCTAGGTAGGGGATGACCAGTGGATGAGGTACTTGCCACACCAAGTATGAAGATGGGTTCTGAGCTCCGGTACTCACAGAAATGTGAGGCCCGTATGGTGGCTCCTCTGTGATTTCAGAATTCAAGAGGCCGAAACCGGATTGGAGGGCAAGCTGGCTAGCCAGACTTGTTGAAATGTCAAGCTCCGGGTGCAGGGAGAGACTCTGCCTCTGTTCTAAAGTGGAGAGCAATTGAGGGATGCAACCCAGGACACCCACACACATGCATGTAGGATAATGCTCTTGGACACTAAAAAGGTTTGTTACTCATATTGGTTTAATAAAATGCTGACTAGCCAGAAGCTAGACAGGAAGTAGCAGAGGGGCTACTGAACTCGGAGAATTCTGGGAAGAGGAAAGGCAAAGATGCAGACATCAGCCGGACTCAGGAAGCAGGATGAGAAGGCTGCCCTGAGAAAAGGTACCAAGCCATGTGACTAAACATAGATAGAATCATAGGCTAATTTAAGCATAAGAGCTAGTCAGTAATATGCCTGAACTACTTACTGGCTCCAAGTTTGCTATAATATTATGCCTCTGAGCAATTATTTCATAGGCAGCTGCTGACTGGTCAGGGGGACAGAGAAACTTCGGACAACATGTGCATACATTTGTGAACACACACGCATACACACCACACAGACATATGTAAAACAAATAAATTCTGTCCTCTTACAAAGCAGGGAAGAGATCACCATAAGGAGGCCATCCAGTCCTGACTCTACAAATGAAAGTACATAGGAGGGACACCCCTAGCTGCCACTTTTCAAGTTCATAACTGGATACCACTGAACCAAATAATGACACTTACAGGCTTCAAAGACTACCTACTGGCCAAGCTTTTTGGTCACAATATAAACTTTTGGGAATCTAGGCCCATAGCAAAGTGTTCATCTAACATACACAAGGCCCAAGTTTCATCCTTCGGACACACAATCTTCTCAGATGAATAAAGTGTGTCACACTGTGTGGAAAATGAGAAGTTATTCACTAGTTCACCACACCCTGCTCATCAGAGTGTCCTGACCCAGGCGCATCCATGCGGTGACCTTACCATGTCCCATGACAGCACGCTGCCCACACATCATTTTCCCCTTAGTAATGCACTGAGGCTCAGCCACATTAAAGTTGCCTGGTGTTGAAGGGATAAACAGAAAAGCCTAAAATCCTAAGTCTCTATCTTTTAGAGCCCTCTCTGTTAGGGTGAAGCTCTCAGCCAGCAGAAGGCATGTGGACTCCACACAGGCAGGACCATGGAGACCGGTCAGCTTCCTCCACTTAGCTAGCTGATGTGTTCAGAGTTTACAGGAAAAGATAAAAATAACAAAATCAGCCGGGTAGTGGTGGTGGCTGTAATGCCAGCACTGAGGTGAATCTCCGTGGGTTCAAGGCCAGCCTGGTCTACAGAGTGAGTTCCAGGACAGCCAGGGCTACACAGAGGAACTCTCTTAGGGGTGGGGGGCAGGTGTTTGAGAGATAAAATCATTTTCTCCAAGAAAAAAGTTCAATATAGAGCCCTACATGAGTGTTAGTGTTGTGTGTGTGTGTGTCTGTGTGTGTGTCTGTCTGTTTCTGTTCCTGCCCCACCCCTGTCCCCCTCCTCCAAGAGACAGGGTCTTGCTACCTTATCTAGGCTGCCCTCGACTTTGTGATCCTCTTACCTCTGCCTTCCAAGAGCCTCAGTAACAGGTGTGCGCCACTGTTCCAGGGAGCATTAGTTTCTTTACCAAGAACACTGGGTGGGCGGGACAAAACCACTCATTTCTTTTTGAAAATTGACTACCCACTAGGCATTTCCTAGAAGCTAGGCACAAAAGAGAACACCCTCCAAGATCCTTACAACCTATCAGTGACCCTGCAGAACTCTTCTGCCTCTGTTTGAAAACACAGGGCCCCTGGGGCCGGGTCCTGACTGTCACCCTCATCACACTCATCTCCCGGGTGGCTCCCTTTGCTGCCTGTCCAGTCTACTTACTTGTGAGACTTTTTCACACCGGTGCCATCAGGTCCCTTCCCGCAGTCATAGGCCTGGATGGTGAACGTGTAGTCTTTCTGCAGCTCACAGTCCAGTTTCTCTTTGGATCGAATTATTCCCTCACCCGTGGACTTATCCACTACCACAGCATCAAAGGGGACATTCTGCCCGTGGATTTTAAAGCCACAAATCTCACCTAAAGAGTAAAGCAAAACAGGTTAGTGTGTCTGCCACACGAACCTTCTGCGCATTGCCCTCCACCCCCAAAGAAAATAGACAACAACAATTTAGCAGCCAGGGAGTTGGAGGGTCCGTAGACATAGCGGGAGGGAGGGACACTTTGCTTTAACACGGGTGAGTTCTGGGACTTTATTAGAAGCGGATTCTGGCTTTCCAAGCAAATTGTTTACTTTGCATCCATCCATGCAGGGATACGAGAGAGAACAGACAGGCATTCCACAGGAGCACTTAGGTGACTCGAGGGGTCTCATAAGCAACAGCCAAGGCCTGAGTGCACCAGGCTCCCGGGCAACCCGAGCACTGGGCAGCTCTTTGGGTGTGAACCAGAGAGGGGATAAAATGCACAGTTAAGTGTTGAGAGAAGAAGTGTGACATGTGGGACCAGCATCATAATTACAGAAATTCTGTCAAGGAAAAAAAAGAAAAAAGATCAAGTCTTCCTGTGTAATGAGCCTGGCTAAAATTAGGGAATCAAAACAAACCGCTGAAGGAAAATGGTAGAAATACCAAGTTTTCAGGCATCCATTTCAACGGCTGACATCCTTTGTCTGCTACAGGGAGGGGAGGGGTCTGCTGGGATTCCTCAGTTCCAGGATGGATACCAGCCGGGAACTTCACGAAACTGTCCTGATTAGAAATATTCACGGCTCCGTGCTTGCCAGTGGGAAAACAGGTTTGGATGCACATATGAAGCTACAAAATCATTTCACGTAAAAATAAGACTGCGCACCTCCACAAGTCCAGTGAACAGAAAAATGGTACCAGGAAAGCCAAAGTGCTCCTGTCCATGTGGTTCAAATGGATGTCTGAGTTCTAGATATTTCTAACCAAGGGTCTGGTTACATACGATTTCCATAAATACACTTAAAAAAAAAAATAAAACAAAGCTAGGAGAATAAACGGGGAAGGGCATGGCAGTTTCTTCTGTTTAACGGCTGATTCCCAATTTTATAAACAAGTTAGTGGGTTAATATTCAGAGAGGGGAACAAAGAACCCTTCATCACCTTCTTTGGTGACTGTCACCTCAAAACTCTCTAAAGGGAGAAAAAATAAACCCATGTCAGTAATTCAGGAAAGACTGAAGACGGAGCAAGGAAATCGTCAAAGATGCAACATGTTACTTAGAAAAGCACCACACATCACTAACACGCACTCAGTAGATTTCAGAGAAGAAACCTGGTCCTCGCACCAGCGGCCACTTTGAACCCCACTTACCATAAGCTATTATGTAACTCACTTTAAACTCACTTTGGGGTCAAACATCAGCAGAATGCTCTTAAGGTTTCCCTGACACCTCACATGTCATTGGGACGTTTCCTCTGATGACAGTAACAAACCTAAGTATTTTCTTTTCTTTTCTTTTTTTTTTTTTTTTTAAGATTTATTTATTTATTATATATGGTGTTCTGTCTGCATGTATGCCTGCAGGCCAGAAGAGGGCGCCAGATCTCATCAATTACAGGTGGGTTGTGAGCTACCATGTGGGTGCTGGGAATTGAACTCAGGACAGACCTCTGGAAGAGCAGCCAGTGCTCTTAACCTCTGAGCCATCTCTCCAGCCTCACCTATTTGTTGATTAGTTTCATTATTTCACTTGTTTAGAGACATTGTCTCACTCTATAGCCCGGGCTGGCTTGGAACTCACAGAGATCCACCTGCCTCTGCATGCTGAGTACCAGGACTAAAGGCATGCTCCACCACCTCGGACCTGTATTCTTATTTTTAAACCAAGTTCTCTAAATAAGATTCTAGAAGCATTCAACAATAGATTTACTGAAACAAAAACCTGGAGCCAAAGGGTTTAAGTCTCTGCTCCCACTGACAAACTGTGGCATGACCAGAGCCGCAGACAGAAATGACTCTTTAACATGAAATGCATGCAAGTTTTGTGCCTTGAATTTCACACAACCTCACACCCTTAAAGCTCACAGGTCCCCACTGACTATGAGACTGTGGCTTATACATTTTCTTGACCAGCAGTAAGAATCTAGGGAGCCAAAAACATAAAGTGTGCTTAAAACCTTCTTGGCATACAGAGAGCACTCAGCACTCACTGGCTGTTACTCTCCATGCTGCAGTTTTAGGCCTTTTGCTGCCTGAGAACATGCCGCAGCAAGCATTTCCATCCATGCCACCTACACAAGACTCCCATGATGAGAGCTGCCCAACATGGCAGGTGCTGCCCACCAGGAATGGGTCAAATTTAAACTAAAATCTACATTAAAATGAAGTAATGTTAAACCTTCAGTCTCTCAGTCACACGGGCCATACAAGGCCGACAACACTACATGGAGACCCAGATCACCATAGCAGGTTTTCTTGCATGGCTACTGCGGGGGGTGCTCTGTAGCCCAGGCCAGCCCATTATCCTCCCGCATGGCTCTTAGGTGCTTGATTACAGTAGCACCTACCGCACCTACCTGATTCTTAACAAATTAAATGGTATTTCATAGCATGAGAAAATTATACTAAAATTCACACATCAGTCCTCATAAAAGTGTTTGGCTGGACCACGAACATGCTCATTTGCATAGGTCTTGGGTCATTTTCTCACTGTGATTGTTAAATTCTCTGTCTACTTACATCATTGCAAGAGACCCTGTGGACTACGGAAACTAACCATTCCCTGCTGAGGTCTTCAGGGAAGCTTATTGATACCTACCATAGAGATACAGTCCCGAATTAGAACTGCTACATGGCACGTGACACCAAGTAGCATCCTAGGATGTGCTAATAAGCTGTATTATAAATATACCTGGATTATTAGTATTACTTTTATAAAGATTTATTCCCATTACTCTTACCTATGTGCATATGAATAATGGTGTTACAGAAGACAGAGCCAAAAGATCCCAGGGGAGCTGGAGTTACAAGTGGGTGTGAGTCACCCAACATAGGTTCTGAGAGTTCTATTTGCTCTTAATGGATGAGCCATCTCTCCCGCACTATAAAATATGGCTTGAAATAATCCTAATTACCAAGCTTTGATTCAATGTCCCAATGTCTGACTGGAGTCTGCTTTTCTGCAGAGCATAGGGCAAGTACAGCAGCTCTGTATCATGGGAGCCAGTGTTCCCGACAGTGGCTGTGTGTTGTTGGCAAGGCCACAAGGCCTGCAGTGATATAGACCAGGACCCCTGGCCTGGAATTCTGAATGTTACCACTAATGCTGCACATTTAAATAATAGGTTGAAGACACTCCATTGTCAATCAATAAAAAAAAAAAAAAAAAAACCTGAGACAAAGACAAAGCCTCAACTCTGTTGCTCAAACTGGTCTTGAACACCTGGGCTCAAGCAATCCTTTGCCTTAGCTTCCACAGTAGGCTGGGAAGTAATGATACTGTGCCATCCTTTCTGACTGATGCAAGAATTTTTACCAAAGAGAAAGTAATGAGCAGCCACTTAGGTGAACGAGGTCTGAAAGGGACCTTTTCTGGCTCAGCTAAAACAGGATGCCTGGGCAAACATGGTCACCTGGATCACCCCAGCAAGAGATGCTGGAGACCAGACCCAGGTGGCAAGAAGTGATCAAATTCACATTCGAGAGGTTGCTTTTGTTTTTTAATTGTATTTATGTACATGCATATTTGCACGAGTTTATGTGCCATGCATGTGTAGTCCTGTGGAGGCCAAAGAGGGTGCTGGAACCCCAGAACTGGAGTTAGAGGAGGTTGTGAGTCATGTGGGTGCTAGGAATTTGACCCAGGGTGTCCTCTGAAGAGCAGCAAGTGGTCCTAACCTGAGCCATCTCACCAGCCCCTCAGGAATGTTTTAGATGAGATCAGCCATGTTCAAGGTGCCACAGCCCTAAACAGGAGTTTTAAAGGCAAGGTCAATGGCATCAGAATGTAACTGAGAAACTAAGCCTGAGTTGCCTTTTACTGACCTGGAAAAGAAAAGGAAGGGAAGATCTGCCTGGAAGACTGGGAATTAGTGTGTTAGCTTTAAACATGGGAATGTTCTGCAATGTGATGGGTAGGTGAGGTTATCTTGTAAGAGCGCCTTCAAAGGCACAGCTAACAAACATAATATAGATGACTCGTGAGCATATTATGTTTACAAAAGATTGATCATTTATAATGAGGCAGTATAAAACTTGTCTTTCCCATAGATCCCCACTGATTCTGAGTATTGCAGCTGGCTACTTTAGTGTTCCATCCACATGCTTTAGAAACCCACAGGGCATATTCAGAGGCTAGTCTGCTGGGTCTTTTGCCTGCGATGACATGAAGCCTCAGTAGCTGGCCAGCTGGTACCTAAGCAAGGAAGTGAATTCATTCTTGCACAGACTGGATTTCCGAGAGCCTTCAGCAGAGGCAGTCATCAACCACCTCCACGTGTTATCTGTTCGTCTAGCCCACAGCTGTGGTTTTAAAGAGGTAGCTGGAGCCGTCTGATGGACACAAAGCAGGAAGAAGTGGGCAATAAGAGGTCCAGCAGCAAAGGTGAGAAGGCCTAAGGAAGGTAGTGTCAGCAGGAAGTACCCAGGGACATCCAAGGAAGACCAACTGGGAGACAGCAAAGTTAAGTCTGGGGTTAGGACCTTGGCTTTAGATAATGGGGCTTTCTATGGAACTGTGGTCTGGGTGCATCTGTCTGTGTGTGTGTAGTGTTTCTCTGTCTCTCTGAGATGTGTATATGTGCATGTTTCTCTCTGTGTGGTGTATCTAGAGTGGTGTGTCTCTCTCTGTTGAGTATATGTGTGTGTATGGTGTCTGTGTGTGTGGTGTGTGTCTCTCTCTGTGTTGTGTATGTGTGTATGTGATAGATCTGTGTGTCTCTGTTGTGTATATGTATGTATATGGTGTGTCTATCTGTGTGTCTTTCTGTGTTGTGTGTGTGTATGTCTGTGTGTGTGCTGTGTCTGTGTGTCTCTACTGTGTGTATGTGTGATATGTCTTTCTGTGTGGTGTGTTGGTGTATGTATATCTCTCTCTGTTGTGTATGTGTATAGTGTGCCTCTGTGTGTCTCTCTCTGTATTGTGTATGTCTGTGTGTGTGTGTCTGTGTTGTATGTGTCTGTCTGTGTGTGTCTCTCTCTGTGTTGTGTGTGTATGTCTGTGTGTCTGTATGTGGCTTGGCTTATATCACTTATCTTTACCATCTTTGGGTTTGCATGGAGAATTTCACAGCATGACAAGGTCTCCTCCACAACACTTCATATCTCTCTCTGTTTAATGAGGCCACAGGAGTCTGTCACAGCCAACTGAAGAATAATGGCTACAACACTCAAACTTTACACAGCTTCATGATTTTCCTTCCCTAACCTGGATTTACATCACTCATTTCCCTCCCCCAGAAGCTAGCGTGTGTTTGTTGGTTTTGGTGTGTCTCAGCCTTCCTAATGCTGCGACCCTTTAATACAGTTTCTCATGCTGACCTCCAACCACAAAATTATTTTGTTGCTACTTCATAGCTATAATTCTGCTTTTATGGATCATATTGTAAATATCTACGTTTTAGGGCTGGAGAGATGGCTCAGTGGTTTAGAGAACTGGCTGCTCTTCCAGAGG
Source organism: Phyllotis vaccarum (assembly GCA_033318265.1). Lineage (NCBI taxonomy): Eukaryota > Metazoa > Chordata > Mammalia > Rodentia > Cricetidae > Phyllotis > Phyllotis vaccarum. The sequence goes on along the minus strand of JARWLC010000003.1, from coordinate 61,242,862 downwards.
ACTAGAGTTCAATTCCCAGCACCCACATGGTGACTCACAACCATCTATAATGAGATCTGGTGCCCTCTTCTGGTGTGCAGGGATACATGCAAGCAGGACACTGTGTACATAATAATAAATCTTTTTAAAAATGTGTGTTTCACTGGCCTTTGACCCCTACAGGAGTGGTGCCCACAGGCTGAGGACCACTGGTTTACTTATTTATTTGACTGGCTGATACTGACGTCTCCACACATACCCTCCATTTTATGCATAGTTCACAGAAGTCACTAGCATCGTATGGAGTCACATTGGCATCTCCACCCTTCGACTATTCCCTGGACCTCACACACTGCAGAGAAGAACCTCACATGTCAATTCCTCTCTGCCCTGGCCCTTCCTGTTCCATGCCGACTCCACACAACTGCGTTGCAGCAGGAAGCCTCCCAAAGTCCTGTCTTCCTTGTAGAGAATCAGGTTCCCAGCTATGGCAACCTAGGACCCAGTCAGAACCACCCTCCCCATCATTCTCCTAAAGCTACTTCTTTATTCCAGTTTAAGAGTATCTAAAATTGCCAAGGGGATTTTTCCCCTAAAGAATTCTTTAAATACAAGATATAAAAAGAGGGTAAACCCAACAGAGTCTAGACTTGACTTCTGGTAACCCAAAGTTATGTGGAAGTCCAGTTTCAAGCACTTCCCACTGTCCTTCAGCGACCCCTCCCTATTTGGAGGGAATACTAGGCTTCTTCCCTCAGTGGACAGTCTCCAAGCCCTGGGGACTCCAACTGTCCCTACACTCTTCCTGGAAGTCACTGATTCCCAGCTTTGGGCTTCAGGAACTGCAAACAACAGAATCGATTCTAGCTTATTCAAGATGGTTGGTTGAAATGACACTGGGGAACCCGTGGATTTGACTGTAGACCAGAAGGAGACTTGAGAACATCCAGAATCCATGGCAGCTTAGAGACAGGAGAAGGGTCATGGTCCCACAGCAGAGCCACCCAGTCAGGTGGGAAAGGACCACAAATTCTGTCATCAACCAGCCCAGCTCAACTTGGGCATATACACTAGATGGGGAGGAGGGTGAGGAGACCACTGCTCTGCAGGGGCTTGGGGAAAGACATTAAGAACACCACACTGTCTTCTCCCTCAGCAAGGGCTTCTGGTCTGCTTCCCACCTGGCTATGAGGCTGCATTGGCAGCCTGACAACCTACTGTCAGTCACATGTCACCCACTCAACCTCTAGGTCGGCTTGTGTCAGCCCTACGATTAGTGGCTGACATCACAGTTCCACAAGTCTACGGCTCCATTCTGTCCATTCCCTATAATTTCCTATTGGCACAGACTAGAGAGGGTTTTTTTGCATGGGAACTTAGAAGCAGCAATCTGAAACCCCACCCCTGGTGCTTGCTAGACCAAATGCTTTCCCACAGAGATAATGCCCCAACTGCTAGCTTAGGCAATCCTGAGGTCACTCCTCTGAGGATGTGCGATGCTGCCCCGGGAAGGGTTTTCCTTCCTCTGCTTATCATCACCATCACTCAAATCCATTCAGCTTGAGCAAAGGAAGAGGTTCCCGCTACCATTCTACTCACCAATCATGATTCCTGAATGTCTGAAATTTGATCATAAGCTACTTGTGAAGTAAAACATGTTTAATCAAACAATTTAGATGACTGGAGGTGGCTCAGGAGTTAAGTGCACTGGCTGTTCTTGCCGAGGACCCTAGTTTGGTTCCAAGCACCAACATGGAGGCTCAAAAGTGTCTGTGAGTTCCAGGGGATCTGATGCCCTCTCCTGACCTCTGAGGACACCAGGCACTAAGTGGTGTATATATACAGACACACTAGACCAGAGAAAAGGCTTGAGAATAACCAGAAACGAACATAAAAAATAACATTTTTTTTAAATAAAAGAAGAATGGCAAAGAGAGGGCGTTATCATTTTCATCATCATCTAAGAAGATGGACACCTGAAGCAGATATTCTCAAACTCCCTGGGGCATTTCCCTCCTTCGAACCAACTTAATTTGCCCCCAAGAAATAATATGAACTTGGCCATGTGTTCTCGACTGTCTGAGCCTGACAACATATTCCAGAGATAAAATGCTCCATATCATACATGTGCCTGCCTCAGAGCTCTGGCAAGTGAGCTTCTCACCTACACACACCCCATAAGGGGCTGGGAAAACAAACCAGAATGTTCCCAACTTGGAAATATAACTTCTCGGAGACCAGTATAACAAACCCAGGCTGCAGCCCTAATATTAGCTGCGTGTGGCTTCAGACAAACTCATTTGTCCCCTCCACATACACACATGAGATGCTGCTGTGTCCCAAGCACTGATCTAGCTAGGGTACTAAGGACACAAACGGACAAGGTCATCACCAATCCTGTTGTCACCAGGGAAACGGTAGCAGGGACAGGGTTGGCACCTGACTTCTGGAAGCCTCAGAACAAGCTGAGTGAGCCCCTGCCACCCTACAGCCATCTCCAATCATGTACGGTAACAAGCTCAGTGTCACTGCCAAAAACGATCCCAGAATAAGTCTCATGTCTAGCCTTGCTCTAACACAAAAATAATTTTAAGAAAGTGTGAGAAAATCAGATACCGAAGGCTTATGTAAAAAGACAGAAACGTATTTCCCACAGAATATTAAATTGAAGAATATACATTAACATCTTCATTGAGTTCCAGGACAGGCAGAGCTAAAATTTATCTTGTGTGTGTGTGTATGTGTATATGTGTGTGGGTGAGAGAGAGGGGGGGGGGAAGAGGGGAAGAGAGAGAGAGAGGGAGAGAGAGGGAGAGGCAGCTCAGAAGTCTGTTTTTACATTCCACCACAGGTCAGGGACCAAGATTGGTGGCAAGTACCTTAAACCACTAACCCATGAAAACCTTTACCCACTGGCCCATGAAAACATATTTTTTAAATATGTTAAATATGAGTCCACTGTCAACACTGAAGCAGCAGACATTCCGTATGACAGGCACAGCTTCACTGGCTCAGATGGGTTATTTTCTTTTTATCATTATAATTAGTGTGTGTGGCAGGGTCAGGATTGACCCTTATGCATGCTAGGCCAAGTGCTCTGAGTTACATCCTGGTGCTCAGCTGTGAATTTAGTCCTCCAACATGTAGACAAACCGATATTCCCCAAGCTGAAGATTATTAAACTTCTATCCATTTACAGATGATGGAAATGGTTGAATAAATAATTGTCTGAGGTCACAGCACTATCTGCATCATGACAAGGATTCAAGTGCTGCCTGCTGGTGCTAAAGTATGTGTTCTTCATGCACCTGTCTGCTCAGTCTCTCCGGGGCAACGTCTGTGGCATGACGGGCAGATGCTCCCTTCCACACACCACAGGCCTGATCAGGCCTCAGGCACAAGGTCAAGGCCCACGCTGCAATCAAGAGTACACATCCACATAACAGCCAAAATGTGGAAAAATGCAAACGTCTACATGAATGAGTGGACAGACAGAATGTGGCCTGTCAAGGGAATGTCACCCAGCAATTCAGAGGGACAAGGACTGGCGGCTGCCACCACACGGATGAACACCAAAATCAAGAGCAGTCACTAAAAAACAGAGATAACCTGATGGGAACGGCCAGAATAGACAAACCCATGGGAGCGTCCAGGAGTCAAGGGGACACTGTACTGACCAGGACAAGGGCTGCTACTTGGAGTGATGAAAATGTTCTAGGAGATGGGACCGATGATTGAACAGTCTTGTGAACACAGTATTTTAAACCTCAGTGAATTAAAAGGGTGACTTGTGTAACACATGAATTACATGTTTAAAAAAGAAAAAAGATCGGGTGAAGAACACAGGCCTTTAATCCCGGCACCCCTGGGGCAGAGGCAAGGGGATCTCTGTGAGTTGGAGGCCAACCTGCTCTACATAAAGGGGTTCCAGGACAGTCAGGACTACACAGTGAGACCCTTACTTCTCAAAACAAAACTGAATCTATGAGGAACTGTGCTTCCCAAAGATCTCCAAGAGAAAAAGGGTGACGTATATGTTGGCTACAGGTCAGCCTAATTACACCACGGTCTGGTTCTAAACTGCTTCTCAGAATAGTTTATCTCAATTTATAATTTTTATATGTCAATAAAAAAAGAACCGAAGACCCCTACAACCATGAAAGAAATATAGGTATTGCTTCCTTCCAACAATACAATAAAATTAAATCTTTTGGGGGATGTTTTTTTCAAGACAGGGTTTCCCTGTGTAGCTCTGGCTGTCCTGGAACTCAATTTATACACCAGGCTGGCCTCAAACTCACAGAGATGCACCTGCCTCGGCCTCCCGAATGCTAGAATTAAAGACGTGGAGAATTAAACACAAATTTTTATTTATAAAGCACTTGGAGTAGTACCTGGAATATATTCTTAATGCTTAGGCACAAATGTGTTATTAGCTGTGTAGTAGTGCTGAGCCCCGCAAACAGACTACACACAGCTAGCACTTAGTAAATCAACCAAACTGACAATGCAGAACCCGGGATTTCAGTCCTTTCTTTGTTCCTTATTTTTTCGAGAGGGGGGTGTCTCCTGTAGCTCAGGCTGGTCTTTCTCAAACTTACTGTGCAGTAGAGGATAACCCTGACTGCTTAATCCTTCTGTTTCCACCTCACAAAGGCTGAAGTGATTAAAAGCATGCGCCACCGCCTGCTACATGGCTCTGAGCTCTGAATCCAATGTTTGCATGGCTAAAGAAGTTCATCCCAGGCCAACTTACTATTTATTAATTTTTATTTTACTCTCTTAAAAACATTTTTTTGTATGTGTAAGAATGTTTTTGCCTACATTTATGTCTATGCACCATGTCTAGGCCTGGTGCTCTTAGAAATCAGAAGAGGGCACTCTATTCCCTGAACCTGGAGTTTCTGGTTGTGAGTCACCATGTGGGTGCTGGGAATTGAACCCTGGTCTTCCACACGAGCAACAGGTGTTCTTAATCACCGAGCCATCTCCCTAGGCCTCTAAATCACTTCTTAAAATGCAGGAATGTATATAAATCCACTCAAAACACATCCTAGGCAACCACACTAAAACTGGGATATAGCTCTCAATATCGCATATAGAAGGAACAACAGTAAATTACTTTAAAAACAGAGTGGAGCTGGGTGCCTAGGACTCAGACTTCAAAATCCAACACCCTCCTGGCCTCTGCAGGAACCTGCATGTTTGTGCAAAAGGTTGTTGTGGGCTGAGGAATGTTTCAGCGGATAAAGAGCTTGATAAAACCCGATGACCTGAGGTTTAGATTCCCAGAACCTACAGGAAAAGACAGACAGGGCTGGAGAGATAGTTCAGCAATTAAGATCTCTTGCTATTGTAGAGGATCCGGGTTCAATTCTTAGCACCCACATGGCGGCTCACAACCATCCATAACTACATTCCAGGGGATGTGACACCCTCTTCTGGCCTAACACACCTGCACACATATGCAGGCAAAAACTGATATACATAAAGTTTTACAAATTGAAATGAGGGCTCTGGAGAGATGACTCGGCAGTTAAGAGCACTGGCTATTTTTTTTAGAGGTCCTGAGTTCAATTCCCAGAAACCACAGGTTGGCTCACACCATCTTTAATGAGATCTAATGTCTTCTGGCCTGCAGGCATGCATGTAGACAGAATATTATACACACAATAAATAAATAACTTCTTCCCCTTGCTAATGCATTAAAAAAAGAAAACTTTAAAAGTAACTCAAATTAAACATTTATTAACATTAGTAAGCCAAGTGTTGTGCACACCTGGTATCTCAGCCCTCAAAAGGCTGAGGCAGGAGGTTGACAAGTTTGATACCAGCTAGCATTAATATATAGCAAAATCTATCTTAAAACAAAACAAAGCAAAAGCAAACAAACAAAAAAGTGGGTCTGGAGAGGTGGCTCAGCGGTTAAGAGCACTGGCTGCTCTTCCAGAGGTCCCAGGTTTGGTTCCCAGGATCATCTGACTCAAGTTCAGGAACTCTAACGCCCTCTTTTGTCTCCTTGGGTACGGCATGCACATGGTGTGCAGGCAAAACACCCATACACACAAAAATAAAAGCAAAAACTAAAAAAAATAAAAATAAAAAAGTAAATCCATTAAGCTGGGCCTGGCAGTACATGCCTGTAAAAAATAAATGGGCTGTGGTAGCGCATGCCTTTAATCCCAGCACTAGGGAGGCAGAGGCAGGAGGATCTCTGTGAGTTGGAGGTCAGCCTGGTCTATAGAGCTAGTTCCAGGACAGCCAGGACTGTCACACAGAGAGACCCGGTCTTGAAAAACAAACAAACAACAATAAATACAAATGGAGAATTGCTCAGTACTCAACGTATGTCCCTTAAGTAACACAATACTATACCTGACTTTAAACCACAGAGAAAGGGCTGGAGAGATGGTTCAGTGGTTAAGGGCACTTGAGGCTCTTGCAGAGGACCCAGGTTGATTCCCAGGATCCACAGCTTCAGATCCAGGGGGCTGTGATGCCCTCTTATGACTTCTATGAGCACTAGGCACACAACACACATATACATGCAGGCAAAACATTCATACACAGAAATAAATCTATAGGAAAAATGTAATTAATCAAATTTAAAAGTAGATCTAGGCCAAAAGTATTTCCCCACAAAGATGGCTCAACTTTTCTTAAGGCTATACAGATGGATGGAACAAAAAGTGTGGGGGTGGAGTGACATTGACATTTGAACATCTGGATACACCTGGAAGGGACAGAACCCAGGCCCCTAGCTCACCACATCGATAGACACCTATCTGAACAGGGCCCCTGTATGTAGTCTGTGCCTGCTCCAACTGGCTGCACTTGTCTAGACAGTATCTGCCTATCTGCACAAGGCAGAGTATGTAATGATGCAATTAAGTTAAGCATTTCCCCCTCCGGCCTGCAGAACAGCTTTGTGCTGGCTACCCTGACTATTAAAGGAGAGTGAACATGTGGTGCCTAGAGCAACAGGCAGCTTTCAGCTACCAAACCCCTCCTGAAAGCCCAGTCATCCAGCCAGATGTAAGTTGCTTCCTATCCAGGCCATGCTTGCGACAGTGAACAGCTAGTCACCATACCTGCAAACCGCAGCGGTGAATCTTTATCCAGGGCGATGAGGGGGGGGGTCGAGCAGCACGGTGTTGTCGTTCTCGGTGACTATGCCATGGTAGGTGGGCTCCAGCCACGGCTTGTGCTTGTTAACTGCGGCAGGAGAGAAGGATAGACAGGGTAAGTGATCACTGCTCTGCTAACACTCGGTGTCCTTAGAAGACAAAGGTGCATGGCTTCCACACACATGCATGTGCACACACGAAGAAGAGCCACAGGCAGGCACATAGAGAGATCGATCCTCTGGGGAAAGACGAACCGTGGTTTGATTATGGCAAGGCCCCACATGAAAGCTAACCCAGATCACAGAGACACAACCTGACTCCTGGGGCAGGAGCTCTGACAGAGGACAGGTCAGCATATCCATCCTCCTCCCCCACGGCAGCGAGATGGGCCGGCTGCTGGCGGAATTGAGCAAGGCTCACAAGCAGCATGGCCAGCCTTCCGTCAAGGGGCTCATCAAAAAGGGGGCAACTCTACTATGCAATGGGCTAGACCACTGACTCTTCCCCGGAAGCATTTTGCATAAACCACACTAGGAAGGGGGTGGGTCACATAGGGGGGGAACAAATGGCACTAATTACTCACAAATTAAACTCCATCACTTCTCAACAGCCTCTAATTTTAAGTGTTCTTCTTCCTCACTCCCACCTCCTCCCCACCAGGTAGCTCAGGCTGGCCTCCAATTCAGTCCTCCTGCTTCTGCCTCCCAAGCTGCACTGAATCACACTCCAATCTTTCATTTTACAAGGGCGAACTATTAGTTTGGCTTACAAGTTGTAGTGATTTATTGTATATTTAATAAAACAGTCTAAAATATCAGAGGACAAAGATCTCTCCAGCCTTTTTGTTTGGTTGGTTGGTTGTTTTGTTTTTTGAGACAGGGTTTCTCTTTCTGACAGCCCAGGCTGGCCTCGAACTTACAGAGATGCTCCTGCCTCTGCCTCCCAAGTGCTGTACCACCACTGCCTGGCCTTGAACTCACAGACATCCAGGCGTTCTCAGATTAAAGGCGTGGGTCCCCACTCTGACCTTCACAGCTTGGCTGTGGGTGACTCTGTTCTCTGATATTCCAGACTATTTTTATTAAATATACAACATTTTACCATAGCAAGTAATAGTAACATTTGATATTAACTTGTATTATACTTTGTTTTATTAATAAAGTCACAAGTATAATAAAATAAAATTGAATCTTATTCCAGTAATTGAATTCATAAAACTCTTAGCTTAAATGAAGACATCACCTTATTTTTCCCAACCCAACAGGAATGAAAAACTACTAGGCGAAGCAAAGTGCAGAACACCTTCCATGTCCTACCAGCGGAGGGGCTGCCACCTTAATGAAAAGGCTCCGGCTGAAAATAGTTAACAAGTTTCAGAGCAGAAAATAACTTTGTGGCGATTAATTCCACCACCATGCCAGCATTCTAATTTTATAATTCAAAATTTCTCAATTGTTCCTTTAAGCTGGCAGTATAATGAGAGATAAGGCCATTTCCAGAGGCTGAACTTTTCAATAATTAATGAATGATATTTTTAATATTTCATCACATCAATTTGCATTATGAAACATTTATAGAAACAAGTGACTGATGTTTCTGTAATCATCCTCTCTCCAAAACCACCAGAAGATTACAGACTGTAAGTCCGGGAACACATCAGCTACGACAAAGTCCTACACACTACAGGCTGTATGTCCAGGGATGCATCAGCCATGACACAGTCCTACACACTACAGACTGTATGTCCGGGAATGAATCAGTCATGACACAAGTCTTACACCACACATGCATTCCATTGCACTCCAGATCAAACCCAGCTACATCTCAAGCAACAAAGCTACCAATCAAATCTGTAAGTGTAGGGGTTTTCTGGAGACACTTTTAGATGAAAATGATGTTTATGACTTCAGATTTTAATCATTAGAAACTTCATTTAAAAATCAATATAAGGCTGGGAGGGAGTGGCACACACCTATAATCCTAGCATTTGGGAGGCAGAGGCAGGTGGATCTTTTTGAGTTCAATGCCAGCCTGGTCTACAGAGCTAGTTTCAGGATAGCCAGCACTACACAGAGAAACCCTGTCTTAAAAAACCAGAAGAAAAAAAAATATGAGGGGGGCTAGAGAGACAGCTCAGAAGTTAAGAGCACTGACTGCTCTTCCAGAGGATCTGGATTCAATTCCCGGAACCCACATGGCAGCTCACAACTGTCTGGAACTCCCAGATCTAACACTCTCACACATACATGCAGGCCAAACACCAATGCATATTTTTAAAAAATATATGAACAGTGAACCTCTGGCATAACTTAAGATATGAAAGTTTTGTTCCAGGCACATCCCAATTATGTGGAGGAAAGAAGGCTGCTCTCCTGCCTCAGTCACAGAAACAAGAGATGCTGGCTCCACGGTGTACTACAGAGCTTCCCATCAATCACGTATTTCACAGCTTCCTCTCTACTTCACATCTTCTATAGGTAGAAACTCACTGTTTGCAACTAAGGCTTTGACATATGTGTGTGATTTCCACACACTTAGGCTGGTAATACTGGACATTTCCAGAATCTGTAATAAATGCACTGACTACAAACCGAACCTCTAAAAAAACCCAAGACAAACTAAATTTTAGTTTGCCAAAAGACCCTGCAATCCTGGGATACTGCCACCAGGTGGCAGCAGGTGCCTGGGTGTGCATGCTTCAAATTATGCTTTGATTAAAAAAATAACCCCTACATTATCTGGAAGCCACAAAGAATAAATAAAAAGTTAAATTAAAAAAAAAAAAAACCTCCAGCTCTATTTCCTGGTTACTAAAGAGAATTATCACCCTCCCCCCACCTTAATGATAGGTATACAAAGTGTGGCTGATTAGGTTTTAAATCCCTAATTAGACATAGTGTCACATACCTACTTCTGCAAATTCAAGGGGCAGAGACAAGAGGATCACTGTTATGGGATAATTCTCTTGTACACTGTAAAAATTTGTCACTTGAACTGGTTTAATAAAATGCTGATTGGCTAATAGCCAGGCAGAAACAACCAGACTAGGAGAATTCTGGAGAGAGAAAAGGTGGAGTCAGGAGTCCAGCCAGACACAGAGAAACAAAGAAAATGCTGCCCTGAGAAAAGGTTCCCAGTCACATGGATAAGCAGATAAAAACTATGGGTTAACTTAAGTGTAAGACCTAGCTAGTAATAGCCTAAGCTACCAGCCCAGCATTTATACCAGCTGAGCCTATGAGTCCATTATTTGGGAAGCGACTGTCAGGTATTTGGGTAATGCTAGTGAGACAGAAATTTCTCCCTACAGATCACAGTTAGGTCAGTTAGCCTGGACAGTGAGTTCCAGGCCAGCAAGGGCTACATAGTGAATCTTGTCAAAAATAAGTAAGTAAATATTCATAATAAACAATGAAGTAAAATCCATTGTAGGGGGATTATGTTGTTCCATTATGAATAATCGTCCCACCCACTGGTTTAATAAAAAACGCTGATTGGCTAAAGGCAGACAAAAAGTATGGGTGGTGCTACCAGACTAAAAAAACTCTAAAAACAAAACAAAACCAAAAAGCCAGAAAGACTCCAAAATTGCCAAACAAGCCAAAAAATATAAAAGACAACTATACTACTCTTAAAAAAAAAAAAAAGTCTAAGCCTTAGGCCGATCAGCCTAAAATTAATATAAATGTCTATGTGTCTCTATGAGACTATAAGACTATAAGTCTACAAGGCCAAACCTTAAAAATAGGCCTAAAAGTCCAAGCCAAAAACCTCTTACTACAATCCATAGCTCATTTTTTCTTTCCTCAAAAACTGAACAGGGGAGGGGCTCTGGACAGACAGTGCAGCAGTCAGGAGTATGCTGCTCTTGCAGAAGACTTGTGTTTAGTTATCAGCGCCTACGTGGTGGCTCACAGCCATCCCTAACTCCAGTTCCAGGGGACCTGATACCCTTTTCTAACCTCTGTGTGGGCACCAGGCACACACATGGTATGCAGAATACATGCAAGCAACACTCATGTACAAAGAATATAATCCAGAACACTGAACAGGCTGCTACAATTTGGATAGTGAGTATCCCCCAGAGGCCTGGACACACTAGCGTGCTCACCAACCTGAGGTGCTATTGGGAAGAACCTTTAGGAGGTGGGACCAGATGGAAGGAAGTTAGATCATTTGGGAGTGTGACCAGGATAGTGGGCCACTCCCTCCTCTTCTGCTCACTATTTCCTCTCTCTGCCTCTATGACACACTCAGAACCAAGAGCAGCTCAGAGCTAAGAGGCTGCTTCCTTGTTTAAGGTGATTTTCTCATGAATTTTCACAGCAACAGGAAGCTGACAGGAGGATATTTGCACAGTTGCAAACTGACTCTGAGGGCTGGAGACTCATCAGTGACTCACCATTAACAGCAGGGACTGCCCTTGCAGAGGACATGAATTTGGTTCCCGACACTTTTGTTGGGCAGCTCACACAAACCTAATTCCAGTTCCAGGGTGATCCTATGCCCACACACAAACACATTCATAATCTAAAAATAATAAAAAAACAAGCCAATGTTGGTGGGTGCACACCTTTAATCCCAGCACTTGGGAGGCGAAGAAGCAGGTGAGTCTCTGTGAGTTCAAGGCCAGCCTGGTTTACAGAGCAAGTTCCAGGACAGCCAGGGATGTTACACAGAGAAACCTGTATCAAAAAACGTAAATAAATAGGTATGTAGGTATGTATGTAGGTGGGTAGACAGACAGACAGACAGACAGACAGACAGATTAGCAGATAGAAGTCCCTGCTGCCAAGCCTGACAGCCCAGGAACCACAGCAGAAGGAGGAGAACCAACTCCAGCACGTTAGCCTCTGACTGGCATGTTGCCCTCTGACCTCCATACACTGTGGTACACATGTGTACAAACACAGACACACACGTAGGTCAACAATATCAATAATAAAGACACACATTCTTGGACTAAGTACTATCTGCAATCATAAATTCTGTTCAGCTCAGGCCGTGTGTGGTCCTTCTAACCAGCTAAATCTCACAGGTCTTTAACTTCACAGAGCTATGTGTCCCAAGCACAATCTTTCTTCTCCTGTGCAGAAGGCAGGGCTGCAGGCTGCTGGGCTCTCAGGACACTTGGACAGAACACTGCAAAACACTTTGGCTTCTGCTGACAGTGCCCTCGCAATGTGGTAGTGAGCCAGCACTGAGTGAGGGGCAGCTTCATAATGAGGACCAACATGCCAAGCAGCTGCCGACACAAATGTACCCGCTCCCCTGCCAAAGGTCAAGGACAGCAAGCAGATCTCCTCCTCCAGGAGATACACAAATTATGGACCAGAACCAGCCAGGAGTGAAAAGCCTGAGGAACTGTAATTCCATTAGGTATCTGGACCCAGAAGAATGAACAGAGACCTCTAAACATGTGCTCAAAAAAAAAAAAAAAAAAAAAAATCACCAAGTCAAAGCTCATATGAGGAGCGGTGGTGCGGGCCTTTAACCATAGCACTCAGGAGGCAGAGGCAGGTGGGTCTCTGTGGGTCTGAGGCCAGCCTGGTCTACATGGTGACTTCCAGGCCAGTCAGATCTACATACTGAACAGGATTAAAGGCATGTGTCCCCATGTGTGGCCTACAGTAATGTTTTAAAAGGAGCAGGAAAGCGGAAAGGGGAGAGCTGGGATAGCAATGAATGGGGTCACTGTGTAAAATCTGCTCTGCCTAGCAGAACTGCGTGGGGAGGGGTGGGGGTGCGCGGGCAAAGGGAACCGATCTCTCTCTCTCTCTCTCTCTCTCTCTCTCCTTCTCTCTCTCTCTCTCTCTCTCTCTCTCTCTCTCTCTCTCTCTCTCTCTCTCCCTCTCTCTCTCTCTCTCTCTCTCTCTCCTCTCTCTCTCTCTCTCCTCTCTCTCAGGTACCCAGGGCCTCACACATGCTAGGCAGGTAGGTGCTGGGAGTGGAGTTTAGCTAACTTTGGGCCTCCTCCCAGGCTGGGGGACAAGCCCAAGACCACCCCCCAATTAGCAATTCCTTAAACTCCCATTAGCACAACTCATACTAAAGTGAATCCCCAGATGCAAAACCTTTAGAACAGGGTTTCTCAACCTGTGGGTCGTGACCCTCTCACACTGACTACATGCCAGATGTTTGCATTATGATTTAGAACAGTAGCAATATGACAGTTTGAGGTAAAAGGAAAATGATCTTATGGTCAGGGTCTGATTTAAAGGATTGCACTGCTTTGGAGGATTCTTTTTATTCAACAGCGACAAAAAAGTGTGCCACACAGTGACAGGCTTCCGTGTTAAAGCTGAAAAACCTGGCTCTGCTCAATTGATCCGCAGCTACAGGCTAAGTCAATTCATCAGTTCTCTTTGGCTTTGTAGAATGTTTTCAAATTATTCAGAGTGATTTTTCCTCCCTAAAACTGAAGGCTAGGGCTGGGGTAGCCTCTGTGGCCACAGCACACACCTGGTCACCTACACACATGCAGGAAATGCACTCATAAAATGAAAGTCACTAAACATGAAAAAGAAGCAAGCTACCTAATTAACTACACAGAGCTGGCCCTAGACGCCAGGAGCGTCTTCCATGGTTAAGTCAACTACAGTTTGTCTCTAGCCAATGTCAAAGTCCTCAGGGGCAAATCCCAGACCTCTTTCATTAAGAAGAGCAATGCTTTCCACAGTAAAGTCACTAGCACACTTTAAAGCATCCAACTGTGCCATTTATGTGTGAATCATAAAAACAAAAACACTCGATGTACAATAAATTCTTAAGTCACACAAATCTGCACTTGGTTTCCTTAGTAAATAGCACCTCAGAAGGGGCTGAGAGACATCTCCATGGACAGGGCACTCGTCACTCTGGCAGGAGTGACGGAGTTCAGGTCCTCAGCACCCAGATAAAAAGCAGGACAACACCCACCTGCAACCCCAGCGCTGGGAGGTGCAGACGAGGGATCTCTGGAGACTGCAGGTGAGTGGCATTAGCCTAGTCAGTGAGCTCCGGGTTTACTGAGAGACCCACCATGACTCAATATATAAAGAAATAAGTAATTGAAGATACCTGGTGTCAACCTCTGGTGTATATGTGCGCACGGGGGGGGGGGGGGGGGGGGGGATCCCTACAATAGAAGCACCTGGAGTTAAGGGGTGGAAGGATCAGGATTCAAGGCCATTTCCAGCTACCCTGTTCGCAGGGAGGGCAGAGAAAGGCAGTTGTATTTACTCACTCTGTCTATGAAAAGCACTAGTTGGTGACACCGTGGTCACAAGAGGCCCAATTTTTCTATAAGGCGATGGTGGGTTTAAGTACTGCGAAGTCAGATCTGGCCCTTTAGGGGCTCATGGGCTTGAAAGCTGTCACCAAGGGTGGGCTGACAGATTGGATCACAGGGAGGAAAGAGCTTCTGTCAGAAAATGACCTTGCAAGGGACAGCAGGGAGCCTGGAAAACAAGCAAACAAACAAGAAAGAGTCCCAGCCTTTCCCCACACAAACTGCAGAGGAGCAGGATGGGCAAGAAGGAGAGCCCTGCCTGGTCCTGCAGTGAGGGCAGCAGACCGGAAGCCAGGACACCTGGGGAAGGCCAACAAGAAACTGAATGAAGCTGTGGTATCATCATCGTGCCCAGGCTTCTGCTGCATACAGCCAGTGAGGATGCTGAGGGGAAGGTACTGGAGGAAACTGGGGAGGTGACTCCGTTGCCAAGGCACCTGCCTTGTAACCATGCAGACCCAAGCTCACTATGTAGACCAGGCTGGCCTAGAACTCACTATGTAGACCAGGCTGGCCTAGAACACACAGACTTCTGCCTGCCTCTGTCTCCCAGATTCTGGGGTTAAAAATCTGTGTCACCACATTTGGGCTTAACAATTTTTCTTTTAATGCTTACAGTGTAGTAAGGATGTGGCTTGTGGTAAAGCATGAATCTGGCATGGCCAGAACCTGGCCTCTATCCCAGGTAACAGCAAACAGCAAAAGTTGCCTGTTAGCTCAATTTTCTATCGCTGACACCTTCATAGAAGGTTGTTTCATTTTCCAAAGTTCCTTCCTACCACACACTTTTCTAAGAGCATAAAAGCCATCACAGTGACATTAACTGACTATGTTTCAGAGCTAACTTTATTGTTCTCAATATTAGATTTGTCCTGTTAAAGCAGGGCAGGCAGCCATCTAAACCATCTAATGGCCCGCACCCCTGTCTCCTGAGTCTCCCACAAAGCTTGCAGTGTCCTGAGAGCTCTACAATCTCATAAATGCGCTGCAACAGAAAAGCCAGCACCTGGAGACCGGCTGCAGCAGGTAGGGTAAGTAGCAGAAGCTCCTAGCATGCTCTGGCTGCAGCTGGCCCCAAGCACTACAAACAAAAGAAGGCATTCCCTAGAAGTCGGCAAAGGTGACAGGCAGGAGTGCAGGGAAGACCGGCCCTCAGTGCTGAGGAAATCAGAAATCTTCCTCTGAATTTGGCTGGAGACTGGAAAGTCCAGGCAAAGGTGCCCCTGGGGTCACAGAAGTCCTTGGCCTTGGCTTTCCTTGTGTCCTGACTGGGAACAGCTGGCAGAGAAGCAGGAGCCACACCCTGAGCTACAGCATCTCTGGGAACAGAACACCCTCAATACCCCAGAGGGTACATAGGATGGTGCCTGATGTTTGCAGGTCGCATCCCAGGCAACCAGGGTGTCTCTGACTCAGGTGGGAGGGGCACCGTTTCTGCTGAGATTTGCCAAGCTCTCCAGCCTCCTTCAGGCAGTGACTATTCACTAAGTCTGCTGAAACTGGCTTTTGAGGAGTATAAGATATGAAAAGAAGTCAAGGAGGTTGGGGTTGAGGCGAGGATAGCTCTCTCTCAGTCTGTCTTCAGAGCCAGTAGAGGAGGAAAATTAGAAAACACTCATTCCCAAAGATGAGGGCAAGAGACCAAACCTGAGAGAGCAAAGAGCTGCCCTGCAGTGAACACCACACTGAGGCAGCTTCTGGTCCTGCCCTGGAGGCTGAGGCAGCCAGTCTGACCCAGCTGAGCCCTTCTCCCCAGCAGAGAACCAATCAATTGGTATCTGAGGAAGCTCGGGAGCAGAGGTCACCTGGGGGAAAGTGGAAAGGTCCCTCAGCCTCAGCCTGGGTGGTTGTTTTTTGCCTAGAAGAGTCCTCTGCACATTCCCACTGTTGCTCATCACTGGTGGCAGCAGGGCCACCGGCTCCTTTCTTTGCTTTGGCGCTGTCCTCTTACTCACAAGCGTCTCACGGATGACGTCTAATTCTCTGAGATATGGCACAGAGTCTCCCACAGGCAGAGCCATGCAGGGCTGCAAAACCCGTCACCACACAGCCCCTGGCTGTGCTTACTGCTCCTCTGTGTTTTAGGGCAGGCCACGGATTCCAATTGTAAGCCCTGTGACCAGTCGGTGTTTCCAAATCTCCCAACTGCTTCCTCAGACAAAACTTAACTGTCCCAACTTCCCATCGCTCCCCTACTACCCTGTGCACGGACCAGCTGGCTTCACATATTAACTTGATGCCGATGAATTAAGGGGTCTATTCTGCCAAGAGCTTCAGCAAATTTCATGAAAATAAACCACAGCAAGGATTGTGTACCCCACAGTCTGGTGGAAGAACAGGTCCCTTCAAAACCCCTGTTCGTCCTACATGTGTCTGGCCACATTCATCAGACAGCCACCCATGAGTTAGACTATAAGTGTCCACAGTTCTCTCCTTTTTGAAGACAGGATCTCACTATGTAGCCTGGCTGGCCTAAGCTAGAATTTTCTATGTAGACCGGGCTGGCTTCAAACTCACAGAGATCCTCCTGCCTCTGTCTCCCTCCTCTTCCTTTTTCTTTAAAAGATTTTTTTTTATGTATATGATTGTTTTACCTGCATATACGTTTATGTACCATGTGCATGTCCACTGTCCTCAGAGGTCAGAAAAGGGCATCAGATCTCCTGGACCTGGAGTTATAAAAGATGGCTGTAAGCCATTGGGTGAGTACTGGAATCCAGTGCCTCTGCAGAAGCAGATCCTGACTGCTGAGCCATCTCTCAAACACTTATATGTAGTTTTCTATAGAACTGAATGCATGAGACATAAGAAGCAGATTCCCTGACAGTAACCACACAGGAGCAGCCAGCACGGTGTACACACACTCTTATCCACAGAGCTTACGGTGCTGGTCACAACCTAGTCATTCCACAGAGCACAGGCTAGGATTCCCTTCAATTTCCTGTTCTTAATGCTATCAGAAAATACAGGCCAGGTTTGCCCTTTCCTGCCCTGTTATCATTGGCACACTGGTCTTGAATTTAAATGGGGCAGGGCACTGTCTTGAGTCAGTAACTAATAGTCCAGCGGCATTTCCAAGTCCTATGTGTTTTGAGTCTCCTGACCTTCATGCACAATGGAAAACTTTATCACCTACAGTTCCAAAAAGGCCACATGGTATTGAAAACCTGCTGACATTCATTATCGATGCAAAATCCTTACCAGCTGCTTCCCTAAGCACCACCAAAGGCCAGCTATGTCTATCTATAAATCCATAAATCCTGGTCGGAAAAATCAGGATTCTGTCCTCACACCCAGTTTTTTTCTCTTCTTTGTTATTTATGTTACTGTGATACAAACAATGGCGAGCCGGATGCTCTGACAAGTCCTTGTATTATTTGCAAAATAAATGTTATCACTCTCATGTAACTAGACCCCCAGTGGGGAGAACATGAAGAAAATTACTTGTTTGACCTGAGTTATTCTGGTTGTTCTAAATCCCCGAGTACCAGGCTATGCAATAGCTGCTCCTTAAGGAGAGCTCTGGTGTTCACAAAGATGGATTTGTTCAAGAGGGAGATGGGCCCATCTGATGGGCATTGCTGCAGAAGATCCACATCCTAGGCTGCCTGTGCCTTTAGAGGAGCCAAGGAAACTGCAAAAGCCAGCAACATAATTCACATGAACAAGTTCTCTGGATGCTTCTCTTTTGGTTTGGGGTTATCAGGAAGTTAAACAAAGGTTGAAAGGACCAAGCACAGGCCTGTGCTTCCCTGCCAAACTCACCTGACCTGACCATGTGATGAGGCTTTTCTATGACTGAGAACAGCTGGGAGCTGGGGACTCTGGTCAAAGCAGGGAGACTTACCATGCCTTAGCAGCCTCCTCGAAAGGGCATGGAATCAGGAGAATCAGGAACCCAGACCACCCTCTAGGCCACCTTTCAAAAGATCTGTCCTCTCTGGGCTCTCTCCAACCCACTTATTTGTCAAATTGGAGCTGACAAGAAGCCAGAATGAATGGATGGGATGTGCGGTGATTCATCAGCAAATTAGAGGGAGAGGCACGGGCAGCAAGATGGGTGAAATAGAGGACAAAGGCGACACCAGAACAGAGCATCATGCTGAGAAGCTGAGCCGTGGAAGGCCTAACCGGTCTCACCATTTTTGTCCTTGTGTGGGGACCTCCATTGAACCCTCAGCCTGAAAGGTGACATCCACACTATTGGAGACAGCCAGAGAGAAAGAAAGCAGCTGGTGGGAACTTGAGAAACAGTCACATGAAAAACACCTGAGAGAACAGAGGATGCTTGGCCTGAAGACGTCAAAAGCTAACCTGCTGAAAGAGCGAAGGGCAAGGGTTCCCTCTGCAGGCACTTCTGTCAGGGCTGGAGATGGCTCAGTACCAAGGGTACTGGCTGCTTTTGCAGAGGATCTGAGTTCAGTATCCTGCAGCCACACCGGAACGCTCACAACTGCCTGTGACTTCAGCTCTTTAAGATCCAATGCCCTCTCCTGGCCTCCCCCAGCACCCACATGCACACGGTATACATACATATACATAAACACATTCGTGTATACATTAATAAAGATAAAAATAAATTTAAGAAGGTAAAGAAAAATGTTTCTGCCACTGTTGAAACGTTCTCAATAAATTAACAAACAGCATTGTTCCCAGTGCCGAAAAACTGAAAAAATAAATGTAGCCAAATAACAAACACTCAGAGCTGCATTGCTCAAAACATCAACAGACGAATGGACGGGCCGTGGCCTACTTTTCACTGCTGTGTTAGAGTGTGCTCATATGTTACCATGAGATAACATGGCAGCCTGTTACTGTCCTAAAGACCTAAGAGATGAGATGTGTAGGTGGAAAAAGCATTCTAGAGCCCTCTCTATTAAAGTTAAAAAAAGAAAACCCTAAGTGTAAAGCATAGTAGAGATATGTGGTACGTTATATCATCCAAACTCCTGTAAGCACACTCTGTGCTTACATAGTGATAAGATTGCTAGCCACACATTCCTCATAATACCTCTCATCACTAAACAACACGTGACTATATCAGAAAAGAATTAAAAAAAAAAATCTAAGCCGGGGTCAATAACACAAACCTACAGTTCCTACAGCTCAGAAGCCAGAGGCTGAACCAACCTGAGAGTACCCCCAAACAAACCAGAGAGAGCCTCTAAAGCAGTGGTTCTCAACTTGTGGGTTGCAACCCACAATGGTCACATATCAGGTATTTATATTACAATCCATAAGAGTAGCAAAATTACAGTTATAAAGTAGCAACTAGATAATTGTATGGTTGGGGGTCAGCACAGCATGAGAAACTGTAAAGGATCGAAGCGTTAGTAAGGTTGAGAACCATTGCCCTAATGCAAAGCAATAAATGATATTAAAGCAGTTACTTAAACTGAGCAGTGGTGGTGCACACCTTTAATCGCAGCACTCAGGAGGCAGAGTCAGGCAGGTCTCTGAGTTCAAGGCCAGCCTGGTCTACAGAGTGAATTCCAGAACAGCCAGGGCTACACAGAGAAACCCTCTCAAAAAACCAAAACCAAACAAATAAACAAAAAGTAGTTATTTAGAAATAAAAATAAAAATTAGAGCTATTATCAGCAAACCAATAGAAAAATAAATAAAATCAAAGCTGGTTCTTTGAAAGATAGAAAAAGATAACCTTTGGCTAGGCTAAGAAAAATACTCCTGATGGTATCAGAAATGATGGTTAAGCAGTTAAGAGCACTCATTGGCTGCTCTTCCAGAGGACATAAGTTTAATTCCCAGCACCCACATCTGTCCTGTAACTCCTGTTCCAGGGAATCTGACACCTTCACACAGACACATATGCAGGCAAAACACCAATATGCATAAAATATAAATGAATAATTTTAGAAAATAAGGAAGATAAAATTTTATTTGCGCAATTTGGTGAGCTAAATGAAATAGATCAATTCCTTGAAAGGCAAAGTCAACAAACTCTCCCTCTTACACATGCACACACACACACAAACCCGCACACACAGGCCAAACAGATGACATGGGAGAAAAATCCAGATGGTTTTGTAGATGGCAATAAGCTGTTAAAACTCCAATTCTGCTCTACGAAAAGATACTGGAAGAAAGTACAGCAAGCTACAGGCCAGCAAAGCACATCTACGAAAGATGTCCTTCATAAACGACTGTCACTCAAGATACACAGAAGTCTCATATGTCTCAATGAAGAGCCAAGTGTAGCCTTAGTGCACACCTTGAATCCCAAGGCTAGAGACAGGCAAGAGGATCTTTGTGCATTCAAGGTCAGCTTGGTCTACAGAGCTAGTTCCAGGACAGCCGGGAGTACTTAGTGAGATCGTGTGTCTAGACAGATAGATGGATGGATGGATGGATGGATGGATGGATGGACGGGACGAACGGATGGACAGAGGAGCCAGATGCACCTGTAGCCAGAGCTCAAGAGACTGAAGCAGGAGGATCATCGAGCTCACAAGTTTAAGACCAGCCTGGCCAACAAAATAAAGGCATCACTTCAAAGGGAAATAGGGATGAGAGCATGATGGTGAGCGGACAACTCAAGAAAAGGAACAAAAAAGGTGTGGCCCACCAGAACCTTCCACAGACGGCACGATGAGTGAGTGTGTGAAGATGCTCCCACACGATGTCTTCAGGAATAACTTGAGACTCCACTAAATACACCAGCTATTAGAACAAATGCCCTCAGAACACTAAAGACATCAAATGCTGGGCAGATACAAACAGGGATTCCCCATCGCTACTGGTGGGGAACATGCAAAAATGGTACCGACATCCATAAAGACACTGGCAGTTTGAAACAAGAGGTGCCCTAATCTAATGCTATGGTACTTGTCCATGTGAACTAAAAACATAAACACCCCAGGCTGGCAGGTAAACACCTGGTCACCAAGCCTGAAGATCTAGGACCAATCCTCAGGGACCCATGCAATGGAAAGAGAAAACCAGCTCCTGCAAATTGTCTTTGGATCTCCAACACTTATGACACGCATGTGAGCACATATATATATAGAAGTAATTTTTTTAATTCAATTGTCCATATTATGCTGTGTAATTTCATCTCAATTTTAAAAAGAGGTGCAAGGATTTATATGAAATTAATAAAACATACACGCTTATTCAACTATTCAAAACAGTTCACATGATTCATTCATTCACCAACACCCTAGCTATTGTTATGATCCTCATTTCACAAATAAAAAAAAATCTGGGTCACAGAGAAAATAAATAACCCATGCAAGAGCTCACAGGAGTGGCCACACCCAAATCCACCCTGTGGGATTCTGAGGCAGACCACAGTGAGGGAAGCAGAGCTGGTGAGCAGGGCTCCTCCCAGACAGGCGAGCACACAGATACCACAGCAGCACTTAGTTAAGCCAAACAGATCCTTTCTAAGATGCCTGCTAAGGATGCTTGCTGCTGCAGTCAGAACAGTGCAAGTTTTCTGATATGTTTACACATGTAAATGTTGATAATACAAGATATCAGCCAGAGGGCTTTATCCAGCACCAGGGAGCATAGGCAGGTGATCTCTGGTGAGTTTGAGACCAGCCTGATCTAAGAAGTGAGTTCCAGGACAAGCCAGTCACGGCTGTTCCACAGAGAAACCCTATTCAAAACTAAACAATCCAATGATAAAAAAATAAATATAAATACAATATACCAATTATTAAAAATATTTTGAGGAGTTGAACCCAGGGCTTTGGAAAGCACATGCTCTAAACACTGAGGTACACTCCCAACCGCATGAGGATCTTTTGTTTTAAGTCTATTTCACGTATTAAGTTACCTGCACCACATGCTTGCAGGAGTCAGTGGAGACCAGAAGAGGGCGTCAGATCTCCTAAAATTGGAGTTAACAAGTGGTTGCAAGTCACCATGTGGGTCCTGGTGGACCCCAGGTCTACAGCAAGAGCAGGTCAATGCTCTTAACCTCTGAGCCTCTCTCCAGCCACCACTACTGTACATTCTTCTGATTTGCTGCCCTGAGCTACAAAAACCACTGACGTTTACCACCGGGTTACTTCTGCTTTGGTAGACTATGTAAGCAACAGGATTCCTGAGGTCCCTTTTACTTCTAGAATCCCAACACTGTGAGCCAGAAGCTGAGGGTTTGGTTTTTGTTTGTTTGTTTGTTCAGATTATAGTAATTTTTTTTCCTTTTGAGGTTTAAGGGCTTTAAGTAGCTAACATCCTAATGCAATACAATCAAGGCACCAAAGCCTGTTTAAGTGGGCAGGCAAGTTGCAGCCTTCCAAGTAAAGGACTCTCACACACAAAGGGGAGAAAGGAGTGGAGCAGAGCGCTGGTCAGCCGAGGCCAGATGTAGCAATGTTGTCTAAACAAAAACAAGTCATTGGTCTTGTCAAGGGTCACACCAAAACAAAATGCCGGGAGGGAGCTAGGGAGGGAGCTAGCCGTTTGTTCACAGCCTTTCCCATGAGCACCCAGGCAGGCTCCTGAGGGCGGAACTGTTCCTGTCCCCAGGGAAAGCCAGATGCTGAGAATCCCCAGCAGATTTCTGAGAAAATAAAGCAAAGAGCACACACAGACTCCATTCATCAAGGTGGTTATAAAAAGCACGCTCTTTGCAATGAAAGCGCCCACTTAAGGCCTCCAGAGGGCAGTTCTGAAAGGGGTGGGGGCAAAGGTGATCGTTTGTTATTGTTAACTGAGGTTCAAAACAGGAGGCTAACTCAGTGGTCCTCCTTACATTCAATCCCACTGCTACTGCCTCCAAGAGAAAGGGAAGAGCATTTTCATAGTGTTAAGAGCACAGCTGCCCTTGTAGAGGACCCAGATTTGGTTCCCAGCACCCACGTGGTGGTCACAAACTTCTGTAACATCAGCTCCGGAGGGCCCTCCAAAGTCATCTTCTGGCCCCCGTAGGCATTGCATGTATGTGCTGCACATACATACATGCATACAGGCAAAACACCTACTATATGAGATAAAAATTAATAAACCTTTCAAAGAAATACCAGGCATGCCAGTGCACAATTGTAATCTCGGTGCTTGGGAGATGGAGGTAGAAAGGTCATGAGCTCAAGGTCATCCTCAACTATACAATTTAGTTTGAGGTCAGCCCTGGCTGGCTATGTAAGATCTATAATACAGCTCACAAGCACATATCATCCCAACACCAAGTGGAGAACTTTCCATTTTTGAGAGTTCACTGGTGCATGGTGGCACTTATTGTGCCATACATGAGCAATGCCAGGCCTCGGGGCCAGAACTCCACTCCAGGGGGCTCTGTGGTTAATGAGGGAGGCACAGGAAGAGAATGCAAGCCAACTCCTCTATGCCACAGAAAGGCCTTTGCAGACTGTGCTCTGCACTGTCAACTAGCATTTAGAGGCGCAAATTACAGGTGACTTCCCTCAGAGTGACAGCTGATGGAGTGTGCTCTGGGCAGTGTGCTAGAGGTTCTCGGGGGGAAGGTCTCCTTGGTATTTCCAGGAGGTCTACACTTCTGTATCTCTCTCTATGAGACTGAACTTTCCTCATCTATTTTAAACAGAATGACTGAATATAGGGTTCGGCTCACTTCTTAATCAGAGACTAGAAAACAAATCAGGGCCACTCTGACTAATGTTAATTGTTTTGTTTTGTGGGTACTGGGTATCAAACCCAAGGATTCCTACATGTTATCAAGTGTTGCAGAATATTATTTAAGGTGTGTTACTTTTGTTGTGTTGTCTTTGTTTTAATCTATGAAGCTGTGTTACTGTGCCTGTCTAAACACCTGATGGTCTAATAACGAGCTGAATGGCCAATAGCAGGGCAGGAGAAAGGATGGGCGGGGCTGTGAGTCAGAGAGAACAGACAGGAAAAAAGGAAGAGCAAGAGAAGGAGCTGCCCTAGCATCCCCAGCTTCACAGCCAGTCACGGAGCAAGAACGAGGTATATAGAAATAGAAAAAGGGTAAAAGGTAGACGGGATAATCTAAAGAAGAAAAGCTGACAAGAAACAAGCCAAGCTAAGGCTGAGTATTTATAATACAGAATAAGCCTCTGTGTGTGATTTATTTGGAGCTGGGTGGAGGACCCCCCAAAAGAGCAAAAACAACCAACAACAAGCAAGTGGTTTCTTTTCTATAACTGAGTCACATTCCAACTCTCTGAACTGTTTGTCTCAGAAAAAAAAAAAATTGTGTTGAATGACCATGTGGTGGGGGTACTACTGTCTTAAATAATCATCAATTTGCTTAACTGGGCTTATTTTGATTCCATCTTTGCCCCACCTCTTGGGTTTTTGGGGGGGGGGTGTTGTCTGTTTGTTTGTTTAAAAAACAGGCTGTGTAGCCCTGGCTCCTGGAATTCACTCTGTTGACCAGGCTGGCTTTGAACTCAAAGATCTGCTTGCCTCAGCCTCCAGAGTGCTTGGACTAAAGGTGTGAGCCATCCTTACTTTCTAATAGAGCAAATATGCACAGAAACAAAGCCATGTTAAACACACCGTTCTTTAAAATCCTCAATGAAGTCCAAGTGGCTTGGCGTGTGATCCCAGCGAAGTGGAGACCAGGTGTTAGGTATCTGTCAGATACACTTGAGACCAACCTGAGCCAACATGAGACCCTGTCTAAAGCACAGTCACACCAAGTTCTGAATGGAGGGGATAAGACCTCAACCTCACAATACAGGAACCCTGAAGATGGGCCGCACAGACTCTGCACTTCCCCAGGGTGATTATTATGGATGGCAATGTGGTTTGGTACTAGGTCTACCCAGTCTGTCTCAAACTCCTGGGCTGAAATGATCCTCCTGCCTCAGTCTCTGGAGTGCTAGAACTAGAGGCATATACCACCATACCTAACTCTGATAGAAATAGCAAATGAGCCACTTGCCTCTGCCTCCCAAGTGCTGGATTTTAAGAGTGAGCTACCATGCCCAGCACGGCATCATGTTTTCAACAAACCACTTCCAGTAAAGATAACAAAGGATGTATCATCCCGGTAAGAATATCGCATCTTTGAGTGGAGCAAGCTTGTGACCCCAGCACTGGGAAGGTAACAAGTGACAGAAGGTGAAAAACCCAAGGACACATCTTAGATGACAGAGTGCTTGCCCAGCATGCATGAGGCCCCAGGCTGGATCCGCAGCACTGCATACACCCAGTGGCACTGTAACCCCAGCATGTACAGAAGGAGGGGCAGGAAGACTGCAAGTTAAGATCACCCTCAGCTACACAGTAAGTTAAAAAAAAAAAAGGAAAGAAAGAAAGAAAAACCGTAGGAGTTATATAAAACACACAAATGCATTTTTTTAAGCGAAGTAGTGATGTCACTTGCCTTTAATCCCAGCACTTAAGAGGCAGAGGCAAGGTGGATCTCTGTGAGTAAGAGGTCTACAAATTGAGTTCCAGGACAGTCAGAGCTGTTACATAGCAAAACCCTGTCTCAAAACAACAAACAAAAATCTTAGGTTAATCTATTTTTATTTATGTGCATTGGTGTTCTTCCTACATGCAGGTCTGCGAGGGTGCCAGATCATCGGGAAACTGGAGCTACAAGGAACTGGTAAGTTGCTGTGTGGGTGCTGGGAACTGAACCTGGGTCCTCTGGAAGAGCAGCCAGTGCTCTTATGAACCTCTGGGCCATCTCTCCAAACCACACTTGAAACCTTTTTTTTTTTTTTGCAGATTTACTTATTTTTTATATGCATTTCTGTGTACTATGGGCATGCACTGCCTGCAGAAGGTGTTGGAACCCCTGAAACTGGAGTTACACACAGTTCTTCTTACCCACAATGTGGGTGATGGGAACTGACCACAGGCCCCTGCTCTGCTCCAGTACTTTCTGAGATCTATTATCATGTGAGTATGCATGTGTCATGATATTTCGCCATCATGTGGAAGGACCAAGGGATCCTCCAGGGACCAGACTCTGGCCAACAAGCTTCAATACCAAGTGCTTTTACCTGCCGAGTTATCTGGCTGGCTCTAAAACACGCTTTTTATCTTTACTGAAAAACTTTTACAAAAGAATAAATCTGATTCTCACAGATCAAGTAATTCTGAAAACCCAAGGGACAGTTTCAAACAGCCAGCCTTAAGTTAAATTCTTTAATACAAATGATTAGGTACATTTGATCAGTCACTGTTTCATATAATGCTTATTAATAAATATTTCCTGAAAGGTAGGTGAAATGTCCCATGCGTGTGATCCCAACACTAGGGAGGTAGAGACAGCCTGGGCTATATACAGCAAGACTAAGGGTCAGAAAAGGTCACAGAGTCCCCGTGGTGGGTCCAACCCCTGCCCTGATCCAAGTGCTGTACCATAAGGCTCTCCTATCAGTTCTTGCCTCCTGCCTCCAACCTTCCCCATGAGACCATAACAGACAGTGTCCACCTTTGACCCATCCTAGTTCGGTCACTCAGATTCTCTCTCCACTTTCTCAACTCCCCTCTCATCTCCTCATCATCCCACGGGACTCGAGTTAGTGGCTGCGACTGCCTATATGACAGTATCTGTGCAACTTCGCTGTTTTCCTATAAATCTACCTGCCTCGCTCACACTCACTACACGCTGGGTAATTTCTAGTGACTGATTGGGAAACTCCAAGGACTTCTAACATTTTCAGGGAGTAAATAAATAAAATTGTATTTCCAGTCACTGTCCTCACAGGTCAACAAATGGCTGCCTGAGTGACCTTCTGTCATCTCAGAATCACAAATAACTGTGGTCCCAGGACACCTGCCAGAACAAGGCTGGCTTTCAGCTCCTGCACCGTTCCAGAAGATAGCAAAGGCCATGAAGGGTCAGGTTATGGCAACAAAATCTGAGGGGAAATAAAACACACTCCCAGCATCCGAGAGGAAAGATTTCAAACAGTGCCAGACTAGACATGGTCTAACTTTGTCAACGTCTGGCTATTCCAGGTGTCCCAGCTGCCTCAGTTTACCAGCCATTTAAAAAGGATAAAAAACTTCAATCAGCTTGTAATTCCAGTTACTGAAGAGTCTGAGGCAGGAGGATTGTTTGGGCCTAAAAGTTCAACTCCAACCTCAGGCAACACGATGAGATTCCATATTAAATAAAATAAAATAAAAAGTCAAGAGTGTTTGGGCTGGGTGCAGTGGAGAGTGCCTTTAATCCCAGCACTTGGAAGGCAGAGGCAGGTGGATCTCTGTGAGTTTGAGGCCAGCCTGGTCTACAAACTGAGTTCCTGGACAGCCAGAGCTAGATAGAGAAATACAAAGGCTGTGATCAATAGCCATGTTTTCTCTGTGGCTCACTGCTCTGCCCGGTCTCCGGTCACTGCTCTCGTACCTAAGACCCATCATCAACTGTGTGGCTGGTGCCTGGTGAGAATGTAAGAGTGCCTCGGATCCCTGGAACTGGAGTTACAGATAGGTGTGAGCCTCCATGTGGGAGGTGGGAATTGAACCTGGGTCCTCTACAAGAGCAACAAATGCTCTAACCACTGAGCCATCTTTCCAGCTCCACTTTTTTTTTTAAGTGATAAGTTAAACACTTCTAAGAAAAGTCAGAATTGTTCTTTTTGTTTTTT
This sequence comes from Phyllotis vaccarum, assembly GCA_033318265.1. Lineage (NCBI taxonomy): Eukaryota > Metazoa > Chordata > Mammalia > Rodentia > Cricetidae > Phyllotis > Phyllotis vaccarum. The sequence continues at coordinate 61,214,957 of JARWLC010000003.1, read as the reverse complement.
AAAGGGCCAATAAACTCTTTCATTAAATAATCAACTATGTATCACTGGCAATTAGTGGCCTCTAAAACATTCCACTGAAACAAATATTGATACTGTGGCCCTTGTTATTAAAGTCCCCAGAAGGGGAGCAGTGTGACATCCTGCTGGGCCTGGAAAAGCCCAATGGCAGTGTGTTTGCTTTACACACACACACATACACACACCCCACACACGTGTGAACACATATACATACACCACACACACGTGTGAACACACATATACACACACCCCACACACACACAGAGCCAAGTTTAATCCCCAGAAAAGAAGGGGATGGAAGGGAAGGGAGAGGGAAGAAAAGCAAGGAGGGGTGAGAAGGGAGGGTACGAGAGAAAAGGGGGGAGGGGAGCAGGGGAAAGGGGACAAGGAAAGAAAACTGACCCCAGTGATACAAGTTTAGAAGAGTTTTTCTGTTTGTTTGAGGCAGGGGGATTCAAGATAGTTTCTCTGTGTAGCCCAGGCTGTCCTGGAACTCACTCTGTAGACCAGGCTGGCCTGGAACTCAGAAATCTACCTGCCTCTGCCTCCCGAGTGCTGGAACACATGGCTTAAAGGAGGTTTAAATATATCCAATCCATATAGAAAAAGCATTTAAGGTTTTGTTTTCCTATTATGTGTGTGCACAGGAGTATGGGCACATCTACCTCAGCAACATGTGGAGGTCAGAGAACAATTCTCAGAACTTGGTTCTCTACCATGTCTCTTGGACTCAAACCCAAGTCTCCAGGCTTGTATGGCAGATGTTAGCCCAATAGTTATGGACTTATTTTTATATAATTTTGATATTATTTTGTTTTACATGTATGAGTGTTTTGCCTGTATGAATGTATGTACATAATGTGCATGCAGTGCCCATAGATCCCCTAGAACTGAAATTATGGACGGTCGTGAGCTGCCATGTGGGTGCTGAGAACTGAACCCAGGTCCTCTGCAAGAACAGCCAGCACTCTTAGCCCCTGAGCCATCTCTCCACTGCCCCCAATTCTATTTTGCTTTTGCAATCCTGGCGACCAAATCCTCACACACACACAAAGTCACACACTTGTAGCCACAATATTTATGTGTATGCCACATGTGTGCCTGTGCCTGAGAGAGGTCAGGAGATGGCATCAGATGCCCTGAAGCTGGAATGAGCTGAGCTGCCTGGTAAGAGTGTGCTGGGAATCAACTCAGGTTCTCTGGACAAGCAGCAGCAAGGTGTCTTCAGGGCCAGGCCACATCTCCTGCCCCAGGGTATTTATTTTCTATTTGAGACTTTGAAGTTCAGACTAAGCATCTTAGTTACTTCTGGACTAAGCAAGCACAGGCATTCACTCATACACCTGGGCATAGCCTTTTAAAACCCATGCCAAGTGAAAATGCTTCGTCTGGGAATCCCACACAGGTGTCAGCAGCTATTTACAGAATCTCAGATCAGCCCTCACCACCTCAGGCTTACCATCCACCCTGAGGATTTCCCAGATACCCTACCATTAACGCAGCACTGTAGCTCAGGGCTCAGGCACAAACCACCAGTCCCCACCCCCACCCCACTGTTCTTCCACAAATTTTACCTAGAGGAGGCCAGGAAAAAATTAGAGACACATCAGCGCACACTTTTCTTATTTCTTTGATAAACATTTGAAATGCATGGCAGGAAAAAAAAGGATGAGGGATTAGCGGTGAATTTTAATTACTGTCATCCTAGATACTAATCCCATGTGCAATTTGAAACTGGCAGGAATTAGCCAATGTACTTAAAAGTAAACACAATCTGTTTGACGGAGGGTTTTAATCCCCCAAATCATGCATCACCCCACTTGCTCTCTCCTCTGTCTCTGATGAATTTAGAATAATAAGTCTCTGGCAAGGTGTTGTGCACACAAAGAAGGGGCAGCCTGTATCCTGAGGCTACTAAGAATAGAAGACCAGAGCCTCCCCATGAGGCGGGAGGCGAGCATCAGCTGGGGGCATCAGCTGGGAGGCTATGCACTGGCTGGTTATCTGGAAGGCTGAGGCAGGAGGACTGCAGAAACTTAAAGGCTAGCCCAGGTGAGACTAAGGCAGTCTGGGATACATATAGTAAGACCCTGTGTCCAAAAAATGTGTGTAGTATACATACGTTCAAGTGTGGCTTGATCTGTAAAGTGTGGCACTGAAGTATGAGGGTGTGTGTGTGAAAGAGAGAGAGAGAGAGATCCCTAACACCGATATACTGGGCATAGAAACACATGCCTGTGATGCCTGCACATGGAGGTACAGACAGGACGGAAGGATCAGAAGCATATGGGATCAGTCTCAGCCTCGTAGGGAGCCTGGTCTAGACTACAGGAGACCTATCTGAAAAATCTTTAAGTATTGGGAAGAACTTAGAATATTCTTTTGTATCATTTTAAAGAGGTATTTAAGAGGACATTTATTATTACTAAGTTTTGAGATATATTTGATTCAAAAACTGTTTCTAAATGTTTTGTACTAGGATTAGAGATTGGGCAAATAAGGAACTTTAATTTAAAAAATAAAATCAAAGGACCAGACAAAATAATTTCCTTTTTAAACCCATCCTTAATTAGCATTAAAAATATAACCTATGAGCATTTTCTGGCATTTTCTAAACTAGATGTAGCCTAGGAATTCATGTGTCATTTCCAAACCCTTCATGAAATTCGGCCCTGCTCAGAACCTAGCCCGACATTCTGTATGTGTCCCTCACATGAGCTGGCTCCATCTGAGGTCACCAAACAGGAGAACCTGGGAGATACTGGGTCACAAAATGTTGTGGGCCTCAGAGTGAAAAGTGACAAAGGGAGCCTCAGGCTCAGATGACGCCAAGATAAGAAAGATAGGCCTCAGCCCAAAGGAAAGCAGAGCATGAGAGAGAGGCTTTGTATCCAGAGCCCAGCAGGTGCGCACAAGCCTGTCTATCGGGAGGGGGAGTGGGGGACACACGACACAGGCTGCGCAAGCAGAAGACAGTGCCTTCAAAGTTCCTTCCAACCTGGCTCAAAACGCTGGACCACAGACACAAAGAAAGGAACAGATTAGGTGAAACGTTAGTTCCTTTGCCCCATTAAGAAAAGCCAGCAACCTAGAACTTAAGGACAAGCGGAAATGCTGTGTTTGCGCAGAAAAAACGCTTCCTTGAGCGAATGTGGAGGTCGCAGGTTGTCACAGCCTTTTAGAAACAGTCTGAGGTTAAAGGGTTAAACATAAGGAAGCCAAACCAAAAGTAGCCAGTGTGGTGGCACAAGCCTGTGATCTCCTTGCTGCTTGGTAGAACTGGAGAATAACAGCAGCCTTGGCTATGCAATGAGTTTAAGCTAGCCTGGGCCACAGTGACTCTCTCAGAAGAGGAAAATGAATTACTCTAAGACCTATAGATGCCACTTCAAGAGATCTTTTGACACATCCTCAAACATAGCCCAAATGCCCATCAACTGATGGATAAATTAACAAAATGTAGCACGATGGCATGTTATTTGGCCAAAAATGAAATGGAGTTCTGACACATGCTGTGATACTGATAAATCTTGAAAATACATTAAGTGACCTCCAGAACTCGGGAGGCCCAGGCAGGCGGATCTCCATGAGTTCAAGGCCAGCCTGGTCTACAGAGTGGGTTCCAGGAAGAGCCAGGGCTACACAAAGGAGGGAGGAAGAAGGGAAGGGTGGAGAGAGCACATTAATGAAAGAAGATTGGCCAAATAGCAATCTGATGGGCAGTGTCCAGAACATATAAATCCAGACAAGAAAACACTGGTTGTCAAAGGCATGGCAAGTGACTGCCAAGGTGTACAGGGTTTGGGATGGGCTGAAATTAGCCTGTGGTGATGGTAACAAAACTGTGAGTTTACAAATATCACCAAAACATACACTTAATTTTGGGTTCCATCTCAGCACTGGGGGGTGGGAAGTAACAGGATGGTCACAAACACAAGCTCAGTCTCCTAGGCAAGTAGGAGGCTGGTATGTGAGCCTGTCTGCGGCGGGGGTGCCTCTGCACAGCATGAAGTGCTGAGTTCAGATCACCAGCACCCACGTCAAAGTGAGGCGTGGTCATGAAGGTCTATGAAATGAAGACATTTGCCGGCTAGCCAACTGGTAAGCTCTGGTCCAGTGACAGACCCTGGGTGAGGATGCAATCTGGAGGACAATGGAGAAAGGCACCTGATGTCAACCTCTCTCTCTCCTCTCTCTCTCACACACACAGAGAAAGAGAGAGAGAATTTTATGGCATGTGAATTCTATCTCCATAGCATTGTTGCAAAGTGCTGGAGTATGCATCAGTGGCAGAGCACCTGCCTAGTATGCACAAGGCCCTAGGTTCCATCTACAGTTTAATTATCAGTTCACTAATTTTTAAATGGATATGGGAAAGGGTGGCCTCCTTTTGACCTCAACTCTGTTCAGAGGTTGAGTGATAATCTAACATGAACGAGACCTTAGGTTCAGTTCCCAGACTCAAAGGCAAAAGGAGGAGGAGGAGGAGGAGGAGAAGAAGAAATAAGTTAAACAGAAAATCTGAGAACAGATTCAATGTAACCTCTTGGGCCAAGAGAATGAGGTGATCTGAAACAGGTGATTGAGACAATGTCCACCCCTGACCAAAAAGGCACAAAGGCCTGTGTTACAGGCCTTCTTTTGGTACGCTACCTGACACTAGCTTCCTGCTGGGGTGGGAGGTGGAAGGAAGTTGGACCTTCAATGCATTTTACAGGCTTTTAAGACACTTTATATTCAGTTACTTTGAAATAATTGAATCTTTGCCGAGAACCTTTAAAAAAAAAAAAAACACTCAGCAGGCATCCTGTGAAAATGTCTAATCTAATAATATCATCCTGAAGCTAAATGACAAAATAAGAGACCACTCCTAAAATGCTGGAGACAAAGGGCAGGCCAATTCTGTGACGAAGTGGTGGTAGCTCCTGAGGAAACCTGTTCAGGGAGGGGACTGTCACAGCATGAAGCTGTGGCCTTTTCGTGGTCTCTGCTTGTGTTTAAAGAACACGACTTTGCATAAATCATCTCTACCAGTCTAGAGTGCATATCCCTCACCTTCTATGTAAGCTGCATTTTATAGGCAAAAAGACACTTTAGATTTCCATCTGTAAACATTACTGTCCTGTGAGAAAGTCTGCTTCTACCAAATCAAGACCACAAGAAAAGCAAGGTCGATTGGGGCGGACGGATCTTTTTTAAATAAAATTATACACACACACATAAAGACGGGAGGAAGGAAGGAAGGAGGGAGGGAGGGAGGGAGGGAAGGAGGGAAGGAGGGAGGGAGGGAGGGAGGGAGGGAGGGAGGGAGGGAGGGAGGGAGGAAGGCAGGCAGGCAGGCAGGCAGGCAGGCAGGCAGGCAAGGTAGATGTTCTGAAGCCTCAACTAGAGAGCATGAGGATCATGCTCTTGGTGGCTGGCGCCAGGAACTCACTACATGGCCCAGGCTTCTTTCAATTCTGTGACAATCCTCCTGTCCCACCCTCCTGTGCATTATGATTACAGGCATAAGTCATCATGCCTGGCTTCAATTTTTTAAAAAGATTTGTTTACCTATATTTTTTATGCATGATTTGCCTGCATGTATGCCTGTGCACCACATGTGTGCAGTACCCTTGGAGGCCAGAAGAAGGCACCAGATCCCCTGGAACTGGAATTACAGATGGTTGTGAGCCACCATGTGGGTACTGAGAATCAGACTTAGGTCTCTGTAAGAGCAGTAAGCACTCTTAACCACTGAGCCACCTCTCCAGCCCAGCTCTATTTTTAAGGGCTTCTGTCATGACAAATGTATGGGGAGTCAGGGGGCAATTTGTGGGAGATAGTTCTCTCCCTCTACCGAGCGAGTCCCAGAGATAGAACCTACAATTATTCTTAAGCAAAAGTGCTTCTCCCACTTTATCCACCTCACCAGTTCTGTTTTAACTCCTTCACAGGAAATAAGATTCTAATAAAAAAAAAAAATCGCATTTTCCTGTTTTACAAAGCAGTAAAAATAATACAATCAGTTTATCTGTTTGCAACAAGGTCTCATATGGCCCGAGCTAGTCTATAACTCTCTTTGCAGCCAAGAATGATGTCAAACCTGATTCTCCAGCCTGACTCCCAAGTGTTAGGATTATAAGTGAGCACATTACGGCCCCTTTTAGTGTTGTAAAATTTTCACTTATGCTTATCATTTTAAACATTCAGACTTGTTTTTAATAAGTTTACCCAATTACTGAAACATTCCGATTATCACATTTTTCTCATTTCAATATAAAAGTGCTATATTTCACAAAAATGTCACTTCAAGCCATATTCTTCAAATCTGAAATATGAGTTGTTTTTGTTTGACTTAAAAATTGAATTAATGGAGTTGAAGAAATGTCAACAGTCAAGATAACTTGCTGTTCTTTCAAAAGATTAGAACTGGGTTCTCAGTGCCTATATCAGGAAGCTCACAACCACCTGTAACTCTAGTGCCAGGGCTCCAATACCCTAATATTTATATTATATATATTAAAAGATATATATTATCTTTTAAATGGTATATATTTATCTTTTTAATGGACTAGCAACAATACAAATGATAATTGAAATAATTTTTTTTGTTGTTTTATTTTTTTGAGACAGGGTTTTTCTCTGTGTAGCCCTGGCTGTTCTAGAACTCACTGTAGACCAGGCTGAAACTCAGAGATCCACCTGCCTCTGCCTCTTGAGTGCTGGGATTAAAGGTACGCACCAGCACCTGGCTTCAAAATAAACTAATCATCCTACAGAAAAGGAATTTCTATGAAAGTGCTTGGTTTTGTTCTTTTTTCTAAAGTATTATGGATTACACCTAATCCAATACTCCAAGTAATCAAGTTAGACTTTTCAATACACTAAGAACTGGTAGTGTTTTATTTACTTCTTCTGCTTCTACAGATCCAAACAAGTAAAGGTATTAGACTAAGGATAATAATAAATTATATGTTGAAATGACTCCCCTGATTCAAAGTTATTTATAAAAGCCTATTTAACAGGCGCTAGCAAGGTGGCCATGCCTCCCTCTCCCCAAATATTAAACAAATAATGTAAAAAGGAAATTAGCGGGGTAAATGCTGTGCAAAATGAACAAATGAAGTGGAGAAAGGAGGATTCAGGGGCTGAGAAATTTTCAAATAGGGTGGTGAAGGGCTGGAGACGCAGCTCAGCTCATGTTCGTTCCATCATGAGACCCTGGGCTCAATCCCTACACAGGCACCTGGATCTCAAGAGAAAATCCAGCTGTCAAACAGAACAGTAGGAAGGTTTACTGCTCCTATCACATGGTTTACTATTAGTATTTGATTTCCAAGACAAAAACAAAAAAAAAACAAAAACACCACTAATATTTCAAGTACCAAAAAACAAACAAATATTTCAGTGTTAGGCAATAAGGAGTCCGTAAAAATTCTGCCAGGCAATGGTGGTGCACACCTTTGATCCCAGCACTTGGGAGGCAGAGGCAGGAAGATCTCTGTCAATTCAAGGCCAGCCTGCTCCACAAAGCTAGTTTCAGGACAGCCAGGGCTGCAGAGAGAAACACTCTGCCTCAAAAGGAAAAGAAAAGGGGGTGTGGGGAATAACAGTGACTATAAATCATGTAGATTTTTCTCTACCTTAGATCCTATTTCCACATCATATTTCAAGATCTCCTTGGCTGGAAAAGAAGATGCAGCATCCAGGGCATGCAAAGGAGACTTCTAATATTCTGATTTACTTGACTTTTTTTTTAAAATTAGAGCGAAAGTCTATAGTACTCTAAAACAAAACTAATAGCCAGACAGAAGGTGTATGCAGTAGAAAAAAGAGCCAGGGGAATCACCACAAGTTCAAGGCCAGCCTGATTTACACAGCAAGCTCCAGGTTACAAAGTGAGACTCTCTCAAAGAGAAAAACACAAAAACAAACAAAAAAATAGTGTTAAAAAAAAGGTCCAAGACAATTAATATTAGGCAATTTATATTAGAATAGCTATTATTTTCATGCTAAGTCTGCATGTGAACTTTACTCCATTAATAATTATTCAGGGTATGTGGCAGTTTATGCCCGTCTACCTTACAACATGAAACAATCTGGAATACAGAAGTGTAAGCGTGGCTCAGTTGCAGAGCACTTGTCCAGCCTGGGCAAGGTCCTGGGCTCAGTCCCCAGCACTAGCCTAGCCTGGCAGGAAGGACTCAGATGCTAATTGAAATAATGAGCCTACAGAAAGTGCATCCACAGATTGTATATTTACATATAAAACTCGTTTGTAATATTTCAACCTGAAATTGTTTTATTAGCATGTCATGGAATATTCATGAATGTGCAAGCTGAAAAAAAAGAAAAAGAAATAACAAATACAAAAGAAAAATTGATGTTCAAATGTTTTTATTTTCAAGAATAAGAACCCCAGTGGGCCATAACTGCCCCAGGGAAAAGGTAAAGAAGTAAGATTACAAATTACTCAAAAACTCAGCCCATCAGAAATGTCCCATCCCTCTCTGCCAGTTGCCACGATGAGGGTAATTAGGTGAAACTGATACCATCGTCCAACCAAAATAATTAGATGATGAACATCGAATGTAAGTATAGAGACAAATTTAAAAACCATAGTTCCAAATAGTGTTATTGTCAACTAAACTAAATATTACTTGAACTGTTCCTAAAATACCCAACGCCGGCACTTTTTTTTCTTTTTAATGTATGGGGGTTTGCCCAAAAAAATAACATTTTTTTTTTTCTCTCTTGGATCTATCAGGCTTCAAACGTCATTTCAAACGTGGCTTAATGAAACTTTTAAAAAATCAAATGCACACTAATTAGATACTTAGTGACGAGGAGGAGCTGACTTTGACAAGAATGGACAGAATGTTCTAAATGAAATAAAAGAAGTGTTCAGGGTTTATCACCCTCTGTGTGGCACATTGGAACAAAGGATGCTTTGGCCTCTTCTGCCCTTTAATTTGTGAACACAATTTTCCTATGTCAAGCTAAGGAGAAAAAGCAATCTTTTTTTAAAGCTTGCCAAGTTATAATGTGACCATCTCATCCAGACTTCTGTTAAACCTCCTTCCCCAAAGTTCTTTTGATTACCAAAATATACACTCAAGAAAAATAGTTTCGAACACTCTATAAACTATATACCTAGAATACTTTAAGGCCAGGGGGAAAAAATGTTTACCATTTCAAGTTCCATTCAAAAGCCTTTATCTGCAATGCGTAAGCTTTTTGGAGGCAAGCTCAGTCAATATTAAAAGGCAGGTAAAGTGTTCAGTTGAATTGAGTGAATATTTAAAGCAATTAGTTAGCAAAAAATAAATAAATATTTGCCACCACAATCCTAAGGAATTAGCGGGGCTTCCAGTCTGTGGTATTCATACAAGGCTTGCACATTATCTTGAGAAAGCTGCAAGAGATGAAGACTTTGCTCACACCTGGTGGGTGAGAAGTGGTCACAAACATCTTCTCAATTTCGCCTTTGGGTAAAAGGGTGGGAAGGAAGCGGAGTTTTTGCCTCTGCTACTTCGGAAACGATGCTTAAAGTACTTGGAGAGGAGGCGGAAAGGGGCGAAGTCGTGGTGTCCACCTAGCCGCTGCAGAGAACCGGGATCTTGGGAAAGGGATGCGGAGGAGTAGATTCTTATGTAAGCACACACCAAAATCCGTGCATGCATCCCAAGGCTGAAGAGCACATCTGAGCACCCAACACACGTACACTGCATCCCATCCCAGGGGTGCATCCCTAGGCTGAGTGCACTACTGGAAAGTGGACTGATTCCCCTACGCATGTCTCCTGAACTCCCCTGATCAGCACCTCCACCATCCTGGGGCAGCAACTGGCCAGTGAAGGCCCGGGTGCCCCGCCCGGGAATAAAATTGTCTTACCCAGACAACTGCAGCGCGCGCCTAGGTTCTCCGGAGCTCAGTGCCCAGCTCTGCACTCCTGAACCTCACATAGCGTGCCGGCTAGGTGCTCCGCACTCAGACCGGAGCCCCGCGCCCAAGCAATCAATCCCACACTTGGGCCAGAACCCCGCGCCCCGGTAACACCACCTCGCTCGGCACCGATCCCTGTGCGCTGACACCATTCCCGCACTGAGTCTTGCACCTGTGCAACTGATCCGATCTCCGCACTGGGCCCTGAACCTTGCCGGATACGACTGGCGCATTCGGATCCGTACCTCACCTAATACGACGCGTGCACTCGGACCTGGTACTGGACCCGGGCCCTGGTACAATTCCCACACTCGGACCCAAATTCTGCAGCCCTACACGACTTCTACACTCTGTCCACATCTTGCACCCGGCTACTATTCCCGAACTCGAACCTAAACCTTGCTCAATACGATCCGCGCATTCAGATCCGAGCCCTGGGCCTTGGCACTAGGTAGTGTAGACTCGGACCCTAACCTTGCCTGACATAATGCACGCACTAGGACCCGAACCCTGGGTTCTGGCACGATTCCCGCACTCGGCCCACAACCTCGAGGCCCTGCACGACTCGAGCGCTGTACCCACCTTGCCCACACCCCAGACGCTCCGCATGACTCCCACACTCAGGCCCCCACCCCGAACCAGGGGCACGGTTCCCGCACTCGGTCCTGACCCGAACCCCGCGGCCCCGCATGACTCCCGCCCTCGGCCCAATCTTGCACCCGATTATGGTTCCCGCACCCGGCTCACCGCGCCCCGCCGCTTACCTCGCGCGGCCCAGACCCCGCCACCGCACAGCAGCCCGGCCAGCAGCAGCAGCAGCCGGAGGACCGGGGCCAGCGCGGGCGCAGGGCGGCGCAGCATCGCTCGGGCTCGGGGCGCCGCGGCCGGCCCGACGCGGAAGCGGCAGGGAGGCGGGCGGGACGCTAAGAAGGGCGCAGGCAGCCGGGGACCCCGCGGCTGGGCGGTGCGGCGAGCACCGGGATGTGAGCAGCAGCCACCGTGCTGCTGGGCCGCGCGCGCCCTCCCCTAGTCGGCAGCGCTGCGCTGGAGGCGGCGGCGGCGGCGGCTAAGATGGCGGCGGCGCTCTCTCTCGGGTCCGGCGAGGGTACCCGGCCGGGGGCGGGGTGGCGGCGGGCGGGGCGGAGAGGGAGGAAGGCGCGCGCGCGCGCTCCCTGCTCCGCGGGTGCGCGAGCCCACAGGCTGAGCCCGCGGTGCGCGCCTGCGGGGACGCGCCGAGGAGGATTGGCCCCCCCGAGCAACCCACAGGGACCGCTGGGACCCGCGGGACGCGCCCCCTGCTTGCGGCCGCCCCAGAGCATCCCGTTGTCCTCCCGGCGCGCACTTCTGGAAACTGCACCTGGGAGACCCTCTTCCCCCTACCCCCGCTCCTGGGGACCCACCCCTCGGTTCTCGAACCTAAGGACTTGCCCTTCCACCCTCTAGGACTGCAGATCCCAGAGCCTCGGAGCTCCAACACCCGGTCACTTAAACCGAGCGGTGGACACCTCCACGCGCCTCAGTGGCCTCGTCTGCCAAGTGGAGGTGTTGAGCGGAGTTTGTGGGCTTGGGAAAGGTTTCAGAGACATAGCTCACCCGTTTGGCAAACAACCTAGGGTGCCTCTACTAGTTCTCCAGCTCCGGTCTGGAGTTTTGGAAAGCGACCATCTCCAGGGAGTCCTGATCTACCGAAGAAAGCTTTTGTAGCTTATGAGCTTGTGGTGTGCTGAGTACGATATTAGGAGTACAGAGGTCCAAAAAAGGGGTCTCTTCTGCGGGTCTCTACGGGGTTCTCTTTTCCTTGTGTCTCATCTGCCTCCTGTAACCTGGACACACACACACACACACACACACACACACACACACACACACACACACGCTGCCCCACACTAGAGGACAGCGTTGACAGTCATGGTGGGCTTAGTGAGCACTCTGCTTTGGGAGACCTCATTGGTTCCATTTTACTGACAGGAAATGAAATGCTTTCTCTGGCTCAGACAACTAAAAACGGTAGAAAATTCAGCCCTCGAGGGCAGGGTGGCCTCATTAGGGAAACACCTACAACCAAACCCTCAACAGCAACCAGAACAGTCATTCAGCCAAACCTGCAAGAGTCACCAACAATGTCAAGGTACAGGCTTGGGGGAGGATGGGGTACTGGTGGGTTGTGTGGCTTAGCTTGGGGTGAGGAAGGCAGGCAGTGATGAGGCTGGGTGGAACTGGAGAAAGGATTGTTTAGGACAGTTTGACAAGAAGCCCATAAAGGTAGTCTGAGGTGCCTGGACATGACAGGATGGGGGATTTGGACTTTGGTGCTCCAGGAAAACCTTCAACAGCTGTGGAGAGATGTGCCATGACCCGAGAGTGTCAAAGCAAACTGGAATGGAAATTCTCCTCTCTGTCTTTTGTTTCCACACAAAGCCTGAAGATTGGTAATGTCTGACATGTTCCTGCAGCTCCATCCCTCCAAAGTTTCTGCTGCTCATCCCCACCACTAGACCACACCCCAGCACTCCTTCCAGCCAAAGATGTCATCCTCTGACCATGCTGCAATCGCCAGCATTGTTGTTGATTCTGGGAGACTTCTTATTGCTACCTCAACTGTTCTAGGACATTCTGGGAAGGCTTCCCACCTCTCAGCCTAGGCCCTACACAGCTATGACTAAGCTGTCAGTGTTCACTCGAATGCATTCCTACCTAGAGCCAGCATCCCCGGACCCAGTCTCCTTCCCTCCTGTCCTGGGACTGTCAGCGCTGCCTCCCTCAGGATGTTTCTAGTTGTTTCTGCTCCACTTGATGTGGCCATATAGTCCCAGTCAAGATGGCTGCCTCCAGGAGCTCTTCAGTCACCAATCCAACTGAGACAGACCTCTTCTTTTCCCCACAGCAACCCAGTGGGAAGGCCCAAAATAGATAGTTCAGGCAGACAGGACTGGATTGGAATGCTACTCCCCGTGAGCGGTTGTGAGCAAATCATGAAACTTTCCGAATCTTTTTCCTCCCCTGTGAAATGCAATAGCAATACGCACATCTTTAGAGTCAGGAGATTTATGCCAGATGGTGTAATCAAAGTGTCTCACAGGGGATTGGGGGTGTAGCTCAGTCAGCAGGGTGCTTGCCTAGCATTCCTGAGACCCTGGCTGGAGGACACATGCCGGTACTCCTGGTACTCACGGTACTCACGAGGTGGTAGACAGAAGATCAGATATTTAGATCATCCTTAGCTACATAAGGAATCTGAGGCTAGCCTGGGCTACATTTAATCCTCTCAGACAAACAACCACAGCGGGAGAGATGGTTCCTGGACAAAGGCTGTAAAGCCTCTGGCCACCCAATGGAACCAGCTGAGTTCATGCCCACATTTTAGGAGAGAACTGATTCCTATAAGTTCTCTACTGACCTCCGGATATGTGTTCCCCCCCCAAAAAAAATAATAATAATGAATAAAGTTTAAATTGAAGTTTTGTTTTGGGGGATGTTTTGTTTGGTTTGTTTTGAGACAGGGTTTCTCTGCGTAGTTCTGCTGCCTTGGAACTCTCTCTGTACACCAGGCTGAATTCAGAGAGCCTATTGCCTCTGCCTCTCAAGAGCTGGGATTAAAGGCTTGTGCCACCACCACCTGACTTTTTTAAACTATTTTATTGTTTTATGTACAAGGGTGTTTGCCTGCCTATATGTTTATTCACCCTGAAGAGAGGCCCAAGGAGACCAGAAGGCATTGGATCCCTAGGAACTGGAATTACAGACAGTTGTGAGCAGCCATGTGGGCATGAGGAATCTAACCCAGGTCCTCTGCAAGATGCTTCACCTCTGATCCAGTCCCTAAAACATTTATCCTGCTTCATAGAGCCTGGCCTACAACGCATGTAAACAGATGATAACATGCATTTTTCCTTGGGAGTAGAAGGCACACTGCACATAGTAGGTACTCAGTAAATATCCCAGTGGTGAATGAATTTCTGTGTCCATTTTATTAGTAGTAGTAGCATTAGTATGGAACTCACCATTCAGTTTTTTTTAAAAAAAAAAAGTACTCTGCAGGTTTCTCAAGGACCTTTGAGATTTGCAGAACATAAAATCAAGGTCTCATCTCAGAACTGGTTGGTGTCTACAGGCTGGTGCCAAAGGGAAATTTCAATGTATTCAATTCTATGAAAAACAGAAACAAAGATCTTCCCTGTCTGGAATCCTGATCCTGTTATCTCTCATCCACACAGTCCCTTAGAGAAACAAAGAGGTATATGGGAAAGGCTGGCAGCCCGTGGTATGGCTGCTGAGCTTGGGCAACCTGCCCAAGCTGAGATCTGTCCGGCTGCAAAGGTCAATTTGACAATCTTGGGAGCCAGCAAACTGGATTTCTGGTCCTCCTGACCAGAGAGATTGTTAGCTGTCCAAACTGCTCAGGAGTAGGGATCAATCTGGATTAGATAGAGAGAGTCTGTCAACTATTCTGAGGTTCTGGGAGGAACTTCGGAACAGTGGGAGGGGGTCATCTTCCAGGTCTGCCTCCTGGATCTAGAATAAGTAGGTACTTTGTTAGTTAGCCAAGGAAGACTTGAATTCCATATGTGAGGCACTGAGTGGTGAGGACAGAGTTCCCAAGTCACAGTCCTGGGAAAATACTCTTGATAACAAGAGCCTCTGTTCCAAGCTCTCACCTGTCAATGACAGGCACATCATGTCTACAGCAACCCTTTCTAGAAGGGACGTTTGCTGTTCCTGTTTCACAGAGGAAGAAAATGTCAAATTTGCTTAAAGCTACATTGCTAGATAGTAAGACTCCAGAGACTCAGCTTTTTGAGTCTAGAACAGCAGCCTATATATGAAGTACACACACACACCCTCCAGGATACTACAGCTGACTCCATTGCCTCAGAAAGTAGTGCATCAGAGATGGTATGCTGGAGCACCCCTTCATTCCCAGCATTTCGGAAGCAGAGGCAGGTGGATCTCTGGGTTTGAGGCCAGTCTGGTCTACAGAGTGAATTCCAGGACAGCCAGGGCTGCACAGAGAAACCTCTCAAAAAACCAAAACCAAACAAAAAAGCAAAACAACACTTTAGAGCCAGAGACAAGCAGATCTCTGTGAGTTCAAGGCCAGCCACAGTTACCTGACGATACTGTCTCAAAAAATGAAAGAAAAAGAGAGAGGAGAACTGAAGGGAACCCAAAGCTGTAGAATTCCACCTGTCTGTAGAAGGCAGCGAAGGGCAGATCTCAGGGAGCCTGGGCTTCCTGGCTGAGGGTGAGCGGCAGCGAGGATAAAATGAGGTCACCAGCAAGAAGGCCCTGGGCCAGCAACGCAGAGCCAGCTCACAGGTAGGCACATTATTACTGGTTTGCAAAGTGTGTGCTTGGCAAGTGTCTGCAGAAGGGAGTCAAGGGCAGTTATTATAGGCACTCACCTAAGGATATGCTGTGGAAACAACCACTCAGGGCTGCAACCAGAGGTTAGAAGAATCTCCATGCTGACCGTAACAGCCAGGAAGCCACCAGACTCCTTTAAGACCCAGAGTGCACAATCTAGTCTGCTCTTGGCCACTGGGTAGCTTGACCAGCTCACTTTCTTACCATTAAAATACCCCCCTCCAACATAAGGTCTCTATATGTTTCTCATGTTGGCCTTGACTTTCTTTCTGCAAGCTTTTGTGTGTGTGTGTGTGTGTGTGTGTGTGTGTGTGTGTGTGTGTGTGTGTGTGTGTGTGTGTGTGTGAATGAGGGGGCCAGAAGAGAGTGATGGATTGCAAGCCAACTGACATGGGTGCTGGTAACTGAAGCCAAGTCCTGTGGAAGAATAGAAGCTGAGCCCTCTCTCCAGCCCCTGGCCTCAAATCTTACCTGTCCATGAACTAGGACTGCAGGCATACATCAGCAAGCCCTGAAGACAACTCTTGTGAAGTTTTAACCTTTTTCCTCTATTAGTTTGTTGTTTCTGTTTATTGGCAGTACAGGAATAGAACTCATGGCCTGTCCCTTCCTTGGCAAGCATTCTACCTCTGAGCTACATCCCCAGATACAATGTATAAGGTTTTGGGCTGGACACAGTTGGGTTGAAACACATTTCTACTCACTTCTTTCCTTCTGTAAAAGTTCAAACTAATTGTTTTATAGTTACATTAAATGTCTACCTGGCTCTAATGTAATACCCAGAAAGCAATTTGGGACAAGGCTTTTCAAGATACGTCTCTGTAGATCAGGCTAGCTGGGAACTCAGAGATCCACCTGCTTCTGCCTCTGGAATGCTGGGACTAGAGGCTGAGCCACCACTGCCTGGCTAAAGCAACTTATTTTGAAAAGCTCTGTCTTGCTCCCTAGTATTCCTTCCTTTCTTTTACAGACATTTGCCATTCCGTCTAGCCTACATTCAGCTGTCTTTCACTTTGGGGTTTGTTTACAGGTTTTGTTTGTCTTTTGTCATTCACATAGCTTAGATTGACCTTGAACTTGCTAGCAGAGAGTGACCTTCAACGCCTCATCTTCCTCCATCTCTGCAGCTCTGGGATTCCACCTCCAGGCCCAGCCTGGTTTCTATTTTGATTTTGCTATTTCTCTCCTCTTTCTGAAATGAAAGGCAGCGATCACACCTGCTGTGCTGCATTTTGCTTTTTTTTTTTTTTTTTTTTTTAACTTAAGAAAATATTCCAGGGTGGAGTGTAGGTGTAGCTCAGTGAAGGAGCAGTTGCATGTATGAGGCCCTGAGGGAGGAGAGAGCCCTGAGACTGAGATTTCCATGGTATACCGACATGCTCGTTCATTTTCTCAGCTGCATAGTATCCACTTGAGTGAGCATGTGAACAGACAGGAACTTACTTAATGGGCCCACTTAGGGAATGCTTCCGTGGCTCAAAGACTGTCTCCAGTCTTCTGTGTTTGTGAAGAGTGCTTTGGCATCCCTTCTACCGCTGGGAACTAAGACCTTGGGTCTCAGCACCCTCCCCTGGGTGACTCTCCTGTTGTGACAAAGAACAGCTGAGCCAACAACATGACAGACAGGGACTAGTGGTGTTGACTGCTGCCACAGCCTGGAACAATATTCCCTGGGACTGTTACTATTATTTATTCATGACTTTGACTTTCATTCTGTGGCAGAGTTGTTTCTCTGTTCTGTGTAGACCAGTGTGTAGACTAGGCTGTCCTAGAACAAAGCCCCACCTATCTCTGTCTCCTGAGTAAATTGTGAGCCACCAACACCCAGATTTTTTTTTTTTAGACTAGGTCTCTTGTATCCTAGGCTGGCCTGCAACACAAAGCAAAACATGACTTTGAACTTCTGATCTTGTCTCAGCCTCCAGGGTTCTAAGATTACAGGCATAATATTCCCCCACCCTGGGGGAATTGAAGCCAAAGCCTTGAACATACTAGAAAAGCACTCTGACAACTGATCTATACTTTTTTTTTTTTTTTTTTTTTTTTTTTTTTTTGAGACAGTCTCAAACAGCTCAGGCTGGCCTTGAACTGGACGAGTAATAGAGGATGACCTTGAGTCTCCAATCCTTACGTTTTTACTTCAGTGCAGGAATTACTGGCCGGGGCCACCACCTCTTGCTTTTTGTTTCTGACTCTTTCTATTACTTTCTATGGCTCTGCATCTGTACGGGATAAGAAACAACTATCACTTCAGTGATCAAACGTGCCAGGATAGAAAACCTCACTTTCTTACTATCCCTTGTGTATCTTGCTTCCTCCCTCCCTCCACAAACCAAAAGCCAGCAGAACGCCCTCCCACCCTGGATGGCAGCTGGGAGAGGCACTAGACACTAGTCTTACTGTTGTAAAAGCTTTTAGATGCAGCTTCAAGTTCTCAGCTTGCTCATCAAGTGCATTAACCCACTGAGCTAAGTCCCCAGCTCCTCTTTGGTCTGTCTCCCTAGTGATTCTTTTTCCTTGGCCTTGACGCTCAGCCATCAATTTCCAACCATGGGGGGGGGGGGGGCATCAGGAGCCAAACCCTGGCCTCTCCAAACCTTCAGCTTACCATGTTGCTTGGGACGACCTCCTCCCTCCTTCTACCTCTGTGTAGCAGGATTAATCAATAACCCCTGTAGAGATGGAGACATAACCAGCTTGGCTCTCACACTGTTTGTGGTGGGCCAGCCTTCCACAAAGGATGCTGTATGCCTTGTCTGAGTCCACACTGGCAGTGATCCCACACAATTAATATGATTATGATTCCTCTCATACAGGGAACACTGGCATTCACAGAACTGAGTGGTTTGCCCAAAATCACACAGCTGAGTCTGACAACCGGTCCCTGAGGCCACAGAAAGTCAATGTCCGTGTGCTGACAGGGGCAGAGAAAGAAAGGACAGGACTCTGATCAATGCCTCAGAAGGGGGCTTGTCACCTCTCTTCACTGGTCAGCCATCTGTCCCTAGATGCCAACCCTGCAACCCCCATGGCTACTATGTCATATGTACTGTGACTACTCTAGCACTGAGTCTGCAAGGCCATGAAGAGCCTGCTAAGGTCCAGCTCATCTGCTTCCACCCCAGTCTGAGGGTTCCTGGAGTTATATGTCAGGGTAAGGTCTGCCTGTGCCCTTCCAGATCACACCCTCCCAGGCTGCAGACAGTCTTCTTGGTGGCACATGGCACCTGCCAAGTTTCCAAACACTTCTTGAGTCTCTCCTCATGTCATCCTGGCTCGGCTATGTCCCTTAGATCTGTGCTGCCTGAATTCTATTTTCTTACCTACAAAAGTAGGGTGATGGGGCTGGAGAGATGGCTTTGCAGTTAAGAGTACTACTGGCTGCCCTTCCAGAGGTCCTGAGTTCAATTCCCAGCTCCCACACGGTAGCTCACAGCCATCTGTAATGAGATCCGGTGCAGGCAAACATGCAGACAGAACACTGTATACATTAAATATATATATGTATATATATATTTTTTAAAAAGTAGGGTGATGACAATGTGCATCTCCCAGGGGATGATATGGAAGTATGGCCCTTGAGAATGTTCCCTAAATGATGTTTGTCATTTTAGTTAGGAACATCATCATTCATTTTACACCCTACAAGTGTGGACAGGCCAGGAATACCTATACTCCTACCCTCCTGCTAACTAATTACTGGTTCTTTCATTTATTGTCTGTGATAGAACCTTGCGATGTAGCCCAGGCTGGCCTAAACACATTATCCTCCTGTCTTAATGTCCTGAATGCTGGCATCACAGGTACACTTGACCATGCCTGTGTCTGCTGGTTTCTGAAGAGTCCACTGAGTTATAGGCATGATGATGCTTGTCTTTATTCTTAGCACTTAAGATGCAGAGGCAGGTCTCTGTGAGCTCAAAACTAGCCTGGTCTACATTGTGATTTCAGGCCAATTAGGACTAGTGAGACAGTCTAATGTACTGTCTCACAGTGAGACTCAGTCTAAAAAATAAATAAATAAAAACCCGCAAATGGGTCAAATGCCTTCCTCTCTCATAGTCCAGACATCTTTGGTACTGGAGCCAGAAGCCTAGGACATCCTGGTAAGTCTTCTCTGTAGGGCTCAATACACCTGTCCCTGCTTCCTGTGAAGCCTGTGAGTAAAGCCAACGGAAGGGAGTACCTGTTCCTTTATGCTCACACCAGAAGGAAGGCTGTTCCTGTCCCCTGTCCTGCTGCCAGTGTTCATCCGGTGCCCCACTCGCCTAGTCAGGTTGCTGTGCTAGGCCTCTGATCACTGATTCAGAGGATGCAAATGAGAAGGTTGCCTGTCTGGGGATGACAGTAGTCTCCAATTGCCAACTACAGAGCTCGGAGAATTTTCAATGAGTCTTGATGAGCAGGAGACAGGCGGAGGCCCAGAGAGACCTGAGAAGGGAGAGAAGGCCAGCTAGCAAGACAGGTCCTCGCCACCTTTAAGGTTGAGGTTTAGGAAACTAGAGACCACAAAGGAGAAGATGATGCTCCCTGACAGCCAGCACAGGTCTAGCCAGGAGCCCTGATGGGCAGGAGCCATTAAGATTGCCTGAACCATGGGCTAGAGGCACAGTTCTTCCCTGGTGCGTTTGATGGAGTGTTTTGATGAGGCCAGGGAGTTAGAGCAAAGAGTTCCAGATATGTGAAGGCAAAGGCAAGGAGATCCTGCCCAGTCCCAGCACCGCACAGGTGATGCCTCCAGGCCTGAGGAGGGTATGCCATCCCCCTTCACCAATCAGCCACTTGACCTCTACTCCAGAGATGACCTCTACTCAGAGGCTGCAGCCCTGAGCCAGTTGTCTTCACCTGTGTGTTCTCCCAATTGTTTCCCTAATACAGGGGAATAAGACTTTCCCAGGCACCCGAGTCTCCAGCCCTCAGTGCCAGCAGGTTATGTACCAAAGCCCCTGTTGAGGCTTGTGATGGCATCAGAACTCATGGAGGGGTCTGGAAACACCTTCTCTGCATCAGTGCACTGACCAATACTTAGACACTCTCACCTTGCCCACTGACCCTAGGCTGGGCCTAGGTGCCTGGCTTTGCATAGGATCCAGCTAGGATGCTCGTGGACCAGCTCCACCGGAGATGCCTCTGTAGCTCCCCCGAGCAGGGTGAAGGGGAAATGGATGTTAATTTGCTCATCTTTGCTAATTTGAAAAGGAGCATAAACAGCAGAGCTCAGCAGCACAGCTCTACCGAGGGTGTAGCTGAAGTCCAATTATGCACCATTACTGCATTTGCTCTTTGTTCTAAAGGCATATTAATTGCAGATGTGGTTTTGTAGCAATTAACACGATTATGGGCTCACTTTCTCTTCCAGCAGGTCACAAGTCACGAGCTTTTGGCTAAGGTGTTGTACGTTCTTGAGGTAAAGAAAGGGGGTGCCCATTGCAAAGAACTCCCAGTACTGTGGGCTGCACCGTGCCCTCCCCCCATGTGTTTGCTGAATTCCTAATCGCCAGGATGTCAGAATGTGACCTTAACTGGGCCTGTACAGAGGTCATCAAGTTAAAGTGTGGCCATCAGAGTGAAGCCCTATC
The DNA here is from genome assembly GCA_033318265.1 of Phyllotis vaccarum. Taxonomy (NCBI): domain Eukaryota; kingdom Metazoa; phylum Chordata; class Mammalia; order Rodentia; family Cricetidae; genus Phyllotis; species Phyllotis vaccarum. The sequence continues at coordinate 61,194,069 of JARWLC010000003.1, read as the reverse complement.
TTCTTCAGTTACATCCATCTAAAGATGAGACCAAGGCCTGGCTAGGTAACAGAGTGAGTTCAAAGCCTACCTAAGCAAATTAGCAAAATTCTGTCTCTAAACTAAAAGGTTAAAGAAAAAAGTCTGAGGAGGGTTGGGGCTGGGTTTATGCCGTAAGTAGTAGAGTACATCTGTAATCTCGGGTAAAACGGGTAGGAGGATCAGGTGTCTAACGCCAGTACCAGCTACATAGTGACTTTGAGGTCATCCTGGGCTACAAGCAAATAAGCAAATCTGTATTAAACAAAACAAAAAGAAGGCTTCTGAGGCCAGGTAGGTAGGAAAGATGCTGTAGGTGTTAGGCTTTTGGTTTTGGATTAGAAGCCTTTGATGTAGACTTCTCAAGATGCTCACTGTAGAGCATGTCTGCATCACAGCACCTAGTCATTTACTTATGAGGTGCCCAGCACAGCAGGCAAGGCACATGTCACTACAGTATACCACTCTGATGGCACAAGCAGATTAACATCTAAAAGATGCATTAACATCTAAAAGATGGTATTTTTCCTTTTATTAATTGACAATTATGTGTATACAATGTATCTACCTCCATTCCTGTCACTCTCTGACCACACCCCCTCCCCATGTTCTTATCCTCACCTTTTTTATTTTATTTTTTGATTTTTGAGACAGAGTTTCTCTGTGTGACCCTAGTTGTCCTGAAAAATCGCTTTGTAGACCAAGTTGGCCTTGAATTCAAAGAGTTCCAATTGCCTTTGCCTCCCAAGTGCTGGGACTTAAGATGTGCCCACCACACCCTGCTTCCTCAGCTTTATGTATTTAATAACCTATTTATTCCAGTTCATTTGTCTCCCTGCTGGAGTGCTGTGTGAGCATGTTGGCTTGGTCTTGTTCGGGTCTTGTGCAGGTCATCGTGGCTGCAGTAAGTGCCTGATTACAGTGAGCATGCTATGTCTAGAAGAGAGCATTTCACGGCACCTCTTCCTGTCCTCTGCCTCTTCTACTCTTTCTGCTCTTTCTTCCATGATGTTCTTGAGTTTTGGAGGAGTTAGCATAGAGACCTTATTTAGGGCTGAACACTCAATGATCCTGATTCTCAGCACCTTGACTGTTAGGAGTCTGTACATTAACTGCTGCCCACTGCAGAAGCGCTTCCTGGGCAAGGCTGGGAGCAGCGCCATCTATGGGCAGGCACAGTAAATACTTAGAAGACAGTTTTAAAGCATGAAGGACTTTGGTCTTAACCTCAGTGGTCCTCATTCCTGTGGCAGGCTGACTGAGCTAAAAGAGCTACAATGGAATTTCTCACTGTGGGTCCCTTCCAGCATCAGAGATCTGCTGTAGACATCCTATACTAAGCACATGGCATCCTTCTTGGGAACCATCATGGCATCTGTGTCTCTTGTGGTGATGTCTCTTTCAGGAGGATGCTCCACCATTAGTCGATGGAAATGTAAGCCATCTTAATGAAGATCTGATGTGGGATGTCTTTGTCTATGCTATGAATACCACTGAATAATAAAGGAATTGTTTTGGCCTATGGTAGAGCAGCTCAGAAGAGGGCGGGAAATCCAAGCATAAACACAGGGGAAGGAGGGCAGAGTCATGAAAGATATGATCCAGCCACCCAAGAAACAATATGTAATGGAGTATAGTACAGGTAAGCCATGAGGCACGTGACAAGACAGATTAATAGAAATGGGTTAAGATGCAAGAGCTGGCCAGCAATAAGCCTGAGCCATAGAACAAACAGTATGTAATTAATATAAGCCTCTGTGTGGTTATTTGGGACCAAGCAGGGCTGTGGGCCTGAACCTCAGGCCAAGGCCAGGCTGCGGGCAAGAAAGACTCATTTGGACCTTGGGCTGAACGGGTCAGAAACTTCTTACAAGAGAGATCTCCAGCCATTGTGATTGGTCCAGCAGGTAGCACACCTTGGGAGTCCTTTGGGACCTGGAGAAAGTCACTTCTTTTTACCAACATTGAAGGGAGTTATATCATTGTGCTAGCTCTCAGTCTGTGGGAGCTGATGAGAACAGATCAGGTCACACAGAAGCAAGGGGGAAGTCCTAAAGGGCAAGAGCACTCAGGCGGTCCCTGAGGCCGTGGTTCCTACAATGGTCTTAGTCCTCTGAGCTGTGTTGCTGATCATGCACATGCCCTCCAACCCATACCATTTCAATAGCCCCAGACCGACCCATCAATGAGACAGGCCCAATGGGATGAGAGAGCATGTAGAGCTCTTTGGGGCCAAGGCCAGTACCCCTGAATGTTCCGTGGGGAGTCCAGCCAGTGTCGCAGACAGAGTGTCTTCCTTTCTGAATATTGCCTTGATGTCAGAGTCACAATACCCATGGGCCATAGGGGACACAGAAGAGGAGCCAAGGCCAAGGTTATCCAGAAACTTAAGGCTTTATGGAGAGCCATGACATGCCAGGTACTGGAGACACAGTAGTAAAGGTTTAGGCCCTGACTCCCAGGCAGCTTCCCTTAAGTGGGAAGAAGTAAAGACGTAAACAAGCAAAATCCACAAATTTAAAACATCAAGGATGTCAGTATTTGTAGACAGAAAAATTGGAAGGCCAGGGATCCCTAATATGAGGGGGAATCACTAAAGCTGGCATCAGAAAAAAAGAAAAAAATTGAGACAGTCTAGCTCAGACTAGCCTCAAACTTGCCATGTAGTCAAAGATGACCTTGAATTTCTGATCCTCTTCCCGCTTCCCCAAGTGCTGGGTTATGGAATGCACCACCATGCAATTTATGTGGTTCTGGGGATCAAATCCAGGGTTTCCTCTATACTACACAAGCAGTCTGCCTTTAGAGTTCCATCCCCAGCTCTAACAACAACGGAAGGAGACTCATTTAACTACATGGGGAGAGAATTATTATTATTATCATTTTAAGACAGAATTTCCCTGTAGCTCTGGCTGTCTCAGAACTCACTCTGTAGACTAATCTACCCCCCTCTAAGGGGAGAGCATTCTTAAAAAAAAAAAAAAAAAAAAAAAAAAAAAAAAAAAAAAAAGCCCTAAAATGAGAGCATGCTCAGAGTGTCTGGAGAATAGAGGCCAACACATCAATGGCTATAGGGAGCAAGCAGGGATAATGGGAAAAGGGTCAGAGGACCAAAGGAGCTGATTACCAAGGGTGGCATCAGACTAGAGGGGACACTGAATTGTAAAGGTATGCAGGATGGATCTGCACAGCCTTACTGTGTTGCCACAGGCACCAGAAAAAGCAAATGGCTGTCATGTAGCCTTGGGGTGCCTTTGGATTTGGAGAATAGATTACTTTTGGATAGATCAAGATATATATATGAAGAATAGGCCTGCCTCCCAGACTTCAGTGGCTTAAGAGAGGAGGCTGGGCAATCCAACTGGCCTGGAGAGACTGGGTTGTGCTACAGAACCAGACAAGGCCAAGACTCTAAAGCCTGAAGCACCATAGTTCCTTCCTCATACATGGAGAAGAGGACTGTGTCAGATCCACGCTGAGGGGGCAACCACCTCTGGAGTGTTACAGAGTGGTCTGCAAAGCTGCCACCCAAAATGACCCTTCACTGAACTGCATATATTTCATTAACTAAGGCAAATTAGGGACACTTAAAGGGAGCAAAGATACAATCCATAAATCTGGAAGGCACTTAAATGTAAATGTTTAGCAATCAGTGCCTGTCAGTGGCATCATCACATGCCTTTAATCCTGGTAGAGGCAGGTGCAGGTGGAGCTCAGTGAGTTCAAGGCTTGCTTGGTCTACAAATTCAGTTCCAGGACAGCCTTGTCTTAAAAAAGGGGGGGAGGAAGGGGACCAGCAACAGTTCCACTGGCTCCCTGAGGCTCAGAGACATGAAATAGTTACCTAAGGGGGTGGCAAGCCCAGCCTGGCTCCTGTTTTCTCCTTGGTGTCCTACTCTTCCCCATGTGGCCCCTGAGTGACCTCCAGACAGTAATCCCCTAAGCCTCTCTGCCTCCTCACACTTAAGCCTTAGCTCCTCCAAGGGAGGACTGGGTAAATCCTCAGTGCCAGCAGGACAGCTGGGTGGGACACCCCTTCTCATCTGCCCCCTCCCTAGAGGCCCCTGGAGTAGGCAGAGCAGTTTAGGGAGGGGTGGAAAAATCAAGCCAGAACTGGTGCTGGCTGCTGCTCTCCAGCACCAGTTGGGGAACATATTGGGGAACCCCCGTCTGGGACTGGGGTGCTGATGAAACAGCTGAGTCTCCCACAAAGCTTCCGGACTAGTCCAGACAAATCAGCCCTGGAGCACTGGGTTTTCCACACCTGAAGCTTTCTGGATCAGGGACCAGCAGACCCATAGGCCTCTGTACCTTCCCTGACGTTCCCAATCAGCCACAAAGCAGAAAGTCCCCATGGGCAAGTGCAGGGGTTCCTCCAAAGGGATGGTGTCCTTCTCTGCTGGCAAGACTGCATCTGCCTGTTGTGACTCGTCCTTCTCCAGAGGTATGGGGATTTTTCTGGTTTGTCTTCAGCAACTTCAGCAAGCAATGTCCTGCATCTTTACTTACTTGTCCTAGCCCAGCAGGTCCTGACCAGCTGAGATCTGGCAGGAGCCCAGTTGGCTCAGGGTGAGCTGGGCTAACACTCCAGGAGCCTGGAGGAGTCTTGGGTGTCTGCCAAAGGCTTGGGACTCACCTTGGTAAGCAGCTTTATGCTTTGGAGATCTCTGTAGGATCTAGAGAAAGGTTCTAGACAGAATTCCTAAGACAGACTCCAAGCTGCCCCTACCAGGCCTCTGCCTCCTGGCACACAACTTCAGCACTTCTAATGGGCAGATGGGTCAGCATGAGAAGAGTTCACAGACCACCATGGCCACAGAGTCCCCTGGGATGATGTAATATCCATGAGAACAAACTCCCAAAGGGACAGCGTAGGCTAAGAAGGGGTAAAATAAAAAGGAGCAGGCAGACCCCATATTCCAGAGCTGGGACTGGGGAGGAAAGCCTTTTCTTTTTTAAATTTTTTTATATATGTGAGTACTCAGTCTGCACGTTCCTCAGCTCACCAGAGGAGGGCACTGGATCCCACTAGAGATGGTTGGGAGCCACCATGTGGGTGCTGGGAATTGAACCTGGGTCCTCTGGAAGAGCAGCTGGTGTTCTCAACTGCTGAGCCATCTCTCCAACCCCCCCAAAAAGGCCTTTCTAAAGGGCCACAGCAATCACCACACAAAAGGCCCTGGCCATCAAGGTAATATGGGAGGCTACTTGGGATCCTGCAGGGGTGGATGTCCCCACTCCTGTCCAGCCAGGCCCATATGCACCAGAGGCTGACCCCCTCCATCAAGGCTCCTCTTGCGTCTTGTTACTGTGGTTTCTGTTTCATACAAGGACACACTAGGGTGTGCTCTACGTAAACAAAGGGCTATTTTTACCACTTCATTGTTTTCTCACTTGGCTTCCTAGCTCCTCAGCCAAGGTACACCCTAGTGCTGCCTGAGGTATGCCATGCCTATCACAGATCTTTGCCCTGCCAGGTTACAGTGATACCAGCTATCACCATCAGGCTGACGGACAGAGGTCGAAGGTGAGGTGAGCAGATGAGGTCTCCACCTGACTCCTGTTCTGAGGCTGGCTGGAGAAGACGGGGTGCCTGTATTTGGAGCACTGCCCACCATGGAGGGAAATTTTGCCCAGGAATCCTCATCCCTAGCCCACCTAGACCCGTGGAGGCTGCATGAGCATAGCCAGCAGCCAGGGTTGGCCCCCTAAAGGGAAGAAGGGGAGGTAAAAGTTGGGGTGGGGTCTCTCAGACTCAGAGGCAGAACAGCCCCTGCCTGGAGGAGGGTGGGGATGGAGGAAGGGGTAGGAATAGGCGAGAAAGAAGTAGACCAGCAATTCTACCATTGTAGCCCATTGTTGCCCATTGTAGCCGGCCCAGTGGGGTCTGCCTGCTCCTTTTATTTTACCCCTTCTTAGCCTAGGCTGTTCCCTTTGCAAGGAGTTTGTTCCCATGGATATTACATCATCCCAGGGGACTCTGTGGCCATAGTGGTCTGTGAGATTCTCTCTAGCCAGCATGAGCCCTTGTCTGAGCCCCAGGCAGGCTGTTCCCCACACCACACCACATGATCCCATCCTTGGCACACCATGGCTGAATGCAGACAACAGCCAATGAGGTAAGTGCCATTGTTCTTACATTCCAGATTAAGAAGCATGAACTCAGAGACCTCCTATGACCTCTCAAAATACACAGTCTGGATTTGAACCCTGACCTACAGTGCTGGAACCCCAAGCCCAGGATCTGTCTTCTTGGATAAAATGTTAGCTGATTCCTGGGGCGGCAGCTACCCTTAGTTGAGTTCCCAGCCCCAGTAAGCTCAGGGCTTCCCATCTGGAACAGGGTGGTAGCCTGGGCACTGGGTCCCCATTTGATGACAGAAGAAAGCAGGAGGGTGTTGGGCACACAGGGTGTGACTCTCTCCCCCACACCCCTTGATGAGAACAGAGCTGGCTGCAGTGGGAGGGAGCCTCTGGCTGCAGTGGCTTATTTTAACCACTTGATCACGATCAAGGATTTAATTTTATCCCCTTCCCTGCCTGGCTGTGATTGTGTTTGGAGTTTTAAGCACAAGGCAAGAGCAGGAGGCCCCCAGAAGGCAAGCAGGAAGGCCCCTAAGGCAAAGCTGTTGTGCCCAGACTCTGCTTGCTCTGCCATCTGGGAGACCCTTTTCAGAGTCACTGGCTGGAGAAGGCCAAGGGACACTGCTCCAGTTAACACCCTTCCCCCAGGGGCAACAGAGCCTCTTAAGTGAGGAGGAGACTCTCTGATGATTAGGAAGAAAGCTTGGCCTTGGCTTCTACTCAGGGATTGTCCCAGCTTGTCTAGCCTCATCAAAAAGCATTTAATAGACACCTAATTGGACCTGGGGCCGGTTCCTCCCCAAGTACTACAGATAAGTCTGTGTGTTCTGTATGACTTATAAGGAGGCAGGGGTAAAAACGATGCCTACCAGGATGGCTTCATAGTGGCCATATGTCCTGACATAGGTCACACTGCTGAGTGTTTCTTACATGTTGTCGCTATTTCTCTGCAGAAGCCTCATGGGATGGATACTTTCAGTCCTGTTGCTGACATGCCTCCTCAGATCCTGGCCATCTGGACACTGTTAGGTCTCAAACTCTGGGACAAACAGAGGTGCCTATTTAACATGTCAAAGTTCCCCAGCATCCCTTGGTCTCTACTTGCTACAAGGTATGGCTGGCACCCTCTCTCTCCCCCACACACACTTCTCCAACCCAGAAGCTGGGCTGCCCAGAGGCTCTTCCCTATATAATCCAGACATTTTTGCTACCCACCCCTTTACCTTTGACCCTCTTGGCTGCTGCACCTGGTTCCCCTCTGAGGGAGGCACAGAGTCGGGTTCACTCCAGACTCTCCCAGATGTCTCTGCCTCTGGCTATGCTCTTTCATTTATCTACAGCAAACTCTCCACCTAGGAACAGGGATGTCCTTCTTTTTTTATTCAGACACAAAGCTTTATTCTGTGGGAGCAAACAGTTTTAAGAGTGGTAAGTTTCTAGAAAAACCAGTTTAGCTCAGCAGTGACTTCCGTGTCTGCAGTGTGATAGGTAAGAATGCAGAGTCAAGATGGCAGACCAAGGGCAGAGCAGGAACACACTGATGGCACCCACTCCTGGGGCCAGCAGAGCACTACACACTGACCATTAGCATCTAACTAACACTTACCAACTGTGTTTCCAAGACAGGAACATGGGAGACACCCAACGTCTTGGACAGTTTTCTGTTGCCCACTGTATCAAAAATATCTGAGGCTGGGCAAGTCATAAGTTTATTTGGTTCATAGCTTTGGTGACTGTGAAATATAAGGGTATGGCACAGGCATCTAGCAGAGGCTCTTTTACTGACTGGGATGTGGTGGACAGCAACCTGGGTGATGCAGAATAAGCCAGCACAGGTTTCTTCCTCCAGGCAAAGGCACCAGCGTCATCATGGGGCCCTACCCTATGACATCATCCCATCCTAATGACTTCTGAAAAGGTCCCGTGCAGATATCATGGAAATATGAATTTGGGGATCAAGTTTCAACACATGAACTTTAGGGGCCACAGTTAAACAGCATGTGTACAAAGGAATAAAAGACTTTTGTGAAAGTTCATCTTCCACTAGAAGCAAGGCCAGGAACAGAAACTCAAAAAGGCTCTGGGTCTAATGTTACCTCCTCCGGCTGGGCAGGGTGGGCGGGGCCCCCACAGGTGTGTAAACAGAAGTTTCTTCCCCAGGACCTTAGGAAGAGGCCCAGGCAGGAAGGGTGGGGCTTGGCAATAAATTGATAGCTCTCTTGACTTCCCTGCCCAGAAGGATGGGTACTGGTGGCTTTCTGGAAAGTGTCCAGGTTGTCCTGGTGAAGACAAGACCCTAACAGATATTAAAAGATACTTGTGAAGGCTCAGCATGTAGTTTAATTGACAGAGTGCTTGCCCTGCATGCACGATGCTGTGGTTTTCTACTCAGCACTACATAAACTTGGCCCATACTTGAAATCCCAATACTCAGGAAGTTGAGGCAGGAGAATTAGAAATTCAAGGCCATCCTTGGATTCATATTGTGAGATCCTGGTTTTTGTTTTGTTTTTGATAAGGTTTCTCAGTGTAGTCCTGGAACTCACTCTGTAGACCAGGCTGACCTCCAACTCAGAGATCCACCTTCCTCTGCCTCCTCAGTGTTGGGATTACAGGGTGCTCCATCACCACTCAATTTTTGGGTTTATTTTTAAAGGCATTTATCTCAAAGAATTCATCTCCTAAACACCCAGCTGTCTCCCAAAATATCCAATTATTTCAATGTAGCACAGGAGGTAATGGCTTCTAAATGGGGCTCCCATGGTTAGTTTGAGCCTACTTCATCTTGTGGGAGAGGTGCAAGGGGCCTGCTCACAGGACTAATGGGGGTGTAGTGTGGTACTGAGGTTCCCTGGGGTCCAGAGCCGCCCCATTCAGGAAGTTGGTTCCTGCCTTTATCAACTGGACCAGGTGCCACAGAAGGGAAGATTTCTCTGATACAAAGGATCCTGTTTAAAGACTGGAAGCAGCCTGGACATTCACAGCTGCTACTCACCTACAGGGACAGAAAACCACTTCATTCTCAACTGTCTCCTACCCTGGGAATGGGAAACACTTGCCCTCCAGGTCCCTAGGCCCCCTCCAGGCTGTCTGCACACTCCATGCATCTTTATCCCAATCCTACCCTCCAAGCTCATTATCAGGGCAAAGCATCTGCGACCAGGAAGGATCCTGCTGTGTGGGACCGGGGCCCTGGAGACCCTTTCACTTCATCGCCTGAGTGTCCTGCTCATTTTAAGTGACCTACTTCCTTTTACAGACTCAGCATGTTAGACAGCTCAAGGTGAATGACCCCCATCTCCACCCTAGCTGGACAAGGGCCAGCCAAGCCCTCCCTCTGAAGCTTGCCCTGGGGCTGAGAACTGCAGGGACAGGGTAGATTCTATACACATTTTTCTTTCCTTTTTCAGTCTGAACCCTTGAATAGGCTTTTCTTATGTAAGTTTGTTGAACTCTGATTATCTGTTTAAGGTGATGCTAAATTCCTTGCCTGACAAGGAATTCCAGGGAAGGACGACCAGATAGATGTGAACCATAAGTCCCTTCCAGAGGTAAGGGGCTCACTCGTAGGGCTGTGAGCCCCAGATCCATCAGGTAATCAATCAATCCATTGTTGAGTATTTACCTGAGATGAATCTGGCCACAACATAGGCAGTAAGACTTCAAAATGTCTTTCCACACCAAGGTGCATTTTTATTTTGAAGTAACTGTTATTTTGCCTTGAACTCCTGGGCTTAAGTGATTTATTTTCCTGCTTCAGCCTCCTGAGTGGCTGGAAATACATGATCTCAGCTCAACACCAAGACTCAAAGGTTGTCTAAAACCCCAAAGCATTGGGTATGGTGGCACACACTATTAATCCCAGCACTCCGGAGGCAGAGGCAAGAGGATCTCTATATTTGAGGCCACTGTGGTATACAGAGCAGGTTCAGGTGAGCCAGAGCTACAGTGAGACCTTAAAAACAAAACGAACAAACCAAAACCTCACAGCATCGAGAGTCCAGAGAAATGTTTTAAAAATATATTTGTTTAGATAATGTGTGTAGAATGTGCATGTGAGAGGCACTGGATCTCCTGGACCTGGAGTTAGCAGCAGTACATTGTTTGATGTGGATGCTGGGAACTGTTCGGGTCCCCTGGAGGAGCAAACTTTGTCAACCACTGTGCCATTTCTCTAGCGCTTCAAGCAGGCTTTGAAAAGGAAATGGAAGTGATGAACTACGTAAATGTGTGTGTGTGTGGGGGAGAGAAGGACATAAAGGGATTATGGAGGATAGAGATGAAAATTTCCAGGAAGTGCTTCCAAGGCAAAACCTCTTCAAGTAAAAATGCCTGTATGACAGATGGCGAAATAGTAAATTTTCATCAAGTGTGGTGGCATACATCTGAAATCCCAGCACTTGGAAAGTAGAGAGAGGTCAGGAAGGAATTCAGGGTCATCTCCAGCTACACGGTGAGTTTGAGGCCAGCATGGACCCGTCTCCCATTCACTTCTGCTGGGATAATAGGAAGATCCAGCCATCACAGCAGATGTCGGGCTCTGATGGGCTACCCAGGGTCCCCTAAAAATCACCGACCTCATTAGGACATGGGATGAAGATTTAGGATTATATGGAGAACCACCATGGTCAGAGAGGCTCCCCCTCCTGAGTACCACAAGTTAGACAGATGTGGAAATCCTTTGAAACACTGAGCATTGATCCCAGCCAAATAACAAGTGGTCTGTTGTTTTTCGAGCCAGAATCTTATGTAGGCCAGCTTGTTCTCAAACTTCCTAGACAATCTAGGATGACCTTGTCCTCCTGGTCCTCCTTCATCAGAGGCCTGAGAGCTAGATTATGGTATGTGCCATCACACCTGCTTTATACAGTGCCGTGTGGGAATCAAACCCAGGGCTTTGATACTGTGCTAGACAAACAGTATCAACTGAGCTATATCCCCAGCACTTTTGAGATCACGTTTCACTGTGTGCTTTGGCTGGCTGGAAATTGTCTTTGTAGACCAAGCTGACCTCAAACAGAGATCCGCCACCCCTGGCTCCTGGGTGCTGGGATCAACCTTACCCCTCTCCCTTTTGAGGAAGGTTTCATGAAGTCCAGACTGGCCTGGAACTACATAGCCAAAGACAACTGTGAACTCCTGATTCTCTTACTGCCATCTCACAAGAGCTGAAACTACAGACGTGTGAATATACACAGCCCCTTTGGCTCCAGGCTGACCTGGGACCCACCTAAATCCTTCTGCCTCAGCCTCAGAGATTTCTGGGATTACAGGCATGTGTCAATACAACTGGCTTATATGATGCTAAGGATCAAACCCAGAGCTTCCGGCATACTAACACTGAGCTACACCCCGTCCAGGCCACTCATCAAACTTCATGTTGCCCTCCCTCCTCCACGTCTCCTGGGAAGGGCCCCAGCAGTGCCAGCTTTGAGAGAGAAACCAGCACAGCTCACCCATCAAGCTAGGAAAAAATCTTTTATTTTTCTTCATTAGATAGACTTTCAGTTGGAATAGTAAGCCACAGGACACTTGTACTTCCTCAGAGGGTGAGCGCTGTAAGAGTGAGCTGAGAACTGCCGTGAGGACAGAGCACGTGCCACCACCAGGGCCTGGCTCTGAGGGAGTCCCAGGAACCAACTGAAAGTGTGACACCCTACTTCTATAGAGTGAAGAACCCCAGTCTCTGCCCAGGAGCTCAGCCACATCTCCAGGCCTCCCTGAGCTGGTAGAGTATGGGAGTGTCTGTATGTGTGAACTCAACACTGTGCCTGTACACACACATTGCTCCTCTCCAGGAATGATGCCTTTAGGTTCTTGCTGGTCAGGCTGGCATCAGTATAGTTGGTTCTCTACTGTCTTTGTTCCCTGGAACTCAATGGCCTTGGCATGTTACTGTCAACTAAAAGGAACCATGTGCTGGAGGATACTAGCTTTAGCTATGACATCCAAATTCTCCTGGAACAAGGTTAGCCAGTGCAAACCATCCACCAACAATGAGGTACCTCAGGTCTTGGTCTCAAGACATGTTGGCACTGGGCTCCTGTACATTCCCTGACACATGGGAGGCCTGAAGCCCCAGGAAGGGGAAAGATGTTCTAGTCATTCACACAGGGGTATGGTGGGTAGGATGGTGACGGAGACTCTCTCCTTAAGAGCTGCTGTAAAAAGTGACCTCAAGGGCTGGCCTGTGGGGCGGGCCCACTTACTGAAGGTCTAGCTGGTCCTCCTAGTGAGCATTTCATAAACAAGCTATGCCACTCTTCCTTTGAGGTTGATATGGAGAGATACTGTGCAGTGGGGGCTTGGGCACAGCTAGAGAACACCTGCTACCCCGGACCTGACAACTCTTTTACCCCCACCCCCAACCCCCACAATGGACCCTGGGAAGCCTACTTTGGTTGGTGCTGGGAGCCAAGGCCTCTAGGATTCTGAGAGTAAAACTGGGGTATCTGCTTGGGTAAAGACCCCTCTTAGAATCTTCAGGATCTGGTGATGTTAAGTCTCAGGGAAGTGAGACACAGTAGGGGCAGCAAAGGGGATGGAGCTGCTAGCCAGTGCTCCTATGCTTAGCATGGGTTGGCCAGAGAAAGGTCTGCACAACCCATTCTCACCCCAGGAAACTGGCTGGCTGCCAGCTCTTAGAATTGAGTACATAAATCCTGCCTTCTGGTCATCCCTGAGCTCTGGGCTGCTGGCTCAGGACAGCAGCACAAAACTCCCTGGGGCCCCCTTTTTCCAGCTGTGGACTCTGTTCAGGGTCCCTGGGGTCTCTTTGCTGGTGGAGGCAGGTGTGGTCATTAAAGCACATGCAATCTCCAGGTGTACCCTCAGGCCTCAACTAGGCAGCAGAGTGGAAGTAAGTCCATGGCAACGGGTGTCAGGGGGGAGCCAATGGGAAACCAAATCCACATATTGAATGCCAATCAAATTCAGATACAAACAGTACGTGAAGGCAGCAGCAAGCTCTTTGTGCAATAAATACTGCAAAGCTCATTTGGTTTCTTTCTTTTCTTTTTTCAAGTCAAATATAACAACCAGTATCCCCAAACCCTGTTTTCTGCATCAGAACAGAGGAAGTTGGTAATATGAGCAGAACACCTGCAGCCAATCAAAGCAAAGACCATTTCCCACAAGCCAGCCAATCACAATCTTTTTCCAGTTTAAGCAGCCAATTGGGCCTCTTCACGTTCCCAAAAAATGACCTAAATAAAGCACCAGAGCTCGGAGAGCTTCCGGGGAAGCTAGATACCGAGGCGCAAATTTTTAAAAAAATAAAGAGTCGGAAATAAAAATAAAAGGTTTCCGTTGGTCAAGATTTAAAGGTAAAAAGGTTTCTTCCTGCAGCCAATCACGAGTCCATCCCTTCAAGCCAATTACAAAACACCACTGGCATCTCCCTTGAAGCCAGCCCTGCTGAGTGGGGGGTGGGGGCGAAAAGGGTTTGGGGGAGGGGGGAGCAGAGGGAGAGAAGAAGGTGGCTTGCTACCACTCAACCAGTAGAGGAGACCCACAGATCTCTTGGCCCTTGGTAGCTTTTAGGGTGTTCCAAGTGGCTTTCAGCTACTGCCTCCGGTCTTCCGTCTCCGACCTGGAAAATGCCATCACCACGTCTTCTGCACCTGCAGACCAAGGAACAAAAATTGCTGGATGGCTTCTGGTTTGGATACAAGGTCATGCTCACCAGTGGAGCATCCTCCACCTTCCCGCCCCTGTCAAAATAGTGCAGTGTTTCAAAGGGGCTACAAATCTATTCAGTTGGCAGGGCGCTTGTCATGACTCCCCCCCCCCCACCCCCCACGCACCCTGTTTAGTCCTTAGCACCATATGAGCTGGGTGATGTCCCTGATCCCAGTACTCAGGAGGTAAAGGCAAGGGGATCAGAAGTTCAAGGTCCTCCTTGGCTGCTACATAGTGAGTTCAGGGCCGGCCTGGGGTACATGACAACCTATATAAAAGAGAAGAGCGGTGCTTTTATTTTATTTGATTTCCTTTTAGACAAGATTTCTCTGTGTAGCTTTGGAGCCTGTCCTGGAACTCTGAAGACCAGGCTGGCCTCAAACTCATAGAGATCTGCCTGCCTCTGCCTCCAGAGTGCTGAGATTAAAGGCATGGGTCATCACTGCTTCTAATTAAGTCCATTCCCCTCTTGTCTTCCTGCACCCACACTGGGGACATGGCTGTGGTCCCTCCCTGCTACCAGGCTTCAGAGTGTAGTCCAGAGGCTTGTTCAAGGCCACAGTGCTAACACATGAGACAGGTCTTTGGTTCTGGAGCAAGGCTGTGCTCTGCTCATGTCCCTTGCTCCAAGGACACCACATTAGGGTTGAAGGTAAGATTTTCGTGGAACCTCAACTTTTTAAGTTTAAATCTTGGAGCTGGAGAGATGGTTTAGAGGTTAAAAGCACTTTTTTGCTCTTGCAGAGGACCCAGGACTAGTCACTAGTACCTACCTGCTGGCTCACAACCATCTGTAACTCCAGTTCCAGGGGATCTAACATTCTTCCATGGGCATCACATACACATACCAGGTAAAATGCTCATATACATAAGATAATGGCACGCACCCACACAGAGAGAGAGAAGGAAAGAGAGATCCACCAGCCTCTGCCATGAGCCACACTGCCTTGGTCTTGTTTCCCTAAAACAGACTCTGACACTGGGCCAGAAGAGGCGAGGGGAGGAGGATGGGGGGAGCTGGAAAAGCCAACCTGTGACTCTCATCCTTGCATCCCACACTACCTGTCTGCCTTTTCTAACTGGTGGTCCAGCATTTTCCCCTACGCAGTAGTAGTCAGGCTGCCTGTGGCCTTTGTGGCACACTTCTCTGCTGCAATATTGAAAGCAATCTTCTTGGAAGAGGCAGATGGGAACAGCAGGGGCAGGAAAGGCCTCCAAAGGATTGGGGTGGGTGGGGGTGGGGTGCAATAGAGCCTCTGGCACTTAAATTAGAGTCAACATAGTTGGTTATCCTTGTCCTCACAAAGGAGTGCTTCCTGCACACCTTGCTGCTTGGAGGAGCCAGGAGGCACCTCAGGTGGAGCTGAGGAAGGGTGGCCCAGATGAGCACACATCCCCAAAGTCCTGCCTTCACAAGAGCATCGTGGTTCTAAGGCAACTTAATCTATCATCCACCCACCCTGTTTCTGCCTCTGGGATTTTGTACGTATCAGCATTCCTGAAAAGAAGACAAGCCTCCAGAAATGAGCAGATATATGGTTCTTGGGAAGAGACACTCTTGCTTGAGAAGCCCCACGAATCGAATCCTGTTTTCTTGGAAACATTCTGTTCTTGCTCCAGTCCTGGAACCATGCACAGGATTGTCCTAGCAACCAGACTCTGGGATTACATCATACTCCACATGGCAGGTGAGCTGACACCTAACAGATGCTGGTTTCCCCAAGGGTTGCCTTCAGCTGGCTGGGCATGAGAGGGTCGGAGCAAGACTGCCATGTCAGCAGAAGATGTTTTTGTGGCAGCGAATGGTGACAGCCCACTCTTTCTCATCTGCTTTGTTGGCTTTCTGGGTGGACCCTGGGCCTCTGCAGTGAGCTGCAGGCACAAGAATAGCACCAGGTCCCCAGGAGGGAATTGGCTGCCTGCTCCTTGGAGAAGCTCCAATCCCCTGTGGACTGCTTGCTAGTGGGTACATGTCCTGTACTATGAAGACAGTAACTGCTGGCTGGTTAGAAGGAGAGAATCTCAACTGAAAATATACCTCCAGAAGATGGCATTTCCTTAAAGTGATTGATGGGGAGGGCCCAACCCATTGTGGGTGGGGTCTTCCTTGGGCTGGTAGTCCTGGGATCTACAAGGCTGCAGGCTGACCTGGCCATGGGGAATGAGCTAGTCAGCAGCTCCCCTTCATGGTCTGCATCAGCTCCTGCCTCCAGGCTCCTGCCCTGGTCCTGCCCTCATTGCTTGTGAGGGTGAACAGTGATACGAACTGTGAGTGAAATAAAGCCTTTCTTCTCCACGTTGCTTTGGTCATGGTGTTTCAATGACTAGAGAAACCCTAACAAGGACAAAGACCTTCTCAAGGTCACACAGTTGCTTTGATAAGTATTTAACAAGACACCCAGAGCAAAAGCTTTCTAAGAGTTTTACCCTCCCACACCACCAGCTGGCCACATACTCCCTGACTGGGAATCCACAGGCCTCATTTCAGAGCTTCTGCTGTTGCTGGGGCTGCAGAAGTCCACAGAGACACTGCCCATCCCACAACCTCTCCTGTTTCTAAAGGACTTGCTGACTACCAGGACCTTCCTTCCTTTGAAGACAAAGAGAGGGTAGGCTGAAGTTCCTCCAGAGCGTCCTTTGACCTACCTGTCTACATCATCAGTGGACCAAAAACTCAGTTAGAGTCCAAAGATGTGGGAGATTATGTTGTTACATTGTAAATAATTGTCCCACCCACTGGTTTAATAAAAAGAGCTGATTGGCCAAAGGCAGGCAGGAAGTATGGGCAGAGCTACCAGACTAAGAAAACTCTGAGAACAGGAAGCACAGAGCAGAATGACAGAGAGAAGCCAGAAGAAGCAGAGGACAACCATGCTGCTGTGAGAAAAGGTACCGAGCCACAAGGCTGAACAGGATGAGTCGTGGGTTAGATGAAGGGTAGAGAGCTAGCAAGTTATATGCCTGGGCCTTAGGCTGACCAGCCAAAAACTATTGTAAGCATCTCTGTGTCTCTGCAAGTCTGCGGGACTGCGGGCCTGTGGGTCTGCGGGCCTAAACCTTGAGGCTAGGCCTGAAAGTCCAGGCCAGAAACCTCCTACTACACAAAGATGCTAGCATTCCCCCTCTTCTCTGGAATTTGGACTAGCAAACAAAAAGGATGGGAGAGAGCTGCTCAGTTTGTCATCGTGGCTTGAGCACACAGAGTTCTCTCACATACACTCTTGGCTGTTCTGTAATGCCCATCCTTTAACCCCAGGCCAGCAATCTCCATCATTCCTACTGGTACGTACTATCAGAACCTGTGCTCAGAGCTTCTGGTCATTGCTTCCCACCAGATGCAGGTAAAGCCCAGGCAGGCAGGAGCTACTCAGACGCTCCTGAATGTCTTTTCTAACAAATTAAATGATAAGAGTAGTAAACAATGCATCTGTCTCCCTCCCTCCCTCCCCCTTCTCTCTCTCTCACACACAAAGCACAAATGTGGACCCCCCACGAAAACAGAAGAAAATGCTTAACAAATGCTAGAAGATGTGTAGACCAACATATAAAAAGGTATCATATATCCAGATCAAATCACTCTAGGAATGCGAGGCTGGTTTAATATGGTCTACCAATAGAATACAGGACAAAACTCATACCATCACCTTACACAAACATTAACCTAATAGAATCTAGCATCCCTTCATGACAGAAAATGCATCAACCAGGAAACATGGGACTTTTCCACCATGATAAAGGACACCTACAAGAACCACAACTGTCATCATGTTGCATGGCTAAAACTCACCCTAGCAAGATGGGAGCAAGAAAAGGTCTGTCCACAACATTTTTACTCAAATCAATTTTGTTTTGTTCTATATGTATGTTTGAGATTGGGTCTCATATAGACCAGATTTGCCTTTAACAAGCCTCTGGCCTCAGCCTCCCCAGTACTGATATTTCAGGCATGTGCCACCATGACTGGCTTCTCTAGAGTGTTTTGAAAGTTCATTCCTAGGCAATTAAGTAAAAGTAAATAACTAAATACACAGCATACACATTACAGAAAAAGGAAGGAAGCTATTCTATTCGTGAATCCATAATCTTATAAGTAGAAAATGCTCTGCAATTCTATTTGCATATACCAGTAATGAACAATTTGAAAATGAAATTAATAAAATAATTCCATTGATAGTATCATTCATTAACAATACAACACTTAGGAACAATTTTTATCACATTTACTTACTCATTTACTGTGTGGGTGAGAATGTGTGTGTGTGCTACATTACATATGGAGGTCAGAGGACAACCACAGGAGTCGGAATTTAGGCCTTACACTCTAAAAGGTTGAAGTCATCTGGGGGTGCTGTCACACACCTTTAATCCCAGCACCTGGAGGCAGAGGCAAGTGGGTTTCTGTTTGTTTGAGGCCAGTCTGGTCTACATAGAGAAACCATGTCTCAAAAACCCCCAACAAGTTGAAGTCTATTACCTATTCACACTCTGTCCCTTTTCAGTGATAGATTAAATAAATCCAGGGCACAAGAAGCAAGAGGCTAGATTAGCAGTAAAGTACATCTTCAGCTTATGTCAGTCTTCTAGGAGACAGGGTCTCACTATGTACCTAGATCAGGCTGGCCTCAAATGCCCACTCATACCCTTCTATCTCTGCCTCCTGAGTGCTGGGATTACCCATGTGGCCAGCAGGCCCCTGAGAGTAGAGCGCACGTCCATGTCCAGGAGATACTGCTCCACACACTGGCAGAATAGGTAGGATGAGAGACACTAGCAAGTGACCAAGAGGTGGAGGAATCGGAGCCTCCTCTGTGCAGCCTCACGCCCTTCTGATGGCCACTCTGTCTTGGTGCCCAGGCAGCTCGGTCATCTTCAACATTCTCAGCATCCTGACAGTGTGATAAAACTTGGTCTCATGAAGCCCAGGCCAACCTTGAACAAGGATGATTTTGACCTTCTCACTTTCCTGCTAGTTTCCAAGTGCTAAGATTACAGCTGTGTATCACACCAGTTTTGTGAGGTACTGGGGGTCAAGTCAAGGCCTCTGAATGCTAGGCAAGCAGTCTATAACTGGGTTATGTCCCCAGTCCCATTAATCTGATCTGTTCTTTATGGTTTATATGCTGTGTGACCAGGAACTAGTCATGGTGTACATGCTGTGTGACCAGGGACTAGCCTTGTTCTTGGTCATATTTAGAGTACCTGGGAATGCCCATTGTTCAGAGACGTGAAGCAGCTTGGTGAATTGGAGGCCCAGGGCCTAGACCCTTTGCCTTTAACTACACAGAGAACCTTGCTATTTCTCCTATGAGAAGGGAAACAATTGCCTGTCTCTAGTCATCCAAAGCACCGAGAAATGTCAAGCCTCAGAAAGTCTGGACCAATCTGTCTGTATTACTATGAGAATGGAACAAAGACCCAAGATTAAAGACATCATGAAACCCAGGATGCTTTGAGGACATTCAACACGGAATTCAAGTGTCAACTGTCCTCCCTGCCCTCTGCCTCTACTGGGACTTAGAAAGCAGCGCTGAGGCTCAACTCCCTGAATAGGGTGGGGTAGGCACCCACTGGTCCTGCCATCCCACGTCCAATGCCAGCTCTGGCCCTTTAATAGAGTTAGGAGTCAAATGCCAAGGAGAGAAACATGACAAATATGCAGAAGCATAGAAATAGGGAAGCTGGCCCCGGCCGGGGGCGGGGGCCAGACAATGGGGTCACTGGTCTGTTTGTGAGCTGGGGATGAATTCACACCAGCAGTGTTGAAAGCAGCGCTGTCTCAAGTCAGCACTCACACCCAAACCAAATCACAGCAGGGACAATACCGTTGGGGGGAAGGGCTCCTGAAGGGGGATGAGAATCACTCTTTCTATTTTTGTTGTAACTTAAGATAGGTTCTTGATATGTAGCCCAGGCTGACCTTGAATTTGTAAGTCTCCTCCAAGCTCCAAAGACCCCCACAGACCAGGGTGGGTACAGCTTATGTGGGTGGCATTGGGAAAAGGGAGACTCATATGAGCAACAACAGCCACAGCTGGATACCAAATGACCTAATTTTGAGCCCCTCCAAGTCCAACTTCCATGATAACACGCACCCTGGAGAAAGAGGCTCTACCATCCTTAAGTGGACAGTACAGCACCCCTTAAAGGCCTAGTGTGCCAGGACTACTCCAGCTTCAGACATTCTGGGGTCAGGTACTCACTGTCTCCTGTACTCTGGCACTATACCTACCTAGCCAAAGTCTGAGATTAGAGACCTGGGGTTGGGGAGATGGTTCAATTGGTAAAGTGCCTGCTATGAAGCAGGAGGACATGTGTTCAGTTCCTCAACACCCATGTACAATGGGGGCATAGCAGAGACATGGGGATCCTTGGGGCTCACTGACCCAGTCTAGCCAGCTGGTAAACTCAGAGACTCTGAAAAAGAAGAAGAAAGAAGGTGGAAGGCTGACAACATGGCAACTTAAGTTGAATCCCTAGAGCCTAGTAAAGGCACAGAATGTGTGCATCTGTAACACCAGGATGCCTAAGTGAGATGGGAGGCAGTCAGGAAAACTGCCCAGAAGCTTGTGGGCCAGCC
Organism: Phyllotis vaccarum; assembly: GCA_033318265.1. Taxonomy (NCBI): domain Eukaryota; kingdom Metazoa; phylum Chordata; class Mammalia; order Rodentia; family Cricetidae; genus Phyllotis; species Phyllotis vaccarum. The sequence goes on along the minus strand of JARWLC010000003.1, from coordinate 61,173,710 downwards.
TGCCTAGTGTGTAAAGCAAGCAGAAACTAGAGAACCCTGCCTAAACAATGTGAAGAAAAACAACCTTGAAGTCCTCTGACTTCCACAGGACAGCATGGTCTCTCCCTCTCTCCCTCCCTCAGCAGTCTGTTGGGGCTGGTGAGATGGCTCAGTGGTTAATACTTGTTGCTCTTGCAGAGGACCCAGGTTTGGTTCCCAGTACTTTGTAAGTCCCGACTGTCTGTAATTCTAGGTACAGGGACCCAATGCCTTCTTCTGACCTCTGTGGACACCAGGCATCCATATGGCGCACAGACATAGATATAGGCAAAACATTCATACACATAAAATAATTTTTTTTTAATCAGCAGCCTGAAAAGCTGAAAAATTGCAACCCAAAGGCTACAAAGACTCCAAATCCCCAAGGCCGATAGAGGGAACCCCCTTTGTGAGTCATCACTGATGTAGGGTACTTTTATCAAGTGTCTTTAAGTCCCCAGGAAGCACCCCTGCTGGGCCCTCATGAGCTCCAAGCTCAGGGAGACATCTTCAGCACACAGGGTGCCAGGTCATGATAGAGCAAGTGACCCCAGGCATATGGTGTGATTCTCACTTTGAATGCTCTAGGCCCTTCCCTGTCAGCAAACACCCAATACAGCAATGCCTCAGCTACCAGCTCTGGGGAATCACTGTCTGGAAAAACAGATCCCAAAGGACCACCAAAAGTAAGAAATGAGGGGAACAAGGCTGGTGCTCCCCCTGCACTGGTCCTCCTTCCACATAAACCAACACCCACCGGGCAGCATGTGCTGTTTTTAGCATCCCAAGGCTACAAACCAGGTGTTCCATACACCTCCGCTTTGATACCCCAAAGCTCCCAACGGATGCTTTTTACCCAAGGTAGCACCACACTTGGGTTGCTATAGGAACAGTGGGTTCTGATTCACCAAGGGCTTAGCAGCAGGAGCAGCACTAGGCTCTGTGGTGCCTACTGGGCTCCAACAGCCAGAGATGTCATAGGTAGATTCCTAGAACAGGCTAATGAGGGCAAAGGAGACAACTACTGGCCCTCCCCAGGCTTCCGTTTCAGTGTGTTCCAGTATCAAGGGTTGGCATCTGGGACCTGGGTCTGACTCTGACTACCTGTGTATTCCAGGGAAGTCCTGGCACATGCAACCTCAGTTTATTCATCTGCAAAGTATAGTAAATGGCACCTATGCTGTCACTCTAACACATGAGGAATAATGTTTAGGGACAACTGGAGTGTCAAACTCCTGCTGCATTCCTTGAGGCCCCTGCACCTATACTTCCCCTCCCACCCCCACTGAACGTGCAAAACATGTGCCCCCCACTTCAGCCTTTATAGCTCCCCTTCCAAGGTGAGGTGTTCATTCTCCTCATTTACATTTGTCCCATCTCTCCCTCAAATATAAACTCTTCCCCACTAGAGAATTTATGTCTCAGAGGATGTCCTAGTTGACTTCAATTGTCAACTTGACACAGCTTAGAGCCACCCCAGAAGGGAGTTTCAACTGAAGGATTGCCCGGATTAGACTTCTGGGCACGGTTCTGGGGGCTGTTTTTATTATGAATTGATCTAGAAGAGCCAAGCCCACTGTGGGAGGCATCATTCCCTAGGCAAGTAGCCCCAAGCTGTGGAAGAAAGCTAGCTGAACACAAGCTTGTGAGTGAGTGCTGTGCCTCCCTATCTGTGAGTGAATTCCTCGGTGAGAAGAAATGCTGTGTGGAATAGCAAGCAGATTTACCTTGAGTTCCTGCTTGACAACCCTCAACAGTGGCCTGATCTGTAAGATAAATCCTTTCCTCTCCAAAGATGCTTTTCCACTATACCCTGTGTCTACCAACAACAGAATGAATTAAAGGGACAGAATGTGGGAGATGACATGGGCATGTCTCCCCAGGGCTCAGGGATGATCAGGTTCTCACTAAAGATCTTGCATATTCTCAAATTAGACTCTGGGCTTCAGAATCACCTTGGAGCTGAGTCCTTGTTGTTGCTTGTTTTGGTCCCCCCTCATCATCAAGACATAGTTCTGCACCCTTGCCTCAAGCTGTCCAGGAATTCCTGAGCTCAGGTGACCCTATAGTAGCTAGACAACAGACCACCTGCACAGAACTAGCTTTGTGTAAAATGCAGCATCCTAGGTACATCACTACAGGCAGTCACTAAGATTCAATCTAGGGAAGAGCACAAGGTCCCTCTATGTAGCACAGGCTGGCATCAGCTCCCGAGTGCTAGGGCTGCAGGTATGCAACACCATGTCCTGCCTTGTTTAAAATGCAGATTACCAGGCTCTTCTGGCAGGGCTGAGAAAAGGCCTTCAGCCTGAACTCTGGCTTCTTGGGTGGGCCCCGTTTCCAATCAGTCACACATAGAAATCTGTACACTCAAAGCTCTTAAGCATTTGTACATGTACCCTATTGTCTGTGCTGAGCAAATGTGACTAGAACTGTTCAACTTCTGGACAGTGTGGTCCTCCATTCCCCTCCCAGGAAAGGGACCCACCTCTTAGCACGGTGTTGGGAAATCCGAGTCATGCCAGGGCTTTAATGCTTTCCAAATATTTGTTTCGGCTTTAAGAAACAGAACCACATGCTGGGTAAAAGTGGTCCTCTGGAAGCCAGAACTGGGATGCTAAGAGACCAGGCTGCCTGCATCTCAGTACATTCTTCACTCTTCTTTTGTGTTCCTTTTTTCCCTCAGTACAGGAGTTACCATATCCCCGTGGACTTCTGTACGATGCATGTGACTTCTGGCTCAACTCTGTTACTGGGTTACAGGTAATTCTCACAGAAGTGTTGATTAAAGTTAAGAGGCTGAGTGAGCTTCCTGTCCCAGATGAACTCTCCCTGGGCTGACTCTAATTTCAGCACTGACTGTTTTCACCTGGGGCCTCTAGAAGGCACCTCAAAGGAGCCAAGCTGGCCCAGGGAGGGGAGATGCAGAAATCACAGTGGAGGGTCAGCACAGCAGGGGCAGGATAGAGAAGCTGCTGCCCATAGGGAGGAGCCGCTCAGAGCTGCTCAGCCTCCATGAGGCTTTTGGTCTCCACAAGACTCCAACAAACAGCTACTCTGGGTCTGATTCCTGATACTGTGTGACAACAGATTCTGAAGCAAAGACTGGCATGGGGTTCTGGGAGTCAGAGCCGGTACCAACTGGCCCTGGGAGGGGTATGAAAGGGTACATGAAGGGAGGGAGAGCAAGCAGAGGCTGAACGGTACTGAGGAGGATTCCAGAGAATATGGAGAAGCTCATGCTGACACCCTTGGCCTCAGGGCACTTTATGGGTCAAGTGGAGTAACCACAGAACTGGGTCACACTCCCAAGTGCCTAGTTACTGCTGTTTTACCCATAACACAGCTATTGTACTAAGTTCTCAGCTTAAGCATGAGACTAGTTAAACTATTTTAGGCTCTCCAGCAGCTCCTGAATCAGGTGCCTCCGTTTCTGCAGGGGAAAGCCAGCAGGCCTGAAAAGGCTCACACAGCCCTTTCCTGGAAATCCTTTTGAGAAAGTAGACTCAGAGAGAAGCTATGACAGCCCAGGGAGCCAGTGTGACAACCAATAGCTCTCAAAGGCAGACCAGGCATGTCCTCTGGAGTTCCCTTGGCAGAGAAAGAACACGGAGGTTCCTTGTCAAATGAGCCATGCCAGTCTGGGGACACTGGACAAGGGCCCACCCAAGGCACAGCACAAGAGTAACAGTTCTGCCGGGTATGCTGGCACTCAGTGGTAATTCCAATACTTGAAAGGCTGAGGCAGACCAGAAGTTCAAGGTTAACATGGGCTACATACTCAAAAACCAAATCAGGTCATATAAAAACATCTCTGGAGGGCTGGAGAGATGACTCTGTGGTTAGGAGCTCTGGCTGTTCTTTAGAACTTGGGTTCAAGTCCCAGCACCCACATGGCAGCTTAATCAGATGCTCAAATCTGTGACTCAATCAGATGCCTTGTTACCTCTGAAGGAATGAGACACACATGAAGTGAACAAGAATACACGCAGGCAAAACACCCCTACACATAAAGAGAAACAAACTGTAGTATGAGGTTTCTGGCCCGGACTTTCGGGCCTAGCCTCAAGGTTTAGGCCTGCAGACCCGCAGAGACACACAGATGCTTACAATAGTTTTAGGCTGATCGACCTCAGGCCCAGGCATATAACTTGCTAACTCTTTACGCTTAATGTAACCCATGACTCTTATCCTGTTCAGCCATGTGGCTCGGTACCTTTTCTCACAACAGTACAGTTGTCCTCTGTTTCTCCTGGCTTCTCTCTGACATTCTGCTCTGTTCTGCCTGTTCCTAGAGTCTGGTAGCCCCACCCACACTTCCTGTCTGCCTTTGGCCAATCAGCGCTTTTTATTAAACTCATAGACAGGGACAATTATTTACAATGGAACAACCTAATGCCCCTACACATAACTCTGGTTAGGGGCTGGAGAGATAGTTTAGCAGTTAAGGGCACCCATGTGGTTCAGGGTCAAGGTCAATTTCAGTTATCAGCACCCATGTTGGGTGACTCACAACTAAGCCCTGACTCCAGAAATTCTAACATACCCTTCTGGATTCCAGAAGCACCACACTCATATATACACATACCGTCAACACATCATACATGTACATACAACCAAAAATAAATCTTTTTTAAAAAGTATTTATTTATTATGTATACAGTATTCGGCCACCAGATCTCATATAGATGGTTGTGAGCCACCATGTGGTTGCTGGAAATTGAACTCAAGACCTCTGGAAGAGCAGCCAGTACTCTTAACCTTTGAGCCATTTCTCCAGCCCCCTTATAAAATAAATCTTAAACAAAACAAAAACCTAGGAGCTAGCAAGATGTCTCAATAAACAAAGTCACATGCAGCCTAACCTGACAACCGGTGTCCCATCCTTGGGACACACATAGTGGAAAAAACCAAGACTCACAAGTTGTCCTCTGACCTCACACACACACTACACACACACACACACACAATTAAAATATGAAAATTTAAAAAACAAAACAATAACTATGCTATGTAGGCAATTTGGCCTCAGTATGGCCTTTGTAAACCAGAGGCTTGGAACACCTGGTACTCATTAGGGACCCTGTTCTGTGTGTGTAGCAGCAAGGCATGAGGAGCCCAGAGTAGACACATTCAAAGCCACCTGCAGGGGCAGGGGCCAAAACAGCAAGTCAGCAGAAAGAGACCCCATAGGTGACACCATGTAACTATTTAAATTATACCTGGTCCTCAGGTAACATGCTGTCCTACTGAAGAAAAAAAAAAAAAAAAAAAAGGAAGAGCTGGTAACATAGCTTAGTAGCAGAGTGCTTATCCAGCATGAGTGAGGGCCTGGGTTTAATCCCCAGCACAGAAAGCAAGAAGGAAGGGAGGGAGGCAGACAGGTGAAGAACAACACACCCCACTGCGGCCTGTAAGCTACCCCTAAAGTGGCATTAACATAAATAATGAAGATGTACAAAAGCTGCTGTCCAACATCTGTCACATCTGGAACCCATGCTGTCCAACTCCTCTACCTCCTCTACCACTACTAAAGCGTGAGTGAGGGTACTGTGCAAGGGTAGCAGAGAGCTAGCTACCTTTCTCAACCAGAGAGAACCCATGTCACAGGGTTCTGGTGACACTCACTAGGAGAATTCTTGTACATCTCTTTGCTAGGAACTTGGCACAGAGAAGGAGCCTAATGAATGCTTGCCATTATGATGATTAATAGCAGAAATGCAATCCAACAGGAAGAGACTGGTCAATAACTTATGATAGACAGATGCTGCATTTTATACAGTGGCCAAAATGTTTTCTTGACAATTGCTGAAGAGCTCAATGAAACTGCCTGAGGTAAAAAATTCATATGTCTTACATATAATGTATGTATGTATGTATGCTTAGATGTATCTGCTTTAGCTTGTAAAAGGCTCTAAAGTGGCTAAGAAGAATATGAAGAAAAGGAAATAGAATCTATAGCTACACAGAGGATCCAATCCCTGAAGCTTATCTGCTTCTCTTCACTCATTTTCTACAATGACCAAGCATCACTTCAGAGCCAGAGGAGACAGTCGATGCACACTCTGTGAGATATAACACCAATAAGAAAGGGATGCTCAGCTTTCTGTGGCCAGCTTCAAGAAGCTTTGGCTTCACCTCCCACCCCCATGCCTGCAGCTGGCCCTTTGCAGAAGGATCAACTTGCAGTGAAGCATTGACTTGGTTCAAAGCAGAGTCCTGCCTGGCTGTCACATCTGTTTGGCAATCCTTGGGGACCAGAAGACAGTACTCACAGAATCTGTCTCTCTGACTTCTATTGCTGTGTTCAACCTTATTTACCAAGAGCCTGGTGGGCTCCATGCAGCCACACAGACACACACCTGGTAGAAAACCTTAGTCTCAAGCTCAAGGAACTGAGCATCAGGTCAGCAGAGAGCCTGGCCCAGGCTGCAGGAGGCAGGAGTTGACGGCTGAGTTCCAGAGCCTGCCAGTGCAGAGGCAGAGAGAGGGGTGAACACAGCAGGATGCAAGCCATTCAGTGTGACTACTAAGGCCCGAGTGAAGGTATGTGCAGGGGAAGCAGGAAGCCACTCAAAGACTGTAACTCCTTCAGCACTGTTTTTCCTGAGCCTTCAAAAGTCACTCTGGCTCTGAGAGTGGAGAGTGAAGAAGGGGACCAAGCTCAATCAAGTTGCCATTTAGGAGCCAGGCAGTAGTGACACATGCCTTCTATGACAGCACTCAGGAGCCAGACGCAGACAGATTTCTGTGAATTCCAGGATAGCCAGAGCTAGCTACACAGAGAAACCCTGTCTCAAAAAACCAAAAAGTTGCCACTTAGGACCTCTCTGTAAAATCAGAGTTAAAGGGGGCTGGAGAGACAGCTCAGTGGCTAAGATCACTCACCGCTCTTGTAGAGGATGCATGGATATGATTCCTAGCACCCTCATGGCAGCTTATAACGGTCCATAACTCCATTCCGTAGGATCTTAGGATCTGATGCTTACTTCTAGCCTCTGTAGGCACATATACACATACCGAGAAAACATACACACACAATAAATTAAGCTACAGCTTAATTTAAAAAGACAATCAAGCTAAGGGGGTGAGGAGCGGCTCAACGGCCAGGGTGTTTGTCAGTATGCACAAATCTCTGGGTGTGATCAATACTGCATGGTGCTGCATGCATAATCCCAGCACAAAAAATGATCAAGCGTTCAAGATTGGCTGGGCATAATGGTTCAGCAGGAAAAGGCACCTGCTGCCAAGCTCAATAACCTGAGTTCAATCTCTGGATTCCACAAAACAGAAGGAAAAACCGACTCCTGATCCTCTGGCCTCCACATGTGTGTCGTGGCAGGCACATACACACACATAAATAAATGAAAAATATTTTTTAAAGTTTAAGATCATTCTTAGCCACAAAGAAAGTTCAAGATAAGACCCTGTCTCAAACATACAAAAAGCCCAAGATAACTGAAGCGATGTCTCGGAGGTTAAGAGCACTGGCTGCTCCTGCAGAGGACCTGAGTTCAGTTCCCAGCACTCATAGTGGCTCACAACCATCTATAACTCCAGTTCCAGGGTATCAGATGTCCTCTTCTGTTCTCTATGGGTACTCTAGACATACGGTGTACATCCAGGTACACACATAAAATAATATAATAAAATTATATATTATAAGAGACTTCTCAGGTACCAGCCCCCTCCCAGTGGGCAAGAGTGTATGGAGCCTAGATGGTAGCCTGCTTCCGAGGGATGAGGCTGAGTGCTGTCCTTTGGGTAGGTTTGCCTCAGGACCTCTGTCTAAAAGGACAGTGCAAAGGAAGGTGTTGGAAGTCTTTTCAAGCTCAGTGAACCCACTCTAGTGGAATGCTGCCATCTGCTGAGAGACAGAGCCACCTAGTGGAGAGAAGGTGCCAGATTCCTCACTCTTCTAGCTCCATGTCCAGGCTTTGGTCACCTAGGCAGAGACAGCAGGACACCTTGGTGCATGAGCTGAGGTCGCTCTGCCCATAGAGAAGGTGGTAGGTTAGAATTTTTACTGCAGACACACTCAATCTCACAGGACAGACAGAAGCACAAGCCCCTGGCCTAGACTATATACTAGACCAGGGTCTACTAACAGCTTTATTTGTAACAGAGAAAATAAAGAAGGCTTGAGAAGATCTTCCATGTTTGGGTGCCTCCTGACCCAAGTCATAGTCCTTGAGATTCCCTGAGCCTCCCTAAGCAGCATTTGGTCCAGGTGGAGTGGGTGACTTCCAGAGGTAAGAGCCAGTCCACAGGGCGTTAGCAACACAGATCCTCTACATCCTTTGTCTGATGGGATTCTTTCCCAATTCAGGAAAACCATGCCACAGCAAAGAACTTATCTATGGATGCCACACACCCAAGAAGACCCAGATTCCAGAGTGTCTATGGATGGCCACACCCACCTACCCATAGCTGCTTCTGGCTCAGTTGGCAGTTGTGGAACCAGGGCAACAGTGAGATCACTGTGATCACATTTTTTTTTTTTAAAGACAGTCTCACAGAACCCAAGTCAAACCTCAAACTCACTATGTAAGAATGACTTTTAACTGTTCCTTCTGTCCTTGCCTCCCAAGTGCTGGATTCACAAGGGTGAGCTACCACCCATTTATTTGGTGCTGGGAACTGAACCCAAGGTTTCATGGATGCTAGGCAAACACTCTGCCACTGAGCTACATCTTCAACCTTAACTGTAATTTTCTTAAACAACTTAGCAGACTGGACTGTAGTCTCAATGACTGGTTCAGCAAAGTGAGTTTTCCTATGTATGTGTGTGTATACATTTAGTTTATTAAAATAGTCTCATATATCCCAGGCTGGCCTTAAACTCTTACTAGGATTAAAGTGTATACCAACATATCAGGCTAAATAAAGTAACTTTAAAAAATATTTGTTTTATAATTTTTTAATTATGTGTATGTGTGGGTCTGTGCATGTGAGTGCATGCCTATGGAGGCCAGGGACATTAGAATATACTAGAGTTACAGGTAGTTGTAAGCTATCTGATATGGATGCTGAGAATTGAATTCAGGTCCTCTGCAAAAGTGGTACTTGTTCTAATTGCTGAGCTATCTCTCTGGGCCAATATATAGCTTCTAAAGGGCAAGTGGATATAACTCAATAGTAGAGTGCCCATCCAGCATGTGCAAGGCCCTGGATTTGATTCCTGGTACCACAGAACGTATTTTTTCACTTCTTATTACAAGAGAATTCATGGACAACATACAAAAAATATTTTACAAAACTTGCTAACTTGGAAAGTTAACGTCCACTATGAAAACCTACATTCAGTCAGTATGTTCTATCAAATGGGTGCAGGCCAGTGGTAGAGTACAATTTAGCATGCATGAGATCTTAGGATTGATCCTCAATACCACACAAACCATTTTTTCTACTAACAGCCCAGTGTGCATCCTATTGGTTTTTCTAACACATATATGATTGACTGTGTGGCAGCGAGCATGTGGTGGGTGTTGCCTATTCTGACATGGTCCCACAGATTCTTTACTTTTCCCATTAAGGGCATTCCACTAGGGATATTTGTACAGACTCAGAACCCATCGACTCAGGATCATATAGGATGAATTTAAGTTCCTAGGAACTCAGAAGTCTGAAGTTTTCTCGTGAATCTGGCTTAGGAGTTAGGGAGGGAAACCCAGACCAGTCATGGCCAAAAAAAAAAAAAAGGACATATGGGAAGGCATGGGATGGGAGGACAGACTAGACTGTGGTGCTGGTTAGCATGCAGCACACTTAAGCAGGCATGCCTGGGCAGGCCGTGTACGAGACGTGCACCGTCCCAAATTGTTCTGAGTTAGCTGAGGTTCCCTGAAAGATTTCTGCGGAGGTGACTGGACCACATCTAGCACCAGTGCTGTGGAAGCAGCCCCTGTATCAAGGCTGAGCCCATAACATGCAAGATAAGCAGGACTTGCTCCCCCACCAGCAGCCTTGACACAGCAAACACTCTGCTCTGGTAACTGCCCCTCCCCTGCCTGGAACTGCCATGGGCCACTAAAGTATCTTACAGCTAAAATCCCCAAGAAAGCATGAAAAGAACAACAGAAAAGGAGTGTGAGGTGAAGCTGTTTATAATGCTGTGCTACAGCATCAGGTGGAGCTTTCAGAAAGAGAGAGCCTCCATAAGCAGCCAATGGATATGGAGCTGCCCAGCAACCTTGTCGGTGAGGAGCAGGTCTGACTCCTGGGCACCTCTGTGTGGTCAAGGGTACTGAGTTACTGCTTCCAGACTGATGCTGTTAACTGATGCCTATCGATCCCTAGGCAATAAACACTCTGAGACTTTTCTCTATGAGGATCCTCAGAACTCCTTTGGGCATACAGAAACATCAGCCCCCCGAGCTATCCCTTCCTGCTGGTGCCAGACCCACCAGTCACTGCACAGCTGTAGCCCACAGGGGCAATGCTGTCAGAATACACTGAACAGTTTCACTGACTCTGAACTAGGAGCTGAGTGGACAGGGGGTTACACAGGCCCCAGACATGACTATCTCCTCCTTCCTTCAGGCCTGGGAAGGGATCTATTATCCACCTTGTTGGATCCTTACTCCCACATGAGGAAGAGGATGGAACCAGATGGGAGGCTGTCTGTGGATGAGAGGGAACAATAGCCTCTTTTTTCTTCCCTAAACTCTCAGATCACCCATTCAGCTTTGTGAAGAGCCACTGCTTAGTGTACTGGGGAGGGCTTGGCTGGTGCCTGGCCCTTGACTCACCCTGGTCGATGGAGTGCTGTGGCAGCTGACTGAGCTGGCTGCTGACTACCCCTGCGTAGGTGCGCAGGAATTCTTCCTCGCTGGCGGTCAGCTGCAGAGTGAGAGTGCTGTGGTGAGGGGAGCATGTACCTATCCCCCCCAAAAGCCCCCTGCCTGACCCCACTAGTGCTTCCCCTCACTCCTTACCCTCCATCCTGGCATAGCCTCTGCATTTTCTCAGAAATCATATCCGATTCCACCCTGGAAACCAGGTCCCTGGGTTCACATGCCTTGCCATCACTTTGAATCTAGACCACACTGTCTATTCTGGTATAGAGTAGGTATGAAAGTCAGGCCCTGCCCAAGCCCTGAATTTGCTTGTCTACTGCCCTCCAAAGTGACCACCCTGCCCAGCTGCTCCTCACTTGTTCCCAGGAAAAAAGACTCTCTGAGGTCACCAACGTCAGAAAGGACAGTAGTTCGGGGCTTAAAATCAACAATGGAGTGGGAACACTATGTCAGCAATGCCCCCCCAAATTGGACATGCTGGGCTCTGTGCCTGGGAAGCCTGAGCCACCTCCCCACTTCAGAGTAGCAGGTACCCAGTTGCTTGACACCCTACAAGCACTCACATTTGACCCCATCTTCCTCAGCATGAGCAGCACGCGGACCTTCTGTTGAATGTACATCTCCTCCGGACTCTTGGCCGGTGCTCCCTCGCGGTTCATCCCCCTGGCCCAGCTCTGGGGACTCCTGCAAGGGGAAGAGAAGCATTATGGAGAGAATCCCAGGATGAGATACACTCTAACACTGACGCCTGTAGATGGTGCATCCCTTTAAGTAGTCCCTCCTCAGTAGGACCTCATTTCTGACAGCACAGAAGTCACAGAAGAGGTGTTGGGTCATCAATACCTCTTGACCCAAGGCCCAGACAGCACAGCTGAGGAGCTCTTATTCCAGAGCAGAGGCTGCAGGGGACAGCCAAGGTTTCTGTTATGAGCCACAAGAGAGATGAGGCATGAAGCCTCAAGAGTTTTGAGTTTTCAATGCAGGCAACATGCGTAAGAAGTAAAAGAAATTGATCAGAGGTGGCTAGCTGGGGCCTTCAGCTCAGGAAACTCAGAGATCAGTGACAACACCCAAGGCAGTGACAGCCCCCTGTGTAAAAGCCCCTACTAAATTCAAGAGGTCAGCTCCCGGGCAAAGGACCAAGGAGTCCCTCTATGGGAATGGCTGACTCAGGGTGGGGCTACCACTGCCGCCCTCATAAACCCATCCCACCTGCTAGAGGGTAGCTCCTGAAGACAGCTGTGAAGGCCAGAGGCTGTGTCCAGGTGTCTCTGGCCTGAGCTACAGCCAGTCCCAGAAAGAGAAGCCTGGAGCCTCCTCCTGACGAAGAAGCTAGGGGAGAAGAGCCGGGATCTGGGGGTTTGGGTTACACACTTGAACTCCTGAACAAGTCAGAAATAACGCAGCAGCTGGTGGGGTGGAGCCTCAGCAGCCCTGCTACCAAGAAGCCGTACTCGGGGAATGAGGGAACCCTGCTGGCAGGCTAAGGACACTCCTGACACCATCTACTCCTGGTGGCTCACTCGTGAGTCCTAGACAGGAAAATGCTGGACAAGGCAATACTCCATGCCAAGGGCATACCCGGGAATGTGCCAGAGCCTGGGTAACAGCTCCTGAGTATCTACTCGTCAGCTGCTCAAAAGCCTAATGGGGCCCTCGCCCTAAAAGCCCACACAACAGGTTAAAAACCTGGCCAGCTGGGGCTGACATCATGTATACATATTTGACACAACACAGGACTTCTAGAGTCTTCATATCCACCCTTGGAGCTCTGAACCCAGAGTCCTTTCTTCTGTGGTCTGCTTCCTTCCAACTCACCCTGGGCTCAAAACAGGGCCAAACTAATGACTAGAGACTGAGAAAGGACACACTGGCCTCAAGCACAGTCTCCGGGGCACAGCCCATGATGGCTCCCACTTCCTGCAGAATCCAACAGGAAAGCAAGGTTCTGGGATAGCTCTTCTTCATTTGACCTGTTCTTCCTCTAGTCCATGCACCAGCACTGATGGTCTGGGATGGACCGCACATAGCTTCATAGTGACCCCTGCCTGGACCTGGAGCATGGATGCTGTGGCCTACATCCCCTCTCTGGTGCATCCATTGGGACTACTATGAACTTAGCCTCATAGCCTACTCACATCCTTCATTGTCCTTTTCCCTACAGAGTGGTTAGAACAATCTACATAGGTCAGGAGAGATGACACCCCACACCCCTGCCTAGTCCTATCTGAAAATACATTTCCTAATCCTGGCTGGTTGCCTTCAAGGCCAAGTGTGATCAGCCCAGCTCTCCCTGCTGCTCTGCTGGTCAGCCTCTGCACTGGGTATCCATCCCTTGGGCCCAGAACTGGCTTCATCTTGGCCTCAAGGTACCTTTCTAAGGGCCAGGTCCGTGCCTCCCTCTTGCCACACAGCCCCTCTCAGTGTCCCAGTTTTCTGAGTGTCTTCTCGTGCTTACTGTCTCTTCTCTTTCCTGCTGCATCTGCTCCGCTTGCCCTGTCCTCCTGGACTCTGGCGCCCAGTAGGCTCACAGTAAGTACTGCCCACTGGCTGAATGGAACAGGAGAGCTGTCTGTAGTACCTCAGATTCCTCTTTTCTACTCATACTCATTTGGAACTAATGTCATTGTATTAAGAGACTGAAGTACTAACCCAGAGTCCCACAACCAAATTTTACTTTGACAAAGGACCCTCCCTCCCAAAGCACTTAGTGTGGCCTGAGCCACTGTGACCTCCAACAAACATCAGAAGTATTCCATGGAACCTTCAAACTGGGAGTCAGCACTTCCATGAGCAAAATCTTCCAATTTTTTCAGTAGTCCATACCAAGTGAAATGCACGGCATGTAACAGCCTAGCCACTAGGTGCCGACATACACAAACATTTCCTAAGGAGATTCCTGCTGTCAGGCTCCTGGGAAGCTCTCACAAACCACACTCCATCACAGTGGGTCCCAGGAACTTCTATATACTCACTTAAAGGGCTACTCATAGGACAGGGGTCTGGCTAGTCTATCAGTGCTCACTGGAGGAACTTCATTGTGCAGATATTTCACACGGGGTCTACATTAAAGAACTCTGTCTCACAGCTTCGCCTTCCAAAGGCACACCCTGAAGACTGGTATATCCCATTCTTTCTGCTGCTGCAGTCCTACTGTGAGGTCTTGGGGTTTGAGTCCGGACTCTGGAGCCAGGTAGTTCTTATTTAACACGACTGCCTGGCACAAGCTGCTTCCTAAACTTCCGAAAAATCCTGACATAGAATTTCTAAAAATTCTTGTCATCTATTATTTTGTTCACACCCATTTATTTACGTGTTTGTTTGTATGATTGTGTGTCACCATGGTGAACATGTGACGGGCAGAGACGATGATTTTCGGGAGTCAGTTCTCTCCTAGGGACTGAACTCTGCTTTAAAGATTTGGTGGCAAATACCTCTACTCACTGGTGGTGTAAAAGCTCTGCTCTGTTGACCCTGTCTAGCTGCTTGATGGGAAGGAACACCCAGGGCTGGATCTGGGATAGAAAGTGGAGCACAGGTTCCTGCCCTTCACATTCCAGGCCAAATGCTCTGGAAAGCGCCCTAACTGATGTAATTCTGTCCTAATTCACAGTGAAGGTATCAGTATAAAGAAAATTAATAATCGAAGAGAATAAATCATAATCATCTCAGACAAACGACTGCTAGTATGCTGCGAGCATATTACAGTGTACTTGAATCTGTTGCCTATCAAGTGAATACATTATAAAATTTTCATCACAATTCTGTCAAGCACTACATTAGTGTCCCTGGAGGATTCCTATTTTTCCCTGTAGGGATCAGGAATTGGTCTTCATTAAAATGTGCTTAAATTACATAAGCTCATGCGGCAATTAATTTAGATACTAATTATTCATCCAAGCTCAGCCCTAAGAATCAAAGGTATCAATGCAGCTCAGCAATGGCTTCAGCTATCGCTACACAACCCCCATGCCTAAAATAGGGCAGTACTTCCCTGCCACTAAGTCAGAGATAAACTAGAAAAGAGAAAACAGAAACAACTGGCAGCTGTCAATTATGCAAATGAACAGGAGGGGAGAGATCTGTGGTTTTGTATTATGGAGTGATAAACAACATGTTGTGTAGAAAGTGGTGGCAGCCAGAAAATCCCACCTGACAAAATACATACAAATAAGGTGGACACTGCATGCCAGTACAGTTGGTGGTTCTGAGCCTGCCCCTCTGCTGTAGGAAGCAAAGGACCATGCGAAGTTCCCAGTCACTGTGGACGACCCACACAGACCCACACAGGGAGAGAACTGTGAGGATCATGAGAAAAGATGGGCATTGGAGTGTGGGAGACATCAGGGACATCACTGTCACATTCCCACCTAACCTCTGTAGACCTAAAGAGACCAACTGGTGACACTTCAGAATTAGGAAGTGATGCTGGAGAAGCCAAGAATGTGACTCCATAGCAGTCAGAGGCTGGGAGGCTAGCACTTCCCAGTGGGTCTCTATCAGTGCTGATAAGGAGCCTGATGAGCTGGCCTCTCTTTGACCTGCTTGAGTGGCCTTAAGAACAAGTATAGCCTCTTGTGCTCACTTTTATTTATAAACCTCAAGCTAATGCTGCTTACACACTCAAGTTTATTTAAAAAAAAAGTATCAGTTATAACCATGTGCTTGCATCATGTCAAACAAGGGTTGCTGCCCTATGGGCTGCAATATTTGCCTTTCATTTTGTCCATGTTAAAACATACTAGGAAAGCCGGTGTGGGGCTCTCACCTGTAATAAGTAGAAGCAGGAGGATGCCACAAGCTTAAAACAGTCCGATCTACACATTGAGTCCCAGGCCAGCCACAGACAGCAGCATACTCCTGTCAATCCCAAAACAAACACACACACACCATAAGTGCTGGGCATGGACACCCAGATCTGTAACTATCCCTCGGGAGCTGAGGCATGGAGGTTTCCCTCTAGCTTGGAGCTACATGGGTCTCTACAGTGAGTTTCAAGCCGGCCTGGGCTATAAAATGAGAACCTATGTCAAAAATATTTTCTTGCTGTTGTTTTGTTTTTTTGAGACAGGGTCTCTATATATAGTCCTGGATGTCCTTAAACTCACAGAAATCCCTGACTGTGCCTTCCAAGTTCTGAGATTAAAGGCCTGTGCCACCATGCCCAAGCATATAAACAATTAGAAGAAGAAGATGAAGAAGAAGGAGAAGGAGGAGGAAGATGAAGATAAAGAAGGAGGAGAAGATGAAGAAGGAGATGATGATGAAGATGAAGAAGATGATGATGAAGATGAAGAAGAAGGAGAAGGAGAAGATGAAGAAGAAGGAAATAATGATGATGAAGCAGCAGCAGCAGCAGCAGCAGCAGCAGCAGCAGCAGCAGCAGGGCATAGTAGTACATGTCTATAATCCCATCACTCGGGAGGCAGAAGCTGAGGGATCAGTACTTACAAGTTCATCTTCAGCTAAACAGTGAGTTTGAGGTCGAGGCAACATCAAACTCTGTTTCCAAAATACCATCAGGCAACCCAGACACAGACACACAGACACACAGACACACAGACACACAGACACACACACACACAGAGGCATGAAATCTGGGGATGTGGCCAGTGGTAGCATGCACAATGCTTTGTGCACCATCTGCTATGCATCACAGTAATGAAACATCTCTGCAACTTTTAAATGCATCCATGTTTTTACAGGGTTTATATCAGATAAAAATACACCAAATATTTTTAGAAAATATTAACCCAGGGCAATCAAGATAGCTCAGCAGCTAAAGGCACTTGCTGTACCAGTCTGGTAAACTGAGTTCAATTCCTAGACCTCATGTATAGGTGGACAGAGAGAACCAGCTTCCCATGTGCATTGTCACTGCATCCCATCCCCAAATCATATACAATAATAAAATATTTAAATGTGTTACCCAGAGTCTGGAAAATCAACAGCACCATGACACTGACTGTGAGAATCCACACATCAGGTAGGGCAGCTCAGTGGTATAGTACGGTTACTATGTACAAGGCTCTGGGTTCAATTTCCAGCAATGCAAGAAAAAAAATGGGAAAGGAAAAGAAGCCCACATTGGAAGAAACAATATCACATGGACCATGGAGGAAGGCAGCAAGATGGGTGAATCTGGTGTAGATGAAGGCCACCCCCACCCTTCTTCCACAGCAGCACTGTCCCATGGCCACACAACAAAGCCTTCCCCCCAGGTCCTTACCTGCTTCTGGAAATTAACTTCAGGCAAACAGATGTTCAGCTCTAAGGGGAGGATTGTGACTGAGGAGAAATAAGAAGGTGCCGCCCTGTGGAAACATAGAACACGGTCATGGGAGGAGCCAGCAGGGCCCAGTGACTGCTGTAGTAGGACCTGGTGCACACACCCCCACGCGGAGGGGACAGAACCACTGGCACAAAGCCTGTGACCATGGGCTCTGTCATAGTCCAGAAATACCTGTGTGTCAGGCAAGCCCAGGAAGCCTGTTCCAACACCTCCAAGACAGGGTGCTGAGTGTGCACCAGACCTGTCATTTCCGGCCAAGGCAGGTCTGCCTGCTCCACATAACATACACCTCCTCCCCTGGGCTAGCCATCCTGTCTAGAGACATGGGACCAGAATGACTCACTGTGACAGATGAGGGGCAAGTCCTCCCATCTGCATGAGACAAACTGCCATCCACCAAACACCTTAGGCCGGGTCCTTCATTTTCTGCCTCCTGTGTGCTCTGTGTCCACCTGTGTCCGTAGTTGTGAGCCTCTGTATCTTCACCCAGCCTTCAGGGGCCTCCAAGTTCTCAAGTCTGCTCAACCATGCCAAGCCTAAGGGCAATGGCTTCCAACAAGATGCAGGGAGGGACCAAAGCAGCCTGGGATTATGTCCTCATCCCCTCTATGTACACAAAGCAGCCAAGAGGCTAAAGACTGAGGCACTTCTACAAAGGGATCTTCCCATAGTGTGTGTGTGTGTGTGTGTGTGTGCATCTGTCTGTCTGTCTGTCTGTCTGTCTGTGTGGTATGTCTGTGGTGTGGCGTGTCTCTGTGTGTGTGTGTCTGACTCTGTGTGTGTGTGCACCTAAATATGCTTGTAGAGGTGACAGGAAGATGCAGGGTGTTCCCCCTTACTCTCAGCCTCATCCCTGAAGCTTACCACGAGGCTGGCTGGCTATCTGGCAGTTTCTTAAGATCTTCCTATCTCTGTCCAGCCCCAGCCCCAGTGGGTTACAAGCACATGTGGCCATTTTTTAAAAACATAGTGGTAGGGATTCGAACTTCAGTCCTCATGTCTATATAGCAATGGCTTTTACCACTGAGCCAGCTCCCAGCCCCACACAGGGATCCTGCAAGACAGCTCAGTCTCTGAGTTGGCTATGTGGGTCCCTCCATCTAGAGGACAGCATCGGAGCAGCCCTATAGGAACTGGCCATTTATAGCAATTAATTGCTCTCTTCTTCCTCCAGATATCAAAGCACTGAAATACCACGGAACCCTGGGGAACTTTCCACCCAAGTCCTCACATTCCTTCAAAAGAAGATGAAAGCAGAACCTCTTCTTACTTTTGAGGGGCTTTCATTTCTTCAACTGCCATGACCACTAATTATCCCTCCTGTCCATAGGGCATAGGACCTTCCAAGGAGGAGAGGGGGACTTTGTGACTTTAAG
The DNA here is from genome assembly GCA_033318265.1 of Phyllotis vaccarum. Lineage (NCBI taxonomy): Eukaryota > Metazoa > Chordata > Mammalia > Rodentia > Cricetidae > Phyllotis > Phyllotis vaccarum. The sequence goes on along the minus strand of JARWLC010000003.1, from coordinate 61,155,225 downwards.
TGAAGGCATCAAAAGCACAGGGCTGTCCAGGCCTTCCCAGCCAGCAAGTCTATTCGCTGTTTTAAAAATCAAGCCAAGGGTCCCAGGCAACAAAGAGAAACTAAGGCTCCTGGTGTTGTGGTCCTGTGCAGCAGCAGTAGACACTTAGCAGCCCCAGGAGCTGTCTTCTGTTTCCAACCAGCTGTCACTGACCAGCAGTGTAAGCCTAGGCTGGTCACCATCCCATGTGCTTCATTTCATAATTTGTCAAAAGGAGCTTGAGCTGTGTGTGTCCTGAGGTAGACATGGGATGACAAGGCTCAGTCAGGCCTCACTGCTCTGCTGCACTGCTTTAAAACCATCTAAGTTTTTTCTTTCTTTCCTCTCTTTTGTTTTTTTAGATAGGGTATCAATGGCCCAGACTGGAGCGTCAAACTCACTGTGTGTCAGAGGATTCCCGTGAACTCCTCTCTATCTCCTCCGTGCTGGGATTACAGGCCTGTGCCTGCTTTTCCTTTTATTTCAGTCTGGGGCTTGAACCCAGAGCTCTGCCAAACTATCTAGTCCTCCTCCTCCTCTTTTTCCTCCAGACAATATTTCTCTGTGGAGCCTTGTCTGTCCTTAAACTCACAGAGATCTGCCTGCCTCTGCCTCTACAGAGCTGTGATTAAAGGTGTGCACCACCATACCCAGCTTTCTCCTTCTTAAAGACAGGTTCTCATATAGCCCAGGCTGGCCCTTAAGCTCTTGATCTCAACACAAGCACACATCACTAAGACATTCTCATATGTTTGTGAGCTCTTTATGATTTGCTCATCTGTGAGCTGTTTATTGATTGATTGATTGACTGTGCTAGGATCAATCCCAGGGCCCTATGTATACTAAGCCAATACTCTACCACTGAGCTATACACGCCCAGCCTCATTTTTAAATTTGTAATAATTAAAAATTTTTTATGTGCATTGGTGTTTTGCCTGCATGAATGTCTGCATGTGTGACGATTACAGATCCCCTGGAACTGGAGTTATAGGCAGTTGTGACATGCCATGTAGATGCTGGGAACTGAACCTGCATTCTCTGGAAAAGCAGTCAGTTAGTTCTCTTAACTGCTGAGCTATCTCTCCAGCTGCAATAATTATTTAAATAAAGAGCCCATCATTGGGCCTCATAAATTATATGGCTGATCCAGCATGAAAATGGCCTCCCAAAGTGCCAAGGACCCCACAGTCTTACACAGACAACTATCTGGACTCAAGAGAATTTATCAAGCGTTCAAGGCACACATGCTGTTCTGGACTCAGGCTGTGGAGAAAGAGGACCTAAAGACAGGGTCCTCTGGGCCAAGGATAACCAAATGGCTGAGAAAATCACATTACACTGTCAATATCACAAATGAGATACTGTGATGAGCCACAAAGATAGGTTAAAACACAAACACTTCTCAAATGCCAACCAAGGATTATAGACTGTGTCATATACTGCCTCCCACCTCCAGGAGCTCTGTGCAGGAGGAAAGAGCCAGAACCTTAACCCAAAGCTGTGAGTAGCTAAGCAAGTGTGTGTGTTTACGCGCACGCCTCAAGATCTGGAAAAACACAGGGCAGCAGCTAGTCTCGGAGAAGTCGCTGGACCCAGGTCCTAACAGATGAACAGCAGTTAGCTGGAAGAGGAAGGTGCAGACAGGACGCTGGCAGAACAATCGCTGCATCTACCTTCTCTACGGCAGGCACTGAGAATACACAGACAGACTGATTTGCCAGGAGGACAGACAGACAACCATTCTCATACTCGGGACAATGCTTCTCTGATACTGTAACAAGAGCACAGGAATAAACCTAAGGCATCCTGGAGACATGCTTGCTGGAGCTTGACCTGATGGAACTGCTATGACTCTGGGGGACTAGCCGGAGGGCTCCAGTCGGCCCACAGGACAAGCTGGGCAAGGAGAACTGCGAAGCCTGCAGAGAGATGACATGAACATGAACAGACTCCTCCTCTGGATCAAGTGGGTACACAGTGAACATCTCCAAAGATCTCTGGAACCGTAGTGGGGACAACCAGGCCTGAGAGGCATCAGGATCTCCTGAGCAGTACTAGGCAAGAACGGAGCTTTGGGGAGAGGCTTTGTGAGTCAGATACACATAAAGGTGTCAACACAGGAAGGCCTTGGCTACAGCAAAACACACAGGCTGGCAAGAGAAACCTGAGGCTCAAGAAGTCTGGGCTCTTCCCTGAACCAAGTCCAGCTTGCCAGAGCTTCAAGCCTGGGTCTAGGGGTGACTGGGCTGATGGGCCTAGCGTGAAGCCCTGGTGTAAGTGAAGACAGCAAGGTGAAAGACTCCCAGGACAGAATCCCTTGCAAGGGGGACATGCAGGTCAGAGAGAACAGTTCTGCTGGGTACCCCCTACTCACCTCTGCCTCAGTCAGGCCCCAATGCTCACAGCTCACTAAGGCAGCCATTACTAAGAAGCCCCTCCCACCCCAGCTGCAGCAGACAGGGCTACTCAGCTGCACAGTAAAGGCAGTTCCTAGCCAGCACCTATGGGACACAGAAGAGTGTTAACCGTCTGTCCACTTCTCACATTTACACTCCCCTGCTTATTCATGGGTTTCCAGCTCTCAGCCACCGCCTGCCCCGACACTCAGCACTTTCTCAGCTCTGGTGCTGCTGGCCACCTATCTGTCCCCTTAAGGGGCAGGGCAGAGGCAATCTTATTTGTCCTTGTGCCTGTATGGCTCCAACTTATGTGGACACCCTGTACTGTTTGCTGGAGACTGGCCTGGGTCTTGTCTGTAATTATTCATAATCTCAGAATGTGGGGCCAGATGACTCTAAAGTCACATCCACATAGTCTAAAAGAAACAAGGGAGTCAGGCTTGGTAGTACAAGCTTATAATTCCAGGACTTGGGAAGTGGAGGCAAGAGTCCAAGGTCATCCTCAGTTATTTAGGGGCAGAGACCTGACCAATCTAGCCTACTTGAGAACTAAAAAAAACAAACAAATAAGCAGATGAACTAACTAGATCAAGCAAGCAAGGGAAGAAGAGAGCAGTCTACACATGCAGAAGGGCACACAGATCACAGCACAAGAGCAGAAGAAAGCAGAGCACAGGGAGGGAGGGCACAGACGGGGCAGGGAGGACCACCTACAGGAGTCATTCCCTTGAGCTAAGCCTGCACACACACACACACACACACACACACACACACACACACACACACACACACACACACACACACACACACACGGGGTAGGGGAGGTGAGCCACTGGGGCCGTGGGCCAGGATGGCTGAAGTACCAGGGAGGGCTTCCTATGTGACCACAAAGACCATTGTCTTTGGGAATCATTCTAGGCAAAGCCCTCAGCCTGAAATGGGAAGGCAGAGGTCAGCCTCTGAAGGCTTTCTCCTGGGCAGATGCAGCCTTGGGGCTGGGGACCATAGGAAAATGAAACTTCTGAGTCTGAAGAATAGATACCCAGGCCCTGACTGCTACAGTACCAGCACCATTTGCCTCCACCACAGGTCAGGAACTAAATGGGAGATAGACTGGCTACACAAAGCTCCTTTCCTATACGAAAATGTTTACATGTCAAGATCACTGGTTACCCAGCCAAGGTCCTTGTTCATCAGTTGGGAGTCTGCAGCCTCGTACAGGTGAAAAGAAACTGAGTCAGGGTGGCCATTCTCCGGCCTTCTACCCTCAAACAGAAGAACAATGTGAAGGCAAAGAGGCACCCCAAATATTATCTAAGCAGGACCCATGAGGCCAGACAGGCAGATAAGGGTCCTAAAAAGCAGAAGCAAAAGCACAGGCCTTTGTGACTGACTCCTGGGCACTAAGGTAGGGCACTGGAGCTTGAAGTCCCTGCATTGGAGGCAGCACCTGGTCCCTGACAACAGTGTGTGGCCTTGGGAAAATGTGATCATTTATTCCATCTACATGTGCACTCGCATACAGTGATAACAAAAACTAGTCAAAATGACCATTGAGAGAAATCAAACAATAAGCTAAAATTAAAAAAAAAAAAAAAAAAAAAAGCACTGAGTGAATGATAGGTACCGAGGAAGGAGACAGGTCAGAGATTTAAAACCAAGCAGAATGAGTGAGGGGCATAAGAGTCACGTGGGTGAGTGGTGAGCTGGAAGCAGTGCTGGGCAGACATATGAGGTGTAAGGACTCTGTTCACTCCCTGAAGCCACAGTCAATGACAATTAGCCTGACCCACCCATGGTTCTGACGTCAAGCTCCATTTAAGAAGGCGCTCCACTTTCACCGCCATCCCCACACTACCAGAGGTCTGGAGTCTCTGATCCCCCTCCCTCTTCCCTTCTTCCCCATCTATATGTCTATCTCTCCCCTTTATATTAGAGTCTTTCCACATGGGTCAAGTCTAAGAGGCTCTCACTGTGTCACCAGCACCTGCACAGGGTCGATGAGTTATTATAATACCTGGAGTGGATCATTTAGGTCCTGAAGGCCTCTGTAGGAAGCTATTTGGACCTTTAGAGACAGAGTCACTACCGTGTAGCCCAGAGCGCAGTGAAGGCTAGGTCAGCACTGGACCAGCAGGGCCTCTGAGGGCCACTGAGGCAGAAGCAGCCACAGGGGTGAAAGCAGAGGCAGCAGTCTTAGATGAGGTGTGTTGACAGGGAAGTGATGGGGATTCCCACTGAGCTACACCTCTTCTGGCTCCTGAGTGCTGAACCAAGCTGTAATCCACCTTTTGTTCCTCATCACCCTCTACGTGAATCTTGTCTGAGAGTTTCCCAAGGGCACAAAGTCTACACAAATTTGTGTGGTAGTATATTATGTATCAAATAAAGTCTGCCTGAAGATCAGAGGGCAGAGCCAGCCACAGAGTTAGCCACAGAGGTCAGTGGTGGCACACACCATTAATCCCAGCATTTGGGATCCCGTGCCTCTGCTCCCAGTATTTGGGAAACACAGTACAGAGGCATTCAGTCCGAGGATTGATGAGGAATTGCTAGGTAAAAGAGTGGCTTGTTCTTCTGTCTCTCTGATCTTTCAGCTTTTCCTCAGTATCTGGCTCTGGGTTTTATTATAAGACAAATTACAATTCATGTAATAAACTCAGCTGGGAAAAATCTGGCGCACACACATATTCCTTAATCGAGAATGTGCACTTGGCACTGTCCCTTTGGAAGCTTGGTCAGAATGCTTTGGGGATATGGAAATCACTTGCTAAAAGTGTAAATTTGGAGAATAAAAATGCCCTTGGCTAAGGAAGGGTGTCTCAGTCAGAAGAGGCCAAGAGGCTGAGTCCCCTTAAAGTGCACTGTGTCTTCTTCCCGTGAACTCACACCTGTCGTACAGGAAACTCACTGTGCTCACAGAGCACAGGACCCACATTCTGTGGAGGAAGAGAGAGTGAGGGTGCAACATGGTGGTGCTCACAGGAACAGCCTTCCCTGACTCCTTAACTGTGGGATGCTATGACAGTGGTTCGTGCCCTGGGCTGAGAGTTATTGAGAGTCCACCATAAAGAAGCCCTTGCCACAGGGCCTGCTGCTCAGGGCGCACACCCCAAGAGGAGTCACCATTGCTAAGGACAGGTAGGAAAGATATGGAGACAGCAGCAAACAAGAAGCCACCATCAAGCCTGGAGGCCTTGGGAGACAGAGGCAGGGGATTGTAATCTCAAGGCCCAATTAGGCTGCAGAGTAAGCTGAAGGCCAGACTTAGTGAGACTTAGTTTGAAAATAAAAAGTTCTCTTTAAAGAGGCTGGGGAGTGGGGCCATCATAGCATAATGTTATGTTAGACAGTATGGCTCTACAAATAAGCCACTCCATCTCCATCACCACCAACCCTGTAAACTGCACCCTGATGACTAAGCAAGTCTTTTCCTTTTCCAACCTGAATCAAGATTTGAACCCAGGACACATGGGTTCTTCTGTCACCCTCCAGTAACTCAGTAAAAATGTGCTCTGGGCCAGAAGGAGGGAGGTCGGCCTGAGCCATAGCTTTTGCTGGAATCCCACACAGGGCAGCACCTCACATTCTCCAGGGACATAATAAACATGGGGCACCACAGAAAAATTCCACCTGCTCCATCCTCAGTAATTAACCTGCAACAACTTGGTTCCTGATGAAGGTTCAGACGAGTCATGCAGTTTCCAGGGCGCACTGCCATTCTTGGGAGTTGAGTTTGGGATTAGGAATCTGTCCCAAAGATGCCAACCCCAATTCAAACCTGCCCAGTTCCTTCCTGCTGTGTGAAGCCAGGCCATGCTGCAGGATAATGATAATTACAAAAGCTGCTGTGGCATTTTCCAGGTGCCAGGTATGGAATCAGCCATGCTCTACACATCATCTTATTTAAATTTAACCTTCACAAGCCTGCAAGGTAGGAATTATTTCCATTTTATAGATGAGGCAACTGAGGATCAGAGAGAGCTAAGCAATCCGCCCAAGGCCATGAAGGGACTCCGAGGCAGAGCCTGGATTTGAGCTGCACCTCCAAGCAGAGGGCAGAGCTGTAAAGAACATCATTGGGCAACATGTAATACATAAGAATACTGTGTCAGTGTTATTCATGATGAGTGTAATGATTACATTGTGGTTACATAGGGAAATGCCCTGTGGTATTGTCTGGGGGGGTTAGTTCTTTATTTTTATGTGTATGGATGTTTTCCTAGAAATCTACCACAGTGCACAATGAGTGTGCAGTACTCCCAGAGGCAGGACCCCTGAACTGGAGTCACCATGAGGGTTCTAGGAACCAAACCTAGGTCCTCTGGAAGAACAGTCAGTGCTCTTAACCTCTAGCCTTCTCTTCAGACCCATTACTCTGGTTGCAATTAACTCTTAGTTGTTTCTGGACTGGGAAGATGCTTCTGGGTTAAGAGTACTTGCTGCCCAAGCAGAAGGACCTGAGTTGAATTCAGGAGCACCTAAGCTAACAACAACAACAAAAAAGTGTGTGTGTGTCTACAACACAAGCGACTGTGGATAAGAACAGACAGATGCCAGGAGTTCAGTAACCAGTCAGCATAGGCAAAATGATGAGCTTCAGGTTTGGTGAGAACCTGTCTCGCAGGAACAGAATGAAGAGTAGTAGAGTTATGACACTCAGTGGCATCTGTGGACGTGGACAGAGGCACACGTGTATATAAAAGCACATGAGCACCTGTGTTCCCACACAGACGTGGTTACGTGTTTGAGTACTTATGAATGTGTGTTGACAGACAGGGTGAAGGAGCACACAGCAAAAACTGGTGAACTGGGCTGTAGCAAGAAGCACTTGCCATGTAAGCCACGTAAGTCTGACCTTCTGAGTTTGATTCCAAGAACCCACAGGGGAATAAAAGAATAGTGGTAAATTGTCCTCTGACGTCCACACATGTGCTATACTCCACATGTGCTCACATGCTTTCATACACACAAACAATAAAATAAAATTTTTACGAAGAAAAATTGGTGAATCTAGTAACGGGAGTATATCATAACTTTTTATAGCTTTGAAAACAAAATTAGAAGCCAGGAAACAATTAAAATATCCACTGGGAACTCATAACAATTTCAGGCAAGGGTGAAGACATAGTAGCTCTCCAAAGGCCCTGGCTTCCTCTCATCCAGATGCTCCACCTTAGTCATCAAGTAGGAAATAGCTGTGAGGCCCATTAGGAGTGAATGAGTCTCTCTGGCCACAGGTCTCTGGTGCAGAAGTGACTCTAATTGCGTATTTACCCATTACAGCAGCACCTCTCACTGGGCTTCAGACTAATCCAAGTGCACAGCACCTCATGAGAATCCTTCAGTGAAGGCTCTGACAGTATTGAAATCTAAGCCAGTAGCCCCACCTGTCACAGAAGCCCAGATATAAAACTTCAGTTACACCAAGAGGATGCGGGGAAGTCCCTGAGAGTCCTGGAGATGTGTGACTCTTCCCTTCTGTATAGAGACCATGGCTCAGAGAAGTCCCAAAGGCCACCATCACACAAAACAAGGGCTCCAGGATCCACATGGGGACAGATCCAAGTCTGCCATTGTGTTACTTCTACAGTTGTAGCTCCCATTGGAGGCAATGTCACTTCTCAGCAGACATTTTGGAAATGTCTAAAGACATTTTTTTTTCTTGCCCTAGAACATGGATTCACACATACAAAGCAAAAGCTCTACCTCTGAACTACATTCTCCAACTCCTACAAGATAGATAGATAGATATAAAGTTTAGAGATAGGATTTCACTATGTAGTCCTGGCTGACTGGTCTGGAATTCACTCTGTAGACCAAGCTGGCTTTGAACTAACAGAGACCTGCTCGCCTCTGCCTCCTGAGTACTGGGATTAAAGGTATATACCACTGTTTCCAGCTGGGAACATTTTGTTTTTCAATTTTTTTATTTTATTTTAATTGTGGATGCTATATATGGCTATGTGCATATGATTGAGGAGCCCAAGGAAGCTAAAGGCATCCAGTCTCCCTGAAGCTGAAGTTTCAGATGGTTGTAAGTCACATTACATGGTGCTGGTCTTTGGCAAAAGTCAGTGCACACTCTTAACCACTGAGCCATCTTTCCAGCTCCAATACTGGAAAAAAAAAGATTTATTTCTATTTTTATTGATATATCTGTGTCTGTGTATAGGTATAAGCACATGCATGCAGATGCCTGTAAAGGGCAGAAGAGGACATCAGATCCCCTGGAGTAAGAGGTGGTTGTGAGTCACCTGACTTGAATTATCAGAACCACATTTGGGTCTTCTACAACAACAGCAATCATTAACTGCTGAGCCAGCTCTTGGAACGTTTTGTTTGCTCTTTTGAGACAGGCTTTCTCTGTAAACCATGCTAACCTTGAACCCACAGAGATCCATCTGCCTCTGCCTCCCCAGTGCTAGGATTAAAGATGTGTTACACAAGCCCAGCTCTTGGAAGATTTGATCACCTCAATTTGGAAATTGCTAGTTAGTTCTCTCTGTCCATGTGATCCATGCCTAGATTCAATCAAGTAGAGTTAAAAATATTTGAGGAAAAGGATCATTTCCTTATTGAACACACACAGATTCTCTTCATGTCACTAGTTATGAAACAACACAGAACTACCACTTACATGGACTTTACATGGGGTTAGATACTAAAAGTGATGGTTTTGCTGGTCAGTGGTGGCACATATCTTTACTCCAAGTACTCAAGAGGCAGAGACCAGTCTGGGCTAGAGAGTGAATTCCAGGACAGGCTAACTACACAGAAAAACTCTGTTTCAAAAAATAAAAGGAAGGAAAGAAGGAAGAAAGGAAGTGATGAGTGATGGTATAAAGTAGAAGCAAGTAGGCCAGGGAGACAGCTCCATTTCAAGGGTACTTGCTACCAAGCTGGGTGACCCGAGTTCCATTTCCAGAACTCACTGTGGGAAAAACAACAAACTGACTTTCACAAGCTGTCCTATGACCTCCACATATGTCAGATGGTTCATGCACATGGAAGTGTGAGTGTACACACGTACACACACACACACACACACACACACACACACACACACACACACACAGAGCAGAGCTGCAGGGTCTCTCTCCAGACCATCCTAGAACAGCCTATTGCTTCACTGCTACGTGTGTGTATGTGCGTGTGCCTATTTGTGTGCATGTGTGTCTGTGTGTGTCTGCATGTGTCTGTGTGTGCATGTGTATCTGCATGTGTCTGTGTGTGTCTGTGTATGTGTGTGTGTGTGCGTGTGTATCTGCATGTGTCTCTGTGTGTCTGTGTCTGTCTCTGTGTCTGTGTGTGTCTGTGTATGTGTGTGTATCTGCATGTGTCTGTGTGTGTCTGTGTCTGTGTGTGTCTCTGTGTCTGTGTGTGTCTGTGTATGTGTGTGTATGGACTGCTGCTGTTGTTGTTTGAAGATGGTTTTCTCAGTGTAGCTTTGGAACCTTCCTGGAACTTACTCTGTAGACCAGGCTGGCCTTGAACTCAGAGAGATTTGCCTGCCTCTTCCTCTCAAGTGCTGGAATGTGACACCATGCTTAGTAAATAAATAAATAAACCAGAAAACAGAATATGCCAGAGGACCTGGGATGTAGCTCAGTTCAGAGTGTCTTCCTAGCATACAGGATGACCTGAGTTGGATCCCCAACATCACATAAAATTGAGTGTGGCACACACACTTATAATCCCAGAATTTAGGAAGTAAAGTCAGGAAAATCCGAAGTTCAAAATCATTCTCCTGTACTTAGAAAGTTTGAAGCCACCCTGAGCTATAAGACTCTATCTCAAAAGCAAGTATACTGGAGGACATACATAAGAGGTATGAAAACACAGTATCATTTCACAAAAGGGAGCTGAGCATCTGTAGATTTTAGTGTCCACAGATGGCTCTAAGGATACTAGGCACAACTGTACTATATCAGAGCCAGGAATCAAGGCCAAGAAAAACTGTCTGAAGGCCACATCACTGCTGCCAATCACACCCTGCTCTACATACCTCTGGGCCTTTGCATCTGCTATTTCCTCAGCGTGGACCATTCTCCCTTCTTGTTCTGGTTCATGACACTCAACCCTACTGACTGCTCCCTGCCTATGTCATAGTGTGTGGGTCTATACATCTGTCTGCATTTCTTTCTGCTCAGGTCACAGTGCCCAGAGTGTGGCTGAGGGCAAGCAGGGGTGTGGCTTAATGCTGTTCCAGGGCCCTGGGTAGCCTTGTTCTCAGAAATGACTGATAACAAACTTACACCTTCTATTAGATATAATTCACATATAACTCATAACAGAAAACCTTTACTTGCCAGAGTTTTCTCTTTGTCTTAAAAGAATTTTACATGAATGAGTGTTTTGTCTGCATGTGTATCTGTGTACGGTGTGCAAATATGGTGCCAGACAAGACCAGAAAAGGGCATCAGATCCCCTAGAACTGTAGTTACAAACGTTTGTGAGTTGCCATATAGGCTCTGGAAAACTGATCAGGGTTCTCTGGAAGAGCAGTTAGTGTTCTTAACTTGAGGAGCCATCTCTCCACCCCATCCTCCAAGACAGAGTTTCTCTGTGAAACAGCCCTGGCCATCCTGGAACTCATCCCGTAGACCAGGCTGGCCTCAAACTCAGAGATCCACCTGCCTCTGCCTCCCAAGTGTGCTGGGATTAAAGGTGTGCGCCATTGCTTGGCTGTTTTTTTTTTTTTTTTTTTCCTTTTCTTTTCTTTAAGACAAGGGGATGCCCTTAAATTCATCTGCCTCTACCTCATAGATCTTTAGTAGACGTGATCCCACGTAGCCTTGAACTTACTACACAGCTGACAGTTGAGACTGTTAACATACAGCATCAACAGTCGGAGGCTAGTCTAGTACAACACTTCCTGTGATTAACTTATTGTTAATATGTGATACAATATGGACTATGGAGTTCAGAGGACAACTTTGTAGAATTGATTTTCTCCTTCTACCTTTATGTGGGTTCTAGGGACTGAACTCTAGTGCACAAGCTTATATCTACTGAGCCATCTCGCTGGCTCCTATTTTTTTCAGTTAAAGAGGATCTTACTAGGTAGTTCACCCTGGTCTCAAACCACTGATCCTTCTGCCTTCCAAGTGATGGGATGATAGGTACCAACCACCATGCAGGACTAAATTTTTTTTTTAAATTCATTGTTTTTTATATATTTGGAAGTCAGAGTCTTGCTATTCCACCCAGGCTGGCTTCTGAACAGCTGGGACTACATAGACAGGACATCACAATGGCTCCTTCGTCTATTTGGTACTTCAAAAAATCCTCAAACATTAAGAGCTGAGGGAGCCTTATGTATGTATGTATGTATGTATGTATGTATGTATGTATGTATGTATGTATGTATGTACGTACGTACGTACGTACGTATGTATGTATATATATAGTCCTATAATTGAATATTAAGCATCGGCTTAGTTCTGGTTTAATTCATTAACTTTTGTGACTCTTGCCCAACTGGTTGAAAATGTCCCCTTGAGCATGCTGTCTTTCCCAGCTCTTAAGAGAGTCTATGCCACTGTCCACAGCAAGGCAGCAGGCTCTGGAATGTCAGCAGAGAACAAAGCCCTCAGGAAGAGGATGTTGAGCTGAGGAAGCTTCTAGTGGCTCCCAGCACTCTAACTTCTGACCTGTGTTCTTCGGCTCCAGGACCCTGACCAAGAAGCAGAGAGGGCTCATTTCTGCACAGTAGGAGACAGAGGGAAAGGGAGGAAAGGAGAACTTATTTTTCCCTCTCTAGAGAACAGCTGCACACTGAATCCTGGCCAAGTCATGGTCTCAGACCTTAAGTCAGGAACCAGCTCGCCTACAGGATCCGGCTTTGGATCTTCCTCTAATCTAACCTGTCCCAGGACCATCAGCCTGTCAAATCCCAGAGGGGCAGGTGACTCGAAGTCTGGGGCCCTGGTCTATTTATAAGCAGCTCCCAAAAGAATACAACACTTCTCACACTGTACTGCTGGGCCAGAGAACCTCAACCCAGACAGTCTTGTACCAGGATTGGGTCCTGCAGGAAGTATCCTAAGCAAAGACATCAGAAAATACTCTCTGCCCCAGGAATGGACAGCAGAAGGCGTCCTTTCTTCTCCTGTGACCTGCTAGTACCATGGCTACCCTAGGCCTGTTCCAGCTCCCTAAAAGAAACGGTTGAACTGGGAGGGCCAGTTTCAGGCTCCATAACACTAAGGAAGAAGCCAGGGGGTTCATAGGGCTTGTGTCACCTCCCAGAAGGAGGCTAAAGTGCAAATGCCAACCCGTGGGAACTCCATCAACTCTGCTGTCCACAGTTAAATCAACTCCTTGTGGCCACATTTTATAATTCTAATTAAACAGAGAAACCTAAGTGTTTTAAAGGGGAAAAAGGACACTAAGATAGTGGTACGTATTTATTAGAGAAAGTTCATTCCAGCTTCTTCATGAACTGCATATGGTCTCTTCACTGAGCCATACACCTGTTCAGTGGCCTTCACTACCGTGGGCCAAGCCCATCTCAAAAGCAGGCCTGGCATAGCAGAGCTGCAGGGTCTCTCTCTAGACCACCCTAGAACAGCCTACTGCTTCAAGAATCATCTCCCTGGCTCAGTGTTTAAAATTACTGGCTGATCTTCCAAAGGATCTGGGATCATATCCCAGAACTCACATGGAAGCTTATTTCTACCTCTAACTCCATTTTAGGAGGTCTGATGTCCTCTTCTGGCCTCTGTGAACACCAGGCATGCACATGGTGCACAGGCATATACTTATATACATAAAATAATAAAACAAACAAACAAATAGAAACATTTCTCTGCACAGGTCTTCTGTCTTGGCTTCCCACGCCACTTCCAAAAGCCCAGGGAGCCCCAAGCCTTGTGTCATGAAGGACTAGATCATTAAATTAATAGGCTGGCCTGTGGTATGAGTGCTCATTATTCTCACTTGTGTCCCCAGAGCAGCAGGCTTGGCCTATGAGCCACCACATTTCTTTGTCCGGCTTTGTAAATGACAATTCCAGATTCTCAGAGCCTGCTTAGAACCTCAGAGGTGGCCTCCTGAGCTGAACTCTTAGTGACCACTCTGAGTTGTAGGGTCATTGCCTCTTTCTAAGGGACACTCATCTTAGCACGTGGGAATGTGATAATTTGTGCAAAGACATAGGTTAAATCCTAACATACCTAGTAATGCTGCAGATGGCCTTTGGGAACAGCTTCTGCTAAGCCACAGCCAGCAAGCTTCCGTTTCCTCCATCTCCAACTACCTTGGAACAGGATATAACCGAGGGAAGGGGGGCCTCCCCTCAGGAGTTGCTGAGGACTGTTCCCTTCCTCCCCAGCTGCCTGACAAGCTGATAATTACAATGCAGAATATTTTCAACACAGATGCCCTCAGGATCTCCCACGTGTTTGTTCAATAACTGGGAAACGGTATCAAGAGGAACACTGAAGAGGGGTCACAAGGCTTCGTCCTTCCTGAAAGCATGGGCAGTACTGGCCTTGGCTCAGGTGAGGGATGTTCAGACAGGGCATGCCCCAAGGGGCTAGCTCCTGGACAGTGGGAATGGAGATGAAGCTTTCAGTCAGGGCTTCCAAGAGAACGCAAGTTTAGGAAAATGGTCAAAAACAAGACTGGAAGCCACCAGAACTTGTATGAGGCTTCCAAGGAACTGTCTCTATTGCCAATAGGTGTGGCATATAAACCAGAACTGGACATATATCCTGGTAATCCAGCTCAGGAGCTAAATCTATACCATCCACATGTAATGACAACACTCATTCCCCAAACCACCAAGCCTCAAAAAGGGAGAAGTTCCTGGCAAAACTGACCTGTGACTGCTCCACTGGCAAGCACTTCTGGTTTTAAATTAAAATGGTTCACCAAAGATGCCACATTTCACAATAAAAGCCTTAAATCTTTAGAAACCTATGTCTACAGAATACCAGAGGACCTGCCCTCAGCAAGATGGCTCAGCAGCTAAGAGCACTGGTTGCTTTTGTAGGCGCTAAGCATCTATACAGCAGCTCAAAACCATCTGTAACTCCAGTCCCAGAGGATCCAATGCCCTGCTCTGGCCTTCTGGGGTACCAGGGACACACATGGTACACATGTATGCACAGGGAAAAATACTCATACACACAGAATTTAAAAAATAGATCTTTAAACAAAGAAAAAGAGTGACCCAAGGTCCAAAGATCAGGATAAACAAGCACAGTTCATCTGAGTGGACCTGCTGGTGTAGGTCAGTGTCTGATGCTCTTCACTGTACTGAGAGTCTCACAAGTCCATGCTCTACAGAGACCAAGGAGTGAGGGTGACTGGTCACTACCCAAAGTGCAAGGAGAATGGACAGCCCGGGGCATCTCAGTGGCAGCACTCCCCAGGAGGAGGTGGTCTGTCACAAGCTCCTGCAAGCTACTCTGAGAAGGAAGCAGAAATGGGGAGGAGGGACAGAGAGAGGCCTCACAGCCAGATGCTTGCCTGAAAGCCCCACCATGTCCTCCTAAAAATCACCTGCACCCCATCAGATGAAGCCCGTGTTCCTACGCTTGTAAGCACTGGCATCAACATTGACAGACAGAATGAGGGGCCCCTCGTCCTCAGTGTAGAAGTCAAGAAAAGCATAGTTAGGGAGGGATTTACACAGCCTGGCCACGACTGATCCTTGTAGTTCTACCTTTTGTGGCCTCCTTCCTAAAGAAAACGCCATCAATAAGAAAACAGATTTACTAGACTTTTATCAGCCGAAAATCCCAAAATCATCCCTGCAGTATTTATACCTCTGGGTGTTCACATCAGCAGCCTCCCCACTTACACACACCAGACATACAGCAAGTGAAAGGGCATTAAACACTCGTCATCTGATAGAAACTAGACACAGGCCTTATTTCCCAGCCCTGCAATGGGGGCAGAGATGGGAGGAGACATGGCTGGGATGGGTCTCTGGGAAGCTGGGCTGCCTAGAGCAGCAGGCTATGAGACCTAGGTATGAGCAGGGCTAAACCACCTCCTTGGAAACTGGTCCACGATTAGCCTCATGATTTAGCAGGAAGAACAGGGGTGGGACCACACAGTGAGAGGTGTTTGATCCATGAAGGACCCTGATCTCCACAGGAAACTTGCTGGCGGAGTCCAAGGTTGCAGAATAACAGGCGGTAAGCTCATTTGCTTGCTCGGTTTAAGGACAAGGACCATGGGATCCAGCAACAGGAAATGTGTGGTTGAACACTTAGGTGACACACAGGCCTGAGAAAAGCTTAATTGGAGTCTGTCTCAAAGCCTATGGCCCAGCTCCCTACACAGAAGAGGCAGAAGTAGGTCATCACCACAGGCTCTAACCTCACTTAAAGAAGTACAGGTACATTGAGTGACCAGGTGTCCTGGCTGGGCATACTGGGCAAATCAGACAGATTCTGCCCCAGCCATAGCGTGGGGATGGGGGGGGGGGGGGGCGTCAGCCTAGGAGCACTGCACAGTGGCCTTCCACCTTCCTCTCCCTCCAAATGTGGGAAGTCGCCCCTCTATCCCTGTGCTCTCTCAACCCTGGCTAAGCTGGGGGGAAAAGAAACACTGTGTGCTTTCACATAACCTCTTGGGGTCTTCCTGACTTGGTCTCTGAGATGGACAGATCTGGTGCCAGGCAGATTTGGGGAAGAATCTTCTCCCCACTCCATTCCACATACTGACCTGAAACAGGGCAATAAAGCATTGGTTTCCACATGCATGAGCTCCATGATGAACTCTGTGGACACAGCAGAGGAACCTGTCTGCTAGGAAGAGAATCCTGGAGAGTCAAGGGAGGGCAATTGCTAAACACCATCAGATGGCCTGGCATGGTAACAAACACTTTAATCTCAATACCTGAGAGGCAGAAGCAAGCCGATCTCTGTGAGTTTGACGTCAGCCTGGTCTACACAGCAAGTCCCAGGCCAGTCAGAGCTACATGTCTCAAAAAAGAAAAAAAAAGAAAAAAAGGGCACTAAATTTTCAGAAAGAGACCTTTAATGTGATAAAGTCTCAGGGAATGGACAAAGCAACCACTACCCTGTTCCTTTTCCCCCCCTGGAGACAGAGTTTCTCTGTGTAGCCCTGGCTGTTCTGGAACTCACTCTGTAGACTAGCTGGCCTTGAACCCATGGAGATCCACCTGCCTCTGCCTCCAAGGCCTGTGCCACCGCCAAGTAATCCTTAAGGGGAAACACCTTCCTTCAGGCTGGTCTCTTACTAGCTATGTAGTCAAGACTGGCCTCAAGCTCTTGACCCTCCTGCCTCAGACTCCTGAGTGCTGGAATCACAGGAATGCACCAGCATGCCCACCATGGAACAAAGTTCTTATTAATCCTGGCCTCCAAAGTGTTCCTTGTGTCTGTCCTTAGACAGATACTAAGCATAGCATCTGTCACAGGACACACAAAGGCTCCAGGCTGTTACCTCTTCCCCTGGGATGTGACACTGGGGCTGTTGTGCACATCTGAAAACTCTACCCCTGGTCCAAACACTCCTGTGTTTTGACTCACATGACTCCATTAGACAGTTGTCTTCTTGGTGATACTCTGGCTACCTCCCACAGCAGTCCCAGCACCCACAAGGGACTGCGGTGACTAGGTGAGCACTGTGGTGCTTCACCTACATTCTCAGTCCCCAATATCCATTAACCAAATTAACAAGTCACTGGAAGGAAGGAGGGAGGAAGGACAAGTTGGCGACAACCAAGTCTTGATCTCTGTTCTTGGCTTGAATCACAAATGGCATCAGAACAAGATTAGGGACCAACCTTTCCCACTCCACGTGACCCTGACATCAGCAACTTTCCATCATGTCTGACACACAGTTTACACACTTGCTCACGGAAGCAGACACAGAACACACTGCAGACTCATTGATGACTCCTCAGCCCTCCAGAAACTTCAGGAGGAGAACAATGTTTTGGTGCAGTTATACCAAGCACCATAGTCTCTCTGAGGACACTGCCCTCTTCTTTCCTGTAAAACTTTGTGGAAGAGCAGTGTATAATAAGTTTTAATAACTGAGCAGGCCCGCAGCTGGTGCCCAGTCCTCTCTCATAAACAAGTTCAAGCCAAGTATCATTTTCCCCATTTACCATGAGGGAAAGTGAGTAAAGAAAGGTTAATTAGCCTCCTTGAGGTCAGAAAATATAAGGGCCTAGGATTCAAACCTTCGCCAGAGCCAGAGAGCCAGCTCTCTGTTCATGACAAGTTTGCTGAGCTTTCCAGGCCTCGCTCAGCCCTGCTTATATAAGAGGTCACAAGGATGTATCACCAAAACCATAGTGAGATCAAGTCAGATAGTGAACACAAATGCCGTTGCTGCCCACTTCATCTTCCAAGCAAGCACACATTCTCATAAGAAAAAGAAACGCCACTACAAAAGCAAGTCTGCAGCTACACAGGTGACATGTGACCAACTGGTGCTTCACACTCTGTCAATGAAATGTTTCAGGACCCTGAATGTGCCTTACAAAACAAGAGACCAGTTTGATCCCCGCCAGTGCCTTTGGCCTCTCAAGGTTGGCAGGCATGTGGCATCATGCACATAATGGACAATGGCATGCCTGAGGGAGGATGGGAGCTGGCTGCTGCATCAGGCCAGAGGCCAGCTCGGTTCCCAGTGGGCTGTGCCTCTGCTCACTTTTCTGTCTGCAGTAAGTTTCTAATTCTGCTTCATCCAGCACAAAGAAGACCTGTGCTTTCTAGACATCGCTGTGTTCTTATCAGGTGACCAGATGGCAGTTTTCAGATTCAACAGTGGGCTTGACTCCACAGCAGGCCTGCTGATACTTGGCAGGAGTCAGGAAAGCTACCTATTCAATAATAATACATCAGAAGCTCAGGCTGGAGCACAGCTCAAGGGTAGAGCACTTGCCTAGTATGTGCAAGACCCTGGGTTAGATTTCAGTACTGCAAAATAACAATAATAATAAAGAGGAGGAAGGGGGACAAGAGGGAGGGGCTAGTTTACACAGCTTGAAATGGAGCCTATGAGACATCCCCTGCTGGGGGGTAAAGGACTAAGGGTTGCCCATGCTCACCCAGCACCTTACACTAGGCAGTGCTTGCTGATTTGCAGATTTTAGAAGGAAAGGAAGCTCAGTTGGACCTATAGGCCTTGGTTAACCTACCCAGTGACTCCTAGATTACCTCGGTATAATCCAATTAGACCCTGCTGGCCAGAAAAAGAAGTCCTACCCCAAATGTTCTTCCTAGCATCCTGCTCCTTCTCCAGGGATGCATTTAGACATCTTCTGAGAACTCCAGGAAAAGGTCCTGTGCAGCAATTTCTCACTGTCCAGAATCTAAGAGAAAATACAAACCTGACCATGTAGCCACACAGCTCCAGCCCTGACTCTGCTCACCACACTCCAGCACCTCATCCCCACCCCGATTACTTAGCTGCCTACAAAGCTGTCCCTTTGACTCACCAGGTCATCATTCAGAACTAGCTTATCACATCCATCCTGTCTCATAGCCAGGTTTTTTCCCCTCAACATCCTACATCCTTTGTTTGGGACAAAGTCTCATGCATAGAGCTGAGGACAGCCTTGAGTTCCTGCTCTCCCTGGGATGACGTCATGCTCTAGCTCAACATCCTATATTCTCTGGATCACTTGTTCATCTGTTCATTTTCTGTCTTGTTTTATTCTTCACTGCTAGCTATAGAGCCCTGGACTTCAGGCACACTAAGTGTGAGCTCTACCACTTGCAGGAGACATACTCAGTAAGGAAGAAGCAAGAGGGGAAGAGTACCTGCCTCGCATATCTGAGGCCTGCAGCTTGGTCTCCAACAAAACTAAATAAACAAGTAAATAAATCCGAAAAGTAAATTTTCTTTTCTTTTCTTTCTTTCGACAGGACCTCAATTATGTGGCCCTCCCTAGTGGGCCTCAGACTCAAACTCACAGAGATCTTCCTGCCTTTCCCTCCCAAGTGCTGGGATTAAAGGTGTATGCCCAGCTTCAATTAAACAAGTATTTACTGAACATCTGAACTGAACTGTAATAATAGACAAAGACAAACTCTGCTCTCAAAGAACTTAAAGTCTCAAAGGAAGTAAGCGATAGATAAAAAGAAAAATGAAATAACAGGGCTGATGAGCCAGATGCTCAGCAGGTGACGGACTGGCCTGGCAAGACTGGTAAGCTGAGTTCAACTCCAGAACCCACATAAAAGAACCAATCACACACACACACACAGTAATTTTTTTCCCATTTTCATGTATGTGGTGTGCATGTATATGCATGTTTTGCATCTGTGAAGGGTTACATGTATATACACATGCAGGAAATATCCCAAAGTTAATGGCTAGATTATCTTTGATGGCTCATTCATTGGGGCAAGGTCTCTCAATCAAGGCCAGAGCCTCCTTATGGCTTACTCTAGGGATCTCCTGTCTTGGGTATCTGGAATTACCAGCAGGCTGCCACAATCACCCAGCATTTGTGTAGGTTCTGGGGATCCGAATTCCAGTCCTTACACTTGTGCAGCAAACACTTTACCTACTGTGCCATTGTCCCAGCCCTAATCTTTTAAAAAGTGGAATAATGGCTAGCAATTCAATGAAGCAAATACTAAGTGGGAGGTGGCACCCTGAGCACTGAATAGGTATTATTAATTTAACCCATTCAACAACTCTACGAGGGAAGGAGCACTATTTTACAGACAGGCATGCTCAGACATGGAGCCATTAATGATGTTCTGAAGCTCACAGAGCCAATGATGGCAGAACCAAGATTCAAGCCCAGAGTCTCCGTGTAAAGTCTGTGATCTAATTAAGAACAACACTTCATATTTGCGGAGTGTTAAATAACTACATGGTCAGCACCCTCGGCAGCTGTTCTCTGGGGGCAGGGCTGGACAGAGAACAGCTCCATCTAGGAAGAGCTGCCCTCTCCAGTGAGCAGTCAATGGGGTTTCCACCAGATCACTCTGAGAAAGAAGTCTACAAGAAGAATACTCTGATGCAAAAAGACACAGGCCTGGGTAGGATTACTAGACCTCAACCTTTACACTTTGTGCAGGTCACTGACCTCAAACACTGTGAAAGATGCAAGGTGAGTCCAGCAGAGACTTTAGCCTCAGACAGCTGGGAGACACACACATGGAGAATGTGACGAACACTAAAGGAAAGGAACAACCTTCTATGGGACTTCAAAGGAGTCCAGTCATAGATCCCCACTACTCACATAAGTGACTTTCAAAGGCCTCTGTGACATAAAAAATTAGAGCAACATAAAGAGCAAGTTTAATTCTATTTAATAGCTCAAGTTCATGGCCACTCAGGTGTTCCCTTGACTGTAATGAAACCATCCTACCTTCCTTCTTTTTTTTCCCTTTCACCCCTTTTAATTTAAAACTTTTTATTAATTACTCATTAATTTATTTCAGTCTCTCTATGTAACTCCTGGTGGTTCTGAACTCACTACATAGAACACAGAAATCAGCTTGTCTCTGCTCCCAAGTACTAGGATTAAAGACATGAGGTCACCGACCCCAAACACTGAAAGACAACAACTCCAGTGGAGACCCTGGTGTCAGACAGACCAGAGACAAATTTCTTAATCTTGAGGGGTACTGGGCACCAAACACAGAGCCTCCCACATTTTCCATAATGCAGCTACATTCTTAGTCCCTTCCATTCCTTTGGGTAAGATAGAGGCAGGCAGGGCACTGATGCTTCCACTTAAGTGGTGCAACTGGATATGGGAAGGAAGCCTAATGTGTTTTCTGTCCTCAACCTCTCTCTGCCCCAAACTCCTTCCATGAGAGTACATTGTTGTAATATGGAGACTGCTGTGAGTTAAGCCATGAGGTCCACCAGACTGCAAACTCAAAAGGAGTCACATCACATCCATGTCTGAATCTAACAGACTCACAGCAGATCTGCTGAGCTCAACTTGAGCAAAGACAGATGGAGACATTCTCTACATGGAACGTTTAGTGCTGTTCCTCAGAGTCTGTGTCCCGGCTCCCTGCACCAGGTAGTGGGGACACAAACTGGCTCTAGTTCTTCCTTCTGCTACTACAAGATAGAGGTGAAAACCACCACCATCTCTAGCTGGGCAACTTCAAGTCAACGAGTTTGCCTTCTCCTCCACCTCCACAATTCAGCTTCTTTACGGCTGCCAAAGCAATCTTTTAAAACTTATGATCCATCTTAATACCTTTCTGTTTAATAGACTCTAATAGCTTTTAACTTTGGATACTATAACCTACAAAATATTCTTTTAACCTATAGATTCTTCCTTTCTCTCCCAACACCCTGTCTTCCTTTGAGAGGGTCTCATGATGCCCAGGGTGACCTTGAGCTCAATCTTCTTGCTACCACCATCTCCATGTGCCACCATGTCCAGGTTATCAATTCTTAGTGTTCCAGCCTCTCCATAACACTGAATGCTACTTGAGATGGTTTTTATCCATGTTTCTATTTGCTCATTTATTATCTGTTCTCTTTCCTTCTTGGAATGTCATTTCCCAGAAGAAAAGGATTGTGTAAGCCCCAGAGCACTGAGTTCATGAATGATCTTCATCTCACATGGACCACACTGACTCTACCAGGAAGCCATGAATGACATACTGGCACTTCACAGTTGGCACCTTTATTTGTGATTCAAAGTCCTGCTTTGAATCCAAGGAAGTGCTGGCATCTCCAGACACTTTAATGGCAGAAGAGATCAGTTATCACAGGGTTTCTAGCCAGGAACAAGAGCCCAGTGGTTGTAGCAGGGAACCAGAAGCCAAGGCACTTGAGATGTAAACCTCAAGAAAACCTGACTTGCCTCTAGATCCTATACTAATATACCCTGTGCCACAATTTGCTCAGCAGTTATCTAGGCATACCTCAAGATCTGTGACAGGAGACAAAATAATTATAGCCAGGGCATAGTTAGAGCCTCAGGAATTGCTGCAAGTCACATGTCTCATTATTCATAAAACTCTTGGTTTGTGCCCAACACGATACCCCTGGGCCTTCCCATAAGCTGACAGACAGAGATACTGCTCAGACAAGTTCCATACACAGGAGCAAGCAAGAACCGAAGGGCCTCAAGTGGTAGTGTCCAGAGCTCCAGGCTCAAGAAAAGGGGAAGTGCAATGTTGACAAGGGTCGCAAAAAGGAGGGAACAAGTGCAGTTTGGAGGGTCAGTAGTTAATTTGCAGGTTCATGTTCACAAGTACCCAGAGAAGATGAGACATGTGCATCTCATATAAACCTTCCAAAAACACCAGGGAGAGGTGGAAGGAATTGGGAGAGCGGACAGTGCATTCAAACTAGAGAGGGAGGAAGGGCAGCTGGCCAGTCAGCCAGACCTTGGCAGCATCTAGTAGGGGAAACAACGAGAGTCAGGATGCTGGGAGAGAGGTGTAGGTGAGGTAAAGAAGAGATGAGGCAATGGGACCAGGAGGGTGGACAGGCGATGTCAAGCACACGGGCCCAGAGGGTGAGCAACTGGGACACCTGTGGAGGAAAACCCCAAGGGAAAGGGAAAAGGTAAGCAGGGTGGTCTGCGGCGGGAGGTGGCAAAGCCGGGCGTGGTGGGGACGGCGGGTCCGGGCCCAGGGCGTCGCGCTAACAGAGGCGGGTCTCTGCGGGTCGAAGGTGCCTTCCGCGGCCCCTCCCCGGGAGACAAAGGGCCGGCGGCTCCCCCGTGCCCCGGCGACGCGCCAACCCCGTGCAGCGGTCGCGGCTCGGCCTCGCGCTTACCTGGGCCGCCTGAGCGCGCGGCGCCGGGGGCTACGGGTCCGGAGCGCGGCGGCCTGTTCCGGGACGCGCTCAGCCGGAGCAGCAGCCGCGGCAGCGGCAGCAGCAGCAGCAGGAGCGGCCGCCTCAGCCTCCGCCTCTCCGTGAGTCACCGCGGCGGGGAGGGAGGGAGGCGCCAGGCCGCCAGAGGAGGGACCGGCGGAGGGGGCTGCATTGGGCTCCGCGCGCGCGGCGGAGCCGCGGCGTCGGCCACGCCCCGGAGGGAGGCATCCTAGAGGGGCGGGGCCTGAAGGGGTGGATCCCAAGGGCGAGAGGTAGTCTGGCATTGGTTAATGCTGTTGGGGGCGGAGTCCCGAATCATTGCGAGGAAGACAGATCATTGGGCATCTCGGGCTGAGGGCGTCTCGGAGGCGGGATTTCGCGGTGGGCGGGTAGTGGCTGAGTCTGTACAGAGCGCCTAGGGGGAGAGCAGGCGTTGTGTGAGCAAGGGGTCATATAGAGTAGAATCTTTGCCGAGGCTAGTTGACCTAGAACCCCGGAAAGAATCTGAAATAGAAGAGCTTGCAGACTATTTAGGGGCGTGGTGACTTGGAACACTTAGGTCCACTCTTGCATTTGCGGCCTAGCCTGGGATCTGTGAAGCCTGGAGTGCCCTCGGCCTCTGTAATAAAAAACGTTTCTATAGGTATCTGGAGAGGGTAGAAGGCTAATAACACATTTTAAGGAAAATGCTAATTGGTTTTGGTATTCGGCATCCTTTTAAAGGGATATGAATGCTTAAGTGTGGTCTCATTTCCAGGAATTTTTTATTTTTTTAAGATTTGAGTTAATATATGTGGATGCCTTGGAATTGGATCCCCTGAAACTGGAGTTACAGATGGTTGTGAACAGCCATGTGGGACTGGAAATTGGTCTGGTTCTCTATAAAAGCAGCAAGTACTGTTAACAGCTGAGTCATCCATCTGTCCAGTCCATAGTTTCAAAAGCTTTAACTTAGTGCTAACAGAGTAGCTGTCAGTTCAGAGGCCCTCCTTAACCACTTCTCTAGCTTCTCTACCTTAAGTGTCTTCAGTTCTTTATTCCACCCTCCTCTTCACATTTCCCCCTCCCCTTAGGAATAAACTTGAGGGCTGGAGAGAGATGGCTCAGTGGTTAAGAGTACGAACATACTGCTTTTGGAGAGGACCCAAGTTTGATTCCTAGTATGTAGGGGGATTATGTTGTTCCATTGTAAATAATTTTGTCCCCACTTATGAGTTTAATAAAAAGCGCTGATTGGCCAAAGGCAGACAGGAAGTGTGGACGGGGCTACCAGACTAAGAAGACTCTAAGAACAGGTAGAACAGAGCAGAATGCCAGAGAGAAGCCAGAAGAAGCAGAGGACAACTATGCTGCTCTGAGAAAAGGTACTGAACCGCATGGCTGAACAGGATAAGAGTCATGGGTTAGATTAAGGGTAAAGAGTTAGCAAGTGATATGCCTGGACCTTAGGCCGATCAGCCTAAAACTATCGTAAGCATCTGTGTGTCTCTGCGGTTCTGCAGGTCTGCAGGCTTAAACCTTGAGGCTAGCCCCGAAAGTCTGGGCCAGAAACCTCTTACTACACTAGTACCCATATCAAATGGCTCATAAACTACCTTAATCCCAGCTCCAAGGACCCAATGCCCTCTTCTGCCCTCTGTGAGCACTCCATTCACATGTACAAAACCACACTCTGATAGACACATATACATATAAAAAATAAAACTTAGGTGTGGAAAAGATAGCTCACTAATTAAGAGCACTAGCTGCTTTTGCAGAGGACCTGGGTTTGGTTCCAAGCACCCAATGTAGAGAAGAGTGGCCAAAGAAACCCACCCTGGCTCTAAAACCAGAGTCAGTGAACCCACCCTAGTCCTAAGGGTGAACCCAGAGCCAGTGAAGGAAACCACCCTGAAACTAAGACCTGAGCCAGTGAAAGAAATACTTTATCCCTGAACCCAGAACTAAAAAGAAATGTGCCCTGACTCTGAAGCACCAAAGAAACACACTTTGGCCCTAGAATCAGAGCCAGTGAAAGAAATGTGCCCTGGCCCTGAAATTAGAGCCCAAAAGCCCCAAAGAGCCAGTGAAAGAAACATTTTGACCCTGAAACCAAAACCAAATCAAGGTAAAAAAGATATAAAATCTGACCAATCCCCACCCTGGAAGTCTCCATAGAAAGCTCCCCCCTGCTCCCCCTAAAAGCCGTATATAAGCCCTGTGCCCACAGCTCTTTCCCTGCTGTCTTCTCCCACCTCAGGCTGAGGTAGCCACACTCTCCTGGATCCTTCCCTCCCAATAAATCTCTTGAATGAGGTCTGAGTGACAGCCTTCTTTGGCTGGAGCAGCAGCAGCAGCAGTGACTGAGTCTGGAAGGAGACCAGCTAAGGGAGCGAAGCTGAGGGATGGGACCTTCCCTGGCTGCGCTGAGTTGTTACACTCCCTGAACAGAGAGCAGCAGAGGGGAGTGAGAAGCCTTTAGCCCACCACTGTAACAGCTTTGCTGGGGAGGCCCTCCCTTGCTGGAGCAGAGCTGTTAACTTTAGGGAAGCTTTCCCCTGAAGCAGGGCTGTAAGCTGCTACCTATGCTTACTGTAGCTGTGGTGTTCATTGGCTCCCAACTGCCTGAATACTATCCATCGAGCTGTAACACTCAGCATTCCTGGGCTCCTACCTGCCAGGATCTCTTTCCATCTGGGCTGCACAAATACCTACATCCACACCAGGTAGCCCATAAGTGACTGAAATTCCAGTTCTAGGGGATTCAACACTCTCTTCTAGTGTCCGTGGGTACCTACATATGATATGCATAAAACAAATATACACACATATAAATTAATTAAATTTTGGCAACTCATATACTAAAATTGAAGTGATACAGAAATTAATATGGTCCCTGTGCCAAGAAGACATACAAATTTGTGACACATCCTGTAATTAAAGTTTAAAAAGACAAAAATTAGATACAGTAAACTTCTGTGTATTGTTGTATGGTGCTGTCCCTCAGAGACCTGAACAAATACCTTCTCATCTCAGACCGACTGGATAT
Organism: Phyllotis vaccarum; assembly: GCA_033318265.1. Classification (NCBI taxonomy): domain Eukaryota; kingdom Metazoa; phylum Chordata; class Mammalia; order Rodentia; family Cricetidae; genus Phyllotis; species Phyllotis vaccarum. The sequence continues at coordinate 61,129,026 of JARWLC010000003.1, read as the reverse complement.
CCAGATCCAACTTGGTAAAGCAAATGACCTTTATTGGGGTCACTTACAGGAGCATGGGAGAAGCAAGAGGGCCAGGAATGACTCAAAGGCAGCTGTGCCCCCAAAGCCGTCCCCGTCATGAGTATCAGTTCACCAGAGCTGGGGCGCTGGAAGGCACTGCACAATCTATAGATGTGTTTTCCTTGTAGCTTCACTGGTCCAGGCCTCTCAAGGTAGCTCCGCAGGCCTTACTGCCTATAGATGTTTGAGAAGGGAGAGGCGGTGAATCTGGTCAATTTCAGGAACTTCCTAAAGCCACTGAATTGTTTACCTCCTAAGCTCCATGGGTTTAGCTGTAGGATGAAATGTTTCATCCTCCCTTAAAATATACAGTTGCTTCAACTCCACTTTAACATCCTGTGCCTTGTTTGGTTTTTCTTTGGCTTGGGATTTTGTTGTTGTTTGGTTGGTTTGGTTTTTTGAAGCAGGTTTTCTCTGAGTAACAGTCCTGGCTGAACTGGAACTTGCTCTGTAGACCAGGCTGGCCTCAAACTCACTGAGATCCAACTGCCTCTGCCTCCTGAGTGCTGGGATTAAAGGGATATGCCATGACTGTCCCAGTTTAACATCTTGTATCTTACAGAGCTTCCTTCAAAGACAGGTTATAAGCTTGAAGAAAATTGCTACACAACAATTATATGTGTGCATATTGTTTTTGTGTTCAAAAGTCAAAGTCTGATATTTACCACCTTATTCTATTATTATTATTATTATTATTATTATTATTATTATTATTATTATTATGGCAATTGCTCTCATAGAACCTGGCACTCAGGAATACTTGATGACTTTTCTTTCTTTTTCTTTTTTTGATATTTAAAAATTATTTTATTTCATGTTTATTGGTGTTTTGCCTGCTTGTATGTCGGTATGAGGATGTTGGATCCCCTGGAACTGGAGTTACAGGCAGTTGTGAGGACTCTGGGAAGAGAAAGGGAAGCCAAGAGATGAAAAGCAAACAGGATATGCAAGAGGAGAGATATCAGCCATGTGGCAGAACGTAGACTAACATGTGAGTTAATTTAAGTTATAGGAACTAGTTAGAAACAAACCTAAGTATAGGCCAACCTTTCACTTTTTTTTAAATTTTTTTAAAAATTTATTTATTCTGTGTACAGTATCCTATCTGCATGTTTGCCTGCAGCCAGAAGAAGGCACCAGATCTTATTTCAGATGATTGTGAGCCATCAGGTGGTTGCTGGGAATTGAACTCAGGACCTCTGGAAGAGCAAGCAGCCTATGCTCTTAACCACTGAGCCATCCCTCCATCCCAAGCTTTCATTATTAATAAGAAGTCTCCATGTCATTATTTGGGAGCTGGCCGCAGAGAGAAAGACTAGCTATATTTGGTGCCCAACTCACTGCATGTAAATCCACATTGGGTCTGAAAAAGCTGGGGGAAAGGTTCCGAGTAGGCTCAGTGCTTTCAGCCCTCACCGGTGCAGCTCTGAAGAGGCCCTGCTATGAGAGTACTTGAATGAGTTTATGGGCAGCAGGTGGGTGCACTACTCAGTGGTGGAGACAAGGTAGAAGCTCCTACAGGAGCTGGGGCACACAGACTGGCTTCAGGCCAGAACATGCAGGCATGAGGCTCTGATCTCACTGAGCCAGATGAGAATCCAGCTGCCAGGCCATGACCAGGCAGTTGTAAACTACCATGTGGGTGCTAGGGATTGAACTCAGGTCCTCTGGAAGAGCAGTCTGTGCTCTTAACCACTGGCTCATTGCTCCAGTCCCTTGATTGAGTATTCTTACCCAGCAGCCTGACTAGCACCTCATAACACTTTACTATCCAGGAGGGAGGAAGGTGTTAGCTTATTTTTAGCTTAATTTGCTTGTGTTTTCTTCCCAAGTGTACAGTGTCTTCAGCAATGTAGTGGGCGGGTGATCAAGAGCAGTACAATGCAATGATCCCTTCACTGTTCTGGAGCCTCCGTGGCTCCTTGGTCAACAGTTCACAGGGAAAGACCTCACACCTGACAATGGGATTTTGATTAAAGATCTATGGCTTCTGGGAGTAGCATTAACCATCCATAAAGAGCACTTCCATTTAAACTTGTTAAATTTATTTTTAAAATTTAAGTCTAGACTGGCAAGCCCCAGGGCTCTGCCTACTCAACACTGTGATTACAAGCTTTTTCGTGGGTGCTGGGGGATTCAACACCCAACTCTCTTGACTCTCACAGTAAACAATTTCTTTTCAAAGTAAATATTTTTAAAACACTATGCTTACATCCTGAAATGCTCAGATCCCTCTTTGCTCTTGATTCCACAGACTGTATTGTAGTCACGACTGAGGGGCACGGTAGTTATGAGATTATTAGTGCTCAAAGGCCAGAAGAAAAATGTCTTATTCATGACTATGAATACAGAAGGCTACTGTGCCTGGACCAAAAGTTCAACAAATATTTGTCAATAGAGCTTACCAATGGGTCCTCCTAGGTTCCCGGGAAACATACTGATGTAAAAACACACATTCACATTGTGTTTCATGTAAATACTGATGTTTAAACAAATCAATAACTGTTCATGTTGCTTGGTATTCAAGATGTAGGAAAATAGATTGTGTGTTTTTAAAGATATGTTTAAGGACCAGGCAGGAAAGGAGTGCCAAAGACTAAGATGCATCAGCATGAAATAACAGATACTTCTCATTTTCCCCAAATTTTCAAATATATTTTTAAAAGAGGTATTGTAGTAGGTATTAATTATTAGTAACTAATTATGCAAAAAGATGAATATTTATTAAGGGGTTTATATGAAACATTTATTGATATAAGAGATTGAATTGTAAGGCAATTTTTGGAAAGCTGGTGTACGTACCAGGGGTGGTGGGTTTGGTCTTCTAAGAATGCAAGGAGCAAAAAGATCTTCGACTGGCCTGGCCACACCCTGCACATGGATCTTTACAGCCTAAAGGCCACACCTCTTGGTCAAGGAATAATGTCTGATTTCCACTACATCATATTTGTTTTATATGAGTGTTTGGCAGCACGTATCACCATGTGCATGCAGTGCCCTCAGAGTCCAAAAGCAGACACTGGAGCCCTTGGGACTGGAGGACAAATGATTGAGAACTGACTGTCGGTGCTGGGAACCTAGCCCTGATCCAACGCAAGAGCAGCAAGTACTCTTAACCACTGAGCCATCTCTCCAGCCCTCTGTATTATTTTTATAGTTTAAAATTACAGTAAATTTATCAACACAGTCTGTCTCTCAACTACCCCATTGTGCATTTCTAGGCAGCAGAGTTACTCTAGATCAGTTCTGGCTCCACCCTAAGCCTAGGAAGTAAGGACCATTTGTTAGTTCTGACAGTCCCACACTACCTCCCTTCCTTGGGGGAACTGGGCATCAGCCCTCTGTTGTATTCATGAGGCTGTCAATTATAGTATTTTATTTCTCTCCCTAATTGGAGTCTTTCCTTTAAACTTTCAGAATTAGGAATGAATGGAAGACACGATGACTCAGCAGTAAAGGCATGTGTGCACAGTCTGGTAACTTAAGTGCCACCCTCCCCTGCCCCAGACTCATATAAAGACGGAAGGAGAGAGCAGACTCCACAGATTTGTCTTCTGACGTATGAACTCATGCTGTATGGCATGCATGCTCCCCTCCCCTCCACACACACACACACACACACACACATACACACACACACACACACACATACACAATAGTAAAAATAAATAAAATGAAGGAGAGAAGGGTGGCAATCACCTTTCTCTGTGAGTTTAAGGCCAATGCGGCTGACATGGCAAGTTACAGCCCAAACAGGGCTACAAAGTAAGACCCTGTCTCAAAAAGGGGGGGGGGGGCGAAAAAAGAAACAGCTGGAATCTAGATTTGGTCAGATGGCAAGGAAAAGCATGAGGAACATAAGCTTGGTGTCAGGATGGGCACCAGTCACACAGTTCAAAACAAACTCCCAAGCAGAACCAAAAAACGTTAGAGTCGGACTGTGATGTTTATATTGATGGTCAATGTGACATCTAAAATCACCCTGGAGATAAATCTGGGGCCACATATGCAAGGTATCATCTAAACTAGGTTAGTTAAATGTGGGCAGCACCATCTGATGGGCTGCAGTCCCAGACTCGTGAAAAGGATAAAGCAAGATGAGCCCCAGCATTAATGGCTACTTCCTGACTGTGGATGTGACATGAGCAGCTGCCTCCCGCTCTCCCTGCCTCCTTGTCATGATGGACTTGTCAAACTAGACAGTGAAATAAGCCCTTCCATATGTGGATTTTGTGGAAGTAATGAATACATAAGTTGAGGTGACATGCTTGCTTGCACAGGGCCCTGAATTTGACCCCAGCACCACAAAAGGAGGAGGTAAAAACAATTTTCAAAAAATCTAAATGTAACAACTATTAACTAATAAATAATATTGGAGACAAAGCCAAGCATGGTGGCTCACACCTGTAACCTCAGGAGGAGGTTGAGACAGGAGGATTGTCGTAAGTTGGAGGCAAGACTAGATTTCATAGTTACATATTGAACTGAAGGCTAGCCTGGGCTATGGAAGTGAAATTCTGTCTCAAAAATACTAACAAAGGCCCACTGATGTGGCACAGTAAATAAAGGCCATATAAGCCTGATGAACTAAGTTGGATATCTTGATATGTTGTATATTTAGTATCAGAATATCAGAGGACAGAATCACCCACAGTCAAGCCATGAGGTCAGGGAGTAGTGACCCCACACCTTTAATCTCATCACTCAGGAGGCAGAGATCCTCTGGATCTCTGTTAACTCAAGGCCTAACAGCACACCCCTTTAATCCTAGCTCTAGGAAAGTTGAATATTAAAGTAAAATATCTGGGTGGGAAAGGAAAAATAAGGCAGGAGAAGGCAGAAGCCAGCTCTTCTTTGCCTGCTTGCCCAGTCAGTCTGAGGATTCAGGAAAATAGGACTTACCCTGTTCACCTGAGGAGTTCATTGGGTGAGAAGTGGCTGTGGTTTGTTCCTGTCTCTGATATTTCAGCTTTTCCCTAATATCTGGCTCCAGGTTTTATTATAAGGCTAACTAGAACTCATGCTATTGTGAACCCATGTAAATATGAAAAGAGAATCAACTCCACAAAATTATCTTCCCCCTCTTCACACACACACACACACACACACACACACACACACACACACACACACACACACACACACACACACACGCACAGGTTTTTGTCTTTTTTATCGAGACAATCACCTTTTGTTCTGGCTCATATGCCTGCAATCTGCGTATATTTGCTCTAACTTCAGAGGACAGGTATCTGGAGGTCGAAGGTACAGGGACACAGGCGGGCAGTCATGTTCCATCCTTCTCAGCTGTGCTTTGACAAAATATCAACTAATTTTTCTTTGAAGATAATAAGGAATTATTAAAAATAATGATGAAAGCATAATGTAGATCCGTGAGTATACATGGTGGACAGGTGCAGCTGTGAACATCTGGCTAGCTGCCAGCCTGTTCCCAGAGTGTTGGTCTCCACATCATCTGAAAAGTAGATCCCCCACCACATCACAAAGTCCTCGTATATGCACTGGGGATCAGGGTAAAGAAATCACACCTCATTCCTGAGCTGGGTAGTTTGCTAGCCCTGAATGTTTGTGAGAACATTGTGCAGCTCCAGACATTGTCATGATGACAGAGAAGGAACCACTGAGATCTCAGCTTAGATCCACACACTCAGTCTGCTGCCTTTGACCATAGTCGGTGGACTGCCTTTGGACGGCTGGTTATTGTCTAGGTAAGGGCTAAAGAAAATGACAGTCCCTAAAGGCAAATGGCCTCTACTGTCTGTGGGTGAGTGCTCAACCAGCCAATACTCCCTCCTAGAACACAGCCAGTTTCATACCTGCAGCTGCTGCCGGACTCTGAGTATCCAGAGAGGCCAAAGAGACCATGGCCTATAAGTAACTCCTTCCTGGCCACAGTGAGGAATAGACTGTTCAGCAGAGAGTAAAAGACAAGCCCAGAGCCTGTCCCTACTATCTGTACCCTTGTTCGGCATGCCCCCCTCACAAGATGGTAGAAATTGTGCCCTTCCTTGCACATGCTTCCCTTTGCTAGAGTCCGCTGTGATTTACACGGCGAGGTCTAACTTTGCCACCTCGCATACCCGGACAGCCAGATTTTTTTTTTTCGTCCAGCAGAAATAACCTTTGCAGTTCTGTTTCTCAGCTCAACCTCTTTGTTTCTTCATTACAATTATTGTGGGAAATTACTTCCAATCGGTTGGTTAATCCGAGAGGCCTCTTTTTTAAAGTTAATACATAGTAAGGGCTGAGAGTGCACATCTATGCCTCGATGCCTGCTAATGAAGAGCCTCTCACAGAAGCTTATGTAGAAAGGGCAGGCGTGGGGCAAATATGTGGGTTTGGTTGCTCCCTCCTCTCCATGACAGGCAGTAATGACTATTCATTATTTAAGCAATGAACATTAGAGCCAACACAGGCAATTTTCTTTTAAAAGAAAGCTACACACTTGGATCTTCTGTTGAAATAATTTTAATTAACATAAGCTATAGAGTCCAGAAAAATATATCCTGATACTAGCAAAATAATATTTTATTTTTTTCTATAGCCTTTAAAAAAAAAAAAAACACAAGTTTGCTTATGCTTGGAAACATCATGGACAAAGTAGAATTTAAAAGTAGCTTCTTTTTATAATAGCAAAGGGCGTGATGTGTTGATGAGATTTGTGTATGCATATGCTGCATGTATGTATGAAGTACGCACACATATGTGTAGGAGTGTACACCTATGTGTGTCCATGTACAGGCCAAAGGAGGACATGGGGTATCCTGCTCTATCTCCTCTCTGTGCCCTTGAGACAAGGTCTCTCACTGAATCTAGAGCTTTTCTTGTAGCCTGGCAGTTAGTGAACTCTGGAGATCCTCCTACATCTACCCTGCAGGACACTGGGACTCATGCTTGTGCAGTAAGCACTCTTAGCTACATGAGAACCCTGAGCTCATGAGATAGCCCTGAATTCAATTCACCTGCATCAGCCTGCACTGCACTATTCCTGGCTTCATGAGTTGCCCCTGAACTCCTGATCCTGCTTTCATCTGCTGGCATCCCAAGTGCACATCACCAGGCTCGACTGAGAATTTCAACTCAAAAATCAAATCTTATAAGGCTCTACTTGCTCTCTGTACATACTGTGGAACTTATAATAGTGTCTTTCAAAAGCTTTCCCACTATTTTTAAAGTTCTGAATCAAAAAGGGACATGGTTTTGATGTTATTTTCATATTCTAGGTCTGTTGTCACTTGTCTGGAACTCAGACAATTCTGTCACAGTCTAACCTTCCCGTGTTGCCAACCTCCTTGCTATAAGTGACATCTCTCTTACCATGGTGTTCACTTGTAGCTCAGTACCATGTAGACATCTGTTACCTAGGAGGCTCAGTGCCTCCTTTGCAGGGGCTGTTGCTGGGCCTGTTTAACATTTATTCCACTCTGCACTCGGCTCCTATGTGACCTCCTCATCACAGAGTCAGGTGTTCGCCAGTGCCATATGCATCCCTTGACTTCAGTTCAAGCAAAAGTTTCTTTATTTTTAAAGATTAATTTTATTATTTTATATTATTTTTGTTTATTTTTATGTATGCATGCCCTGTGTGTATAGCTGCATGCCAGAAGAGGGCACCAGACCTCATTACAGATGATTGTGAGCCACCATGTGGTTGCTGGGACTTGAAATCAGGTCCTCTGGAAGAGCAGCCGATGCTCTGCTGAGGCATCTCTCCAGCTCTCATATTTTATTATTTTAATTATGTGTACAGGCATGTGTGTGCTGGCACTGTTGGGAGGCCAGAAGCATCAGATTCCCCTGGAACTGGAGGTAGATGTGTTTATGAGCCATCTAAGGTAGGTGCTAGGAACTGAACTTGGGACCTCTGCAAGTGCTATATACTTTTAACCACTGAGCCAGCTCTCCAGGGTCCAAACACAAACTCCTGACTATCAGTTACTCAAGGAACAGTCACTGAGTACTTCCCAGGTACATGGCACCCTGAGGGGCAGGGGTTAAGGTAGCAAATGACTTATATTGTTTTTGTCCTCAGAATAGGTATGACACATGCTAATAAGAACAATAAGTAATTCTTTGTAACCATAGCTAATGATATAAAGGCTGAACTATTTCTAGGAAGATAACCTTGTATTAGGGCGAGTCTTTATCAGGATCCTTCATTCTTAGGAAAGTACCATTTAAATTTACACGTGACTACAGAGGCTGAGGCAGGAGGATGGAATTCAAGTCATCCTTTCCAATACATAACAGTTTGCAGCCTGGGCTCGATGAGACCCTGCCTCAAAGCAAAGCAAGACAGATCAAAAACACCCTCAAATAAAAACTAATAAAAATTTAAGTCTTTTGTTTGTTTCGAGGCATAGTTTCATTATGCAGCTCTATCTGTCCTGGAACTAGCTCTGTAGACCAGGCTGGCCTCGAACTCACAGAGATCTCCTGTCTTTGCCACCCAAGTGCTGAGATTAAAGGTGTGCGCCACAACTACCCAGTTTGGACATGACGTTTCAACACACCACTAGAAAAGTAACGAACACAACAAACCACCTAAAAGGTTATGGGCTTTTTATTTTGCCCTCAAGGGCTAAAATTGTCAGGCTTCTGCTGATCAACAGGGTACAAAAGCAGACTGGACTAGGATTATTCCATGAGTCTACCTCTCTTTACCCCAGGGCTAGTCAGCCATATTATCCTTCCAGTGAGGAGGGACAGAAAGGAAGAGCGACTGTGGACGCTGACTGAAACTCCACCCAGGACTGTTAGCCACAAACATTCCAGTAACCAATGGTCTCTTGGCCAAGCGCGGAACTAGGAGGAAGGGACCAAGGTGTGAAGAAACAATTCTCTGGGTAATACTGCAACTATGCTCAAGGAACTTCCTATTCCTTTTGTGGTTTTCTCAAACCGGGGAGGGGGCTGGGTTAGGGGATGGAGAGATAAGTAACGTGGTGATTAAGGGTACATGCCACCAAGTCTGATGATCTAGTTCAAAACTAAGATCCACATAGTGGATGGAGAGAAGCTAACCCTGAGTTATCCACAAGCATACCTCCCATCTAATACACCCTCACAAAATAAAACTTTAAAAATGTAATTTAAAATAAGGTCTCATGCATCCTAGGTTGGTTTTGAACTCAGTGTGTGGCCAAGGATGACCCTGAACTCCCTATTCTTCTCCATAGCCAAGAATAACATCCCTGCCTCCCACAAAAAATCACTTCTGATTCTCCTGCCTCTGTTGCTCAAATGCTGTTGTTTTCTGTTTGTTTGTTGAAACAGGGCTTCTTCTCTGTGTAACAGCCCTTGCTGTCCTGGAACTCATTTTGAAGACCAGGCTGGCCTTGAATTGACAGAGATTTACCTGCTTCTGTCTTCTGAATGCTGGGTGGCAATAAAGATATGAGCCACCACAACCACCTAGCTTCAAAAGTTGGGATTTAACACCTGGTTTATGTGGTGATACAATTTATCTTCTGCTGATAAAATTTCAGCCTTTTTCAAGATTTATTAATTGTGAGTTTATGTTTTGCCTGCATGTTTAGTATGCACCATATTCATGCTTGGTCCCTGCAGGGGCCAAAAGAGAATATTGGATCCCCTGGAACTGGGATTAAGATTGTAATCATCCAGGTATGTGCTGGGAACTGAACCTAAGTCTTCTGTAAGAGCAAGTGCTGCTGATGGGGAAACCATCTCTCCACACGTGGTCTTGTTTGTTTTGAGACAAGATCATATATATAGTCCAGACTGGGCTGAACTCATGATGCACATACCTCTTCCTTCAAAGTTCACGGAGTGTAGCTATGTGATATCATGCCTGGACAGCTTGGGTTTTAAATAAGTAGCCAGTCTTGTTGGACATCAGTATTTTTGTTGGGAGTGAGGCTGATGGAGATGAGGCGCCCTTGAGCTGTGAAAGTGAGCGATTCTTAACTGAATCCAAGTAGAGATGATTCATGTAAAGAATCTAAAGGTTTTAGTAATATCTTAAATTGACTTTAATGAGTAGTTAGATTGAAATAGCCACAGGCTCCAGGGAGTAGACCAAACCTATTGAGGCCCTTTCCTGGGAGATAAAAGAGCTTTAAAAGTAGCTAGCCCAGCAAAGCAGCCTCAGCTTCTTCATGCCCCAGGCACAGAACACAGCAGGGGAGCATTTCTGCTCTTCTGACTAATTGGTGGCTAAGAACACACAGGACAGAGAGGGATACTTATTTCACTAACTAGGAGAAAATCTGTTTTAGGAAGGAGGCTTGAAGAGAAGGAGACAGGGAATCTCCAAGCATGCACACAGGTGACACAAACTTTAAAACAACTTTTCCTCTCAGAAGCAGCAAGCTAAAAGGGTTGCAGGGTCTGAAAAAGATAAAGGAAGGAGTTTTAATTTGCCTTCCTGTCTGCTGCCAATGATGCCCTGCTGAGACAACTCAGGTATTAGCACCGAGTTCCCACAAGCCCATTCATACTCTCCCATCAGGCGATTACCAGGTCTCTTAAAGCTCATTTGCATCATTAAGAGGAAATATAACAGAAGGTTTTTTTTTTTTTGTTTTTGTTTTTTTTTGTTTTTTTTTTTTTTGTTTTTTTTTTTTTTTTTTTTTTTTTTTTTAACCTCACCTCCCAGAAAGGGAAGCACAGTAGCAATAGAGCTGTGAGCTCTGTTTCCCACACTGGATGCTCCACTGACTCTTAAGACCTTCTTCCCATCCCTCCAGACACCTAGCCTCTCAGCACAGTTAAACCCTAGTTAAAGCAGACACAGTGCCATCATTTTCCTCAGTATTCTTTAATATTTTTACTATTCTTTGTATATGTATAGGCGGGGGTGGTGCACGAAGTGGCACATGTGTGGAGGTCAGAGGACAATGCTCAGGGATTGGTTTTCTTCTTCCACTGTGGGATCCAGGAATCAGGTTTTCCTCAGCAAACTCTTACCCTGTGAACCATCTCATCAGCCCCTATTTTGAAGCTAGTATTATTCTCCCTTCATTTTTAAATTTTTTTGAGACAGGATCTCAATGAAGCCCTGACTAGACTGGAACTCACTGTGTAAACCAGGCTGTCCTCAAACTCACAGCAATCCTCCTCTGAGTTAAGGGATTAAAGGCATATGCTACCACACCTGCTTTACGTTTATGTATGTGAGGGTGGACACCCATGTGGAGGCCAGCAGAGGATGTCCGATGTCTTGAGACTGCAATGACCATGGAGCTAGGCTGGTGATCCGAAAGCCCCAGTGATTCTTTTATCTCTGTTCCCAGCAGCACTAGGGGAACAGGCTTTCACAGTAAACACTTTCCTACTCACTATCTCCCTAGCCCCACAGGATTCTTTATACTGCAATTTCAAAGTAGTCCTTCACAAAATATGTATGAGTATATAAAAGGCCCTTGAGAAATGGGAGAAAAACTAGGTGTAAACCCTTAATCCAGCACCCAGGAGGCTGAAAACACAGGTCAGCCTGGGCTACACTGAAATTCTGAGGTCAGATCCAGAGAGATGGCTCAGCAGCTAGGGGTACTTGGCTCACAAGCCTGATGACCTAAATTCAGTCTGAAACCCACATTGTGGGAGAAGAGATTCCCGGAGGTTGTCCTCTGATACCCACGTGTGCCATGACACACACACTCTCTCTGTCTCTCTCTTTCTAAATGTTAAAAAAGAAAGAAAGAAAGAAAGAAAGGAAAAGAGGCCAGGACCAGCTAACACAGGAACTCAAGTAGGTATCAAGGCGGTGGGATGGGTTAGAAGTGGAGAGCTGCAGGGCAGGGTGGAGCGAGGCGGAGCACCTGTCTAGCACGTGTGAGTCTGGGGTTCAATCCCCAGCACTGTTTAATATATACAGTGAGATTCCTGTAAGCCAAATGAATCATGCACAATGCACTTCCCACTGTGGCACAAGTAACATAGTAGGTGGTCAGAAACCCAAGCCGGTACAAAGTGTGCTGCTGGCCTCATCTCCTGAAGAAAGGCAATCAAAGGCAAGGTCCATGCTCTGACTTCCTGAGAACAGCGGATCTGCCTGACACCTTCAGAAGGAATCTTGCTCTTGCTATTTCCTGGCACAGCAATAAGCCACTCATACCTCCAGAAGACAGGCTGAGGGAGGCTCCATGAAGCTGAGGGTACAGGACAGGGTTTGCTGTGTGTGCTCCAAGGGAACAAATGCTGAGGAAATATGAAATAGTACCTCAATAGGTCTAAACTTTATAAAGTAGACCTAAGGTACAACGTGTCAAAACTCAGGATAAGCTCACTATAAACTTCAGATTCCACCAAAATGACCAACTACCTCTTACACAGATGAAACAGCAAAGCTCCCTATTTCCTTAGACCATGGCCAAAGCACACAATGGCCACGAATTACAATCTAATCCTGGAAAACATTCACTTTGACCTAAACTACCTGTTTCTTCGTCATTGAACTTAACTGCCTCAGTTTCCAGGGGGATGTGGTTAATGAATATTGGGGAAAAGATGCAGAACTAAAGGAAATTTCAATTTTTCCATATAAGTTAATTTTTCTCTTTAACTTTTCCCCCTCTGAGTAGCTCTGGTTGTTCTAAAACTTGCTATGTAGACCAAGCCATCCTTAAACCCAGAGATCAACCTGCCTGGGCTTCCCAAGTGCTAGAATTAAAGATGTGCACGATCACTAAACAGCTTTAAAAAATCATTTTGTGTGTATTTGTGTGTATGTAGGTCAGAGGACAACTTGGGGCATCGGGCTCTTCGCCAGAACTGAACTCAGGTTGTCATGCTTGGCAGCAGTACCTTTATCCACTGAGCAATCTTGCCAGCCCTCTTATAGTACAGTCTCAAATAATATGGGAATTTTATAGTGGTAAAAAAAAAAAAAAAAAAGAGCTGACTGCTAGCATATTTCAGAGCAAGCAGACAAGCTGATAGCACACTCTTGTGAACCAGTTGGAGCTGTACATCTGCAAGGCCAGAGTATCTACCCAGTGGATTTTACAATAGTCTGGGCTGCTGAATGAGGCTAATGAAGCCAAATGAATAAAGTTTAAAAGATAACTTAATTTTTTTTACTAGTTTGTTTACTTTTTGACACAGGGTCTCTGTGCAGCCCCGGCTGTCCTGGAACTCTCTCTGTAGACCAGGCTGGTCTTAAACTCAGAGATCAGTCTATCAACCTGCCCGTTTCCCAAGTGCTGGGATTAAAGGCTACACCACTACTGCCACCTGATAACTTTTGTTCTTAACTAAAGTGTTGAAATTATGTCTGAAACATGGTTTCATCACAGGCATTGGAGAAGGCATGTACCAGAAGTTCATGGTTACAGTTGCTAGAAATGGGGACAGAAGATCCATGGCTGATACATGATCTTAAAATCAACCCTTTCAAAATTGCTGTCATTCAAAAACATGGTGGGAAGACCAGAACCTGAGGATCATCAGTAAATACACTGGTTGCCTTGCACACAGGGACCTAAATTCCATCCTTAGAACCCAGAGCCCAATTTGGTGACACATGTGGGTTAATCCCAGTACTAGAAAGGCAGAAGATGGGCAGATGCCTGGGGATCCCTGGCTAGTCTAATCTAAACATCAATCTTGAGGCCAGTGAGAGACTCATAGCAGATGATAGCTGTCCTGAGGATGGCACTCTATGTTGGATGTGCTCTTTAGATACAGCAATTTTACAGTGACTAACAAGCAAAACCAAAAACAATAACAAAAATCTTACTGGCTTTCTTGTGAAGCGACACCAGGCTCTTCTTTCAGCAGTTTATTCAGGAACCTTGAACAGAGCTTCTGCTGCTGGGGAAAACCCAGCCCCAGCTAAATACCTTCTGGACAGCCAATCACGAGGCGCCATGTGGGCCATGCCAATAGATCCAGGTGCGGAGGGGAAGCAAGCCACACCTGGAAGCAAGCCACGAGCTTAGCCTTAGCCAAATAAGGAGTTGTTTATCTCAGAGAGCGCTCACCAGCTCACCATCAGAAAGGTGGAAGGCGGAAGCCAGCACCATCTTTAAGGTGCGGCCACGCGGCTCTCTACACTTTCTCTCTACCTCCCTCAAGAAGGGTCTTAATGCATGCACAGTGAGTGTTGTTCCACTAACATACATCACTAGTGCGGGTTATTTGAGCCAGTCAGTTGACAGAAATTGTAAGCAACAAATGACAAAACATTAGGATATTTGCAACTGTTGCAGAATATTATTTTAAGGTTTGTTATTCTTATGTTGCATTTGTTTACCTTTGTGAAACTGTGTTACTGTCTAAAACACCTGATGGTCTAATAATAAAGAGCCAATATGTAGGCAGAAGAGAGAAATAGAAAGGGCTAGTAGTCAGAAAGTATAAACAGAAGGAGAGATCTAAGGGGAGGAGGGAAGAGGAGGAGGGAGAAGAGGGAGGAAGAGGAGGACATCAGGGCCAGCCTCACGACCACCCAGCCAACTGCAGAGCAAAAGTGAGAGTAAGATTATACAGAAGAAAAGGGAAAAGTGTGGGGATTCAATAAAAGCTTCAGAAGTTTTGGAGATATCAGAGGGAATCTACCCACAGTCTATGTGGGGGGTTAGTAAAAGCTCCAGAAGTCCCAGAGCTCTAACCACAGTCAGTCTAGGAAAATCAGAGAATAGTGATTCAAACCTTTAATCCCAGCACAGGGAGTATCCTGGGAGTGGTGACCTACACCCTTAATCCCAACTGAGTCAAGGTCACTTCAGATTATAGAAGGAATTCCAGGCTCCCAAGTAGGCTGTGGTTGGGCCATGCCTTAATTTATGAAAGGGTACTTAAAACAGGATAGAAACACAGAGGGAGCCATTCCAAGGGAATCGAGGCTGAGGAAGCTGGAAGACAGCTGGGTAAGATCTGACTGTGGTATTTATTCCCTCTAGTATCTCCAACTTCTTCAGAGATCTATCCTTGAGTCTCATTCATTCATGCTACAGAAAAGCCCAGAGGCAAAGGACAGGTAGAATAAGATAAGCTAGCAAGAAACAAGCCAAGCTAAGGCTGGGCATTTATAAGAAGAATAAGCCTCCGTGTGATTTATTTCGGTTGGGTAGCAGGTCCCCAAAGAGTAAAAGAAAAACAACATTTTGCAGTTCCAGTGTGGGCCTGAATTTCCATACAGAGCTTGAGAAAACTTTGGGGGGGGGGGGTGTTGAGGATATAGCTCCTTTAAGAGTTTCTGCCTGCTGGTGAGCTCTTGAGCAGCTTCTAAGTTAAGGAGGAACAAGAAAACGAAGTAAAAATGCCTGCAACAGTCTAAGCATCGACATTTTAGAGCTAGGAAGGTTGAATGCAGTTCTTGGTCACTTACCTCAGACCAGGAGTGAACTTTACACTTGACCCGAGAAGGTTTCAGTGTTTTACAATGTGCATAAGCTTAAGACATAAAAGGTGGGTATATGTAATTATAGAAAAAAAAAATTAGTTTTCAAAAAATAAGGTCTTTAAAGAGACTGTGAAAGTAATATAAAAGAAAAAAGCAACACAGAGATGGAAAATACACAGAGAGTCTGGATCTTGTATGTTGCGTTCATTTTGAATTTTTTGATTGTTAACAAGCAAACAACAATGGCTAAAAGACATGGGATTGAAAGGATTTATTAAGTAAATCATCTTCAATACTTTAAGAATGCCTTAATTTAGATATCAAATGTATGTGTCAAATGAAAGTCAAAAAGCTTTGGAGAAGTGGTTTTGTTTCTGTTTCCACAGAAAACAAGGGGCTATAGATTTGTCCCAGGTTACTATGGAGCAGGTTTAATCAAGAAAGTCCTCCTGAACCTTGACAAGTGATTGCTATCAACAAATATTACAACTGGTCTTTCCAGGACTTAGCCCTTATCTCAGATTTTCTCTGTGACTCTAAAGCTGATTCATCCACAGAGAAGAGGAAGCAGTCTGGAGAACACGATCCCCATATTTCCAAGAGCTGGATTGTGGGAGACTTTTGGTTATTTGGTAGTCTATGGATGTTTGCTCTAATTTAGGGAAATACAGGATAGACAACTATTCTCAGCTATTTTGCATTGGCATGGATTCTGGTACTGATACAAATTAAATTTTGTTACAGTGTATATATATTTCTACTCTTGTACTCTTGGGGTGTTGTACTTATGCATTCCATTTAAAAATGCAATGTATAAATAAGAAATTAGGCTAGTAATTAATGTATATTATACTTGTAGTCACATTAGGTATGTTTTCAAGGTTAAATATTATAGATACATAAATGGTTTTCAAATATGTATAAAATATGGCATTTAAAATGTTTTGTTCACTTAAAGTTTCAATGAGACAATGAGACACATCTGGTCCTGGCAGCACAAATTTACTTCAGAGAAAATGATGGGCACTGAAGAAACTCCTTATGGAATTTGCTTTCATTGTGGCAATGTTAGCCACTGGGCAAAGAAACTGCTCTTGCCTTTGATTGCTGACAATGTGCTATACAGATTGGACATGCAGAACACACAGGGGGAAAAAACCTGTTGACCTTTGCTAAAATAAGGCAGGACAATCCTTCAAAATTCCTGCTTCACAAGAATCTGTCAGATATTATGCAAGACACAGAAAAACAACTGATTAGTTTTGCCAAAACAAGGCAGGACAGTCCTTCAAATTTCCTGCTTTCTTGAGAAGTCTCTAGGCCTGTAGGTTGAAGATGGATGCCCCAATGTTGCAGAGGATCTTCGTGACTGTCCAGGCAGCCAAAAGTCTCTGTTGTTGGATAATATATTACATCCTTCTGAGTCTTTGAAGGAGACTTTGAGATAAAGACTAGATATAGTTGCAGTTTTCCTTAGTCACAATAAAAAGTGAATTAGGTGTAAAACTTTGTATTCACCAAGATAGGAGAAATAATGCATTATTTTCTCTGAATATGCTAACTACAGATAAACAGAATATTGTAAATGTAATTTTTATTTGGTAACTGCTTTGTTGAATATAGTTGTACTATGTTAATTAAAAACTTTTTTTATTTAGACAAGGATGAAATGTTGTATATTATTTTAACAAATGTTACTTTTGTTTATCTATGTGAAGCTGTGTTACTTTACCTGTCTAAAACACCTGGTCTAATAAAGAGTCAAATGGCCAATAGCAGGGCAGAGAAAGAATAGGCGGGGCTGGAAAGCAGAGAGAGAACAGATAGAGGGAGAAATCTAAGAGAATGAAAAAGAACAAGAGGAAGAGAGTAAGATTATACCAAAATGAAAGAGGGGGGGAGTGGGGAGGGAGAGAGGGGGAGAAGAGAGAGAGATGAGCCCAGAGGCAAAGGGTAGATAGGATAAGTTAAGAAAAGCTGGCAAGAAACAAGCCAAGCTAAAGTCAGGCATTTATAATTAATAATAAGCCTTTGAGTGTGACTAATTTGGGAGCTGGGTGATGGGTGCTCCCCAAAATAGCAAAAACAACATCCAACTGATAGCCTCAAACCTTATAACTGTTAGAACTGTGGGGAACAGCATGACCCCTTGTGTTCAAGAACCTGCCAGAAACAAGGTCTCTATACTGTAAGATCAATTTAAATAGTGATCAAAACTTGAAAATGGAGGTAAGTCAGGGTATCAAAGGGACATATGCTTGAAGATTATCTACTAAAAGCCATACTTTTAGAAACCTGATTAAACACTGAACACATTTTTCCAATTTCTACTATTTTTTTTTTTTGATTTTCAGAGCCAGACAGAATGGAAGCAATTATATGGCACAGTTTGTTCATGGGAGTCTGTGTGCAGAATGCTGAAAGTTTTAATTTGCATATTAATGTTGGAAAAATATTTTGAGAGGCAAGGTAATAGAAAGGTTTTTGTAATAGAAAGAATATGGAGCAAAACAAAACACAGAAAACGCAGATGGGGAGGTGACTGACCGCTGCAGTGATGGCCAGGTTCATTTGCTTCAGAATTCCAGCTGTCCATTATTTATTGCAGGAAGACACCATGTCAGTGGAGAACTCACACAGTCTTTTATTCACTAAAGATGGACTTTCCTTGGTGTTCTACCTTCAGTGAAAAGTCTATCAAACTTAACAAGCTGTTTGACTCAAAGCCTTGGTTGTCTTCTTGAAAATCCGCCTACCTAAAATATTTGTTTTATTTTTCACAAGATCAAACAAAATGCTGAAACACAAAATCTACTTTATTGATGTCACTAACCGCCCATTTAGACACTGTCTTATTTTTTTATTTTTTGCTTCAGCCCTAATTCTTTGAGAAATGGGGGATATCTTTCTGTACACTGTGAATGTACTTTATTGCCATTTGTTAATAAAGAGCTATCTTGGCCTATGGCAAGGCAGTTTAGAGGCAGACAGGAAATCCAAGAATAAATGAAGACAGAGGAGGGTGGAATCAGAGAGAAGTTGCAGGCTGCCACCCCAGGAAGCAAGATGTAATGGGACAAAGGTAAAGCCATGGAGCCACATGGCAATACACAGATTAATGAAAATGGATTAAGTTGTAAAAGCTAGTTGGTAATAAGCCTGAGTCACAGGCCAAACAGTTTGTAATTATTTGGAACTAAATGGCTGTGGGACTGCAAGTCCAGATATTAGGGCAAGGTTGGGTAAAAAAATTCCTAACTACAAGGATGTGATGAACAGTTAAGTGCCTCACTATGCCAATCTGGTTGTTTGTTCTGTCTTTTGGCTTGAGATGGGGATTCACCAAGAAGCCTTGGTTGGCCTCAACTTCTTTATTCCCTTGTCTTTGCCTCTTAGTACTGGGGTTACAGGTGATGCTACCAGAATTCTTAGTCTCCTGGGATGTTCTTTAAGAATGTTTAAGGGACACCAAGATTAAGGGCTCTAGATTGCCATTAGACTCTTTCAAATGAAAAATACTCTTAGATTCCTTGGTTTACTGGGGAATAATCTTGCTATGGCTTAAAAGTAACATAACAATTCTATTATTAGGAATCACCTTAAGGGCTGGAGAGATGCTCAGAGGTTAAGAGCACAGGTTATTCTTTCAGAGATTCTGAGTTAAATTCCTGGCAACCACAAGGTGTCTCACAATCATCTATAGTAAGATCTGGTGCCCTTTTCTGGCATACAGGTGTACTAGGCACCGACCCAAAGGAAACTGATAAATAGGCATTCTGTAAGTACTTGTGTAGAGATTTTAGGAATAGCACTATTCACAAAAGCTGAAAGTATGAAAATAACTCAGATGTTCATCAACCATATGATTAAATAAAACGTATTTGCAGTGAAGTATTATTCAGCCATTAAGAAGGAATGACGTACTGAAGTGTGTTACAATGTAGGCTAGCCCTAAAAATACTGCATGAAGTGAAGAAGCCAGATATATAACAAGGCCACAAGGTGCATAATCACACACCCATTCATGTGACGTATCCAGAGAGGTAAGTCCATAAGAATAAGAGAACAGATCAGTGAATTCTGGAGGACTGGGAGGAAGGCTTTGGGGTGCATACTACATACAGCTTCTCTTCAGAGTGGGGGTGATGGCAGGGTGGGTGACAGGAATCACCTGGCACTAGGTTGGGAGGTGCACAGCATTGTGAATGTACTAACTGTTACTGAAACTACAGAGGAAACAGTGACTTCTGTGATAATATGAACGTCATCTCTATGAAATGGGAGTGGCATACACACAGCACTGTAGGTTCTAGTGGGTGGTCAGCCTTTCTTGGTGTGCTATACTTCAGGGAGTGATGGTCATGAGACAGCAAATGGAGATAGCCCATTGGTAAGGCACAGTAGCACTCATCAAGAAGTACAGGCTTCTTGGAGGCTGAGGCCAGAGAAGAGTTTAAGCCTAGGACTCCAACACAGGAAGAACCCTTTTTGATTATTCTTTTATTTATTGAGTGTGTAGGTGAGTACGTGTGTGCATGTGTGTGTATGTGGGTATGTGCCTGCATGTGTGTGTAGGTGGGTATGCGCCTGCATGTGTGTGTAGGTGGGTACACGCCTGCATGTGTGTATATGTGGGTACGCATCTGCACATGTGTATAGGTGGGTATGCACCTGCATGTGTGTGTAGGTGAGTATGCGCCTGCACATGTGTATAGGTGGGTATGCGCCTGCATGTGTGTGTAGGTGGGTACACGCCTGCATGTGTGTATATGTGGGTACGCATCTGCACATGTGTATAGGTGGGTATGCACCTGCATGTGTGTGTAGGTGAGTATGCGCCTGCACATGTGTATAGGTGGGTATGCGCCTGCACATGTGTATAGGTGGGTATGCGCCTGCATGTGTGTGTAGGTGTGCACACACACAGGCCATGGCACATAGACAGAGGCCAGAGGACAACTTGTAAAAGTCAATCATCTTCCTTCACCAGTTAGATCTGGGGGACTGAACTCAGGTCATCAGGCATGACAGCAAGCACATTTACCCATGGGCCATCTTGTTGGCCCAGAGACCCATTGCTTTCAAAAAAATCTAAAAGACATTACAAGTTCCAAATAAGGCATTTACATAGCTGAGGTCCCCTAATTTGTACAGTTAGCAAAGCACCTAGTAGTATTTAGGTTTATAAGAAGCAGTAAAAATGTTTTTAATTTGTATAAAATGAAAAAAACAAAAACCCATTGAGAAACAGAGCAAGGACGAGGACGTCTGGGGAAGGTCCATCTGTCTGCCCATGCGAAGTCACCACTCTCAGACAGAAACCTGCTTTCCTCATAACTGGTTTTCCCCAAACTGCACGGTTTACAGTAAAGTACTGTTACCACCCTCAGAGTTGGCAAGAGGTCCACTGAGGGGGGGGCCTGCAATTTCCTATTGCTTCCCCACTGAGACAAGGCAGGAGGTTAGGTTACTTCAGGAGTCTCTCAACAGGGCCTCCCATTGTTGCTTGTTAGAAATCCAGAGATACAATGGGCCCATTCATGCTGCCCACTCACAGGCTGGGAACAGCCCCTTAGTGTCCATTCAACTCTGGGTTAGGGGACTGAATTTTTATAGATGCCAACTTGCACAAATACAAGTTAATTAAAAAAAAAAAAAAAAAAAAAAAACACAGGACGGAATAAAGAAATAAAACCAGAAGTTGGGACACCTGAGCCACAGCCACAGCTCTGTCCCTAATGTGACTTTGGACAGATCACATGCTATCTTTGTGTGAAAATGAAAAGGTTTCTAAGATTCTACAGACACAAGAGGGCTAGTGACCATACTAGACACACTGCACTGGTCACCCCAGGGTGTGCAGACAAGAATCAGGACAATCACTGGCTCACAGCTTTCACTCGTACCAGTGTGAAAACACAGGCATCTTAATAAAACAAACCCTAAGAATGAGTCCAGAAGGTCCCCTGTCCAACAAGCCAAGGGTCATTTAAGGGAGTACCACACAGAGAAGGACAAGGACCTTCTAGGATGAAGGACCTAAGTGGAAGCCACACTGTTTTCATGTCACCTGTTCAGGGGCATTTTGAGAATCTCTATTTCTTTGCAATGCCTCCAAGTCCTCAGGATGACAGCACCATGTGCAGTTAGGGTGGGGCCGGTGACACCAAACCTGTCGACACAGTGTCATTTCTTGGTTTTTTCAACTTCAAAACCTGCCAGAGCAAGGACCTTATCTCCAGAACCTAAGGAAAAGGCATAAAATAAAAAGGTTATTTCAAAGCATTTACAGTCCAGGCAATGAGGGGAACATATCAGATGGATACAGAACAGAAATAGGTGCATTAATCCCAACGATGCTGGCTGCCATCTGGGTCTCCTTCCCTCTGCACCAACAATCCAGCCAGAAGAATGCCTTGCTAAATCCTAACTCAGCTCTAGGTTTGAAGGCGAATGTGTAAAACCTAATTTACTTTTACAGTTACATGTTGCTGAAGGGTATTTTAACATAGTTGGCTGCCAAGCTGGGAATACTAGGGCTAAGGAGCTAGCTCAGTAGTTAAGAGCACTTGCTAGGCTAACCTAGTCTACTGAGCTAGTTCCAGGACAGCCAAGACTACACAGAGAAGCCCTGTCTGGCGGGGAGGATGGTGATAAGATGGCTCAGTGGTGAAAGCATCTGCTCTCAAGCTTGACAACCTAAGTTTAATCCTGAGATCCACATGGTACATGAGAACCAACTGTGGCATGTGCATCTGAGCATGGGACACACACACACACACACACACAAATAAATGTTTGCTTTATTTTTTGTTTTGAGACAGTTTTCTTTGTGTAGCCTTGGTTATCCTGTAACTCTCCCAGTAGAACAGGCTGGCCTTGAATTCAGAGAGATATTTTGCCTGTCTCTGCTTTCTGAGTGCTAGGATTAAAAGCATGTCCCACCACCATCAACTTAAAAGAAAAAATTTAAAAGGTATGTAATTAAATTTTTTTTCTATATACAACTGTTTTGTTTGCACATATGGATACGCACTATGTGTAGGCCTAGGGCCAGAAGAGACTATGAAAGCCTGTGGAACTGGAGTTACAAACGGTAATGAGCTATAATGCGGGTGCTGGGCATTGAAGTTAGGCCCTCTACAAGAGCAGTCAGTGGTCCCAACCATCTTTCCAGCCCCACGACATGTAATTTTTAAAAATTCATCTGTCTTACTTTATTTTTCTTTTAGAGTATTGGGGCTAAGTGTGTGGTACAAGCATAGCTCCAGCATTTGGGAGGTCAAAACAAAGAGATGCTAAGCTCAAGGCCAGATGAGGGTCCCTGGTAAGAACCAAATGGGAAGGGGAGGAAGGTGTGGGAGGCTAGGAAGTCAGTTCAGGGGCTAAGAATGATTAGCATGGATTATAGCAGCCACATCAGAAGGCTCACAAGCATCTTTAACTCCAGATCCCTTAACTAACCTCCATTATGTGGGTATCTGCACACACATGTGTATATATACACCACACAAACAAAAATAATAAATTTCTTTTTAGAACTATAAAATAAAAGTAATCTAAAGGATTTAAGAAGAAAATAGTTGTGGGCTGGAGAGATGGCTCAATGGTTAAGAGCACTGGCTGCTCTTCCAGAGGATCCGGTTTCAGTTCCCAGCAACCACATGGTGGCTCCCAACCTCCTGTAACTCAAGTTCCAGGGGACAAAGTGCTTTCATCTGGCCTCTTTGGGACCTGCACTCATATGCACAAACACATGCACACACAGACACATGTATTCTGTCACTTTAAACTCAAGAAAAGGTCATAATATTGTCTCAAGTGTGTTCTGTCAGTCTAGAGAAGTATCAGCCCAGCTTTCAAGACCGAGAATGCACAAGTCCTGAGTTGGCTCACCTACATCACCAAACCAAAATCCCTTAGAGACTCTTATATTCTTGGGAATAGAAGTTCTTTTACTTTTCCTTAATAAATCTATGTTTACTCAGAAAAAAAAAAGACAGATGGACAGAAGAGGAGTGAAATCAAGCAAGAGGAGCAAGAAGGGAGAGGGAAGGAACTAATGAGGGTGCCCACTTACCGAGATCTGTGGAGACTTTCTCAAACTGGCTGAGTGCAGCACCGGCATTGGCTGACAGGAAGGCCTCATCATCTTCTGTCAGCTACACAGATGAGACACAAGTAGAATGAGGGAGAGCAAATGTTAGCACAAGTCCTGAAAGCCACAGTGTAGAAGTCTTAGGGGCGGATAAGGCTCAGCAGCAAAAACACTTACTGCTCTTGCAGAGGAGCCTGGTTCATTCCCAGTACCCACATGGAGGCTCACAACCATCCAAAACTCCAGTTCCAGGGGATCCAATACTGTCTTCTGACATCCTTGGGCATCAGACACACATGTACAGTGTAGATACATACAAGCAGACAAACATTCACACACATAGCAGCACGTTCTACCAGCATATTATACAGTAAGTGCCAGGACCTTCTCTCCAAGCTTCCTGAGAGCAGTGAGTATCTCCACCTTCTGCTGAGTATACAGGTCTCTCTCCAGCTTCCCCACCATCAGATCTCTATCCATCTAGAAAGGACAGATGCAAAGAAGGCATGTACATATGAGTAAAAGACATTCTGGATAGAAAATCTGGCTTTTCAGTCCTACCTCTTAAAACAAGAGACTATTTGGTTAATATAAAAAAAAAACTATAGAAATAATCTGAAATATCACAACAAAAGTATCATCTGTTAAGTTTTTGAAATTAAAAAAAAAAAAAAATCCTTATCTGTGCATTGCCCGTGTGAAGTCAGAGGACAAGTTGTGGGTGTTGGTTCTCTCCTTCTACCATGTGGGTCTGGAGATGGAAACCACTCAGGTCAGGCTGTCATGGTAGATGGCAAGTGCCCTTATCCACTGAGGGCTCTTGCTGGCCTATAAGCTTTTACACTCTATTTTTGTGTTTTGAAACAAAGTCTTACCCTATGGCTCAGACTAACTTTAAACATGTGGATAACCTTCCTGCCTCAGACTCCTGAATGCTAAGGTTATAGGCATAAGCCATCACATCAGACAAGTTTATAGTTTTTACATTTTTAAACTACTATTATCATTATTTTTCAGTGTGCATGCATTTGCATGTGCATGTGTAGGGGTATGTGCTTTCCATGGTGCACATGTGACGTTTGAAGGAAAGCTTTGTGGAGTCTGTTTCCTCCCTCCACCTTGACATGGGTCCAGGCATCCACCACACACTAAGCTATCTTGCTAGCTCCTAAATTTGAATCCATAGCATAAACACTGTTTAGTTGTAAACTCTGCTGAGCCCAACAGTTTCCACTGGAAAGAAGCTGTTTTCTAAAAAGTTTTATTTTTGTGGAGACAGGATTTTTTTTTTTCTTTACCTTTTCTTTTTAAATTTTATCTGTTATTGTTTGTGTGCATTGTATGCATGTGAGAAGGTATGCTGTGGTCAAAAAATATGGAATTGGTTCTCTCATTCTACATTAACATGGGTTCCAAGGTCTTCAGGTTTGCATGGCATGTACCTTTACCCACTGAGTCATTTCACCAACATGAGAATTTTTAAAACATTTACTCACTTGTTTTGGTTTTCTGAGAGGCTGGCCTTGAACTCAAAGCAATCATCCAGTCTCAGCCTCTTAAGTGCTGGGATTACAGATGTGAGCTACCTTTTCTAGAAAATATCTTAAAATGTATTTCATATTTACTCTGTTGGAGAATCCAGTGCTTTGATCAGACTGGGGAAGTACTCTACTACTAAGCTACATGTCTAGCCTACATTTCTTTTTCCATTTTTCTTCGTATTTATTTATTTTGTGTTTACAGTGCATGTGTGGAGCTCAGAGGACAATTTTCAGGAGTCAGTTCTCCTGATGTGGGCCCAGGCAGAGAACTCAGGTGGGCAGGTTCAGCGGCAAGTATCTTTACCCGAAGTACCACCTCATCAGCCCTTGTAATTTATTTTTTAGACAGGGTCTCTTATGTTCTCCAGGCTGGACTCAAATAATGCTCCTTCCTCTGGCTGCCAAGGAGCTGGGACTGCAGTCAGCTTCTATCAAACCCACATGACAACCACAAGCAGAAATGTCATAATCACCTTCTTACAGATAAGAAAGCCAAGGTACAAGGGTGAATACAACAGGTTGTCAAAGGTCATGTGTCCCACCCAGTATGTACAGCAGAAACTTAAACCCAACTGATCTCATTTTTTAAAATTTATAATTTATTTTTATTTTTTGTGCATTGATATTTGCCTGCATGTATGTCTATGTGAGGTTGTTGGGTACCCTGAACTAGAGTTACTGAGGATTGTGAGCAGCCATGTGGGTGCTAGAACTTTCTAGATGGAAATTACCTGTTAGCCTATAATTATATTCAAGTCCATAAACAGATTTTTGGAAGTAACAAGTTTATAAAGACACTTGACAGCAAATCAGAAAAGAAAACAAAACGAAGCAAAAAAACAGGCGGTGGTGGTGCCCGCCTTTAACCCCAGCACACCCCATGTCTGTGAGTTCAAGGCCAGCCTGTTCTACAGAGGGAGTTCCAGGACAGCAGGGCTACACAGAGAAACCCTGTCTCAAAAAATAAAAAAAGAAAACAATGCCTGATAAGCAGGAGAAACGGCTTCACTGAACTGTGCCCTGCTCTCTCAGATGACGCAAGTTAAATTCCCAGCACCCACACTGGGCAGCCACCAACCACCTGTGTCTCCAGCTCCAGGGCAGTTGTTGTCTCTGGCCTCTGAGGGCTCCTGAACACATGTGCACTCACATGCACACATGCACTTAGTACATACACACACACCATTTAAAACAATAGACAAAAATCTGAAGAGAAAAGATTAACAGAGCATACACAGAAGCAATGCTGATGCTGAATTCCAAACAGGATTTTAAGTTAGGGCTTCGTATGGAAAAGACAAAATATTAAAGGTGGAAGCCTAGAAGAAGAGGTTGGGGGTGATTTACTGTTCAAGCATTTATTTATAATGAATTATAATTGCCCAAGGTAAAAACTGTCAGAAAATTGAGGGGTGTAACTCTAACACCAACTGAGCAAATTCTAAGCAGCAGCTAGTACAATAAATATAGTCATGGCCTGGGAAGAAATACAAACAGCAACTGGATCAGCATGAAGAAACTTTACCTCTGCTAACCTTGTCCGAAGTTGACCTGGTTGTTTCTTTGCAAACAATCTGATGACTTCAGGTGTTTTAAAGGCCTGGCTGATAGCTGCCTGAATAGCCTAGAAACACAGGAATGCAAAAACTAACCAAAATATTCCATACAAATTATATCTGCAATATTTGACTAATGAGTCCTAATTAGTAGGTTTTGGTGCTTGAAATTGGTATTCATTTGCCATTTCTGAGCACATTACTGACACCAAGTAGACACAAAATAGACACAAAATCAAGAAATGATATTGTAAACACAGTACTTTTTTTCATATGCTTATTTATTTTTTATTTTGAGGTGTTGGGATATAATGTAGGGTCTTGTACATGCTTGGCAAGTACACTACCACAGATTACTTCAGCCTTCTAAGAGTACATTTTCTATTTGAAATATACTCTCTCACACACACACCACGCAGAAATGAATCAATTGGTAAATTCTTCTTACCAGCTGCATCCCACTGAGTTCATCTACCAAAGTCATATTTCCCGACATGATTTTCTTCAGGGAATCGTTGAATTCACTTAGCTGCTCCAAAGTTTCCTTTTTAGTCTCTTCATACTCATCGGCGTCAAGCTCCTCCCTGCAACACAGTTCAGTCAGAAAAACACACCAGCCTAAGTCTGAAAACCTCGGTCCTTGATCTAGGGCAAGGCTGAAAGGGACACCAGCTGGAGTGGCACATATGTCTGCAGGGTTAAGCTACTGCATCTCTGTTGTCTTTCAGTGTGGCCAAAAGCGGGGCAGAGAGCATATTATCTCCCCTTGTCACCCCCCAGAACACAGTGGCTTCTCTCTAAGCAATCAGTTGTATAACCTCAGGCATGAACAGAGCCAAACCATCAGTTTGTCTTCACAACTTCAGATAACTACAATGCCTTTCCTAAGAGTTCTAAGGAAGCAAATGCCTGGCGTCTACAGTAATGTTAAATAGTTGCTATTAGCATCATCTCCTCAATGACAGGAAGCGCCTTGTGCACCTAGCAAGCAACAGAGGCACACCTGTAAAAGGCTAATTTTATTCAAACAAGCTGGTTACTGAATATTTACAAGTAACAACTCCACACAGTGAACTACTATTTATACAGCACTTACCCTACGCCAAACACGGAATTGTTTCTTTTATTTTCATATTTACAACATCCTTGTGAGGCTATTAAAACTATAATTGTTTGTGTTCTTCTCTATTGAAACGGGCCTATAACTCACCATGTAGCCAAGAAGAACGTTGAGTTTCAGCCTCCCTGCACCCACCTCCCAGGAGCTGGGATTATAGGAATATACAGGCTCCCTCTCCCTCTTCTTTGATGCTGAGGCCTGAGTCCAGAGCCTCTGGCATTTTAGGCACCCACTCACCCACAGATCCACACCCTCCCCAATCATAGTATTTTGAGCAATTAGCCAGGAGTTCATTCTAGGCAAAACTGTCTTAAATACTAAAGACAAGGTAAGCTTTTTTATTTCCATGAGGCTAAGTATTTTAAGTCTTCTAAATCCCAGACTTTATGATTCCAAAGTCTGAATTGACTTTCACAAATGGCAAAGTGCTGTAAAATACTACAGGAGACCAAAATCACACATGGGCCTGAATCCACAGAGCATGAACTCTCTCCATCAGAAAGAGTAACAACATGTAATTATACCATTACCTGCATTCCTCCAGATCTTGTAATTGCTGCATCAGTCTATCCAACTGTTCTTCTAAATTCTGCTTTAATTTGCTTGTCTCTGTCTTTCCTCTGGAAGCCATTTTAATCACTGTAAGAACAATAAACCCAAATGTACTGCATTGTATTTGGTTACTTAAGAAGATTCAATATATCAGTGTAATTCAAAATTAAGAAAATAAAAAATGTGGGTAGTGGCAACAGAGGAGATGCACACCTTTAATCCTAGCACTTGGGAGACAGAGGCAGGTAGTTTGAGGCCAGCCAGGTCTGCAGGGTGAGTTCCAAAGCAGCTAGAGCCACATAGAAAAACAGTCTCCAAAAACCAAATGAAACAAAATAAAATAACAACAAAAAATTGGAAAGACTGTTATTCCTAGGATTACAGATTTTTCTTTTTCTTTTTTTCAGAACAGGGGATTGAATGCAGGATCTCATTCATGCCTAGACAAGCACTCTATCATTAAGATAAATTTCCCCAGCCCATTAAGTTATTACTGTTTAATAGAAAAATCTATCTCCTTTGGGGGGAAATGAGAAGAACCAGCATGCTAGGTATACACTCTATCACTCACCCACACCCACAAGCTTCAATACAGTCTCTAGAAGCAAAGTTATTCTGAATAAATTTCAGGGGATATAAAGGTTTTTTAAAAAGCTTTAACCACATGCTACAGATTTAGGCCAGAAAGACTTAACTCACTGGCACCACCTAGTATTGAAGAAAAGAGGTGCATTTTCCTCCAAACTGCCGACATGGCTCTCAACTACTGTCATCTGGAATGGAATGTACTCATTCATGCTCACCGGACTTCTTAAATTGTACAATCCGCCAACTCTGGAAGCCCCGAGTGTCATCAGTTTGAGGTAAGCGTAATCGTTCGTAGGGTTTACAGGAGGCTCAAACTTCAAGCCTCTTCAAGAGGTGGGGTTGGCTAGACTACGGGAAACTATTAAACAGTTTTATTTGCTGTGTATGAACTTGGCCTACAACGGTCCAGACAACTCCCCCTTAAGTAGCCTGTAAATGAAATACCCTCTCCACACCTAAGAAGATGCAAGAAAGAGCATTTAGGGCCTGGACTGTGCCTCCTGTCGCTTTTTCTGAGGTTTCCTCCGGTGAGGCCACAGTACCCAGGAAACGCCTTGAGGAAAACCATCAAACCCAGAAGTACGAAAGGCAAAGGCAGAAAGCACACCTTCTCGGGGCTGGAAGCGAGCAGCGCTCGACCCACCACCGGGGGACGGGATAAAGGAAAAGCGGCACCCTCGACCGCCAAAATCCTCCTTGAGGAAGAACTAGAAGCTCCGGTCCGAGGTCCCGCCGAGACCGGGCTCCCGCAGGCCCGGTGGCTACTCGTCCCGTGGCGTCCTTCGCCTGCCGAACGCCTCTGGGCGTTTGATCAGGAACAGGACAACCTCCTCTTGGCCTTCCCCGCCCGCCGCCGGTCAGTGGATCCAAGGGCTTGGAAACAGGGGCCCCGCCCCTGATGCCCGGGCCAGGCGAACCACGCCGGAGGAGCACTTCCGCTGGGTGCACGCACTTCCGGCTGCATGGAACCAATGGAAGCGCGGCCGCGGTGTTCACCTCGCTGGCTTCCGGGCTGAGGCTGTCTGCAGGAGGACTGGACCGTTTGGACTTCAGGGCGTGGTAAGCATCCCTGCACGCGGTTCTAGGCTACCCTCTTTTGGGAGCGTTACCCCGGTGCTCTTGTTGTGCCAAGCAAGGGATAATTCACAGTGGCTGGGCCTTTACAGACTTTTGTAACGGTCCCTGAGGCCAGGTCTTCATAGTCAACTGTTGCCCTTTAGCTCTATCTCGGAACCAAAAAGTTGATTAAAAGTTCCTGTGACCTTGGTGCGGATCACTTTACGCTTTGGGGTGGCATGGGGACCCACTATAGAGGTGTCTTGAGAGCCGGTGCCCGTGCGCTTAGAGGAGCGTGGTGAGGGACAGTGGGAGGTTAAAAAAGGCTTCGTCAAGGATTTTCCCTTTTCTCCTAAATTCTTTCTAAATCTGGGGAAGATTAAATCCACTTTTTAAAAAGCCGTTTGTCAAATCCTTTGAGAACCAGGAAAATATCTGCAGAATGGACTATAAACATTACCCGGGAACTGAGTGGAAAAACTTTGCCTGAAGAGGCAATACAGTGAGTGATCCGCGGACCACGGGTTTTGTGGTAAACTTCATTCAAAGACAGTATTAAAATTTGCATTTCATTCCATCGGTACAAACTTCAGACTTGAATTATCATAGCACTCTGCGGGGTGTGTTGTGGTAGCCACTTTGCCTCATGTTTTGTTTTTGTTTTTGGGTTTTTTTCCTGTTGCAATTTGGAAATGGCTTTTCTGCCTAACTACTCAGATTATTTTGCAAAAATGCTTCCGTGTCTCGAGTGTACCTGTTGTGCTGATGTAGTTGACTTAGTGGGTGAAATGCACCAGTGACTGAGGGAACTTCATTCTGGTGATTCTAGAACAGAAGCCTAATTTGTGGGAACTTTTCAGCCAAGAGCTTAAATTGGAAGGGCAAGAGTAAGTGAGATTAATGGGGCTGGAGATAAAGCTCAGTTGTAGTTTGATTGCATAAAGCCCTGTGAATGATTAATGGGGCTGGAGATAAAGCTCAGTTGTAGCTCGATTGCATAAAGCCCTGTGTATGATTGCTAGCAGGCATAAACCGGGAATAATGGCACACTCTGAGGTGGAGGCTCCAAAGTGAATTCTACAACAGCCTACAAAATGAAACCTTGTCTGATATATGTGTGTGTGTGTGTGTGTGTGTGTGTGTGTGTGTGTGTGTGTGTGTGTGTAGGGGAACGGGGTTTCTCTATGGTAACAGTCTTGGCTGTTCTGGAACTCACTCTGTATACCAGGCTGACCTCAAATTCACAGAGATTTGCCTATCTGTACCTCCCCGAGTGTTGGGATTAAAGGTGTGAGTCGCCACAAACAAAATCCCACCAAACAACAGCAATTAAAAATGAGCCAATAGGGGCTGGAGAGATAGCTCAAGGGTTAGAGCACTGGCTGCCCTTCCAGAGGACCTGGATTCAATTCCCAGCACTCACATGGCAGCTCACAACTGTTTGTAAATCCTATTCCAAGATATCTGACACCAAAGCACATAAAATAAACTTAATCTTTAAAAAGTGAGTGCAATAGTCCATATCTATAATTCCAGTGCTTGGGAAGCTAAGTTCAGATGACCAGGAGTTCCAAGCCAGACTATGCCACATGAGATCTTATTTTAAAAAAGAATGAAGAGACAGCTTCAGAACCATGCACGTCTTTAATCCTGGTGGTCTGGAGGAAGAGGCGGGCAGCTCTCTTGAGTTCAGAGCCAGCCTAGTCTATAGAATGAGTTCTAAGATAGCCAGAGCTACATAGTGAGGCCCTGTCTCAGCTCAGTGATGGAGGGTATAACCCGTATGCTTGATGATCCCGGGTTAATGTCCCCGGAACTGTGGGGTGATAGGTGGAGAGAAACAAGGTCCTTTTGAACATTACTC
This sequence comes from Phyllotis vaccarum, assembly GCA_033318265.1. Taxonomy (NCBI): domain Eukaryota; kingdom Metazoa; phylum Chordata; class Mammalia; order Rodentia; family Cricetidae; genus Phyllotis; species Phyllotis vaccarum. Next base: position 61,097,257 of record JARWLC010000003.1, on the reverse strand, counting down.
AAGTGATTTGAATTATTTTATTTTTCTAATAGTCATATGGATGACAATTTTCAGAATTTTTTTCTAATGTAAACACAGGAAAGTAGCCAGTTGATCTTGAGGAACAGGATGTCACCACTGTGCATGTGGGAGTTTTGTCCTTGCAAGAAAACAGGTCAAGGGGAAGGCACATTCCATACAGTGCTAACAGGAGATGGAGGAGACAGGTTGACTTAGCTCTGGGTAATAGGTTACAGTTAGGCCTTAGAATCCTATCCTGAGTGGGTTTTCCTCTCCTCTTTTATCAGTGATGAATAACGTTAATGCCAAACAAGAAAATGGAGTTCCAGGCCAGCCAGGGACTTTACAGCGAGGATCTATCTCACAAACAAAGCAGGCTAAAGAGCAAGTCTGGAGATTACCCAACCATCTGAAGGAGTCACCAAATGGACACTTGTTCACAGTGTACTTTTGCAGTTTTTGTTTGTTTGTTTGATTGATTTTGAGACAGAGTCTCACTGCCTGGAACTCTGAGTAGACCAGGCTAGCCTTGAATTCACTAGAATCCACCTGCCTCTGCCTCCCAGCATTGATATTAAGAGTGTATGACCACTCTAAGTAACTGAGATTACTTCCTTGGTTTTGATGATGATAGTTTTCCTATCAGGCATTGTTGCTGGTCTTAGTGTGTGCCATCTCAGCTGTAGAGGAAAGGCCCTGCCTTCTGTGCATTGCATTGGTTCCTCTTTGTCGGTGATGTGGCATTTCGGTGCACTGTCTTTCATACCTTTGGTTCTTGTGGAGGATTGATGACTTTGTGACAGGAGGCCAGGGGAGGTAGGAATGATGTATTAGGAAAGTCACTTCAGAGGTGGGAATCCGAATTGGAAAGCTAAATAAATACAGGGCTTGACAGGATTTGGGGAATGTCAGCTTGGACTTAGTCCCAGGCTTTTTAAACACTTGGGCCATCTTTATTATTTGTTTGTATGGTGTTGGGGGTTGAACCAAGCCTAATGTTCTGTACCTGATGCTCACGATGGACTTAATTATATATTTCATTAATTTTTGAGGCAAGGTCTTCATGTAGGCCTGCTTGGCTTTGAACTTGATATGTAGTGTCATTGAACTGATTCTGAGGCTTCTACTTCCCAAGGGTTTCTACCCATCCTGTTTATACAGTGCTGGAGTTAAACTCAGAGCTTCCTGTATGCCAGGCAAGTCCTGTACGTTCCTAGTCCCGGGCCTCTTTTCTGTGTCCACTAACTGATAGCTTGTACCATTCAAGTCCTGCATGATGGGTAAAAGCTTTGATTTTTAGGATTAATGTTGTTACTCCAGTTGTCAGACCCTGGGCAAGTCAGCCAGCCTTCTAAGCCCCAGTGTCTTCATTTGTAAAGATGGCGTGTTTGGTAATAGTCCCTCACCTCATTGTGTCATCAGAATCCCATGAGTGCATAGGCAATGCTTGCCATGTAGGCATAAGTCAGTGAATTTTGCTATTGTTATTATCATGTTGAGCATCATTATTACAGTAATATAAGCCCAGTTGGAACAGACGCATTCAAGGAGAATGTGTAGCTGTATTGTCATTCAAAGAGATGTACAAGAAGGAGAATTGGATGAAGTTGTCTTTTCCTGTGCTTACCACTCCCAACTCACCTTCTATCATTACAGTATCATGACCCAGACAGAGTTTATTATAAGTGGAATCCAACAGTGTATGTTCACGTCTGGATCCTTTCACTAAGTGTGTGTGATTTGTTTGTGAGAATTTAATGGGCTGGTTTCATGAGAGCTTGGAAGTTATTCCTGAACTAAATGCAGACAGTGGTGGTCTGGCTCGTGAGGTTTCAGAGAGGAGAAAAGAATACCAGGGCCATTGTGTGGTGTTTTCTTTCTCTCTTGTTCCTTCGCTTCCTTCTTTCTTTTTTTAAACTAAGTTTCTCTGTGTAGTCCTGGCTCTCACTCTAGTCCAGGCTGTCCTCAAATTCACAGAGATCTGCCTCCCTGAGGGCCAGGATGAGAGGATTATGCTGCCACATTGGCTCTGTATGTCTTCTGTTAAGAGTCTGTGGTTGCTGGTCAACTGGGGCCAGTTAGCCACAGTTAGTAAGAGATCGGTGACACTGATCTCACACCAGTGAAGCCTTCTGTGCTCATTGGACAGACAGGGAAGTATTTCCCCAGGGTCAGTAGATGGAGCCAAGGCTACTCAAGCTCGTCATTGAGTTTGGCCATGTCTGAGGTCTTCTGTGCTTTTTTGCTTTGTTTTGTTTAAGCATTAAAGCTGTAGGATTGAGCTGGGCAGTGGTGTCGCACAACTAATCCCAGCACTCTGGAGGCAGAGGCAGACAGATCTCTGTGAATTCAAGGTCACCCTGCACTACAGTGAGTGCCAGGCAGCCAGTGCTACCCAGTAAAACCGCTGTCTCAAAAAACACAACAACAACCACAAAACAAACAAACAAACAAACAAACAAACAAAAACCCTTGAACTTTTAAAGAGACATAGAACTCTTAAAGTATTGAAGCTTGTAAAGACTGGGAATTTTGAAAATTGGCCTATGCTTTGTATCATCATATTAACATGAGACTTTGGCGAGAAGAAATTGAAAGATTATAGTTTAAAGTGATGTGTGTGTGTTTGAAAAGGGGTGAAAGTTCACAGTCAGGTTTAACTTGACTGCCATCGCCTAGAGTCGCCAGAAGAGTACAGTTGCCTAGATTGGACTGGCCTGTGAGTGTGTCTGTCCTCAACCCACTGGACACCACCACTCTGTGCCAGGTAGTTGTGTGCTGTATAGGAAGCCAGCTTGGCACGAGCCATGATTGTACCAGCAAGCAGCACTCCTCAGGAGTTTCTGCTTCACGGCTTTATTTGAGTTCCTGCCCCAACTTCTTCAGTGATGTACTGACCTAGAAATAGAACAAACTTTTCCTACCCAGTTTGCTTTTGGTCAGAGTGTTTTGTAAAAGCCACAGAATGAAACTCAGACACTTGGCTACAAAATAATCGGCTGTAATGATATGAAAGATTGTTGAGCTCCGTAAAGATAGTCTCTTTATCCAAATATTCCCACATTGTAAAGACTCAGTAAATTGACTTGTGAGATGAATAAGGGAGTCACTGTGCTTGTGAAGCGTCACTCTGCCGGTCCCTGAGATAGGTGACTTCTCTTTTATCCAATGCTTACTTTCTGAGGCCATCAGCCCAGATTCTAACTTTCCTGCACAGGAAACTGAGGTTTCCAGGAGACCAGTGCAACAATCTTGAGAGTTGGATGAGTTTGTTGGTGAAGGCTGTCCTGTCCATCACCTTGACCAAGTCATTTCACACTTCTTCAGTGCTCATTCATGTTTAAAAGCAACTTTCTTCCACGATGGCTGGTCTTGGATGCTTCCTGTTGTGGCCATGGTGTGTAGCTGACATTTCTTGTAGAAGTGGCAGCTAGGAGATACTCTTGTGAGATACTTGACAACCCTTGATGCTGGGGCAGGTTCAGTTGGCCCAGGCATGTAACTGAGGCAGGAGACCAGCAGGACCCACCGGCTAGTCTTAGACTGTTGGCTTTGCATCTGGCCTTGGACAGGTCACTCTGGACAGCCAGATGAGCCCCATGCCAGAGAAAAGCACTGTAGGACAAAGTACAGAGTCTGATTAAGGAGCAGAACTCTGGAGAAGGGTGCTTTAAACAAATGATTCCCTCTGAAGGAAGCTTCTTTTGTATTGGTATCATGATTGCAGAGCACAAAAGACTCCGTTGACAACCTGTCTTTCCCACCCTTCCATCTCCACCCCACCTCCATCCCCCCAAAAAGAAGCCTACAGGAAGCCATTAAAGAGAACTCTTAAAAGTTGTGAGAGGGAGGTTGAAGTGTAGCTCCTGCAGTTGGTGGCCTCTGGCGGGGAAGGACTCAGTTCTCCCTAGGGTGCTGGCCACTGGAGTTTGACCATGCTCTGGTGAATATAAGGGCAATGCAAATTGGACTTGGTGTTTTGGGTTTTTTTTTTCTCTTTTGCAGGGAGGTCATAAGGGTGAGGAGGTGGACCCTAGAGGACTGGGAAGTGAATGTGATGGGTGCATTATATGAAATTCACAAATAATCAATAAAAATATTATATTAGAATATTTCTTCAAAAGTGCATAGACATGGGGGCCACATAGAAAGTGCTTATTGGTCATATTCCCAGAAGTGTCTGTCTTCTCTGCCCCCATCAAAACCTTCCTTCTCAGCAAGCCCCCCCCCCATGCCTCTTTTTGTCCTCTGTGGCCCAGAGGTTTTAATCAAGGTCCTGCATAAGTGTGTGAGAGTGTGTGTTGGGCTGGGCTGGGGAGTAAGAACAGCTTACCAGTGGGTACACCAATGAGAAAACCCTCGCCACCAGTAATCATTAACTGCCTGTAGCTCCCCCAGGAGAGGTGAGGCCTTATGGGCCTCTCCCCTGTCCGTGATGGTGGAATATTGAGAGGTCCAGTCCTGGACAGCTGACCACCGCTGCTGTGAAGAGTTCCAACTTGGAAACAGGGTTTCTCTATTATATAGTTCCTGGAACCAGCTATGTAAACCAGGCGAGGCTCAGACTCACAGAGCCCCACCTGCCTCTGCTTCCTGAGTACAGGGATCATATATTTCAGGCAGGCCAGGGACTGGTTGAATATTAATCCTCCTGCTCCCACCTCTGGAGTATCTGTAACTACCAGCTTGTGTGCCACCACCTGGGCATAGACGATGCTAGCGACTGAGCCCAGGACCTCTGCTACTCTGGGCCATTCCTCTCCTCGCTGGGCTACATTCCCCAAGAGGCTCCATGTTCCATCCTGAGCCTCCCTCTCCTGTTAACTCTGTTGTTCTGCAGTAGGAGCCAGGGTGCTTACAACACTGATCTTTCTTAGTTAAGCAGTGTCTTCTTTTGAGGGGTCTGCAAGCATCTGATCCAGATGGGAGCATGGCAAGTAGTATTTTTACTTACCCGTGGATACCAGGCTGCCCACTGACAACAGCACAGATAGATAGTAAAGTTCAGGGGTGGTCTTCTCCTGTAGAGGCAAAAAGCGCCATCAAGAACACCCTTGTTACTTAACCAGTGGTGTTGGTTTGCGTTTTGTTTGCTTTTTTGCTGTTGTGGGGGGTTTTGTTGGTCTTTTTTTGGGGGGGGGGTGTAGGGGTTGAGACAGGGTCACCCTATGTAGCTCTAGTTGTCCTAAAACTTACTCTGTAGGCCAGGTTGGACAAAAACTTGAAGAGATCTTCCTGCCTCTGCCTCCTGATGCTGGAACTAAAGGCATTTGCCACCATTGCTCTGCTTTGTTTGGGTTTTGATATATGTTTCTGTATAGTCCAGGCTGACCCAGAACTTAAAATTCTCCTGCCTCTGTCTCCCATGTTCTGTAGTCACAGGCACATTTGCTGCAGTAGTCTTGTAACATTTATTGTCTTCAATATTCATCATAAAATGTTTTTAGGGCCAGTGAGATGGCTTAATGGGTGTGGTAGTTTGAATGTAATTGGCCCTGATAATCTCATAGGGAGTACAACTATTAGGAAGTGTGGCCTTGTTGGAAGAAGTGTGTCACACTGTGGGGGCAGGCTTTGAGGTCTCCTATGCTCAGGATACTGTCCAGTGTCTCAGTTAACTTCCTGTTGCCTGTAAGATGTAGGACTTCGGTTACTTCTCCAGCACCATGTCTGCCTGCATGCTCCCCACCATGACAATGAGGGACTTAACCCCTGAAACTGTGATTGAGCCATCCCAATTAAATGTTCTTTTTATAAGAAGAGTTGCTGTGGTCATGGTGTCTCTTGACAGCAATAGAAAACCTACATATGACAATGGGTAAAGGCACTTGCCACCAAGCCTGATGACCTGAGTTCAATACTACATGGTGGAAGGGAACATCCACTCCACAGAGTTATCTTCTGACTTCTTCATACTTGCCATGGCATCTAAATACACATACAAACACACACACAGTAGGGATACACTTACAGTTTTTTAAAGATAAAATCTGGGACTGCAGAAATGGCTCAGCGGTTAAGAGGACTGACTGCTTTTCCAGAGGTCCTGAGTTCAATTCCCAGCACCCACATGGTGGCTCACAACTGTCTATAATGAGATCTGGTGCCCTCTTCTGACCTGTAGGCATACACACAGGCAGAACACTGTATACATAAATAAATAAATCTTAAAAACAAAACAACAACATAAAATTCTCCCAAAGTAGAGTTCACCCACAATAAAGAATCTCAGGCTCAGTGTGGTGATGTAAACCTTCATCCCAGAACTCTGGAAGCAAAGGTAGGAAGATCTCTGAGTTCTAGTCCAGCTAAGGCTACAAAGAGAGAATCTGTCTCAAAAATCAAGCAACAACAGACAAATAAAGCAAGACCACCATCACCACCAACAACAACCAAAATGTCACGTGGGATGTTTTTTGGAACACGCTGGCATGAAACTCAGGTCTCATCCATGCTAAGTATGCTCTCCACCAATGAGCTACAACCCATATTCTTTTAAAAAATGGTTTCTTTTTGTGCATGTGTGTGCATATTCATGTGTGCCTGAGTGCGTACATGTTTGTGATGGTGTGTACTTAGAGGTTGGAGGATAACCTCAGTTATCACCCTCAGGAATACTGTTTGCCTCTTTAGAGATGGGGCCCCATGCTGTTAGACTAGGCTGGCAGTCCTTGAGCCCAGGGTTCTGCCTGTCCTTGCCTCCCCAACACTGGAATTGGAAGTGTGAACCCCCCCGCCCCAGCATTTTCATGTGTGTTCTGAGGATCAGATTCAGGTTCTTGAATGTGAGGCAAACACTTTACCAACTGAGCTCTCCCTCCGGTCCCTAGAATGTTTTGACTTTCCTAAAGCAGTGTGCATCTGAGGAATTCCGTGTCTGTATATTTTTGTTTTCTGCAGGGGTAGATAGTAAATATTGGAAAGTGGTAGTTGTCTGTTTTACAGAGTAAAACGAGCCTTTTAAAATTCTTAAAAAAAAAAAAACAAAGCCCAGTGGTGGTGGCTCATACCTTTAATTCCAGCACTCAGGAGGTTTACAGAATGAGTTTCAGAGCAGCCAGGGCTATCTTGAGAAACCCTGACTCAGAAAACCAAAGGGAAAAAAAATTGACCCCAAACCAGGACCAGTGACATGGTTCGCTGGGTGTTTGCTGCTGAGCCTGATAGCCTGAGCCCACATAAAAGACAGAGTAGACCCGGCACCCACAAGCGGTCCTCTGGCCCCCTTCAAATATTGTGGCATGCATGCAGTCACACACCGATAAATTAACATTAAAAAGGAAGAAAAAGGGGCCAACATACACAGTCTGATGCCAAGGATGTTAAGAGCACGGTGCACACTCCCTCACCAAAGGACCCAACACCAAACACAGAGAAGGTTGCCCTCAGAGCCTGCGGGGCTGGCTCCACCTGCGTGAGCAGTATGATGAAACCTGGAAGGACAGGGTGGCAGTGCTCGTTAGGTTCCCTGGCCTCAGACAAATGTCCTCTTTGTCATTTTGTTATATCATCCTGGAGCAGATTCTTACGATTGTAGCCCAGGCTAGCCTCAACTGGGCTAGCCTCGAGCTCAGTGTCTTAACTGCCTCCATTTCCAGCGTGCTGGGATTACAGGTGTGCACCACTGTGCCCAGCCTCAGAAACATCTCTTGTTCAACATGATTTATTTTTATGTTTATTAAGAAGAGAGGGATCAATCAAAATTGAGATCTCTGGGGGACAGCGGCACAGGGACACTGAGATCAGGAGATGACTGTGGAGCCTGTTCTATCTTCCTGGGTTCCTGGTATAGAACTCAAGTTAGCAGGCCTGCCCAGAAAGCACTTTTACCTGCTGAGCCAGTTTGCTGGCCTTGCACAGTTAATTGGATGAATAATTAAATCCAGAGCTTTATTATAACTTTATAGACTGTTAAAGGTCAGGCACTGTGGCTCATGTGTGTAATCCCAGCATTCAAGGCCCAGGGGCAAGAATGTTACCATGTCTTTGAGGGTAGCTGGAATATATGACCATCCATCTCAAGAAACTAACACCCCACCCCACCCCAAATAATGAGGAGGGGGGTAGAAAGGAGAAAAATGTGATTTATTTTACTAGACTTGGCCTTCTATTTAACATTCTAATTGTAAAAGGCTGCTACCCAGGAAATCTAGAAGATTATCTTTATCTGAGGTTTTGGTTCATTTTGACCATGGTGCCAGTGAAACCCAGGGCATCACGCATGCTAGGTGAACATTCTCCCATTGATCTGCAACCCAGCCAGCCATCACAGTTTGCAGCGTGTGCCAGTCTGTAAGCATCTGTGGAGCAGAAGGCCTCCCTTAGCCGCTTTGGTTCCCACAGCATGTATCAAGTAGTAGACAGCTGCCAAGGCCCAGAGGCAGCTCCACACCTACCTAGAGTGAAGAAGGTGAGGGTGATATTAGCAACCAAGTTGGCCAGGAGAGGCTGACTGCAGAACCGGGAGGATCTGGGCCTGAAAAGCAAGTCACAGGCTGGTACCCTTCGCCACCACAGAACCCTTGCGCTCTAACTGCGTGACAGCAGCTTCTTCACGCATCTTGGCTCCTGGAGCTATGCCATGGTATCCCCATCAAGTCAGTGGATTCTCAGTTCTCATATTTTTGTGGAATTTCCACATTTTTAAGATTGTGACTCTATTTCAAGGAAGTAGATGGTGTTTGCTTTGCTTCCTCAGCAACAAGGTCTCTAGCCTCCACAGTCGTGAGTGGACGGTCTCTAGTTTCTATGACTAAGCTCTAGTGCTGAGTCTGAATCGCCTATCAGTTCGGAATCTAGTTGATTGAGTATGCCTGCCTTCCCATCCACCCTGAAGACATTAGCTAATGCTTAGGCCCTTGGGACTGGCCTCTAGGGAATTCATGGATGGAGACATTGGTGCCCTTACTGCCTCCCATTTAATAGTCTCTTATACTAAAACTAAACGTTTGTTAAAAGTTAAACTTAATCTGGCCAAATCTCTGCAACCTTCACTCTACTGAGATTTTCAAGAATGCAAAGAGGTGGATCCAACTGCCACCAGTAATAAAAGCAGAAACAATGGGGCAGGCGGCACCTAAGCAGATGACAGGAATCCCAGGGAGCACCCGCACCACACCCACAGGTAAGGCCTGCCTGGGCTGGGACTCACCTTAGCAGCACATAGAACTGGAACATCAGGGTGCCGATCCCACACAGGAACACCACCACCCAGCTGCATGGCACAGGGACAGGGAGGCACACCTTTATGACTTCAAGGAACCAAATTCAAGTTCTGTTTCATGCTAATTAAATCACAGAAAAAGTTTTAAACCAGGCAAAGTGAATTACCATGCACTCCATGTAACTGTTAATACCTAAGCAAAAAAATTACTAGCTGCCAGCTGTAGGACCTTGTTTCCTTTACCATAATTAAATTAATGTTGTGAAACAACACACAAGTGGTAAGAAGTACTGATTCAGAGTAAGCATTAGTAGAAAAACAAAACTACAAAAGTCAGTATGTGAATAGGATGAATACATTGAACATGTTCTGTGTATTATTTAATATTCACAAAGTTCTGTAAGATAAGGAAACCCCCACATACACACAAATTTTTTTTTAAATTTTTTTACAATAAGGTCTCACCGCATATCCTTGGCTGACTAGAAACTCCCTATATAAGCCAGGTTGGCCTTGAACTCACATAGATCTGCTGGCTTCTGCCTTCTGAGTGCTGGGATTAAAGACAAGCATCACTACACACACACACACACACACACACACACACACACACACACACACACACACACACACACACACACACACACATCTCATTATGATCCCCAGGTTCTCCTTGAACTCCTGGGCTAAAGCAATCATCCCACTATAGCTTGCCAAGCACTGGGACTAGAGGTACATGTCACCAAGACTTAGGCCTCCATCTAAAAAATGCAGAATTCGGGGTTTAGAATATTTGAATTGTTTAAAGACAAACAGCAGCAGTGAGTGAAACAAGCAGGACCCTTGCGTGCACTCTGACAGCCTGGTCTTCAGTGAGGTGGAGGCACACTAGTGTAGCCTGCTCACCACAGCCTGAGGCCGGATGGCAGTGACTGCAAACATTCATTGTTAAATAGTGCATCTCCTTAGCCATCAGTTACTGTTCCCTTAGGGTTTAGGGCCGCATGTCTTAGAAAGCAGTTATACCTTCAAATAGGCAGATACCGTTAAAATGCACAATATGTAAACACCTGCAGCAGCATCAGAACAAGATTGGGATCATGCTTAAAGTTACTAGAGTCCTCTTAGAGCTGTGAGAGGTAGTCTGGCCAGGCAGGTTGTTTAACAGTAAGCCAACATAGCTTTAGACTAAGCATCCGGATATAGGACGAGGAGAGCCCAGCAGTCACAGAGCTCTTTCAAACAGCTGTAGTTGTGAGAAAATGCTTCCAAGATGTTACATTAATGTTTCCGTCATGGTGTCTTTAAAACTCAGAAGACGGTGACTTAGAAGTAAATTTTAGTCAAACTTGAAGACTGCCCCAGGAAGCAGTGTGCTGGAGAACACTTACAGCCTGAGCCGATAGGACCTGGGCAGCCAGCAGTGCAGGTGATAGGCTGTGTGGACCAAACAAAAGTGAATCATGGCGACACCGGTCTGTCTGAGATTCCACACGCATCCGTCGCCTCCATGTTGGGACAGTCCAGGATGTAAGCGCTTACTGTAATTTAACCCTTCTGTGGCTTGGAGGGTCAAGAGTCTAGCTGAGATAGCTGAATTGGTAAAGCCAGGAAGGATATCTGAGCCAGGTCACCAGAGTGACAAAGGACAAAGACTGCCTCCTGTATGCCGAGAGATCAGCTTCCACCAGCCTCCTCGTTCCCCACGGGGAAGGAAACTTGAGCTCATCCCAGAGCACAGGGTGGGGCTGGGAGCATTTTATTCCACCTCTGTCTCTGAACCCCGGTGGCTCCTCAACTCCCTCCACTGCATCCTCTTGGCCTCCCTTTTCCTCCTGCTCTGCTCACCCTTGGTGTAGTATCCAGAACCTGACTTCTGGCCCTTCTCTTTCTCCCATAGAGGTAACACTAGAAGGACAGGGCTAGAGAACCTTGGTTCTGTGATGAAGAGTGAGGAAGTTGGACATTGGAATCCTTACAGTTTAACTCATTCTTCTCTTTTTCCTTTCTTTCTTTCTTTTTTTTTTTTTTTTTTTTTTGAGGGTGGAGGGGGGACGCTACTGGGTATTGACCCGGGCATCCTATGCATGCATGCATGTGAGGCAGGCACTTGACCACTGAGCTGTAGCCTCCGCTCTGAACTCACTTAGCAGTAACATCAGGGACTATTCCTGATTTTCTGTGTGTTTTCAGCAGTTTTCCTGTGTCTTCTTTTTTGTTTATTTGATTTTATTGGTAGGTCATAATGTGTATATTTGAAGGTGCACATGTATGTATATGTGCATATGGAGGCTGGGGTAAGTATCTGGTGCCGTCCTCAGTAGCTGCCTACCTTAACTTTTGAAATAGGCCCTCTCACAGAACTTGGAGCCTGTGGATTGAACTAGACTGGCTGGCTCTGCTTTGAACCTGGAGCTTACCAGTTTGTAGAGACTGGTTAGCCAGAGATCCCTTGACACTCCCTGTCTTTGCCTGGCTTTTTTTATATGGTTCTAGAGCTCAAATTCAGGCCCTCATGTTTGTATGACTGACAGGCTCTTTACTGACTGAGCCATCTCCAGCCCCAGGGTTTTGTTTGTTTGGTTGGTTTTGGTGTTTTTGGGTTGGGGGGTGGTGGGAAGATTATTTTTGAGGTGAGAACTTGGTCTCTTTTGTCCAGGTTCCTTTAAATCCCTGCCTCACTCCACCCCCAAGAAGCTGGAATTCCTGGGGATCGTTTGGTTTGAGGACTTGGGCATTCTTATCTCTATTCCCACTGACTACATCATTGCTGCTTCTCTTGTTTCTTTAAGAGCTATAATGTAGCTGGTAAATAATCACTAGCAGCTGATTAAAAGGTTATTATTTATTAAAGGGGTTATAGGGAATTTAAAAATACAAAGAATTAAATGGGAACACTGGGCTATCCACTCGAGACAGGAGGGAGAAGAGGGCGGGCGTCTATGCACCCATCGTAAACTGCCTTCAGACCTTAGTTCTGCAGCCTCAATGGGCATAGGTGATCCCCAGAGGCCACGCCTCCAGGTCAACCTGCTTTCCACTACAGCTGTATAGATTACCTTGTTTGTTTGTTTGTTTGCTATGCAGGGAATTGAATTCCTCGTATCTGTTAGGCAAGTGTTCTGTCACTTCACTATATCCCAGCCCTGTGCATTACTTTTATAAAATTTTCTCTCTCACAAAATGCAAGTGTAACCAGAGGTTTCTGTCCTGTCCAACCTGAGGTCCAGACCTGCAGTTCTGCAGCTGCTTAGCCCCAAATAATCACACAAATGCTTATATTAATTACAAACTGTTTGGCTTATTATCAGCTTACTCTTAGAACTTAATTCAACCTATTTCTCTTAATTGATGTCTGGCTACGTAGCTCTTGGCTTACCTATGTTTCTTTACATCTTACTTCCTTGACTGACAGCTCACAGTGTCTCCCTCTGACTCTGCCTTCCTTCCCCTTTATCTATACTTGGATTTCCTGCCTACCTCTAAGATGCCTTGCCATAGGCCAAAGCATCATTTTATTAACCAATGGTAATTCACACATACAGAAAGACATCCCATATCGCCCAAGTGACATCTATCAGTAAATAGTCATTTCTGCTTTTGACTCAGGACTACCTGTGGGTTTGCTGATCATGTGCCTCTGGTGTCACCTGGGCTTGCTGTAGAAACAAGCATCTTGGCTGTGACTTGGCTGACCTGATGGCCACAGCCACATATTTAGAGGTCATCTGTCTTGGCAGTACCAGAGTGGGTGGGGTACAGCTGTCATCCATCCCACAGCACTTTAGCATGAGCTTGTTTTATGATAGAGGATGGGGACATCTCTGCTGTATAGTATAGGTGTTGTCTGAATGACGGTGAACTGGTTCTAAGGAGAGCAGGTTTCTGTTGGTTGGTTGGTTGGTTGGTTGGTTGGTTGGTTGGTTGGTTGGTTGGTCTTTGTTGAGACAGGGTTTTCCTGTTCAACTGTGGTTGTCTTAGAACTAGCTCTGTAGACTAGGCTAGCCTCAACTTTAGAGATCTGCCTGAGTTCTCGGATTAAACGTGGGGCACCTTGTTTCAGAGTTAGGCCTAACCATAGGCTTTGCCCTTTCTGAACAGGACTGGTTCACTTTCTCCAGAATGCTGTGATGTAGCCTATAGACTCTGGGCCTATAGAATCCCGCGCTTCACGAGTCATGGCAGCAGGCATCCCAGCACTTGGATGTGAAGGCAAAAGAGAATCAGGAGCTCAAAGGTGCCGTTGGCTACATAGTCAGTTTTAGACCAACCCAGGCTGTCCCCTCCTGTGTCCCTCTCCCGTATTCTAGAATTAGAAACATGCTATCCTGAGCATGTTATATGTTACTAAAACAGCAGAAAACTCAGTGATATAATAGCCTCTAAGTATTAGGCTCAGGATTAACATGCTGTCTTTTCTACCGTATTCTTTTGAGCAAAGTGAATTGTAAGGAATAGACTTATATCCTCTTCCATTTGGTAGGCACTGCACACTTCCATAAATAAAGGGCAGAAAATGAAGCCAGTTTTGCAGTTCATCTCAATCAGTGAAGCCAAGTGTTTTGCCCACCTGTTTGCAGGGAGAGCATGGTAGATGTCAAGAGATCTATAAATGCGCTTGTTTCCTTTTTCCTTTGCAGACAACAATGGTGTCAGAGGTTTCCATTTAGATCAACAACTCCAACGTCTCACCATGGACACATCCGAGAAAACAGATGTGGTTCTCCTGGCCTGTGGTTCCTTTAATCCAATCACCAACATGCACCTCAGGCTGTTTGAGCTGGGCAAGGACTACATGAATGCAACAGGTAAGAGCAGTTACCCAGGTAACTTAAGACTAGAGACAAAGCTGGGTGGTGGTGGTGCACACTTTTAACCCCAGCACTCGGGAGGCAGAGGCAGGCGGATCTATGAGAATTCCAGGCCAGGCTGGTCTACAGAGAGAGTTCTAGGACAGCCAGGGCTACACAGACACAAAGAAGAGCTACTGTCTAGAAGAGCCAAAAAAAAGAGGCTAGAGACACACTTGCCTGACTGTTGCAGTGTGAATGTCTGATCTTGGACACAAGCATGTTGCTCTGTTTTCTGGCATAGAGATTTAGCCAAAAAAAAAAAAAAGATAATATAGCCAGTGTGTAAAAGTACTTTCTGCAAAGTGTGTAGCAAGAAGGTGTGAATAAAGCTGGGTGTGGTGGTGCATGTCTTTAAACCTAGCTCTCAGTACTTGAAATTCTGAGGCAGGTAGATCTCTGTGAGTTCCGGACCAGCCTGGTGTACATAGCAAGTTCCAGGATAGTCACTGTATCAGGGGGAGAAAATGAGGAGGTAAAGCCAGCATAAGAAGGGCCAGTGCTGGGCAGACACAGTGAGGAAGTCTTTGCTTGATGAAGTCAAGCTCCTCTGCTCTAGGAGAACCGTGCAAATTGGTTCAGGCTTCTAACAGTGGATCAGCAGTTATGGAATGTCAGAAAGCCTGACAAACAAGAACTTTAGATGTAAGCCTTGTTGGCAAGCCCAGAGCAATGTGGAAGGAGTGTGGGGCTTTGGCTGAGAAGGTGAAAGTTGGGAAGGTTGTGTAACAGTGTGCATGTGCCCAGCACTCCAGAATTACACTTAAAATACTTTAGATGATAACTTTTAAATATGCTATTATGGTTTCTTTTCTAACTAAAAAATGTATGTATTTACATGTGTGAGTGTTTTGTGAGACATGGTTTTCATGAGGAGGTCAGTCGGAGCCTGGAGCCTGTTCTCTCTTTTCACTGTGAGCGTCCTGGGGATTGAGCTCAAGGTATCAGTCTTGACAGCACGTTCCTTTACCCATTGAGCCGTCATTTCAGATCCTTACCACGGTTTCAATTAGCTTCTAAATTTGACTTTTTGTTTAAAAGGGGGGGGGAGATAAATTGTAACTATAAAATAATATCAGTCATACTTCCTGTCCATAAAATCTTATCCCTAATCTCAAGCCAACTCTTTATCCAGGAAAATACAGAGTTATCAAAGGCATAATTTCACCCGTTGGCGATGCCTACAAGAAGAAGGGACTTATCCCCGCCCACCACCGGATTATCATGGCAGAACTTGCCACCAAGAACTCACACTGGGTGGAAGTGGACACGTGGGAAAGTCTTCAGAAGGAGTGGGTGGAGACTGTGAAGGTGCTCAGGTAACCTGCTGCAGTGCATGTCCTGCTTCTAGGAAAGGGAGAGAGCGTGTCCCCATTACCATGGTCTCCATTCTGCCTGCATCTGATTGACAGGTCTGTGAGGTTATTACCATGTGTCTTAGTCACTGTTGTCAAGAGACACCGTGTCCAAGGCAATGCTTATGAAAGAAAGCATTTAATTGGGGGCCTGCTTACAGTTTCAGAGATTTACTCCATCATTATCCTGGCAGGGAGCACTTGGCACACATTGTGCCGGAGCAGTAGCTGAGAACTTCTCAGAGAAATGCAGGCCTCGGCATAGGCTTCTGAAACCTCAAAGCTCACCCCCTCCCCTCCCACCAACAAGGCCACACCTTCTAGTCCTTCTGATCCTTTCAAATAGTGCCAGTCCCTAGTGATGAAGCATTTAAATATATGAGCCTGTGCGTGCCTGGGGGGGAGGGGTTCTTATTCAAACCACCACAAGGCTACACTTTCCTCCAGAAGTTACCACAGGCTTTGGGCACAGCAGCAGGGCATGGACACTTTGTGTCTTTCGGCGTTGGGTGAGATTTTGACACATTTGTTGCTCAGAGATACCCCTATCAGAGAACACAGGAAGCCAGCCTGGCCTCTCTACCTGAGGAAGAAAGACAAAGTTCCTCAAGGATATTTCAGACATGTCTTCTTGGATGTGGAAGAGAGAAGGAGATGGTGTGAAGGGAGGTGAGAGCATGGTCACAGTCCAAAGGGTGAAGTCACAACTCCCTGGGACATCCCTGGGACAGAATTCACAAGCAGTCTGAGATGGGACTTGACAGTTTTCAACTTATGACTTAACTCTTCGGAGCTCTTTGTCACTTACACTATGTTAATTAAATCAGATTGTGTGAAAATTCCTGCCAGCCCACCCCTAAATTTATAAATGTCTGAACTTTTCTTTGTTCTTGGGTTTTGCTCAGGGAAGTGTGCTGAATGTTCTGAAGAGGTTCCTCTGCCCCCACATCATCCATCTCACAACAGTGCTCTCTCTCTCTCTCTCTCTCTCTCTCTCTCTCTCTCTCTCTCTCTCTCTCTCTCTCTCTCTCTCTCTCTCTCCCTCTCTCTCTCTCCTGTCTTTTGATACTGGATTTCTTATATTAACAGCTCTGGCTGTCCTGATACTCGATCTGTAGACCAGGCTGGCCTCAAACTCACAGAGGTCCATCTGCCTCCGCCTCCCAAGCTCTGGGAGTAAAGGCGTGCACCACACTGCCCAGCCTTTAATTTAATAAGGAGGAGTGTCAGGCAGGGATCTCCCAGGGTCCAGCCCAGCCCCATGTGGAGCTTCCAAGAGTACACAGGGGACTCTCCAGACTTCTGTGCTCAGACCTTAAACCAGTCCAGGGCAGGAAGCACTGTGTGTCTCTTTATAATCTTGAGAGTGAATTAAGACGCTTTCTGAAAAACCTTTGTCTAGTGCTTGTTCTTAGGCTTCTCATTTCAGACCAGCTGGATAAGGAAGGGGTCAGAGCAGGACATGGAAGCCGCTCTGGGCATTTTGACTGCAGTATGCTGGGATGCTGAGGTCCACATGTTAGAGAGTCTGGAGAAATCAGAGTGGGCTCTTACACAGTCAGAGCCGGACCTGATCTGCTCCCACTGCCTTCTTCAGCTGTGGATGGCACAGACCTTGAGCTGTGGAGCATAGAGGATACTGCGGTGTGACAGTGGCATCTGTCTCATAAGACTCTCCCTTTGGTCTTATCCACAGAATCCTAGCCACACTGGAAGTTTCCATGAGGAGCTCTGGCTAGTGTTAGGGTAGGACAGGGCATTGAGCCAGAAGGTGGCAGCTACTTGGACATTTCGGGCTCCCTTTTAAGGGTTAGCAGGAGACCGGTCTCCCTGCTGACTCTCCCAGAGGCCATGTTCTTGTTTCACCTCACTTGTCCCTCTCTGGCCTCAGGATACCTTCCTGTATCTCTTGCACGTTCAATTTGGCTGTTCAGCGGGAAGGGATTAAGGGGTGAAGGGCCCACTGTTGGGTCTATGAGGTCCATATTACTGGGCTAGCTTTTCACTGAAGTGAGGAAGTGAGCCTCGGTGCTTCCAGCCCCAGCTCCCACCGCGCTGCTTTCTTTGAGGGCCTCAGGCACATGCCCCTCCCAGTCTCTGTCCTTGCCATGTGCCTCTTCATTTCAAGATCAGGCTGTGGTCTTTAGTGGACAGGGGTGTAGACTCTGGACCAGACTTCTGGATTCAGATCCTGGTACAGTTGAACATAAAAGACCATGGATAATTTAAAGCTCCTCCTTCGGTGGGGTGGACACCTGACAGAAGCAGACAGTGGTGCCTATTCCTTGTCTGTTGATGAATGGCAGGAACTCTGCTGAGGTGAACAGCAACTCCAGAGTCTCCATTTTCCTCTCTGTTGTGAGCCCAAATATTTTTCATAACATGACAAGTTGAGAAGATTGGGTGAGAGTTGTGGAAAGGAATAAATAATTACTATTAACTCACACTGTTGCAGCACACACAAGAATACTTCAGAGAGCATTCTGGGGTCAAGGAACATCCTTTTTTATTTATTTATTTTTTTAATGTAACGTACACTTGTGTTTTGTATACATGTGTATCTGTGTGAGAGTGTCAGATCCCCTGAAACTGGACAGTTGTGAGCTGCCATGTGGGTGCTGAGAACTGAACCTGGGTCCTCTGGAAGAACAGCTAATGCTCTTAACTGCTGAGCCATCTCTCCAGCCCTCCAGACACATTCTTTTGTGTTGTTATTTTTTAGGCACCATCAGGAGAAGCTGGCAGCTGGCAGCTGTGATCACCCAGCAAGCTCACCTACCCTGGACAAGCCTGGGCGGAAGAGGAAGTGGGGTGAACAAAAACAGGATTCTAGTCCAAAGAAGCCCCAGGAGCCCAAACCAAGAGGTTTGTGATGTTTGAATGACTCCAAAGTTTGCTCAGACTCCACAGTGGAGACTTCTTATCCCATTCCTGCTGGTTTCCTGATGATTTTAGGAAGGAGGGAACATTTCTGGAATATGAGACAACACATCTGCTTCTCTTGCATTTATGCACACACAGTCATTTTAAAATGGGTAATTATTAAGAAAAAAAACCCACCGAGCAGTGGCGGCACACACCTTTAATCCTAGCGCTGGGGAAGCAGAAGCAGGTGGATCTCTGGGTTCAGGAATAGCCTGGACCACAAGGTAAGTTCCAGGACAGCCAGGACTGCACAGAGAAACACTATCTTTGAAAAAGTAAAAAGAAAACAAACCCTGAAGCTGTGTTTTGTTTTTCCTTCAAGGTGTGCCCAGGGTGAAATTGCTGTGTGGGGCAGATTTACTGGAGTCCTTCAGCGTGCCCAACCTGTGGAAGACCGAGGACATAACGCAAATTGTGGCCAATTATGGCCTCATATGTATCACCAGGGCTGGCAGTGATGCTCAGAAATTTATCTACGAGTCTGACGTGCTGTGGAAACATCAGAGCAACATCCATCTAGTGGATGAATGGATCACCAATGACATTTCATCTACCAAGATCCGGAGAGCTCTCAGAAGGGGCCAGAGCATCCGCTACTTGGTACCAGACCTTGTCCAAGAGTACATTGAAAAGCATGATTTGTACAGCTCTGAGAGTGAAGACAGGAATGTTGGGGTCATTCTGGCTCCTCTGCAGAGGAACATGGCTGAGGCTAAGCACAATTCCACAGCATGATGCTATGCATGACCTCAGAAGCTCTTGTGAAGATTCAAAACCACCCAGTGTTAGTAACTCAGGAAGAAGTTGCCATCCTGTTTCATAAACTGAAGTTTAAAGGTTTGATTCAAAACCAACAGGAAATTAGGATCAGTTGCTGAGATGAATGTTTTAAATAAGGCCGTTAAAAGAAAAGAATTTTACTTTAGCAGCTCATTCATTAAAATGAAAAGAAATTTCAGCTATAAATAAATTTTTCAAGAGTGGACACCATGACTCTGCTATACAAGAAAAGCAGATGTGAAAAGCAAATCTATTAAAAAGCCCCGTTTAGGGGCCCAAGAGATGGCTCATAGGTTAAGAGTACTCAATGCTGTTCCAAGGGATCCAGATTCAGTTCCCAGCACCCACATGGCAACTCACAACTGCCAGTAACTTCAGTTTTAGGGGATCTGATGCCCTCTGTGGGCTCCAGGCACACACATGCTGCACAGACATACATGCAGAAAAACACATACACACAGAAGAAGGAAAAAAGTCTCACTTTAGCCAGGTCAGTGGTGCACACCTGTAACCCCAGCTGTTCCAGGAGCTGAGGCGGGAGCATGGCCTTGAACCCAGGAGTTTGAGATGATCCTAGACAATATAGACCCTTGCTAAGAAACAAAACAAAATTCTAGCTTTCATTATGGAGAGAACCAACATGCTGTTTGTGTTTGGTGCTGGCTGTCTTTATCCAGGATAGATGAAAGAGTTATCTAAAGCATGACCTCGGCTGGGGATAGCCAGCAGGTCTGCAGCCCTGGGTTACCACATAACTGGGCATGGCAGTGCACACCTGTAATCCAGATACTTGGAGGATGGAAGCAGAAAGATCATAGTTCAGCATCAATCATCCTTGACAACCAGCAAGTTTGAGACCATCAAGAGATGCTGGAGACCCTATCTATAAATAAATAAAGCAAGTGACCCTGTGGAATCCACCAGTGGCCAGTGGTCCTCCAGCTTTGCAAAATGAAGGTTGTGAACACACATGGAAGAGGTCAGGCTAGACCACAGCTCTCCATGCTTCACTTCAGAGTAGCTGGTTAAGCTCCACCCCATGTAGCTGCTTGAAACCCACCTTTGGAGGTAGGAGAGGGTCCAGGCTCTGCCTTCAGTGTTTTCTTAGCAAAGCTTTGTTGCTGACCCTCGCCATCTTTTTAACTTTGGGAACAACTTCAAGGATAATGTCACAATGCCTCTAAGAAAACCACAAAGGGTTGGGCAGTGGTGGCGTACACCTTTAATCCCAGCACTTGGGAGACCACACAGAGAAATCCTGCCTCAAAAAACAATAAATAAGCAAACAAGGGTGAATAACATTCATATGTTTAAACAATAAATAAACAAAGGTGAAGAGCATTCATACTTTAACCATTTATTCTTTGTGGTTTTCTTCTCTCATTTTTTTCAAGACAGGATTTTTCTGTGTAGTCTTACTTATCCTGGAACTCTGCAGACCAAGCTGGCCTCCTCAAAAATGCACCTGCCTCTGCTTCTGAGTGCTGGGATTAAAGGTGTGAACTACCACAGCCCTCCTCACATTTATTTATAATCTTATGATTAGAAGTCAGTCTGTGTAGTGTGCATGGTATCCCTCCAAAATCTGCTCTACAGGGCTTCTGCTCTCTTTAGGGGTTTCTAGAATGAGCCCTGGAGGTCTTTTCCCTCAGTCAAATCAAGGTGAGAATTTAATGGAGGAAACAGTCAGTGTGGCAAATGCCATGTGGTCAGAAAGTGTAATGTGGCTCCGACTGGCTCACTGACTCAGTGTCTCTGGAAACCTCACTAGATGTCTGAGACACATATGATGATGCTTTTTCTTGCAACCACCAGAGGGGGTGGTGCTGGGTCAGTGTGGACAGGGAGTGCTACCAGCAGGAACACCCCCCCCCCCCCAGTCTCTGCCTCGAGAGTGCCACTGCACATTTTTAAAGCAAAGCTCAGAAATAGCCTTTTACGGGATATGGACCAGAAACAACTTTTTGTGTTTTATGAAACTGATCTTGCAATTGGTACAGGGGTAAAGGTAAACTCCTGAACTGGACATGGTGGCAATCAGCACTCAGTTGAAAGTCAGGAGTTCAGAGTCACCAGAACAACTCATGTACCCGGCCAGCCCAGTCTATATGACACTCTGTTTCAACAAAATCAACAAAGGAGCCAAGCTCTTAATGAAAATAAGACAATTCACCTCTTAAAATTTTTGAGATGAGGATCTCAATGTGCAGAACAGGCTGGCCTAGAGCTCACAGAGACCTGCCTGCCTCTATCTTTGAAGTGGCCTAATTTACCTTTGAAATTTGTTTTTCACACTTGTCTCTCTAGATGAAGACTTTATACTTCTACAGAAGAAAAAAGTAATTGTACAATTGTCTAGTCAGATCCAAATCTGACAGTCAGGAAAGGGAAAAACGTTAACTTACTAAAGCCATCCAGCAAGTGCCAAAGACAGACAGAAAGTTTGGCAGCCGCAGCCTCGGTACCCACTGAATATGTGGATAGCCAGATTCAGATGGCAGAGATAAGGATCCTTCCCCCTTGTTAAGTTTTTGAAGCTGAAGAGTTGAGGCATGACCAAACACTAACAGAGCCATTAGACTTAACATGGGCAGAGCACACAGTTCATCTTATGTGCGCTCTGAACTGTAAGGTTCTAGTACTGTAACTTACCTTAGACCTTGGAAGTGTTGGAACCCTGCTATACTACGAACCTCAGGACCACTGGGGAAAGCATACAGGGACCCTCCCAGGAGGCATGTTACACTGTATGTGATTGAACTTTGTGCTTAGAACCTGATACTTGGCTTTTGGAACCAGCTCCAAGGATGCTGCTAAATGCAGTCACATACTGGAATATATGAGGATGTCCTCAAGGCCAGAACTTCTTCTCTGGATAACGGAAATAACAATTTTTTAATTTATATTTTTATGCCCGTGGGTGTTTTGCCTACATGTATGTGTGTACATGATGCCTGAGAAGCCAGAGAAGGCATTGTATCTCCCAGAAGGAGAGTTACAGACAGTTGTGAGCTGTCAAATGGGTGCTGGGAATTGAACCTGGGTCCTCCGGAAGAACAGCCTGAAACATGAATTCTAGTTGCTATTAAATGAAAACTCAAAGCCAGATACTGGAGAAAGGGCTGGAATATCAGAGAGAGGAAACAGACCACAGTCAACTCTCAGCCAGCTATCTTCCAAGTCCTCAGCCTGACTTGTTGCTTCTACAGAATACCACACCATCTGCATACACCTGCCTTAAATATCTTCTTTGCCCAGTTGTTTCACTTCCGGGTTCAACTCTGCATCATAATTCTAGAGTTAGGATTAAAGGTGTGAGCTACTATTATTTGGTACTTATGCTTTGAACTCACAGAAACACAGAAAGATCTCTGTCTCTGGAGTGATGGGATTAAAGGTGTGAGTCACCATTCTCTGACCCTCCTGGCTTGACTGTGGGTGAATCTGTTCTCTGATATTCCAGACTGGTTTTATTAAATATAAAATATATCACCACAAGCAGCCTTTGCTCTTAAGCTCATCTCTCCAGCTCTGGAAATTACAATTGTGCCTTCCTGTAGGGGAAAAGAGAATCTGCCAGTAGTTAGTCCTGATCACGTCTTTTTATAATTTGCTTTTGTCTTGTGGATGTGGACTTTAGAGACTGTGTAGAGCATCCATTTTCTTTTGTTTGATGGTGGTAGATTTTCTATGTTGAATCCTTTATCTGTTGCATTGAATAACGTGTGTGCATCAAATAAAAATATCTTCATTGACCTCTTCTTTGGAAAATTAGCAATATATGGAGCCTTTAGATTATCATTTACCTCTATTAACAGCAGACTCACTGGGTACAAAGTGTGGTTTCCATAGTGATGCATTGCAGGAATTGCTCCAAAGGGATGGTGGAATTCATCTGAGTCAGAGGATGTAGTTGTGCCTTGCCGCCCAGGCTCCCCCTGCTCAGTAGGCGAGGCATCAGGAGGATGGCTGTCTGCCCCTAGCCTCTCTGATTCATTTCTCTGAGGACCCAGAAGTTATTCTGTCATGACATCAGGGTACTGTGGGGAATCTGTTCCTCTGAAATTCTCAAAATTGTTTCCACAGGCCTATCTCTAACATACTCAAGTGTTCATCTCTGGAGTCCACACTTCTTTTACTAATAGTACCACATGAACTTCACAGTACCAAAATCCATTGAGAACTTCCTGTGTGCTGAGTATGTGCTACCGTGTGCCTTCCATCATGAGGAACCTGAGTAATGTGGCGATATATTGTATATCTAATAAAGTTTACCTGAAGATCAAAGGACAGAGTCAGCCACAGAGTTAGTCACGGAGGTCAGGGAGTGGTGGCACACACCATCAATTCTAGCACTTGGGAGGTAGAGGCAGAGATCCCTCTGGATCTCTGTGAGTTCAAACAGAACCAGGTGATGGTGGCACACACCTTTAATCCCAGCACTTGGGATCCCGTGCCTCTGCTCTCAGTACTTGAGAAGCACAAACATACCTTTAATACCAACACTAGGATGTTGAAACCAGGAAGTGATCTTGTTGGGCAAAGAAAGGTTTATAAGGCAGGAGGAGACAGAGCTTGCCCCTTCCCTTTTGGCTGGGGACTCAGAGGCATTCAGTCTGAGGATTTGTGGTGACAGGATCTTCCCCTTTCAGCTTGAGGAGTTGGTGGGTCTTTTAGGCAGTTCCTGCCACATGTGTGTCTTCTCCGCAATCCTTTGAGTGAGTTTTTCACACAGTGGGTTCCATCTCCTGCTGGGCTGTGGCTTTTCCTGGACCCCTTTCTTGAGCTGCTGCCACACTGGGTAACCACCTCACTTCACAGTCATCTGAATCACCATTGTCAATAGACTTAGTGACTCAATTGGAATTTTTTAAAAAATAAATTAGTTTAAGGCATTTTCCCACATTAAAAAATGGGAAACATTATTACAATAGAAGGAATATAGTCTTTGATAATTCTTTAGGTGGTTTGAAAATGGAACCATTAATAATTAATATAGATGAGATTAACATAATGGCTATTATAAATATTATTTGCTTGATCATTCTTGTTTAGTCCTAAAAAATTACTTTATAGAAGTGCCAAGATGGTTGATATGAGTGCCAAGATACAAGCATTAGAAAACCTTGTTAAAACAGATCATAGAAATATTCAGACCCAGAAAGAAGAAATTTTAAAGGGGAACCAAACTTAACATTGTATTATAAGGTTACAGAGAAACAGCCTAAGGCTTTCAAACAGCCAACATTAATTTATCCAGTAACCTTATAGGAACTGCCAAATTATAGAAATCACCCAGACTGTGTAAGAACTAAATGGACTCCTCCACAAATGTTTGATTTGAGGAGATTTAAAGAAGCAATAGTCTCATATGGCATGCCTTTTGTAAGGCAGATGTTAAACTTGTGGTGTATAGTAGAATTATCCCTACAGACTGGACAGATGGTTACAGTAGTCTTAGAGGCTGGTCCTCATTACAGTGGAGGACTGGCAGAAGGGTGAAATTAAGACTATTGAACAACAAAGTAGGCCTAGAGATATTGAATCTCCCAAGATTTCAAATCTCTTGGGGAGGGAGATTATGATAATGTAGAAGGGCAATTTTTATGTGATGAGCACACCCTGGCTTTATGCTACATGGCATCCTTGAAAACTTGAGATATAATTGAAATGTAGGAAAGAAAATTGAGTCATTTACAAAAGTGATATGGGTACCCAAAAAAAAACTTCATGGATTTCTTACAAAGATTGACTGTGGCAATAAATAGAATGGTACCAAACTCAGAAGCTAGAGAAATAATAACTTAATATCTGACTTTTGAAAATGCTAATGTGCAATGCAAAGGAATAGTTAGGCTGTTAAAGGCAAGATCTGTACCCTTGGTGTAATGGGTTGAAGATACAATTAATATGGAATCTCATAACTATGATTGGTTAGGAAAAGTTATTTAAAGAGGTTTGAAGGAAAATTGAAATTTAAAATGTTTCAACTGTGGAAAACAAGGTCACTTAAAAAAGGCACTGTAACAAGGGATTCCTAGAAACAATGTTTTTGCTAAGAATAACCCCAACACAATATTCCTCCTGGATTATGCAGAAAGTGTGGCAAAGGTAGACATTGGACTATCAAATTTAAGTCAACAAGTGACAGGCAAGGTAACTTTTGCCTTTGGGAAAGGCCTTGAGGGGACTTTCCTAGGCCCCTGTATCAAATCCAGTTCACTCTTATCCTGTCATCATGGAGGAAACACCTTCCAAGAGTAAAGAAAGAACCTGAAGCTTCTTCTTAAAAACCATTCCATTCTGAAAGATAGAACAGCTATAAAAAAAAGAAAACAAAAAAATTGGGAGAAACCATAAAGTAAATATTTTGGCAAACTTCTATAAATGAACAAAGACAAAGATTAAAATTATAATAAATGATGTTGTCACCAAAGGTCTGATAGACACAGGCGCAGATGTAACAATAATTGCACCAGAATCTTGGCATCTAAATTGGCTTTTTCAGGAGGTAAGTGTTTAGTTTTTAGGGATTGGAATGATATCTCGGGTAAAACAGCTCAAGATGGGTTGAATGTATAGGACCTGAAGGGAGGAAAATTAAAGCCATATGTGGCTAACATTGCTATGAATTTATGGGAAGGTGATTTATGCCATGATTCTCCACTATCTAGAATTTCTTGCCTTCTCTGTTTCATAAAGGATGTCCTCTTATGGGTATCGATCTAAAAGACTGTTCCATTACCATAAAACTACAAAAAAAAAGATAAAGAAAAACTTGCTGTTATGGTGGCTATTTATAATAATTCTCATCCTGTAAAGATATCAGTGGAAGGTTCTTCCACAGGGAATGTAAAATAGCCCCACCTTTTGCCAATATTTTGTACAACAGCTGTTAGAAGTGATATGTAATCAATCTCTACAATCTATCATGTACCACTACATGGTCAACATCTTACTGACTGACTCAAATATAGTTACCATGGAAAGAATTTTTGAAGAAGTAAAAAAAAAAATTACTTGCTTGGGGATTACAAATTGTTCCTGAAAAAAAAAAATACAAAGAGGAGAGTCTATTAATTATTTAGAATATAAAATAGGTCTATAAAAATTAGGCCCCAAAGGGTGCAAATCAGGATAGATAGATTGTGGACTCTTGATTCCCAAAGATTTCTAGGAGACATTTCCAATTTACAGACCACTATTGGTGTAAAAAATCATGAAGTAGATAATTTGTTCAAAACTTAGATGGTGACAAAGACTTGAATAGTACACAAGAATTATCAGCTTAAACAGAGAGAGAATTTTCTTTTGTGGAAAAGAAATTGCAGGATTTACATGTGGATCATGTGGATCCAGACCTTAATTGCATTCTGGTTATTTTACCCTCTAAGCACTCTCCTAGAGGAATTTTAATGCAAAGAAAAATATTATATTAGAGTGGATATTTTTAACACCGAGTAAGAAATTAAAGACATATATGGAAAAGATTTCTGATTTGATTTTTTTAAAGGAAAATTAAGACGTCAATTTACAGGAATGAGCCCAGCAGAAATTGTACTACATTTAATTAATAAAGGAATTGATCAGTTACGGACAGAAAGTGAACCTTGGCAACAAGCTTGCACTAATTTTTTTTAAGAGATTAGCAACAAATATCCCCAAAGCAAAAGAATCTAATTTATAAAGAGAACTAACTGGATTCTTCCTTGTTTTGTATGGTAAACACCAATTTCTGAAGCCCCTACATTTTATACTGATATAAATTAATCAAGAAAGGCAGGTTACAAATCAGAAAATTTAAGTAAAGTGGCTCAAAGCCTTTATAATTCTTTCCAAAAGTCAGAATTATATGCTATGATGATGACATTAATAGAATTTACAGAACTTCTTAACATAGTCACTGACTCTCAGTATGCAGAGATTTTTTGCATCGAAGCTGTTGATTTTATTCCTGATGAGTCAGATCTAGCTCCATTATTTATTCTGTTACAAGAATAAAATCAGGAATAGGAATCATCCATTATATATAACACACATATGATCCCGTACAGGCCTGCCAGCCTCTCTAGCGCAGGATAATGATGAAATTGACCAATTATTGGTAGGAAATATGCTAGAGGCCTCAGATTTTCATAAATATGTCAATAGCAATGCTTTAAAAAGGATTTTTCTATCACTTGGCAACAAGCCAAAGAAATTGTGTGTGTGTGTGTGTGTGTGTGTGTGTGTGTGTGTGTGTGTCTGTGTGTTCGTTACCTGGTCTTTCTAAAACCAAACTCCATTACCAGCAGGAAGTAATCCTAAAGGTATACATAGAAATGAAAGTTGGCAGATAGATGAGTTTCATTTTACAGAATTTGGAAAAT
The DNA here is from genome assembly GCA_033318265.1 of Phyllotis vaccarum. Taxonomy (NCBI): domain Eukaryota; kingdom Metazoa; phylum Chordata; class Mammalia; order Rodentia; family Cricetidae; genus Phyllotis; species Phyllotis vaccarum. The sequence continues at coordinate 61,069,815 of JARWLC010000003.1, read as the reverse complement.
TAAAATATATGCATCATACAATAGATGAGTTTTCAGGATTTCAATGGGCATTTTTTTTTTTTTGAGTTCAGAAAAGGCTGATTCTGTAATCGCACATTTGCTAGAAGCTATGGCCATCATGGGAATACCTGTACAAATTAAGACCGACAATGCTCCAGAATATGTCTCTAGTAAAATGAAACAGTTTTTTGCTTATTACAATAAAAAGCATTTTACTCGTATACCACACAGTCATACAGCACAAGCAGTCATAGAGATATCAAATCGAACTCTAAAGGATATGCTAAATAAACAGAAAGGAATAACAAAGACCCCAGAGATAGACTACATAATGCTTTATTAACTTTGAATTTTTTCAGTGCTAATGAGAAAGGAACAACAGCTGCAGAGAGGCATTGGACTATACAAAAAACAGCTGAACTAAAGCAGTCTGTTTACATCAAAGATGTACTGACCTCAGAATGGAAGCGAGAATGTGTGTTATGTTATGTTAGTCTCTTTCTACAGGAGAAAGAAAGCTATGGATACCATCAAAATGAAGATACAATTTGAACAGGAGAAGTTTCTTGATAAGGAGAAATGATGGCTGATCCATCAATGTGGCAATTTTCTAAGTTGTAAGGAGAACCCCCAAGCAAGGGGCAGGGCCAGTTTTTTTTTTTTTTTTTTTATCTTTACAGAAAATTAGAAATGCCCATCTTTAAGAAGTCAAAAGACCTTCGACATTTAGATGTCTAAAGGAGAAGGGAGGCCATCCAGAAAACATTTACAAGGAAAGAAAAACCGGGCCTATTGTTACCAATATACTCTAGAGGGTAAAATCTCACTGCCTAACATCTATATCTCTTTACTTCTAAGAAAAGTTGATGTCCCAACTGAATTGTAAATGAAAGCTGGTTTTGTAGTTGGAATGTGGCTCTCTCCTTCTCTAAATACAAGCATGCTTTTTAAAGGAAAATGCAGTATCTCTGTATGATATTAGAAGAACTGTCTGACATGATGGGACTAAAATTAAGAAAAACCAAAATTAAGGCACTATTCTATTGGTTGTAATCTCATAATCTTTTGGTTTTATTTTGACTATTTAAAACTTTAGTAAGTTATGAATTTCATTTTGAAATTTGTAAGATTATATATATTTTTAAATTTTTGTCATGATATTAATGGTCATATGAGGTACTAATTATAGAAAAGAGGCTTCATCTAGCTCTTTGTAGATTGCTTTGGGTTTGAGTCTCTCAGTTCTCTGCAGTGAACCATGACAATGCCTAACTGTGTGGCCTTTGAAGTCTCCAGAAGGATGATGGCCCCACACAGTGATTTCACGCAGACTATGATGATGCCACTAAGCTGACAAACACCACCTAAAGATCAGCTTTAGACTACAAACTGCTCAGGACAATTTCAAGGTCTCTAGCTGAGTTGTTTCTGCACCATAGACTATTCTATCCAGTACATAAGGGAAGCCCTGCACATTCCCATTATGCAGATTCTGGACAGCTACCTCTTCCAGGACTGGACAACCCAAATTTTTCCTTTTAGGATTCCCTAAAGATGCCTTTACCCCCAGACAGCAGGAAGTAAATTTAAGAACATGATACCCACATGCCCAAGAAGTGGGGTGGGTGGTTTTTGGTTATTCAGTGGGTTGTAGATAATTGTCATTGTTTAGGGTGATTGATTACAAGTTGTATTAGTAATTCTCAAGAAAAAAGCTAAACAAAGAGATGAGATTCAGGGTTCTTGTTTAAAGAAAATGGGGGTATAGATATAGTAGGATAAAGGGCAGATTATTAGATCTACTCTAAAAAGAAAAGGGGAGTATGGATATGTTAAACAAATGGTAGATTATGAATCTACTTTTAAAAAGCAACTACTTATTTTAAATATTTTACATTTAAATGGATTTTTGTATATTGCATACAAATTGTACATATTGATACAAAGTTGAGATTTATTTTGTTAATGTACATACATTTCCATTCTTGTTCAAGGTATTAAACCTATATAGCTAATCTAACAATGTAACGCAAATTGCCAGTTCTTGAAAGTTATTATTACCAACAAATAAGAATATAAAAAATCAAGTTGTTGTTAACCATTACAATCAAACTTGTAGGCATATTAGATATCTTTTCAAGATCAAGCAGAGATATATTTTAGACAGACAGGTCATCTTCTAGCACTTCAGAGATCTACAGAATATGACATTTAATGTTTTAATAACCTAGGTTCTTTTTATGACAATGAGACATGTCTGCCCCTGGCAACACCAATCTACTTCAGAGAAGATGATGGGCATTGAATAAACTCCATATGGAGTTGTACTGTCTTTGTGGCAGAAGTTAGCCACTGAGCAAAAAAGTACTTTTGCCCTAACTGCTGACAGTATGTTATCCAAAATGAGACCAACAGGATATTTATAAAGAACTGCTGAAACTTGCCAAGACAAGGTAGGAAGATCTTTAATAATATTCTGTTTCACAGATAAGTCTGTCAGATATGCTGGGCCTGTAGGCCTAAGATGTATGCAGCAACATTACAGAGGAACCATGTGAGACTCTCCAGAAAACCAGCAGTTTCTGTCATTTTTCACATCTTTTTGGAAGTTGCTTGCTTGCAATTTCTGCTTCCTTAGTTAATGTTATTTTCTTCTTGGGTCTTTGAGGGAGTTGAAGACTAGATAGTTATAGTTACAGTTTTCCTAGTTACAGATTCAGAAAAGAAACTCACAAAAGAAGTATAAAATGTATAAGTTTGACATTAAAAGATAGTTTTGGGTTGGTAGTGTAGGTTAGAAAGTGAATTAGGTATATTTCTTTGGACTCACCAAGATAAGATAAATAATGAAGTATTTTCTCTGAGTTTGTCAATTGTTAATGGACTATTAATTACCTGTATATATTATATATGGTTATTGCACTTATTTTATATAGTTCTTATATTAGTTATAACCTTTTTTTTAATTTTTGACAAAAAGGGCTTATGTGGTGAAATATTGTGTATCTAATAAAGTTTGCCTAAAAATCAGAGGACAGAGTCAGCCATAAAGGTCACAGTAGTGACACACTCCTTTAATCCTAGGACTTGTGAGGCAGAGGCAGATATCTATCTTGAGGTCTGTGAGTTCAAGGCCAGAGCTAGGCAGTGGTGGCACATGTGTCTTTAATCCCAGCACTAGGAAGGGTGAATCAGGAAGTGATATTGCCAGGCAGAGAAAGGTTTATAAAGTAGAAGGAGACAGAGTTCACCCCTTCCATTTCAGCTGAGAACTCAGAGGCATTCAGTCTGAGCATTCGTGGAGACAGAATCTATCCCCTTTCATCCTGAAGAGTTGTCTGGGTGAGAAGTGGCTGTGGCTTGTTCCTCTGTCTCTCTGATCTTTCAGCTTTACCCCAATATCTGGTTTTGAGTTTTTTTTTTTAATTATAAAATCAATTAGGAATCGTGCAATAGAGTACAATTAAGGAATCAGCATGAAAGCTGACAGGAGGGGCTTAGAGTCTAAGAAGTACATTTTTAGACTTCTGTAGAATGTATGGACTTTTAAGGGGCTCCGAGACCAAGCCTGGGACCTTGATGAGGGCAGAGTCCAGATACAATATTCCTGAACCGGTGAGAGATCACCACCTACCTCCTCCAGTCACAGATACCAGCAAATCAAAGCCCTTTCTCCTGGCTGGGAAGAGGGTCTGGGAAAAAAGTATTTAAGGTTTTCCCCTCCATAATAAAATTGGACTTGCTTGTTTCAGCCTGTCCCAGGAGGCTGAGTCTTTGCTCTCTGCACTTTCTCCCTCCACCCCCCAAAGGAGAAATAGGACCCCGAGCATAGAGGCTGCCCCAACTCCTGACCCCAAGCCAGCGTCACCCCAACACTTTGACGCCAGCATCCTGGGGCTTTTTTGGCTTCGCTATCGACTGCACCTTATTTGGGATCGCTGCAGCCTTTTTTCTGGCTTTTTTCTTTTTCCCCAGATATTGTTGTGGTTGTTTGAGACGTGAGCAGATGCTTCTTTCATCCTGGGTCCTGCTTCCCCTTTCTCAGCTCGGTGTGACTCTGACGTTCCCGCCCCTCCTCTTCAGTGAGATGGCCCTGACCTTTGTGTGTTCTGTCCGGCTCAGTCTTCTGAGACCCCACTTTCTTTTTTCTAGTCTTTGTTTAAATTGTTAAGGAGAAAATCTCTGTTCGGGTTCGCCACAGTTTCCACTCAGGGCTAACCACTCAGGAAACAGAATCAGGGTTTGGCTTCCCCACGAGCAGACCCCCAACCAAGACACATCGCGAGCATAAGCATGGGAGAGCTGGAAAAATTCTAGTGTGAGGCTTCAGTGCTGGCCCCCTGGACCGCTCCTGAGAACAAGTGGGACCAGATCTGTGGATGAAAGTGCTGTTTCTAGCTAGAAAGAAGCCAGTAACTTTCTCTTTTGCCCAGCCTGTGCTTCCGGTGGCTACCCCACCCCCACCCCCTACCCCCACTAAGCATCCTTTGGACAGTTTGACTTCTCCCCCAACCCCACTCAGAAGAGGCTTGAGCCCACCCCTGCACTTTTGCATCAAGCTCAGAAGCCATGGTTTGAGCCCACCCCTGCATTTTTGCAGGCTGCTTCCCTGGCAGCTTCTCCACCTTCAGCAGCTACGAAGCTTTTTCTCAAGTGTTGAACCTGGCTGTGCCCATGTTGGCCAGACAGGTAACTGGTGAACAGGAGCACAGATGCTGCTACATTTACTAAAACTGAAACCCTTTGTTTTCAGCTCTCTGCCTGAGAACAGAAATTGTTAAAAAGCCTGACCCTAGTCCTATGACTTGGCTGTCAGACCAAGACATCTAGGTAAAACAGTGGCCTGTAATTAAATCCAAATAATCCATATTAAGAAATGTAGTTGCTGAACAGCTTAAGGCTGGTTATACTGAGCCCTCTAGAAGCAGGCACAACACTCCCATTTTTGTTAATCCCAAAGGCCAGGCAAATTCTCTCTTTTACAAGATCTAAGGGCAGTGAATGATCAGAGGGAGAAGATGAAATTGCTATAGTCTGGCCTTCCACACCCCAGTGCTGTTCCTCCACTGCATTATATAGTGATATTAGACATTAAGAATTGCTTTTTTAATTTCCCTGGCACCTGGCCTTCTCAGTATAGGAACCTGATATGAATAAGCCAGTTAACAGGTACCAATGGATAATTTTGCCTCTGGGAATGAAAAATAGTCCAGCTGTTTGCCAACTTTATGTTGCACAAGCTCTGGTCAATGTCCCTAAAGACATCACCTTGGTACACTATGGTACACTATATGGATGATCTATTGCTGGCACATACTGATTCAGCCTACTTACAATATCATGTTAAATTAATGCTCCACGATTTGGCCTCATTAAGCTGGACAATGGCTCCAGATAAGATTCAGTTAGTGCCCCTCTTTTCCTTTTTGGGATTTGTTATTGCCAAGGATATTTGTCCTCTATCTTTTAAGTTAGATGTAAAAACAAAAAAAAAAAAAAAAAAAAACAAAAAAAAAAAAAAAAAAAAAAAACAACAACAACAAAACAGCAGAGCTACAACAGTTATGTGGGACTGTAAACAGGCTGAAAACATTTTTGCCTATTCCAAACTAAGAGATGAATTTGTTTTCACTCCTAGAGGGTCCCCCGTGTCCCTCACAGAGGATAGAGCATACTCCAGAAGCAAGGGGTGTATTACAGAAGGTGCTCACCATATTATCTATGGCCAGCTTGTACCACCATAGGCTTGAGCTGCCCCTGCTAGCAATCACACTCTGGACAGTGAAGGGTTTTTAGGGATGCTTTGGCAATCTGGCCCATTGCTGTGGATCCATCAGGCCCATTCAGACTTACATAAAGTGTCTTCCAAATCTGACTGAACATTTCACATGAGACTGAAGGCACAAATGGTAGCCTGAAGACCATATGGGAGGGAGGGAGCCAGATAAACTTACTCCTCAGGCATTATGGGCTGACTCATTGCTGGATTTTACTGGCACAATTGACAGTCATTTGCCAAAAAGTAAGATTCTCATCTCTTTCAGTTGAGATTCCCATTCATTCAGTTCCCTCCCCAATCCTGTTCCACATGCATATCCACCCCCCACCCCCACCCTCGCTTTCTCAGATGCTAATACTCTTCATAAGCTCTTGGCTAGAAGAGAGCCTAACCTGGCTCTGGTGAACATTCTCATTCACATAATTTCCTCAGCTTTGATGAAGCTGGATTGAGCCCAGCATACAAGCACTAGGCATATTTATTTGCCTAGGGATATGCCACTGTCACTTACAGGTGGAGAGATCCCATTTCTCTCCAATGGCAGTCACCTGCACCTCTGCTAACCTAGGGATGAGGGTTTGCTTTTTCCCCAGGGTGCCACAACACTGATATGGGTACCCTCCAGAGTTGTTCGCCCAACAACTGATCAAGAAACTCTGGCCATAGAGGAAACCCCAGATGGGTACTGTATTTTCTCCTTACTGTACTAATTGATTACAGCCGCCATTTTTACTGCTGGCAGTAGGAGGAGCAGTTGCTAAAACAGCTTCACTAACTCAAACAACTGCCAAGGTTGAGACCTTGAATCAAATAGCAGCCCAGGAGGTCATTAATCAGCATCTCCATCAGGCCAAACACATATTACAACAGCAGATTGATCTTATGAGCAAAAAATTAGTGTTGGTAAGAGACATGTCATTATTGCCTGTGATCCCAGATACGGGGCGATTTATCTCACCTATAGGGTCTCCTATATTTCATTGGGGAGGAACTGACTGGCACCCTATATAAAAGGGACCTGGTCAGATAAGTTCCGTAAGTATTCCGTCTTGCTTTAGGAACAAATCCATCAATTAAATGTAATAAGGATGCCAACCATGACCCTAGAAACTGATTTCCTGACTAACATATGGAACGATCTTTAAAAACTGACCCCTCCTGGATCCTTACCTACGCATTGTTGGTGGAGTGATGCTTCTCATCCTTTTCTTGCTTGAGTGTCTCCTACAGCATATTCTCCCGCAAAGAGCGGCCCCCAAGGTGACCCTTCAGGTTTTAATGGCTCTAGAGGTAATGCATGCATGGTTTACTGAGATTCTCTCCAGGTATGGTGCTACTCAAGGACTATTGTCCAGAGAGAGGTAAGAGCTTGTTTGGCAAGCCAACCTAAGACAGGCACAGTGCAAAATGCTTAGCCTTCCTGAGGTGGGGGTCAACAAGGTCAGGGCAAAGCACCCTGGCTCCCACTGGGCCTGTCCCATAAATAAAAGGAAAAGGGTGGGTGGCTATGAAGAATATATGTGTTTCTAAGGACCTGGAGACCAGCCTGGCCTTAGTTAGTGCAAACTGGTGATAACTAGTGCCTTAAGACGTGTGCTCCTAAGCATTTCCACATTCACCAACCTGGGGTCTGAGCCTGGGGCCTTGGTGGGGGGCAGAGTCTGGATATTCTTGGCTAGGAGCACCACCTGCAGCCCCAGATACTAGAAATCCAAGCCCTTTCCCCTGGCTGGGAGGAGGGCCTGGGGAAAGGTATTTAAGGTTTTCTTCTCCATAATGAACCAAACCAGGGTCATTCCAACAGACCCCATTTAGCCTCTCCTGTGAGAAATGCTACTTCCTCCTCCCCCTTGGCTTTTTTGAAGCAGGGTTTTTCTACATAGCCTGGCTGTCCTATAACTCACTATGAAGACAGGTTTGTCTGAAGTCACAGCAATCCACCTGCCTCTTTCTGAAATTAAAGGCATGTGCCACCATGTAGACAGGCTTTTCTCAGGGCCACCGGCTCACAAAAAAATGACAGGGAGACTTATTACTAATTATGAAAGCTCGGCCTTAGCTTAGGCCTGTCCCACCAGCTTTTGATAACTTAAATTAACCCACTATTTTAAATCCATGCGCTTTTACATGGCTCAGTTACCTTTACTCTGTACCATCCTTCCTGCTTCCTCAGTGTCTGGCAGGCACTCTCTCCTTTCTTCCCAGAGCTCTCTCTGCCCAGAAATCCTGCTTTGACCTCCTGCCTATCTTTCAGCTACTCGGTTCTTTATTAAGCCACCACAGTGGCACATCTTTACACAGTGTAAAGGAATATTCCACAACACCATGCCTGGCAGAAATACTACTTTTCAAAGACAAAGTTGTTCAGCCAAATCTTGAAGTTGTTATCTACCCTAATTAAACAAGTTGAAACGAAACTTTTGAACATTATGAGAGTCTGATGTGAGACAGAGGGTCTGAGTCAAAGCTGTCCGGCTCTAGCAACTCCCTGGTACCAGGACAGCGCATTTCTAGACAAAGGGAGATGATTGAATCATCTTGTATGTGTGTATGTCTGTGTGTTCTATGAATTAAACACGAGGCCTTGTGCAATTTGAACATAAGCTCCTACCACATTATGTCACATCTCCACTCAACCCTATTATAAATTTCCTTTTAATCTTATATTGCCCAAGGAGGTCTTAACCTCCTGATTCTCTTTACCCATTATTTTTTAAATTAAGGTTCTGGACTTTATGCTTGCTAGGCAAGTATTCTACCATTGAGCTATAGCTTCAGACAATTTTCATATTTAGAGACAGGGACTAAGTTATCCAGGCTGGCCTTGAACTCATCTGTAACCCAGACTAACAGTCCTTCCCTTGAGACTCTTGAGTAGCTGAAGTTAAATAGGCCTGCACCAACAGGTATGTCTGTAATGCAAGAGAGAGAAGGGGAGGCGAGGGGAGGAGGGGGACAACGTGGAGGAGGAGATGGAGGGAGAGAGAGGATCCAGCCCAGATGCCCGTTTATCACATGCCTCTAAGGGCTGTGAGATAATGGAGATACATCTGCCTTGAGGGTGGGTTTCTAGGGCCAGCTGTCCAGGTCCCGCTCGGGGTCCATTGCTGCCTACTAGCACTTCCTGCTTGACCACTGTTTCTATGCAGGGAGCCACAGAAGTGCAAGACCTGGCCTCTGGCACCAAGTTCACAAAGTGGTGTACAGCAGAATATTATTTTAAGATGTGTTCCATTTGTTTCTGCTGTGCAAAATTTATTAATGATGCAAAGCTTTGTTACTTTTGTTTATATTACATTTGTTTAACTCTGTGAAGCTGCGGTACTGTGCCTGTCTAAATCACCTGATGGTCTAATAAGGAGCTGAGTGGCCAACAGCAGGGCAGGAGAAAGGATAGGCGGGGCTGGGAGTCTGAGAGAATAAATAGGAGAAAAAAAGAGAAGAGATAAGGAGCAAGAAAAGGAGGAGGGGAGGACGTGAGGGGCCAGCCACACAACCCGCCACATAGTAAGGAGGATAGAAGAGATATGGATGAGAGAAAGTTAAAGCCCCAGAGGCAAAAGGATGACACATCCCTATGATTTATTTGGGAGCAAGGTGACTGGCCCTGAATTGAGTCAAAAAAATAACCAACTACAGGGGCATGAGGGGAAGATTCTTAGACATGGGGTATCGGTCAGAACCTTGTGGCCTGGTGCCTGGCCTGTGCTGAGGGAAGCCTCCTGATTCTGTTTGGAGGGCATCCCTCCCTGAGCATCTTTTGTATACCTGTCACCTGACATCCCCGTTTCTCTACCCTTTTTGCCTGTGGGCCTCACTGAACCTCAGTGACTTCGGTGGACTGGGTTTCCCAAAGTAAGGTGAGCTGTCCTGTGGGTGTTCACAACAAATGATAAACTTAACAGTTGAGCTGTAAAATGGAAAATTTCAAAGTCACACAGAGCCAGCAACAGCCCAATGGACCATGGCTCAGCCTCGATGGACATTCTGACAAAAATGCTCACCTATACCCTACCCCACTCTTTCTTCCCACTGGCTATTTTGGAAGCTGTGTAAAACAAGGTCTTTGTGTAGCCCAGGCTTTCACGTAACTCAAGATCCTCTTACCCTAGTCTCTGGCGTGCTGGGGTTATAGACGTGCTCTCAGACTGTGCCTGGCTTTTTCTTCAGTGTTTTGCTTTGAGACGGGTTCTCTAGCCCAGGCAGGCCTTAAACTCCAGATGTAACTGAAGGTGACCTTGAACTTCTGATCCTCCCATTTCCCCCTCCTGAGTGCTAGGAATGAAGGCATGGGATTACAACCATGTATGGTTTAGCCAATGCTAAGGATAGAGCCTCGGATTCTACGCATGCTAGGCAAGCACTCTGCCACCTGAGCTAATCTCCTATGTAGAATTTCACCTCTCCATACCTCTGAGTGAGAAGGGCTGGAGTCTTATTTGTACATTGAAACAATTATCCTCAAGACTGTTGGGAGGATGGGAGAACTGGAGGGCGGGAAGAAAGGAGGTGTTTTCTAAAGGATCTAATGAGAATAGAGAGGTGACGCAGTGGTTAGGGGCACTTGCTGAGGACCTGAGTTCTGTATCTAGCAGCCACATGGTGGCCCACAGTGCCTGGAACTGGGCTCTGAGTGTCCATGTGCTCACACGTGCACACACCCTTCCAACATTTTATATGTGTAACTTTAAACAAATCTAGAGAGTCTTTATACAACATTGTACCTGTAGTCAGCAGTAAAATATTAAATACTTAAATTTACTAGGTGGCAGCCAGATGTGGTGGCACATGCCTAGAAAACCAGGACTCAGGAGGATTATACTTTCAAGTCCAACCTGGGCTATTGGACATCTTGTTTCAAACATAAAATAACTCACAGAAGTATAGATTTTATTCCATTTGTTCCTTCCTTCATAAAGTAACACAAAATAAAAGTACACAAAAGAAACCACTTGTCTCTGCTCAGGCAACCTCTGCTGTGAGGAAGACCAGGCAACCTCTGCTGTGAGGAAGACCCTACGTCATGGGAACGTAGCCGGTTACCCTGGTAGAAATGGTTCACCTGATGTCTTTCCTAAGCAGTGTGGCTGAGCAGGACCGGGGGCTCAAGGCTCTATGTGTCGATTCCCAGCTGTCTATGTAGGCTCTGTAGGGTCCAAAGTTTGCCACAACCAACAAGTGTTACAGTGTTGCTGCTCCAAGTGGCAGAGTTTTCCAGACAGAATTCTGTTTCCCGTTACAGTATTGCTGTTGAGAAAACAGTATTTACAAAGTAGCATTTTGTCCAACTCATATCCTTTCAGTGGATCCACAGCAAGTCAGGCCTCAATCAGAATTTCACCCTCAAGTAGGTGACCAAAGGTAAGACAGTTTCTGGAAGAGAAAATACCTCGATTTTATGTTCTGTCAGACTTTTCCACTGTAGGAAGCTCAGCCCCAAGAGGCCTGAACAATACAGACCTTTGTATTTGGATGTAGGGCAGGATTCAGGGCTTGTGTGAATGACTCACCAGAGTTATCAAGGTCCTTGCCAATCACGATGTCCTAATTTTGTTCCCCCTGAGCTACAAGGTAGTCACCACTGCTCCAGGCATGGAAAACAAGCCATCTGCTTGCTCAAGTTCCAGTGTGGAGAAAGGCTCAGTCCCCAACAACTTTGCTCAAATCAGACACCTTTCTTAGCCCATTATAATTCACTTCTTGGTTCAAATTTGTTGAAAGTTTCATAGCCTTAAAACCAATCCTTGGCGAAGATGATTGAGTTAGCCTTAAACTAATTTGAGGCTAGTCCCAGAATTTAAGACACTCCCTTGATGGAAAAGGTCTGGATGGGGAAGTTCATCACCATGCCCATGGTCTTTCTTAGATCAGCACAAGATTCCATCAAGTGACAGGAAGTTCCTGCTCCAAGTGTCCTCAGTTCCTGTCAGTTTCTGTTGAGGGGGAGTTTCTACATGCAGGCCAGAGCCTCATCTTGTGTAGAAGTTAATCACTGAGTCACTAGTATTACACACAGGGTATAGAAGTGCTGTGTCCATGTCATGACCTCCAAATAAAGCCACCGTGGAACTGGAATCCAACACAAGCACAAAAGGGTTTGTTTATTAGAAGTCCAACCTGTACAGACTCACAGCACTCCAGCACAGCATGTGGAGGTCAGCCCTGAGCCCTCATAGTGAAGGTTTTTGTTTAATTTTTTAATTTATTGTTATGTATGTAGTGTTCTGCCTGCAGGCCAGAAGAGGGGGCCAGATCTCATTATAGATGGTTGTCAGCCACTATGTGGATGCTGGGAATTGAACTCAGGACCTTTGGGAGAACTGCCAGTGTTCCTAACATCTGAGCCATCTCTCCAGCCCCACAGTGAAGGGTTTTTAACGGGAAAAAGTGCAAATGGAATTTCCAGCTTTGGCATTGGCTATAGGTCTAGGGGAATTTGGGGAGTTTCCATCAGTGGTTGTGAGGACACCTGGAGCCCATCTTGAAGATATTATTTATCAAAACTTTCTATTTGTTGGGGTGTCTGGGTGAAGTCACCATGACCAGGGCCTTGAGCTGTTTTGGGCCATTTGGATTTTTTTGTTCTTTTGATTTTTTTTTTTTAACTTTGTAGTTTTTCTTGGAACTGAGTGGAGCTAAGATTAGCCCTTGGCCAAGTTCTGTTTAAAAGGGAGTTATTTTTTTCAAAATGGAGTTTGTTCTGTTCTCTTCAGAGGCAAATATATTCCTTCTTTGATTTTCTTTCCCTTCTAATGGTAATTTCTGGTCCTTCCTAGAGTGAAACTCTTGGAACTGAACAGGAGAAAAGTAATTCTTGAGCCTTTGAGCCAATCGAATCTCTGTCCCCTTCAGCTGCAGTTCAGTCTTTTCCAGAATAGGTGGCCTTTGCTCAAGCTGGCCCAAAGCCATGTCAACCAGTACAGAGGCTAAGTATTATTAGTTACTGATGTGGCTTTCATCCTTAGGTCAGGCTTTGGAACAATAAGATGGTTAAGGCTAGGAAGTAGGTACTGTTCTGTTCATGTCCTGTTCCATACTCCAGAAGTCTGGGCAAAGTTCACAATTGTATATCCCTCAAATTTCAAGAAATACCTAAGCCAGTTGATTTAAGAACATTGACAACCCTTTCTGGCAAGTTGCTCCCTTGGAAAAGGTCATATTCGTTCATCCAGTTAGTCAAGCAGTTTTTGATCATTTTGCAGGGATAGTGTAAGACCTGGGAACACTAGTGAATGCATGAACACAGGCTCTGCATTGCAAGGAAAAGGGCAGTCAATGAACAAGGGGAGCAGAGGCAAGTACTGGTCTGATTATCTTCTCATCCCTGTGGCCAAATGCCTGTGAGAGTTTCTTTTTGGCTCACAGTGTTAGGGATTTCAGTCCAGCAAAGTGGGGAGGGAATGGCAAAGCAGCTGTCCAAACCTTCATCACCAGAAAGCAGAGAGAGAGAGAGTGCCTGTATCTGTAGCCCTGTTCTGACATAGTCTCCTAACCTGTAGGATCCTGCTTCCCACTCTCTTCTAGTCTCTGATGGCTGCACACACATACTGTGTAAACATACAGTCAGCTTGCAAATATATACATTAAATTTTATATGTATATATATGTATACACAAACACACACACACACATACACACACACACACACACACACACACACACACACATGTTTTCAAGACAGAGTTTCTCTGTGTATCCCTGGTTGTCCTGGAATGTTCTCTATACACCAGGCTGGCCTCAAGCTCACACAGATCCTTCTGCCTCTGCCTCTTGAGTGCTGGGATTAAAAGCCTGTGCCACCACACCTGACTAAATAATTTTTAAAAAGTTAAAAATGTATCTGAATGGTCTTCTGAGAAAGTGGTTGTCAGAGATTTTGAAGAAAGACAAGTACTTTTCTGTTCAAGTGTTTTAAAACATAAAAGCCATGGACGGAAAACAAGAATGGCACCATTAGTAACAACAGAGACTTTGTTCAAAGATATAACCTTGGGGTCCCCAGATGGCTCAGAGAGTGCTTGTGGCCAAGTCTGTTGATCTGACTTCCATCTCTGGGACCCATACAGCAGAAGCAGGGACCAAAGCCCCAGAAGTGTCCTCTGATCTTCAAGTGCATGTTATGGAAGTGTGTGTGTGCCACATGCATGCCACACAACCTTTCTCAAATTATTTTTTAAATGTTTTTAAGTTAACAACCTTGTGAGTTAGTGTCAGTGCTAAATGTGTCACTGTGGGTGTCCAGGATAGCCACTAACCAGCATGGAAAGACACGGTACCACTGGTCTTGGACTGTGCGAAAGGAGAGTAGGCTGAGCCTAGGTGGGCATTCCCTCTACTTTTGACTGTGGATTCCCTTCAGGGTTAGACCTTGGAATTGAGAGTTGATATGAACCCTTCTCCTATATGCTGCTCCTGTTGGAGTATTTATTTTATCACAGAAACAGGTAATAAAACTAAGCCCCTTTGCTTTTATGACACAAACCCAGAACCAAGGGCCTCAGTGCAAGCCTTCTTCCACTGAGCTGTACCCCAGCCCGGTTTCCTGTTTCTTTGTTTTGAATTCTGGTGGAAGCAATGTCACACAAATTCTGAGACCATTTTTATAGGAGATGCGACAGCAGCTTTGTGGTTCTCTTGGGACTCTCTGAGACCTTGGCCTCCCATGCTATCTGGGAGCCCTCACAGCCCATAAGAAGTCTTCAGCTTCCAAACCTAGACGTGGTTCCAGCTCACACACAGCTAGCATCAATCTGCTAGTCATGAACCCGGGCCATTTTAGACGCAGCTTCCCTGGTCTCTCCCATCTCAAGTCAACTTACCGGGGCTAATGCAACATGGTACTAAGAGAAGCTGTGTCCAGTGAGCCCTGCCCACTGCACAGAACTCTGACTTCTCCTTCTCTCCTGCCTTCAACAAATCTCTCTGTGTCTCTGTCTCACTCTGTAGTGTGTGTGTGTTTTGAATATGGAACCTGTGTGTCCTAACCTAAATCCCCAAGCCAGCTTTACTTTCTGAACTATTTTTTTTTTTTTTTGGTTGTTGGAGAAGATTTATTCACTGTTTCTGCTATCAATTTTGGAATATCCTGCCTGATGTGTTGTGGGACTACACTTTTGTCTACTGTAAATGTTTGGCAGGCATGTTGGTTTAATAAAATGCTGATTGGTCAAGCAGCTAGACAGGAAGTAGAGGCAGGGCAAACAGACTAGGAGAATTCTGGGAAGTAGAAGAACAGAGCAGATATATTGAGACATTGAGGAAGCAGGATGAGAATGCTGCACTCAGAAAAAAGGTACCAAGCCACGTGGCTAAACATAAATAGAAATATGGGCTAACTTAAAGTATAAGAGTTGGCAAGTAATAAAATTGAGCCATAGGCAAAATAGCTTGTAATTAATATAAGCCTTTGTGTGATTCTTTGGGACTAAGGGACTTCAGGGCCAGACCTTGGGGCTAGACAGGGCCAGAAGCTTCTTACTACACTGATGAAAAGCTATGAATCAGAAAGATAAATGCTTTCAAATTCAGGGGGTGTTTGCTTTGCTTTTATATTTTAGGCAGTGTCTCATGTAGCCCAGGCTGGCCTCAAACTTGCTAATAGCCAAGGATGACCTTTAAAACTGTAGGTACATCTCACCATTTCTTGTTTATGCACTGCTAGGCAAACACTCTACTAACTGAGTTAGCACTCCAGACCTAGAAGTTTTCCTATTTCGAGTTAACTCTATCTAGCTGATTAAAATGGCCCAGTGGCCTCAAGGACAGGTTCCAGATTTCAGTTTTGGAGTAAAATCCTGTGTCTTGGGACCTCCTTTTGTCCTGGGAAACTAATCTCAGCTCCACGAGGAAGAAAGAGGGTGTGGATGGAGGCCAGGTGTGTTTGCTTGGTAGTTCCTCTCAGCAGAGAGCAATATGGGAAGAAGCAATTCCTACTTTGAACTAAAGGCAAAGGTGCTAACCATGCAAAGACCAGGGTAAACTGTCAGGAAAGAGAGGACGCCCCAATGCAAGGATCTGGAAAGAGCAAGCTAAATCTTTACCAAAACTAACACAAAAGTGAGTTTGTAGACGCAAGAGGGATGGCCCAGTGGGGAAGAGCATTTGCTGTTCTTATTGTTGACTAACAACCACCTATAACTCCAGTTCAGGGAGTCTGATGCCCCCTTCTGGCCTCCATGGGCACTGCACACACTTAGAGAGCATCTGTCCATCCAGGCAAAACACTCATACACAAAATAAATACATCTTTAAAAAGAGTAGGGTGGTTGAGGTTAATAAGTGTCAGGGAAGTAGCAAGAAACTGAGTCAAGAAGGACTTCTGAGGGAGGTGAAGGAGGCTTACTGGTAGATTTCATGCTTAGCTTTGGCAAACCCAGATTCGTCTCTAGCAAACCCCCACACACACACACACACAAATTAAGAATGAAGAAAGAAGAAGCATGCAGTGAAGGAAGGAAGGGGGTTTGAAATAGGGGGTGAGAACGTTGGGGGATCATGAGCAGAAGAGATGAAGTTTGGGGTGTAGTTGTTCTACTGGCTGGTTTTTGTGTCAACCTTACCCAAAGTATAGTCATCAGAGAGGAAGGACCCTCAGATGAGGAAAGGCCAATGGAAGGCATTTTCTCAGTCAGTGATTAATGGGGGAGGTGGTACCATCCCTGGGCTAGTGGTCCTGGGTTCTAAAAAAAGCAGGCTGAGCGAGCCAGTAAGCAGCTCCCCTCCATGGCCTCTGCATCAGCTCCTGCCTCCAGGGTCCTTCCCTGCTTGAGTTTCTATTCTGACTTCCTCCAATGATGGACTACTATGTGGAAGTGTAAGCCAAATAAACCCTCTCCTCCCCAGCTTGCTTTTGGTCATGGTGTTTCATCTCAGCAATAGAAGCCCTAAGACAGGTGTTACAATTGTGTGTGTGTGTGTGTGTGTGTGTGTGTGTGTGTGTACAGCATGCTTGTGGAGTCAGAAAACAACCTGGAGTGTCAGACCACAGACACTTTCCACCTTCTGTCTGAGAAACAATCTGTCATGGTCCTGGAACCTCAACTCATACAACAGGCTACTGCTCACAAAGGAGCTGCTTCCCTGGTCCTGAATCCACTCCTTTAAAAATAGTTTTTAAGATTTATTTTATATGTATGAGTATTTTTGCTTGCTTGTATGTATGCGTGCCACATGGGTGCTTGGTGCCCTCAGAGGCTAGAAGGCACAGTATCTGATCCCCTGGAAATGGTGTTATGAATGGTCTGGAGTTGCAGATGGTTGTGAACCTTCATGTGGATGCTGGGGACTGAACTCAGGTCCTCTGGAAAGCAGTTAAGTGCTCTTAACTGCTGAGTCATCTCTCTAGTGCTCCCCCCCTTATTTTTTGTCATGTAAAACAGGGTTTCACTAGTCCCATGTCTTTAATCCCAGCTTTTGGGAGGCAGAGGCAGGCAGATCTCTGTGAGTTCGAGGCCAGCCTGGTCTACAAAGCAAGTTCCACGACAGTCAGGACTGGAGAGAAACCTGGTCAGTGAATAAATAAATAAGAAGGCAGGGTCTCGTGCAGCACAGGTTATTATGAAGCTCCTGTTTCTCCCTTCCTACCTCCAAAGCACTGGGATTGCAGAGTGAGCATGACTGTAAGCCTTGAAGACAGGGTACTCGGATGCTGTCTGTGGCTGATACTGTAGGCCAGTCCTTTCCTCCTTTCTATTTCTTTGCCTTTGTTTGCTATAGAAGATACACCTCCCAGGCTCCCTTGCAGTTAGCAGTGGTAATTGACATGTTGCATAGGTGAGCAGTAGCTGGAATGCAACAATGCTAAGGAAGTTTCTGCTGATGGGATAATGGCGTTTGCCATTTCCTAGTCTTTTCCACTTGGTGGACATCTGAAAGCCAAGTCATGACGGTGAAGTCAAAACCAGAGGTAAAAGGTCACCAGGATCACACAAACATCCATTCTGTGTCACCTAGGCATCTAGCACTCACTCGCAGAAATGATGGGTAAGAAGCTGGAATGTGGCTTAGTTGGTTTTTACCCATGAAATTCTGTCTTAAAGCCCAAGCACCGTGTAAACCAGATGTGGTGTACAGATGTTGTGCACACATGTAATCCAACAGAGTCAGCAGAATCATGAACTCAAAAGGCCATCTTCAGCTTACATAGTGAGTTAGCATCCTGCCTGAATTACATGAATCCCTGTCTTCAAAAGCAAGGCAAGTACTAGACAGGCAGCACAGCCCTTGAGAGAAGTAGTTGCTCTTTTAGAGGACCTGAATTTGGTACCCAGCATCTATGGGGCAGGAAGGGGGTGGGTGAAGCTTCAGACTGCCTGTAACTCCATCTCTTGGAGTTATACCCTCCTATACCCTCCTCTGGCACCGACACATACATGGTATACACCCACATAGACATATGCACATAAACAAAAATAAAAATATTTTTTTAAAAAACTCACACAAGGTAGAAATTTCTATTTACTGGGATGCCTGTGTGTTGCCTTGGGTTTATGAATATACTGTTATTTGCAGTTGACACCGTATTTAATACCATGAGTCTGAAGCCATTTCTCTAGTCATTAACATCGAATAAAGAGTGACCTGGGACACACTCTGCACTCAGACGTGTTCAGAGTTAAAGGACAAGAGGGAGTCCCAAGGGAAGTAGGGGTTGCCAAGGTAGGGTGTGACAGGAGCAGGGATGGAACCAGAAGCGGATGAGGGGTGGGAAGGAAGCTGGGAAGGAGGGAGAGCCAGCAGGGTGCTTCCAGGACTCCTTCCTATCTGCAGCTTCCCTATCCCAGACTGCTGCCCCCTCAGTCCCATGTTGGCCCTGGCCCCACCCTATTGACAATATAAGACAGCACTGCCTGTGACTTTCAGGCTTTGCCTGCAGATCCCCAACCATGCCAGCAGACCTCAGCGGCACCTGGAACCTTCTCAGCAGCGACAACTTCGAGGGCTATATGCTGGCCCTGGGTAGGACCAGGGGGTTGTGCAGCAAAGGGGACAGTGGAGAGGAGCAAGGTTCTAGCTTTGGGTCTTGGGGTTGAGGGAATGCAGCCTGTCCTGTTTTGTCTGTCTCTGGTCCTTCTGTGTCCTCTTGGCTAGTCAGTCCTGCCCTTGTCCCTGAGTCCCTGCACTGATCTTTAGACCCTCTGTATACCTTTCCTCTGTCTTGTCTGCCGGCCAATTGTCTCTGACCGCCCCTGTCTCTCCCTCCGTACCCCTCTGCGCCTATATTCCGGTCTATCCAATTTGGCATGGAGACTGTCGGAACCGGCTGGGGCTCCTGGACAAACGGGGGGGGGGGGGGACGACAACTGGGCTCTGGATCAGGCTGACAGCAGTGACAATCTTGGGAATTCAGTTCCCCCTCCAGAGCAGAGCCTGCTCCTAGGGTAATGAAGACCCCAGAGAATTCCTGCAAAGGAGCAGGCAGAGTCAGTCTGAGCTGCCCATTTGTGCAGTGGGAGAGTTGAGCCCTGGACCCTGAACTCTGTGGATGGATCCATGAGAGGGGGTCTGATCACTGTCCCTGATTCCCAAAGGACCCTTGATATGTTGCTGCCTTGGCAGACTGAGTCTGTTTGGCTTGCTTTGATTTACAGATTTGGTAGATATCAGCTTCTATTATTATGGGCAGGGTATTTTTGTTTGCTTGGCAGGGCTTATTCCCGGATTTATTTGTCTGGATTTTTTGTTTGTTTGTTTTGAGACAAGATCTCACTTTGTAGGTCAAGCTGGCTTGGACCTCACTTTGTAGACAAGGCTGGTCTCAAACTCCGAGAAATCCTTCTGTCTCTGCCTTCCAAGTATAGGGATTAAAGGCCTAAACCCCCATACCTTGGTCATTTACTATTCGACACACTCTTCCTTTTAAATAGACTCCCCTACCCCTGGTAAAAGCAATTTTTAAAAAGTCTTCTTGAGATGGCTCAGTCAAGAGTGCTTACTTCATGCTTTTCCAGAGGACCCAGGACAGGTTTAGTTGGGTTTAGTTCCTGGTTGCCTTCTTATAAAGAATCCAACACCTCTGTGGGCATTGCACACACATGCAGGCTGGTATTCACACATACATATTAAAGAAATAGAGACAATTTATAAAAATACTAGGTATACTGGCTTATGCCTTTAATCCCTGCACTTGGGAGGCAGAGACAGGTGAATCTCTTGAGTTGGAGGTCAGCCTGGACTATAGAGTGAGTTCCAGGACAGCCAAGGCAGTCTCTGTTACATAGAGAAACACTGTCTCAAAAACCACAAACAAACAAACAAAACCCCTCTTGAGTCAAGCATGATGGTACACAACTGTAATCTAACCTGGAGGTGGAGGCAAGAAAATCAGGAGTTCAATATTACCTTCAAATCTACAGCAAGTTCAAAGTCAGCATGGGCTATGTAAGATCTTGTTTTAAAGCAAGTTGTCCTCTGACTTAATATACACACTCACTCATAAATAAAAAGTCAAAAAATATAATTAGAACAATAACTTTCCAGGTATTGACTTTGCGACTCGTAAGATTGCCAAGCTGCTGAAGCCCCAGAAGGTGATTGAACAAAATGGTGATTCCTTTACCATCCACACATACAGCAGCCTAAGAAACTATCTCGTGAAATTCAAGATTGGAGAAGAATTTGAAGAAGATAACAAAGGCCTGGATAACAGAAGGTGCACGGTAAGGGGTTAGGATGCAGCTCAATGGTGGAGCTCTCACTTAGCATGAGTGAGGGGTAAGATTTCTAACATCGTAGAAAAACAAAAGAACATAGACTTGGTGCTGGAGAGCTGGCTCAGCAGCTCAGACAGCTGGCTCACTGGCTGCTCTTATAGAGAGCCTGCGATTCAATTCCCAGTACTCACATGGCTGCTCACAACCAGCTGTAACTTCCATTCCAGGGACACCCTCTTCTGAGCTCTGTGAGCACCAGGCATGCACATAGTATACATGTGTAAAATGAGGTTTCTGGCCCTAAATAATGCCTGAATCCCACTACATAATACATACATGTAGGCAATGCATATACATATAAAATAAAAAAATTAAAAATATAACATTGGCTGTTAATTTTCCAAGATTAACTTGGCATGCATTCTACCTGGTGATAATTAGGGATCCTGGCAGAGCAAAGAATTGTTTTCTCTCTTCTTCCATGCAGAGCTTGGTTACCTGGGAGAATGACAGACTCACTTGTGTACAGAAAGGGGAGAAGAAGAACAGAGGTTGGAGCCACTGGATTGAAGGGGGCCAGCTCCACCTGGTATCTATCATATTTTGTTCTTTAAAAACCATTTTTTTGGTGGGGATGAGAGGAGTTTAAATCTTTCTCTCTCTCTCTCTTTCTCTCTCTCTCTCTTTCTCTCTCTCTCTCTCTCTCTCTCTCTCTCTCTCTCTGTGTGTGTGTGTGTGTGTGTGTACCCATATATGTGTGTGTACCCACCTATGTGTGTGTACCCACATGTGTATGTGCACCACATGCATGCAATGCCTGAAGAGACCAGAAGAGGGCACTGGATGTCCTTGGAACTGGAGCTACAGGTGGTTGTGAGCTGCCCAGTGTCAGTGCAGGGAATTGTACCCAGGTCCTTTGCAAAAACATCAAGTACTCTCAACCACTGAGCCATCTCTCTGTCTCCTTATTCTTTTAATTACTTTTTTAAAAATTATTTTTAAGAATTGTCTTAACAGTATATTTTGATACTTTCCCCTTGCCCATGGCCTCTCAGACTATCTCCCTAACTACCTGATTTTATGTTTTTTCTCTGAAACTAAAATAAAATTCAAAAGAGGAAGGAAGAAGAAGGAAGGAAGGAAGGAAGGAAGGAAGGAAGGAAGGAAGGAAGGAAGGAAGGAAGGAAGGAAGGAAGGAGGGAAGACCAAACTATAACAACAAAAAATGGAGTCAGTTTGGTATTGATCCGCTTGCCCTGAGCATGAGGTCTGCCCTAGAGTGTGGTTGATAATACCCAGTGCCCTTAGAGAAAGCTGATTTCCCCTCTCCCAGAAGGTATCAATTGCAAGTAGGTTCTCAACTGGGGTGGGCAGAACTCTGGCCGTTTTTTTGTTTGTTTGTTTTTTCTCCCTGGTCGGATTTTGTCCGGCTTGAATTTATGTAGGTCTCGTGCATGCTGTCACAGTCTCTGTGAGTTCCTGTGTGCACCAGCTCTGTTGTGTTTTGGAACTGCTGTTTCCTTGGAGTCACTCACTACCTCTGGTTCTCACTATCTTTCTGCATGGACCCCTGAGATTCAAGGGATGTTCTAAGGCATCCCATTTAGTGCTGAGGGCTCCATGGTGCTTACTGTCTGCCTGTCGTCCAGCTGTGGGTCTCTGTTAGCTAACATCTACCGCTCTGGGAGGGTTGAGCGATACACTGACATGAGTCCCAGGTGGGTGCCCTTTGTTCTGATATATATTTGAGGCAATGATAGCAAATGTTAAAAAAAAAAAAGCCATGAACAGTCACCCTACCATTACCTTCATAGGACAGTCTCCATTTTTATTCAATATAGAAACATTCCCAAGGGTGGAAATGTTTATCGTGTGGTGATATATTGTATATTTAATAAAAACATATCAGAGGACAGAGCCATCTATTCCAGGCTTTTTGTTTCGTTTTCTTTTCTTTTTTTTTTTTGAGACAGGGTTTTCTGTGTAACAATCCTGGCTGTCCTGGAACTTGCTTTGTAGACCAGGCTGGCCTCGAACCCACAGAGATGCTCCTGTCTCTGCTGCCCAAGTGCTGGGACTAATGGCATGTGCCACCACTGCCTGGCTGGTTTCTTCTACTGAATGCCTGAATCTCTGCCTCCTCCTGCTTTAAATATATTTCCTGCCCAGAGTTGTTTAACTTCCGGTTTCAACTCTGCATCATAATCATAGAATTAGGATTAAAGATGTGATTTACTACTGTTTGGTTGGTAGGCCTTGAATAGACAAAAATAGAGAAATATCTCAGTCTCCTGGGTGATGGGATTAAAGGCATGGGTCACCACTCTCTACCTTGACTGTGGGTGATTCTGTTCTCTGATATTCCAGGCTGATTTTAGTAAGTATACAATAAACCACCACAAGGTGGGGCTGGAGAGATGGCTTTGCAGTTAAGAGTACTGGCTGCCTTTCCAGAGGTCCTGAGTCTGTAATGAGCTCACAACCCACAGATCTGTAATGAGATCTGGTGCCCTCTTCTGTCTGATGCTCTCTTCCATCATATGCATAAATAAATATATTTTTTAAGAGAACATTTTCTGCCTCAAAGGTTAAGAGCACTGGTTACTCTTCCAGAGTACCCCAGTTCAAGTCTCAGCACCCACATAGTGGGTCAAAACTGTCTGTAACTCAAGTCCCAGGGAATCTAATCCCTCTCCTGGCTTCCTCAGGCTTTTCAGGCACGGGAGTACAGACATAAGTGCAGGCAAAACACCCATGCACATAAAAATGAGAGCATAAGCCAGGTGGTGGTAGCAGATGCCTTTGATCCTAGCCCTTGGGAGGCAGAAGCAGATGGATCTCTGTGAGTTCGAGGCCAGCCTAGTCTACAGAGTGAGTTCCAGGCCAACCTGGGCTACACAGTGAGATCTTTTATTTCTTTGGGGTCTCTGTTTTGTTGTTGTTTTCTTTTGTTTTGAGACAGGGTCTCTCTACATAACCCTGGCTGTCCTGGAATTCATTATGTAGACCAGGCTGGCCTCCAACTCAGAGAACTGTCTGCCTCTGCCTCCTGAGTGCTGGGATTAAAGGTGTATAGTACCACTCGAGGCTATATTCACCATGTATTTTATTTATTTATTTTTAATTTATGTATATTGTTATTCTGCCTGCATGCCTATGTGAGGGATTCAGGTTTCCTAGAACAGGAGTTACAGTCAGGTTTTATATATATATATAACAGGTGTGAGCTGCCAAGTGGGTGCTGGGAATTGAACCTGGGTCCTCTGGAAGATCAGCCTGAAACAGGAATTCTAGTTGTTTTCAATTGAAAACTCAAAGCCAGCTGTCTTGGAGACAAGGCTGAAATATCAGAGAGAGGAAACAGACCACAGTCGATTCTCAGCCAGCTATCTTCCAAGTCCTCAGCCTGGTTTGTCCTTCTACAGAATAATCTTGGCGTGCCCACCTTAAATACCATCTTTGCCCACTTGCTTCACTTCTGGGTTCAACTCAGCATCTTATCCTAGAGTTAGGATTAAAGGTGTGAACTACTATTTGGTACTTAGGCCTTGAACTCACAGAAACACAGAAAGATCTCCTTCTCTGGAGTTATGGGATTAAAGGCGTAGGTCACTACTCCCAGTCTTTCCCATGCTGGGATGAAAGGTGTAAATTACCACTCTCTGATCCTCCTTGACTATTGGTGGATCTGTTCTCTGATATTTCAGACTGGTTTTATTAAATATATAATATATCATCACAGTAGCCAGTGCTCCAGCCCCACCATGTGTTTAAAAAATATATACACATATATTATATATACACACATATATACTCACACACACACACATATGCATACATTAAGGTGGTAAGCTGGCTGCTTCATGTTCCGTCTGGCTGATAGACTGATCCTTGGTTATTGGGTATTCTCTTCTGATGATGTAATAAGCCAATCAAGCCAAATTACTAAATCCAGGTTTAATGAGCAGAGCAAAGCACCAGGTGGCATTAAATAGCTTGTAGACATGGTCTAGAGCAGCCCCTAGAGCAGCCCCAAAGAAGGGCTGACTCTTGGAGATCTTTCTCAGGGGTAGGGTTTGGAGAAGGCAGCGCCAAGAGATATCCACAACATTGACATTTAACAAATCGCTTTCTTGATTCAAGTATCTAAGAATACCGGTTCAGGGGCTGGCAGTGTAGTTCAGTTGGTAGAGTACTTGCTTTGCACCTGTGAAACCCTAAAATTGAGCCCACATCAGTAAGCTCAGCAATTGGGAGGTCAGAAGTAATATCTTCAGCTGTTACATATCAAGTTGGAGATTTGTTTGGACTATATAAAATTCTTAAAAATGATAGTATTATAGATAAAGGTCAAGTCCTTGGTGGGTCTTGTTCCTTTGAGAGGCCAGAGGCATGGCTCCTTCACTGCCTCCTGACTGCAGGTTACAGCTCAAACTAATCAATAGATCTAAAACACAGTCTAAAAGGTATAAAAAAAACCGGGGCTGGAGAGATGGCTCGGTGGTTAAAAGTACTGATGCTCTTCCAGAGGACCTGGGTTCGATTCCCAGCACCCACGTGGCAGTTCACAACTGTCTGCAACTCCTGTTCCAGGGGATCTGACACCTTCATACCAATGCACATAAAATACATTTAAATAAATTATTTAAAAAATGTAGTATAAAACTGGAGCCAGGTTTGATGCTGAATGCTTTTAATCCCAGTGCTTGGGAGGCAAAGACCAGCAGATCTTTGTGAGTTTGAGACCAGCTTGATCTACATGAGCTCCAGGACAGCCAGTGCCATGTGGAGAGACCCTATCTCAAAAAAAAAAAAAAAAAAAAAAAGTATAAAATTGTACCTTTGTGTGTTTACACTAACTCCAGGATTAAATTGTTGACACCCATTTCATGTCAGAGGGACAAGTAAGGGACGAAGAAAACCCTACCTTTGGTGTCAGGAGGCAACCCCCCTCCCCATATTTGGTATCAGACATGTTGAGAATGTACACTAACTTTTTTTTTCTTTCCTCCCTTCCTATCACAGGAAATGTTCTGTGAAGGCCAGGTGTGCAAACAAACGTTCCAGAGAGCCTGATCCCTATCCAGCAGCACAGCACACTTGGGCCTATTCAGGGCTGATTGCCTTGCAGACAGAATGAATGTTTATTTGTCTTGGTTTGATGAAGGGCCTTATAATTGAAAAGATGTCATTCAGCCTGTGCTAGAAACTATTTGGTGCAAA
This sequence comes from Phyllotis vaccarum, assembly GCA_033318265.1. Taxonomy (NCBI): domain Eukaryota; kingdom Metazoa; phylum Chordata; class Mammalia; order Rodentia; family Cricetidae; genus Phyllotis; species Phyllotis vaccarum. The sequence continues at coordinate 61,044,162 of JARWLC010000003.1, read as the reverse complement.
ACTTCAGCTTCAATAAACCTGTCCAAGTGATGCTGATTTTTTTTTTTTCAAATTTAACATGAGCTTTATCTGTGTATTTACCTGTCTGTCTGTCCTGTTTGTCATCTATCAATCATCTATTAATACTTATTTATTTATTTATTTATTCATCCATCCATCCATCCATCCATCCATCCATCCATCCATCCATCCATCTATCTATTTATTTATTTATTTATTTATTTGACTCAGGGTCTTATTATGTAGACCAGGTTGGCCTGGAACTCACATGTTGGCCTGCCTCTGCCTCCTGAGTGCTGGGATTGAAGGTGTGTGCCACCAGGCCAGGCCCAACATGATCCAATTTTTTAAAGGAATGTTTGAAAGCCTTTTCTGTGTGCAAAGTACACACCAGGGAACAGTTGAAAATTCCTGCCTCCAAGGCTGGTGAAAGGGGTTGATGAAATAGCTTCAAAAGCTGAGCAGGCAAGGTGTGGGGTCGCAGAGGTGGCCTTTGCCCACGTGCCAATAGGAAGCATTTTAGTGAAAAAGCCAAGGGAAAATGTAACAGGTCTTTTTTTGGACCTCCAGCTCCCGAATAATGAAACATAGAGACTTTTTATTAAATATAAAAGCTTGGCTTTAGCTTAAGATTATTCCTAACTAGCTCTTAAAACTTAAATTAAGCTGGGTGGTGATGCACATCTGTAGTCCCAGTATGTGGGAGGGAGGCAGATCTCTGTGAGTTTGGGGCAGCCTGGTCTACAAAGCAAGTCCCTGAGCTGTTACACAGAAAAACCCTGTCTTGAACCCCCCTCCAAAAAAAAAAAAAAAAAGCCTCACAAAACGTAAATTAACTTAACTCATTTATATTAATCTATGATCTACCACATGGCTCATTACCTCTCCTCAGCAGTGTGACCTACTTCCTCTGTCGAGTGAATCCCCGCACCCTTCAGCTCCTTCCCAAAGTTCCTATCTATGTCCACAAGTCCCTCCCATCCTCTCCTGCTATCTATTGACCAAGCAGCTCTGTATTAATTTAATCAGAAGGTGCCTTAGGCAGGCGAAGTAGAAAGAGGCACATCTTCAGGGAGTGCCAAAAGATTACCTCATAGCAGGAGAGTTCAAGGGACTTGTTTGTTTTTTTTTTTTTAATATGATGTCTCATGCTGCCTTGAATTTGTAATCCTTGGGCCTCAGTCTCCTGAATGCCTTACAGGCAGGCCACTTCACTCTGGCTTACATCTCCACGTGCAGCCGGGAATGAAGCTTGAAGGACTTGGAAGGTAACTGAGCACAGCGTATAGTGGGTATGCAGAAGAAAGTGGAGTGACGGGGTGGGGTGGGGTAGGGTGGTCATCAAAAAAAGACCTCCAATGACAAGTTCTAAAAATCAGAGTTTGGGTGGCCGGAGAGATGGCTAAGAGCGTGGTTGCTCTTTCAGGAGAGTCAGATTTAACTCCCAGTACCCATGTGGCAGCTAACAACTGTCTGTAACTCCTGTTCCAGGGTATCCTATACCCCTTTCTGGCTTCTGTGGGCAGAAGCATGCATATGGTACATAGACAAACGTGCAGGCAAAAATTCCCATATATATATATATAAGCATTTGGGGGTCAGTAAGATTGCTCAATGGGTAATCTCAGTTCTCAAGCCTGACAATATAAATCCAAATCACCACATTAGGAGAGAACTGACCGCCCCCCTCCCACACACACAAGTTGTTTTCTGTTTTCTAACCTCCACATATGTAACATGGCATGTGCACGCGCGCGCACACACACACACACACACACACACACACACACACACAGATCTTGTCCCCAATGGAAGAGGAAGGGCACAATAAGATGTGATGGGATCTAGAATAGCCAGAGGCAAGTTCTAGCATGCCTCACTGAGGTGAGAAGACTTACCCAAACTGGGAGACCATCGCCTGAACTAAACTAAAGGTCCCTAAGTTCCTGCTTCCCCCACCCCACAGGACCCTACCTCACACTCCACCCTCCCAGCCTTGGTGGGCTGTAACCTGGAACTGTGAGTCAGCACAGATCCTTATCTTGCTATCCTCAGGGTATTTAGTCTCAGTAATAGAAAGGTAACCCAGGCTGAAGAGACCTGATGACGAAGAGGAGATAGATGGGGTCTGGAGAGAAGCAGCCATTTTAGATGTACAATCCACAGCCCAAGATACCTAACTGGTGAGTCATGCTGGGTGGAAGGTGAGGACTGTGGGAACTTGCTGGCAGCTGAAGGAAGAAGGGAATTCCAAAAGGCCGAAGGAATGCTGTGGGTGATGACAGCGAGGCTGCAGCTCAGTGGGGGGCGGGGCGGAGGAGGGGGAGAGGGCTGCACAGATGTGCTCGAATTTTCCGGAGGACAGCCCTACCCAGATAGATGGGAACACCGTTCTGGAGCCTGGCTGAAGTCCCGGCATCAAGAGGCTCAACACAATTCACATTCCTGTCATGGTGGCCAACATAAAGACTGTATATACACTTAGGCTCTGAGAATCATTCACTGAGATTTTAACTTTTCCCCCCCTTCCTGACGAGCTTTTTCTGTGTAACAGCCCTGACTGTGCTGGAGCTCACTCTCTAGACTAGGCTGGCTTCGAACTCTCAGAGATCCACCAGTCTCTGCTGCCCAAGGGCTAGGATTAAAGGCATGTGCCACCATGCCTGGTGATAGTTTAACATCTTATTTGAAAACATAAAAAAAAAATATTATGTTGGCCACTTGGTAATTGTGCTGAAACTCTGGAAGCCGAGGCTTCAACCGGAATTCTTGTACGTCCCACACCAAGATGATTTTCCCGTTTTTTCTAGCCTGCTTCAGTAGGACTGAATAAAAATTTAGGGACACCCAGATGGATAGGACCATGGGACTCAAACGTCTGAGGCCTCAGCCGCACGGTTTACGCCTGGAAATATCCGAATCCTTTTAGGAGCCAAAGGAAGGACTTCCGTGGTAGCAATGATGTGATAGCTGCACCAGGTGGTGGCGGTGGATGCCACTTCCCTCCCATGGCTTTCCTTCCTTCCCTGCAGGCTGGCGCCAGCTGTCAGGTCTGGAACGAGTGGCCACAGCGAATTTCCAACCCTAAGCGTCCACCAGGGGGACTTTGGAGTGCAGTGTTGAGAAGGCTGCCACGTGTCCCGGTAAGGGCTCCGTCATTCCCTACAGCGGGAGCTGCCCTGTCTGATGGCCCAGTGCAAAGCTTCAATGACACGGAGAAAAGGCAGCTTTTACGGAATAAAAGAGGAAGCTACTCTGGACGAAGCTTCTGCAAGGTATCTGAACAGGCCCAGCTTTCCTAGGAGGATCAAGAATTCCAGCTCGCAGCCTGGACTCCAGAGAGGCTGGAGAACAATGGGAAGTCTGTGGTTAGAGAGGTGACCTGCAATTACCCACGGGAACATCCGAGGGGGAACAGAGAGAGCACTTGATCCTTGGTTTCAGTTAAATTTTATTTATTCCAGCTCCAGTAGGGATCTATAGACTCTGCCTAAAAATTAGCTTTAGTTTACACAGGGTAACACACATATATATACTTTTGTGGAGAGGTTTGGAGACAAGGTGTCACTTTACAGCTCTGACTAGCCTGGAATTCAATGTAGACCGAGCTGGCCTTAAACTCAGAGAGGTCCACTTGCCTCTGCCTTCTTCCTGAGTGTTGATATTAAAGATATGGGCCACCATGCCCAGTTTTTGTTTGTTTGCTTGCTTATTTTTTTTGTTTAAATTGTGGTAAAAATACATATATCAGGGTCAGGGAGATGGTGTAAGACACAAACGCACTTGTCATTAAGTCTGACAACATAAGTGTGAGATCTGGAATCCATGTTAGAAGGACAGAACTGAGTCCTGAAGGCTGCCCTTTGACCTCCACACCTGTGTTAGGACATGCACAGAAATAATAAATAATAAGTGTAAAAGTCCACATAGGGTCAAGTAAAGACTTAGGGATATAATGCCAACATGGAAATGTGCTGCCTTGATGGCAACACACTGCTCTAGCATGCAGAGGCCCTGGGTTCAAGTGAGCATTGCAGATGACAAAAACCACATAGAACTATTTTGGTCACTTTAAATGATAAAAATGGGCAGCATTAAAAACATCCATACTGGCCAAGTTGGGGGTGGTGCACACCTTTTATCCCAGCACTCAGGAAGGCAGAGGTAGGTAAATCTCTGAGGCCAGCCTGAACTAAATAGTGAGTTCCAGGACAGCCAGAGCTGTTACACAAAGAAATCTTATCTCAAAAAAAAAAAAAAAAAACAAACAAACAAAAAAAAACAAAAAAACAAAAACAAAAACAAAAAACAAAACAAAACAAAACTCCTAAACCAAATAATAAAAACAGTCATATTGCTGAGTGTAGTGTGCATGCCTTTCATCTCAGCATTCAGGAAGGCAGAGGCAGGTGGATCTCTGTGAGTTTGAGGCCAGCCTGGACTACAGAGGGAGTTCTACAACAGGCAGAGCTACATACACAGTGAGACCTTGCCTCAAAATAAATAAGTAAATGACTGACTGACTGAATGAATAAAAGAACATTCATACAATCAGTTATGGAGACACATAAGTAATTTCCGGATTAGGAGGCAGAAAGTAAAGGAGTTCTAGGTTTGGTAGAAAATCCAAGGCTACATAAGACCCTGTCTAAAGGATCTTCCCACTGCTGTGCCTGCCATCACCACTACCTAAAAAACCCTTTTCTTACCCCACATGGATGCTCTGTCCCCAGAAACACTTATTCCCCAGAACTCTACCATTCAGATCTCTCTGTGTTCAATGCCACTGGTATACAAAGAGAGTTCCAGGGAAACAAAGCTGCATATCTCAAAAAACTTAAAAAAAGAAAAAGAAAGGACTGAAATCTGATCCTTTGCCAGAGCTCTTTTATTTATTTTTATTACTTTAAATTATGTGTACTTGGAGATGGTATATGCATCAAGTACAACTGAGGGTAGAGGCACAGGATTCCCCTGGAGTTGGAGTTACAAGCAGTTGTGAGCTGCCTGTCGTGGGTCCTGTGCATGAGCTGGTGCGTGCTCTTAACTGTTAAGTCATCCCTCCAGCTCCTCAGGCTGAATTATTCTTTGTGTTGCTAGACCTCATTCCGCTTGCCCTTTCTTCCCCTGCCTTCTGTCTCAGTGTGTAAATAGTGCTGTTCTGAGCACAGGTGTTAAAATATCACAGCTGTCATCCCAGCCCTTGATTGGCTAAAGCGGAAAGAAGGCGCAGTTCAAGGCCAGCCTGGTGCGACTCAAACAAAACAGTGTAAAAACCAACCAAACAACAACAAACCAAAACTTGGTGGAATTCCTGCCTCGATCCTTTGGCTGGGAAGTGGAATTCCAGGGGAGAACAGCCAAAGTGCTCAGTGCTGAAGTCACTAGTTGACCTCGTCTCAAATGGGACACAAGGATTAGTCTTTCTTCCTGTCTTCCCCAACAACTGTCAACCTCTGTCTTTTGACAGTATCCATCCCTGTGAATGTCCTTTAAAAAAAAAAAAAAAAAAAAAAAAAGTAGAGGGCTGGAGAGAGGGCTCAGTGGTTGAGAGCACTGGCTGCTCTTCCAGAGAATCTGGGTTCAATCCCCAGCATCCACATGGCAGCTCACAACTGTCTGTAACTCCAGTTCAAAGGGTCTGACACCTTCACACCAATGCACATAAGATAAATTTACATAAATTGTTTTTTAAAAGATGGTAAAAATCTACAGTAACATAACATTGACTATGAGGACTAGAGAAGCAGCTTGAAGGTAAGACCCTTGCCTGGGTTTAATGCTCGGAACTGAAAAACAAAGTTACAGATGATTGTGAGCTGTCATGTAGGTGCTGGGAATTGAACCTGGGTCCTCTGCAAGAACAGCTAATGCTCTTGACCCCGGAGTCATCTCTTCAGCTCTTGTGTTCTTTCTTAAAGGAGATTTATTTATGTGTATGTGTGGACATGGGTGGGTAGGTGTGTGTGTGTGTCCACAGAGGCCAGAAGTGGTTGTCAGGATCTCTGAAAGCTGGAGAAACCAGGCAGTTGTGAGCCTCCTAATATGGGTGCTGAGAATCCCATCTGAGAACTCTCTGAAATAACAGCAAGCATTCTTAACTGCTGAGCCACCTACAGCCCCCAAAGGTTACCCTTTAAGCCAAATCACACAGTTCAGTGCATCAGATAAATACCTTAGAGTGTAGTCCAACCCATCACCACCATCCACCTCAATAACCTCTTTCTTACATTAAAAATTTCTACTTAGATGGGAGTGGTTGCAGCCTTTAATCCCAGCACTTGGGAGGCAGGGGCAGGTGGACCCCTGAGTCTGAGGCCAGCTGGTCTATAGAGAGAGTTCCAGGGCAGCTAGGATTATATAGTGAATCTCTTTCTCTTCCCCACCCCCACTACCCACTACTTAACTAATTATTTTGATTTATGTATATGTATCTGTCTGAGTAGATGCTATGAGTGTGTGTGCCTGTAAAGGCCAGAAGTGGATCTTAGACCCTGGAGCTGAAGTTTCATGCAGCTGTGAGCTATCCAGTGTGATGCTGGAGATTGAATTTAGGTAGGAATTGAACTTAGATTCTCTGTGAGAACGGCAAGTACTCTTAACTGATGTGCCATTTCTCCAGTGCCTGTCATTGTTGTTATTATTGTTCTTGAGGAAAGGTCGCCATCTGTAGCCAAGGTCAGCCTGGACACTGCCTATGTTGTCCAACTTGACCTAGAACTTGTGCACTCTTCTGCCTCCTCCTCAGTGTTAAGATTACAGATCTGGGCACTATAGTTGGCGCTGATTTCCTTTCCTTCTTTTTTGGGGGGCAAGGGGGACAGAGTTTGTCAAGACCAAGTTCCTATACACTAGGCTGGCCTCAAACTCAGAAATCCACCTGCCTCTGCCTCCCTCCAGAATGCTTGAATTAAAGGTGTGTGCCATTGCGTCTGGGTTTTTGGCTTAGTTGTTCTTTTTCTTTTTAGATAAAATCTTGCTGAGTATCTGTAGCAGGTCAGGAACTTGTTTTGTAGACCAGGTTGATCTTGGATTCACAGCTGTCACCTGCCTTTGGCTCCTGAGTGCTGGTATTAAAATCATGTACCACTATGCCTTCCCTACTTATTTTTTTAAATATGTTTTTACCATATAACCAAACTCACATCCTTAAACTATGCCTTCATACTCAAGATCATCCAGGCATGATGATGTACATCTTTATTGTCAGTACTCCAGAGGCAGAGGCCGGCAGATTTTTGAGTTTAAGGACCACCTGGTCTACAGAGGGAGTTCCAGGACAGCCAGGGCTACACGGTGAAAACTTATCTCAAAATCCAAACAAACAAACAAAAAAAATCAAACCAACAACCCCCCCCCACCACCAAGATCTTTCTGCATCTGTCTCTGGAGTTCCGATATGGACTTTCAGGCATGGTTACCACAACAGGCTTCAAGAACTTTTCATTCCTTCAGATAGAAGGGAGCTTCATATCCAACAGGATTCCATAGAGCGCCTGCCAACCCCAAACTGCTGTCTGTCTCTATGGATTTGCCTATTCTGGCTTCTCATATAAGTGATATAATATCATAAATATGTGCTTTCTTTTTTTCCCCTTTATGTCTGAGTGATATTCCATTTTCCAGCCAGGCCACGAATGACTGGTTCCCCATCTGTCAGAGGCTGTTTAATGATTTCCACATTTCAGCTGTTGTGAACAGTGCTGTGATGAGCATCCATGTATTAAGTTCTGCTTGCATATCTGATTTCAGTTATTTGGGGTATCTGCCAAGGGGTTAAATCTCTGGGTAACATAATAGCTCTGTGTATAACTTGTTGAGGGTTTGTTAGTCTGTCTCCCACAGTACTCACACCATTTACATTCCCAAAAGCAGTTTATAAGCTTTATATTTTCTTTTATTAAGATTTCACTGGTCATCATCATCATGTGTATGTGTGTGTAGATGTCAAAATACAGCTTGGTGAAGTCATGTCTTTTTTTCCAACTTTAGGTTGGTTTTGAACTCAGGTTGGTAAGCTTACATAGTCAGTGCCTTTACCCACTAAGCCATCTGCCAGCCCCATGGTTCCTATTTTCTACATGAGAGGTATTTCCTCTTCATGTGTTGTCTATAAATCTGTGTGCATTGATCAAACCGACAATCTCATGTACAATAGACAAATGTTCACCACTCAGCTGCACTCCAGTCTGCAAAGAGAGGAAGGGAAAAGAAAAGAAAAAAGAAAACTTGAAGATAGAAGCAGAGAGGTGAATAGATTTAGTTGTTTGTTTGTTTTGAGACAGGGTTTCTCTGTGTAGTCCAGGCTGTCCTGGAACTTGCCTAGTAGACCAGGCTGGATTAAAAGTATGCACCACCATGCCTAGCTTACTTGTTTTTTTATTTTATTTTATTTTTTATTTTTTGTAAATTAGATTTTTTTTCATGGACTGGAGAGATGGCTCAGTGATTAAGAACACTCTGCTGTTCCAGAGGCCCCGGGTTCAATTTTTAATACCCACATGGTGACTCACAACCACCCGTCGTTCCAGTTCCCTCCAGGTCTGACCAGTTCTTCTGTCCTCAAACACCAGGCATGAATGTTGTACAGACATATCTGACCAGTTCTTCTGTCCTCAAACACCAGGCATGAATGTTGTACAGACATATCTGACCAGTTCTTCTCTCCTCAAACACCAGGCATGAATGTTGTTTGCAGACATATCTGACCAGTTCTTCTCTCCTCAAACACCAGGCATGAATGTTGTACACAGACATGTCTTCACTTTTATTTGTGTATGTGTCCACAATCTCTCGTGTGAAGTGAATGTAAGAGAGCCACATCTGAGTGCCCATGGACGGCAGAAGAGCGTCAGATCCCCTGAAATCACAGGCAGTTATGAGCCAGCAGACTTGGGGGAGTTTGGGGGAGTTTGGGTCCTCTGCAGGAGAGGTGGTGCTCTTAACTACCGCACTCTCTCTCCGGCCTTCCATTTTTGCTTGTTTGTTTTGTTTTATTTATTTTGTTTTTTTTCTGAGATAAAGTCTCAGGCTGTGACTGAACTTGCAATGTAGTCAAAGATGACCTTGAACTTCTAATCTTCCTTCCTCTGCCTCTTGAGCACTGGAATTACAGATATGCACTACCCAGGATTCTCCGAGTGGCCTGGGGATTGTGTGCTAAGCAAGGACTCTGCCAACTCAGCTGATCTCCAGCCTCTGAAGCTCTTTTATCATAATTACTTAGATTGAATTTATTTCTGAATTTATTTGTGGAGGTTCACCATGAATCATTATTAAGTCCCTAGAATATGAAAGAAGAGCCATAAAAAGAATGATGAATTCAATACTTTTTATTCTGATACTGAAAAGGAAATTTTTTAGGTCATATCAAAAGCAATAATTTATTATGAATAGGCACGGTGAGTAAATTCTTAAAACTGTTTCATAATTTAAGTAATAAAATAGTGTGAAATAAAAGATTTAAATTTGTGGTTAATTTACATACAGTTAACATTGATGAGCTGATATAATAACACACCATGCGGACAGCAAAGCCAACTTGGCTGATGCATATATTGATTCAGAATATTACCATTATTCAGAGTATAATCCAGCACTTGGGGGAGGGAGTAGCAGGGTCAGAAATTCAAGGACATCTTCCGCTGTATAGTGAGTTCCAGACCAGCCAAGGCTACAAAATGAGACTCCATTAAAAAGAAAAGCCATCCCCACTAATAAAGACAGTGGTACACACCTGTAATCCCAGAGTTTGGGAGGTGGAGGCAATAGCTTCAGGAATTCTAGGTCACCCTTGACTAAATAGGAAGTTTGAGTATAGTCTGGGTAATCTGAGACCCAAGCTGAGTACTGATTAAAAAAAAAAAGAAAAAAAAAAACCTTGCACCGGGGCTATAACTCAATGGGAAAGTATTTGCCAAGCATATGGGAGGCCTTAGGTTTATGTCTCAGCATAACAAAATAAGAACAAAATCCTAAGAATCATTACTTACAAAATTATAGGAAAGGGGCGAGTGGAACGACACAGTGTGTGAATGTGCTTGTCATCATGTATCATGGCCTGAGTTTGATCCTCAGAACCCATAGAATGGAAGGAGAGCTCCAAACCCAGAAAATAGTCCCCCGACCTGCACACACACACATGCTGTGGCATGCACACCACCACACATACACACACACCAAATAAATGAATGTAAAAACATATTATTTTTAAATACTTTAAAAATACCTTTAAAATTTATTTTATTTTATGTGCATTGGTGTTTTGTCTGCATGTATGTCTGTGTGAGGGTGTCAGATCTTGGAGTTATAGATAGTTGTGAGCTGCCGTGTGGGTGCTGGGAATTCAACTCAGGTCCTCTAGAAGAGCAGCCAGTGTTCTTAACCACTGAGCCATCTCTCCAGCCACATAAGAACATTTTAAGCTACAAGAAATTTTTTTTCTTTTTTGCAGGGAGATAGAGATTTGTGAAGTACTTATTTGGAAGGAAATGAGAGAGCTAGGGATTGTGGCACTGGAGACAATGGGCACTGGGGACTGCCAGTCAGGATGTAGAGCCTGCACCCTTCTGCATGAGACTGTTTGAGGGGACACTTTGCTGTTCCCCAGCATGTTTTAGCTTCACCTAATTTTGTTCTAGCCACATAAAACTGAAGCTGGATTGATCCCACAGACAGAACACTCTGATGTTACATTTTAAGCATAGTATATTAATGACAGAATTTTGGAGCAAGAGATAGAATTTGCTCATTTGGCTATAAAATAAAAGCAGGATCAAAGTCCCCATTTTTAAGGGTTTATAAAAACTAATTCCCAGCCAGGCAGTGGTGGCACACAGCTTTAATCCCAGCACTTGAGAGGCAGAGGCAGGTGGATCTTTGTGAGCTGGAGGCCAGCCTGGTCTACAGAGTGAGTTCCAGGACAGCCAGGGTTACATTGTCTCAAAAAGAAACCCTGTCTCAAAAGAACCAAAACAAACAAAATAAATTCCTGTGTTTTGAGATGGAAAAATATGCTGTAAGGAAAATTGCTGAGTAGATAGATTTCCTTGAATATTTGCCTGTGCTATATATTCTTTGTTTGAAGCTATGCCTTCCAACCCCTTTTTAATACACTGTGTGTGCGTATGTGGTGTGTGTGTGTTTGTGTGTGGTGTGTATGTGTTTGTATGTGTGTGGTATGTGTGTGTATGTGTGGTGTGTTGTGTGTAGTGTGTGGTGTGTGAGGTGTGTGGTGTATGTGTGCATGTGTGTGTAGTGTGTGTGTGATGTGTGTGGTGTGTGTGATGTGTGTGGTGTGTATGGTGTGTGTGTGTTTGTGTGTGGTGTGTATGTGTTTGTATGTGTGTGGTATGTGTGTGTATGTGTGGTGTGTTGTGTGTAGTGTGTGGTGTGTGAGGTGTGTGGTGTATGTGTGCATGTGTGTGTAGTGTGTGTGTGATGTGTGTGGTGTGTGTGATGTGTGTGGTGTGTATGGTGTGTGTGTGTTTGTGTGTGGTGTGTATGTGTTTGTATGTGTGTGGTATGTGTGTGTATGTGTGGTGTGTTGTGTGTATGTGTGTGGTGTGTGTGGTGTGTGTGTTTGTGTGTGGTGTGTATGTGTTTGTATGTGTGTGGTATGTGTGTGTATGTGTGGTGTGTTGTGTGTATGTGTGGTGTGTGTGGTGTGTGTGTGTGTGTCTCAGCCTGCTATGTATATTGACTTTGGAACTAGAGAACGACAGACTAGATGCCGCTTGCCTTTTCTCTGGGACACTGATGCTCTGGAACTCTGTTACACAGGCCCCTTGTCCTTAGGAACGGAGGTTTGAGTTGGCCTGTCTTTTCTGAAATTAGCTGACAGGGAACCCTCCACTGTCATGGTTGAGGTGAAGAGACTAAACACAGAGATAAGGAGTGGAGTTTTATGCCTGGTCTGGACTTAACCTGTCGCGTATAGACAAGTCTCCTAAGAAGGCTGTAACAAAAAGAGCCAGCAGCTCAAACCTGGTCTCAGACACAGAATTTCAGGCCAGGTTGGGCTACCTGAGACCAGGTGTTGAAAACGAGGGGGTTGGGGAGGAGAAGAGCAAGAGAACACAGAGAAATAAGATTGAGGTTGTATAAGGAAATAAAAGCATTTCCTTAAAAATGTATTTATTTATGCGTGTGGACACGTGAGACTTATGTGAACAACTTTTCAGGAGTCTGCCCTCACCTTCCGCCTTGTTGAGGCAGGGGTCCTTCTTTCTCTGGATGCTACACTTCATACTCCAGGCTAGCTAGCCCTTGACCCTTGGTCCGTCCTCCTGTCTCTGTGCTCACCTCAAGGTGGGAGTGCGGGGGTGACAGATGAGTGTCACCACATTGGAATTTTTTCATGGGCTCTGAGACAACTCATGTCTGGCTTGCAAGGCTAGCGCTTTTACCCACTGAGCCCCATCTCCTTGGTCCCAAAGTGAGATTGTGTGGGAAGAATCATATTTTATATGTTAGTGAGAAGACCTATATGTATATATGTGCATTACATGCATGTTAGCTGCTGGCCAGAAGAAGCACCAGATCCCCCTGAAACTGGAGTCATGGTCAGTTGCAAGCCACCATGTGTGGTGTTGGGAATTGAACCCAGGGTCTCCCCAAGGGTAACATATGCCTCAAACCAGTGAGCTATCTCTTCAGCTCCTCTTTCTGATTTTTAGTCTTGAAAAATAAAGCAGCGTGCCTGGCAAAGAACGAGGAAGCCTTTTGGGCAATACTCCCTCATTTCTGGCCATCTTTACAGGTGACATCCGCGATGGAGTTAAAGCATTGGAGTGTTAACTACTTGAATGTCTCTTGCTAGATGTCTTAGGTTTTACTGTGTGAAGAGATGTCGTGACCACAGCAATTCTTATAAAGGCAAATATTTAATTGAGGGGGCTCACAGTTTGGGAGGTTCAGTAAATTATGATTATGATGGGAAGCATGGTCGTGTGCAGGCAGATGTGGTGCTGGGCTGAGAGTGCAGGCAACAGGAAGTCAACTGAAACAATGGGTAGTGTTCTGGGCATGGGAAATCTCAAAGCAGGCCACCACAGTGACACACTTCCTTCAACAAGGCCATTGTTAGGATTTTATTCGGATTTGGTATGGTTCGCATTTACCCGGTTATCTGGCAGCAATTTCTATGGATGCACATGGGAACTCTACAGAAGGCAGTGACAGAGAGCAGGAGATGCTTAAAGCCCTTTCTATGAAGGAAAGAGCTTTATTGTCAGATGAGTGGGGTTATGATTAGTAGACAGGTTATGATTATAACAGAGAAGGGAAGAAGAAAGAGAAGGAGAAAGGAAGAGGGAAGGGGAGGGAGATGGGGGCTCCCAAGGGAAGACAAAGGGAGAGAGAGACAGAGTCAGAAGCAGGAATCCTGCTTTAAATGGGGTTGGATGTCAGAGCTGAGGATGGCATGGTTTAAGAGGCTAACAGCCACACCCACTCTACAAAAGGCCAACCTCCTAATCTCACTCTCTGTGAGATTATGGGGGCCAACTACATTAAAACTACCATATTTGGCTGCAGCTTGCCTTCTACAGGGCTGTGTGTCTATGCCTCATGGCAGGCACATGTGGATGCTACGCTAGGAAATAAGCCAGTGCTTCTGACTCAAGCAAGCCCCAATCCATTCTTGAATTTGGGAACCACTCATTCAACATTATGGGAAAAGCCCTATATAGGACACAGAGGTGAGCTGGTCATTTAAGGCATCTAGTCATGACCTTGTCTGTGACATACAGACGGACAAGGGGAAAAGCAGAAGCTAGAATATATTCTGGTTACAATGTCAACAAAGTTTCCAGAGAAAGCATGAGCAATATCCAAAGGAGGTTTCCTTCTTTCCTTCTTTCCATCCTTCCTTCTTTCCTTCCTTCCTTCCTTCTTTCTTTCCCAGGGATGTGGATCAGTGGTCTATCCCAAATCCTGTGCAAAGTAAAAAGATGAGTTCATCTTGTAGACATCTTAGTAGGTAAAGGTACTTGCCACTAAGCCTGTTGACTTGTGTACAATCCCTGAAACCCACACAGTGCAAGGAATAATCAATTTCAATAAGTTGTCTGACTTCGCAAGAATGAAGTCTTGAGTTCAACCACTAGATCTCACATAAAAATGCCACATGGAGGCATGTGCTTGTAGGGCCACAGAGAGGTAGAGACAGGGCCCACTGACCAGCAGTCTAACCTAATTGTCGAGTTCTGGGCCAACAAGAGAGTTGGTGGTGTTCCTGAAATGATGCCCACGATTATCCTCCGGCCTTCACACATATGCACACACACATATATATGATCACCTACACATGCAGGAACACACACATATATACTTTTGGTAAATGACTGAACTTGCATGAATGAAGGAACTACATTTAATCTAAAACCTAAAAACTAAGGATTAAACCAAGCAAAGTTTATTTGGAGACACCAGTGTCAGATCTCAGGAAGGGAAACTTTATATTTCTGAACCGTGAAAGGCATTGGAGTTGAAATCCTGCAGGATATGGTGCAGGATTGAAAAGAAGTTAAGAAAGACAGGCAGCTAAAGCTCAAGAGGACCTTCTAGATCCTGATTGGGAGCTTAGGTATAGTTGAGTGGAGATTGGAATTACACAGCTGCTTATCATTATAACAGTTCTACCTGGGATAATCACCCTGCAGGAGAAAAGATTCGTTTGGCTTATAGTTGTGGATGTCCCCCTCTGTGGTGGATTGGCTCTGTTGTTTTGGGGTCCATGTCAAGGATGGAAATCATGATGAAAGGGTGGTGAGCAAAATTGTGCACTTCATTCCCAGGACACAGAGAGGGCAAGAAAGGGACCAGGAACCATTCAAGGGCACACCTATAATGATCTAAAGCCCTCCCGCCAAGAGCCTACCTGGGGACCAAACCTTTTAAGATGTGAGCCTTTGGTGGCACCTGTGTACCACCCACCCACACCCAAAGTATATAAACAAGACTAATAAAAATTTAAATGATGTATTGGAATCTTGGCTCTTTCACAGTCTGTTTCTTTGTCATAAGCCTAAAGACAATAGATCTAAGTCCCCATGAACTGAAAACTCTGTTTTGTTTCTTGGTTTTTGTTTTTTGTTATAGAGTCTCTCTACACAGTCCTGGCTGTTCTCACTATGTAGATCAGACTCTCAAACTCACAGAGATCTGCCTGTCTCTGTTTCTGGAGTGTTGGAGGGTGTGCCACCACACCTGGCTAGGAATATTGTTTGTCATTACAGAAATGAAACACTGTTGTGTGCTGCAGGACACATGAATCATGGGACCAGATGAGTCAGCTGGTTGTGGTGGTTCACACTGGTAGGCAAATGATGACCAGAGTTTGGGAGAACTGGGAGTCTGGGCTCAATATGGGCTACAGAAAGAACAGAGGGACATTCAGTGTGTTGGAGGGTTCCTTTCTTAGGTGATTAAAATGTTCTGGAATTAGAGAACAAGGTGTTAAGCAGCTATGACTATCCTAAAGCCATTGTATGCTTTAAATGTGTGACTTCATCTGAGGTTACATGGCAATTATGATGTTTTTAAGAAGACAATGTAATTAACATCAGTGTAACAGGGGTCCGGAATGGCTTACACAAAATTCTTTTCCTGAAAAGTAGAATGCCTTCCTGAAAAGTCTGAGGCAGTTTAACTTTACTCACAAATTCTTTGCATATCTAGTAGTCATGTTCCCATTTTTAGCACTTAGCAAACAAATTGTAACTATTTTAGTCATTTCTCGGCCTTTTGGCTAAGAGCAAATGTAATTCTTTTAAACTAGAGTGGAATGTTTAAGATTATAGTTCAGCTAAGAGTAGCTGTGCACTCTAATCCTAGGATTTGGGAGGCTGAGGCTGGCTGTGCTCTGAGTTCAAGGCCATCCAGGTTTACATAACCAGTTCCAGGCCAGTGAGACCCTGTTTCAAATAAAACAAAGAAACATAAATAAATCAATGCTACAGTTCGATAGTCTGTGATGGACTTGAGGCAGTCTGAGACACATAGAAGATCTTGTCTAAAGAACAGTTAAGAGCAAGATTATAGCTTTTGTATGCCAGACAATATATACTTTGTGGCAAATTCTGGACTGCCATGGTAATGTTACTTTGCTCAATTTAGAGTATATATTGTAAAGAAGTTTTTGTCTGGCTGAGCTGCCCGTACAAAAGGCTTCCTTAAATAATTGTTCAACACATTGATCATTTATTATTTGAGTCTTTCAATCACTGACATTTTCATATTTTATCAATACTCCTGCGCACAAAGAAGAGCTCCTCTCTAAAAGGCCAAGGTAAAATAAAATTAATGGAATTCCTGTTATCTTCCATGGGCTTTCTTGGGGGAGGGGAAGAGTGCAACAAGGTGTTTGCAGCATGTTGCTAAATGCTTCCCGCAGAGAGCACAGGTTTTTCCGATTCCTCTCTCCTAGTTTCTCTCCTAGTTCAGCTTGCAGCATCCCGGAGCGCGGGTGTAAGGATTCCCAAGTCACTAGACAGCAAGAGCCACCTGGGAACAAACCAGCACCGCGAAACCCTAGGGGCCCCTAAGCGCCCCGAACAGGCCCATCTTCGGATTGGCGCACCCGACCCTCAGCTATCCTACGAGAGCCCCGCCCACTGCGCCCCTGGCCTCTGCGCGGTCTCTATGGTAACACCCCGCCCCGCCTCCTCTTCTTAGCCTGGCAGCCCCTCTCACCCCTCCCCCCGCCTGGCGCCGCTTAGGGGGGAGGGGGTGGGGCCGGGGGCGGGGACAGGATGCAGGCGAAAAGGAAATCGGCGGCGCGGCTCCCGTTGCTCATTGGCTGCCGCGTTCGGGAACCAGAAGCCCCGCCCCCCCACGAGGGTCACGTGATCCCTTTCAAAGATGGCCGCCCTGTTGTTTTGATGAATAATACTTGGTGGGGCGAGGGGGTAAGAGTAGGGTTGGAGGGGTAGGAGGATTTACGCTTACAAGGAGAGCTTCGTCCGTCCCACTCTCCCCTCCCCCCTCCAGGGTTCTTGCGTGGAGGCGGGGCGAGCCTGGCCTGCTTTTAGAGGGGAGGGGCTTCCCGGTACGGTGCTGGGCTCTGCCTGGGCTGCTGTAGGGTCGCGGCGCCTCGGGGGCATCCAGTGTGCAGAGGAGCGGTTCCCGCCAGGGCCCAGGGGTGGGACCCGGAGCAGGGTCTGCGGGAGAAAAACGCAGCTGCCGCGTCACCGCCACGAAGACACGGCGCGCAGCGGGCACGAGCCGAGCTGGAGACCGCGCCGCCCTCTCTGGGTAACCTGGGAAGCTAAAGGGAGTCGGTGGCGCCTGGAGAGGACCCCGTCGCAGCGGCTGTGGCCAGAGGAGGAGGCTCGGGCGCTTGCAGCTGGAGGAGGCTGGGGCCGTCCGAGCGACCGACGCCAAGGCGATTCAGTGCCTCGTGTTCTTAGTTTTTAACCTCTGACTATGCAATTTTGAAACCTCCCCCATTGGGGGACCAGACAGCCCGATAGATACCTTCCACTCTCCTTTGCTCCCGCCCTGATCTCAAGAACTGAAGATCTCTTCCCTAACGCCTTTCACCATTAAGAGGAAAGCGATGGAGGAGCTGAGCGCTGACGAGGTGAGGAGGCTGGGGCGTGGGGGGGGGCACCTTGAAAGGATTACTTGGCAACTCTTTGGCGCTTTGGACGGGGACGATTTTGCGCTAGTGGTGTCGGGCTTTTGGGATTGAGGAGGCAACGGAGATGGCATTTTCAAGAATAATGAAATATTGTAGACGTAGTAGTCATTCATCATCAGGTTGGTCGTATTGTAAGAAGCCCTTGCTCCACTCCTCAGTAATTTTACTCAATGGCTAAAATTCTCCAGGGAGAGAGAATACGAGACCCCGGAGAAGGTCTCTTGTTTTTTCTCCTTTATTCTCTTTACTTATTTCTTCATTTGTAAGTCCACTTGTTTTTCTTTTAGGATCTGAAGACAAGGAGAACATCTTGAAGGTGTTCAGTTTTTTAAAAAAGGGTATTCAAGAAAGAGGGGCAGATTTTAGATCATGGTATAATGTGTGTGTGTGTTCAGGGGTTTAAAGAACAATTTTGGATAAAATCATAATGCTTAATGGCTGTTTTAAAAGGAAGCATTGGAAATCCCAGATACATGTGGCCATTTCATTGTATATAAGTTGGTCAAAGGTACCTTTGTGTTTGAGAGGTGGTTACAGATTCCTTGATATTTAACAAAGTATCCTTAATAGTTGAAAAGATTTCGGTTAAATTGCAGTAAATTTAACAGATTACTAATCACTTCTAGCTTCTATGTTATTTTACTTTATTATTATTATTTTTAATAGCTCCCATCCCCCTTAAACTTGGGTTGTGCTGTGTAGGGTTGTCAGAACAGCAGTGGAAGTTAGGGCACAAGGAATTTCCTGTGACTCGGGTGATTTTTCCCTGGCTTGTTACAAGGCTTGAAGGCCTTCTTGTAAGACCCCTGCTGGCTTCGTGTCTTCCACTGCTTCCGGTAGACGTCCCCTGCAGTGCTAGGAACGTAGTCATCTGTCTTCAGGTTGGTTGGAAGAGGTTCTTGCTTGACTTTTGGCCATGGTCTCCTCATGTTTATTTAGTCCCTAAAATTCTCGAGGGATAGAGCATGCACATGGGTGGGTGAAAGGTCAGGTAGGAAAAGAAACAATTTTGTGGGTTGCGATACTTCAGTTGTCAGAATTGTTCATTTTTTGTCAACTAACTTGCTTTTCCTCAACTACAGCAGGAGTGTAAACTTAAATCAGAAAAGTCTTGAGCAGTTTTAGAAACTATCAGGAGATCCATCGCCTTAGAAACAATTTGGTTTTTGTGTTTTGTTTTTTTTTAAATATTCCCCCATTTTTCTCTAATTATAAAGAGACACAATCAGTGATTTTCAATAGCCCTTTACTTCCAGAAAGTACTTTTTTTCTTATGATCTCTAAATAGTTTGTGGTTTAGAGGCTTTCACTGATTTAAGTTTTGACTTTTTTTTTTTTTTCCAAACCAATAAAGTTTACAGACTGGTCAAAGATACTGTATACATCTAGAAGGTGTCTTCATTTTGCTCGGTTCTTGAGATTGTGTAACTCCTTTAGTGATCTTAAAAGGAACACATTTGACCTTTGTGGAAGAAACAAAAGAAAAAACTTCAAGGTCAACAGAACACTAAAACATGTATGAAAAATTAAATTCACCAGTGCAGGATTAGTATAAAGTTATTGTCAGCAAATTAGTTGGCCTAATCACAGTCGAGTACCGTAGTAACTGGTAATTTTTTTTTCATTAGAAGCTCGAACAAAATCTCTTTAATTTATTATTATTATTATTATTATTATTATTATTATTATTATTAATTTTTTTTTTTTGAGTCTCACCGAGTAGCCCTGGCTGGCCTCCAACTCACAGAGATCTACCTGCCTCTGCTCTGAGTGCTGGGAATTGAGTTGTGTATCATCAGCTCGCCTAGTTTTAGGCCAGTTTCTTTAATACCGAGTTAAGTGTGCATTTCTCAACAGAGATTTTCAAAGGTTTTTTTCTCTTTGTATTGTTACTCTGTTAGTAGAAACTTGTATCACAGATATCGCAGGTGATGTCAATTTGGTTAAAAAATAACACGTGTATTCTTGACTGTTGAAGGATACATTTCAGAATCAAAACAGTCACTGTAAGTTGGGAAATTGGTTTAAATCAGAGTTTCATATTTTAGCAGATGAAAGTATGTATGAATACAGGCTAGAGGAAAAAAACTGGTTTAGCCAGACTAGGTCCCTCTCACATAGGTCACCCTGAATTCTTTTATTTTTTCCTGCATATTTGAGGGGGTTGTGTAGTTGAGTTGCTGTGTGTTATTCATGTAGTGCTTTGCAGTGAGTTCTCTCTCCACAGAGCAGAGCTGTGACTAAGTCCAGCCTCTAGAAGAACTTACATTCCACAGTAGCATTGTTTACATCATGTTTATGCTATAGTTACTCACGTGTTGTTTTCCTAAACCTGCCTTAGTAGGGCAGGCTTTTAAACTGCTTTTCAGCCTTGGTGATGAAATTAATTTAAAATGATTTGTACCTTTTCTCCTAAATCTTTCTGACCTAATTCTGAGAGATGGCTGCCTGGGACTCGGTGTGGTCAAGGTTTTAGAAGAGTTAAGTGTTCTCCCCAAATGCAGCATATATGACCTTGGATTCTTATTTATCTTCAATACAGGGTGTGGGTATATATTACAGGCTGGTCTTGGATTTGTAATCCTCCTGCCTCAGCTTCCCAAGTGTTGGGATTACAGATGAGCTGTGTTAAGTGGGAAAAAATGGATAGTTATAAACAGCCCTAGAAGCCTGAACTTGGCCAGGCTTAGTGCAGCCACTATTTCATCTGGTACAATAATGCAGTGAAGTTAAGAACCAGCTTGTGTATTTTTTAAGTGAGGAAACAGATTTAGGTTAAATAACTTGGCAAAAGTGACCTGGTTTAGAAGTCACATGGTTAGAATTCAAACTCAAGATTCCTGATTCCAAAGCCCTCTTTATTACTTTTCATTGTTTACCAGTTAACCATATAGATTGATTACCTTTATAAATATCCTGCTACCATTGACTTCTCTCTCTGATTTGTCTCATGATGTGTTCTGGTCTTTTGGGAACTGATATTCCCTCACCAATTCCTCCTAGCCCTAGTCTCAGATGGTTCACTCCATAAGTTTGGAAGTTGAATTGGGGGATAGAGATAGGAACCTAAAATGTACAATACAGGGGCTAGAGGGATGGCCCGGCAGTTAAAAGCCCTGGAGAGGACCCAGATTCAATTACCAGCAACCACTTGTAGTTCTGGGGGATCGGGTGCCCTCTTCTGCCTTCTCCAGGCACCAGCACATATGTGGTGTGTATACACATATACAGACAAGATGATCATACATGTAAAAAAAACAAAAATTACCTTATAGTACAGTGAGTACAGTTATTGTTTGTTGTGGAGGCATACATAAGATACTCAGAATAATAAGAGGGAACACCCTGTGTTAATTAAGGTCTCAATTAAGATGTTAGAAAAGAAGCTGTGTATTGTTGCACCACAAGGATACTGGGAGCTCAGTGTAAGGGCTCAGAAAATAGCACCAAGTCATGGTGCTGGATCGTGGGAGCTTGTTTGCCGCTATCATCAGATCTTGGAGAATTGTCTGAACGTTTAGGAGTTCTAGCACTCTCAGTGAGATCTCTGCCCTGCAGGGTGCTAAGGTTTATAGTAACTGGCAGGGGTGTAAGCACTAGGTGCTGGAAGGTGGCGCACACTGGAAGACAAGGCTGCTGTGGTTGATCCTGTGCTGAGTGATAGAGTTCATGGCGTTGACGTATTTATTGACAGTTGAGAAGATGTCGAGCAGGCACACCAGGGATCAATGCTGGTCCTCAAATTAGTCTGCCTCTTCCCTTTTCTGCTTTTTGTCTTGTTTGAAGCAAGATCTCACTATTATAGCTGGCCGACTGGCTGCCCTAACTCTGTGTAGTCCAAGCTGGCCCCAGGCTTGCAGATTTCTCCTGCTTCTGCCTCCCAAGTGCTGGGATCATAGGCTGTGCTGTCGTGCGACATGCTAGGATGCTTCAGTCCAGTTCTAAGGTGAGCTGTGAAGCAGTAGGGGAAGGAGACACAAACCTTGGTTCTAGCTAGGGGCAGGGCTGGTTGGAATTGGACAGGAACAGACTTCAGAGAAAGCAGGATGACTTGTTCCTTCCTGACGGTTGAAAATGTAAGTTAGCTCTGTTGGTAGAGTGTCTGCCTAGCATTCTTGAGGTCCTGGATTCCATCCCCAGCACTGTTTGTAATCCGGAATGCTACTGTGTTTCTGTATGTGAGAGTTTGGGACGTGGACAGAGGAGGATGAGAAGTTTCAGCTACATCAAAGTTCAAAGCCAGCCGGGATACATGAAATTTGTACCAAAGATACCCAATAAGTAGATGAGTCCACTCCTGCCTGGCCTTTGTCCTTTCGCTCACCACTTCCCGTATTCTCTCCCCCCCCCCCAAAGGTTTATATGCTTTTACTTACTTACTTACTTATTTACTCATTCATTCATTCATTCATTCATTCATTCATTCATTCATTTTTTGGGGCAAGGTTTCCCCGTGCAGCTCTGACTATCCTGGAACTCCCTCTGTAGACCAGGCTGGCCTCAAACTCAAGAGATTCACCTGCCTCTGTCTCTCTAGTGCTGTGATTAAAGGTGTGGGAGGGGAATGGGGGGACAGAGACAGAAACAGAGAGAGAGAGAACACTAATTTGCACGTGCAGTTGTCTGTAGAGACAAGAGGGACAGATATCTCTGGATCTGGAGTTACAGATGTTGTGAGACCTCTCATGTGATCTAAGAGCCAAACTCAAGTCTTTTGAAAGAGTAGTGTTTGCTTTTAATTGTTGAACCATCCTGTCAGGCCCCCCTCCTACCCCCCTACCCTCCTTAAAATGGTTTTTCAAGACAGGGTTTCTCTGTGTAACAGCCCTGGCTGTCTTGGAACTCACTTTGTAGTCCAGGCTGGCCTTGAACTTAGAAATCTGATTGTCTCTGCCTCTCAAGTGATTAAAGGCTCCACTGACTGGCCCTTTGCCTTCTCTAAAAGATAATGATGGTGACATTAGCTGACACTTGCTGAGTTCTTTGTGCTAAGCATTAAACTCCCCTGACACCTTTGCTATTATTGTCCCTGTTTTACAGATAGGAAAATCAAGGTTAATAGAAATTAATTAGCTTGCCAAAAGGCATGTATATAGGCAAGCACTCTACCAGTTGAATTACATCTCAGCTCTAAGGCATACAGCTAGTTAAATGTAGGATCTGGATCCCAATCTAGAGCTGGGTTGTAGAGTTCAGTCCCTTTACTAAAAGCACATTAGAAACTTCCCTTTATGAGCAGTGAAGACTTTTATTCTTCAGTTGTTATGGCTGAGAGTACAGGCCTCTGATAGTCCTGATGCTGTGCAGGATGGAGGCTGGAAGATGTCTGTAGTGGGCGTGTGGCCATGTGTGTCTTTAACTCTGTGTGCTGATATTTCCTTGCTGCATGCCCTATATCCCTTAGACTTACTTCTAGGGAGGTTTTTCTCAAAGGAGGTAGATACATAGTCATATCAGACTTTTTTTTTTCCATAATATGATCTATTAAGAAAAATAAAATAGCCTTAAAGGATAGAGAATACTGGGGTGGCTTTTTTGTTTTATTATTTGTATACCTGAATGTAGATCTACCTAGGTGATTGTGAGATATCATATAGATATTAGGAACTGAACCCAGCCAAGTACTCAAGATCCGTAAGTGTTTTTAACCGCTGAACCATCTCGTGTGTGTGTTTGTGTGTGTGTTTGTGTGTTTACTCCATTTTCATCATAGTGTGGCGCATGGTGGCCAGAATGGAGAGGTAGTTGAGTGCTGTATCCTGATCTGCAGGCAAAGGGAAAGAA
Source organism: Phyllotis vaccarum (assembly GCA_033318265.1). NCBI lineage: Eukaryota > Metazoa > Chordata > Mammalia > Rodentia > Cricetidae > Phyllotis > Phyllotis vaccarum. The sequence continues at coordinate 61,020,734 of JARWLC010000003.1, read as the reverse complement.
GGCAGTGGGCTTGGTGTGGGTGTTTCAAGCCTTAAAGCCTGTGATGCACTCTGAGGACAAGGCCACACCTCTTAGTCTTTCTCAGACAGTGCCACTCCTGATAACTAAGCATTTAAATATATGCAGCAGAGAGGGGACATTCTTATTTATTTTTCCAAGACAGGGTGTCTCTGTGTTGCCCCAGCTGTCCTGGAGCTCACTCTGTAGACCAGGCTGGCCTCCAACTCAGAGATTTGCCTGCCTCTGCTCCCAGGTGCTGGTATTAAAGGCGTGCACCACTACCACCTGGCTCAGGGGGACATTTTATTTAAATCATCACATTATTGAACTTGGAACTTACTATTTCAGCTAAAATGGCTAGCTAGTGAGTCTCTGGGATCTGCCTATCTATGGCTTTTTAGCACTAGGGTTAACGGTGTTACCACACATGGTATATTAGTCGGGATTCTTTAGAGAAACAGAATTTATAGAATAAGTGTGTGTGTGTGTGTGTGTGTGTGTGTGTGTGTATTTGTATGGCATTTATTAGAATGGGTTATAGGCTGTGGTCTGGCTAGTTTGACAATGGTAGTCTACCAAAAGAAGATCCAAGAATCCAGCAGTTCTGTCCACAAGGCTGGATATCTCAGGCGGTCTTTAGTACACATTGGAATCCTGAAGTAGGCTCTAATTCCAGTGAAGGAATGGACTTGCTGTGGAGAGGAAGAGCAAACTTCCTTCTTTCCTGTCCTTTTTCCTGCAGAGGGTGTGGGCAGACTAAGGGTGGACCTTCCCAGTTTAAAGATGCAGCAGATATGAAGTGGGTCTTCCCCCTCAAATGGATTAATTAAGAAAAAAAAAGATTCCTCACAGGTGTCCCCAGCCACTTGGGTTTTGGTTAATTCCAGATGTAGTTGAGTTGAAAAGGAATAACAGTGTAGCATGTGGCTTTTATGTGGGTGCTGGGGATCTGAACTTATGTTCCTACACTTTTACTGCAAGCACTTGAACCATAAATCCGTCTCCCCAGCCCAGAATATCTTTGAGAAGAATTGAAGGGACAGTGGGGAGTGTAGTGGGATTCTGAGTTCAGGACCCCTGTGGGGCTTCCCTGAGTAACACCTGACTCCTCCTACAGGGAAGCTGTTTGGGGGCAGATTATTTCCAGGTAAAGGGAAGAGCTAGTGCCAGGGCCCTTGAGGTAGATGCACTCCTGACCTGTTGAGGAACAGAAAGGTGGGTACTTGGGGCTTGGTGTGTGATAGCCATAATGGTGAGTGCTGGAGTCTCCAAGAGTTCTCCTGTGCTTGTCAGCTGAGATGTCTCCCTGTTCTTTCTTCATGTTTATTTCTGGAGCTGCGATGCTTCTCGGGGTGACTGGTGTAATTATTGGTGTGTGACATGGCCCTTTCTTGTCCATGTGCACATCTTGTTAGACCTGTTGGTGATGGTGTCCTCTGAGCACTGTTCCTGCTGTAGGTTTGCTTGCCTTCTTAAGAGCCTTTAAAAACAAACATGCTTTGGGTTGGGGAAATGGCCCACAGGCTAAGTGCCTGCTACACAAGGGTGATGAGAGTCTGGAGTCACCGGCACACACTGGGCAGCCCCTCAATTGAGACTTTTCAGGTGACTCTGAGCTGTGTTAAATTGTCAGTAAAATCTAGCTGGCACACATCAAAGAATCCATCCTGTCTTCTGAAGAGAATAGATCAACAGGAAAATAGTGAATTCAGAGAGAAAGGTTAGGAGGCCATTGCAGGAAGTACAAGGAGAGGTGATGTGGGGGGTGGCCAGGGATGGTGGTGAAGGAGAGTCAGATAGTGGCTTGGAGAACAGGTAGGCTGGGGTGATGGGCTGGCTGGGGAGTTGAGAGAGAAGTTGAAGGTGCTGGAGGAATCATCCTGTTACAGGATTGGTGGTTATGAGAGATGATGATGCCAGATGGCTGTTGATTTCTCTCTGACAGAAGTTTGGCAGGAGGCTAGGGCTTGTGTGGCAACTCTGCTTACTAGGGCTAAGCCACTGTCTTGTACTCATCCCTAACTAAGGCTTCATCTCTTGGCTGTGTGTGTCCGCCTGCATTTAGTTAGAGAGAGGAGAGGAAAAGGAGGTCACAGCCTGGAATGGCACACATTGTCTTGTTTACCTCTTACTGGCCAGACCCTGAGCCACCAGCCACGGCTACTTGTTGGGAAGACTGAGAAATAGTTTTTACTGGACAGCCGCACACGCAGCTGAAAGATTTTATATTAGAACTTTTCTGTCTAGAGCTTCTTCCCAGATCTAAAACTGTGCCCTCCGGAGGGAGATAGCCCCACATTTATTTTTGAGTCCAGGAACCTTAGATGAAAACACCAATTCTCTCCTGCCCCTTCCCGCATGCGCTGTATGGGGGTAGATGTAGGCAGTGTATACTCACCGCTAGAGGAAGGAGGGTAGCAGTGGGGATACTCCTTCCTGGCCTGTGGTCATTGTCACCTTCTGCTAGAACATTATGTGAGGGCTGTCTGCTTTTGCATTGGTGTGGTTTTCTGACCTCCCAACCAGCAGCCCTGCTTTTGGTCCCTCAGTGGCATCTCCTTGTCCCAGATTGTCCTAGTTAGGGTTTCTATTATGATGAAACATCATGGCCAAAGCAACTTAGGGAGGAAAGGGTTTATTCCAGTTTACACTTCCAGGTAGTAGTTCATCACTGAGGGAAGTCAGGGCAGGAACTCAAACAGGGCAGGAACCTGGAAGCAGGAGCTGATACAGAGGCGGTGGAGGATGCTGCTTACTAACTTGCTCCCCATGACTTGTTCAGCCTGTTTTCTTATAGAACCCAGGTCCACCAGCCCAGGGGTTGACTTCATTCACAATGAGCTAGGCCCTCAATTATTAATTAAGAAAATTCTCTACAGGCTTACTTACAGCCTACTCTTATGGAGGCATTTTCTCAGCTGGGGTTCCCTCCTTTCTGATGCCTCTGGCCTGTGTCAGGTTGACATAAAATTAGCTAGTATACTTTTTATTTTTCTTGGGCCAGGTCTGAAGCTGGTCTGGATATCTCTTTCTGAGATGTGAGTTCCTCCAGCTTCTGCCCCCTGAATACTGATGAAGCTGACTTTGCTGATTCCCAAACTGTGACATTCCTTAGGCAGATCCATACCTACTTCCTTTATCCCTGGATGCTGATGCCTCATGTTTGGAACTAATTCTTTAAAGTGACATGAATTGTTCAGCTGGCTGCCCTACATTTATAGGCTGTATTGGTGTGTGAGCCATTTTCTAAGATGTCATAGATTTAAAACATTTATTTATTTAATTTTATGTGTTGGGGAGGGGCACAGAGTACGGGCATGGCATATGGCGTGGCATACTGTGTGGAGGTCAATAACCACTTGCTAGAGTTGGCTCTCTCCTGCCACCTTCTGGGATCTAGGGATCAAACTCAGGACAATAGGTTTGTGAGCAAGTGCCTCTCTACCTGTGGAGCCATCTCAGTGGCCCGGGTGTCCAAAGTTTTACCAAATGCGTTACTGAAGCCTGCTTTCCATTCTGTAGTATCCGTGCCTATGTTGATCCCCAAGTCAGGGTCATTAATATCTATTAGTAAGGTGAGTGACTTCCAGTTTCCAAAATCTGTATGATAGTTACAATGATGTTTTAGCTGATGCACCAGGATAGAAACTTAGCTGCTGATTTACATGTGTGTGCCGACTGTGTGCTTCTTGTAGGTATGGGCAGATGTGCAGGCACATATGTAAATGCCTCTGGAGGTCAGAGGTCAAAATCAGGTGTCTGTCACTCTCCACTCTATTTTTTGAGAAAGTCTCTCGAACCTAGGGCTCACTGACTGGCTAAGCTGCCTGGCCAATGAGCTCTAGGTATATGTCTGTCTTTACGACTTCCCTACATGCTGGGCCTACAAATTCATTCCCTGGGAGCCCAGTTTTCACGTGGGTGCTGAGGCCCTGAACTCAGGTCCTGTCCTTATGCTTGTAGGCAGGGACTTAAGCAGCTGAACCATCTTACCAGCTTATTTTTACAAATTGTGTGTGTGTGTCTGTCTGTCTGTCTGTGGAGAGGTTCGTGTATTTCATCTTTATGTGCATTCTGGGCCTTGAACTCAGGTTGTCAGACCTACATGACAAGTGCTTATGGAAAGAGAGAATTGACTGGCAGTGTGGTGGCCATGTGAGTTGATAGGATCAGCTGCACTGCTGTGTAGTTAGAAGAGATGGAAAGTGAGGTGCAGGCCTTAGGAAGCCACCTGTAGAGAGTGGTGGAAGCCGTAGGTTCAAATGAGAAGGAAAGTTCGGAAGGCGGATTCTTTTCAATCTTACTTTTCTCTATTCTAACCACTACTTTTATCTTCTTTTTAGAAAGTTAAAATGGGAATAGGGTGGCGGGCTGAAGAGGTGGCCCAGTGGTTTAGAACCCTGCCTCCAGAGGAGGAGGAGTAATTCCCAGCACCCACACAGCAGCTCACAACCATCTGTAATTCTAGTTTCAGATCTGACACCCCCTTCTGCCATCTTCAGACACTGCAGACACATGGTGCACAAATGTATGTGCAGGTAAAAGCACTTATATGCATAACATTAGAAAGAAAATTAAGCTTGAGTTAGTTTATTCGTCAGTTATTTATTGATTGATGACTTTCTCTCCTTCCCCTCAAGCTAGGAAGTCAGTGAGGAATACATTCATATGTGGCTCTAGTTTCCTACTTGGGGCCTGGGTCTCATATGTAAGTTGTGAATCAGTCTGGAGAACACTGAGCTATATTGTACTTTTTATCTTTTGGCTTTTTGAGACAGGGCTTTACTATATAGCTTTGGTTGGCCCAGAACTCTCTGTATAGGCCAGCCTGGCTTTGAACTCATGGCTGTAAATGCACTTATATGTATGAACTTAGAAAAGTCAGCTCTAGTGGTTATGTGTGCAGTCCAGCTCTTAGGAGGTGAAAGCAGGAGAGGCATCAGTGATATCCATCTGACCACATAGTGAGTTCTAGCCCATCCTGGGCTGCCTGTGACTTTGCCTCAGACCAACAACAGATAAAAAACAAAAAACCTGATGACAAACACACAAATGCTGAAAGATCTGATCGTTATTAGCAGTTTAATTCCAGCAGATAGGAGGAGGATGCCTTCTGAGTCAGGGTCATGCAGAGGTCAGGGATGAGGAAGTCCTGGTCCTTAGTGAGCCTGCCCTGGAGTGGCAGTTCATATGTTAAGTAGATGTGAATAGGGAGCTGTGGATGGAGCAGTTTATTCCAACCGGAAAGCTGAGGTGCTGAGGATGTGGGCCTGCAGAGTAGGCTAAGGAGCATAAAATCCTTTACTTATGTCCTCCTCTGGGCAAATTGCTTATAGGAGTAGATCTGAGGTGGTGTTGTTTTTGAGGTAGGGTGTTATGTAGCTTATTGTTATGTGTGCCTCAGTTCTCACTCATAACCCAGGCTGCCCTCAGGTGCGTGCCTCAGTCTTCAGGAGTTGAGATTGCACATGTGTACCATCATGCCAGACTCCGAAAGGTTCTACTATGTGATTGTGAGGCACGAGTGTATAATCCCTGCTCACCATCCCATACCACCAAGCAGCAGCCCAGCTTTAGCTGAGGGGAGGCCTTGGGAGGGGAAGGAAAAGGCATTTCATTAAAGTTTGGTTTCCTGTCCTCATACCAGCCATTCTGCCTTGAATGGCCTATTCACTAATGTAGCTCCCACTGGAACACAGGCTCATGCTCATTTTTAGCCCCTTTGTCCAATTTTTAGCACACAATGGCCCAGGAAAAATGCTTGTTTGAGTGCATGAGTGGACAGAATAAGACAGTGTCTCTTTGATCCCAGTTTCTGCCTCTGTGGCTGTAGTTGTAGTCTATTGCTAGCTACATTAAAGCCATTAGGTTATGTTGAGGGATCAGAGTCTTATACACCTGTGTTTCCTTTGAACTGACTGTTTGGGTGAGCCTCTCTCCATGTGTGGGACGACTGTCCAGTTTGGGCTCCTGAGACTGTTCAATGCATTACTGCCTTTTCTAGGGGCTGAATTGTATATGGCTGACACCCAACATCTAATAAATAAGTCCTTGGTATGAAGTAAAGGCATTGGCAATGCTGGCCATGATGTAGTAGTTTTTTTGTTTGTTTGTTTTTTAAAGCAAACTGACCCTGTTTATGTGAGGTTATTGTTGTTATGGCTCTTAGGGTTAAACCCAAGGCTTTGCCCATGTCAGATAAGTTCTTTACTACATCTATACCTCTTACCATACAGGCAGGCAAAATGCTCTTACAGCCTATACATACATAGAAACAAACACATCTGCATGTGTGTTTTATATATACATCTGTATATTTTATAGAAGTTGTTTTTGTTTGTTTTTTTAAAGATTTATTTATTGTATATACAACATTCTGTCTGCATGTATACCTGCAGCCAGAAGAGGGCAAAAGATCTCATTATAGATGGTTGTGAACCACCATGGAATTGAACTCGGGTCCTCTGGAAGAACAGCGGTGCTCCTGACCGCTGAGGCATCTTTCCATCCCTAGAACACACTTTTAATTCTAGCACTCAGGAGGCAGAGTGCTAGGTCAACTTAGTCTACAGAGTTCTGGGACAGAGGAGCTACATAGTGAGAGTGTCTTCAAGCTCTCTTCCCAGGAACAGGTTAGCAGCCCTGCACAGAGTAAGAAATGCACAGCCTGTTTGAATTCATTTAAGAGACATTTATGTAGCTTCTTGAGATTTTTGTATTAAGATAGCAATGTTGACCTTGTATGTTACTGTTTGTCTAGCCTTAAGTAGCTTTATGTAATTTGTATTTATTTTTATTTGTGATATAGAATAGCCATAGTTTCTGTAGCGTTTCATAAAGAAGTGCCATTTTTGTCTGCGACATGCTCTTACTGTGTAGCCAAGGCTGTCCTGGAAGCCTAGAATTCTTCATCCTCCTGCCTCAGCCTCTTGTGCTAGGATGATTATGGGTGAGCACCATTATAAATAATTTTGATAGCCAATTAAAAAACAACTATTTCAATAAAAAACTGGTTTGATTTTATTTTTACCTTTATTATTTGTGTGTTTATGTGCTGGTGTACGTGTGCCACAGTGTCTGGGGTGGGGTAACGGGACCACTCTCTGGCATCAGCTCTCTCCTTCTCCATATGGTACTCATGTGTTGAACCTATGCAGTAGGCACCTTTACCCACTGAGCAGTCCTGACAGCCTGTAGCTGGGTTTTCAAAAATTGTTGATTTTATTTCTCAAGGCAAGGTCTTGCTATGTGGTGCAGGCTGGTCTTCAATTTCTGGACTCAGAGATACACCTGCAACTACAGGTGTGTGCTGCTCTACCTAACTAAATTCTTTTAACTAATTTACTTTTTCTCTCTTTATCTCCTTCCTTTCTTCTTCCATCCATCCAGTTAAATATCACTGTTATTTTTTTATATGTGTATGGTTGGGGTGTGCACATGCACGTGGGAACGCTGCTCTTCACCTTATTTTCAGGAACAAGAGCTTCTGTCTTGTCTTCACTGGCTGGTGGGTTCTAGGAATCTGCCTGTGGGCAGGCAATCCCCCTTTACAGATGCAGTCCATGTGCCCAGTTTTTATGTGAGTGCTAGGGAGCTAGGATCAGGTCCTTATAAGTAAGCCATACTTTCCCGGGTGCCCTTAAAAGGGTTTTGGTGTTATTTGATTCTGGGTCTTACCAGAGTCGGTTTTGTGGACCAGTGTTAAAAGCAACTACCTCTTGGTCTTGGCTTATCATCTCTAATTGGGATCAGAGAAGGATTGTCTATGTTTTGGATGTTTTTGGTGTGGACTTAAATACACACACACACACACACACACACACACACACACACACACACACAGTTGTTTTTTTAACCGCGTATGGAGATACATTTTTGTAATTTCTCTATTGGAGAAGCTGAGATAGGAGCATCACTGAAAGTTCAAGGCCAGCCTGGGCCACACAGTGAGACCTTGTTTATAATTTCAGTTGGAGACCTGTTGCCTGAATTCATAAACCCAGGTTCAATCCCAGCACCAAGAAAAACCCTTGAGGAAAGCCAAGGATGGTGGCTGAGCCTTGATCCTATCGGCAGAGCAGGCCGGCTGCCTGGGCTCCCAGCAGAGCAGGCCGGCCAGGGCTAATATTGAGGGCCTGTTTCAGAAAACAAAACCCAACCAGCCATTGAATAAACCAGCCACAGTGCAGTTACACAGCCTCTTTTCAGGCTGCTTCCTCCATATCAAGCTTCCAGGTGGGAGCTCTGAATCCCCTAGTCTCTCCTGCTCTATTTCTCAGTCAGCCAACAAAGGTGATGTGCACTCCAGTAGCTTTGTTACACACGTGTGTGGTTAGGCTCAAAGGAATTAAAGAGCAAACCGAAGGGGAAGGCTCTGGCTTGGAGTGTGTGGTGAGTGATGGGTGTATCTGGGAAGACTGTTGCTGCCAGTCTCTAGAGGACACTCTTCGCTTGTTCAGCAAATGTTGGCCAGATGCTGTCTGGGTGAGACACTTAGGGTTGCTGAGGATGCAGCAGTGAATAGATGAAGCAGGTCTGTCCTCTCGGAGCTTGAGTTGTACAGACGAGTAAATAGGTGTCATTGACATGGAGTTTTACATTGCCTTGTTCTGATGCTTACCGTGCAAGGCAAGTGATTCCTTATTACCTTTCGAGTCAGGACCTCAAGTCTCAGAGAGGTGATCCTGGTAGATGTGGGTGCAACTGAGGTTGTGGCTAGACCCAGCTAGAGGGTCACTAGCTTTGTGGAAGCCTGAGGATGGAGTGGTGTTTGCTCAGCTGCTGCCTGTGTTTTCTGCTTTGTTTTTAGGCTGAGAGGTGAAGAGCATCTTCCTTCTCCCTCTTCTTCCTCCTTCCTCACCTGTTTAACATAGTGCCGCCTTAGTCAGGTCAGACTGTCCTGGAACTCAGGATCTTCCTGCCTCAGTCCCAGAGTGCTCTGATTACAGAAGTGTGTCACCACACCAAACTCAAGTGCTTTTTGAAAAGTCTGACTAGAGCAGTGTAGTAGGAGGTTTCTGGCCCGGACTTTTGGGCCTAACCTCAACGTTTTGACCCGCAGAGACACACAGATGCATATGATAGTTTTAGGCTGATTGGCCTAAGGCCCAGGCATATAACTTGCTAGCTCTCTACCCTTCATCTAACCCATGACTCATCCTGTTCACCCATGGGGCTCGGTACCTTTTCTCAGAGCAGCATGGTTGTCCTCTGCTTCTTCCGACTTATCTGGCCTTCTACTCTGTGCTTCCTGTTCTCAGAATTTTCTTAGTCTGGTAGCCCCGCCCACACTTCCTGCCTGCCTTTGGCCAATCAGTGGGTGTGACAGTTATTTACAATGTAACAACATAATCTCCCACACAGTGTTTTTAACCTTCCTAACGCTGTGACCCTTTGGTACAGTTCCTCATGTGAGGAGTCTTGTGGAGAAGCAATAATCTTGCTGGCTTGGTTGCTGGGCTAGTGGAAGCTTTCCTGCCTGTTAGATAATCCTTCTCCTCCTCATATAGTGTTTTAATACAGTCTCTTATCTCAGGCTGAACTCTCAAAAATACTCTGCCTCAGCCTCCCTAGATCTGGGATTGTGGACACTCCACTACCTCCAATTCACTGGAGTTTCTGCACATACTTCTGAAACTCTCCTCCAGCACATTTTCTGTATACTGGGTGTGTGTGTGTGTGTGTGTGTGTTTATGGCTCTGTAACCTTTTTTTGAGACGATATTTCATTGAACCTGGAGCTTGCCATTTTGGTTGGCCAAGAAAACCTCTGGAAACCATCTTTTTCCAGCCTCCCGCTCCTGGGATATAGATGCAAGCCACCGTGAACTTTTGGGCTCAAACAGTTATCCCCCAGCTTCCCAGGGGGCTGGTACTTCAGTTTCATGCCTCCTGCCTGGCTGTCTTGCTTGCTTGAAATCTATTGTATTCTCAGTTTACAGAATTTTTTCTCTATGTTGATGCTGATGCTGGGCCTGAAATCTACACCTTCCAGCACTTCCTCATACCTTGGCTTCTAAAGAATGACAATGTTCCGATGTACTTATTAAAAATGTCTGTGGACTTGTCCCTTTCTCTTCCGTGTTCTCAATGCCGGGGTGGTGTTTGTCCCACCTTAGTGCTATGTCCTCATAGTCCCTGGAGTGGATGTCTGTCACAGTTACTCCCCTGCTTGAGGACAGTCTTTTTTCCCCTTGCCTTAAAGAGCAAGTCCAGACCTCAGGGTGGTGTGGTCATCTTGTCTCAGTTTGCTTGTCCTGACTTGTGATCACAGTGTGGGTTCCTGCACATCTACCTCCCTCAGACAGTCACCTCTGTCCCTCACCCTGTCCCTCTTCTGTTACCTTTTCAAGTAGACATGAGCACAGCTCTCAGGCACTGAATGGACAAGATCTTCACAGTTGTCCCTGGGAGTGACATTAATAGTCAGTGTAAGAGAGTCTGAATCCTGAGAGCCCAGTAGGGAAGAAAGCGAGGTGCTGCTGTCCGTGCACTGCCCAGCATCTCCAGGAATGGAAGTGTCATCAGCATACTACTGTAGGTCAGAGCACAGCTACTGAGCTGAACCAGCAATGGGATAGATTTCAGGGATGCAGGAGTGCTCTTCTGAAACTTGGAACAGAACGGAAGGCTTCTTCATGGTGTCTTCATGGCCAGTGTTGCCCTCTCCTTGCTTCCTCATCACTCCTCCCTACTTTCAGACAGCAATGCTGTGTGATGTGCAGCCAAGCCCTGCTAGGGTGTATGCATATACAGGCTCAGTTCTCTACCTACCTACCTACCTGCATTCCTCCCTCCCTTCCTCTCTCCCTTCCCCCTTTTCCTCCTTTCTGCCCTCCCTTTCTCCCTCCCTCCCTGTAGAAGGTAACACAGAGCCAGAACCAGAAAGGGGGTGAGTGCAGAGCAGTTATGAGGACAGGAGCATGTTAGGGAGAAGAGGCAGCTCGCAGGAAGTGGCCCTGGCACTAGGTGTGAAGGAACCAGAATAGCCTTGGGGGAGGGGAGGCTGTATTTTTTCTGGGCACCGATGGTAGTTTGTGGCAGTTCTGGGAATCATTTTTCGGTTGGGGAGAGTTCGCCATGACTTGTTACCTTTGCCCGAATAGTATCTCTAACTGGGCTGCCTTGGGACCCTGGGTCTGGGCGGAAAGACAGGATGGAGCCTATCAGTGTCCGGATGTCCTTAGGTTTAAGAGGTGCAGTGGGAAATCATGCTGATTTCCATTCTTGTCATTAGAAACGGCGAAAGAAGAAATGAGAGACCCCAGACCTGTACTGTGTGAGGTTTGCACTAATAGTGTCTGCTCCCAGCTAAGTCTGCACCCATTTAAATACAGGGGGATCAGCCTGTCTGAAGCAGCCTGCCTTTCAGTTCATGTTCTAAAGACCTATATAGTAAACCTGGAAAGCATGACTACCCACCCATTTTAAAAGATCAGTTAGAAAGCACAAAGCAAGAAGTTACTGACCACCACAGCAATGCCACCGTTGTCACTGCAGGTGTGTGGGAAGAGTGAGAGGTGAGAAGTTACAGTCAGCCTCCTCCAGCAAGTCGCTTAAGGGAGGTGGGTTTCTCACCTGTGAAATGCTAATAAAATATGCTGGTCTCTGGCTTTCCAGCCCTATCTGGCTCTCAGGAAGAAAGAGTTGGTTTAGCTCATTCTGTTATACTCTCATGTGTTAGGATCTCCAGAAGGGGTTGTCAGTAACATTGTAACTAGAAAGGTTACAGTCACATGACCCCTTTCCTTTTGGCAAGAGCAGACAGGTCTGCATTGAGACCTGGGAGGTCTTGTGTGTGGTTGAAAACTGTGGAGGACATTTTTAGAAAGAGACAGTTCCAAAGAGCAAGAGTTGAAAGTTGTGCCTCTCTGGAATTTACTTCATAAATTTTTAGTTAAAAGGCAAGGCATTTTTGTAGGATGTGTATTTTATTAAACTTAAAGCAATATTTTGCAGATGCTCCCACCTCCCACAAACTACTAAAAATAAGAGCATCAGTTTGATCCATTTTGTCCTAGCCTGGCTGCCATCCTGGCCTTCCCTGATCAGAGGAGAGGAATGGGATCAGGAGGAGCCACTGGGGAACCCGTCGCAGCATTTCCTCAGAAGTGCCAAGTAAAACAGAGCAGACAGGAAAGCGCTAGGAATGCACCTTCTGCTCAGTGGTGGGGGCTCAGGCCTAGCTGTGGGAGCTGCCACACTGTTCCCGTGCTTTTGGCTTTTCGCTCTGTCACACAGAAAAAAAAAATCTTTTAAAAAGGACTTAAGTTTAACTAAAGGAGATTGCCAGTCTTTTGTGCTTGATAGAAACCGGTAGGTTGAGTAAAGAAAAGAAGCTTAGTGATACTTGGGAATGCTAGGGCTATTTATCATGTGGTTCTTGGTATCTCGACATCTATCCTGGGCAGCATGTGGGGGATCGGGGAATAGGAGAGGTGTGAGCAGATGCCCTTCCAGGCCAGAAGAGGCTTGTTGTTACTGGATGGAGCTGGAGTTAGAGATTGTTGTGATTCCCCAGATATGGATGCTGTAGACCTGAACTGATCTCAGGTCCTCTGAAAGCAGCAAGTGCTCTTAATTGCTGAGCCATTTCCAGACTCTGAGATAAAGATGAAGTGACCTTGTCCCCCATGTCGTCCTCCCCCACCTACGTCTCCTGCCCACGTTCAAGCCTTGCCATCTCTTGCACAAAGCCATCCTCTGAGTATTGTAGCCAGAACTTTTCTGACCTATCCTGTAGCCACTTATAAAATAGTTATTCACAGGCTTATACTAATTACAAACTATTTGGTCTATGGCTCAGGCTCATTACCAACTAACTCAGAACTTAACCCATTTCTATTAATCTATGTGTTGCCATGTATTCTGTGGCTTTACCTGTGTCTCATTACATCTACATTTCATTTCCTAGGCAACAGCTTGCAGTCTGCCTGACTCCGCCCTTCTTCTTTTGGTTTCTCTGCTTGGATTTCTCATCTGCCTCTAAGCTGCCTTGTAATAAATCAAAACAACTTCTTTATTAACATTCATAGCATACAGAAAGACATCCCACAGCAGGAGACTTGGTTACCTCTTCTTAGTGTCCCACAGCTGCTAAGCCATTTCCAAACTACCAGTATTGTAGAAGTTCACAAAGTGCTGTGGTGGCAGTGTTTTGGCCCCATGTCATTTCTCTTGCTAAGTCTAGGTTTAATCCCCTGCCTTTCTCTCTGTCTCCCTGTGCCTATGTGTGGCCTGAATACAATGAGAAGGGAACCATTGAGAAGCAAGTTAATGGGGCCAGAGAAATGCGTTTGTTAGTGGTTGAGCACTTGCTCTTCCAGAGGTTCTGGTTCCTTCCCTCCTGACACTATCACAATGGACCAGGACTCCAGCTCCAGCGGGGCTGACACCTTTGGCCTCCTCAGATGTATGCACCCAAACACATGCTTACCACAGGGAGAGATAGACACACACACAATCAAAATAAATTGGGAAGGGGCAGGGGGGAGATTGCTTATCAGTTAAGAAAACAGGCTGCTTTTTCAGAGGACTTGTGATCAAATCCCAGCACCCATGTGACTTCAGTTTCAAGGGATTCAACTCCCTTTTCTAACATCTGCGGCAAACACTTGCTGCATAGACATACATACACGCAGACAAAGTACTCATGTAGAAAAAATAAACCTAAAAAATACTTTTTTTAAATGAGGGAGAAAAGATGGGGGTGTTGTGAGCAAAATATGTATAAAAATGTCATTTGTATAAATAATTAAAAAAAACCCTGAGAGTGGGCAGGCCAGTTGTCAGAGCACTTGTCCCTCATGTTTATAGCTCACAGTATGTGTCCCAGGGTCCTGACTCCTTCCTCCCTTCCCACCTTTCACTGTGGGCTAGTGGAGTGGAGGGGCAGGAAATTCTCACAGCAGAAATGTGTTCTTGGAAGTTCCCTCTAGTGAGTCAGGTATTTGTTTATCACACTGAGCATCTAGATTTTATATCTCAGGCTAAGCTTGGTGTCCAGCTTGAACTTTGAAGGTGACTTAAAAAAAAAAAAAAAAAGAGTGACCAGTAACCATGCTCTTTTAAAAAGATAATGTTAGGTACAGTATGGCTTCCCTCTAGACCCAGACTCTAAGGAGGCTGGGGCAGGAGAATTGCTTAGGCTGCAGCCTGCTGGGAATTTTGTTCCCACTGACTGTTGCTGCCATGGAAGGTGGCTTTAACTAAACCTCTGTCATTCTACTTATAAATAAGACTCAGATTCAAAGGCTGGGTAAATCCTACCAGCTCTGAGAAGCTGAATAGCAACTAGGTAACCTTCTCTCCTTACTCGCTCTTCCCAAGAGAGGCCTTCTGCTCTGCCAAACAGCAACAAAGGGGTGCCACTCCAAAGTCCCCTACTTCCAGTGGGCTCCATCTCCTCCAGATGCCCCCTGATGCTCTAGGATGACTTTCTGTTGACTTGTTGCTAACTCAGCTCCTGACCCAAGGTTAATTTTATTTAATTAACTCAAATGCTGAGTAGGAATTCACAGCATGATCTCTCAACATTAGATTATTCCATAGATTTGAGGGCAGCAGCAAACTATGATTAATTAATCTTGTTCTGAATTTCTTTCTCTTATTGATGGTTTTATTTCATTTATATTATTTTATTTAATTTTTTGAGACAAGATTTTGATGTGTAGCTCTGGCTGGCCTTGAACTCATAGAGAATTGCTTGCCTCTGCACCCCCCCCCCCCCAGTGCCAGTTGAAATTTTTGTTGTATAGTCTAGGCTAGCCTTGCGTTCACAGCCTCGCTGATGCCACCTGAGCGTGTAATTCTAAGGTTTTTTGCACTGTATGTAGATTTGTCTGTACTTAGCATCAATATAACTTTTGTCCTACAGTACAGTGTAACAGCTAACACTTTACTAACATTTACATGTGCTTAGCATTGTAAGCCTGGAGAAAGATCCTGTGAAGTATGTGTGGCAGTCTTCCATGAAGATTTTATGTGGGACATGGGGAATCCCAGAAGTGGTTCTTATGCACACCAAGGACAACTATACCACCAAGCTCAGTCAAACACTGGCCTGGGAGAACTTCAGAGATTGGTTCATTAGCCCTATTTCTTGCTGAGGAGATGGTGACACAGAACTTACATGTGCTGCCTAGATTCATAGGCTAACCACTTAGCTGCGGTGGATCTCCTTATGGATCCCTGAGGAACTGTATTTCCTGAGGAATCTCCCGTGGTACTGCTGAGGCCTACAGTTGGCTGTCCTCACTCTACTTAGGTCCTTGTGTCCTTCTATCAGTGTGGAGTTCGCGAACCATCATCACCCCAACTCACTTGTCGTCCCATCTCTGAGCAGTATTCTTGTCTGGCATCACTTGATTTAGGCAGAGTCTATTTTTCTGCCCACATTGCCTCCGTGAAGCTCTGTGGCCGGAGACAGGTACCCAGCCATGTTGGTTGGCTTATGGGTTTTATCTTGAGTCATGGCTGATCTCAGTGACCAGCTGCTGACTTAATGCTGTTGTGACTCTACTGTCCTCTTAGCACATCCTTGTTCCTCTTTCTACACTCAGTTCTCAGCTGATGCCCCTGCCTTCTGCCTCACCCAAAAGAGAAAGGAGGTCAGAAGGGGATTTCCTGCCCTCTTACACGACTGCTGTGTGGTCCTGTCCTGCTGTGCAGGGCCACTGCTCACCAGTTAGTAGCTGAGGATCTGGCGCAGGTGCTGCCCCAGGTGCTGCCCCTTGGCCTTCATCCCATCTTCTCCACTACCCTTTCCCTGTCTTTATAAACAGACCAATGAGAAAGAACCCTTTGTGTTCTGTGTCCTCAGGCCTACTTGCCCATGCCATTTATGCGCTCTTTTTTTATTGCAGAAATTTGTAGTTTCTGTTTCTGCACCTCACCCCCCCCTTCTTTAGCCCAGTCTGATCAACCTCTATTATTCTTGACCCTCCATCAGAATAGCTCTTGCTCAGTTGGTAGAGGTCCTGCCTACCATACACAAAGCTGTGGGCTCAATCTTTAACAGGGAATAGAGCAGGTGTGTTGTTGTGGGCATGTAATTCCAGCATTCAGAAGTAGCAGCAGGAAGATCACAAATGCATGGTCATCTTTGGCTTCCCAATGAGTTCAGGGTCAGCCTGGGATACCTTAGACTGGCTCAGACTAAACAAAGGATGCCCATAAAGTAATAGACTGTGATGGTTGCTTCCGGTAGCTACTTTGAACTTTGTAAGTATTGCTGATCATGTCTGACGGCTCCTCCCCCAGTTCATCCTGCTTTTGTCCCCAGTACTTTTACAGAGGTCCCTGTTTCCCATTGTGACAGTGCAGTCTTATATCAGTGAGTGTCTCACACAAACTCCTTAGTAAATAGCATCCTTTTATATAATCAATTGCCAGCAAATAATTGTTACATTAGGCTTTGGCAGTGGACAGTGATGTAAGCATTTAAAAAAAAAATTATTTATCCTTATTTTTGTGTATATTTGTGTTTGTGTCCTTGAGTGCAGGTACCAGAGGAGTCAAAAGAGGGCAACAGATCCTTGGAGCTCGAGTGTCAGGAGGAAGTGAATTCTAGTCCTCTGCAAGAGCAGCAAGGACTCTTAGCCATTGACGTAAATCTCTAGCCTTAACTTATTTCTGAGCTGAGTATGATATTTGGTGACATGTGCTTGTCATCTCAGAACTTGGGAGGTGGAGATAGTTGATCAGGTTTTAATTAGATGATGAATTTGTGTTCAGCCTAGATTACAGGAGACCTTCTCAAAACACCCAAACAAAGTACTATTTTCGAGTATGTTCAGCCCATTAGTGAGGTGCACTGTTAGCATGCAGTGATGGAATGCTGAGCACTGGAAGTACTGGTTGCTGTAAAGCCAAATGCAAAAATTACTGATCACAGCAACACAGAAAGATAACTGTTTGAAATTAGTGTATGCAATTTACTAAGAAGACCAGATCTTTGTGAGTGAGGACTGTTCATATCAGTGTTTATATACTTTTTTTTTCAGTAATGTCTTTAAATATTTTTTTAAAAAAGATTGATATTTATTTTAAGCTTGATAGCTCAGCGGTTAAGATCACTGGCTGCTCTTCCAGAGGTCCCTGGTTTGATTCCCAACCCCATGTGGCAGCTCACAACTGCCTGTAACTCCAGTTCCATGGCAAAACACCAATGCACATAAAAAAATAAAAACTAGAAAAATTTTAAAAGAGAAAAAAAAAAAAAAAAAAAAAAAATTGGGACTGGGAGTAGCTCAGTGGATACAGTGCTTGCTGTGCAAGCTTGAGGACCAGAGTTCAGATCTCCGGCATCTGGGTAAAGCCTGGCTAGTTGTGGTGGCTCACCTGCAACTTGGGAGGTTGGAGATCTGAGCGCAGGTCCTCATATTTGGTCAAGCAAGACTTTATCAATTAGACTGTCTCCCTAGCCCAGTGGTTCTCAACCTGTGAGTCTTAATCCCTTTGAGAACTGAATGACTCTTTCACAGGGGTTGCATATCAAATATTCTACATATCAGATATTTATATTGCAGTTATGAATTAGCAATGAAAATATTTTTATGGGTGGGGTCACCACAAAACAAGGAACTGTATTGAAGGATCACAGTATTAGGAAGGTTGAGAACCACTGTTCTAGCCTCTCCTAATCTTTTCTTCAAATGATTTAATACAGTTAATTAAACATAAGGTAGTTACTACGTGACATACTAGGGTTTAGGGTAGAGTGATTGGTTGGCTTGTCTGCAACAATGAAATGAAAGGTTGGCTTGTCTGGAGCAGTGAAGTGATTGGTTGGCTTGTCTGAAGCAGTGAAGTGATTGGTTGGCTTGTCTGAAGCAGTGAAGTATTTGGTTGGCTTGTCTGAAGCAGTGAAGTGATTGGTTGGCTTGTCTGGAGCAGTGAAATGATTGGTTGGCTTGTCTGAAGCAGTGAAGTGATTGGTTGGCTTGTCTGAAGCAGTGAAATGATTGGTTGGCTTGTCTGAAGCAGTGAAGTGATTGGTTGGCTTGTCTGCAGCATGAGCAAGAGGAGGAGCCTGTTCCACTTTGTACGGACTCAGGACAAATGTCTAACTACTTTAGTCTAAAAATGATAAAAGCAGCAGGGGTTCTAAAGTGTGAGAATGACATGTTCTATGTTCAAGTGAGTCTGTCCTTGTCACCATTTGCCTTGGTTATTCCTGGGCCTGGCTTATTTCTGTAAAGCCTGCTCACATCCAGCAATGGTCGTTCCAGTGCATAGCCTTTGGAACTGAACAGCTAAGTGGATGTGGTGAGATGGGGTTGGAGGGAGTGTGGTGGTAGGGGTGTATTGTGAACTTACTAGTTGTTACTTAATGACTGAAGTGGGAACACTACTGTGTGATCCACTCTGTATTCTCAGTCACTTGGTAACTGGAACATTCAGGGAAGAATGGCAGACTCTGTTTTTGTTTTGTTTGATCACATAAAAAACAAAAATGAGCCTAAACATTTGCTCTTGAAGCATATGAATAACATTTGTGTCTTTCTGTACCTTTGGTGTCTTTGTTGTATTGGATGAAATTTACCTGTTTCAGTTTTTTAGATGTATTTTTATCTTGTCTGTATATGTATGTATACCACATGTGTGCTTTTTTTGTTTTTTGTTGGTTAGATTTGGGGAGGGGGGGAGGTGGTGCCAGCCAGCTCCCAAATAAATCACTCATGGATGCTTATTTTTATGTATAAATGTCCGGCCTTAGCTTGGCTTGGTTTTTTGGTGTTTTTTGTTTGTTTGTTTTTTGTTTTTTTTTTTTTTTTTGTTTTGTTTTTTTGGGGCATCTTTTATTAACCTTAAATTATCCTGCTAATGCCTCTGGGCTTTTCCCCTTTCTCTTTAACTTCTGTAAATCTTACTCTTACTCCATGACTGGCTGTGTAGCCAAGTGGCTGCCCCTGGTGTCTTCTTCCTTTTCTTGCAGCTTTATTTTTATTTAGCCCCCCCCCCCCCGATTTCTCTTATTTTACTCTTTGTCTGCCAGCCCCACTTCTCTCTTTGTCCTGCCCTGCTATTGGTCATTCAGCTCTTTATTAGCCCATCAGACAGGCACAGTATAACACAGACAGCTCCATAAACAAAAGTAACACACCTTAAAATAATATTGTACAACAGTGCTCTGTCCTCAGAGAGGCTATAAGGGACATAGGATTTTGTAGAACTGGAGTTACAAATGGTTGTGAGCCACCACGTGGATGCTGGCAATCAGACCTTTGGCCTCTGCAAGAACAGTGTTCCATTAACTGCTGAGCTATGTCTCCAGCACCTATCTAAATCTGACCTATATACAATTACTGCATGATTCCATTTTGTTAAAAATAACAAGGTTTGCTGTATTCAGTGGTGAGTACATTCAAAGTTTACAGTATTGTCAAGGAGATATTCTTGGCCAGGCAATCAAAGTACAGGTTTTTGTCTTTTTTTTTTTAAAGAAAGATAGTATCTTCTAAGAATACTAGTTCGGAGCTATGGACGTTGCTTAGTGAGTAAAGCCCTTGCTGCCCAAGCTTGAGGATTAGATCTCGGGTCCCCAGAACCCACATAAAGATCAGCGCAGAGATGTGTGTTCTTCCCAGTGCTTCCGTGGCGAATGTAAGGCAGAGAAAAGATATGGGGGTGCAGTAAAGAAATGCCTTTGTGACCCCTCTGTTAGGGGGAAGGTTTTTTATTTTGGGTAAGAGAGAAAATAGCAGAATGGACATGAGCAGGGGGGCTCTGGAAGTGGGAGAGCAGGAGTGAGGGATGGGAGATAGCCAGAGACAGTTTAGCCAAAAGAGCTGACGAGCAAGCAGCAGGACAGGGCAGCGCAAGAGTGTAGGGCAGACAAATCATGCAGACTACAAGGAGGCCGAAAAGCTGGGGGGAGGAGCTCCTTTTGGGGATAGAAAACCCGTTTCACAAGTTCCTGAGGAATGCTAGCTTTTATCTAGTCTCCAGGAATTCAGCTTGAGCTCATACAGGGGTAGGGGTTGGCGGTAGAGGGGTGGGATGGCTGAGATCTAACAGATACCCGGGAGGATGGAAGGGTAGCTAGCATGTTCTGTAGCAGACTCAGGTTATAAGAGGAGGAGGTGAGGGTAGTCACTTGGAATTGTCCTCTGGCTTCTCAAGTTTAGGTGTGCGCATGTGTCCCTGAGTGTAGCACACATCCAAAACAAAACCTAAAACACTAGCTTTGCCTTGTTTGTTTTCTCAACACTCTTTCGAGGACTATTCGGGTGCCAAGCTTGGGAAGGTTGTTGGTGACTTAGTACACGCATGTCCTTGTCCTTACAGTTACACAATGTCCTCTTTCCCTTTTGTAGATTCGGCGAAGGCGTCTGGCACGACTTGCTGGTGGACAGACCTCCCAGCCGACCACCCCGCTTACGTCTCCCCAGAGGGAGACCCCTCCGGGACCTCCAATACCTGCATCAGCCCCAGGCCCCTCCCAGAGTCTCGGTCTCAATGTCCACAACATGACCCCAGCTACCTCCCCAATAGGTGCAGCAGGTGAGCCTCAGCCTCCACCCTGGAAGAAGTTGTAGGTCTCGTGTCATCAAGCCAAAGTCACCATACAGATCAAAGCAGTCAGCAGTCTAAAGGTCACTGCAGCGTGTTCCACTGTCCCTGTTCATTTGCAAGTGACCAGTGAAGACTTTTGCAAACCTTATCTCTTTCCCCACCTCCTCCCCCACCTTCCTCTCTCCCACAGCAGGCTCAAGTGTGGCCTTTGGGAGCTGACCCAGACTGAGTTTGAGTCTGCTGCTTCTCTCCCTCACCCCATTCTTTCTCTCTCAAAGCTCTACCAGAGGGTACCCTTCTACTCCTTTAAGTAATCCTGGGGCTGGGGAGAGAGCTTGATGCACAAGGGTGAGGACCCAAATTCTGGTTCTCTGCACTCGTGGAAGAACTGGTGCAGAAGCTCCTGTCTGTAACCCTAACCCTGAGTAGGCAGAGACAGGGACTTTTAGGACTCAAGTCTAGCCAGTCTAGTCAGTGGGTGAATTCCAGATCCAGTGGGAGACTCTGTCTCAAAAACATAAGAGGAAGACACCACCATCAGCTCTGGGTTCTTCTTGAGACAGGGTTTCTCTGGGTAGCCCTGGCTATTCTGGAACTCACTCTGTAGGCTAGGCTGACCTCAAACTCTTAAGAGATCCCCCTGCCTCTGCCTCCCAAGTGTTGGGATTAAAGGCATGTGCCACTGTACCCAGCTCCACTTGACTCATGTGCATGCACGCATGCACCCCCGCCCCACTAGCAAAAAAAAAAAATCTGCAAATGCAAGATTGAAATAATGATCAAATGACAGCCCTCTTGTCTTTGGGCTGAATTGGCTTAGAACTTTTTCTCCAATATACTGGATATTAGTGCTGTCAATGACAGAACACTTACTAGCATGTGTGAGGCCTGGGTTCAGTCTCCAGCCCTACAGGAATCACTTCACTTAGATGATATTTCTAGCTGTCTCCTTGGGAACTGCTTAACTCTGTTAAAAGTTCCTTCCTTTAAAATAAATGAGCTCATTGGTGATGTACAGGGTTGTCTCTCATAGGAAATGATCACCTCCATTCACATGTGTACCTGGAAGTATTTTTCCCACAGGACTTTTCTATCAAACATGGTAATCTCATAATTATTATTTTATAGTTAAGTTATAGGAAAGGTATTATGAGAGCCATGTTATCTTAATAATCGATGTATGATTGTTAATTTAAGTTCTGTGTACTTTTCCATGGTCATCTAAACAGTCATCCTGTCTCTTGTTCACTAAGCACATACAGTTCCTATTGCTGACAGCCATTAAACCTCAGTGTAGGCTTCTCTGTGTGGGTAAATGCCTATCCATCATTCTTTTAGTGATAACAAAAATCAGACCAAAGCATCAGTTGCTGGTAAGGAACACCTGTGTGAGCACAAGATTTGAGTAGCTGTAGCAATTTTCTGATGAGCGTTCAGGATTCCAGGGGTAAGTTTATTTTTTCCTTGGGAGCGTGCTGACCACTAATGCTGTTTCTGTACCATTATCCTGACCAGCCTGACAGTTCTGGAATTTGTTTTTCTTGCTTGGTTATATCACAGTTCTGGTTACATCCATTCCCCACCTGCTGTCCCCATCTATTCCTGTCATGGGCAGTGCTAGAGAAGAGCTCACACAGCTATGTGGTTGGTTTGTCTGATTTAAAATCCATGGTCACAAATTTAAGTAGACCCAATACATCCAGGCAGCACTGCTGTGTTTCCTGTAGAACACACATGCAGCCGGGAGCCTGTATTTGCTTGGACATGACTTCAGTCTGGCTGCCTGTGGACGTGCCCAGTTCTTATTAGGGCACACTGTCCTGTCCTATCAGTCTCTGCACTTCTGATACCATCTCCTCTCCCCTTGCAAAACCTTGCTTCCCACAGCTCCCTTATCTGTGGTCTTTTGTTAACTGTGCTGAGACATTGCAGGTGTGTGACACATAGTTGGTGCTTCTCCTTCGGTGACTCCTCCATCCCATCTCCCTCCAGTGTCCACTCATCTTTCTGCAGCAAGCCTTCTGAGTAAGTCCCAGCCCTCTGTCTTTTGTACTTGCACCTTCTGCTGACTTGGATAAGGGTGGGATGGGAGCTCTGCTGAGTCGTGTCCCTCTGTCAGCCTACTTGGTGGCTTTCACCTTCTCCTTTTAGCTTCCAGAACACTGTCTTGTCCTTGGACTCATCCTCTCTGTTCTTTTTAGTTCCTTGCAGGATTCCTTTTCTGGCAGGATTCACTGTTTGAACTCTTGGTCTCTTCGTGTTTATTCTCTATTGATTCCATCTAGTTTCCTGGCTTTAGTTATTTCTTCAAATTTGATAACTCCTTAGTTTACATTTCCAGCCCAGACTTGCGTCTTGAACTTTAGACTCTTATGACCCATTTGACCTCTACTTTTATGTCCAATCAGTGTCTTGTAAAGTATTAAAAGTAATTTGTGTGTGTGTGCTTTTTTGTGTGCGCAGCTAGATATACACATGCCTATTCCTATGTATGGAGGCCAGAAATGGATGTCAGGTGTCCCATCTTATTTTATGAGACAGTCTCTTACTGAACCCAGAGCTTGCAGATTTGGCCAAACTGCCTGGCCAGGAAGATACCAAGTCCCCCTGGCTGTGTCTTCTTACACTGGCATTGCCGCTGTGCACTGCTACAGCTTTATGTGGGCACTAGAAACCCAAACTGAGGTTCTCATGCATGCATGGCAAGCACTTTTCTTAGTCAGCCATCCCCAACCCTTTAACATCAAATTTAGAAGTTGGTGACATGGCTTAGCAGATAATGTGCTCGATAAGCAAATTTGATAACCTGAGATCAAACTCCAGAACCCATGTAAAATTGGGAGGAAAGAATTGAGTATACAGGGTGATTTCTGACCTCCATACACATGCTGTGGTGTGTATGAGTCCTTCCCCACAAATAATTGGTTTTGGTACTTCCTCATATCTTACCTCAGGCCTATGCTTGCTATACTTCAGTCCTAAACTCATAGAAAACCAAAATCGGGGATGGCAAGATGGCTCAGCAAGAAAAGGTGTTGAGCCTGACAGCCTTACCTACATGGTGACAGGAGACACCCCCCCCCCCCCCCCAGACACACACAGACAAAAACATATATACATGCCCCCCCCACAGACATACATGTACCCCCCCATACACAGACATACACACATGCACCCTCCCCCCCCAGACATACACACATGCACAGTAGCAGCCTCCATTCATAAATAAATGAAGGTGATTTTTAAAAAGAAGAAACGAAATTCAAACTAAGCAAACAAAATGTTTTTAGTGTCTCTCATGAAGACTATCTGAAATTACATCAACTTTTTTTTTTTTTTTGGTAGAGGCAGGGGTGAGACAAGGTTTCTCTCTGTAGCCCTGCCTGTCCTGGAACTTGCTTTGTAGACCAGGCTAACCTCAAACCCAGAGATCTACCTGCCTCTGCCTCCTGAATACTGGGACTAGAGGTGTGCGCCACCACTTCCCGGCTTCGGCACATTCTGATGTGGGCTTCATTCTTCACAGCCCTTCACAAGATTCTTCTTGTGCATCTTGAGTTTTCTTGTTTTAATATTGAAACCTAATCTTGCTGTGTAGTCCAGGCTGGCTTCAGTCTTGAGATCCACCTGCTTTTACCTCCTTAGTGCTGGCTTTCCACACCCTCATCAGGTTTGGCTGCATGCCCTGTTTTGTCTGCCTTCTCTAATGGGTGGAAGCTCTTTGGGTCAGGAACTTGTTCTCATTTTGTTCATCCCTGTGTACCCAGTGCTGTCACTAGATGCTTCACAAAGAGAAAAGGACCAGAACAGCATGGACTTGTGTAGCTTACAGAAATTTTGATAGTTGTCAT
This sequence comes from Phyllotis vaccarum, assembly GCA_033318265.1. Classification (NCBI taxonomy): domain Eukaryota; kingdom Metazoa; phylum Chordata; class Mammalia; order Rodentia; family Cricetidae; genus Phyllotis; species Phyllotis vaccarum. The sequence continues at coordinate 60,996,367 of JARWLC010000003.1, read as the reverse complement.
TTTAAAAATGAAGTGTGTGTGTGTGTGTGGGGGGGGAACTGCAGTTGGTATGTAAAGTAAATGAAAAATGATATTATAAAATAAAAATGAAGAGTAGCTACCTATGGTGGCACATGCTTCAGTCCTAGCACTTGGAAGGCAGGGGTGGGTAGATCGATTCAAGGCCAGCCTGGTTAATGTAGTGAGCTCCAGGCCAACCAAGGCTACACAGTGAAACCCTGCTTCAAATAAATAAGTTTAAAATTTAAAAAGCTGCCTGGCTTATGCCTTAGCCCCAGCACTTGGGAGGCAGAGGCAGGGGGATCTCTAAGAGATCAAGCCCAGCCTGATCTACAAAGTGAGTTCCAGGGTAGCCAGAGCTATATAGAGAAACCCTGTCTTGAAAAGCCAAAGAAAGAAGGAAGGAAGGGGGATGGGAGAAAGCTCTGGGCTGGCAGAATGGCTCAGCTGATTCAGCCTTTGTCCACAAGCCTGGTGTCTGGAGCTCAGTCCTTTGAGCTCCCCATAGTAGGAAAACTATCTCATCCACTCCCCCCTCGCTCTCGCTCGCTCGCTTTCCTCCTACACTCACACCCCATTCCCTCTCTCACACCCACATCCACATTGGTGAATAAACAACTAGATACAAATTTTAAAAATCATAAAAGACTGAGGCAGGATGATTATGAGTTTTCGAAGCCAACTTGTAGTATATGCTGAGACCATCTCAGAAGTAAAGGGAAGTTGTCATGTGGAAGTGATTGCTTATGTTCATTTTCTGCCAGCCTGAAAGCTGTGATAGAGCCAGAGGGTAGATTTATTGCCCATTGCCTGTCAAGGAGAGATTTGTATTTCAGAACAGAGAAATGTTTTTCCTCGTTAGAGTGGATTCTCTAGGTCTGTGGTATAGAGCACTTCCCTGGCATGCATTAGACCCTTGTTCAAATTCCAGCATCTTAGACACAACACATTGAAACAGGAAAACTTGAGAAGCTTGCTGTGGCTGTAGACAAATGTTAATGCCCTTGCTCCTCCGTTTCTCTCTTTGATGTTTATTTATTTAAGATTTGGTTGATTGAGAACAGGTTTCACTTATGTAGTCCTAGCTAGAGATTTAAAGTGTAGACCAGGCTGGCCATGAATGTATGGAGATCCTCCTGCCTCTGTTCCCAGTGTTGGGATTAAATGTGGTGATGTCACGACAACTGGCCAGATTTACTTTACTTTAAATTATCTATGTGTGTCTGTGTGAGTATGTGCACGTGTGCCCACAGTGGCCAGATGAGGGCTTGGGACCATTGGCACTGGAGTTTCCTGACATGAGTGCTGGGAACTAGACCAGGTCTTCTGTAAGAGCAGCAATGGTTCTTAATGCTGAGCGGTTTCTCCAGGGCTCTCCCTCGTGTCTGAAGCCCCATGCTAGCACATTCCTAGTGAGTACTTTGTAAAGCCACCAGTTACACTGGGGACACAGGAGAGCAGTGACTTGATGGCAGTGTTAGAAGTGAAATAAGGTGAGTTTTATGCAGGCTCCCTTTTCCCTGAAGCCAGTCTGCCTCAGTGTTTCTTCTGAAGAGAATTTATCTCACTACAAGGCATTTTCTTTCTAAATTAAAAAAAAAAAATACAGAAAAAGTACTTCAGGTAGATATGCAAATATATCCAGTGCCCGTGAACCCTCTGTGGAGGCCCTGAGACTGCTCTCTCCCACCACCATGGGCCGTAATGTTCTGACCATTTTCAGATGCCTCTTATGTTTCTTACTGAACAGCTCCCTGACCTAACTAAGGATGGAGAGAAAAGGCCTTCAGGAAGCCTGGTTCCTGTAGAAACGAACAGAGGGTTACGTGGGGACATGTGCAGAATCTTGCTCACGTCTGGGGAGGCAAAGATACAGTGAGGAAGGTTGTGCAAGTTGTTTTGAGTTCTCATTGGCCACAGGGCTCAATAACGAGGCCTTGGTCCAAGGGTGACTGGGGTGTTTGCTAGGCAGCTGTCTTTGTGGAAAGGTTGCTCTGGCCTTTCTGCAAGGACATGGTTTTCAGAGTCTTTTATGGGATTTTGTTGAGGTGTGAGAGTGGGGGAGTGCCCCTCAGGATTCCCGCTTCACCTTCATTTGGGTTCACAGGAAAGACTGGCACTTACAGGACATTGCTTTTGATTCTCTTAAACTGTGATAGATGTTTGCTTTACCTTCCCTGCCAGTGATCATTGCATGTGCGCTTGTATGGGGGTCAAAGGTCAGTCTTAGGCAGCCTTCTTCGGGCCATCCACCATGGGAGATACAGCTGAGTGAAAGAACATTTGCCTAGTGCTTGCTCGCCATGCCCCCCTCTCTCTGTCTCTTTTTGTCTCTCTCTCTCTGTCTCTCTCTCTCACACACACACATACACACACACACTTGAACATGCCTGCCCAGCTACCTTGTTTTTATTTTACTTTATTTTTTAAGACTGGGTCTTAGCCTGTAGCCCAGGCTGAACTGGACTCTAGACCTGAATGGCCTCAAATTCACAGATATCCTCTGCTTCTGCCTCTCCAATGCTGAAATTAAAGGCATATGTCACCATGCCCAACCACAAAGCTACCTAAAAAATAAATAAATAGAAGAGCTGTTAACTCTTGAACATGAGGTAACCCTTGGATATTCATTCTAGGTGTTTTCTCTCCCTGAGTTCTCTTGTTATGTTTTATCTTATGCTTTAGTGTCTCTATGTTGTTATTAATTAGAGATATGCCAAATGCTGTAAAGTCATGCAGCCCCACTTAATATTGATTTAAATCATGCCACACCTTAGGGTCAGTTCTAAGCTCAGTACTTACAGTTTATTGAGAGATAGAGTGTAGGAGTTTTGAGGGGAGAGCAGGAGTTCTAGTGGTAGTCAGCAGTAAGCCACAGTAATTGATGGGGCGTGGCCAGCAGAGGGCTGAATGATGTCAGGGAGCAAGGCCCTACTGATCCTGGAGGGGAAATCAATGGCAGCATCCTCGGGCAGTAGTGGGCTGGATGATTGATGTAAGGGGCAGAGAAGTCCATTCTTTTTCTTTCCAATTTTGAGTCTTTTATGAAGTTCAACAACATTAGTTGTGCATTTTGGGAATTGCAGCTAAGAAAAAGCTGTTGTTTTGCAGCACACTGCCTTTGCCCAGGGAGGACAGCAGACTTTAGCCTTTTGTTTTTACCAGTTGCTTGTATTAAAATCCTTTTTCCTCCTATACTTGGTTCAGGCCTAGCAGAGGAAAGTTTTGTGTGTGGTCTGGAAGCTGCTTGTAGCTGGGCATGCATCTTGTGGGAAGCTTTGGCATTTGGGAGGCCCTGGGTTCCATCTGCTGAGATAGGGACAATCAATACAAACAAAAACAAACAGTTGGGCATGGTTTTATGCCTGTAAACCCAGGGCTTGGGAGGCGGAGGCAGGAGGATCTCCTCAAGTTTGTGGCCAGTGAAGGCTACATAGTGAGATCTGACTGGGAAAATGAAATAAAAGGCAGATTTGGCTAGAGGCAGAGACACAGGCCAAAGCCCCAGCGCCCCAATTCCCCGCAGCTACTCCTCTTGGCCGGAACCTTTCTTTTTAGCGTGCACATTTGTTCCTAGGGCCACGCTAACCCCTTGTGAATCCAAAGCAGGTGTTAGTGTCTTGTTAGTGACAGGCCTTGCGTCTCTGCTATGACAGCCATCTCAGCCTCATGGGGCACCAGCTGTGCAGGTCACTGTCCTTCCTTTTCCTGGAGAATCTTTTATTCATGTGTGCATACACACAAGTGTATGCACTCAAATACCAGAAGATGGCATTTCTAACTTTAATAAAACTAGCGGAGCTAGAGTTCTCTCCTTTAGACCGTCATTACACAGATAAAGAACTGAGACGCTAACTTAAATGGTAATTAAAGAGTTCATGAAAATCACCTGCTTGGTGCCACATCCATAGAGTCGTGTGTTGTGAGTGCATGTACATGTATGCACATGTGTGTGCTGGTGCATGTATATGGCTGTAAGAGAATGACCTCAGATGTCATTCCTTAGGAACCTCTTCCTTTTGTCTTGAGATGGCCTTTCATTGACCTAAAACTTTGACAAGTGGCTAGCCAGCTTCCAGAGAGCCAGCCGACTGTCTCTGAGCCCCATCTTTCCATCCGTGAGATCACAAGAGAGCATGTGTCCAACTCTTTCTTCTTAAATTATGGACTCTGGGTGATTGAACTCAGAAAGTGCTTTACTCTTTGAGCCATGCTCTTAGCGCCTGTCTCTTAGATTTTTAAGGATCTTGGTATGTATAGGCTAGTCTAAAACTCCAGACACTCCTGGCGCTGCCTCCTCAGTGCTAGGATTACAGCAGGCACACCAATCATAGCTTCAGAGGTCTTGGTTTCATCTATAAAGAAAGATAAATGCACAATTGGATGAGACTTTTGAGATCAGCTCTCATCTTTGTCTTTTATAAAAACATTCTATTATTTTATGTGTGCAGGTATTTTATTTGCATGCATGTGTATGGTCTTATGGAGGCCATAAGAGGGAGTCACAGCCCCTGGAATTGGAGTTGGAGATGGTTGTGAGCTTCCATGTGGGTGCTGGAAATCAAACCATGGTCCTCTGGAAGAGTTCTTAACTACTGAGCCATTTCTCCAGCCCTCCTCTATTTTTTTTTTTTTTTTTAAACTTTTTAAGATTTTCAAGACAGGGTTTCTTTGTAATATGAGGTTTTTGGCTTGGCTGGCTAGTGGTCTAGATTTGTAGTTTTATAGAAACATATAGATGTTAATAATAAGTTTGGTCCATGGCTTAGGCATTGTTAGTTTTGGTTTTTTTTTTTTTTTTTTTTTTTTTTTTTTTTTTTTTTTTTTTTAAATTGTTTTGTTATGTGGTTTGTGGCTCATTTATTTTTTTATATTTTGTTTTTTGGGTGGCTGTTTTTGGTTGGATTTCTCGCCTACTTCTAAGATACTTTGCTATATAGGTCAAAACAGTTTCTTCATTTACCAATGATATTCCCAGTGTACAGAAAGACATTTGCATCATTTCTTTGTATATCCCTGGCTGTCCTGGAACTCTTTCTGTAAACCATACTGGCTTTGGACTTGGGATTTCCCTGCCTCTGCCTTTCAATTCTAAATTATTGTTCGTTTTTGTTTTTAAAGGTTTTGTGGTTCCTTTTGTCTGTTCCTTACATTTATTCATTTATTTATTTGTGTGTATGTGTGTTTACTCGACATGACACATGTGTGGAGGTTAGAAAACAACCTTTCTTTTCCTTCCTTCCTCCTTTTTTTTTTTTTTTTTTTTTGAGGAGTAATTCTCTTCTTCTGCCATGTCACTTCTGAAAACTGAACTCCGGTTGTTAGGTTGGCCAGGGCCTTTCCCTCTGAGCCATCACCCTGGCCCTGGGGTGCTTCTGAATATTAGAATTTTTTATAGCAAGCCTGTGTATGAGAGAGACACTGAGGTCAAGAGACAGACAGACACAGTGAAGGAATGACTAGGACATGTTGAGCAGTGACAGATCATAAATGGGCATTTGCTGTGATTTGTGTCCTAGAGAGTATCACCGAGGAACTGTGGAGGGGGGCAAAGGCCCCAGTAAATCCCTTCTTAGCTCTTCTCTGCCTGGCTCCTGTGCACAGTGTGGGTGCCTTCCACAAGCCCTCACCGACGAAGCCCGCATGTTTGTAATTCATGTGCATTAAAAGCGAACGTCTTTCTCCTTTTCGTTGCTTTAGGAGGTTGGTTCTTTAGGTTGATATGTGAAGGTTAATGTTTGTGATGAAGTTAGGCTTGTGTACTTTACCCTTTTAGTGTCTGCCCTTCGGGAGATAGGGGTGGAATAAGAAAGTCTCTGAGGTCATTTCCTTGGCTGTGATTTCTCCAGCAGGAAGTGGTGACAGCACAGTGGTTTCAGGGGCGAGGGACACTTTGGACTGTTGATTACAGAACAAGTGGGTGATTGTGATGTTTAGAGATGGGAAGTGCTGGGCACGTGATTGATTGTGGGGAATTTGGGTTGTGAAGATTGCTGAGGCACAGATGATGTCTTACAGAAATGTCAGATATGCTGTACTTTCACTGCGGTCTGATGCTTTATTCCAGTGATGGGCAGTCTATTATATACTCTGTCCTAAATAAGTTTTTGTGTTGTGTGTAGAATGCGTGACTGTACTTCTGTCAAGGCCAGAGTGACTGAGTGTCTTCTACTAAGTCTCTGTCTATCTCATGTTTTTCTCCTTGAGACAGATTTTTCTACATAACCATAGCTGTCCTGGAGCCCACTCTGTAGACCATGCTGGGATTAAAGGCCTGCCTGTCCACCTCATTTTTAGAGATAATGTCTCTTGCCTGACTTAGACTTAGCTGTTGTGGCCCGAGACATCCTCGGGTCTTCTGCCTTCACTAGCTAGCATTGCAGGTCTTGGCCATGTGAGGGCTAGTAATTAGTTCTTCTTCTTGTGCAGGGAGCACGTGACCAACAGGGACCACTTCCCAGCCCACCATGTTTAAAAAATATATAAATTGTGTAACTAACTTTCTTGTTAATCAGTTTTAATCTAAAATTTACTTTTTGTTGTGATCAATAAAATAAGCCTTGATCTACTGAGTTTTTTTAACCTCAGTAAATATTTATTGAGATTACTTTGCTCTATATTTTTTTAAAATTTGGTCCGTATTTCTTGGATGGGTTGGAGTCTTATTTCTGAACTCTGACGTTAGATGCCTTGCATGTTTTACTTGACTCTTTTTAGGGGTAGTAAATTCTTTCTCATTTCTTTTGTGAATCTTGTACTAGTTTTAACAAATTGGTACAAGTTTCAAGCTGTGTCAAGAAGTAAGTACAATTTTGTGATGTTTCAGTGAGGAGACAGTGGAGACAGGCAGGTTTTCCTTCTCAGAACACCAAGATGGCCACATTTACCCCACTGGCTAAGTGTTGTAGTGGTAAGTAGTTCTTTATTTTAAGTGATTGGCTGACAACCTTTTACAATCCTTTGGTTTTGAACTAGGGTTTCAGACTGGCCTCAAACTCAAAAGATTCTCCTGCCTCTGCCTCCCTAGTGCTGGGTTAGAGACATGTGTCACTATACCTAGCTAAGATGATTTTTTTTTATTTTAAAGTTCTGTAGCAAACATGGTTTTTAAGACATTGATAAGCAAAGTTCTCTGAGTAGTCTGTCCTGCCGTCCTGATGCCAGCTTCCTGCCACCGTAAGCTCTGTGGGGACAAGAGCTGAGGCAGCTTTTATTTCCCCCAGCGTATTCCATCAGCAGATGGACAGGTCTGCGCTGAAGGAGATGGAGCAGTAAAGCCAGGCTGCATTGTCAGTGTGTCTGAGAATTTTGGTTTTGTCTTGAAGTCGAAAGAATGGCCACAAACACCTGCACCCACACCATTTGGATTCTGCAAGTGACATTTGTCACTGGCTGTTTTGCATGTCTGTCGATCCATCAATGCTTATTAATTTTTTTGTACCTTACTCTTGGGCTTACATCGTGTTTCATGGGCCTTTCTTTGTCTCACTTGTGTAGGAGTTGCCCATCGGAGCCAGAGCAGCGAAGGAGTCAGCTCTCTCAGCAGCTCACCGTCCAATAGCCTTGAAACGCAATCTCAATCCCTCTCCCGTTCCCAGAGCATGGATATTGATGGTGTCTCCTGTGAGAAAAGGTAACTGCTTCGCGTACAGAAGGGAAGTCTACACTCTTCAGTCTTTAGCCTAGTAGTCTGAAATGACAAGCTAGAGATCCAGGCCCTTCTCAGTTGAATCCAAATTTCATTCTTAAATTGAAAAGTTGTTCTTTTATGAATGAAGTGTTCCCTGTACAGGTGTCTGTGTCAAATGTCTTTTATGAGTTAGAGATACGGATCAGCAATTTTAAGCAGGTGCCACCTTTTCAAAAAACCTGTTTCCAGATGTCCTTTATGAGATGTAAGGTATGTGTGATTAGACAAGGTGAGCTTGTGCTACATGCGCCTAAATCTCAGTGTGTGCAATAGTAGTGAGACACAGATGTCAAAAAGATTAGATGACTTTAGAATATTGAACAGTCATAGCAGGTGAGTCAGAAAGGGTGTTATTAGAACAAGTTCTTTGTTTATTTAATTAAAAGAAGAAAAATTTAGGGCAGTGTCTTACTCCATAGCCCTACTGTGTAGTACCAGAGAGTTGTTTTTTTTTCCCCCCCGTATCTTAAGCCCTGGTGCTTCCTTAATGTCACTGCTCTTGGACTTTGGGGCCACTGAGTAAAATAAAAGTTACTTGAAGACAAGTATGGCAGCACCTTGACCATAAGCTGGTAACCAAGCTCCTAAAGGACCAGTGAGTAGGTAGCATGTGCTGTGTGGATAAGCTGGACCGAGAGAAGGCTTCCGGCCTGGGCCGAGTGGAGCCAAGTGCAGGATTTCACTAAGCTACTCAGTAGTGTGCCGTTTAAACTTTTGAATTTCTCACTTTCGAAACTTTTGACTGAAACTAGGTAAAGGAAAACCATGGACTATTGTATATCTTGTAACTCAATTCAGTGACTAGAAGGAAGCATTCTGTGGTGAGTTTACCAGTTGCTATGACAGTTCCAAGTAGGTACACACTTAGTAGTATCACCATGCCATAAAGCAAAGGTTGACAGAGTGCTGAGAAACAATTTCCATATGTAAAACCATCCTAAAGGGCTTCAAACATGGCTCTTTTAGCCAGAAACAGATTAAAGAGAGAATGAACATGAGTAAGGATACATTAAGCAACACAACCAGTGAGCTTGATCTAACTGAAAAATTTAGGGCTTTATAGTCTCACCAGACAGAAAGTTAGGAGAGTCAGACACAGGCGTTCATACAAAAAATAAGCATAGAACTTAATAAATTACCCTTAATACATTTGAAATTTTAAATACCTGTCAAGAAGAAATAATCGTGGAAACTTGTAGGTGTCTAGAATTAGAGCCAGGCATGATGGCGCCACAGTAAGACCTGTTGAGACACTTCAGTTGGTGAGACGGTGGCTGGCTGTGGGACAGAAACGGGTACCTCAGGTACCACATATTTGTGACGAGACAAGTGACATGACAGCGTTCTTGCCAGTGTCAAAGTGATGAGTGTTTGAGTTCATGGTACTGGACAACCATTCAGTGATGTAAACAAGCTCTGTTTGCGGCATGCAGTGCATAAAAATAGCAGGTCCTGAAAATCATTCTGCTGACATCTTAGTTTTTGAAAGTGAGCTCGAGGAAATGATCTTGGGGAAAAAAGATTCCTACATGTGAGCCAGACAGGATGCTTCCATGCCAGCTCACGAGACGCTCTTAGATTTGCTGGAGTGTTATTTTGCTGTCCTGACAAATGTTGATAGGTATTTTAAAGTTCCTCACAGCTTTGATCCTGGGATTTTTAGGAAAGATGAAAGCCTTATTTGTCTTTTGTACTGAAAGCATGTCCCAGGTGGATGTGGATTCGGGAATTGAAAATATGGAAGTGGATGAGAATGACCGAAGAGAGAAACGGAGCCTGAGTGACAAGGTTAGTAAGGAGGGACCTTGCTTTGTTCCTCCTCTGGGGAATGGTTAGCCTTTCCCTCCCTTTCCCCTCCCCCAAGGCTCTCACTACATACTCCAAGCATGCACGAGCTGTGAATCCACCTGTCCCCACCTCCACGTGCTGGACTTAAAGATGCACACTTCCATGGAGACTTCAGTTTTCCTTCTCAGTGCTAAGTGTAACTCCGCCTTTTATACAGCACCCCATCTGTCTGGCTGTTTGCTCATTGTGGGGTCAAAGACATGTGCCACTGTGACTGCCTAGTTCTGTGTTTTCTATTTGTGAAATTTAATTTTTTTGATTCTTTACTAAAGCAGTACATTATATTTTTGGCTGTATTCTGAAGTAATTAAAACAAGGACATGTAAAACGCACCAGCAAGTACAAACTTGGTGAGGCCTTCGTATCTGTTTTCATCTGAGTGTTGATCCCTTTCCGGTGCCTTGGGTTTGGGTGGACGTGGATGTAGGTGTCATGCGGAGCATAGGTCATTGCACCATGTTTTGTTCAGGAAGTCCACAGAACTACTTTGGTGATGCCATGATGCTTGTTAAGAGTTAGACCATAGCCTCCTTGAGGTGCATTCTCTATCATGTAGTTGTTCATGTTTCTTGTATGCGCTAGTGTTTCTGTCCTGCAATCTAGGGAAGAAAAGTGGTTCTGTACCAGGAACATTAACCTGGTTCTTCAGCACTCACACAGCAAGTCGTGATGTGGGCACATTTTATGCTTCATTTATCCTGGTGACTCTGATAATGCCTTTGCTGTTACATACTCTCCCATGAATGATGTATGACATTAGTTTAATGAAACCTTGATTTTCTGACTTACTCCCTCAGCTCACAAAATCTCGTGTTACTCTGGGTGACTTGAAACTTGCTTTTTGTAGACCACACTGGCCTTGTGTTCACAGTGACCGTCTGCCCCTGCTTCCGAGCTTATACCACCTGCCTGACTGAATGGCTGGATGCAGTTTTTAAGACATCCCTTTCAATAAATGAACTAAATTGGAATAAAATGTCTTAACTGTGTCTCCTACTGTAGATTAACTGTGAGATCTTCCTACTAGGAGCCTTCTTCCGGTCCTGAAGTGTCTGAGGAGCAGGCCTTACAGCTGGTCTGTAAGATCTTCCGCGTCTCTTGGAAGGACCGCGACAGAGACGTCATCTTCCTTTCTTCTCTCTCTGCACAGTTTAAACAGAACCCAAAAGAAGGTGGGTTCTCTGTCAGGGCTGTTTTCTCAGCACCTGCACGCAGGATGTGCGGCTCTGTGGGTCTCTGTCTCGTGTAATGGGGCTGCATGTTTTGTTGTGGGGACATAGTGTGTGCTCACTGTATTTCCTTTTCGTTATCTTATTGCTGAATGATTATTTTAAAGATTTTAAAATCTGTTTTTATTTATGTATACATTCATGTGTTTGTGTGTATTGTGTATGTATGTATGTCCAGGTGCCTCTGGGGGCCAGAGAGCATCAGATCCATCCCCTGGAGTTGGAGTTACAGACTGTAGTAAGGCATTTAGTGTGAGCACAGGGAACCAAAGTTGGAACCTCTGGAAGAGCAGCAAACTAACTGCTGAGCCATCTCTCCAGCCCTAATTGTGGTTTCTGCAGAAGGAAACTATATAAATAAATTAATAGTTTTCACCATCTTAGGGATGAAGTTTTTCTTTTACGGTGGAATACTCTGAGAGGCATCATCCCTGTAAAGTAGAAGCGTGCTGGGCACACCCTGGGACTCAGACAACTGTAGCATGCTGACATCAGCTGCCATTGAGAAGAACTTTTGCTACATACAGGTCAATTGGCATTTTAGGCTCTCAGTGCTTGCCAAGCAATGTGTAGACAGTCAAGCAATTTTTTTTTTATTACATTACTTAGCAAAATGAATATAATTGTATTTTGTTATCTTCCCAGGATTCTATTTTAAGAGATTATCTTTGCTAAACTATATACATGACTTAGTTTTCTGTAGAGGAGAGGTGGGCATGTGTTGGGGATCTTTTGTCTTTTTTCTCATTGATGTTTATGCCTGGTCTTTAGGAAGGTGTTTTGTATAAAAGAGTGCTAAGTAGATACATTTTCAATAAGGCGATCACTGTTAGCGTGGTTACCGTTACCTTACCATCCAGCCTGTCCTTTGCAGGGAAATGGAAGTCCTGTGTTTCTGGAAGGTGAGTAGGTTTCTGATATTACAGTGTCGTAGTAATTATGGCTGTGAACAGCCAAGCTGCTGTAGGTTTAAAGACTTGCCACAATGTACTCTCGCTGAGCTCTAGGGGTCTCAAACTCCCTTGTACACATCAGTCTTTAATATTCTAACTAGGTGAAACTGACCTGGATCAGGGCGTTGGTTATTGATACCTAGATGTATCTAAAGTTCAACAGCAAATCAGCCAGGAGCTGCAAAGAATAAGAAAAAGAAGTCAGACTGGAGCCTGCTTCAGAACCAGAGGGGGACTCAGTATGGAGCCCAATAGAACCTTTGGAGCTTGGACTTCTGGGAAGTGTGTGCCAGCCCAGAGACTAGCCTTGTGTGTTTGTTATAGTATGGCAAGGCAACTCTAGGAAGGACTGATTCCTTTTTACAGTAAATAATTATCAGCAGTGGCTCCCTGACTGCACTTGGTTTAAGTAAAATTTAATTTGAGGATAGTTTTGTATTTACAGGGGAGAAAATGGGGAAAAGCCCAAGGCGCTTCTGTATGAATCTCACTCTGTTACCTGTTAACGTTATTGCACAGTTGTAGGTCTGCTGAGCTTGAGACGGCTCAACGGTCCAGACACTTCCCTTAGGCCTGAGAGTCTCAGTGCTTATCCTTAACTCACACGGCAGAGAAAAGGTCTCCTGAAAGTTACCTTTGACCCTACATGGGTACACGTGCACACACACACAGAGACACAAATACACGTAAAGTAATTTTGAGAAGAAAAAGAAATTACTGGGAAGAACAGTGGGCATGTTTTGGGTTTTCAGATAATAACCTTTTACTGTTGAGAATCCAATCCAGCATACCATGCAGAATCACTGATTCTATTTGGCTTACTAGAGGACTGTGAAGTAAAGACCCATGAATAACCTGCTTTTTACCTTGCCTTCCCAACAGTGTTCTCTGATTTTAAGGATCTGATTGGCCAGATTTTAATGGAAGTACTGATGATGTCCACTCAGACACGAGATGAAAATCCATTTGCCAGTCTGACAGCCACATCCCAGCCCATTGCCACAGCAGCTCGGTCACCTGACAGAAATCTCATGCTGAACACTGGCTCCAATTCAGGAACAAGCCCCATGTTCTGCAGCCTGGGCTCCTTCAGTGCCAGCTCACTGTCTAGGTCAGTGTTGTGCAAAGAGACTCACACTGTGGAGAGTGTTGAGGAGTGCCACTCCAGTGTTGATCTGTGTCATTGATGTTATAGTGTCTCTCACATGAGGGGAGAGCAGAGCAGAAAGTGGTTGTGACTATCTTGATTGAATTTGTGGGGTTTTTTTTGGTTTTTTTTTTTTAGCTTTCTGTGGTTAGGTTGTTGGTAGGTTAAATTTTAGACACACATGGCTGTGTGTGCTACATTATTCTTTGAAAGAAATCGTTGGTACCTCCACATGAACATAGCAATTAGATTCTAGTCATTTTTTTAAAAATGCTTATCTACTTAAACTTTTAGAGTTTGTAATATGATTGTATTAGCCTTTAAGAGCTGACATCCATTTTTAGTTATCTCAAGTTTTTCTTTGATTTTTCTCTTCTTTCCTTCTTTTTCAACTAATTTAGCCTCTATGAAACTAGCCCTGCTCCTTCTGCCAGTTTCTGGAACTCTGTTCCAGTACTGAGTCCGTCCTTTGCCTCACCTTCCACATCCCTCAGCCCTCACAGCACAGCCCCCCAGGGGTCTGTCCCTTCCACATCCCTCAGCCCTCACAGCCCAGCCCCCCAGGTGGCTGTCCCTTCCACATCCCTGAGCCCACACAGCCCAGCCCCCCAGGTGGCTGTCCCTTCCACATCCCTGAGCCCTCACAGCCCAGCCCCCCAGGTGGCTGTCCCTTCCACATCCCTGAGCCCTCACAGCCCAGCCCCCCAGGTGGCTGTCCCTTCCACATCCCTGAGCCCTCACAGCCCAGCCCCCCAGGTGGCTGTCCCTTCCACATCCCTCAGCCCTCACAGCCCAGCCCCCCAGGTGGCTGTCCCTTCCACATCCCTCAGCCCTCACAGCCCAGCCCCCCAGGTGGCTGTCCCTTCCACATCCCTCAGCCCTCACAGCCCAGCTCCCCAGGTGGCTGTGCCTTCCACATCCCTCAGCCCTCACAGCGCAGCTTCTGGAACTGTGGCTGGAAGCCAACCCTCCTCCCCCAGGTATAGGCCTTATACTGTCACGCACCCCTGGGGGGCTTCAGTTTGCCCCAACCCACGATCCTCCACTCTGGCAAACTCCCCAGGCTTTCCTGCCCGCCCAAGTAGTCCCCGAGCAGTACCTGCCAGCTCCTCCAGACAGAGGCCCCGAAGCAGGGGCCCCGCCTTCCCACCCGCCTCGCCCAGTGCTGCAAGCAGACGTCCCTCCTCCCTGCGGATCTCTCCTAGGTATTTATTTGCAGGAGAGCTGCGTGTGTGTTTGCAGTGCAGGAAAAGAAAATTAACATGGTTTGGAAAAAAGTGCTGTGTGACACTGACCTCAGTTGAATTCTGGGAGTCTTTGGGTTATTAACCTGTGTCTCGCTAGCTCTCTGGTGGGCATCCCCCAGGCTTTGGTCCATGAGAGTGAAGGCTGCAGAGTGTGCTCCTTTCCTCTCTTTCTTGTCATCCCTCTTCCTGTCATCCACACAAAAACCAAAGAGCTGCACTTTTTGTGACCTAGCTCCTGGGTCCCTCATAAATGAACCTCAGAGACTGTGGTCAGTGTTGTATTTGAGAATTGGGGCTCACAGGATGGCTTTTGGGACTGGGCCAGTGTTTGCTCTTTCTGTGAGTCATGCGTGTATGTCTTGATGTCTGGTTGCATGTAATTTCAGTCTCTCAGAAAGCAGCAGCTGCAGCGTCTCGAGAGTCCTGTGGCCCCTTTCTCAAATGTACTTGTGTATTCTGTAATTCCAGGGGTTGTGTTTCTGCATGTTGGTACAATGAAGAGTACGTCTTTTAAACGGCAGCCATGCCGCAGCATCCTTCTCCACCTCATTTTCTCTTTCCCTGATGACCTTTTTGCTTTTGTTGTGGTAGTATGTACGACAATCCTTTCTCCTTCCTCTTCCTCGCACTTTCTGGGGACAGTAGTGATGAAGAAGATGAAGAAGAAGATGATGATGATGAAGGTGGTGGTGGTGATCATGATGATTTTTCTTGTGTCCAGTTTGGGTCCAGGTATTAGAAGAATGGAGTCTTACCCCTGCATGTGCTGTAGGTGCTTAGGAACTAACTTTAGTAAGCTCTGCTTTAGATGAGAAAGGCTAGCAGGCTTGCACTGAAGTGTGAAGACCTTACATGAGGATGAGTGACAGGTAGGACAGTCATGGTAAGGAAACTTACCTGAATTATTTGCCAAAAAACCTGGGAAAGATGAACTACCACTCACCCTTAAGTTCACTCACTTTTACGAAGGAAATTAGAGGCCTTCCAGTTACCCATCATGAATGTGGTGCATGGATTACAGGTGTTTAGAAATAGCACCATAGTGCACATACACGTGTGTGTGTGTTCATCCCTTCACATCAGGTTCTGTCTGGACAGTCTGGATGAATGTGTGGGGTTGTGCTGTCTAGGGTAGCTGGGATTCTCTTACATCTGACCTTGAGTCTCCCTGAGCATCTCCAGTGTCTCAGTGAAGCAGCATCCCATTTATTTCAGGATGCCACTAAATGTTCTCCTGCAAACCAAGTTAAAAATTCTAGTGGGTTCCTAGATGATTTTCACACAAAAATATAATGACCCCCCTTTTTTTTTTTTTAACATTTCTGACTCATTGTCTTTAACAGTTTTACTCTCCAACTGAAGTTCCTTTGGACCCAGTTTATATTTTGTGTCCATCACTGTTCACAAATAACTTCAGGCTATAAATAGAGATTGCAGTAGGAGCTAGGTACATTTCATTAAGTTGACAGCTAGTTCATGAAGAGAGAGAAAGAATGTCAACATGGGGTTGAATATTGATTCCAAAAGGTTGATGTTTGTATTAGGTTGATTATTTTATTCCCATTTCCCAAGTAAATATTTCCAAGGGGGAACAGTGTCTTTCTCATGCCTATAAAGCCCTGTGTGACTACAGCTCACACAATGGACAGCCATGGGAATGGCTTTCCATACATAGTAAAAGTGCCTCATCCATTTTGCTTTGAATTTTCTCTGTGAGCAATGCCTTGCTTAATTCTTTAACAAGTCACATGCTGCCTTTTCTAATGCCTCTTCCTAGGTTCTTGGTGTCAGACCTCACCTAAGATCTAGGTTCTGTGCTTAATAGCCACAGTCCTGGTGGTGTAGCATCAGTGTGCTTTCTCTTTGCTGGGACATAGACTCCAAAAGCCAGAAGCAGAGCTTGCATTCCACACGTTCCACACCACGCTGTCTGGCCCTTCACTGTTCCTGTCTGCTGCTCTGGTTCTTTACTGCTTAGCTCACTGCTGGGAGTCTTTGTATACCTTCCGTTCTAGTGCAGAAGGTGCTGACATTCTTAGGCTCAGTTAAACAATAATATCCTTATCAGTACTGGCATGGCCTCTTGCTTTATTGAAATGAGATGATCTGGATTGTCTATTGGGTGTCTAACTATAGAGAACTAGTAGATTCCAGATAAAGTGCATGAAGATGGCATATAACACTAACCAGATAGAGATTTCAAGAATACTTGGAAGGTGTAGCAGCAAGAGATAGCAAAATAACTTGTTAATTTATTGAGTGGAGAGTCTTTCTTATGCCTATAAAGTCCCATGTGACTACAGTTGACTCAGCAGACATCCATAGAAATGACTTGCCATTCATTGTAAAAGGACTTCATTTGTTTTACTTTGAGTTATCTATAGGATAACTTTATGTAACTGAGGATGTCACGTAATGCAACCCTGCTGCTACAGTATTGGGCTTGTTGGCCAGAGTAATAATGCAATTGATCTATAGATTGATAGATTGATCAGTTTAACTAAATATCTAAATAAATGGGTTATAGATAAGAAAGGAAGAAGTCACATTATCTTTATGTGTAAGAGATATGATTTTGTAGCTTTTAAAAAATGATATGTTTATTTTTCTTTTATGTGTAGGGCTGTATTGTCTGTACCTGTCTGTATGTACCACGTTGGTGCCTGGTGCCCTTGGATCCTCTTAAGTCTGGAGTTACAGATAGTTGTTTGAGGAGACCCCATAAATGGATTTTCTTTTTTTAGGACCACCAGCTCACAAAAAAACGACATGGAAATAGTTTTACTAATTATGAAAGCTTGGCCTATAGCCTCAGCTCATTCCTAACTAGCACTTATAACCTAAATTAGCCCATTTCTATTAATCTATGTTGACCATGCTGCTTTTAACCTTTCTTTCATTTTGTATGTCCAACTCTTCTCATGTCTCATTGGTGTCTCCTTACCAGCCTCAGTTATCTTCTCTTAAAGCCTTTCTCTGCCTGGAAGTCCTGCCTATACATCCTGCCTAGCAATTGGCTGTTTAGCTTTTTATTAGACCAATCATAGCAATATATCTTCATGCAGTATACAAACATCCCACATTTTCCCCTTTTTGTCTAAATAAAAAGGAAAGGTTTTAACTAACATAGTAAAACCATATACAGTAAGAACAATTATTAGGTAAGAATTACATTCACAGCTTCCAGTTCATTTATAATTGTCATATTTGAAGAAAATCCTATATTATCTATTTTATCTTGATGAATTTAAAGCTTTATACCTAAATCTTTTTCTATCACAATTGTATTGACATCCTACAATAATCTTTTTAAAACTCAAAACATTTTTTTGATAAAGTTTAAACTTTTGTTTTTTAACCTTAAATAATTTATACCTCTTTTGTTAGTTTCTCTGTTGAACTTGGTAACAAGGAAAACTGTAATTATAACTATCTTGTCTTCAACTCCATTAGAGACCCGAGAAGGATATAATATTACCCCAGTAAATAGGATGTGCAGAGAAAACAATTCCAAACTATAGAAATGATGGAAACAACTGGCTGCCTGGACAGCACCCAGGATTACTCAGTAATGTTGGGTCATCCATCTTCAGCATATAAGCCTAGAATATCTGACAAACTTTTCTTTGAAAAGGGAATGTTGAAGGGTTGTCCTACCTTGTCTTGGCAAAGTTCAGCAGTTGCCTTTTTTTTTTTTTTTTTTTTTTGGTTCATTTTGGACAGCATACTGTCAGCAGTCAAGGCAAGGGCAATTTTTTTGCCCCATGTCTAACTTTGCCACAAAGAGAGCAAACTCCAATGGACGTTCTTCAATGCTCATCCTCTTTTTTTAAAGTAATTTGTTGCTTCTAGGAGCAGATGTGTCTCACTGTCATAAAAAGCCTTATATTATTAAAACATTTTAAATGCCATATTCTGTAGATCTCTGAAGTGTTTGAAGACCACTTGTCGATCTAAAATATGTGTTTGATCTTGCAAGCATATCTAACATGACTGTAAGTTTGATTATTATAGATGACTACTAACCTGCATTCCATAAATATCCTAAATATGTTATAGTAGTAATTTTTGAGCTGGGTAGGTACAATACCTTAAACAAGAGCAGAAACATATACAGTAAACCAAAAACAACCTTAAATTTGTATCAATATACAAAAATCCATACCAATGCAAAATAGATGACTAGTGGTTGTTTTTTAGTTTAAATCATAGATTCAGTAGTTGACTCTTTTTCCTTTCATTTCTGTATCTTGCTCCCTTTCCTTTTTTCAGAAAGATCCCTGAATCTAACCTCCCTTGCTAAGCTTCTTCCCTTACCATGACCGGTAACAATTTGCAGCCAACTCTCCTTGAACGATGACAAACACCCATAACCCACTAAACAACCAAAAGCCACCTATCTCATCTCTTGAGAATATGAACATCATATTCTTAAGATAACTTCCTGCTATCTGGGAGTGATGACATCGTTAGAGGACCCTGAGGAAATTGAAATAATGATCAAGTCCTGGGAAAACTAGCTACAACATTTATTGTCCAGTCTCTCTGTAATGGGAAAGTGCAGGGCTTAACTGATGTTCTGGCCAGAGTAGTCTGTGGAACTGGACCATCTCAGGTGGCAGTTTTGAAGTTGTTCTGGATGTAGGGTTTTGAGGAAAACAACAGAGGCATTTTGAGACTGGCTCACCTGGGTTGTTTGTTTTCATTGATATCTGGTCCTTTTTTTTTCAGAAAACTTAGAAATTTGTAAAGGTAACATATATCTGCATTAACACAAGCATGGAACATGTAGTGTATACAAGTGAGCTAAAAATAATTTTCTGTTGTACGTATAAGCAGGTAAAAACAAGTGTATAAGTCTGTTTGACCTGTATTATCAAGCCTCTGCTCATGCCATATGAAAGGATGACATGTAATAATAAGTCATGAGGACTTTGTAGCCAAAAAGATTTGTCATGTCGCATCTAGTCTCAGAGCTGTCCCAGTGTTGTAGGAACAGCGTATACGTCACCTGTCCTGTAGCCTTTTTGGTTTTCCTTTATGTTTGTAGCCCAGGTTTGCAGGAAGTCTCTCCTGATCAGATCTGCTCTTCATTAATTTTTAAGAGAATCATAACTTTTTGTTACCTGTGGAAACAAAGGCCTAACTTCTCCCTCAATACAACATATATTCTGACTTTCTTTTGAAGTTAAGACATTTTAAGAATATATAGGTTGGTTTAGTTCAGCAGTTGCCACAATCCAGTGTCTCTCAGCAGCTGTTATTTTTTTGTACATTAGTATTTATAAAGTTCTAAGTCAACATAGCACCGTACAGGATCCAGACACCCTGAGTATTTTCCATCTTTGTGTGACTTATTTTTTTGATATTACTTTACTCTCTCTTTAAAGACTTTATTATTTTTAAACTATTTTCTATGACTGCCTATACTGTACCTGCTACTTAATGCCTCAGCCTTCTCTGTGTGGCAGGCATTTTTACCTAGCATGCCGACTGCTCAAGTGCTTAAAAGATCTGTGCCTCTGTACGCCAAGCCTACCCAAGAGGCTGCTTTCTGAGGCCCTAGGTTGATATACATGTGGATACCATATGTAGTCTGACTTTCCTTTGGGTTGTCAGCTCACAAAAAAATCAACACAGATTAATATTAATTATGAAAGTTTGGCCTTAGCTTAGGCTTGTCCTACTAGCTCTTATAACCTAAATTAACCTATTTTTTAAATTTACATTTTACCATATGGCTTTAACCTTATTTTATTCTGTATGCTTGACTCTCTCCATGTCTTCTTAGTGTCTCCTCTTCCAGCTTCAATTATCTCCTCCTACTTTCTCTGTCTGCCTGGAGGTCTTACCTACACTTCCTGCCTAGCTATTGGCTGTTTGGCTTTTTATTAAACTAATTACAGCAATATATCTTCACACGGTGTACAGTATCCCACAGTATAAGGGCCTAAGAATCTGTCCTGGTGTCAGTTATTTATATAGCATGGAGATCATTTGGGCTATCAGCCACCTCTGGTCCTGGTTGTGGGAGCTTGGGGGCGCCTCTGGCTATCGGGGTCATTTAGGTGTTAGTCACCTCCGGTCCTGGTTGTAAGAGCTTGATAGGATCTGGCCCAGCAGGCTGTTAGTCACGTCCAGTTCTCAGCTTCCTAGAGGGAAGAGCAGGTTTTTCATCTTTCCAATTGGAAAGTTCATTCTGTATACCCAACATTTCTGGTTTCTCTGAAGATCTGTGGCTCAAGGACCATTGTGTTGTGCTTCCAACAGTTGTTAACTGACAGAAAGCTGCTGGGAATTGAACTCAGGTCCTCTCTCATAACAGCCAGGCTTATTTATCCAGCTTGATTCTATAGTTTTTCAAAACTATATTTGTTTATTATTTTAATGCCTTTAAATACTGAACCATCTCTCCATTTTCAGGATCCTATATTAAAACACCCTACGAGAATACTATGAGATCTAATAACAGTTTCAGTGAGGTGGCAGGATGCAGGAAAATAGTCATTTTTTCTATGTAACAGTAATGATCATGTTAAGAACAAAACCTGGAAGCCGAGCATGGTAGCACACACCTTTAATCCCAGCACTCAGGAGTCAAGAGGCAAGTAGATAGATCTCTTGAATTTGAGGCTAGCCTAGTGTACACACAGCCAGAGCTACACAGAGAAACCCTGTCCTAAAAAAAGTAAAAGGAAAGAAGTAAATACAAAGAAAGAAACCTGGAAAGCAAGCCCTCACAAGCTAAGAAACAAAGTGCTCTCAAAGAAAACCAGCCTCTATGACAGGAAGAACATCTCTGCTGAACTTTGAAAACTTGAAGAAAGAAAGAAAAGAAAGTATTTGAAGACACTCTGTTGAGGGTCAGCAGAGTTCATCTTGTGGGAGTGCTTTCATGCCTCCAGGTCACTGCATCTATCACTGGAGTGAGCCCAGCTCTCATATGTCTAGACTGGGCTTGGGGATGGCTCACCAGTGTACAGCATCCCGCTCTGGCCGGTGACCAGCTTGACGACTGGAGTTTGATCCCAGGATCTCTTCACGAACTGGAAAGAGAAAAGAGAAAAGTGACTTCTGAAGATTTCTTCTGGCTTCCTTGCTGCTGCTGTTTTTCGTGCACAGGCACACACATATTTGCATGCATGCACACATGCATATGCATATACATTAAATAGATAAATGCAACTTTAAAGTAAAGATGAAAGGAGCAGGAGAAGGAAAATTCTTTCTATGGAAAGAATTGCTCCTCTCAGGGAAGAGACTGAGGGAAGACCCCTTGTGACTCAGACCACGAGGAAAGCTTGTTGTCTCTTGGGAACTTGGTGTCTAGGAAGAAATGGAATTGTTTTATTTTTTGTTCTTTCTTGTTTACCCAGCCATCCAGTAAGGTCATGAATGGTGAAGGGAAGGCTAACAGATAATTGCCTGGTGCAGTTTCTGTTAGAGCAGTGTGGGAAGGATGGGCAGGAGGTTTCCATCTGCCACTTGCTCCATCCGCTAGCCTGGACACTGACTGCTGCTCTTCTCACTTGCTGTACGAATGCTTCTGAGGAGCAGTGCTCAGCGGTGCACTCGTGTGCACACAGGCAGGCAACTTGATAAATGGGAACGTGATCCCCATTAGAGCAGGAAATGGCACTGGGGCGCTTTAAGAAGCAAGTGTTGGTACATTTGAAGTGTTATTCGGCATGTCTGGATATGAGGCGTGAATTGTTTTTATTTTTAGCATATTTTCGTTGTTTTGGAGCATTCTGCTACATTTCTGTCATGTGTGATGATTACTTGGTTAATTCAGACTGCTGGTATAAATTGTCAAAATGCCTTACAGTTTCTTTAAAATGGTGGTGAAAGTTTTTAAGCTGTTCTTGTAACTTAAAATATGAAACATTTATAGGTTCTTAGAATGTCAGAGTTCTGAAAGTATCATAAATCCTTCCCTTTTAGTAATAAGAATGAGCTAGTTATTTACTCTACTGTGTTGTTAGAGCTGGTCAAGCCCCCCTCTCTCCTCAGCCTCCTGCCAGCCAGGACAAAGATCCAGAACACCAGACCTTAATGTTTAGAGATGATATGAATCCAGGCACATAATACACACCATTTTCTCCTTGGGCGCTCGGTTTGTAATGTGGTATATTGAGAATCATTACAGTCCTCTTGACCCCCGAGTGTAGCATTGATAAGAGTGGCCTTTTCAATACTGAGATGCTGGTTGCCTTGGCTTCTCGACCATACTGCTAGACACGGGGTTTTCTATATATTTTTGTGTTGGCTTAAGGTTCACCACGCCTCTTCTTTCTTCTGAGGAAAATCAGCTAATTGTTTGTTGTCTGATTCATGAAGCATCTTTTGGCTTTGGAAATCCTTGATGTGTTCTTAAATTCTTTCTTTGTGTTGTCTAGATAGAATGCTATTCTGTCATAGGGTCTTGCTTCATAACCTAGGCCATGTGTTATCTATCTCTGCCACCTGAGTGGTGGGATTACAGGTGTATGCCAGTGCACCTGTCACCTGTCACTCTCACAGTCTAGTGGGACACTTGTAAAAATGTTTGTAGTGACGGTAGTTGTTAAGTGGAGTGTGTTGTTGGGAGTGGTTTGTGACTCAGCTGCAGTTGGCATGAGCCAGCACCAAGCATGCTGCATTCCCTCAGACACAAGTTCATGCGCTGCTCTGGGTGCTGCACCACCACACTGCTTGCAGCTGGTCTGGAGTAACTTTTTTTTTTTTTTTTTTTTTTAAATTTCAGAAAATATTTGAAATGTGGCCTTATCAGGAAATAGTGTAAAATTTTCACTTTACACCAAGGGTGTGTTTTCACTGACACCTGTGAGAGCTGCTACAAGGAAAATTACTCTGAATTACAGATAGTTGTGGGACTGTATTAGCAAAGCCATTTTGGATTGTGCAATGAACATGATCAGGGAGTCACATATAAATGTCAGTTGCTGTGGGTCAGGCAGGTTTTCCCTCTGTACTTCCCAGGACTGGCTGCACTCACCATACTGTGGTAGGTTTTTGTCTGTTGTTGGTTACGTTTCTCCTGACTCTAGTCACACAGTGCAGGTTTCTGTTGTCTAACCAGTTAGGACCTACCAGAATACTCCACTAATGAGAAAGGCACATCCAGACTCTCAGTGTTGCCTTGAGAACGGCCTTACCCTGTTTGGTGTCTCCTTTGTCCTGGGTCTAGTGAGGTGCCCTGCAGACCAGAGGCCCTTATTCCTCCCTTCTTTTTAAAATTTTGATCCGACTGGATTATAAATTATAGTAATTCATGTTTGTTAGAATCCAGGCTGAAAACCTTGGCTTTATGATAGTGTCTTCCTGTCACCATTATTTCCACACGCTGCTTTCATTCCCAGATCAGCTATGGATTTCCCAAACACCAAGGTGATTTCGTCATGTGTTTTCCAGAATTAATTATTCGTCCTCTGGGTGTATAGCATGTTGTTGCTATCTCAGTTCTTGGGCCTTTTCGGTTCTCTGAGGAAAGACAGATGTGCTGGATCCCAGCATTCCTCCCGTCTGTCTGTCATCTCCATATGTGATGTGATTTTTCCCCTGACATTCTCCCTTTATTTTAGAGCTCCTTTGCTACTTCCTCTGTCTTCATCTTCTCACGGTTTCTGCATATAACAGAGTGTGGTAGTTGAACACCCAGTTTGTTTTGTGATGTGTTTGAGGTTAACCTCAGCTTTGCTTAGTATCCTTGAACCTATAACCATTGGATGCTTGGCCTTTGGTAATAGTTATTACAACTATTAAATAGTTCTTATAAAGAAAGGTATTACAGTGTTGGACACTGTCCCTGCAGTGTGTTGGAAGTTCTGGGTGCAGGTGACAGCCAAGGCAGCTTACTCCTTGTATAGGAATTTTGTATTGTTCTATTTTTTCTTATTCATTTAAAAATTTAATAGTAAAAACATCCATATCTCACTCCACCTTGGCATTTTCTGTAAATTCTGGCCTGTTGTCAGTGCTAATTAAAGTCTGTAATCAGGTCTCTGTAGACATCCTGAAGAGAGAGAGTATCGTAGTCCTTAGTCTCTCTAGACGTGATGGATTAGATTGTATCATTGGCCACTTGTTTCTGCCCAGTATGATGTCACTCAGTTTGGCTTATGAACTGTTCAATAGTCATCAGCAATTCCTAAGTCCTGCTGATTTTTAAGTTCCCATCCCCAGAAAGGCCTGTTCTCATTGACAGGCTAGAACATGTTTACCAGCGATCCCTGGTTGGGCTGGGAGCAGACCAAACATCATTGAGCTGCAGTCTGGCTGCATGGGTGTTTGTGCTTCACCTTGGATGCAGGCTCCTAACAGCTTTCTGCTGCAGTGTGACAAACTTCTCTGTAGAAATGGTTCCCAAGAGGTAAGCACTGTCAATGTTCTTTCTGTTCTCCAAAGTTTGGGAGCCTCTGGTGGAGCAAGTAACTGGGATTCATACAGCGATCATTTCACCATTGAGACCTGCAAGGAGACAGACATGCTGAACTACCTCATCGAGTGTTTTGACCGAGTTGGAATCGAGGAAAAAAAAGCACCAAAGGTACTATGAGGTGGAGTTTCCAGAAAGAAAGCAAATTGTGGTTCTGTTATGTGTGTGCTAATCTGTGCCCTCGGGGAAGCTGTTTCCTCATTAGTCAGTAAGGGTGGAGCAGCTGTTAGGGTCTCTGTGTGACAACTGTCTGTCTGTCTGTCTCCAGCCATCACTCTGGAGAGAGAGCCAATGCCAGAGCTCAGCATGAGTCTGAGTGCCTTGGCTCCTCTGCTTTGTCTGCCCTATAGATAGATAGGTGTTGCCTGTACCATTCATGGCCTGATAATGGCTGATTGTGTCGGTTTCCATTGCTAGGGAAGAGATGTATGGTACTCACAGATGTTTAAATCCATAGTCAGTGAGTCCATGTTTTCTGGGATATGGTGAACATCATGGTGGACTGCTGTGGTACAGCCACATTGCTGTTGCCATGGTGGCCAGGAAGCAATAAAAAACAGGAAGAGTCCCAGGATGAGCTATATAGCATTCAGTCATACTCTGACTAACTTCTTTTTATGAGGCCTTATATGCCAATTCTGCTGTATCATCAGGTGTCCATCAGCCTCTAATGTATGAGCATCCAGGGACATGTTTATATTGAAACCATAGTGCCAATTGCCTGATATAATCATTCTGACAACATCCAAATCTATGCTGTGGAATTGAGAAACTGTAATCAGTCTGTGAGCTTGGATTTTCACAGTTGCCCAGTGAATCTGAGCAGTGAGTGATGTGCATCAGAGATGACTCTGTAATTGTCAGAATTACTGACTGACAAGCCAGAGGACTGTGCTGAACCATGGAAGCATTACCTTCACCTCACCCCTTTTTGAGATGCAGTCTCTCTATGTAGCCCTGGCAGAATTTGAACTCACCGAGATCCACTTGCCTCTAGCAACTGTGATCAGGTGTGCGCCACCTCGCCCAGTGCCACCCATCCGTGTTTTCTCATTGATACGCCACTGTCTAATTCTAGTCTGACTTCAGAAACTCATTGTCCTTTGTTAGTTTGAAAATTTAGGAACCTTTGCAGGGATTAATATCCTTAGTCTTAGCAAGAGCAAAGAACTGCTAAGAACACCCTCCAGAAAGGAAATAGGATGGGTGTGCCTCACGTTCTGCTCTGTGGGGCTAGGCCTGTCAGAAAGTTCTTACTACAGTGTCCCTTCACTAACCCAAAATAGGTGGCACAGGTTGGTGACACACTTGCTGTGCTTCATCCGTTATGAATGTAGGGAGGGAAAGCAGGCATTTTCTAGGCCTCACTCTCCTCCAGCGCTTTCCAGTGTTGTTATCCTGACTGTTAACTTTCTTCTCCAGATGTGCAGCCAGCCAGCCGTCAGCCAGCTTCTGAGCAACATCCGCTCCCAGTGCATTTCCCACACCGCACTAGTGCTACAGGGCTCCCTCACACAGCCCAGGTATGAGGACACTGCCTGTTTGTGGTGCTAGAAAGGAGGGTAGTCTCTCAGTGGATTCCATCCTCCAGTTTATTTCCGCTATGTTGGGGAACTCTGACCTGTGCAGGGAATGTGTTTTGATTCAGTCATCAGAGCTCAGGCTGCAGGGATGTTTCGGAGGTTAAGAGCACCTGCTGTTCTTGCTGAAGACTTGGGTTCATTTCCCACCATCTACACTGTAGGTCTTAGTATCTATAACCCCAATACTGGAAGATATGATGCCTTCTGGCCTTTGAGGACACTGTATATAGTACATACATCCAGGAAAAACACTCACACCTAAGATAAAAATAGATAACACCAAAGGACTCAGCCTTTCCTCCACTTTAATATTGTGGAAATAAAATAATGTTTTCTTCATCTTCTAAGTACTACACAGCATATTATTAAAAATAAATGAGTTATATTTTAAGAGTTGTTGTATTATGAAGTTTCTGGCCTGGACTTTCTGGCCTAGCCCTGTTGCCACTTATCTCCAAATAATCACAGAAAGCTTACATTAATTTCATGCTGATTGGCCTATAGCTCTGGCATATTACTAACTAGCTCTTAATTCTTAAACTTATCCATGATTCTTACCCTGTTTGGCCATGGTGCTCAGTGCCTTTTCCTCAGAGCAGCATTTCAACTTTTTTCCTCTGCGTCTGCCGGCGTCTCTCGCTGACTCTTTCTCTTCTCAGAGTTTTCTTAGTCTGGGAGCCCCACCCACACTTTCTGTCTTCTTCTGGCCAATCAGCATTTTATTAAAACCAGTAAGAGAGGCATATATTTGCAATGTATCAGAACAAAATGCCACTACAAATTAATTTTTAATTAATAATTTAAAATGTAGTATTTGAAGTTAGTTCCTGTTAGTGACAAAATGATCGTGTTCTGCACATTGGTTTCTGTTGCTAAGTGTTACAGAATAGTGCGGGGAATCAGGTGAGAGGGCACATGCCTAAAATCCTAGCAAGAGGCAGAGAGAGACTGAGGGTTACCACCTCTTCTTACAAGACCAGTCTGGCCTATGTTGTAATTTTAGACCAGCCTAGGGTTCATGGTGAGACCCCTCATAAAAACAAAATAAAATGAAGTACAGTCATAGGAAAGTGATTTGGAAATTGGCCAAAGTGTTGTGATTTGCCTGTTTCAGAAAATTCTGTATAGCTTTCAAAATTAAAAAAGATTGCATATTTTGTTTTTTTTAATTGTATGTGTGTGGGTGTTTTATCTACTTGTATATCTGCCTATTGTGCATACCTGGTCACCAGAGTTAGAGATAGATAGTTGTTAGCTATGATGTGGTCATGAAAGTTGAACCTAGATCCTTTGGAAGAACAAGTGCTCTTAAGTACTGACCTCACACCCTCCAACCCTGTTTCATGTATTTTGTGCAAAAAAATAGCTAAAAGAAAAGTTGTGTCTTTTCATTCTGGCTATTTCCTGTATGTTTAAAAAATATTTTCAAAATAAAAGAAAATTAGGCTGTGTGGTGCCACATACCTAGAATCCCAGAATTGGGAATTTGAGGTTGAGTTTTCTTGCTAGCTTGAAGCCTCCTTGACTCCATAGCAAATAGTTTTCTTTAAGAAGCAAGTAGCATGCCAGGTAGTGGTGGCAAATGCCTTATATCATCACAGCACTCAGGAGGCAAAAAGGCAGACAATATCTCTGAGTTTCATGGTCAGACTGGTCTGCATAGTGGGTTCCAGGACAGCCTGGGCTACACAGAAACCTTGTCTTGAAAAACCAATCAAACTAATCTAAACCAACCCCCCCCCCCCAACCAAGGAGTTTAAAAGAGATTATTGCTAATCTTTTCTTCCTCAATGGGGATGAGACATAGACGAATGAATAAATAATAATTCTATTTTATTATTTAAAGGAGTTTGAGGTTCACTTATGTGCATGGGATATTTTTCCTGCATGTGTGTATATGCATCATGTGCTGGCTGTGCTATTGGAGGTCAGAAGAAGGTGTAAGATCTCCTAGAACTGGAGTTAAAAACAGTTGTGAGCTGCTGCATGGGTGCTGGGAACCAAACAGGGCCTCTGTAAGAGCTCTTAACTACTGAGCCTTCTCTCTGACACCCATAATTCATCTTTGAATGCATTTATCGTGCATTTTTCATCGCTGAGATTTCAGCTTGGGGTGTTGCCCATGCTAGACAAGTGCTTTGTCAATGAAAGGCCTCCCCACCCTAATGCTTCATTTTGACACACTCCACAAAGCGTTGTTTTTTTCATTTCTTCTGGTATCTCAGAAAAGGTCATGCTTTGCCTAAGTAATGGTTGTGCAGACTATAGGTAGGTGTTATGTTCATGTGACTGGGCAGGCTGTGTGCCCATACATTCTTATGCTTTCATGACAGCCCTTGCTTTCCTGGGTCTGCAGGTCCTTGCAACAGACATCCTTCCTTGTGCCGTATATGCTGTGCAGGAATCTCCCATACGGCTTCATTCAAGAACTAGTGAGGACCACTCACCAGGATGAGGAGGTGTTTAAGCAGGTATGGTGGACCAATTAATACTCCAGCTTTTAGCTAAGTGCATCTACAGATATGATGGGGGGGACTGGGGACATCCCACGCCTCCTATACAGTTAGTCAGGGATGGAAAGAGGCTTTCCTTGAGTGATAGAGTCCCTGTAAAGGTGCCCATGCTTCTGTATGTAGTCCCTAAGGGACTGACTGGGTCACAAGAAGAAGGAAGGGGGAGGGGAGAGGGAGGGTGGTGTGAAAACAGTGAAGGGACTAAGGGTTAAGTGTGAATGAGGAGACATGGGGTGTAATGGGGTGATGAGTGTGGGGAGCAGAGGGAGAGAGAGAGAGAGAAAATGCCCTAGTGAAATCCATGCAGAATTAATGTTTGCTAAAAAGGAGACAAGTAAGAACACCGCATGTGGGAGACTCTTCCTGGATTCCATTGTGTTGGTTTTCAGTTGGCGTCATACCCTCTACTTTCTTTTATAGATAGTATATTCATGACTCTTGATTTTAAGACCCTTACATTTTTAAATATTTGTAAAAGTCCAATCCAGGCCACATCAGGCATAGTGGTGGATGCCTAGAATCCCAGCATCCACCAGTAAATCTCTATGAGTTGGAAACCAGCCTGTTCTATATAGTGAGTTCAAGACCAGCCAGGGCTACATAGTGAACGGGGAAAACAGAACAATTTAGGACTCGACAATAAATTCTGATAAGTCCTCCCTCTCTGATGTTTTTTAACTGTGACCTTTAGTGCCGTCTTGTAGGCTTAGATGTGCAGGAGCAGCACAGGCAGCATCATGAGCTCTTTGTCCTTAGGAAGATAAGTGAACTCCGGTGGACAGAAGGATTGTGGGGTGGGGGTGGGTGTTAAGTGAAGCAGCCTTCTGTGTGATCTGCACTAGTTAATACTTTTCCTTTTCTAAAAAGAGCAGGCATTTGATGTACCCAAAAGGGACATGCTGTGCTTGTTTTATTGATGAATTTATGCAGAGGCCACAAAGTTACGTTTGGTTTTGTAAAGTAGGTAGCATGGAGTCAATGGCCCACAGGAAGCTGGGGCCCTCTGCTCTAGCTGGCCTGAGTCTTTTCTGTGTTACCATGAATTTTATCTGGAGAGAAGTGCTGGAGGAAATGCAGCTGTTGACTGCATCAGCCCACCTTACCTTTTCACCTGACAAGTTGGCAGTGTGGACTCCCTAAGTCCTAGACTGGGATTTCCATGTCCATTTAATGTCTGGCTGATGCTTCTGTAAGAGTCAACAGAAACAAATAGCGGCTCAAAGTAAGACTGGAGATGGAGGGCTTTTATCTACATTGGGAGGTACTTACTCGAAAAAGGAAAGGATTCTGTTCAATATGCTGATCACAAAAATAATATGCTACCTATGCTGGCAAGCTGTTTGAGTTGGGGAAAGTGCTTGCTGCCCAAGCTGGATGACCCGAGGCCGCTCTTGACCCACAGTAGAAGGCTAGTGCTGACTCCCTCTGACCTCTGCTGCCCTCTAACCTCCATGTTTAGTGCGCACACACACCCACTTATACACACATTATACAATCACATAAGATAAATTTTAAAAATGCAATCCTTGATGGGGGAAACATTTTATTCTTACTTATATTTTGCCTTTTCACTATCAGTTAAGCTCTTGAACAAGGGGATAGCCCTATTAAAAAAAGAGTAAAGATTAAAGTATTTCTTTAAACATATTTAAAGATTTTTCAGTTGGACAGTTAGTGGCATTTCTCAGTGGGATTCTAGAATATGTTTTGTCTTTCCTCTTTCTTGATTGCAGTTTTGGGATTCCCTGTCCCTATGCTCTGTTACTCCCCATTTTCAGCTAGCTAACGGAAGCACATTACTTCTATTCTGATTACCCCCATTACAGGAATCAGAGTGGTAACTCCCAGAGCTGTTTTGATAGCTTAAGATGCTCCACAGGCTCCTGTGAGCTAGGGTACATTTCTAGTCCGTGTCTTCTTTTCTGCTGAAAGTTCTGTGTGATGGGATGAACTCTGTGGCCTAAGGGATGAGTGGTCCAGGTTTTCTAGTGGAACACAGGTGCTCTCCTTACAGACTATAGGTGCTTAGGGAGCAGGGGGGAGGGTGCTGAGGTGTGCAGGAGTCTGGAGTAGGGCAGGGACCCTCACAGCTCTCAGCCATCCTCCCCATGCTGGTGCTGCTGGATGTCAAGAGTGTCCCGCTGGACTGTTAGTGTTCGTCAAGATCCTTTTCTGCAAAATTGAGTTCCATGGCTATGATTAGTCTGAATGAGGGACAACACTCAAGAATTCTCCAATCCTTTATATGAAAGAAAGAAAGAAGATTTCTCTTTGGGGAAGAGAGGCAGTGCCTGGGCTCACAAACCCAGTACCTTGTATGACATGCTTGCATGCTTCGTTTTTCTTAAACCTAATGTTTGTGCTTTTCTTTTCTTTCTTTCTTTCAGATCTTTATCCCTATTTTGCAAGGTCTGGCTCTCGCTGCCAAAGAGTGCTCCCTGGATAGTGACTACTTTAAATATCCCCTCATGGTAAAACTTTTTCCTTTTCTTTAAGAGACATTTAAGTAAAAAATTTTTTAGATCTTTGTTCAATCCTGTTTTCCAGTCTTTTAATTTTTTGAGACAGTCTCATGTCTTCTAGGCTGAAAATGGTTTTGATCCTGTTGCCTCCACCTTCCAAGTGCTGCAGTTAACTGTAGATTACTCCTGCTTTCAAATGTAAAGCCCCAGACCCTGTGTAGGCCGGACAGAGAGTGATCATGTCCTGAGCTGCCTTGAGGGCAGTGAGCTCTCTGTTCCCATCCCGGCCAGTTCTAGACAGCAAGCACTAATGCACATGGGCTTTGCCATACGGGGTAGCTAGCACAAAGGATGACAGCATGCCTAAGAGTCTGACTGATCAGTTAAATGCTTGCTGTGCAACTAGAAGCTGTGTAAGGATGAGGGAGAGAAGCAGCGCTGAGGTTCTCCCTGACTTGTACATACATGCTGCCCCTCCCCACAGTAATAATAAATGGGCTGGAGGTGGCTCAGCAGTTATGAGTATTTGTGAATCTTCTACATGACCTGAGCTTGCTTTGCAGAATGGCCTGAACCTCTAGTTCAAAGAGATTAGCCCTCTTCTGGCCTACATGAGTACCTGCATGTGGGAGTCATATATACATGTGCACATAAATGAAATAAATCCCCAGTGAATGAAATCATTTTAATATCTTCCCGGATAGCCCAGGCTGGCCTTGTACTCATGAACCTCCTTCAGCCTCCTTGGTGCTTAGATGACCACTGTGTGTTCTTAATGCCCCACTGGGAAAAAAATCATTTTTATTGAGCCAGAGATGGCTCAGCAGGTTAAAACACTTGCCTCATAAGCCTGTGACCTGAGTTTGCTTTCTGTGAATCCACATAAAAAGCCAGATGTGAGGTCTGTATCTGTAGCCCCTGTCTATCTAGGGAAGATAAGGGCAGATACAGGATAATTGACCAGAAGCTCATGGGCTAGCAAGCTGGGGCAGCAAAGACAGTGACAGAAATCAGAGACTCTGCCCATAACCAGGTAGAAGGTAATAGCCAACTCCTAGGCTGTGCCATGTGTGTACCTGCTTGCATGCACACATGTGTGCAGATACTCACACTAAGTGAATTGATTTTTTTATTAACTTAATAGGGATTGGAAAGATAACTCATTAGTCAAAAGTGCTGCCTGGAAAGCAGGAAGATTGGATCCATATAAATCTGGGTGTGTCTAGTGCCCTTTTCACCTTGGAAGGTGGAGCTGGGGGATCCTTGGATTAGGCTAGCTAGAGAAATAGCATTGTCACTGAGTGGGAGTTTGATGGGGGGAATAAGCTGGAAGATTTCCAGCGTCCATCATGACACCCCACCTACATGAAGACACCTGTGCATCCACCAATACAAACACCCATACATACTACATCCACATAGGAATAAATTGCTCATGGTAAGGTCAAAAGGCACTGTTACACCTTTGAAGTGATACAGTTGATCTTTATGTACCCAGGAAAGTGACTCTGACACCATGCATCTTATCTGTAGTCTTTGAACCAGAGATGTTCCTAGTGCCCAAAGGTACTCAAAACAAGCAGAAATTCTAGGCAGAACATTTAGCTAGATGTTTACTTGGGACTCAACTGTTGTAAAACATGGTGGCACATGGCCTCAGCACCCTGGAAACAGAAGCAGTTGGATCTCTGAGTTTAAGGTCAGCGTGGTCTACATAGTGTGTTCCAGGACAGCCAGCACTAGAGAGATCCTGTCTCAAAAAATTAAAAAAAAAAAAAAAGGTAAATCAAATTAAAAAAGAAGTGTTTTTTTGGTTTTTGTTTTTTTTCCTCTTTGGAATTTGCTTTGCTTTGTTGAAATCTTGGGAGACATGCCTTCAGGGATTCTTTTTTGTTGAAGGATTATAATGGAGAAAAATGCCAGATCATGAAAACTCATTTACTCTCTGTGTATTTACAGCTTTGTGTAAGTTGATGCCATAGAGAAATTGGTACCTTTATGTTTGTTCCTTGTCGTCATTCCGTGGTTGGAATTCTGTTATGCCATTGGCTCATTGGTATCTGGGAATATCACAGGTGTGGGAATACCAGATCACAGAGCTTGGGAAACAAGTTGCTTCCCTTGGAGCTGGTTCCCAGCCTTCCTGATGCTGTACTGACCACAACCATTGTTGCTACTTTATAATTGTAATTTTGCTACATTATGTTATGAATCATAATATAATGTAAATATCTGTGGTTTTTGATGGTCTTAGGCGACTCCTGTGAAAGAGGCCCACATGTTTAAGAGCCTGCCTTAGACCGTTCTTATTTCATAGTAAAAGTTGTATCATAGCAAAATATCTTGAAAGACTATGTATGATAAATGCTCGAAGAGGTGACAAATGGTCTAATTTTAGATCAATCAGAACTATTACATCTAACACATTACCAGAACTAACAAGGTAAAAGTTCATAATAATGCTGGAATGAGAGTGTGAGGCCTAGCCAAGTATGTTAGCTCATTTACCCCCAGCCACTGGAAATCTGAGGCAAGAAAGTTAATCATGAATGAAAGCCAGCCTCAGCTACTCAGTGAATTGCAGGCCAGCGTAGGCTACAAAGTGAGCCAGGCATGTTAGTTAGATCTAGCACTGTGAAGTCAAAGCAGAGGTACTGGGAGCTCAAGGTCACCCACTATATAGTGTGTGAGATTACCCTGGGTGTGGAAATTCTACTAAAGAAATAAGTTTGAGCAGGTGTATTGTAGTCTAGCACTCAGAAGCCCGGGGTTGGAGAGTCATTTGAAGTATAAACCAGATAAGTTCCAGATGAGCCTGGGCTACATAGTAAGATTCTGTCTCAAAACAAAGCAAACAGAAGCAAAACCCAAGAAAGCAGATAAATGAAACATTTGAGCTGCATCAGTGTTACCCGGTTTTCTTGTAAACTGTGTATGGCTGAGAGCAGAGAAGGAAGTGGGGTGGTTGCTACTGTTTCAGCCAGTGCTGCCTGTACCTCACTCTCATGGAAACTTGCCTTTGGACTGTTGGCTTCTAGGTCCCGAGCTGGATTAGTTTAGTGTTTCAGTGAGGAGAGTTTAGTGGCAGATACTAACCTAATGTCCTTGATGGATGGCAGAAGCATCTTTTGTGGTAGAGAGTGATTTAATTTGGGACGTGCTGTTGATGCTAGTACCATAATTAGGATGCATCTAAAGGGCAGAGAAGGGGATGAGGAAGTAAGGCAGGAAGAGGAAGGCTGCTGGGCTAGCACAGAAATAACTGGATTATTGGCAGGCTCTGTTTTGTTCTCTGCTGTGATCAACAGAGAATTGTGTTTTATGTTGATGCTACTGGGCATGTGGCATATCCCTGCAGTCCCAAAACTTAGGAGGTTAAGGCAGGAGCCAGCCTGGGCAACATCGCAAAGTCTTGTCTGAAACACACACACACACAGGATAACAACAGCTACAACAGATGATGACGATGTTATCTGGCTGCTCAGGGTCCTTAAATTGTAGATGGTGTGTTGCCTGCTGTTGGGATTGTCTTAGGCTCTCCCTGTGGTGTTAAGAGAACTTAAACTTCTTAGCCGTTCTCTATGTTGGTGACTTCAGAGTGTCTGTTTAAGGCTCGATGGCCATTAGGCACTTTCTGTCTAGGTCTCGGAGTATCTAACTTGGTATTCACTGAGGCCTGATGGGTTAGGCTGAAGTCTGGTGTGGAATAAGGACAGTAGTGCAGAAGAGTGACCACCTGCCTCTTGTCCGGGAGCCCTGGGTAATGCTGCCGGGATTAGCATACAGTCTGTACAACAGATCTTGTTTTATGAAATGAACATCTGAGAACATTTTTTCTGCAAGTAAAGTGTGCTTTGTTCTTCTTTAAGTACATTTTCAAATTTAAATATTCTTTCATACAATGTATTTTATCATGGTTTTCTCCTTTCCACAAAGGTATTTGTTTTGTGTTGTTTGAGACAGGGTCACTGTGGGTCACTGTGTGACACTGGCTATCTTGGAACTCCATAGCCTCCAGCTCACAGAAATCAGCCTTCCTGTCTCTTAAGTACTAGGATAAGGATCTACACCAAGCCACCTACCTACACAGGGGTTGATTTATTTATTATGTATTGCAGTGCACATGTATTCTTCTACTAAGTAAGAAAAGTAGTAAGGCTGATGACCTCATAAGGAGCATGGCCAAGCATTTGCAGTGGAGATGACAGCTGCCCCTTACTGTCACACATGGCGGCAGTGTGACACAGAACATATCCCAATGATTCTGCCCTGTCTTATTTCTAGGCTCTAGGTGAACTCTGTGAAACCAAGTTTGGGAAGACACACCCTGTGTGCACTTTGGTAAGTGTCCCCTGGTGAGCGTGTATGCTGACTCTGTCACAACTCAGAGGCCATTTTAAAGTCCTGTCAGCTACAGACTTCTCTTGAAAGACATTTGGATGGGAGGTTGTTTGTTAAGTTGTTATTCTGTATCCTTTGTCTGATTTTCTGAGGATGAGGGCTCTACAAGAATAGCAGGTGCTGTGGGAGATGAGCAGACCTTTTGAGTCTTGCAGGATGGTTTAAATTTCACCTTGAGTGTCTTGACCTATCTCAGGCAGTTCATGGTTTGGGGGTCATGGTCCTCAGTATCATGGTAGCCTTGCTGAAGTAAATGATGCCCACTCATGTGCATAAGCATCCTTCCTTAGGTGCAGTATGCTACATAGAAAACACACCAGAATAGTAGCAGTGTGGGAGGAAGTGGTTTGGGGAGAAAGACATTAAACTACAGATGTGTGCGCACACACACGCACAACTGTGACAGAATAAATAAAAAGTTTAAAGTGTGTTTTATAAAAACGTGGAAGTTGGAGAGTACCTTTTCAAGTTTCCATGCCCCAATATTAAGCCTCTCCGCAGATGCATTAATCCAGATCAGGCCTAATCGAGAAGTAAAAGTCCAGGTTTAATGAAGAAGATGCTCCCAGATTATTTTTGGCCCCCGGAGAGGAGGCAGGGAGAAGAGACCAAAAAAACCACCTGGCCTTTCTCTAGAGGGCAGTTTAAATACCCTGTAGGTGTGGTCCTGAACATCTCTGGGGGAAGAGCTGCCATGTGTCAGGTTTTCTGTGACAGGGTAGGCATTGGAGAGAGAGATGGGGAAGAAGGGGCGGAGGGGGAACTTCCACCTGAACACTTCTGTCTGGGGTCCAAAAAATATTAAAAGGAATCTGACTTGTTTATCATTGTATTTTGGGGGGACTTGGTGCCAGAACACCTGTGTAGCTGATTGATGGGCACTCCTAGCTCCTCCCACTCCAGCCTCCTCAGCAGCTTGACTGGTCCCTCTCTGTTGTGTCTAGGTTGCCTCTTTGCCCCTGTGGTTGCCGAAGTCCTTAAGCCCTGGTTCTGGGCGGGAGCTGCAGAGACTCTCCTACTTAGGGGCCTTCTTCAGCTTCTCAGTTTTTGCCGAGGATGATGTGAGTACACATCTGACTCCCGCCAGCCCTTCTCAGATGGTCACTGCATGCTGACTGAATATTCTCCTCTCCTTTCCTCAGGCAAAGGTGGTTGAGAAATACTTCTCGGGGCCCACCATTACCCTGGAGAACACCCGTGTTGTCAGCCAGTCGCTACAGCATTACCTGGAGCTGGGACGGGTAGGTGTTCAGAAGGGAAGCCAGAGAGGAGAGGGCCTCCCTAGGGAAGAAAGGCCTGTTTCATAGATCCAGTGCTGCCCGGGTCATGTTTTACAAAGAGTATGCTCCCTGTAAAGCTCACCTCATTCGCTGTTAGCGCTTATTGTTGCTTCTGGACAGAGATGAAACTCAGGCCCAACACTTTGAGGGTGCCAGTCAGGTGTCTCCCAGAGAGCCCCGTATGTAACATGAGTAATACTGAAGGCCAGCTGTGCTATTTCTCTGGGAGTGTCACCAGGACCTAGACTGATGGGCTGGCTGTCCTTTACCTCCATTTTACTTGTAGCCATGGAAATCATGAGGACGAGCAAAAGCTGCTAGTGTGTGATCCCCTTTGCTGACCCACTGACCCAAAATAATAGTTAATGTAGTTTTTGCCCTACACTGTCTAAGTGAAGTGCCTTGCTAATCAACGCCATGTTGGTTACAGAAGGGGAGTGCAAAGGCCTATTTATTAAAACTGGCTACTCACATCCTCCCACTGTGTATGCTGCTGCTCTCTATGTTCCCTAGTCGTCCGTCCCCCCCCCTCGACTCCTTGGGTTCCCTACTAGGAGGGGTTGTGGAAGGGGAAGAGAGGATTGGGAGCTGATTCTTAAAGTTGAAAAGAACTCAATTGTTTTTTCTTTTTGAAAATAATTCAGCAAGAGCTTTTCAAGATTCTTCATAGTATTTTGTTAAACGGTGAAACTCGTGAAGCAGCACTCAGTTATATGGCGGCCATTGTCAATGCCAATATGAAGAAAGCCCAGATGCAGGTATGAGTTCCCCAAAGGCTTTCAGTTGCTCAGACTTAATGCAGCACATCCCAGGCTGAGTTCTGGGGATCATGGAACAAGACAGGCAAGCCTCCCACTTGTGTGGAGCCTGAGTTCTCGGGCAGGGAGTAGATGCAAGCGCAGCATTCCAGACAGTAATGGAGTCCGTGACGAAGTGTGAAGGATCTGGAGGTTCTCATGGAGTGCCGGAAGGAAGGCACAGGAGTGAATTTTGATCAGGTAGCTGAGTAGCCTCTCTGAGGAGGTGGCATTTTATTGAAGCCTTGACTGGAGAGCCAGTTGTTACAAGGCTGAGAAAAGACCTCTCTTGGTACATAATGCGGTATTAGAGCAGAAATGAGCCAGCTTTCTTGTAAACCTTTGTGACTTGGGGGAAATGGGCTGGTAAAAAGAAGCCTTGAGCTTGAGTCTGTCAGGGCCTATAGGTGAGGACTTCAGTAGAAAATGAACGAGCAGTGGGGTCAGGAGTGGATCTAAAGAAGCACTTGAACATTAGGAGGAGTCCATTGCTCATGGTACGAGTGGGGAAATTAGAAATTCTAGATTGTTATTACTAGTAAACACTCAGAAGAAAAGAATGAAATATAGACAAAAGTGGAATCCAGTGACTTCTGGTGCTGCTTACAATGTCTACTGTGTCCAGTCTGTTGACATTGTCACTTGTCACCTGTAACTCGGCACCCAAGAACTGTCAGTCTAAAGAGAGTTTACAGTTTTATATTGGGTCACATTCCCAGCTGGCCTCAGCTGCATGTGGTCCAAGTTGACCACACCTGATGGCTACCTCTCCTTGCCTCAGTTTCCTTAGTTAGTAAATGGGCAGCTAACCTGTGTACTTACTATATAGAAGAGTTTATAGTGTGTGGTGGCTGCTCAGCTCTAAGCAGCATCTCAGAGCGTCGAACCATGTGGGCTTTGCTGTTTAGACCGGGAAGTCTACGTAGGAGTCACTATACTAGTTTTCTTGAGAAATAAGAAGGGGAAAGGAAGCTCCATTTATTCTATTTCTGCCTACTAACTGATGCTCCGACCTCCAGTCCCTCTCTAAACATAAGTTGTATTACACAGTCTTGGGTCATTGCAGAGGGCAGTGAGGACATGCTAGTATGTGGTTGGGACCTTGCTTGGCTGGCATCTGCTTGCTGATTGACAGTGGTCACCACAGGACTTGTCTCTGACTTTAGGGAGCAGTCATGTCCCATCTGCTGTCATAGAAACTTGTTCCCGATTTCTGCCTTATAGTTGTTTGAATTGCTTTTGCCTTCTCTCCCAGGCCGATGATCGGTTGGTGTCTACAGATGGCTTCATGCTGAACCTCCTTTGGGTCCTGCAGCAGCTAAGTACAAAAATCAAGTTAGAAACAGTCGACCCCACTTACATATTTCACCCGAAATGTCGGATTACTCTCCCGAATGATGAGACGCGAATAAATGCCACGATGGAGGATGTGAATGAGTGGCTGGCTGAGCTATGTGAGTGATGTGTTTGCTGCCAGGTCACCTCTCTTTCATCTTCATGGCTCTGGGAGATAGAGATGCAGAGTTGAACTTAACTTCCTTGAATCACTAAACACAGAGACAGAGCAGATGGATGAGAGAGAAGACAGAGTCAGTAACAGCAATGTTATTGTAGATCTTGTATTGTGTTGTAGCAGTTAAAATATAACTATTTTAAGACATGATAGTGATAATCTTGCTTCTTGATAACATAAAAATATTTGTAATTTGATTACCAAAATCAAAACCCCATGCCCATTTTGGTTTTTTAGTATTTTAGGAGTATGTGTGTAATAAGATGAATTCCTATTTAACAGGAAGTGGAAATGCCATGAGCAAATGTACATCTTCTAGAAGAGTAATTATTTGGTGCTCAGTCTTGCTTAGTGTACACCTATAACCCCGGCACTGAGAAGATCTAGGTAGGAGAATCACAAGTTCAAGGCCAGCCTGAGCTGCACATCAAGATCCTGCTTGATAAGACCAAGAAAAAAAAGAAATAGGTGTCATTTAATAAATTCATGTCCTTACTCTGCAGTGAATTCTGACAATATTCAATTCAAATTCTAATACTGTTGAAGGGTTAAGAGGCTCCCAGAGGATAGTTAATAGAGCAGCAGGTGACTGGGTGGGTTGAATATTCCCTATGTTGTCCAGGTCAGCTTCACGTTCCTAAACTCAAGCAATCCTCCTGCCTCAGTCTCCTAAGCAGCAAAATTGTGCCCTTGATGCACTGCAGCTGGTTAAGGGTCAGTTGCATAAGAGAGACAGCAGGATAGCCACGTCCAGTAGCTGCTGAGAGGATTTGAATGTCCCCAACACAAGGAAATGATAAGGCTTGAAGGGATCTGTGACATACTATTCACATGTAGCATGAACTCTGCCCTATAAATGAGTAAAGTTATGCACTGATTGAAAACCAGTATATATGTTGCCAGGCTGTGGTAGTGTATACCTTTAATCCCAGCTCTTGGGAGACAGTAGCAGGCAGATCTTTCTGAGTTCAAGTCCAGCCTGGTCTAAAAAAATGAGTTTCAGGAGAGCCAGAGCTGTTACTTAGAGAAACCTTGTCTCAACCAAAACAACAACAAAGGACTCTTGTTACATAATGATACTCTCCTAGGACTTTGCTCAGCCTGTTCTCCCAGAGTGATATTCAAAGTGCACAGTTCTTCTTAGCAAGATCAAAAACACAAGCATGTAAGAAATAATAAGGCCTAATACTATTTTCAGATTGAAGTATTGAGTGTTATCTTCAAAAATGAAGATGATTTTGTAGCATATATTAGGAAGATATAGAAGGGTAAAGCATTTAAGCAGCTGAGACAGCATATGGGGCCTATTACGAAAGCCCAGAGGAGTTTGTTTTTCTTACTATGTCATGTAAGTTTGTAATTTAAAAAATATTCTTGATGGCCGGGCATAGCTGTGCACGCTTTAATCCCATCACCTGGGAGACAGAGGCAGGCAGACCTCTGTAAATTTGAGGACAGTTTAGCTTACATAGGGAGTTCAAAGACAGCCAGAGCAACGTTAAGACCCTGTCTCAAAAAAACAACACAAAATGAAAATCCTGGGCTGGGGAATTGGCTCTCCTGATCAGTAAAGCTGTGTCATCAATCGTGAAGGCCTGAACTCAGCTTCCCAGTACCCTCATAATGGCCTTGCGGGGCACTCTACCCCTGTTATCCAAACACTGAATGGAAAGAGACAAGATGACCCTGTGTCACTGACTGTCTAGCCTTGTCACTTGGTAATATCTAAGCTCATGAGCTACCCAGTCTCAAAAATAAAATGTAGAAAGACACAAGACAATTTCACTTATGCAAATACAAAACCATGTCTTTACAACACACACACACAGAGGAAGTATTCTTATGTGGTTTTCCTTCAGAATAGAACCTTTTCCTTATGGCTTATAATTGTTTTAGTCAAGGGTTCATGTTGGTTTTTTTTTTTTTTTTTTTTTTTTCTTCTCTAGATGGAGATCAGCCTCCATTTTCTGAGCCAAAATTCCCTACGGAATGTTTCTTTCTCACGCTGCACGCTCACCACCTCTCTATTCTACCTAGCTGTCGTCGCTACATCCGCAGACTACGAGCCATCCGAGAGCTCAATAGGTATGTGCCAGGATCCCTGCCCTAGCTTTGCAGTTACTGCTGCCTTGAAGGCACAAGCAGTCAACATGCTCAGTGGATCTGGGTTTGGGTGTGTACACTGAGTTTGCTATCTGCCTCTATGATCCTGTCCATGCTCCTCCTTCCAGGGTTCTCTACATGATAAAGTGAGTTTTGAACCCTTGGTGTTTGTCTCTCTATGTAGTTGCTAAAACCTTTCCACTGGGTGTGAAGATTGCCAGTAACCACTTTGGGGAGCCCCTGTCTTCTGGGTATACAGACTGTCAGACTCTGATTTCCAGTGGTGATTAAGGGAACATGTAATTCCCCTTCACCCCGTTGTCAGTGTCCAAGGAGCCCAAATGCTGGCAGCTACAGTTGTCAGTCATCAAATCCCAGAATGTCCTGATGCTATAGCTTCTGCTAACAGGCAGACGTCCCAGGAACAGATGTGGGCTGGACAGGCCATTCAAACTGCTTCCATTCTGGTCTAGTACAGCTGTCATTGCATATCTGTGACTATATATTCCAGAGCATTTACTGTTATATTGACTTCCTAGGTTCTGTTTGTTTGTTTCAAGACAGGGTTTTTCTTGTAGCCCTGACTGTCCTGGAACTCATTCTGTAAACAAAACTGGCCTCGAACTCAGAGAGATCTGCCTGTCTGTGCCTCCCTAGTGCTAGTAATAAAAGCATGTGCCACCACTGCCCAGCGACTCTCTAGATTCTTTAATGTTTGGTTCCATGTAGGATTGTGTTGTTTGTAGATAGTCACGGTCCTTTTTCTTTTCTACACTTTTAGGTTCTATTTCATTGGTTATAAATTTATGAAGCAACTTGTTAAATTCTTTTTTTAAAACTTATTTAATACTATCTGATATGTATGAGAGTTTTTCCTTCGTACATGTTTATGCACCACATGTGTGCATTACCCCTGGAGGTCAGAAGAAGGTATTAGAACTGGAGCAGGAGTTACAGGTGAATGTGGAACTGTGAAGGTGCTGGAAAATTTACCAAAGTCCTTTCCAAGATCAACAGTGGTTTTAAGCCCTGAGCCACCTCTCCACCCCCTCCCCCGTTGTTGTTTGTTTGTTTTTAAGGTTTATTTAAATTTGATATGTATAGGTGTATTGCCTACATGTATGTATGTACACGTGTGTGCTTGGTACCTTCAGCAGCCAGGAGAGGGCACTGGAGTCTAGCAAACTGGAGTTGCAGGTACTTGTGAGCCACCATGTTGGTGCTAGAAATGGAATGCTAATCATTGTTCTTAATCACCAGCACATCTCTCCAGCCCCAGCTTGCAGTTATTTCTAGTTTAACATTAAATAGAAGTCTGAAACCATGAATGGAGCTGACTGGTCAATAGCTGGACAAGGAGAGGTTAGGCAGGACTTGCAGAACAAAGAGTGTGAAAAAGAAGAGGAATCTTTCAAAATTGATGAGGATAGAGGAGATTAACTTGCTGTACTGAGAATATCTACATGGCAGAGCGTGGATAAGAAATTTGGTTAATTTAAAATATAAGATTTAGCTAATAACAAGCCTGAGCTGTTGGCCTAGCATTTACAGATAATAATAAGTCTCTAAATGGTTATTTGTGAGTGGCTGCTGAGACAGAGAAACTCCACCTACCTCCGGCATTCAACATGGGCACCTACATCCACATAAAACCTGAGAAAGCTAAAACAGGTTCTTAACTTGGGTTCTTTCTCTGGGTTCCTGACCCATAGTACAAAACTAATGGAACAAATCTTGCCACCTTCAGACATCTGCTTCTCGTGCATATGTTTTTGTAATCTCTCAAGGGAGTCATTGCTCTGACATTTATGGTTCTGGAGATGCTGAAGGTCACTGGGGGGGGGGGCATTGCAGGGCATTGCAGTGCATTGCGCCTTACCCTGCAAGGTGCTCTTTTCCCTCTGCCAGCAAGCTC
Organism: Phyllotis vaccarum; assembly: GCA_033318265.1. Taxonomy (NCBI): domain Eukaryota; kingdom Metazoa; phylum Chordata; class Mammalia; order Rodentia; family Cricetidae; genus Phyllotis; species Phyllotis vaccarum. The sequence continues at coordinate 60,953,248 of JARWLC010000003.1, read as the reverse complement.
CTTCAACTTAAAGATATGGGTCCATGGCATAATCACAGTCTCTCAGACTCTCCCGAGTCTGAACCCTTTCCCTGACTTCCAGATAGGAGGCCCTGGAAGGTTATGAACTTAACCTGTGTTGTATGTTGGTAATAGTAGACCACTCCACTTCCTAGGAACTTGTGGTTTACTGCCTTCCTTCAAGACCTTGAGGCTACCTTTTTCTTTTCCTATCCTCATCCAACTTTGTAAGAAGTGAGCATTTTTCTCTTGTGATGGGCCACTCAGCCTAGGGCACCGGCATTCTTCAGATAGTGGCTAGATCTTCACATCAGGCAGGACCTGTGTCTGTTCCTCTATGTGGTGTCCATGGCCATGTGAGTCCTTGCACGCATTTCCTTTGGTTTTCCCAAAGTCACTAACATTAACACAGTGTCTTTATGTTCCTAGAATCAGGGTTGCACTCCTTTTGGAACTCAGTTTGGAGAGTGTTGTCTCACTTTTTCCAGCTTCTGGAGGCTTCCTACTTTCTTGCTTCTAGACTCACCTCATTTTCAAAGTCATTAACAACAGTGTCTCCAGATATCCTTTTGTCTGACTCATTGTCACATCCCCATTTATTCCTACCCTCTCCTTCTCTTAGGACGATCTTTGTGATAATTCTGGGCCAGCTAGATAATCCAGGATAACCTTATGTCTGCAAAGTCCCTTTGGTCATTTTGTGTGGCCATTGATAAACATCCTGACCTAAAAACATGGTTTCTTTAGCTAACACAGTACGGCCCATCATGAAGGGAAATCAGGGCAGGAACATGGAAGCAAAAACCAAAGGAGAAGCCATTAAGTGCTGCTCACTGGCCTGCTCTCTGTGACTTGCTCTGCCTGCTTTCTTATAGAACCCAGGACCCACTGATGTGGGATGTCTTTTGTGTGCTCTGTCAGTATGCTCTATTACCATTGGTTAATAAAGAAACTGTTTTGGCCTATGGCAAGGCAGCTTAGAGGCAGGCAGGAAATCTAAGCAGAGATAAGGAGAAGGGCAGAGTCAGAGAAGCTGCAGGCTGCTTGCTGCTGCCCAAGGAAACAAGATATAATAGAACACAGGTAAAGCCATCTAGCTATGTAGCAATACAATAGATTGATAAAAATGAATAGAGTTAAGTTGTTAGAGATATCTGGTAATGAGGCTGAACCATAGGCCAAATAGTTTTTAATTAACATTAATCTCTGAATAATTATTTTATAAGTGATTGTGGGACCTCAGGTAGGAGAGATTTGTTTGGATTGTGGGCTGGACAGGTCAGAAGACATTTCTGTTACAACCCACAGTAGGGTAGACTGTAACAGGAGGTTTTGGGCCCGGACTAGCTTTATAATTCGGATCTGCCCAATGCCACTTAGCCCCTCCCCCATCACTTTAAAATACTTATATTAATTTTATTTTGCTTGGCCTTTGTTTTTGGCATATTGTTACCTAGCTCTTTTATTTTAATTTAACTCATTTTTATTAATCTGTCTTGTCATGTGGCTAGTGGCTTACCCTTACACATCATAAATAATGAAAATCCCCATAGGCTTGCCCACAGGCCAATCTGACAAAGATATTTTCTCAGTTTAAGTTCCCTTTCCCCAGATAACCTTGGCTCCTGACAGAAAAACAAAACAAGACAGCACAGCCATGTGTGGCAGGTTTTGTCCCAGGATTAGAGTACAGTGTTTTTATATAATTTATTTGGATGTGTTTATTTTATGCAAATGATTGTTTTGCCTGCTTGTATGTCTGTGTGCCACTAGTGAGTGTCCTTGGATGTCAGAAGAGGGCGCCAGATCCCCTGGAACTGAGTTAGAGATTGTTGAGAGCCTCCATGTGGGTGCTGGAACTGAGCCCAAGTCCTTTGCCAGAGCACCATTTGTTCTGACCATTGAGCCATCTCTCTAGTCCTTAGATGTGACATTTTAAAAAGATGCCCCATTATTTTGTCTACTGTGCTAATGTTCTAGTCTTAGGCCAAAGAATGCTGTTTTTCTGAGATAAATAGTGGGTTTTGTTTGTGCTTGTTTCTGAACTCTTAAGATAACGAGGAAAGGGCTCTTGATGATGCTCTTAGAGTACTCTTTACCAGGGAGTTTGCTCAGCCTCCCTCTGCCACTGTCTCAGCCCTAACCTCTCTACTCCATGCTTCCAGAAGACTCACAGAAGTGCCATTGATGGAAGTGATTCTGCCTTCAGTGAGAGTCGAAGGCCCAGGAGTCAGGGAACTGACAATAGACATTTAACAATCTCTGATTTTCTACATGAGGAAGCTATGAAATCCTGGGAAGTAAGCAAATGTTTAAAATAGGCAGTGTGTTAGGTAATAATGATGGTCCTTCACCTAGAAGGGATCCACATAGCCACAGAGAGGAACATTTCAGGCAGAGGGAGGGAAGGAAGTACCGTTGGCAGAATACCATTTGCTTTGGTGGTTGATGAGGCAGAAGAGCTTAGAATTTCTACAAGAAAGTTTGTTGTAACCTCTCAGAGCAGAAGGGTAACAAAGATGATTATATTTCATCACAGCTAAAGTACATTTTTGCCCATGGTGTGGTGGATGTAGACAGTGGACGGGTAGATGCTGTCTCACCATATACCTCTGGCCTGGAACCCACTATGTAGACTGGAATAGACACATGCAGATCTCTGAGTTCAAGGCCAGCCTGATCTACAGAGTGAGTTCCAGGGTAGCCAGAGCTACATAGAGAAACCTTGTCTTGAAACACCCTTTCCCTGAAAAGACACATAGTGAGCACCCAGAAAGGAAAAAAAAAAATGCTGTCAGTTAAACTAGAACTTACTATAGTGGGATATGCCTTGGTTTTCTATTTTATTTTGTTCTAAGAAAGGATCTCACCATGGAACTCTGGCTATTTTGCAGTTCTCTGTGTAGACTTTGAACTCCCAGAGATCTGTCTGTCTGGGAGTCCCAAGTGATTGGAGTCATGTACCACCATGCCTGATCTATATGCTCTGCATTTAAAATACTTAAGTATGAAAAGAATTATGTCAGAGAGTCCGTGAGTGGTCAAAGTGAATAGATAAAATGAATGTGAGTATATTCTTTGATTTGATTGTTAATGTGTTTTGTTTGTTAATTTCAGAACCGTGGAAGATTTGAAAAATAATGAAAGCCAGTGGAAAGATTCTCCACTGGCCACGAGACACCGGGAAATGCTGAAGCGCTGTAAAACTCAGCTGAAGGTCTGTACAGTCAATTGACATAGCAGCCTTTGCACCAGGAAGAGTACCTCGATGTTCCTATTAGCCTTCATTGTTCTTTTCCTTAAGGTTTAAAAATGGGATAATTTACAACTTGTTGAAACCTTGCATGTTTCTGTATATCAGTATTTAAATCCCAGGAGACGATATACATATGCTTATGCAGTGAGTTCTTAGTGTGCATTCTCATCCTCAGTTTAGCATCCCCAGTCTTATGAAAGACCCTTCACCGTCACACATGCTCCAGTCATGCAGCCACACATGGCCGTGCTATCTGACAAAGGGCACTGTGATTGTAGGTCTCTTTCACTCGCCCCTTGTTCTTCATTTCTAATTAAAAATGATCTATTACATAGACTCTAATTATAGCAGCAATATCCCTGCTATAAAAACATGTGTGCATTTTCTGTGCTTACGTTCAGGTTATAAAGCTGAATATTAGCTGCTCATGCTCTGTGGGGTTATAGAGAAAATTATTTATTTGATTTCTGTGAGAAGCTAAAATTTCAGGTTTTCATTTGCTAAGAGACTAGATTCCTTTTAAGATACAAAATAGAGATGAGTGTAGTGTCTCTTTCCTGTCACCCCAGCACTTTGGAGGCCAAGACAAGGTGAGAGGCGCCTATGAGTTTATGGGCAGCCTGAACTACAGAGGGAGACCTCGTCTTAAAACAGTATGAGGAATAAGCCAGCACTCTCCTTTCAGATATGTAGCCCCTTAATTTTCCACAGTTGTGTTTCAAGGGATCTGTACTAAGCTGTTTGAAGCCGCCTATCACAATATGCATCTGTGTGTATCATTCTCGTGACAATCTTCTGAGGGATCCCAGCCTAGTGGGCAGATGTTTAGTTGAAGGTAGCACAAAAGTGATGATGTTTAAATTCAGGAAGAATTTGCCTGGCTTTTTTTTTTTTCCCCCACTAATTTTCCTGACACCCAGAGGGTGTCCCTGTCCTGTCCAGGTTACTAAGAATGGTAGCAGTGGCTAACTTCAAACACTGTGTAGTGGCCTCTATGCTCAGTGGTATGGCATACCTACCTGTTGGGTTTTTGGGTTTTTGGTTTTTTTTTTTTTTTTTTTTTTTTTTGGCCAGGAAAAAGGACCTTGATACGACAGTGTCCGGTGGCTAGTTAGAGAGGAAGTTCTAAAAACTCTAGAACCTAGATGTCAGATGTCTTTCTTCCAGGCCCTCTCCTGCTAGTTATGCTGGGGGGCCTTGGCTCTAGACTAATCTCTGGGTGGGGGCACACCTACTTCCACAGAAACTGGTACGGTGCAAGGCCTGTGCTGACGCTGGCTTACTTGACGAGAGCTTCCTGAGAAGATGTCTGAATTTTTATGGCCTCCTCATTCAGTTGATGCTGCGTATCCTGGACCCTGCATATCCCGAGTGAGTGTGTTCTCCTCTGCAGATCTCCACTGTGCCTGCCTGTTGTCTTCCCTGTGCTTCAGTCAGCACTGAAGCCAACCCCTACACTCTTTAGGACTTGTGTTTTATTTGTCAGATTATATTTATACTACATAGACTATAAAGCTGTATTAATATTCTCCATGTGTTAAAATAAACAAACAAAAAACTGCTATAGCACTGCATAGATATAAAAGCAAACCTATAAATTAGAAGCACAATGTTTGGGATAACAGCCTAACGAGTCCTACTAAGCACCAGGTCCAGGAGAGCCAGACCTTGACAGTCACTACTATTTACTTTACAGCTGTTTTATGTTCATTGTGAAGCTCCTGGGTCACAGGTAGTGGGGAGGTTTGGCCTGCGCCCCTAAGGGTGGGAAGGTTATATAAAATATATGCTTATCTCAGTTTGCGTTGCTCAAAATGACCAAATATGAACTTTGGATTGCCTTTCTGTTTTACCTACTGCCTTAACTCTAGCCAGAAATCCAGACGAGGCAAACCGCACAGGAAGTGTGCCATCTCCCTCCTCATCCACTCCTAATGTTTTCAGGTGTTTGCCTGTGTATACTTTACACTCTTTGTTACACAGTAAGGACTCCTCTTTGCAAAATGAGGTATTTCGTAGTACAGCGCCCTGTAATGAACATGCCATGATTTCATCTTGTAAGCTGTGCTTTTCTTCCTCTCTACAGCGTAACCCTGCCTTTAAATTCAGATGTCCCCAAGGCATTTGCAGCATTGCCTGAGTTTTATGTCGAAGATGTTGCTGAGTTTTTATTTTTTATTGTACAGTAAGTAGTTCACACACTGCATGTTCTTCTACACTGTACATGGTGCCATTAGCTGTGTTTTGAACCTTCAGTTAAGCCTACGGCTGAAGAATTAAACCCTGTTCAGCAGCAGCCGATTCCAACAGCGTCTCCAGTACAGGATGGCAGGATGAGCCATGTAGGTGGCTCTTTGTGAAGCCTGAGCTGAGTGTTTGATAGTTGAATGTGTTCCTGAGAAATGTGAAATCAAAACCCAGAAATACCGAGTTTGTCTTTTGAACTTTAAAAAAAAGTGTTTATTTGTAAAACTGAAGAATGTATAAGGAAGTGGTTTCACTTTATCTAATATTTAAGATAGTTTACTTTTTTAATTCAGATTTTTGTTTTTTCCTAAAATACTTATTTCAGGGGCTCAGGCCTTCACTGGCCAGATCTCAGTGGTGGGTCACCTGCCTAGTGTGTGAAAGGCCTTGGATTTGATCCTCAGAACCACCAGAAGAAAAGCAAAAACAGAAACAAATAAAACCTTCTGCTTTTTTTGTTGGATGCATTTCCATGACATGGGAACAGTACTGGGTGTCAGAGGGACGTGTGTGAAGCTTGTTTTGAAAACAAAAGCAGAGCTGGAGAGGTGGCTCAGAGGTTAAGATCACTGGCTGCTCTTCTGGAAGTCCTGAGTTCAATTCCCAGGAACCACATGGTGGCTCACAACCATCTGTAATGAGATCTGATGCTCTCTTCTTGAGGCAGAACACTATATATACATAATAAATAAATAAATCTTTTTTAAAGAAGGGGGCAAAAGCAGCGTAAACTCATTGCCTAAAGTGCAAATCAAAAACATTTCCCAGTAACAACAAGACCCAAAGTTAAAGCAAGTTGAATTACCATCATAAAAGCTGTTCCCAGCTGAGAATGGCATACCTAGAAGCTCAGGCAGGCTGATTATTTCAGGCCAGTCATGTCTACGTAGTGACACCGTCCCTCAGACAACAAAAAAACAGAAAAACTTCCAGGCCCAGTCAGCAGTGCTACATGGATTTTGGATGGCAAGAAATGTAAAAGGTTGATTAAAGGTTTATAGTTTCGTTGCTGAGTAAATCCAGTGTTAGAATTTAAGTACCTTGGGTCATTTATTCCAGGTATGATCATATAGACACATACTTGAATTTTTTTGTTTCTTAAAATTAAAACATTTTATTAAATTTTAAAAATTACATGTGTATTCATAGGGACGTTGCATGCTGTTGAGGTCCTCGTGTGGGAACTGGTCCTCTCCTGGTGCCAGATGGGTCCTGGAGATAGAACTTGGGTGTCAGACTTGGCAGTGCCTACCCACACTGACTTCAGCAATTGGCTGGCACTAGAAGTTTCAGTTTAGGCATTAATTCTACAAACACCTTGTTAAAGCTGGCTTTGGTCACATTCCTGGAATCCCGGTACTTGGGAGGTGGAGGCAGAGGATAACAAATTTAAAGCCTGAGCTATATAGTGAATTTAAGGCCAGTTGGAACTATTCGAGACCCTTTCTTTTAAAAAATATAAATGCATAACCCTCCTCTTTTGGGTAGTGGAGATCTTTTCGAGAAGTTGAGTCATGCTTTGGCTTCCTTCTAAAGCAGTTAGTGTAGCATGCTGCAGCCAGCATACACATTTAGCTTTGCTTCTGTGTTGTTCCAGTGTGCATATCACTTGGACCATCCAGAGGGACCCTCCTTCACTGTGTCCTGTCTCCCTCCTTCCCTTCTCTCTCCCATGGTTCCCAGCGGCTCACAGAGTGTCCTTGCCTCTCTTCAGATACTCTCCTCAGGTGCTTTATGAGCCCTGTACTCAGGACATTGTGATGTTCCTCGTGGTGATGCTGTGCAACCAGAACTACATCCGAAACCCTTACCTAGTGGCCAAACTGGTGGAGGTCATGTTTATGACCAACCCCTCTGTCCAGCCTCGAACTCAAAAGTTTTTTGAGATGATTGAGAACCATCCTCTCTCCACCAAATTGCTGGTACCTTCCCTCATGAAGTTCTACACAGGTAGGTTTTGGGGTGTGCCTTCTGGTATATGCTTGCTTATATTACAGTCAAGGTTGTTTCAGAATGAACTTGAACCTAAACCAGCAACCTAAAGTCCGTAAGTAGATAAGTAACTAATTCTGCCTGACATCTACTTATGCAACTCACCTTCTAGCCCCAGTTCGGAGCATGGGCTGCTCTGTATATTCTCCTCAGGCATTCACAGCTGCTGCCTCTCCTGGCTTCTGGTGGTTTAGCAGGCTTTGTTTGTTGTTAGTAGCCCAAGTTGGTGATTTCATCTGAATAAAATTTCCTGGATTATTTGCTTTTGAATGTACAGCATTTAGTATGTAACACCATCCTGTAATTGAGTTTTCAAAGTGTGGTTAAAATAAGGAGTCTGTTAAAATGTTTAAGGTTATCCTTGATAGCAAGTTTGAGGTTAGCTTAAGGCTATTTAAAACAACAGCAACAGCAAAAGGCATATTGGATCTTATCGAAACCAGTGAAGTGTGATCCTGGGGTCCTTTGGGAGCCTTCCCTCATTCATTACTTTATCTCACTTACTAAACCCCTAATAATTGCGGATGTTCTCTCGGCCCAGTTACACTTGGAAAATGTGAACCCTGTTTCAAAAAAGCAAAAGATTAAATAACTAAATAAATATAAAATTTGGCATTTTAACTGTTGGGTTGATCTGTCTGTTCAATAGGATGCCGTTAAATCTCCTATTAAATCTGGCACACTCTGTAAGTGTCTGGCAAGTGTAGATCCCCACCGTGTTCTGTAGAAAATAAAGTGGCTTACAACACATGCCTTTGCTGTGGACAGGGGTGACCTGTGTGAGGATGGCCAGTGTTCAGAGACAATAGCTGCCTTCTGCCTGTTTCTCCTTTTATCATTGTTACTTTGTGTTACAGCTGATAAGAATTTCTTCTTAGCCTGTTCAGACCCTCTCTTAAAGCTAAAGTAAGCACATCTTGTCTTGGATATTTTGTTAATACCTTTTCTTTAGAGACAGTCCTGGGCACTGCTGGGTAAAAGGCCCCTTTTGGGGTATGAGTCTTTTGATCTCATAGCCATGGACAGGTAATGATGCATTGCACATATTGGAGGCCTGCCTGATCTACAGAAGGAATTCCGGGCCAGTCAGGAATAAATAGTGAGACCTTATGTCAAAAAAGAAAAAAAATATATAGAAAATGCCAAGTAGTAACTACATTCCACGGAAGATATGTATATACTAAAAATAAGTTTTTGTTAAGTATAATTAGTATTCAGTTGGTAGTCTGGGCTAGTTACTGTAACTTTATGATCTATGTGTGTATGTGTGCCAAAGGAGTGGGGGCAGAGACAGAACACACCGGCACACTTGAGGAACACGTGGATAGATATTATTTGATCTTTTCGTTTGTCATGGAACAGTATGCCCTCTGACCTGAGCCCCCTCCATAGTCATGGATAGATGATACCTTTCCTAAAAATAGTTACCACTCATGGTCACTGTTCACTTGATCCACATAGCTGTTGAAGAGATGAATACTATAAATACCTCCATTTTTAAGATGAGGAAACTTGAGCTTAGAAAGGTCAAGAAGCTTGATGAAGGTTACTGGCTAGTGAGTGACAGGTGCCCAGCAGCTGATTCTAGCACAAGTGTGCCTCACTGCTTTGCTGTTTTTCCTTGTAACAAGAGCTTTGACCCTGCAGGATGCCTCACAGATATTTCCTCACAGTCTCTTCACCTACCCCTGAACAGGCTGCCCCTAAGACGGGACTTACGAGTTGTAGATAGATTGCTGGAGTCAGCATCTCTCAGGCCACAAAGCAGTATTTCTCTGAGGAAGTACAATCTTGTTTCAAAAATAAAATTAGATGTCAAAATAAGAGTGTTTTATATGTATCCTTATAGTCTTCCTCAAGAAAGTATTTTGAGGACAGAAAGACTGTGGGCAGAGCTAGATTTATTTCCAGGCTTTTCCTTACCCAAAGCTGGCTGGCTGCATAAAACTATCAGCCAGTGTAGATCCCATCACCAGTTGAGCAGATGTTTATGTTGGGCCTCCTGTGAGAGGACTCCAGAATTCCTCGTTGGGAGGCAGACATGGGGGATTTAGGGGAGCTGGAGCCAGTAGGTGTTGAAGAAGATGGTTGGAGAAGGTCTCTGAGGAAGTAACAGAAACATGAGCATCAGTAGATCTCAGGCACAGAGCGGTGGAAAAAGGAAGCAGTAAAATGAATCTAGAAAGAAGGTAGCAAGAAGCCTTGTTCAAGCTGATCATGGTATTCTGTGAGTTCAAGACCAGCCTGGTCTACAGAGATAGTTCCAGGACAGCCAGGGCCACGTAGTGAGACCCTGACTTGAAGAAAAAACAAGCCGTGCTGAGAGAAGATGGGGTTTGTAAAGTTAGCAAGGATCAAGTCCATTTAACAATATCTAGCGCTAAGACTTGGGAATTAGAACCTGGGTAGGGATGATTTTGAAGAAACGTTAGGAGCAAATAAGAAAACAGAAATGTTAAAGAGCTGGTGCTGGTGGGCAGTACGCTAACTTCGTTGGGGATGTGTCTGGGATGCAGCCCAGAATGGGGCTGCTCTAGATGACAGGGAAGCTGTGCTGGCCTCCAGTTTTCTGTTTTTGCAAGCTTTGTTTGAGTCACGGATGACACCTTCATTCACTCATTTCCATAGTAAAATGGCACTCATTCCATCCTGAGTAGAGCCTTAGCTGGGAGAATATCTTAGTCTTCTTATTATTATACAACTGGTTTCACCCCTAAAATATAGACTTTGAAAAATACAGGAAACATGAAGAAAGGTGGGGTTGGTGTTTTGAATGATTGTGCGATATGTACCAGGCTCTAGGTTCAAACCACATAAGCCAGTTCCAAGTAGAACATATGTGTGCTCAGAGTCTATGTAATACTTTTCTACAAATCTGCTGCATTTTAACTGTGTGTGTGTGAGGTGAATAAAAGTCAGAGGACAGATGGCAGATTCGTTTTTGTTTTTCCAGCATCTGGGTCCTGAGGATTAAACTTGGGTCTTCTTTGGTGGCAAGCACTTCTTATTGGCTTGCAGTCACATTTCAGGTTGTCATTATGCCCAAGCTATACATTGTTTTCATAATCTCTGGTTTTCATCCAGTGTTTATAATATTGTCTCTTAGGCATTTGGATTTTTTTTTTTTCTAGTCAAAAACTTTCTGTGCAGTGGTACAGCAGTTGCCTTGATATCTCAAGGCCCTGGATTATGAAAGTAAAAAATGATACAGTATTTGGCCTGTTTGGAAATCAGTCTTTGTACTTAACTTGCGAGCGTTTTCAGTAGGCCAGGTGAAATCATACTGAATGTCGTGCTACAGGTTGCAAAATTTTTGAGGATGAGAGTTGTTACATTTGAGACAATCTCATGTACCCAGACTAGCCTCCAGATTACTATGTAACAGAGGCTAGCCCTGAGCCCCTGATCTTCCCGCCTCTCAGTGCAGGGACTACAGGCATTTGCCACCACCCCTGCTCCTCCAGAGTTGTCATAGATCATGCCACTGTCTGTTCGTGCTCTTATGTGCAGTGCGCCTGTTTTAATTCATCTTCACCTCATCTTCTCACTCTTACTATTTGGTTGGTTGTTTGCTTTTTGAGGCAGGGTTTCTCTGTGCAGTCCTGGCTGCCCTGGAACTCACTCTATAGACCAGGCTGGCCTCAAACTCACAGAGCTCTTTTTTATTAAAGTTGTTCTGTTCCCAATAAAGACTTGGGGGTCAAATATCAAGTCTAAACCTGATAGGTCAAAGAGTTGGTGGAGGAGATCTATATTCTTGGCTTCTTCATGGGTAATTTCTGTCAGCTAGTCGCTCTAGCTGATTCAAGATTAATGCTATTAACACAGTCTAGGTTGTCACAGTTCAGTCATCAGATATCCCGCAACAGAGATCCTCCTGCCTTGGCCTCTCAAGTGCTAGGATTAAAGACATGCACCACCACCTCCCGGCCAGTCTTATTTTTTAATGTCTGCCAATAAGATATGCTAAAAGATAGCTCATTTTAATTTTCCTTTTGTGTCTTTGTTAAGCCATAACTGCCTTTTCCTGACAGTGTTTGTCCTTTTTGAAATCTGCAGTGAATTTAGAACTTCATTGATATGATTTTAGCCATTTGCATAACCGTTCGTTTTCACCCCGTTACAGGGGTGCTGATGACCTGAGCCAGGAGTGTGTGAGCAGGCACTGCATTTCTCTACTTTAGGATGTGCTTGGAAAATGTGACAAAATGTGATACAAAGTGTTTAAAATAATGGACATGTAGTAGGTACATATAAAATTTAGCCTATTTTTTCTGCTGAGCAATTGATTTAAACTGCTATGAAATTTGCTCAAAGTAAGTGCTTCAGATGGAATGAGGAGATGACAAAGGAGCTTTTGTTGTCATTGGGGTCGATACTGTTTCAAAGGTCTGGCTTCCTCACCACTCTTGTAGGCATTGCAGACTTGTATCATTAAACTTTGGTCTTTAAAATCAGGTTATGGGGGAGAGGTAACACCTGTCTCAGTACATGGGAGGCAGAGGCAAGTGACTTTGTGACTTCTAGAATGTCTGAGGTCATACAGTGACACCCAGCCTTTTTTTTTTTCTTTTTTAAGAAGAAGGTAGGCAGTAGTGGTACAGCCATTAGTCCCAGCACTCGAGAGGCAGAGGCAGGTGATCTCAGTGAGTTCAAGTCCAGCCTGGTCTACAGTCTACAGAGGGATTTCCAGGACAGCAAAGGCTACACAGAAAAACCCTGTCTTGCAAAACCAAAAAAAAAAAAAAAAAAAAAAAAGAGGAGTAGGGGGGAGAATGAAGTCTTGATTTCTCCTCTGCCTTCCCTAAGAGATACAGGCAACATTTTACCAGCTCTGGTGTCCTTGACCCTGTCATTGTAATCACTGCACCTAGAAGGTCACAAAGGATGTACGTCTGAGTCTCTGTCTTTTCCCCTTAGATGTCGAGCACACTGGAGCCACCAGCGAGTTCTATGACAAGTTCACCATTCGCTATCACATTAGCACTATTTTTAAAAGCCTTTGGCAGAACATAGCTCACCACGGCACCTTCATGGAAGAGTTCAAGTGAGTAGCAGCTCCCAGTGCTACAGCTCGCTCTCCGGCACATCACAGGGGAAGCCCCTGAAAGGTCTTGTGGCTGCTTCCTTGCTGTCAGCCTCCTGCACACAGCCACAAGGAACAATAGCTTGATTGTCTGCTTACTTAAAGTTGTCAGTGGTACGAGTGGCTTACATGAGGGAATGTTCTGGAAATGCACATGTGGAGTGTGTTTTTGTGTTTCCAAGTGTATTTTCTGATGTTAAATAAAGCTATCAGATTTACCCAGAAATGTTTTGAAAACAAAATTTAGAGGCACCTAGGTCAGGGTTGTTGAATAAGGTTCTAAGTTACTTGAGTACCAGAGAAGGAAGATGAGTGTAAACGCTGAACCCCTGCATTATTCTTCCAAAGAAGTGTTGTCCCGCCCTGTGTGGTAACTGAGCTTGTTGACAGGGTGGTAGTGTCAGCACTTGGACGGTGGCTTTTTCAGGAGAACTAAGGCTGGCTGCTGCTTTTTATCAGTTAGGTTCCAGATTGGCCCCCAGCCTGTGCTCCACAGTGCTCTGGAAACCAATGTCCTAGTATCCCCACATTCCTGAGAATCAGGCCACCTGTTCTTGTTCACAGGGTCCTCTTTTCCAAACCATGGGCTTTCTACCCCTAAGTAGGGTCCTGTGTGGCCTTCTCTTTTGCTATGAATTGGTCATTTTCAGAATTTGACAGGTTGGCCGGGCTATTCTGGTCCACCAGTAAGTCCCTTCATGATGGGGTTTCATTAAACCCAAAGCTTTGGCATCTATGGAAAGTTCCTGTCATCCGTTATCGGTGTTAGAAGGTGTATTTTTCTTCAGTAAATCTTATTTGTGATAAGGAATGACTTCATCAGTGACTTCTTGTCTTCTGTGTTGGGGTGATTCTTTGTGCTACTTTGCCACATTGAGTCAAGCCCATTCTCTTTCCAGCCTGAAAGAGGGTGTCCTCCACTTAAAAACTGAGCAGTAAGCCATGCAGTGAGCCTCTCCAGCAGGAGGAATTTCAGCCTTCGCTACTTTTCACAGGTGTAGCCATATAAATTGTCTCCAAATATAAACTGCTAAGGAAATCAGCCCAGAATATTCTGGAATATTTAGCAGTGGTTCATACCAGCCCCAGAGGACTGGTCTAGCATGCCACTAGAGTGAGCTTATCACAGTGAATTAAAAAGAATAGTGCTGGAGCTTGGTGGCTCGTGTTTGCTGTTCTGCCAGGAAAATAGTTTGAGATCAGCCTGGGCTCCATAGACCCTTCTTAAAACCACACTACAAAAAGGAGAATAACAAAATGTAAGCAGAGTTTGTGGGGTATGCCTTCAACTCAGGTACATGTGCCAAGGTCTGCAGGCTCACTTTCTCAGTGACCAGCCAAGTGTGTGACCATGTACTGTCTCATACCTTTTCAGTTCTGGGAAGCAATTCGTTCGCTATATCAATATGCTGATAAATGACACGACGTTTTTGCTGGATGAAAGTCTGGAGTCACTGAAGCGGATCCATGAAGTGCAGGAGGAAATGAAAAACAAGGAGCAGTGGGACCAGCTGCCTCGGGTGAGGGTGCCTTAGTGCTTCCACAGCTCTGTAGCCTGCCTGCGACAGACTCCAGGGCTGCACCTGGAGGGCTGCCTGGAGACAGATGTAACAGATTTCTTGGGGTGGATGATGTGGTTCAGTGATAGAGTGGATTTGATCCCCAGTTCTGCCCTCTCACTCTACTTGAGCTTCAGGCAAGGATGTCCCTTACTGTACTAACCCTGACTGTCAGGTCCTCCCTCCAAGCCACATTCTCATTGTCACAAACAATTTGGTGTGGAGACTGGAGAGATGGCTCATCAGTTAAGAAGACCCAGTGCAGTCTCCAACATACTCATCAGGCAGTTCCAAACTGCCTTCAAGTCATGTCTGGTGGTCTGATGCCCTCTGGCCTCCTGGAAGCACACGTCATGCACGTAAACTCGGGCACACACATATTTGTATAAATAAAAACAAATTTATATAATTTCCAAGGATGAAGATAAAACTCAGAGGTAGGACACAGACTTACCATGTGGAGATATTCTGGATTCTAAGACCACCAAAATATTTTGAAAATAAAATCTAAAATCTAAGAAATGAGAAGCTTTTCCCAATGCATCATGGACACTTTCCCTGCCTTGTACTTTAAAGGGACGTTTAGTGGAGTGTTTACTTGTATGTATTATATCTTATGACTTGTATGGTAGACAGGAAATAGATCTCCGGGCTTCTGTGTGCTGGGTGAATTGGGTTTGTCCATATGGCCCTCTGAAGACGTCTGGGAATGTCCTGGGATTCGCTGGGGCTTTTTCTTTTCTGTTGATCTTGGTTTTCACATTTGGTTACTATTAGAAAAGGGCCCAGTTGCCAAGTTCCGGAAGAAATCCATGCTGTACCAGTAATAATACACTGCTCTGACAACTCCTGGGAATGTCATAGATGGTTGGCTCTGAGTCAAAGCTGCTTTCTCTGGGGGTTCTGCCCCTTTGAGAGACCTTTGGGGGCTTGAGCTCACAGTGACAGTGCTGACGTCTGTTTTGGCGTCAAAAGCATCTTCATTGTAGGGCACTGAAGGACATTTAAGGAATGAGTTTCTCTCTCTCTCTCTCTCTCTCTCTCTCTCTCTCTCTCTCTCTCTCTCTCTCTCTCTCTCTCTCTCTCTCTCTCTCTCTCTCTCTCTGAGGGTGTATAGGTGGGTGTCTGTGTCTGTGGAGTTTCACTATATGACCCTAGTTCCTGGTTGGCCTAGAACTCACAGAAATCTGCTTGCCTCTGCCCATTGATTGTTAGTATTGAGGTGTGTGCTACCATACCCCAGTTTAGGGAAGGTTTTCATCACAAGCATTTCAGCAGCTTTTATGAGAGTGTTCTATCTTGTTCCTTCCAAAGGTTCTGCCTGGGATCCATGAATGCCCAGCTCCCTGTGTTTGTGTCCCCACAGCACTTGCCTCTGCTGCTGCTGAGATAATGTTGTCCCACTGTGTGTCTTCCACCCATGGCTCCAGCTCATGTCTAAACACTGCAGCTGTTCCTACTCCCATCTCTCTTAACATAGACTCTGTGGCTCTAGGGGATTCTTGTAGCCCTAGCCTCTGTCAGTCTCCAGACAAGGCAAAGCCAACAGAACCTCAGCTTCGTATGACCAGGGTAGGTTGGGTCTGTGACCTGCTAGGACACTGTAAGCAGGAGTCCAGGACAGACGTGGCCGTCAGTGGGCCACATTCTATCACTTTGTTTCATTGGTCCCGAGCATCATGGATACTGCCCTTAATGTTAGAATACTCCCCGTTCTATCCAAACCCTGCCAAATGGCTGGCTGTCCCTAGCCAGTGTCCTGCACAGCCCCACCTCACTCTGCTTCTTCCTCCTCAGCACTCGTAAGCCCTCCCATGTTGTTTAGCAGAGACCAGCTCATCTCTTAGAAGTTGGGCTCAGGGCCTAAAACACACTCTTTGTCCCTGTCAGTGCATTTCTTTGAGACAAGAAATAGTATTGATTCTTCTCTTAATGGATTTTTTTAAGGCACAAATGTCTCTAAAGTGACTTCACAAACAACTTTTTCCTTGACCCTGAGGTTGCTGGCTGCCTTCCACTTCCTCATCCTACAGCCTCTAAGCAATGGTAGCTTCAGGGCTCAGGGCTCTGCTTCCTCTTAAGTTCTCCACTTCTGTCCAGGATAGTGTTTCTCAGTAGGGTACCAGCAGGCTGCTGACGCAGATTGAAGCTTTGATGTCTGATGTCCTAGCAGACTCTATAACAGAAAACCGTGCCTGACACTGTGCTTGCTCATTTAACACCATGGCTGTGTCATCTTACCACTGATCACACACACACACACACACACACACTCACTCACTCACTCACTCACTCCTCACGTAGCCTATGCACTCCTGCACATTCTCTGATGCCTCCACTTGAAGTCACTGCCAGGTGATCTCATCTTTTCCAGAGCTTTAAATATCTAATTTTAAAGACTGCAAAATACAGCTCCACTGGTTAGAGCGCTTCTGCCTACAGACCTCTGAGCAGTGTTGGCACGCTTTGCCGTTTGGCTGTCCCAGAACTGTTTTAGTCCTGACTTGCCTGTGTTGTCCTTTAAATCTCCTCTAATAGTCACAAAAAACAGCAGCTTCATTCTACCCACTGCCAGATTGTCCTTGATTCTTCTATGCCCTCTCTCCTATTTAGAGGCTGTCTTTTATCTCCATGGGCTGAAGCTGTCATTGGTAGAGTGCTTGCCTCACATAGATGAAACTCTGGGTTCACACCCTATACCTTATAAACTGGGTGTAGTTGTATTATCCTGTAATTGCAATACTCAGAGTATGGAGGCTGGAAGGCCCATAAGGATGTGCGTGGCCTTTCTGCTACCTTCATGTCACCATTCTGCTATTGCAGTCCGCTCTTGGGCTCACAGCCACCTTTGCACATAGCAAAAAGATAATAGATTCACTTCTCACTCAGCTCCCCGTATCCTTCAGGACATGTGCTTTCTGCCTTATCTGTTAGCACGCTCATCTCCACTCACTGGGCTCCTGCACTGGCCTCTTCTGCTGTTGTCTTCCTACAGTGCTGTTCACCCAAACTTGTGACACTGACATCACTCCTCTCCCCAAAGTCTCCCTAACTCTTTGCCATCCCTGTTAGCCTTTCTTTGTGTTGGACTGAGCAGTATGCTAGGGCTTACTCATTTTTGTTTTGAGACAGGGTTTCTCTGGATAGCTCTGGCTGTCCTGGAACTCACTCTATAGACCAGGCTGGCCTCAAACTCACAGAGATCCACCTTCCTCT
Organism: Phyllotis vaccarum; assembly: GCA_033318265.1. Classification (NCBI taxonomy): domain Eukaryota; kingdom Metazoa; phylum Chordata; class Mammalia; order Rodentia; family Cricetidae; genus Phyllotis; species Phyllotis vaccarum. The sequence goes on along the minus strand of JARWLC010000003.1, from coordinate 60,935,892 downwards.
GCCTCAACCTCCTGAGTACTGGGTTTAAAGACATGCACCACCTTGTATAAAAGTTGTGAGCCTAGCTTTTAACTTTAGCTATCTTTAAAATGGAGATTGTGTGTGTATATGTGTGTGTGTGTATTTCTGTAGCTTGAGTTCCAGTGCTATAATTTGCAAAGCATAAAGTTTAATGTTTAAAATTTAAATAAAAATATGTGAACTGAGGGCTGGAGAGCCGACACTTTCTTCTGGCCTCCATGAGTACCAGGCATGTACATAGTGTACTGACATACATGCAGGCAAAACACTCACATTAAAGAAAATGTATATATAGATAGATGGACGTGTTGGTTTGCTTATTTCTCTCATCTTAAAAGAATTCCTAGGGCTAAAGAGATGTCTCAGTGGATGAGAGCACTGGCTGATCCTCCAGAGAACTCAGGTTCAATTCCCAACCACCTACATGGCAGCTCATACCTGTCTATAACTCCAGTTTCAGGGCATCCGACATCTCCACACCAGTGCACATAAAAATAAAAAGTTAAATTTTTTTTAAAAGAATTTCCTTTTGTAAATGTAGTTGTGATATGGTTTTGTGAAGTGTGTTCCTTGCGTGTGGAGACAGAGGAGTGTTAATGCTAACGCTATGCTGACCCAGTTACTCAAAGCCGCCGTGTTCTGGGCTTCACGAGGAATAGTTCCTTGTTTCGGCGTCTTTGAGGTTCTTCCGTAGAGCACTGCTGTCTATAGACGGTTCTGTCATCAGTTGTTAAAGGTTCAGGCCTCTCGCCGGTTCCAGAGTAAGTGTTCCCTTAATTTTCCTTGTCTGTCTGTCTTGCTCCCTCCCCCACCCCCAGCCTACATAAAGCTCACAAAATATTTACAAAGGAAGGATGTGGTACTCAGACTCACACCGAGGACACTGAGGCCCGGCTGTCCCTGTGCCCATCCTGGTGCAGCCTTTTCTCAATAGGCTCATTCTAGACCATGAAGAAATGGCCAGTTCCCCAGCCTTACTGCAGTCTCTACCAGGCACGGATTATAGCAAGTCCCAAGCATGCTCACTGGCCTATAGCAGCTATTCTAGCTGTTTGCCCTGTCTTCCCCTGGGTGGGGGGCGGGGAGGGCTGGAAGTCGGGTGTGGTGACACGTAATTGTCACTCTGCTGCTGAGGAGGGAGAGACTGGCCAGTTAGCCTTGTATTTGGCTAGTGGGGGAAAATAACTGCTTAAAAACGTGTTTGGGGGATAACCCAGAAACCAGACTTAAGGTCATCCTCTGGCCTTGACATGCACTACCTAGGTGAGCATGCACAAGTCTGCTGAGCTAGTGTAATCCTTGGCATCTATAGTCCTAGTACTACCTTGGTAGAGGTAATAGGATGAGAGCTTCAGAGTCTTCCCCAGCTCTGTGGCTTTTTGGTAGCCAGCTTGTGTGAGACCCTATCTCGAAAAATGAGGAAATCCTAGCTGATGAGTAAGGTGCAAAGACTTCATGGTAGTACTGGTTTTTTCCCATGAATCAAACTATTATCTCATTTCCCAGTCTGGCAGAATGGAGGGAAAGGGACGGTGTTATATGGAAGGTCAGCCTGATGGCGCAGTCACGATTCAAAGTAACTATCTGCAGATACTTCTGTGTATGAGTGTTTGCCTGCTTACACCACATGCATACCTGGTACCTGTGGAGCCAGAAGGCTTCAAATCCCATAGAACTAGAGTATGCCACCATGTGAGGGCTGGGCACTAAACCAGGGTTCTCTGCAAGAGCGGCCAGTGCTTTTAACCTCTGAACCATCTCTCTACCCTTATCTCATTTTCTAAAAAATGTAGATGACTAAAAAAAAGTTGTTTCTAAGGGGAAATGAACCCTTCTCTATGGCTCCAATAATGTGCATCAGGTACCATGATAGTCTAACTCATCCTTCCTGGAACTAGATGTGGCTGTTCTCATGAGAGGTTGGTAATAGGCCAGGGCTGGGGCCGTAGGTCAGTAGTAGAGCCTGTGCTTATCATGCATCAGGTCCTGGGTGCAAGGTCACCAAACTCCATGTCCTGGAAAGCTCTCTGGACAGTGTACTGGTGTGGTGGTTCCTTCCTCCCTCCTGGAGTACTGCGGCTTTGTCACACTGCAGGTGTAGGCCGCTGTCTTTCCCTTTGCACTTGGCATGTTCATGAACAGTACTGATATTTCTTTGGCAACTGTTTGGTGTTTCCTAGGATCAGCAGCAGGCCCGGCAGTCTCAGCTTGCTCAGGATGAGCGTGTTTCACGATCTTATCTTGCTCTGGCGACTGAAACCGTGGACATGTTTCATCTCCTCACCAAGCAAGTCCAGAAGCCGTTCCTCAGGCCAGTGAGTAGAAACTGGGGTGTTCCTGTTATCTGTGGGGCAACACACTTAGAACTCTGTACTTAATTTTAGCCACAACAATCAGTAATTAAATTCTAGTTTTGTTTCCCTGCATATCAATTGATACACATTACATAATACTCTACCCATCTGAAATGAAGCCCCTTGAGCTGTAGTTTAAAATGCTTGCTTCCAGGTGGCTTTGTTTTTTCTGTTTACATAGCACATCTGAATTACAGCTTTGTGACACAATTTTATTGATACTGATTTCTGTGTTTTATGTGTCAGAAAAGTGTAAAGTAACAAATCCTGATTTGGAGGACATAAAGTGGAATGATTGATAAAAGGTCTTTGCTACTTTTAAAGTAACTGTAACATTGAGGATGCTAAAGGCCAGTGGTTAGAGGTTAAAGGCAGTCTCAGTATTTGACATGATTGCTAAGACCGGTTCCTGTTTCTGAAGTTAAAACCAAGCAATTTACCCAGAGAGACCTCCTTTGACCACCTCTTAGCAAAGCTGTAATGCTTTGTAGTGTGCCAGTCAGAGCTGAGGTCTGTCAGCAGCTGTTGGCACATGTGGAGCTTTCCTGTGTATTTCTTCCAGTTCTCAATGTTTCCTCGTCACGTGATTCACATTTGCCTCCAGCAGAGGCACTGTCACACACCGTGGCCTGCCCTGAGACCTGGTTCTTTTCCTGTCTCTTGATAAGCAGATTTCAGCACAGTAGCAGGGGAGAAAACAGCTTCCCATACACATATATGCTTCCCTCAAGGATGTGCAAAGGGGACTTACTAGCTTTTTCTCCAAAAGCCACAGAGTAAGTCCTTTAAAGATGTTGTAGACCATGTGTCTTAGGCAACTTTCCAGCTGTGTTCATGCTAACAGCCTAGACATAAAAAAGCTTTTTTTTTTTTTTTTAAGATTAATTTTTACTTACATGTGAATGTGTTGGGGTCATTATATGCCACGTTTGCTGGTGCTTCTGGAGGTCAGAAGAGGGTGTCAGAGTCCCTGGGGTTTCTTGGTCCCAGGCGGCCAGAGGTCCGAGACCCACAGACATGCTGTGCCAGACCCCTCAGCTGCCCAGCCGCCCAGGTCCCCAAAAATGACTCAGACGCTTATATTAACTTTATGCTGTCTGGCCTATGGCTCAGGCACATTGCTAGCTAGCTCTTATATCTTAAATCAACCCATTTCTATTAATCTGTCGGCCACGTGGCCAGTGGCTCACCTGTGCTCCTTACATGTTGTTCCTTTGGGCTTCAGGCTCGATCTGCCTGACTCCGCCCTGCTTCTCCTACCTATGCTTTGATTTCTCCTCCTACTTCTTCTATGGTGCCTGCCATGGCCCAAAACAGCTCCTTTATTTAAAGATTGAGATTCACAGCATACATAAATGCATTCCCACATCACTTCCCCCTTTCTGTCTAATCAAAAAGGAAGGTTTCAATTTTAACATAGCAAAATTACATATAACAAAATAGCTATCAAGCAAAAATTACAGTTACAATATCTAGTCTATTTGTATTTAGCAAAATTAAAGAAAATACTCTATCATCTACCTTATCTTTATGAGTCTAAAGTTTCATATCTAATATACGTTTTAAATGACTAAGAAAAACTGTACCTATAACTATCTAATCTTCAACTACATCAAAGACCACAGAAGGTCATATTTACCCAAGTAAACCAGAAGTGCAAGCGACTCCTAAAATCTAGAAAGGACAGAGATGACACCTATCTGCCTGGACAGTCACCGAAAGTTCCTTTATAAAGTTGGGGCATCCATCTTCAGCCTACAGGCCCAGAGTCTCTTTTCATTTCAGTGAAGCAGGAAATCTGCTCTGCCCATTCTGGCACAGTTCATCAGTTGCTTCTACTCGAGTCCTGAAGAATGTCTGACAGTTTTCTCTGCAAAGCAGGAACCTGAATGACCATCTAGGCTTGTTCTGCCAAAGTTCAGAGGTCATCTTCCTATGGAACATGCATGTCCAGTTTAAACAGCATACTGTCAAGCAGCCAATATAAGAACAGATCCTTGTCCAGTGGCTAACCATTGCCACAAAGAGAGTAGACTCCATATGGAGTTTCTTCGATGCCCATTTTTCTGTTGAAGTAAATTAGTGCTGCCAGGAGCAGACCTGTCTCACTGTCCAGAAAAGTCTATGCTCTTAAAACATTTTAAATGCCATATTCTGTAGGTCTTAGAAGTATTTGAAGATTACCTACCTAATTGAAATATATCTTTGTATACCTAAAAATCCTAACTAACCTAAGTTTGATTATCAAAGGTGACTATTAACCTTCATTTCTTAATTATACACTATAATTTTAAAACAATTACATGAACATCATACCTTAAACAAGAATAGAAAAACACATACAGCATAACAAAATTGACCTTAAATTTGTATCAATAAACCAAAATCTATACCAATGTAAAACATTTTGAGATTAATAGCTGATTTCCTGATCTAAGTAAATTCAATAATCTAATTTTTTAAAAAATTTATCTGCCATATCCCCTTTTTCTTCTTAGAAAGAGATTAACTATGACCATTAACCATTTAGAAACAATATTTGGGGGATTTGGGCGTAGTTACCCATTACTACTTCCTGCTGATTAAGGGGCGTTGAAAATCTCACGGATTGTTGAGACTGGATCATAATTTGCAGCCATGAAGCTGATCTGGCCATCTCTTCCCATCAGAGGTTTTCTCCAGGGGGTCTTGGATGATGAAACCATATTTGCCTGGAAGCAATCCACAGGTTCTCATCTTCTGTAGAAACAAAAGCAGAACTCTTCCAAAGCAATAAATCCTTAGACACAAATTTCAAAATCAAAATACTCTTAAAATATATATCCTTGTTTAACTTAGCAGCCTTTGCATTTGCAATCCATTGTCTTTCTGCAGTTAGCTCATTAACAGTTAAAAAATTAAAAGAAAACACAATAACAACCAAAGTCCAGATTTTGTGTCTATTTTCCATCTTTATGTGGCTTATTATATTTTTATTACTCTATTTCTCTCTTTTTAAAGACTTTTTCTAACCTCTTTCTTTTCTCTCTGAAGCCTATGTACCTTTCACAAACATTTAACCCGTTTACAGGTTTTTTTTTTTTTATCTGAATCTGTTTTATTGTGAATCCTTAATCATCTTCTAACTGTAAGAGTTTTCAAAATACACTCTCTAAAAACTGCACATCAGGAGTTAGCAGCAGTTGTGAGCTCCCTGGTAAGAATTCTGGGAATCGAACTCTGGAAGTGTTGCTAACAGCTGAAGCATCTTCAGCCTCCATTTCTCCCTTCTTCGCTGCTGGGCTTGAGCACACCGTATAAAGACAACCCAGCAACTCTAGCTGCTTCTTAGCGCTCAGCTCTTCCACTCTGGACTGTAGCAGGCTCTGTAGAGCAGGAGGCTCTGTGTGTAGGTGCCTTGAGTCTATCAGATTTGTGTAAATGCAGTCATCTCATGAGAACCCCGTTTTTTAAAGCCATGGTGATCAGTACTTAGTCCCTGAGCTCAAAAGCCATGTCTGCCTCGCTGTAGCAGGCACTGTCATGCTGTTGGTCTCACATGCCATTTTGTCTTTATTTTCTGTGTTTAATTCATCACACTGACTACATTTAAAATGAGACAAACATTGCCTCCTCCTTCTGTGTAATAAATAAGATGCTATATACTTGACTGTCAGAGAATTCTGAATTGTATAGGAAAGTGTGTGAAGAGATAGATGCTTCATAACTGCAGTGACAGGATTAGCAGTGATCTTTCCTTCTTTACCTCTCTGGATGAATGTGGAATGTAGCTTATAATTAAAAGTGTTTATCTTGGTCAGACAGGGCTCAGTGGTTAAGAGTACTAGCCGGTCTTCCAGAGGACCTAGAAGATCCAGGGGATCTGACACCAGGGCACATAAAGTTAATTATTATGTTAAAGTGTGTATCTTCACAGAAGACTTTTACCAACATTCACCCATATGCAGCCTGTACCATTCCATCCCAAGGGTTTTCAGAGAAAGGATGCTGGAAAAATGCTTGATCGCAATGCTCTTTCTGTAGCTTATGCTGCTCGGCACATTTTCAGGATTCTTTGAAGATTAAACTCTCTAATTCCTGCTCCTCTACTGAGATGGGAGTTTCTAATCCCTGACATTCTCAGCAGCTTGAACTGTCCTGTTATCCTGTCGTTTCCTAGGAACTTGGACCCCGATTAGCAGCCATGTTGAACTTTAACCTACAGCAGCTGTGTGGACCCAAGTGCCGGGACCTGAAAGTTGAAAACCCAGAGAAGTATGGTTTTGAGCCAAAGAAACTGTTGGACCAACTGACGGATATTTACTTGCAGCTGGACTGTGCTCGCTTTGCTAAGGCCATTGCTGATGACCAGGCGAGTGCTAAATGAGGCCTACACAGGAGGCCTGATATCCATCAGTAAGCTGTGCAGTTTGGATCTTCTGGCTGCACCTTCACGGTAGACCCTGTGCACCTAATCTCTCTCTCTTCTTGAGTTTTCCCTACTTCAAATGCAGGGGAAGGTGGGACTTAACTTTCAGATTTAGAAGTTTTTGGTACAGTGACCATGAATGAAGCAAAGGAACACATCTGGTCGAGGAGGAGACAAACTGGTTGCTTTCTCAGGAGAAAAGAGCAGAATTAGTCCTCTCATCTCTCAGGTCCCAAATAGATTCAGTCTCCAAGCACTGTTTGCATTTCTTGGAAAATGCAGGTCTTCCTAAGTACTCTTCTTGAAAGCTGCCATGAATATATATGCCTTCCTGCCAAGCCTGCTGACGTTAGCATGACTCCTGCTCCTTCATGCACAGACCTGGGTCAGGTCAGCCACGAGTACAGGTCCTTCTATTCTCTGCACCTTCTCTCTGTGATGTCGCTGTTGTCACAGAAGGGGCTCCCCTGGTGGCACAGGCCTGTATCTCAGATACTTAGAAGGCCAGAAGCACGATTGTCAAAAGTTCAGGGCTAACCTGGACTTACTGAGATCATCTCTGAAAATAAAAACTGAGCTGGGAATGTAGTTCAGTGATAAAGCATCGGGATGTGCAAAGCCCTCTACTCAATCCTTAGTCCAGCCAAAGAGTTCTTAAAAAGGAGAAAATGGATCCTTTCCTCCTAGTCTCTGGTCCTGCTTCTATTTTTCCCAAGTATTTTGAGATAAGATCTCATGTAGATTAGGCTGGCCTTGAACTCCTGATCTCAAACTCTGCCTGACATCTGGGACACCTTCAGCATAGTAGTAGCTCATATTTATTAATCGTCACCACTTGTGACCACTTCTCATGTTTTCATTCATTTAATAATCAGAATCCTATGTTAGTTTCTACTGAATCAGAAGGCAGGGCACAGAGGATACACAGCGTGGAGTAGAAGGAAGATATGTGGCCACAGTCTAGCCTTGTTACCTATGTTCTCACCTTTGGGACTAAAGACCCAGAAGCTGGGATATGAACTTCCACACAGAGACTATCCCAGTATGATTCGTACCATGTTACCATCCTTACACATTCAAACAGTTCTCTACCTAGATCTGTCTGATCCAAAGAGGAATGCTAGAATGCAAGAATTGGATGTACTTCTGGTTTTTTTAAGTTTTTTGAGATGGGTTGGCCTTGAACCCAAGATCCTCCAGTGCCCGCCTCCTGAGTGCTGGAATCACAGATCTGTACCACACACTGCCTGCCTGCCTTCCCTCCTCCCCTCCTCCCCTCCCTCCCTCCCTCCCTCCCTCCCTCCCTCCCTCCCTCCGTTTCATAATAGCTTGTTGCACTATAATTCACCTATGTTGATGCTCTTTGTTTCTCTTACTGTTTTGAGACACAGTCTTTGTGTAGCTTGCTCTTCCCCATTGCTGGGATTACAGCTGTGGAGAGCAAACATGAGGGTGGATATGCAGAGAAAGCAAGCGTGTGTAGTTATTTAGAAAGAGAAGTTTTTTAAAAGGTAGCACTCAGGAGGCAGGGTTAGGTAGATCTCTGGGAGTTCAAGAGAGAGTAAGGCGTTTCAGTCCAGTCCTGGAGAGGAACACAGGTATGAGGTGTATCCACATGTAGATGTTATTGTGGACCTTACTCAGAAGTTCACAGGATGAGCAGTAGGTTCAGGACAGGCCTTCATAATAAAGCAGAAGCCCCTACAAGCTGGCCTGCTGCTCTTGTACACTGGGGAATAGGGAAGAGCATCTGGGGAAGATGGCATCGGGGTGCCTGACACCCAGCTCCTTCCTGTGTTATCATTGAGTCTCACAGGCCAGGGAAGGTGAAACAGCATTTGAAGGTGGAGTCATCAGTTGAACAAAGTCATGAATATTTGTCTACCTGATGATGGGACTTTGTTTAGGTCTCTGTTCGATGGTTGCCCTGTATTGTATGGTCATGTTTCAGGGTGTCATAGGACCTATTTGCCCTCTCTATTTGTGTCCTGTCCTGAGTCAGCAAGTGGCCACTGTACAACATGCTATGCTTGCATGTTCTATGGTGTCAGTGATACACACTAGGTCCCTCAGAGGTATGTCACTGTTCATTTCCTACCTAAGGAATCCAACTTGGGCAGGTTGGGGATTTGCGAAGACTGTACAGCTGGAGGTCATGGGACCTGAATTCATGTCCAGGCCTGTCTGGGTGCATTGCCCACCTTTCCCATTTCTGTTACAAATTGTATCTGCTTGCAGGCCCTCACCTGCTTATTGGAGCAGTCCAGTGCTGTGGAGGATCTGATAGTAAATAGTGTTGGGTTCAGTGACTGGTGTGTGATTTCTCAAGTGCTTGGTTTTCCTAATTTTTTGTTTGCTACTGTGATCTGTTGAGATAGGTCCTCAGCATTTAGCCTAGGCTGCCCTTAAACTTCCCTCAGTCTCTGGAGTCACAGGAAGGAGTGCGCAAGTGGCCACCATGCCAGGTTTTAAGTGACCTATAGAATTGACAGGAACTAGAACAAGCCCTTAAGTGTGAGCAGTGACGAGACAGTGACATGTGCTCACCATTATGGGAGAAAACTGGAATTTTTCTTATTTCATGAGCTTCCCAGGGCATAGTGCCCCACAAAGATGAAATAAACTGGGTTTCTTTCTCTTTTTAGTCCCAGAGTCTAAAAATGCCCATTTTTCTAGGTCCAGCAGCCTTCTCCATAGATGAGCTTGGACAGTTGGCACACGCCACGCTATCTCTTTCTGTAACTGTATTCAGTATACCCTTCTGGGTACAGTGTGTGGGGAAGGCTGGAATATAGAGTTATAATTTTTAGGACATTTTCTAAAGGTTTTCTTGTCACATGTGTTCTCATCTCCAATGACCTCTCCTCATCTGCAGAGGTCCTACAGCAAGGAGCTGTTTGAAGAAGTCATTTCAAAGATGCGGAAGGCGGGGATCAAGTCCACCATTGCCATAGAGAAGTTTAAGCTTCTTGCTGAGAAAGTAGAGGAAATAGTGGCCAAAAATGCACGGGCAGAAATTGACTACAGTGATGCCCCGGATGAGTTTAGAGGCAAGTTCATGTTCTCATGCTCATGTCTTTGGTGTAATTTGAAGTGTGTGACATTAGGGAGGCTGTATCGGTCACTGTTCTGTTGTGAAGGGATACTGTGACCAAGACAACTCTTTTTCTTTGTGGTTTTTCTGTCTGTCTGTAAACCACGCTGGCCTCAAAGTTAGAGATCTGCCTGCCTCTGCCTCCTGAGTGCTGAGTGTGCCACCATTGCCTAGCCCCAAAGGGAAACATTTAATCGGGGCTTACTTAACAGTTTCAGAGGGTTATTCTACGATCAATATGGCAGGAAGCATGGCAGCAGGCAAGCATGCTTCCCTGTCAGCCAGAGAGTGCAACTAGGCCTGTCATTGGGTCTTGAAACCTCAGATTCCACTTCCACACCACCTCCATCAAGGCCACACCTCCCAATCCTTTTAAACAGTCCTACTAACTGGGGACTAAACATTCAGACATATGAGCCTGTGGGGGCCATTACCATAGCCACAAGGGCACTGTCTTATATCTTTTGATTGTTTGATGGTGTGCTATAGATGTTTCTTGATAGTTGTCTAAAATTACCTATACAAATTTTAGCTTATATAGAATAAAAGGATGAACATTCTTAGTCTGATTTTACCACATAACTATGAAGCCTTCAAAGGCGGCACCACTTTCGTAAAGGAAGGAGTGTGGGTTCTCAGGCGAAGGGGTCCTGTCCAAGGGCCTGCTACCTAGCTGTCCATCTTTGCTCTTTTCTCCTCCCAGCCTCAGTGTTCAGAATCTGGCTGCTGTCTCTCTCTGATAGGAATGGTGTACTTCTTCAGTCGTCACCAGTGGGTTAGTTTGCTCTGCTTTGTCTCTGCAGACCCCCTGATGGACACCCTGATGACTGACCCTGTGAGACTGCCCTCTGGCACCATAATGGACCGCTCTATCATCCTGAGGCATCTGCTGAACTCCCCCACAGATCCCTTCAACCGCCAGATGCTGACTGAGAGCATGCTGGTACCAGGTAAGAGGCTCAGCCTGCTTTGCAGTGCCTGTGCCTGTACTGGTGAGTGCAGCAGACCATGAGGGAGATTGTGAGCAAGCCTGGTGCCCTAAAACCTATAATCCCAGCTACTTAGGAGGATAAGGCAGAAGAAGCCTATTCAAGACCAGCCTATATCACTTAGTTGAGACACCATCTCCAGTAAATGAAAAAGAAACATTGGCTAGGTCTGTATTCACAGGACACTTGCCTAGCCACGTGTATGTCCCCAGGTTCGGTCCCCAGCACTACCATCAAAAACAGGGACATGGAATCCAGAAAGTACAGTTTAAGCTCTTTGTGGAAAAAGACACAAAGCACTCAGCTTTCTTTTGCTGTAATGTCTTCCTGTCTGTGGCAGTTTCTTCCACAGTCCTCAGCATGAATGGCTTTTTCTTTCCACTTCAGCAGAACTACAAGCTGAAGAGCCTGTCCATCTGGGCCATTAACCCCTGTCTTTTCTCCCTCAGTGCCAGAGCTGAAGGAGCAGATTCAAGCATGGATGAGAGAGAAGCAGAGCAGTGACCACTAAGCCATCCCCGTCACACTTCTGCTGGAAACAGCCACGCCAGGCAGCCAGGCCGAAGCAGCACCCACCTCAAAGCTGCTGCAGCCAGATGCAGCCAGATCCCGAGAGCCCACCCTGAGTGACCAAACAGTAGAGATCTGAGGGACATGGAGAGAAGAGGAGCCCGATTCCTGTACATATATTTAAGTGACAGCCAGTCAAGCTTGAGGGACGAGTTTTACGGTTGCTTGTGTAGTAAAGCGCGTCTGTCACCTGTCACAACCTGGGGCTGTGGCAGCGGAAGTCTACAGTGATGGCGAGTGGGTCTGGGCAGCATCCCCTGAGCTTTCGTTTTGTTTTGTTTTTTCAATGTGACCTGAGAACTCGGACATTTTGCTGCTAAGAACCTCCCTTTCTTTCCTCAGCCTACTTGCACTGCTGTGGGTTTTTAAAGAGAAACAAAACCAGACTCCTTTCCTGGCCCTCCAAACATGTATTCTCTGAGATAACTGTGCCTGCAACAAAGTGTTAATCTTGGGATGGTATTTTTATATCATATTCACATACTTGTTTTTTTAATTGGTGTTAGATGACATGATTAATAAAAAAGGCAAGATATTTTCAGAATTGAATTTCAGTTTTTTTTTCTTTTGAAATAGCCCTTAAATTTTTTTTTTATTATTATTATAAACAAAATGAAGAGAGCCCTGTTGCCCTGGCCCGTCTACCAAGCCCCCGATTAAGATTCTGAGGAACAGGTGCAGCAGCTGGATGGCTGACGTGGATCGGGACTTATGTGACTTGTGGGGTTTGGGGACATGAGGGTTGTATTTGTTTTTTTTTTAATCCTTTGTGACAATTCCAAACCTTTACCATTATCCTCTGGGGATAAATAGATTCCTCAGCCCTGGGTTCATTTGTATGCTGTGTCTTTTGGGGGTTTGGCCTTTACCAAAGCAAAAAAAAAAAAAAAAAAAAAAAAAGGGTACAAGAAATGTGGAAACTGTCTGCTTGTTTACATGCCTGGACAAATGCCACCACAGAGGCACACTCAGCAGAAGCCCTTTGTATTACCCCGCTCCCTCGCAACATACTTGAATTCCTGAATTTCCTTTGGGGTTAAAAAGGATTTGAAACCATAAAGTGTTTTAAGGAAATGAAATCTTCAAAAACATACTTTCTTTTCTTTCCCTTTCCCCCTTCTCCACAGACAATGTGCTCTGTTCAGTTCCCACACAAACTCCAATAAACGGTGATGCCCATTCGGAAGGAGTCCTCTGTGCCTCATCTTTTTGTGGGACAGGAATGGGTGGGGACAGGCTGGGTGTGGTAGCACACGTCTTTAGTCTCAGGACTCCCAAGGAAGAGGCAGGAGGATCTCTTGAGTTTGAGACCAGCCTGGTCTACATAGAGGGTTCCAGGCTAGCCTAGGAGGTTACATAATGAAAGCCTGTCTTAAAAAAAAAAAAAAAAAAAAAAAAAAAATTATGGGTCTGAAGAGATGGCTCAACAGTTACAGGAACATTTGTGGCTCTTACAGAGGGACCCTGGTTTAGTTCCCAGCACCTAAAACTCACAACTGCCTTGAAACTCCAGTTCCGGGGACCAGACATCTTCTGGTGCCCATGGGCACTGGGCACACATGATGCACATAACATCCATGCAATCAAAGTATTTGCACACATAAAAATAAAGGAATGAGGGCCAACAAGAGCCAAGTGGGTGTGCATGCGGAGAGCTACTCTTTCTGGAGCCAATTAGGAATTGCTGTCTTTAAAACATTTAGGCCATTGAGATGATTCAAGTAAAGGTACTTGCTGCCAACCCTGGTGACCTGAGTTTGACCCTGGGATCCACGTTCTGGAAGAGAAGAATACTGACTCCCAAAAACTGTCCTCTGGCCCCCACCATGATATAGCACGCCCCCACTACATATGCAGTACATAAAACATGTTTACTTAACAATTACATTTACTCAATAATTAAGCATCACTCTGGATGTAGCTCTCATTTTACTCTATGCTCTGATGTGACCCAGCATTGTCCATACTCTGCTCTCTACCTGTCTCTTAATGTGACTTCAGAGATCTCTGTGGCCAACGCTTTTACTCAGGTCCCACTTATTTCACTAGCATTCCAGTTTGCAAAATTGTACCAGCACAGGCAGTAAAAACCCCACCACAGGAAGCACTTAGCACTTCCTGTGCACCAGGCAGTGTGCCTTTATATTTATAATGCCAGCCTCGGGTGTAAAAATGCCTGGGGTTTTTTTGTTTTTTGTTTTTTTTCTGGTTTGTTTAGCTTTGTTTTTAATCGGCCAGGATACCAGCTGCACAGAGATTAGATGCCTTGCGCACGTACCTGACAGGTACCCTGGCTCTAGGGCTCATGCCATTCATTACCTTAATGTCTATTTCTCTTGAGCACATTGAACTCACTCACACTTTGCTCACCCCACCCCCACCTCATCCCAAATACACAAGTTGGGCTAGAATGTAGCTCGGAGGTAAAAGCATCCACCAGCATGTGTGAAGGTCTCGGTCAATCTCCAATATGTTAAGGAAAAAAAAATCATTAGTTAGACAATACAAATAAAAAATTACCCATGGTCTCACCATCCAGATGTTTCTATTGTTTGCCAGTTTCACAGTTGTCAAATGCTTATTTCCTTTTCACCCCTAGGAGGTGAGTTTATTTATTTATCCATTTATTCATTTATTTATTTATTTCGGTCTCATCAATGTTATAGATGCTGCTTCTGATGGCATTTTCAGAATTGAAGGGTTACAAGAGCAGTCTAGGAAAGGAGGTGGGGTAAGGATGCAGCCAATCTTCTTGCCTCTAGGGGGCGCTGTTTTTTGGTTTTTGTTTTTGTTTTTTAAATCTTGGAACCTTAGGGTAGCTTTATGGAAATCATTGTTTGCTTTCAATCTACCAATTATTGGTTGTATGAGGTCTGGATTGAAAGGAAGATCATCTGAAAAGGAGAAGCTGCAGCCTATCAGCGGAAAGGAAGCCCTTGAGAAGAGGAAGGATTACATCGTTCTCCGTTTGTGAGTCACTGTTGTGTGGATTCTAAAAGGGACTGAGTAGAATACCTCTTTTCTGTCTTCCTGGCGCTGCTCAGGACACAGAGGTGCTAGGCAGGCACTTGACACCCGGCTGAGTGACATCCCTGGCCCCTCTTGTTTGCTTGGGCCTTGGCACACTGTAGTGAATTTCCTGCTGTTTTGATTTTTCCCCTAAAGTGACTTGAACACCTTCTGGCTAAGTTTTTAAAAGATACATGTGTCTTTGTGTATGTGTATATTGCCTGTACCACGTGTGTGCAGTGCCCATGGAAGCCAGAAGAGGGTGTAGCATCCCCTGCAGCTGCCTGGGTGTTAGAGACCACACCAAGATTCTTTGTAGAAGGAACAGGTGCTGAGCCTTCTCCAGCCCTTAAAGAAATTTTCATTGAGAGACCATGAACACAGTATTGTTTCAGCCAGTGGTGGGCTATGGGAACTCATCTGGAACTGATGTCTAGTGATTTTCATTTCTTGAATATGTTAAGTGTGCAAACCACTCTTAAGAGTGTTCGTAGCCTGTTTAATCCTCAACAGCCATAGTTAGGAGATGGTATATAATGAGACTGAGACACAAATCCAGATTATCTGCCTTTGCCTGATATCCCCACTCCTGCTGCATGGTGGGATCCTTTAGAGTGGTCTATATTTAGAATAGTTCAGAATGCCCAAAGAAAGCAGAGCATTATGGAAGGGGCTTTGGCCTTGAGGTCAGTCCTAGGCCTAATGTGTTTGTTTCTGAGACAGAGTCTTACTTTATAGCACAAACTGGCCTGGAACTCACTATGTAGTTCAGGCTGGTTTCACTCATTGCTGTGGGAAATGTAAGAGGTGCCAATGGTTCAAAAGCTAAGGAGAGTCTTTTGCTCTGCAGGGTAAGGGAGGCTGGGTGAGCCAGGCTCAGAGTTGACAGGAGGCAACTGCTCATTTATTTGTGGGGTGGGCAACATTTCAAGACAGGATTTCTCTGTGTAACAGTTCTGGCTGTCTTGGAATTCATTCTGTAGACCAGGCTGGCCTTGAACTCACAGAGATCGACTTGCTTCTGCCTTTCAGGTGCTGGGATTAAAGACTGCACCACCATGCCTGGCACCCAGAAGTTTTTAATGCAAACCGGCAGATCTTAGCACTTACATCAAACAGTCTCCCTTATTATTTTCAAATATTTACATATTTATGTGTATTTGTGTATGTCTGAGTGGTTTATGTGCACCGCATGCATGTGGGTACCCATGGAAGCTATAAAGGGCATAGGATCCTATGGATCTGGAATTACAGCCTGGTGCTGGGAGTTGAACCAGGGTCCTCTGGAAGAACAGTAAATATTCTTAGCCAAGGAGCCATCTCTCTGATCCTCTGCTTTATTTTTTTTTAATAGCCAAAATGGTGTCAATGTCAAACTTTTTCTATTCTGCAATGTAATCCACCCAAACATGGGGGGAGGAGTGTTATTGTTTTTTAATGTTTGTTTGAAATGGTCTCATGTTGGCCTCAAACTCACTATGCAGCTGGGAATGACATTGAATTCTCATCCTCCTGCCTCCATCTCTCAAGTGTAAGGACTGAAAACTTACACCATCATATGGATCTGTGTAGTGCTGGGGATCAAATCGCTGGCTCCTCATATGCTGAGCTAGGGCTCTGTGGATAGAGCTGTATATCAAGCCTCCCCTTCCAGCAACTATTAATAGAAAAAGACAAGAGGATAACTGAATTTGTGATGCTCTTAGAGTAATCCAGGAGATAGCCAACTGCCAATGACTCAGAACAAAGCCCATGGACCCAGGAAGAGAGGCTGGGTTCTGGGGTAAGTTTGCTTATGTGACGAGATTGGAGGAAGGATACAGGAGTCAGAAAGAAAGTCATGTGACTTTAAAGGACGCCAAGTCCAGTGAGGACACTGAGTGGAGCAGGCTGGGGGGTGAAATGCAAAGGTTTCAGGCTGGGCAGTGGAGCACATGTTTAATCCCAGCACTCTGGACACAGGTGGGCAGATTTCTATGAGCTCGAAGCCAACCTGGTCTATATAGAGCAAGTTCTAGGACATCCAGGGCTACACAGAAATCCTGTCTCGCAAGACCAAAACAGAAAAGTAAAGAAAATGGAAAGTCTTTTAAACATCTGTGTGCAGCAGCATAGGCCAAGTCTGGACTGGAGACATAATTTTGGGGCAAATAGTTCTTGGAGTGACTTTTTCATACTGAAGGGATATGACTACCATATAAGTGTGAGATTGCAAACACCCACAGTCCCAACACATCAGGAGCCGATGCAGGAGGATTGAGACTTTGAGATCATCTTTGGCTACATAGCAAGTTCAAGATGAGACCAGCCTGTGCTACATGGGACCACTTCAAAAAGAAAAAATAGAAAACTAAATAATATCAACATCAGAAGCTAAGCATCGGACAGCTTTTGTCTGGGATCTCAGCTATTAGGAGGTACAGGCCAAAGGATCAGGCATTCAAGGACAGTCTCTCATACCTGAGGAATTCAGGTCCATCTGGAGCTACCTGAGTCTCAAAATACCCAAACCCAAATAAAAGAAGCTTCAGTGTACCTCCCTCTGTCTTTGTCTGCCTCTCGGTACCAAGCCAGTTCTAAGTCTTGCTCTGAAACAGATCACCTAAATTTTGTGAGTTAAACCAGGAATTGTGGTTTTAGCATCATAGACCATGTTTTGAGTTGACCTGAGCTCAGGAAATTCTCCCTGAAGGAATACGTGTTTGTGATCTAACTGGAGCTGGGGCTGGAGAGGTCTTGAAGGTCTCCTTACAGCTGGCTCTCAGCCAACAGACCTACAGTGATCTCCACGACCTTAATCTGCTGCAGTCACGGGCAGCCTTAGTTTGAAAGATTGGGAACATAAACCCATTTCTCAGTAAGAGGAGGGTAGATGTCATAAGATGAAAATAGCATGAGAAATAGGAACTTTGTTGTTTGTTTTGATTTTGGGTATTAGGGATAAAACCCCAAACTCCACAAATGCTAAGCAAGGAATCTGCAGCTCTAAGTTACTCTTTGGAGTGTTTTGTCATAAAGAAGAAAGAAACATGGGTAGGAGCCTTGCTTCAGTCGTTGCCAACCCTCCTAGGATCCCGGGGCGGTGGAGGATTGTGACATTGTTGGTTCCCAGCACAGTCTCTCAATCTTTGTTTGTACTGTGCTTCACTTTATGGTGCTTTGAATTATTTATGCTGCTTTATTGAGAGCTAAGCATGTTAGAGAACTCGCCACTGAGGGAAGGACAGGAAATAGCAAGTACACTGCATTATGGTAGGACAGAGGCTCTTCAACACTTTTATAACCTAAGATTCCTGGTGAATGAGTGTGTGTGTGTGTGTGTTTGCACGTGCATGCATGCGTGTGCATGTGTGCGTGTGTGTTCATCAGACATAAGAAAAGGTTGTCACTGTTTCTCTGGTTACCTGCTCTCTCTCTCTCAATATGGTCTCTTTCTCTCTAGATATGGCCTCACTGTGTAACCATAGCTGTCCTGGGATTTGCCCTGTAGACTAGGCTGATCTTGAACTCAGAGATCTGTCTGCTTCTACCTCCTGAATGCTGGGATTAAAAGTACACACCACCATGTCTAGCTCTTTTTGTCTTTTCCTATGTGTCTGTACATATCATGTTCATTCATGTATATCCATGTATACATGTTCTCATGTGTATGTTGGTGTATGTGCCTATGCGTGAGCACACGTGTGGAGGCCTGAGGCTGACAGCACAAGTCTTATTAGATGGCTCACTATCGCAGGAATTCTACAGTGGGCTTATAATGAAAACCTGGAGCCAGAAATTGGGGGAAAACTGAAATATCAGAGAGACAAAGGAACAAGCCACAGCCACTTCTCATCCAGCCAACTCCTCAGGAAAGGGAGGGGGTGTAGGTGAAAGGCTGGCTGATCTCTTGTCTCTTTCTGTCTTTCTCTGCCCTGCTATCTCACTTCCTGGTTCAACTTTCCCAGTGCTGGGATTAATGGTCTGTGTTTCCCAAGCACTGGGATTAAAGGGGTGTGTGCACCACCGCCTGTTTGACCTTGACACAGATCCAGAGGATCTCTGCCTCCCAAGTGCTGAGATTAAAGGTGAGTAGCTCCGTCCTTTAATTTTTAGGCAAACTTTATTAGATATAAAATATATCACCATAGCTTGCCATTTTATTTATTGAGGCAGGGTCTCTTGGTGGATCCCAAAACTTGGCAATATGGTCTGAATAGCCAGCTCCCTTCAGGATCCCTTGTCCTGTCTTAGGAGCCTAGGAACTACAGGCAGGTGCCTGTAATTGTTATTATTACATTTTTAGCACACAGAATACTGGGTTTCATAATGACATTTTAGACATATATGTAGCATAAAACTGTATTTTGCCCGTATCCATGCCTTTCCTTGTCTACATATTTATATAACCTCCTGCACTTTATTTCTCTCCCTTTCTGCCCCTTTATAACATCTCAGAGATGGAAGAAAGTTGCTAATGAAGTTTTTAATTTTCTTAAACTTTCAAGTCTAACACAGAAAACACACTATTAATAAAGACATGGAGCTAATTTCTAACTACCACCCCAGAGTTATCTGCTTATGTGAATGATACAGATGTAATTGTTTCACCAACCTTTGGAAATATCCTGTGTCTCAGTTACTTTCCAACAGCTGTGAAGAGATACCATTAGCAAGGCAATTTATAAAGAAATCATTTTATTGTAGGCTTGCTTACAGTTTGGGTTAGTCTATGATTATCATGGCTGGAAGCATGGCAGCAGGCAGCCAGGCAGACAGGCATTGCTTTGGAGCAATAGCTGAGAGCTCACATCTTATCCACAAGTATTGAGGCAGAAAGAGGAATCTCCTGACACACCTTCTTCAAAAGACCACACCTCATAATCCTTCCCAAACACTTCCACCAACTGGGAAATAAGCATTCAAACATATGAGCCTGCAGGGGTCCTTCTCAAGCAACCGTACCTTGTCTTGAAAGGCTGTATTTCTGGTCCTTGCATATCTCCCTGACAAAAACCCTGGAAACCACCTCTGGAGAGCTGTCCAAACTGACTGCTTTGTGTCCAGAAACCTTTGATGAAAATAGTATTTAATGTAGAGAGATCTTCCTACTTTGCAAATATTGAAATGACAAAATAAAAAGGTTGAAAGGAGGTAAAAAAGAATAAAGGCAATGAACAGACACTGATAAGGGATGAGGGGTTGAAGGTGTTTCTCAGTGGGAAAGTGCTTGCCTAGGCATGCATGAGGTCCTGGGTACCATCTTGGTGTCAGAGAAGGAGGTGGGGGAGATCGACAGGTGAGAGAGAGACAGAGAACTGAGGGGGGTTATTAAGAATAATTTAAAAAATACGCTAGGCAATGGTGGCATACACCTTTACTCTCAGCACTTGGGAGGCAGTCAGATCTCTTTGAGTTCAAGGCTACCTGGTCTACAAAGTGAGTTCCAGGGCAGTCAGAGCTGCACAGAGAAACCATGTCTCAAAAACAAATAAACAAAAAGCATATTTAGTCAAAAACTAGGCATGGGCCAAAGTAGCGTTGCACCTGTAATACCAGCTGTGGGTGAAGCCAAGGGAGAAGATCCGGAGTCGAAGGTCATCCCCAGACACATAATGAGTTTGCAGTCAGCCTGATTACATGATACCCTGTCTCAGAAACAACTAACATTACAAAGTGAGGCCCTGAACACACACACAGACACACAAACACACACACTCAGAGACACACAGACACACACATACACCAGAAGTAGCCAAACGTCTAAAATCTCAGCACTTGAGAGGCTGAGCAGAAGGACTGTGGGTCCCAGACCAGCCCGGGCTACACAGTGAGATCCCTTGTCAAAACAAACAAATCTAGTTATAGTTATAGATTAGGGTTGAATTAAATCCCACAACTTTCCCATTCGTTGGTTTTTGACAGTCAGGACAATCAATCCAGTGTCTCGGGTACCTTTGGGTTTGTATGTTTGGAGCTGGGGACTGAGCCCAGGACCTGGCTTAGCTCCAGAAGCCAATGTTGTGCTTCTCAAGCCACAGCTCTTATTTTCCTTTTCAAAAGTTAATGACAGAATTCCCAGGGAAGGGAACAAACCCTTTGAAAAGATAAGCAACTCCTGTTTCTTCGTTGGCCACCAGGGCCCGAGATTGCTGCTCAGTGTGTTCTTTAGCTATGAACTAAACATATCCACTGCCTTCTTTGTGCAAAGTGCATCTTCCTGTGCACACATGCTCTTGGTGATGCCACCGTGACCTAATTATGCTGTAAAGTGAGTGGGAGAATGAACTTCTGAAGTAAAACTATAGTATTTGCACAAAAGAGACTCAGTTTGGTAGCATGCTCTTGATGGAATTTGGAGATTGCTTTACTTCTTTCTTTGTTTGCTGGTTAATAGTTCATTTCTGTTTGCAATATGTGTGTTTTATGTATAACGGATCCAGTACTGTGCTTAAGAGCATGAATTGCCCTGTGTGTGACTCCTGGATCCACAACCACAGCTGATTGTGACTTCAAGAAATGATTCTTTTTTTCTTTTATAATTGCAATTTTATTGGTTGAGGAGCAGAGCACACAAACATTTTGGTTCTTAACACATGTACCTAAACTCTGAAGAGTCATACTTTGTGTTCATGTACCCAAAAGAGCCACGTGTTGTTTCTCTTTGAACTCATTCTGGTCACGTTCCATCCTCAAACTTGGCCAAGTTTTCCGAAGACCTCATATAATGAATGCTCACAATCCTCAATTCCACTGACTCACAATTTTATGCCATATACAGTTAATACTCAAAATTTCATTCTTTCACAGCACATTGTTTTTTTTAGGAAACAGTTCTGCTAGAAACACGAGACCAGCCAGATATAACTGAGACTATTCCAGAGAGAAATACACAACCAAAACTCCAAATTGCCATTCAGTATGCTTCTTTGTGTTGTAAGATATAAAACTAGCCCCCTCTGTGGAATGTTATGGTGACCCTCAAGACAGTCACAGCCCTCTCCTGATTCAGTATCCTATTTGTCTGGTTGTACCAAAAAATACACAACCAGCAAGTGGTTTAACCTCTCAAAAAAATCATTTACACTTTAAAAATGGGATGAGGTGGGGCTTCTCCCCCTTTTAAAAATGTTTCTAGAGCAACTTAAAAACTCACATTTACAAAATAGTTGATACAAATATTCCTCTGGGTTGTACAGTAAGGAAGGCGGGGACACTGACTGACATGATGGGTGCTTAGCTGGACTTGGCTTCTCTTCGGCTTCAGAGGTGGGTCTCTGGTTCTCTGGCTCCATGTTCTGCAGGCAGATATGTGGTTGCTGCCCAGCCAGCTCAGCCTGTTTGCTCTTTGCTCCCTTTTGTCCACACCTTTTTGTCTGATGATTTATCCTTTCCCATGGCCCTTTTCGGCTTTGTGTTCACCTTGGCAGGGGCAGGCTTGGCGGACAGCCTCTCAGGGTGTCTGGATTCTGCCTTCACTGCTCCATCCGTGCTAACCTCCAAAAAATGATTTTTGTGTTGATTTCCTGTGACTGCTATAACAGATCTTCACATGCTTACCTACTTACATAACAGGAGTCTATTCTTTTATAGTTCTCTGTGTGTGTGTGTGTGTGTGTGTGTGTGTGTGTGTGTGTTGGAGTGTATGTATGCACGCACACACATGTCATGCATGAGGTCAACTTTTGGGAGCTAGTTCTCTGCCTCTACCATGTGGATCCCAAGGATCCAACTCAGGTTGTCAGGCTCACAAAGGGGGTGCTGTCGTCTGCTAAACCATCTCACCAGCTCTTCTGTGACAGTTCTTAAGACCAGAAGCCCAGAATCAGCATGAGTGGGTTGGAATGCAGGTATTTTGGGGTTACGCTGCCTCTCCCAGCTTCAGAGAAGTCTGCCCTTGCCTCTTCCCGCTCCCAAGGACTGCTTGCATCCCTGTGTGACCTCATTTCTGTATAATTTGCCTCCAAAGTCTGTCTTCACATCTGTGTGTGTGGTACAGCCTCCCTCACCATTTCTTCCGAGGACCCATCTGATTGCACTTAGGATCCTCCCTATAATCCCAGATGATCTCTGATCCCAAAGCCCTAATTTTCTCTTGTCCCAAAGGTTTTTCCCATAAAATTTTTTCACGTAAAGTGATATTTACAAATTATACTATGTATCTCTGCCCCTCCCCTCCCAACAGCCATGAAGTGACCAATGTCCCTGGACACATCCTGCTACCATGATGAGGTACCTGCCACAGGCTGAAACAAAGCATTGGGAGTCCCAGATCAGCTTGAGCTATTCACAGTGGGACCCTGTGTCAAAAGAAACAAATCTAGCTACACTTATAGATCAGGATTGAATTCAACCCTACATCCCAACTTTCCCATGAGCTGACTTTCTTGGCAACCAGGACAGTCAATCCAGCTTTTAGGTACCTTTCTTTGTGTTTGTTTATTCGGTGCTAGGAACTGAGTCCAGGGCCTGGCTTAGCTCAAGAAGCTCAGCAGGACTCAGTGACCAATGGACTGAAATCTCTGAAACCATGAACTTTGAAATGTGATTCTCTCAGGTGCTTTGTCACAGTGATGGAAAGCTGACTGTCTAGGTCAGATGCCTCTCCCTCAGCCTCCTCTTCCCAGCAGATACTTTCTCTTGGCAAAAGTTAGATACTTATCTAAAGAGCCTGGTGAGACTAATAACATTTTAGGGCCATTGAGGTGGCTCAGCAGGTGAAAGTGCTTGCCACCAAAGGGGACAACCCTTTGAAATCCCCAGGGCCCTTCAGATTGGGAGCTGCTCTTTGATCCTCACACACAGGCTATGGAATATGCATCCTCACACATATGTAAACACAAAATAAATAGAAATGTAAATTTAGAAGGAATGAAGACCCTAGGAGCACTGTCCCTGCCTTGAGCTGGAGGATTGCAGTGTCTGGAGTTGTCAGGACCGGCTGCTCCAGAGGTGGGAGTGGTGGCGAAGGTGGCAGTGACATTAAAGCTCTAGGAATCACCTCTCCTTCCCTTCCCCTCCCTCATTTGTCTCTCTCTGTGTGTCTGTTTCTCTCTCGTTCCCTCCCTCTCTCTCCTCCCCTTCTTCCTTCCCTCCTTCCCTCTCTCCTGTGGGACCCACACATACCTACGCTGGGATTTGAACCTAGAGCCTTGCACCTGTTAGGCAAGGGCTTTACTGCTGAGCTGCATCCACGCTCCTCCACTCTTGTGTCACTGGCCTCCCTCCTGGTGCTGCGGGGAGCCTTTTCAGTCACAGTGCCTTGCCCACGTGTTCCAGGGCCATCTGTCACTGGCACAACAAGCCCCGTAAACAACAATTTCGTTCTCAAATCATGGCTTTAAGAGCGAAGTTAATTGATACAAGGTTGTTCCTAATTAGTAAAAATGCCTGTTAGGGAAAAATAATGCACACAGTACAATTGAGAAGAGGGGAATCTCCGCAGAGCGTTCTTATCTGGCTGAAATGAGAGCCACCCAGCCGAGAGCAGAGAAAATCGAAAGACTCCCTGATTATAAATGCTGAGAATGCATGTGAGCGCTAAGAGCTGATTAGAACAAAATCCTCAATAAATCACCGGAAATCAGATCAAGCACATGAAGCTGGACAGTAGTGGCAAATGCCTTTACTCTTAGCACTCTGGAGGCAGAGGCAGGTGGATCTCTTGTGAGTTCCAGCCAGCTTGGACTACAGAGCAAGACCCAGGACAGCCAGGGCTACACAGAGAAACCCTATCTCATTGGGGAGCACATCAAATTAAAACTTCCTACTCTGTCATGCCAGGCAGCCAGGCTTTGAATCCTAGCTAGCACTTGGGAAGGCAGAAGTAAATGGATCTCTCTGAGTTCAAGGCCAGGTTAGTTGGTCTACTTAGTAAATTCCAGGCTGGCCAGGGCTACAGAGTAAGACCCTGCTTCAAACACACACACACACACACACACACACACACACACACACACACACACACACACACACACACACACACACACACACACACACACATTCATTTAGTCTTTACCAAAGCAGCAAATATTTTTCCTTTTTTAAAAATTATTTTTATTTGTGTATGTGCATACGTGTGAGTGCCCTGGAGTCCAGAGGAGGGTGGTCATTGGATTCCCTGGAGCTGGAATTATAAGTATACCTACATGGGTACGGGTATACTCAATATAGGCATAGCACCGAACATGGGTTCCAGGAACTGAAACTGGGTCCTCCTAACCACCGACCATCGCTCTAGCCCTAAAGTTTTGATTCTTTGGGTCTGGATTCTTTTTCTCCTTCCTCCTTCCCTCCCTTTTCTGACACAGGGTGACATATGTTAGGTTTACCTTGAACTCGCTGTGCATCATTGAAGGATACAGAGGAATTGTCACCATTTCATCTTGCTATTTTAGGGTCATCAGAAAATGTGACCTAGGAAACCAAACACCTTCTCTCTTCAAGGTCAACTAGAGGACTGGCCTTTGTAATTATGTTTTATCTTTCTACTTATTGGTTTAGTACACACTGGTGTGTGTGTGTGTGTGTGTGTGTATGAGATCTCCCTCCTCCATTATGTGGGTCCCATGGATCGAACTGGGGTCACTAGATTTGTGACACATGCTTTTGCCCACAGAGCCATCTCACCAGCCATACAATCTTATTTTCTTGAAGGTGTCACTTCTGCTCTTTATTAACAGGTTTTTGAAATAAACTTTCTAGAACGGTTTCCTTCTGAAGCATGATATTAACATTTTCCTCCATTGGCAGCATGATATTAACTATTTTAGCCAGCACCAGACATTCATGTTCTGCATTAATTTGGATTTTGAAATAAGAAAAGTCATTTGAACCTGCATGCCATAGATGGTTATATTCGAGGTCTTACATTTGCTTTTTGAACTTTATTACATTTTGTTGAAACTAGGTCTTAAGTCACTAAGGATAACCGTAAGTTTCTGATCCTCCTGCCTCTACCTTCCCACGTTCCTCTTGGTCCATGTTGGTGATTGACCTAGACTTTATTCATGCCAGGCAAGCTCTCCAGCTGCTGAGTCACATCTCCATGTCCTAGGGTTTCTGTTGCTGGAAGAGACACCATGACCATTGGGGCTCACCGTTCAGAGGTTCCCGTCCATTATCATCATGGCAGGACATGGTGGCGTGCAGGCAGATGCAGGACTGAAGAAAGAGCTGAGAGTCCTGTATTTTGTTCTGCAGGTAGCTGTAGGAGTCCTGTTCATACTGGTCACAGCTAGAGCATAGGAGACCTCAAAGCTCACCCCTCACAGTGACATCCAGTAAGTCCCTACCTACTCCAACAAGGCCACACCTCCTAACGGTACCACTTCCTCTGAGGGCCATTTTCTTAAAAACCACCACACCCTTGCTCCTCTATATGCTATTTAACATGTCAATATCTGTCGGGGCTAGAGAGATGGCTGAGTGGTTTAAGGCACCAGCTGCTATTCTAGAGGATCTGGGTTTGATTCTAAGCACCACATGACCCATTACATCCGTCTGTAACTACAGTCCTAAAGGATCTGATGCCCCCTTCTGGCCTCTGTGGGCACCGCATGTATGTGGTGCACATATATACATTCAGGTTTGGCATACACATTAAATTTTAAAATTTTAAATTAAGCAAAAATATTAAAATCTCATCTTCAAATTTCCTTCTAACTTCTCTAGCTAAAATTTCAGGCTGGCTGAGATGCTCTGGGTTTGATGTGTGAGAGAGGGAGATACTGATAAACACTGAGTCTGTTGTTTAAGGTCACCCTGAGATACTACTGTGTGACCCTGTTTCAAGCAAATTAATAGATGAATGGATATCTTTTGTTGTTGTTATTGTTTGATTTTACTGTGTTCATTTAATGTGTGTTGGTGTTTTGCCACGGGTGCCAGATCCCCTGGACCTGGAGTTACAGATAGTGTGAGCTGCCCTGTGGGTCCTGGGAACTGCTGAGCCATCTCTCCAGCCCCATTTGCTTTTATTTTGTTTGTTTTTTAAGACAGGTATCTCATGTTCCAAGCCATCCTGAAACTTACTATGTAGCCCTGACAAGCCTGGAATCACTAGGTAGACCAGGCTGGCCTCACACTCCCAACATTCTGCCTGAGTCTCTCTCTCCAGTGCTGGGGCTAAAGATACACATTCTCACGCCCAACACCATCAGGCCCAAGGATGGGTCCAAACATTCTTAGTTGTTGAGCGCTCTCTAGTTCCTAAGTAAATATTTAAATGAAGACGTTGACGCAGGATGCATGCTTAAGGAACTCTGGCAAGTATGGGAAATATGTTTATAGCAACTATTTTGACAGATTCTTTCCTTTCTTTCCAGATTCTATCAAATGGGAGTGTAGCTCAGCTGGTAAGGTGCTTGTCTTGCTCACAGGAGGCCCTGAGTTCCATTTTGGTGGCACCTCTATGCAATCCCAGCACTTGGGAAAGAGAGGCAGGAAGCTCAGAAGTCCAAAGTCACCCTCTTCCTACATGGAAGAGTGGCTTCCTCTCGTGCACCGCGTCTTCTGTTCCACTCTAGTACCACATAAAGTAACTGGGCACAGTGGCTCACACCTATTGTCAGTCACAGCATTTGGGAGACAGAGATGGG
The DNA here is from genome assembly GCA_033318265.1 of Phyllotis vaccarum. Lineage (NCBI taxonomy): Eukaryota > Metazoa > Chordata > Mammalia > Rodentia > Cricetidae > Phyllotis > Phyllotis vaccarum. The sequence continues at coordinate 60,908,869 of JARWLC010000003.1, read as the reverse complement.
ATGATCAGAATTTGAAGTCATCCTTAGTGTTGTGGCATGCTGGATGCCAGCCCGGTCTACATGAGACTTTGAAAGCAAACATATTAACAACAGCATGTAGGCCCAAATGAAATGGTTCAGATGGTAAAAAATGTTTGTTGTATGAGCCTGATAAACTGAGCCCAATTCCTGGTACCCATGGAAGAAGAGAACCATTTTCTCCCCTCATACAAACATCGTATGCCTACCTGCCCCCTTCCCCCTCACAACTATAATAATAACATTTTAAAATTAATAAATTTTTAATTTTTTGTGGGAGGGCTGGAGAGATGCCTTAGTGGTTAAGAGCACTGGCTACTTTTCCAGAGGTCCTGAGTTCAATTCCCACCAACTACATGCTGGCTCACACCATCTATAATGACATCTGATGCCCTTTTCGGACAATAGAGCACTCGTATACATAAAATATACAAATAAATGCATCTTTGCTGGGTGGTGGTGGTACATGCCTTTTAATCCCAGCAGAGGCAAGCAATCTTTATAGACTAGTCAGCTTGATCTACAGAGCTAGTTCCAGGACACCAAAGCTACACAGAGAAACCCTGTCTCAGAAAGCAAAAACAAACACACATACAAAATTGTCTTCTTTTGAGAGTTCCAGGTCAGTTTCAACTACACAGTGAGATCCAGGCTAGCCTGGATAGCAAGACTCTGTCTCAGAAGAAAACCAAGCTCACATTTTATCCCAGTCTCTATAAATTCAAGGCCAGCCTGGTGTACATAGTGGGTACTGAGTTCTAGGTAGCCAAGGATATATAGTAAGCCTCTGCCTAAGAAAGGAAAGAAGGGAGGGAGAAAGGAAGGTGATGTGGGAATGTCTTTCTGTATGCTGTGAATATCATTCTTTAAGTAATGGACTATTTTGGCCATGACAGGCACCTTAGGAGTAGGCAGAGAAATCGGAGCTTAGGTAGGAGAAGGAGGGCCGAGTCAGACAGAGAAATGGTCCAGCCACCCATGATGCAAGATGTAACAAAATAGGTAAGCCACGGGCTATGTAACAAGACAGAATAATGGAAATGGGTTGAATTAAGTTGAAAGAGCTAGCAATATGCCTGAGCCTTAGGCCGAACAGCATGAAATTAATGTAAGTGTCTGAGTCATTTTTTTTGGGGGGGGGGAGCAGCCGCGGGCAGATCCGGAACATGGGGCTAATCAGGCAAAAAACCTCAAGTTACAGAGAGGAAGAGGAAGGGAGAGAAAAAGAAAACTGAAAAGGTCAGATGGGGGAAGGTATAAGACCTAACAGCCCGGGCTAGAATCTGGAACCCACAAACAAAATCTCATCCAATAGCCTGCATCAGTAACCCCAGCACTTCTATGGTAGAATCACCACAAAGTTAGCCTCAAGTACACAGGACAACCAACCAAGAGAGGCCCTGCCTTGATGTGGAAGGAGAGAACCAACTCCAGGAAGTTGTCCTCTGACATCCACATGCAACACACACACACACACACACACACACACACACACACACACACACACACACACACACCACTACTAATAAATAAAAATTTAAAAAGAGCAGAGTCAGTTTGCACACTAGAGGCTGGCTGTGTCTATCATTTATTTTCTGATAGAGTAGGTTCCAAAGTATGTCCAGGTTTTGATTTTCTGGTTCCAAATAACCCTGGCATGTGTGGTGTCACCATATGTTAATATTAATGAGTCAAACCAAATTACATTCTGTTGTTAAAACACTCACTGGAAAAATGGGGCATTAATTGATGCTCAGAAGCTCCTCATAATTTAATACAGTTTAATATAATCTGTAGACATGCTTATATAGTTACTGGGTAATATCTATAAAGACTTTGTATAGGAAAGTAAGTTTGGGGACTTAACAGGGTAGAGATTTCTAGTTTCCTAGGTCCAAAAATACTAGTTCCTATTTATAAGTATGCAACAGGATCCAAGAGTGAACATGTGTTACCTGACCTTTGTTAAAGTGACTAGAGAATACTTTCTCTCAGGCGCCTGGATAGCTCAGCAGAGGTCTTGAGAATTTTCCCTCCCCAAAATAAAAATAGGCTTTTCAAATGGTTTTCTCAGGGATCGTGGCTGCTTGTGGCAATTTGGAGTAAAAGCAACCCACAGGCACACTAAGGCTGAAATTCCAAGGCTCCTATTTCAGTCAACTCTCAGATCTTCCTGTGGCCCCAGCAACGACATCTGTGTGCCTTCCGTGAATTGGAAAGGGATAGGGATGTCCAACATATTTTACCAAATGTTTGGCCAAGATATGGGGGCTTTAACAATGCAGGCTGGCAGCCTAGTGTGTTCTAAAGCCAGGTCAAAGGACTATGGCTTCTGTGTCCCACCCATGTGGCCTCTCAGGCTTGGCCCAGCTGCCATGGTCCCCAAGCACTCTGATCCAGTGGCTGTCCTATCACAGCTCAGATGCACTTCACAAATATAGTTCTTCGCTTACTGTGTTTTTATTAATCCAGAGTCTTGCACGCTCTAGGCAAATACTCCACCACTCACCTATGTCTTTCCACCGAAGAACTATTTTTTAATAAATGATTTAACTTCATTTTATGTGCATTTGTGGGCTAGTGTGCGATCCCTGGGGAATGGAGTTACAGACAGTTCCAAGCTGCCATGTGGGTGCTGGGAATCAAACTCGGGTCCTCTGGAAGAGCAGCCAGTGCTCTTAACCGCTGAGCCATAGTTTCAGCCTCCAAGAACTATTTTTTAAAAATAGTAAAAGTTTAAGGACTATATATTGAATTCACCCATGTACTTAAAACAAAACAAACAAGATTTATTTATTTATATTCTGTGTGTGAGTGCTTACATGTATGTAATTATTTCTATGTGTGAGTGCCTACATGTATGTAATTATTTAATTCTATGTGTGAGTACCTACACATATGTAATCGTGCCACAGATATCCTGGTGGTCTGGAGGACAGAAGAAAGCATCAGATCTCCTGGAACTGTGATTATGGACAGTTAGGAATCCCTTTGTGGGTGCTGGGAACTGGTCTTCCTTCAGACCAGCAAGTACTCTTAACTACCGAACCATTTCTCCAGCCCCACTTAAAAAACAAACAAACAAAAAAATACTTAAAAAAGATTTCTTTTTGAGACAGAGTCTCACTGTGTAGCTCTGGCTGGCTTGGAACTCTCTATGTAGACCAGACTGGCCTTGAACTCACAGAGCTCTTCCTCTGCCTCCTGAATGCTGGGTTTAAAGGCATAATTACATTTATTTATTTACTGAAGGAGTGGGTGCTGTGTTTTGGTGGAGGTCAGAAGACAATTTATGAGAGACAGTTCTCTCCTTCCAACATGTGGGGAGGGGGATCAAACTGATGTCCCCAGGCTTGGCTACAAGTGCCTTTACCTACCTAGCCATCTAGCTATTCCTTGGGTCTTTTTTTTTTTTTTTTTAATGTGTTTGTGTGTACATGTGTGTATGTGTTCACACATGTGTGGGCACATGCTTTTGGAGGACAGACTGAAGTCGGAGATCTGTGTGCTCTCTAGCTACTAGCTTGCTTTGGGAGGGGGTTTCCTGTCTCTGTTTTCCAAGATCTGGAATTGTATATGAGCTGCTGCGATATATCATTTAAACTTTGGTTCTTATGCTTGTGTGGCAAGTACTTTAACCTGCTGGACTCTCTCTCTCCTTCTCTCCCTTCCTTCCTTCCTCCCTCCCTCCCCCCCCCCCCTTTCTCCTCAGGAAATAAAACATTAGGGGCTGCGATGATAGCTCAGTTGGTAAACTGCAGTTTTCTATGTCCTGTTCCATGTTCTCTCTCTCCCTTGAATCCAGAATTTGGTGACTATGGCTCTCCTAAATATATTTATACTTTATCCTCTGCTCCCCTCCCCGCCCCTCCTGGAACTACAGGAATGATCTGGAATTACAGGCTTGCAGTTATGTTTATCTTTTGTTTTGTAAATGATTTTTTATTGTAGTTGAATTCGCCAGTCTTTTACAGTCAGTGCCTTTGGTCTCTTAAGATACTTTATTTCAAAGTCATAGAGATATTTTGTAAAATGCTTAAAGCTTTGCCTTTCCTGATTTAGGTTTTTAATCTTTTTCTTTTTCTAAGTTTGTTTGTTTGTTTCAAGACAAGGTTAGCTCTCTATGTAGCTCTGGTTATCCTGGTACTCACTATGTAGAGAACTCACACAGAGCTCTGTCTGCCTCTGCCTCCCAGATTGCTGGGGTTAAAGGCCACAGCCACTATGTCAGGCTTTTATTTAAGTTTTTAATATATGTGAATTTCTATTTTATATGGCGTAAAGAAGAAAATCACATTTTCCACATTTTTGAGATGGAATCTCATGTAAATTATGTTACCCTCAAATTCAAGAGTGACCGTAACTTCTGCTTCTCTCTCAGCCTCCAAAGTGAGTCTGCAACTGCTCTGTTACTTTGTATCGTGTTATTCCAGCATCCTTCATTATCACATCTAGGTTAGCCCTGGCCCAAGTGACTGACTGGCCACCCTGCTGCTGTCATGTCCTCCACAGCCTGTGTGCATCCGACTCCTTTGTTCCATTTCTAATGTATGTCCTGTGTCGGCTCACCAGAGCTCTGGTCTAGGTGATCTCACACAGTCTCTCTAACATAGGCAAATGGCTCTCTTCTCTCCCTTCCTACTTGTATTTCCTTGCACTTCAGGGATAGCCCCATTAGACCATGGTGCATTTGCTCTTACAGTAATTTGTGATTTTAGAGAGGACCTTTTATACAATATCTGTTAACTGAGTAATTGAATGATGTGCAGAATGGCTTCAGAGGGTCAAAAGCTTGTGCATGATAGCCTCACCTGCCTCTGCTGATGCTTCTGTTTTTGCTGCCCCAATTCCTCCACTGAGATTCTTTTCAGCTCCATTGAGAGTTCAAACCATAGACACTACCATCTAGGGGTTTGGTGTCTCTGATGACTCGATGGAGCTCTGTTTATTAAGAACAGGGAGGCCTTCAGGAAACTAAGGCATAGGATCTATGCTCAGAGGAGCCTATTTCCCTGACTCTACTTTTTGATATTACCATTCTTTCTCCGCATTCTGCTTATTTCTGTTGGATTGGTTGCTCGGTATTTTTTTCAGGATATGGTCTCACTATGTATCCCTAGTTAGCTTACTTCATATATAACATGGGCTGGCTCCCAAATTACAGAGATCCTCCTGCCTCAGTCTGCTGAGTGCTGGGATTATAGACATGTGGTGATATATTGTGTAGTCTCTAAAGAAATAAAGTTTGCCTGAAGATCAGAGGACAGAGTCAGCCACAGAGTTAGCCATAGAGGCCAGGGAGTGGTGGCACATGCCTTTAATTCTGGCACTTGGAATCTCATGCTTCTGTTCCCAGTACTTGAAAGCATACATGCCTATAATCTCAGCACTAGGAAGTTTGAATAAGGAAGTGATATGACTGGGCAGAGAGAGGTTTATAAAGTAGAAGGAGACAGAGTTCAATCCTTCCTTTTCTGCTGAGGTCTCAGAGGCACTCGGTTTGAAGATTCATGGAGACAGGATCTATCTCTTTCAGTCCAAGGTCTTGGCCAGATGAGAAGTGGCTGAGGTTTATTCCCGTCTCTCTGATCTCTTAGCATTTGCCACAAATATCTGGCTCCTTTTTTTTTTTTTAAGACTATGTAGAATTCATGCAATATAGACATGCCCACCATTTATGGGTCAAGCAGACTTTTTCTTCAGAGCTTCTTATTTGCTTAAAAACAATATGGTATATGTAGATATTAAAATTGTATGTATTAATGAGGATGTCATATTATGTTTGGGTATATATACATTAAATAATATTTAATTCAGGCTTAGCATATTTATCTCCAACATTTAAAAAGATTTATTTTTTAATTTAAAAAATTATGTGTGTATCTATGTTTTGGAAAGTGTATATGAGTGCAGGTGCCCTTGGAGGCCAGAGATGTCAGATCCCCGTGGAGCTAGAGTTACAGGTGATTGTGAGCTGCCCCAATGCAGGTACTGGGAACTGAACTCATATCTTATTCAAGAGCAGGAAATCCTCTTAAGGGTTGGGTTATCTCTCCACCCACTCCTCAAACATTTCTTCTTCAGAGTGAAAACTTGGGAAGACCTTTCTGAAGTGCACAGTGTGTTAGTGTTACCTACGGACACCCTCCCTACAGTGCAGCATGCAGCAGAACCTCTGGCTCTGTGCAACTCCACTAAGTGTTTCCCTATCCTTGAGGGTTCTTCTTCTCCTTTTTAGGGGCTGAATTTGGGGGGCCTTCCATATGCTAAACAAGCGCTCCACAGTTTCGCTACACTCCCAGGTCACCTTCTTCGTCTATTTTATTTATATTTTTGTCTGTTAAAATTTTAATTTATTATATGAGGTGGTATATGAAGTGTGTGGCCATGTCAGAGGACAGCTTTGTTGGGTAGATTTTCTCCTTCTGCCTCTACGTGGGTTCTGGATCTGGAACTCAGGTTATTAGGCTTCATGAAACACTTTTACCCACTAAGCCATCTTGACTCGCCCTACTTGTTTAAGACAGGGATTCTCTATGTAGCCCAGGCTGGCCTTCAACTCACAAAATCGTTCCTCCTAATATTTTAAGCAATTTTATTGCTTGTATGTTTCCTTATAAATCACATCAAATAAATCTTTTTGTGGGAAGATGAAGTATAAATTCTAAATAACATGACATCTAACTAATAACAACTTAGGGGTGTCTTTAATCCCCAGCACTTGGGATATAGAGGTAAACAGATCTCTGTGGGTTTGAGGCCAGCCTTGTCTACAGAGGGAGTTCCAGGACAGCTAGAACAAAGTGAGACTCTTTCTCAACAAAACAAATAAATACAAAGAGAAATGTGCAACAAATATGGAATAACTGGGGAGTCTACTTTAGTGGCATGGTGACTTTCCAGAATCATTAGTGTAGAAAGTTAATTTTCATGCTTTAGTGTGTAGGACTTTCTCTACCCCCAAATACTGTATTAAAGTCAGTCATGTGAAAAAAAAAATCTTATTTTACTTTCAATTTCTGCTAGTAAATCCCAAAGACGGTTTTCAATCTCCAAAGGCAGTGTGACTGGCAGGTTGTCACTGTGACATTTTTTACTAAGTACTCAACTGAGCTACTCATGAACAGCTGTAGGGCTTTTTTTCCCCTTTGAGCTAAACCTAAATCTGATTTTTACAAAAACGTGGCTCGTAGGGCTTTTGTGTTCCCATGAGTTCTGGTAAGCCCCTTTAGGGGCATCTCTCACGGCAGCTCAGTCCATTCACTGGGCGGGATACAAAGCGTTTTGTTCCTCTGCTCACATCAGCAAGCCGTCTCCCAAGGAGACGCTGAATGCCCACTAAGTCATGCTTTCCCATTACTCATTCCTCCTTTTCTCCGAAGGTGGCGTGTGGGAGGTGTTGTGCTGGGGTTCGACAAGAATAGGCCAGGAAGCTTTCTGCTGGAAACACTCATGCCTGCGCGTGGTTCCCTTCCCACGGCGCCGGGCTCGGTGGCTTCACCGTGTGAGCTGTTTTCCAAAGGGACAATGACTCCACACCCGGCCGCTCCCACATAATCTCAGCTCTCGGATGGCAACTGGACCGTCCAGTCCTGCCCGGACACTCAGCCAGCCTTTTGTCTCTTTACGAAGCGCGTCGTTCGGCCACACAGCCGCAGCTACTACCCACTAACACCCTTTGGGGGTCACCCGGGAGGGAACTCTGGGCGCCAGCTTCGCCCACCCGACACGCCCGCACCCGCATCGGCGCCTGGACCAGCAGGGGGCGCCCGAGTGTCTCCGTCGCTCCGCTAGATTTCCCGCCCCTTCTGACGGACTCGCCTTACTATTGGTCGTCTGTCTCAAGATCTTCATCTCTATTGGTTCCGTTCTGCGTCGGTCTCGGTTGCTGGGCGGGCCGAAGTGACGCGCGGCGCTCTAGCTCGGGGCGGTGTCCCGCGCCGGCGGCTTCGGGCGGAGTTTGGCGAGCTGCGACGAGGTCTGGTCAGACGGCAGTCGTCCTGGGAGGCGACAGCTCGCGTCCGAGCTTCCCTCCGCTCCTTCTCCGCATCCACCGCCGCGCCCCGGCCTCCTCCCGCAATCCTTTGATGCAGAGCTTGGCGGCTGCGTGATGGGGTTGCGGAGCGGCGCCCTGCGGCTCCCGGCGGCCGCTGCTCGCGCTGAGCTGCGTCGGTGCCCGGCCTCCCTCACCCCTGCGTGCCGCGGCGTCTTCTGACTCGGCCGGCTCGCCCGTCGGTCCGCAGCGAGGCTGAGGTGAGGAGGCTGCGGAGAGAGAGGCGGAGCTGGGCGGCTGAGAGGAGGTGGGCGGTGGTGCCGTGGTTCCAGCGAAGGGGGCCGCTCCCGAGGGAGGGACTCCGGGCTGGGGTCGGGCCTGGGGGTGGGGGGTGGCGCGAAGCGAGGGAGCGGCGCGGCCGGCCGGGGCGCCGGGTCCGCGGTGAGGAGCCTTTTCCCCCGGTGTAGAGCCCTAGCTGGCCGGCTGCGAGCCCCGGGCTTTGATCCAGCGGCCTGCCGGTCCCCCGCAGTGCCCTGCACCGGCCCTCCGCTCCCCCGGGCTGCCAGGCCCTGTTCTGTCCGCAGGCCAGCAGAGCCGTCGCTGTCCCGCCGTGTCTGCGCACATTGCAGCTCTTGGGGGAGCCGGCCCTGCCCAGTTTGAAGCCAGCTGGTCTTTTCCCCTTCTTCCCTCTCACCCCCATTGTGGTTGGCATCGGGGTTCCGACTGGGAATGTGGCAATGCTCCTGTGCCCGACGAATATAGGAAAGGGCATCCTGTGGCGCGGAGAGCTCAAGGGCTGTACGGAGGAAGGATGCAAAGGGAAGGGGCTTGTTGGATGCTGGCCAGCTGGGAGGAAGGTTGGTGTGGGCTCGACGTTCAGCCGACCAGGATTACTCTGGCAGCCATATTGGGAGGATGATCTGACAAATCATTTAGGAGCCAAGTCCGGTTGCTGGAAGGCACCGAGTGACAGCCCTGGCAGCTTTCAGGGTGACTAGCCACGCCAGAAGCCAAGTTGTGGGGGTTGGGAGGCCGCTCGGAGCAAGCTAGTCATTGTTCAAGCAGCGCAAACCCCCGCCGACTATAAAAGCAAAATTGAGCTCCAGAATCTCCTTTCCTCTTTTGTGAATTGCTCTAGGAGCCTTCATGGTAAACTGGCTTGAAGATTCCATTCTTGTCGGGGTGAAATTCTGTGATTCTGTACTTACCACCGATATCCATTGCTGCCTTGGCCCTCGAAGGCCTGTTGATGCCTTTCCTCAGCCAAGGCCACTTTACCATGTTGCATTGCGTGGATAGATTTGCATACTACCTCAACATGCAGAGATTAGGTAAACTGGAATATTCTGATAACAGAGTAGACTCGGAGCAGTGTTACTGAGGATGCAGGTTGTCATCGTTGTGGAATCTAGAGGTAGCCCAAATTAGATTGTCAACAGATCCCTTGCTTATGTAGCTCTCTCTGTTCCAAGCAGCTGTTCTGCCAACACTGAGGATGCTGCTTTGTGTCATGATTGTGCTTGTCTTAACCCAGGGAAAGTGGTGATTGGGTTTGAATAACAGTTAAAAAGCGATACTATGGCGATTATTTTATTTACAGGCTGTGCACTGGGCTTAGTCATAACAAAATTTTAGCTTGTGTTTTCATTTGACAAGTGACAAAATTTCTAATTTTGTTGAAATTGATTATGAAGTAATTGAAGTTGTTAATGTTTTATTAGAGGATGGATTATGAAGATTACTCTTGGTGTTTTAAAGTACATCTAGAAATGATCAATAACTGGCTTCAGAATGAGCCTGTAAATGTGTTTTCCTATATTTTGAACATACATTGGACCTGGGGAGATGGTATGACTCCTGCCTTTATGCCCTTCAATTTAAACATAATTTTGTATCTGTGTCTATATGTAGCTATAGATTGATAGAGATAGATAGATAGATAGATAGATAGATAGATAGTCAGTCTTTTGGGTGGCCTCTGGAGATCCAACCCAGGTCTTAAGACAGGTTAGAAAAGCTGTCTACTACTGAGCTACACTCCCACCCTCCATGTCCATTTTAAAATGCATGAATTCTTTATTTAATTTTTCTGACTACTTAAGAATAACTACTAAAAGCAAGTTCCACTGTTTTTCTAAGAGAAGTCACACTTTATTCTTTTGTAATTTTTATCATTAAACAATCTTTCTAAATGTAAACAGGTACTAGTTTTTTGTTTTTGTTTTTTTGGGAGTTTTGATTTATGTATGTGAGTGTTTTGCTTACCATGTGTATGTCTGGTGCCCTATGGGTTTAGGGAACGGAACAAGTGTCCTTCTCAAGAGCTTTTTTTAACTGCTGAGTTGTCTCTCTAGCCTGAAGACAGTGTTTTTTCCAATTCATTAATATTCAAGAAATATAGAGTATCTGTTTTATGATTCTATGTAAAAAATAAGAAATAGTTGTAAAAAATAGTTGCAAATATATGTAAAGAGCTTTGATTAAATATAATTTAAGAATTTGATAAAATCAGACCTTCACTGTTGAATATTTTTTTCTGGAATTTATCCAGTTAAGTACAGTTTTTAAGGCATAAGGCAGAGTGTTTTCCATTTCAAGACCAGATATGAATGCAGTTTCTTTTTTTCTAAAAATTTGTGCAGGGAATAAATAATTGCTCAAGAAAAGTATGCCAACAGTTTTCAAGGCCAAAGCTTTCTAGCCTCCTTTTTCGGTTTTGCTCTTGTTCTGTGTACAGAATAAACAATGAGTCCCTGCTGCCTTGTTTGTAAACCCCTTCCCAGGCTACTGGCTGTAATAAGTCTTTCCCAGGAGTAAGCATATCCCTGTGGCTTTGTAAACTGATGGGATAGTGCTTCACAATGCTCTGTAGTTACAGATGTTATCTTTCCTTTTTCACAAAGTTCCCTTTGGAAGAGGTCTTGTTTGAACAGATATAGTAAACTTGTGAATTCCATATGAAAGAGAATAAACATGTACATCTGTAGAACCTTTTTTGATGCAGGATAGAAGACTTTAGACAGATTTGGTTAGGAGAGAAATCTTGTGAATTTGGACTCTTGCTTTTTCTTTTGGTTAAGTATTCAGTGATTGCTTTGTTTTCATGGTAGTTAGGAGATAATCCAGCCCACATAGAGATTCACGTCTTTATCCTAAAAGAATGTAAGCTCTACCGTTTGTCCTGAGACTCCACCTCCCTTTATTTAGTGCGGTTGTATAATGCGGCTTGTGCGGTAGATTTCTGTGATTTTCACAGCCTTTCTCCTCTTTCTCAAGCTGTGTAGCATTTAGGATTCTTGGATTGTCTGTGGCAGCATGTGTGATTCAAGTCAGAAGACTGAAAGTATCTGTTATTCAAACTTTCTTTTGGTTGGCGGAGCTCAGGATTGAACCTAGAGCCAGAACTTGTTAAGCAAGCATTCGCCAATCAGCTAAGTCCCCAACCTCATAAAACTTTGAAATTTAATTTTACATTTTAAAGATTTACTGTCATGTTGTTTCCAACAAAGCCTGTCATTCCGCTATATAGTCTTCTGCCATTTCCCCCTTTGGTAACTTGCGTACCCTTTGGCTTAGTTTTCCCTCCCATTCAAATTTTATTTTACTATTTTTATATTGCTAAAGACTAAAGACTGTGTCCTGGGTCTTGCCCATGCTGGGCTTCACTAGGTAAGGGGCTTCACTGCTGAGTCCAGGCTCTAGCCTCATACAGATTTTTAATCATCTTGGTAGATATCAGCAGCTATATAAATAAACAGTAGTGGTAGAAAATGTATCTACTACCTCATAGGGAAGAAAGAAGGAGTACAGCTCCTTCGGTCTCCCCCTTTCTCTTCTGACAAACCTCCCTGCCCTCTTTCCTCCAGCCTGAGAGAGGTTATTCTCCCCAACTTCAGCTAATCCCCTGCCTGTGCTCTGTGTATCACTGGCTCCTAATCCATTGGGATTTTCAGTGGTTGTACTTATTTCTTCTTTGCTGACTTCCTCCATAGTTCCTTGAACATTCTACCTTAGGACTCATGTTCTGTCTTTAGCCTGAATTGTTCTTTCTCTCTAATCTGCGTGGCTAACTCCTTCACCTCTTTCAGATATTTGCTTAAATTTCACCACTTCAACAAAGCCTCTCCTGACTTAGCTGCATAGCTACGTATACATCTTCTCCTTCCTGACTTCCCTCCTTCAGTTAATTCACGGCAGCTCACTACTTTCAATGCCTCTTTCCCTCTTTTTTAAGACAGGGTTTCCCTACATATGTGCAGTGTGTTGATTAAACTTAGAACCCAAAGTCTTTTTCACTAAAGATAAAGTGATAAGAGGAGAAAGATCTTTTCATTCCCGCCCCTTTTCTCGTGTTTATCAGTCAGTGAGGATGGGTACTGGCATTTTCAGTTTGTGCTGCTCCAGCGTGAGTGGTCCTGGATCGTGAGTGGTCCTGGATCGCCTCCTACACCTTTGATACTGTTCTTGTTCAGGTTTCCAGCCTTCACTGCTAGGTGAAGGCGAAGTGGCATGCACATTTTATACCCCCACTCCAGAAGTATTGCTCACTTAGCTTGCTCTGTCCTTGAACTTTTATCTTCTTTTGTGGGGCTGCTTTCAGTCTACTGGGTCCCCTGTGTCCCTGCCCACTTACACATAATCAAGTTCATAAAGTTTTGCATAACTTTTAAGCCTTGTTATGTTGTTTGGTTTTGAAAACTAGCACTTGGACTGCATAACATATATCCCTGTTAAAATCAATAGTAAGGTAAATTTTTGCTTATTTGTAATTTGTAATGTGTACTGCCTTTGGAAAATATTTGAGCAAATTAATATGAATCCCACATATATAATACGGCTATTAAAAGTAAATAAAAGTATGTGTACTGAGGGAAATATAGCTTGCCTAGGCTAAGGTGGTTAAGTAAGTTTTGAAACATTTAGAAATCAAAGCGAAAAGAAAGAGATAAGTCATAGGGTTTTTAATCTGGCAAAAGAAAAGTTAATGATTTGTCAAGAGACACTTTTTCTGTTGCTAAATTCTAAAGTGGATCAGATGTGGTAGAACATATCTATCTAAAAGCCCAGTACTCAGGAGACTGAGGCAGGAGGAGATAAGCCTGAACTACATAGACTCTCTGAAAAACAAAACAAAGCAAAAACCCAAAATTCTAAAGACAGTCAAAGGCAGTGGTTGTCAACCTTCCTAATGCTGTGACCCTTTAGTGCAGTTCCACATGTTGTGGTGACTGCAAACCACATTTTGTTGTTGTTGTGGTTTGCTACTGTTATGAATTATAATGTAAATATCTGTGTTTTCTGATGGTCTTAGGAGGCCCCTGTGAAGGTTGTTCAACTCCTACCAAGGAGAAGCTCATTTCAGAATTAAGTCAATAAATTTGAATTGTCCTTTGTTTAAAATTTGCCTTTCTGAACTCATTCTCTGCTGGACAGTTTCAGGAATTTATTTTGATCATAGAACAACATTAGTGGAATGAATGTTGGGGTTTGAGTGTAGATGGATGTTTCCAGGCGAATTTTGTTTGTAAGAACACAAACAAAATGTCACACAACATTTGAATGGCAGAGTTTCCCCATCTTCCTCCTCCTAAAAATCTATAGAGTATGGCTAGTCATTAAAGCTAGTTAACATCTTAGGTAGAGTTAAAATTAACTGATCAAATTTTGGTTCTTTGAAAAACTTATATTTTAGTTTGCATTTTGGAATAGTTTATTTCAAGCTGATGAACCATAGAGACTATTGCTCTCTAATCCATAGGTGCCTCCCCCAAACTTCCAGGCTGGGGATGGAGTGCAGGGCTTTGTGCAGGTGAGGCAAGCACTGTGTGAACAACTGAACTACATCTCTAATTCCAAACTGTTTTTTGAGGCATTTCTTGATTTCTGAGGGAAAAAAACAAAACAAAACCCAAAAACCAAAGAAAATGTCAGTAGTGCAAAGGAGGATTCTTGGTTTCATAGTTGCAGAGGCAGGAGGACATATGTCTGGTAAGTCTAAAAATTGTATCAGTTTTTTTAAACAGTGGTTAAAAGAAAACAGTCGGAGAGCTTGGCTGATGAGCCTGTTCAGGTACATTGGAAATTGAAAATCTGATCTGTCAGAGATTATTCCTGTGTAGGCTGACTCTTGGCATTGAATTAGGATGCAAAAGGCAGTATTACTGTCTCACAGAGTGACCAAAGATCAAGAGTACACATACACACTCACACACATTCCTCTGTCTCTGTCTGTCTGTCTCTCTTACACACAAATTCTTACGTATTTAGAACCATTTTACAGGTATAGCCATGGTCCTAAAACCTTTGGTCTTTATGGAAGTTATTGGATAGAGAAATGCACAAATGTCACATAGGAAGATATTATTAATACTATCTTTATTTTAATGATTTATTTTTATGTGTATTGGTGTTTTGCCTGCATGTATGTCTGACAGAGCCCCTAGAACTGGAGTCACAGACAGTACTGAGCTACCTACCAAGTGGGTGCTGGGAAGAGCCACCAGTGCCTGTAACTGCTGAACCATCCAGCACCTGTTACAGTATCTTACATGGGCTCTACTATGGGAATCTACTTCATTTTATGATATGTAGTCTAATTCAGAATAGGCTAGCCGTGCAGTAGAGGCTGCTCTTAAATCCTGTTTTTCCATCTTCACTTTTTAAGAGAATGGGACACCTGGGTAGCTTATTCTGTTTGTTTGTGTGTTTTGAGGCAAGATCTCATGCAACCCAGGTTAGAACTCACTGTCCAAGTGCTCTGATTACAAGTGTGTGCCGCTTCATATACCTTCTTGTTTGTTTTATTCTTTAAATTACAATTCATTCTTTGAAATATAATTCAATAACAGGCATGGTAGTACATGTGTTTAATCTCAGCACTCAGTGAGCTGGAGGCAGTCTGGTTTTGGAAGTTTCAGGTCAGCCAGGGCAAGTAAGGTCCTGTCTCAAAAAATAATAAAAAAAAATATTTTTTTCCAATGAAAACATTCACTGGGAGAGATTATCTTTTAAATTTTTTGATGTCAGTTTGTTGCTCTAGAAAATTGGGCTAATAATTTCTTTTTGAAATAAAAATTACCTTAGTAGGATGAACTCACAATAAAAACTAGATTAAGGTTGTCACTGAAACAAACACCTGCCCAGTTTCAGTGAACTTCTTTGAAAAGGTTTTTAAAGATTCGTTTATCCTATCATTTTATGTGTATGTGTGTGCATCATGTGGTGCTTGGACCCCTGCAGTTACAGACAGTTGTGAACCTTTGTCTTCATACCAGGAATCAAACTTCGGTCCTCTGTAAGGGCAGCACATGCTCATAACTCTTAAGCCACTTCTCCAACTTCTTTCAGTGAGCTTTTATTTATTTTTTGTTTTCTTTTTAAAAGACAGGGTTTCTCTGTGTAGCTGCCCTGGAACTCACTCTGTAGACCAGGCTGGCCTTAAAGTCACAGAGATTCTACTGTCTCTGCCTCCCAAGTGCTGGGACTAAAGGGGTGCACCACCACTGCCTGGCTTAGTCACGGTAGTTTAAAAAGACTGTTTCTTGGTTAAAACCGGTCATAATTTTTTTATATTTTTATTTTTTTATGTGTGTGGATGTTTTGCCTGCTTGTTTGTCTGTGCACACTGTGCCTATGCAGTACTTGTGCAGGCCAGAAGAGGGCATTGGATCCCCTGGGACTTGAGTTACAACTGGTAAAGAGCTGCCTTGTGGGTGCTGGGGATTGAACTCAGGTCCCCTGGAAGAGCAGCAAGAGCTGTAAATTGCTAAAACATCTTTCTAACTCCCTGAATAATGCTTTTTAAGAAGAGAGAATGAGGTAAACTAATCTCTTTTGTAATATAATCTTCTGCTTTCTATAGAAAATGAATAAGACAAAAATAAATTAATCTCAAACAAATCAAACAGTCTGGTGTTTTTGTTTGTTTATTGCTGTGGTAAAGACCTTGATAAAAAGCATTTGGGGCAGTCAGGATTCTTTGGCATACAAATTACATCACTTCATCAGGGGAAGCCAAACAGGAGCTGGAGGAGGAACTGAAGGAGAGCCCACCAATGGATGCAGTTTACTGGCTTACTTTGTATTCTTACACAACCAAGGACTACCTGCTCAGGGGTAAGCTGGGCCCTCCTCACACAGACCATTTATCAGGAAAATGCTGATATTATGGGAGATGACTCTAGCTTGGTCAAGTTGACAAAATACTAGCCAACAAATCTGGTATGATTCATAACAAATAAGTGTTCATTACTGTTTCTTCACTTTGCAGAAGAATCAATTTGTTTTCTCCTTACTCTTCATAGTCCACGGTGCCTCTGGGAACAAATGGAAATCTCACAAGATCAAAGATAAACAGACAAAATTTGAGAAATATTCAGATAGTAAATTTCAGTGTTTCATTGTCCCTTTAATGTCATCGAATACTTCTGGAAGTTTTGCTCCATTCTACTGCCCTAATGCTTCTAACTACACCAAAAGGAAAGAAAATCTGTCAGTAAGACAGTCTAGAACTGGGGTGCATGAGTGATTGGAGTGCAGATTGTGGCTTGGCCAACTGCTTTTCTTGTGTGTGTATATATGTGCAGACAGAAAATAGCTTTAGGAACAGTTTCTTGGGAGTCATCCATTGTGTTTTGAGATCTGATGTTTCTGAAGTTTATAATTAAATTGGTTGGCTGTCCAGCACACTCCACAGATTCTTCTGTCCCTACCTTCCTGGCCCTGGGACAGATACTTGTTTTGTTTTTGAGAAAGTGTCTCACTATTTAGTCTTGGCTGGCCTGGAATTCACTATGTAGACAAAGTCCTACAGATCTGTCTGCCTCTGACTTCTGAGTACTCCTGATTTAAGGGATTTAAGGCGTGGACCATCCCAAGCTGTAATGCTCTGATGGACATCTGTTACAGAAGACTGTAGTTGTAGGTAATTTCCACAGTAACTCCTTTATAGCAGTTTTAGATACTGCATAAGATTTTAATTCATTTGTGAAAATGGTCTCAGTTTTACCACAGACTTAAGTTAAAAAGTATTATATTTTATGTATTTTGCATGTTTATGTTGTGGGAAAGTTTTTTTTCACTCATTATATTTTATGGGAAAAAATGTAAATGTATTAATCAGGTGGGGATGCACCTTAGTTGGTAAAGTGCTTATCTAGCATTCTTGAAGCCTTGGATTTGATCCACCTCATACCTATAATCTGACTAATCTGAGGTTGGAGCTGCAGGTTGCCTTTAGAGGAAGGGGGTGGGAGGAGAGAGAGAGAGAGAGAGAGAGAGAGAGAGAGAGAGAGAGAGAGAGAGAGAGAGAGAGAGAGAGAGAGAGAGAGAGAACGACTATAAGTATATTGCTTCCCCAAATGGATGGAATGGCTATCAGCTTTCTTAACTAGAAAGGAATTTGATGGTTAACTTGCAGGGATATAGTAAGACTGGAAAGAGATTTTATAACTAGAAACTACACAGTTTTGTAGCTGATAGATGATAGAGGAAATAAGCTTTTATCTGGGTGAGAGATGTTTTGGCCTTAGTTGTGTGAGATTGAATGAAATGCTGGCAGAGTATTTAGGGAGGGGAACTAAGCCTGCTGAAAAATGGTTGTGTGAGGATGGTAAAGGTATGCTGTTTGAGTTCCTAAGTTGCAAGTCTTTCATGTCAGAAGCTGAGCAAAGAGGGTTCAGTGTTTGCTGTTTCATTTCTAAGTCAGAAGCTTTGTGTACTTTACCAGACTCTAAGTCAAACACAAAAAGAGAAACACTTTAATCTACAAACTACCAAACATTCTAGCAATCTTATTTTTTTCTATTCCTGGTTATCTTAAAAAGATGTTTTTATGAATTTTCTTGACTAAAAATCATTTCATTTGGTTGATAAATTATGTCTCTTTTATAATCTCCTTCTCTGTAGTTTTCTATTTGAAGAAATTGGGTGACTTGTTCAGTATTTCTTCCCATATTCTAGATTTGGATAACATCTTTGGTGTGTTAGCCAGAGTCTCTTTACTTTTTGTGTCTTGCAAAATGGTGAATTCCTAAGCCTTGATTCTATTCATTTTTCTTTTAAGGGGGTGGAGGCCAGAATACTTACTAGTAGGTAGGTGTTGCTGTATATTTTCTTTTATAGGACAGCAGGAAACATGTTGTCCTGCTTTTAGTAGTGACAAAATGAATTGTTCATCTTAATCTTAATCTGTAATACTCTTCCACCAGCCACCCTTATATGTATAATGTGTTTTAGTAACCAGTGCTGATTGTGGCGGAAAGCCTTTATGTTGCCATATTTAGACAAGAGAAACATTCTAATTTCTTCTGTGTTTATTAGCTTGATTTTTTGTAAAGAACACAGTTTAATGAGATTTCTGGCCCCAGTCAGGCCAGAGGTTTGGACCTATCTGCCGCCACTCAGGCCCCCCAGAATGACTCATGCTTATATTAGTTTCATAATGTTTGGCCTATATCTCAGGCACATTGTTAGCTAGCTCCTTCATCTTAATTCAACCCATTTCCATTAATCTGTCTGTCACGTGGCCCGTGGCTCACCTGTGTTCTTTACATCTTGATTCTTGGGTGGTGAGATCATGTCTCTGTCTGACTCAGCCCTCCTTCTCCCACCTATGCTCTGATTTACCCCCTACTCCTACAATGACTGCCATGGCCAAACAGTCCTTTATTCACAGCTTACAGACATCCCACGTCAGAACACACAATTGAAAATACGAAAATAAATCTTTAAAAAATAAAAAATTAAGCTGGGTGGTGGTGGTGCATGCCTTTAATTCCAGGCAGGTGTATCTCTATGAATTGGAGGCCAGATGGTCTGCAGAGCAAGATCCAAGACAGCTAAGGCTATAGGAAGAAACTGTCTTGAAAAAACAACAATAACAATAATACTAATAATTTACCATTATCTACCATTTGGTTATCTTGGAGTATTTTATACAAAAATGCTGTTTGATAAGACTATACATTTGAGTGTGAGTGAGTGAGTGAGTGAGTGAGTGAGTGAGTGAGTGAGTGACAGGTCTTCAGCCTCCTACATAGCTAAGAACCACCTTGAACTCTTTGATCTTCTTGCCTTCAGTTTCCCAAGTACTGGGAATTCAGAATCCTGCCAATTCCTGGCTTTTTGTTTTGCTTTTCCTTTCCACTCATTTAAAGGTGTGAACTTTTAAAAGTTGACATCTATGTCCTTTGATGTGTTCCTAGTAGTCATTTTTGACAGATGTATGCTTTGGGACTAACTAAAGTCTCTTAAGATCATTTTGAATTTTTTTGCTGAGATGATATTACCGTCTCCTCCAAGCTCAAGTTCAAAATGACTTTTGAAGGGACTAGGATTCCCTTTGAGGAACTACAGAGGAATACAAGACTGCGGTCATGGAAAGTGTCAGCAGCGTTCTCACTGTGTGCTTGAAGCTGTAAATGCTTAGGAAATTCTGCTGATACCTGGAACATTTGAGTCTGTTGTTGTACGGGAGTCATAGTGAGGAATGTAAAAACATGAGTGTGGGCAAGTGAAGGAGTTTGGCTAGAAACATGGATGGTGTCCTTTAAGTTTGGTTTCAGATTCTTAGAAATAAAGAGTGACATGGATGGCCATATGGGAAGGTTGATTTTGGGGCTGGACTCCTGATGCATAAGCATGGGTACCTGAGGGTTGATATTGAGCACCCCTGTAAAAACTGAGCATGGCCTTATAAGCCTGTAGCTCTAGTGCTGCAAGAGAAAGAGGAGACAGGAAGATTGTTGGGGCTCACTG
Organism: Phyllotis vaccarum; assembly: GCA_033318265.1. Classification (NCBI taxonomy): domain Eukaryota; kingdom Metazoa; phylum Chordata; class Mammalia; order Rodentia; family Cricetidae; genus Phyllotis; species Phyllotis vaccarum. Next base: position 60,889,101 of record JARWLC010000003.1, on the reverse strand, counting down.
GCCTGCCAGCCTAGCAGCAAAACAGTGAGGCTCAGGTCCTGTAGATACTGTCTCAGGGAATATGGTAAAGCAGGATTCTCATCTCTCTGGCCTCCACGAAAGTTCGATCTTGAAGCGGAGTTTTAGCTTAACGCAGTAATTCTTGGCTAGGAGTGATAATTCATCAGGTAAAGGTGTCTCACAGCCTCAGTTCCATTCCCAGGACCCACATGGTAGACTGAGAGAACCCACAAATTGTCCTCTGACACACAAAATAAATCAAATGTTAAAAGTGAAAATCCAATACTTGATACCAACTTAAAACTGTTGAGTACTGGCCAGTGGTTGTGTCTTATGCTTATTGCTTCTCAGTTCTGTTTTGTACAGCGCCGCTAAAGGACTATTGAATCAACACTGAAACTTCAAAGAATAGTTCATTTGTTGCATGGACTAGAGTACAGGTAATGAGAATAACAGGTAGAGAGGAACTGAAAGCCCAGCATTTAGGAAACTGAGGCAGAGGATGGAGAATTCAAATCTGCCATTGTCTACATACTGAAACACTTTTGAAAAAGTGGGAAATTGATAGATAGCTAATTGGGGAGATAATTTATTTTTGGACATCATAATAGTTAAAATGATAGTTACATACCAAAGTTCTGTGGGGATTTAAATGTTGATGTGGTTTCTCCCCCCCCCCATATGTATATCTATATCCATTTATCCATTCATCTGGTACCTGAACTTAGGATCACCGAGTTACATTCTCAGCCCTTTAAAAATTTTATTAGGAGACAAGGTCTAATTGGATTGAGTCTAGACTGGTGTTAAGCTAGCAAACCCCATGGCTTAGCTTCCTTCCTGTGTAGTTGTAATTGCAGGCATATACTATCATACCTATATTAAATTGTTTTTATATGTAGCTCTTTCCTCAATGCTGCACTTTTGTGTGTGTATGTGGGAGGGGATAGTACTGAACTAGTAACTATAGCATATGCAACATTAATTGGGAACATTCATAACTCTTAAGCTTTCATGATAAATGTAGCCACAGAAGTATTTGCTATATTAGGAACTCTTTAGTTAATGGAAAATAAAAAACTGATGGAAAAAATTTTGTAGCAGATGTGTATTAAAAAATTAATATAAAAACATTGTAATAATTTGAAACAAAGCCAAAAATAATCAAATCTAGCAAGGACTTAATTAGGTTGTTTGGACTGGTAGGTGAGACAGAAAGAGAGAAGACCTTTCCCAAAAGTAGCAATTTCAAATAGTGATTATATTATTAACACAACAACAACAACAAAAATAGATGAACAGTGATGGCGCATGCCTTTAACCAGCGCTCAGGAGGCTGTGGCAGTCTGTGAATTCAAGGACAGCCATGTGTGAGTTCCAGGACAGGTAAGGCTACATAGAGAGACCTCTACTTAATAAAACAAAACAAGAAAAAGAAGGAAATTGTGCCAGGTACTAGAAACCTAGTTGGCGCTATACCAGGTTAGATAGAGGTAGAAGTTATAGATCTTGCAGGAGAACCAACAACTGCCACTTTATTAGACCAGTCTGTTCCTTAGTTACATTCTAAATACTTATCCTTACTGGAGACTAGTGGAGTTCTCACCCCCTCATCAAGAAAACTTCTCTTTGCAACAGATATTACAGAAAGCCACAGCTGATCAAAATGCAGAGTTTTGTGGAGCCCACTCCCAGCTGATATATGTACAACACAACTCCTGCATTTAAGGTTCAGGAATCATTGTGGAAAGGGGGCAGAAATATTGTAAGAGTTAGAAGAAGCAGGGAGTTTGCTATGAGATTTTTGTCTCCTAGAAAAGTCAAAAAAGCCACATCCATAAAGTCTTAACAATGTAGCTTTCTGAACATAAGTGAAGAAGGATGACACCAAGAGGCATGTTTTGGTTGGGGGTTTTTGAGACAAGGTTTTTCTGTGTAACTGAAGCCTAAAGCTTTTCTGTTCCACCTAGGGGAGAGGTCTGGAGGAATCTTTCCTACCCATGGTCCTACAGCTGATTATAAAATACTCAGAGGCTTATATTAATTACAAGCTGTTTGGCCTATGGCTTAGGCTTATTACCAACTATCTCTTATAACTTAACTCAACCCATTATTCTTAGTCTGTGTATTGCCACGTGGCTCTGTGGCTTTACCTGTATCCCATTACATCTTGTTTTCTGGGCAGCAGCCTGCAGCATCTCCTGTGACTCTGCCCTCCTTCCTCTTTATCTCTGCTTGGATTTCCCGCCTTCCTCTAAACTTCCTGGTCATAGGCCAAAACAGCTTTTTAAAATCAACCAATGGTAATAAAGTATATCCACAGTGTACAGAAAGACACCCCACATTATGTAACAGCCCTGGCTGTCCTGGAACTCACTTTGTAGAGCAGCAGGCTGGCCTGCAGCTCAGACATCCACCTGCCTCTGCGTCCTGAGTGCTGGGCTTAAGGGTATACACTATTGTACCTGGCTCACTAAGAGACTAATATGAAACTATAGGCAACTAAACAATCCTGAGAGCAAGAGAAATAATATTCGTCAGAGAACATCATACCAATTGATTATCCAACATCAAATGTCCCTGGAAACTTACTCATAGAAGTAACATTATACAGAGCTGGTGTATTTATATATTTAAGAATCTGTGTGCAGATTGGTTATTTCTTTAGGAGATTACTTGTGACTTACTTTTTGTTTATTTTCTTCACTATGAGATAGCGTTGGTTTTGGTCTGTGGAGAGAGAAACTTCCTCTGAAATGTTTATATTTTTCCTATGATCGCTTGCAATAGTGAACTGTAGAGATTTAAGTCAGCTCACAAGTTCTGGCAGGTCTCTTGATTGTTGTGCAGGGGGCTTTGAGAGTCACAGAGATGCCTCTGTCAGATATTATCACAGGAAAAGAAGCTAAAGAAGCAAACTAGAAAATTCTCTGTTCCTTATTGTCTAAGTGTCATGGAACCAAGGGTTTCAAATTGTTAAGGAGAGAAACTTACTTTCTTTGAAGTAATAAATGGTGTTTTTATTGGGGTGGTAGTGGTGTATGCCTTTGATCCTGGCACTTGGGAGGCAGAGGCAGGTGGATCTCTGAGTTTGAGGTTATCCTGGCATACAAAGTGAGTTAAACTTCTATTTTTAAGGAATTCGTTCAATGAGCAGGTATTTTTGTTTTTTATATATTACTGGAGATTTACCTCAAGACACACAAAGTTTGATGCCTGTTATTTTTCAGATTACTTTTAATCAATCAGTTAGAGGATTTTTTATGGTTTGTGAAAGATAATAGGGTAAGAAAAGGAACCTCCATCTTTACTGCTTGGTAAGTTACTGTTGGGAATGTAAGATTTGTAGAGGAAGAAAAGGGTAGGCTCATGAGTCAGTCTGTGTCCCTTAATTCTGACGACATTGTGTACAATGTTTCTCTTTTAAAGGAACCTTGAACACAACTTCAAAAGAAGATTTTTATTTCTGGATTTCATACATATTATAAGAGCACCAGAATGTCGGGAGCCTCAGTGAAGGTAGCTGTTCGAGTGAGGCCCTTCAATTCTCGAGAGACCAGCAAGGAGTCCAAGTGCATCATTCAGATGCAAGGCAACTCAACCAGTGAGTATAAGCTATTTCCATCAGTGCATATCTTACCTTCCCCTTCTCCTGTCCTGATGTGCTCAGAATAATGAACATCTGTGTCCTAACACTTTGAACTTTGCCAATCAGAATGACCTATCGAATGTTTTCCGCAATACTTACATATGGACTTTTAATTTCACTCTATAATTGAGAGAACCTGAATAGCCTAAGTAACTAGCTAGAGTTGATTGGTGTTTATCAAGTTGAGATTCTATGGCAGTATAGGTATAAACAGTGTTTCTACTAAATTCTGGAGTAAAATATAATTCTAAAGCCTCAAGATGTTTTAAAAATTTATCTATTTTTTATTTAACATTGGTGTTTTACCTGCTTAAATGACTGTGTGAAGGTCCCTTAGAACTGCAGTTACAGACAGTTGTGAGCAACCATGTGAGTTCTGGGGAATTGAACCCAGGGTCTCTGGAAGAGCAGTTGGTACTCCTAACTACTCAGCCATCTCTCTAGCCCCCTAAGATTGTTTCTCTTTTATAAAATAGAATTTGAGCTTGCTAAGATGTTCTTAAAACCCATCTCTTGATTTACAGTGTTAAATTTGAGCATTGGTCCTAAATATCAGAGGACAGAGCCAAGCCTAGAAAGTCATGGGGTGGTGACCCAGCCTTTAATCCCAGCACTTGGGAGGATCTCTGTTAGTTCAAGACCAAACACAGCTAGTCAGTGATGGCACCCACCTAGGAATGTTGAATGAGGAAGTAAAAGAGCTGGGTGGGCAAAGAAACATTAGGCAGGAGAAGGCGGAAGTTCTGCCCTTTTGCCTGTGTACCCAGTCTGTCTGAGGACTTGTAGAGACAGGGTCTACCTTGTTCTCTGCCTGAGGAATTTGCTGGGTGAGAATTGGCTGGGGTTTGATCCCTGCCTCTCCGATATTTCAGGCTATTTTTATTGAATATACCACCTCAGTTGGTTATGATTTTAATATACAGTAAACTGCCAGATACTGATACACACACCTATAAATCTTGGATCATTGAGGCAAGGAAGAAGTTTTAGTCCAGACTGAGCAACAGAGTTCCAGGCTACCCTGGTTATATAGTGACCCTGTCTTGAAAAATGCAAGGTAGTAAACATATTCAAGCAGTTGTTTCTTCCTACCTTGTTTCTCTATTAAACTGCTTAAATAAAAATGACTTAAGCTGTTTCTCTTGCGCTTGTATTACTAAATTATTTTTTATGTGTCTTTAGGCAAAATATTTTTTATATAGGAGTGGACACTACCATCTTTTAGTCTCTACTTTGTAATAAAATAGTTATTGATTTTTTTCAGGCAGGCTACTGTTACAACCTTACAGTAGAATTCTTACTACATAGGAATAACTGTGTGTTGCTAGTGATCCATCTGCATTCATTGTTTTCTTCATTGCTGCAACAAAATATCTGGCAGGACAACTTAAGGAAGGAAAGATTTATTTTGGAGTCTGAGGGTTCAGGAGGCACAAGGCTGCTGGCTGCATTGCATCTACAATCAGGAAGCAGAGAAAGACAGAGACTGCTACTCAGCTACTCAGCTCACTTTCTCCTTTTTCAAATAGAACAAGACCAAAAAAAAAAAAAAAAAAAAAAAGGCCAGTGTTAATCATGCCCAACTACCAAAAGTTTTGTTTCTGAAAACTCTTTACATATTGATTTTCCATACAGAGCAGTCAAGTCATCTCCCATAAGCCCCTTAAAAAAAAAAAAAAAAAGAAAAAGAAAAAAAAGAAAGAAAAATTTAAAAGATAGGGTCTTACATATTCTAGGTTGGCCTCAAACTTGTGTAGTTGAGGGTGACCTTGAACTTCTCATCCTTCTTCCCCTACCTCATGGATCCCAAGTTATAGGCCATGTGCCACTATCTCTGACTTTATACCATTCTGAGAGTTGAACTCAGGGTTTTATGCATGTGAGAAAGGAACTCTACCAACTGAGCTATAATTCCCAGTCCCAAAATAATCATGATATAAAATAAAAGTGATTAAAGTGATACTTGTCATAAACTAAGGTTTTTAAAAAGTGCAAATACAGCCAGGCACAGTGGTATATGCCTGTAACCTCAGTACTCAGGAGATTAAGGCAGAAGGACGGTGAGTTCAAGGCCAGCTTTGGTGACCATAGGAATAGAAATTAGAGCTTGGATGTCAGCTCAGTAAGTAAAGTCCTTACTGTGCAGGCTTGAGGACCCGAATTTGGTCCCTAGAATCCTCATTAAAGAAGCTAAGTGTGGTCAGGCAGTGGTAGCACACGCCTTTGATCCCAGGCAGAGGCAGGTGGATCTCTGAATTTGAGGCCTGCATGGTCTACAGAGAGAGTTCCAGGACAGCCAGGGCTGTAATACAGAGAAAGACTGTTTTGAAAAGACAAACAACCAGCCAATCACAAACAAACAGAAAAGCTGAGTTTGAAATCACATTTCTGGGTAGGTAAAAACAAGTAGATTCCTGGGGCTTACTAGCTAGCCAGCCAGCCTAACCAGCTCAGCAAGTTCTAGGTCAGTTTAGAGGCCCTTTCTTAATAAATGACATAGATAGCTTTTTGATGAATAACATCTGAGACTGACCTCTGGTTTTTATATGCATGCGTACCCATTCATACACAGACACACACACACATAAAATAAAAACAAAAACTACAGATGTACGTCTGGGAAAGGGAAAATAAAATAATTTAGTAATGAGTCAGTTGTAGGGTACATATGAGAAATACATGTATTAGACTATTTTTAAAAAAGATTTATAAAAATATTTTATTTCATGTGTGGAGCTATGAGTGTTTTGCCTCTATGTATGTAACTGTACTATGTACATACCTGGTCTGAGGAGACCAAAAGAGGGTTTTTGATCCGAAACTAGAGTTTCAGATGGTTATGAGCTATCACAGGAGTGCTAGGGCCTGAACCTCTGCTGGGTCCTCTGCGAGAGCAACAATATCCTTACAAAAAAATAGTCTTAGATTGAGAGAGTACATGCTTTCCCCCATCCACAGGGATTCTCTGTATGATAGTCCTGGCTGTCCTGGAACTCGGTACTGTTGACCAACTGGTCTTGAACTCACAGAGATCCACCTGCCTCTGTCTCCTGCCAATGTTGAAATTAAAGGTGGATGGCATCCAGCTGGCCCATACATACATTTTTAAACATAGCATTGCTGGAAAAAAAAAATGAGTAAAGGATAGACGTATGTGTTAGCTACTAAAAGGCTTTTATGCTGGCAAACTGGTGGCCCAATGATAACATGATTATAGCTCAATTCAGATGGAGCACAGTGAAGTGTGTAGTGTCCCTTCTATAATAATTTTTACCAAGAAGTAGAAAAGTGTAAAGAACACTTTGGGAAATATGTAAAATCTGAAAGCTTACTGGCAGCCTTTTTATTTAAGTGCTCTGTGGTTTTAGGAAATACTTTCTGGCACAACAAATATTACTGCCTTAAATACTTACAAGTCCTGAACAGACAAATGACTTTATTTAGTAATATCCATTTATATCTCACATTTCTTCTACTTTAGAAGCATTTTTTTTTATTGGTCTAATTACTTAGTACAAAGGAAAATGGGTCAAAGCAATGATTTAACTTTTGACACTTATGCTTAAGTTATATATGTGAATTTGGAGACAGTTAACATAGACAAATTTCCTCAGAAAAAGTGGGGCTTAGTTTTCTCACTGGGTATAAGACTGCATTGCAATATTTTGCTTTGTCTTTCTTAGAATTCTATGTCTTACCTTCGGGTCAACCCATTTGTTTACCAGACTTTCTTTGCCAGTTTCTTAGAATATTTATACTTTATGCTTAAGCTCAGTGGGATAGAAGTAATTTTGCTTTTTTTATTTTCTTGATTACTTATATTTTAAAAGGCTTTCCAATGCACAATATGCATTTCTAAAACAAATGATGCACATCACATGATAACTTCTCAGAGAATGTTCCATGTCTACTTACTGAAAATACGGATGTTGGAAGGACATGGCCAGTATGGAGATTTGAAAAACACTCATGTAGAAAAGGATGCTTTTATTTTATTGTTTTGCTTTTTTGAGATAGCTATCACTCTGTGTAGCCTAGCCTTGCCTCATACCCATGGTTAGTGTACCTCAGTTTTCTGGCTGCTGAAATTATAATTGTGAGCTACTACACACTGGCAGAAAGGAGTGCTCTTAAATTTGTATGATTTTTCTTTCATGAACTAATCTTATTTAGTTATGCAAAAAGAGAAGTTGGGTACATTCTGCCTTCTACAGCAGGAGTTAGGGTGTGTCTGTCCAAGGCAAGGTCTTACCACACAGTCTGATCCTTCTGAAATCTTCCTGCCATATTTTTGCTTATTCCTTTCCCAGAGGGAAGAAGGAATCTTTACTTTTATAGCCCTGTGTCTACTTGATTAAATGTTTCTCAAAAATAAGACAATGTCTAAGTCCCATTCTGCACTGGCAGTGGCAGTGGTCAAGGTCGGAAAGGCTGTGATCTTCAAGGCCACTTTTCTTTGGTGGAGGCTTGTGTATTTGGCTACTGACTTTATGGTGGACCTTTGACCTTTCCCACTCTGGCCCTTCTTCAGCCCTTCCAGTTTGTTTGTTTATTTACTGACTATTTATTTATCTTTGTGTGTGTGTGTAACAAATGTGTGTCACTGTGTGGGTGTGGAGATCAGGACAATTTTGTGATTGTTTTTCCTTTTCCTTTTATGTGAGTTCTGGAGCTTGAACTGAGGTCACTGGGCCTGTGTGGCACTTTACTCACTGAGCCATCTTCCTGGCCCTGTACCCTTAAATTTGTTGTTTTTTCTTCTAGGATAAAGTTCAGGGTCATAGAGAAGAGCACTAGATTGTGATCTCACTTATAGACCAGATGTTAAGAATCAGTGTCTCTTGTAGCCCTGCCCTCTATACTATGTAGTGGAGGATGGTTCTCAATATCCCCTTTCTGATCCTCCTGTTCCACTTTCTGAATGTTGCAATTGGAGGCATGCATCATTCTGTCTAGTATATAGGGTACTGGGGGTCAAGCATGAGGCCCTGAGTATGCTAGACAAGAACTTTGCTAACTGAGTAATATCTCTGCCCACTGTATTTGCTTACTTGAGCATATCATGTTGACACATATTTGTATGTGATAAAAATAATATTGGTTTTGGTGAATTAAAGTGTTTATTCTGTATTCTATTTAGCTACTTGATTTGAAGGGCTAGTTGGGTTTTTGGACACAAATTAATAGAGTATCAGTGTTGGAACCTGTTTTTTTGGTGTGTGTGGTCTGTCTTGTGTTTATTTAGAAGTTCCTGCTGTGGAGTTCTATTTATAACACTGCATTGAGGAGGAGAGATGATGTATCTTTTGGCTACTTCTACTAACAAAAGAGGATTCTTTTCATTTAACAGTCATTTTTCAGCAGTAATCGCTGTCAATGTTGTAATTGTTTTCTTTATATTAGGGAGATAACTGGGCAGTGTTAGAATAGTTATCCTATAGTTATAGTGGTAGTGATCCAAATACATATATTTCCTTATTTTTATGTGTGTGGAGGTCAAAGAGCAATTTAGGGAGGTGATTCTGTCTACCTTATGGGTTCCAAGAATTAAACTTGAATCATCAGACTTCATGTCAAACACTTACCAAGCATCTAGCCAGCTCTCCTCAGCCATTTTCAGCAGACAAAGTAAGTAGCATGTTCAGTTTACTCTCAGGATTCCTTAATCTGTCTCTTCACTGTTCTATTGCAGACCTGATCTGTTGTCTTATGAATTTGGAAGAATTCTGAGGTTGTGTTTCATATTCATTGTATCTTCTTTAATAAAGTGTTCAATAAATAGATTTTTTTTTTTTTTTTTTACTTTTTTCTTTAGTTATTATAGATAGAAAGGTAACATCTCCCTCCTCTGAGACAGGGTTTCTCTGGGTAGCCTGGCTGTCCTTGAACTCACTCTGTAGACCAGACTGACCTCAAACTCAGATATCCACTTGCCTCTCGCTCCTGGGACTAAAGGCTTACGCTATCAGTGTTGGCTGTAGATGATACTTTTAAGACTAGAAATAGAACTCTTCTGTTCCTTTGTCAGTGAGAATAGTTTGTATAATGATTGTCCCTTTCTTTGTGAAACCATCGCAGTTTAGGTAGAGTGCTTTGTCACTTAATAGTCTGTCAGATGCCTTCCCTCATTTCTTGAATATTTTTCAAGACCATGAAATCATCCAGGCTTGATGGCTTAGACCTGTGATGCTGGCCCTTGGGAAAGGTTGAGGCAAGAGATCTGGATATTCAGGTCAGGCTAGGTTCCTTAATGAGTAAGTGTGAACTGCATAATGAGAACTTGTCATAAAACAAAACCGTGTGATTCCAGAGCCAGTGGGATTGCTCAGAGGTAGACCATATGCTCAGCCTGCATGAAGCCAAGCTCAAACCTCATCCCAACACCTCACTATTTCAGTAGTTAGATAGTGACATTTTGTGTTTCATTTAAGTTATCTTTGTTTTTAGTCTTTGTTAAATGGAGAAACTAAGCTTGTTGTAGCTCCCTCATACAGCCACTACTGACCTTGTATGAGATGTAGGCTTCAATTTCCAGGATCAGTGAATAGTGGGGAAATGTTGCTAATGTTTTTTCAACCTTCTGTTCTAGGACTATTTGCAAGGATTAAATAGAATGCTGTATACTTGTAGGATAAATTTTGAAAAATAATTTTTGTGGTTACTCTCAGTACCAAAGTTATCAGTCAGTTTGAGTTTAATTTTAAATTACTTTTTATTTCATGTGCATTGGTGTTTTGCCTTCATCTATGTCTGTGTGAGGGTGTGGATCCCCTGCAACTGGAGTTACAGACAGGTGTGACCTGGGAATTGAACCCAGGTCCTCTGGAAGAGCATCCTGTGCTCTTACTTGCTGAACCATCTCTCCAGCCCAAGTTTAATTTTTGTTTGTTTGTTTTTACTTTCATTTTATTTGTGCGTGTGTGCGTGTGTGCGTGTGTGTGCATGTGTGTGTGTGTGTGTGTGTGTGTGTTTGGGCACACACACATATATGGAGGTCAGCAGATAGCTTGTCATTTTTCTTCCTACTTTGTGGATTCCAGGGGTTGAATTTGTCCTGCTCAGCAGCAGCAGCAGCATCTTTACTGGTTGAGCCATCTTGCCAGCCAGGAGTGTAAGTTTAGAGTCAAAAATAATTGTGCATAAGTTGGATGGGGCTTTTTCTGTTGTGTATTTGGAACTTTTTATTCATCCATTTATTCAAACTTACTCTATCTTGTGTTTGTGGGGGGTGGCGTGTGCTTTGCCATGGTGTCAGTTTTGTCCCCTTGGCCATACATGGGTTCTGGAGATCGAGCTCAGCTTCTCAGGCTTGCACAGGAAGAACCTATACCTGCTGAGCTATCTTGATGGCCCAAAAACTTCATTAAAATTTTTTAAATTATGGAGCTGGAGAGATGGCCCAGAGGTTAAGAGCACTGCTGTTTTTCCAGAGGTCCTGAGTTCAATTCCCAGCAACCACATGGTGGCTCACCATGTAATGAAATCTGGCGCCCTCTTCTGGCTTGCAGACAGAACACCGTATGCATAATAATAAATCTTTTTAAAAAATTTTTTAAAATTACATTTATTTATTCATTCATATAGTTTGTTATTTCGTTTGTGTGTGTTTAGTATGTGTGTGTGTGGAAACAGTATTTGTGCCACAGTGCGCATGTGGAGATCGGAGTACAACTCCTGGGAGTTGATTCTCTCCTTCTGTGTGGGTCATCAGATTTGGTGGCAAGTGCCTATGCCTTTCATTGGCTCAAGAACTGATTTTATTATATAAAAGCTTCTTCAGCTACTTGAATTGTTTTCATACCTAAACAGTTAAGCAAGAGACAGCTGGGGCTGGAGAGATGGCTCAGCAGTTAAGAGCACTTGTTGCTCTTGAAGAGGATCAGGCTCCACTGGGGTGGGTGATTCAGAATCATCTGAAACTCTAGATCTAAGGGGATCCCATACCTTATTCTGACCTCCATGGGAAATCTCCTTTTTGCCTTGGCTTGCTTGGAGCACCTGTGTAAATTAGGCTGGCCTGAAACTTACTTTCCGAGTGTTGGGATTAAAAGTGTGTTACCAGTATGCTCTCCCAGCAATAAGATCTGCTAGAAAACCTGGTCTTTGCTTTCTGTTTTCCATTTTAGAGTTCATTTTTAAAAATCCATGTCAATAGCATGGTATTGTGATTGCTTTTGGTAGCCTGGTGAGGTGTGAAATGGAGGGTGAGCTAACAAGCCTGAGAGCTGGTCTGCTGCTTCCTGTCAGGCGGGTAAGGTAGACAGGCATTCATGGCTTCAGGGTTTGCTTTGTCAAGGATTGTAGTAGACTGTATTGTTTAGTAATGTGGATATAAACAGGAAATTGGGTTTTGCTATTCAGCAAGTAGAGAGCACCAAGTGTTTAGATTTTAGTTTTATTTTGGTTGTAAATGTAAGTAACTGAAGTAGTATGATGCCTGTTAGAAAGCATTGAAGAGGGCATCTTTATAAGGGAGGGAGGCGAGGGGAGAGGAAGGAACACAATGAGGAAATGATTTAACAACATTTATTGTTTCCCCAGAAATGTTCTGGCCAGATACTCTGAAAATGCTTGAGGCAAAATATATGCAGGGAAAACCAAAATTCTTTACTTTTTACATTGTTTTTTGTTGTGGGGAAAATGTGATTTCTAGTTAAAAGCAATAAACACATAAGCTGTCATATTTAGATACCTATAAAAGTTAATTCATTCAGTCCTCAAAATAACCTAGCTGGTTTTCTTAACTCTCTCTCATTGTGCTGAAGTCATTGAGATAAGGGAAGATTGTCTTGCTTACCTTATCTTGAAATTAGAATTGGCTCTCTGGCTTTTGTTAAGAGTCACCTGTGCAGTACATGTCAAGATAGTTACTGTTTTTCTGTCTTGTGTAATAAAACTTTTGTCTAATTTGGATATAACTTTAGGCTAATTTGGATATGACTTTGTTTTTGTTTTATGGTTTTTTGAGACAAGGTCTCTGTAGCCCCGACTGTTCTGGAACTTGCTCTGTAGACCAGGCTGTCCTTGAACTCACAGAGATTCACTTGCCTCTGCCTTCTTAGTGCTGGATTTGAAGGTGTGCATCACTACTTCCAAGTTGTGTTTTTCTTTAATAAGTGAAATCATAAAATAGAAGGGTACAAGTATCTGTCCAAGTCTTCTTCTTGATTGAATGAAATATGGGCCTTCCAGAGAGCTTTCCCTCCCTCCCTCCCTAAGACAGGATCTCTTTAGATAGCCCTGGCTGTTCTGGAACTCACTATGTAGACCAAACTGTCCTTGAGATCTGCATGTTTCTGCCTTTGGAATGCTGGGATTAAAGATAGACCACCACTCCCAGCTTCTTTTCTTACTATACATTTTTTAGTTCTTTGCATTGAGTATATGGTGAACATGTATGATATACTTAGACCCTGTTTTCATGATGTTAGGGTATGTAGTTTGTTATTTCAAATGATTAAAGCATGTTATAGGTATTTTGTTTAAATCTACTTTTATGCTTTCTGCCATTTTACTATATTTCCAGAAGACTTTACAAGGGTATAGCTTTAGGCTTTGAAATATAAATGTTGTACATAATATTTTTATTTTGTGGCATTTTTTTTTCTATATTTGACATTGAGTACTTTTGGCAGAGGAGAGCTATGCTGATATCACTTAAGTTTTTTCTTTTGTGTTTTTGAGACTGGTTCTTACTGTGCAACCCTAGAGATCCTCAAACTCATGATCCTCCTACCTCAACCTTGAGTGCTAGAATTACAGTCATGAACCACCACACTCAGTCCATCACTAGGATTTTTAACAACCCCAAACATGCTTTTGAGAAAAGTTAATATAAAGCTACAGTGCTCCCACACTGATATGTTAATTATAGTTGAGGGCAGAATTGTAGTAGTTTGTTGACAACAGTATAATTACTACATTAGTGACTTTGAGATATTAAATAAATTTATTCTGGGGAATAATAAGGTTTTTAAATACCAATCTTTTTTTAACTGCCTTGTTTTCTAGGGTTTATAATGAAAACATTTCTTCATTGTTATGCTCTGTTAACAAAATTTGAAAGCAAAGAGAAAGAGGGAGTAAAATTGAATATTTAACAGACTTTGGAAAGTTTTTTAAAAAACATTATTTAGCTTATTGTGTGAGTGCAAACACATGCATGCACACACTGTGGTGTATCTGTGGAGGTCAGATAACTTGTAGGAGACAGTTCTTTCCTTCTATTGTGTGGGTCCCAAGGGACCAAACCCAGTTTGTCAGGCTTGATGGCAAGCACTTTTCTCTCTGAGCTGTTTTGCCAGCTCTTTAAGAATTATTTATTATTCATCTCTGTGTATGTGTGTGTACCTGTTTGAGTTTATTTGTACTACTGTGTGTAGGAGCCCTCAGGATGCAGCAGTTATTAGAGCCTTAGAACTGCAATTACAGGTGGTTGTGCGCTAGGAAGTGGGTGCTGGGAGCCTACTGAACCTGGATCCTCTGCAAATGCTAAACACTCCTAAATGCTGAGCCATCTCCCTACTCTCACTGAGGTTAATCTTAATTTGAAGTTACTGAAGAGATTATTATTATTAAACTAAGGCCTTTGAAACATTTTGTGACCATTATCTCAAAGATGGTCATCTATACTCTAGATAGCAGACACCACTCTGTTATTCTCTGTCCCTTTTAAGGGGCACATGACTGTGGCATGAGGAATTAAGAGTGTGAACCCAAAGACAAAAGGTGTGAAAATTTTCTGGAGAAGATGAATAAAATCTATGCTTCCTTTTGATTTTGGAAAAGGGAACATTTAGGACTTAGATGCTGCAGCTAAATAAAGATGTTCAGATAAGTAAAGGAGGACTTAGAAAGCGGCATTCAGGAGGGAGGCAGGTAGGTTATGAGAGCCTTGCCTCACCATTTCACCAAGTGTGCCTCTCTCTCTGTATATACATATGTATATGGTTTTGTTCTCTCCCATTTTTTAAATTAATTTTTTTTGATTCAGGATGTATATGGTTTTGTTCTCTCCCATTTTTTAAATTAATTTTTTTTTGATTCTTCCTGACTGCAGGTTCCCCTCTCATTTCCTCTCACTGCACACCCCCACCTTCCCTCTAACCCAGACCCACTGTTTCTCAGATTCCTTTCAGGAAAAAAGGGGTTTCCCAGGAATATTTATGAGCACAGCATAATATGGTACAATAAGACTCGGCATATCCCTCATATCAAGACTGGTTGAGATAACTCAGTAGGAGAAAAAGGGTCCCAAGAGCAGATGAAAGAGTCAGACACACCCCCACTCCCACTGAGTGTCCCATAGAAATACCAGGCTAACAAGCATATATGCAGAGGTAGACCCTAGTGCAGACCCATACAGGCTCCATATGAGCCCACTTATGATCTGTGGGTCATGTTCCCCTGGAATCCTCAACCACTCTGGCTCCTCTTCATGGGATTCCCCAAGCTCCTAGGGGAGGTACCCAGTAGAGGTCTCCAATTTGGGCTCTCTTTCTCCACCTAATGTTTGGTTATGGGTCTTTGCATCTGCTGTCATCAGCTGCTGGCAGTAACCTCTTTGATGGCAGCTGGGCTAGGCACTGATCTATGAGTATATAATGATATCATTAGGAATCGTTTTATTGATTTTTTTTCTATTATAGGTCTTTGTGATATCTAGCCTCTGGTTCCTGGTAATATTTTTAATTAGGAAATATTTTATATATTCACGATAACACATATGAAAATATAAAGACTAAAATATTAAAAAAAATAAACTAAATTTGGCCTGGGCTATGACCGAGGGCAAGGTCTTGACTCAGGGCCCTGGAGTAGCCTGAAGGGACCTGAGTTGATGTCTGTAGCTCCTGTTGTTATGGAGTGGTGGGGTTGGGGGGATTGTGTAGGAGCCTGTGGTGGGGCCATGTTGGTATCCAAGGTCCTTGCTGCCCACAGGGGCCATGCCAGTCTGGGTGACCTGCATGGCCACCTGGTGCCATGGTAACAACCTGGCCAGGGCTGCTGGGCTTGTGGTCCTGCTGCAGCCTGGGTCTGTGTTGATATCCGGTGGTCATGTTACTGCCAGGGCCCATATGGATGCCCGGGGTCTGACCCTATGACATGCTGTTGTCCAAGGGTTGTGCCGTTGCTGGTACGAGGCCTATTTGGGTGATCAGGACTATTAACTGAGGTCATCGTATCTTCAGGACCAGGGCTGTGGTCAAGGGCCATGTCTGGGTCTGTGGCCCTACTGCATCCAGGGTCTGTATTGATGTCTGTGGCTCCTGAGACCATCAGAGAAGACCTTGTTGCTGCCATTTGGGGCCATGTTGGTATCTGAGGGCCATGCTGCTGCAGGGGCCATGTTGGTCTGATGGCCTGTGCTGCAGCCTAGAGCCATGATGACATCTGTCTCTGGCTGCTGCTTAGAACTACCGTAATGTCCATGGCCCATGTTGCTACTAATGGCCCCATAGATGCTGGAGTCTGGGCTGCAACCTGTGGTCATGAGGGCATCAGAGGGTCATGCTGCCACTAGGAACATCCTGATCTGAGTGGCCTGGGGTGATGGTGTTGTCTGGGCCAAGGCTGATGTAGAGGGCTATGCCTAGGTCCATGGCCCTATGGCAGCCAGGGTCTGAGTTGATGTTCAGGACTACTGCTGTCACTGAGGGCCATGTGGAGGACTGGGGTCTGGTTGGCTACCTGGGACCATGTCAGTGTCTAAGGACTGTGCTGTGTCTGGGACCGTGTTGATTTGGGTGGCCAGTGTGTCCACTTGGAGCCATGGAGACATCTGGACATGGGCTGCTGCCTAAGGTCATGTCTGGGTCTGTGGCCCTGTGGAGGCTTGGGTCTGGGATGGTGTCCATGGTTCTGTAGTTGGGTTTTCAAAATTCTTTTCTCTTTTGCTCTTTTGGGGACCTAACCTTCCCCCTCCACTCCCAAATAAATACACAGGGAGTCTTATTCTTTCTTATGAATGCTCAGCCTTAGCTTGGCTTATTTCTAGCTAGCTCTTTTTGACTTAGTTCATCCTGTCTACCTTTTGCCTCTGGGCTTTTATCTCTCTCGATTTCTCTATATCCTTTTTAAACTTCTTACTCCATGGCTTGCTGTGTTGGGGCGGCTGGCCCTGATGTTCCCTCGTCCTTTTCTTGTTCCTCAGTCTTCTCCTTCTAGGTTTCTCCTATTCATTCTCCCTGCCTGCCAGACCTGCTCGTCCTTTTCCTGCCTTGTGATCACCATTCAGCTCTTTATTAGACCATCAGGTGATTTAGGCAGGCACGGTACCACAGCTTCACAGAGCTAAACAAATGCAGCATAAAAGAATGCAACACATGTTTGCATCATTAAACAAATGTTGCACAACATAATTGTAACACATCTTACAGTTACATATACAACATGGCTCCAATTGCCACTGAGGGCTCTGAGGATACCCGAAGTCTGGTCAGCCACATGGGACCATGTTGATGCCCAGGGACCATGCTGCTGCTGGGGCTCTGCTGATCTGAGGGGCCCGTGTTACCACTGGGGCCATGGTGGCACCTGGGCCCAAGCTGCTGCCAAGACCGTGTCTGGGTACATGATCCTGCTGCAGCTGGGGTCTGTGGTGATGTCCATGGCTGCTGTTAGCATGGAGATCATTGGAACCATGCTGTACTTAGCTAGCTCCATTTTTCACTGACCCTGGGATGGATGGTCCTGCCTCTTACTATATATTGTAGCAAGCAAGCTGACCCCACCTCTCAGGGGAACACTTACCCTTTGTACTTGGGAAAGATGGTCCCCACCCCTCACCATAGGTGCACATCTCACCCCAGAAGCATACTAGAGCTGACCATGTGGTTGGGGACATAGGTGAGCTGACCCTGAGGACGTAAGAGTATCTGTCATGTGGTAGCATGGGTGAGAGAAAGATGCCTTCCCCCTCCACCCCTTGCTGGCCCCAGGATCACTAGAGTGAGAGAACTAGCCCCAGTCCTTCCTCACCAGCTTCAGCACACAGGAGAGCCAGCCCTTCACTCTGCCTGGGCAGCACACTAGAGCTGACCCTGTTGTCCTGTTGCAGGTGAGCCAGTCCTGAGGGTGTGAGAGCAGGAAAGAGCTGATCGAATCCCTACCCACCTTGCATGCCCCCTACAGCAGTTGGGAGAGAGGGCTTTACAACTTACCTGGGCAAAACAGTAGAGCTGGCTCTGGCAATATGGGGTGGGGGGAGGACTCAAATCTGAGGGTCCGGAGCAGAAGAACTGTCCATGTTCCTTGCTGTAGGCTACATTGGGTGGGCTAGTTGAGGCAGTGCTGGAGAGGCCATCTGGGTAGTGATGATGAGGTAAAGATGGCCGGCTGACCAACCCAGCTACCTCCCAGGTCCAGAACCAGGGCTTTAAGTTATCACACCTCAACATCCACCTCATCTTTGAACTGTTGGAGTGTGTGAAGGGATGAACCTACAGATCAGCAGGATCTTCATCACACAGGACAGCAACAGGATTTCCAAGAGGAGCCCTAGTGAGAGTCTGTTATCAGTGGGGTAGCAGAAGCCAGAGGCCTCCAGTCAGACCACTGAACACTTGCAAGTAAAAATGAACAGACCAAAGGGTAAACTGTCTCAAGAGGCCACACAACAGACTTTGATAAGATTCTTTTGGTTTTGTTTTTATTTTTGTTTCTTTGTTTTGTTCAGGTTTTGATTTTTCTTTTAATTTTGGTTTTGTTTTTTTGGGGGGAGGTTGCCAGGGCAGAGGGCAGATTTGAGGGGACAGGGAGATAAGTGGGAACAAATGTATGATGTGAAATCCACAAAGAATTACTGAAAGTAAAAAAATAACTAAATTTGAAATGGAGGGGTAAGAAGGGCTCATTGGTTAAGAACATACACTGCAGAGGTTTTAAGCTTGGTTTCTAGCATATACTTTGGGTGGCTCACAACTGTTTGTAACTCCAGCTGTAGGATACCAGGCACCCTTTTCTGGACCCAAGTACAGAATTCATGCTTCATATGCTTTCCCCTCCCACACACAATTGAAAACCAATCTAAAAAGAATGTGGTTCAGTGGTTAAGAATGCTTCCATGGAATCTGGGTTTAATACCCAGTGCCTACAGGGTGATTTACACAATCTGTAACTCCAGCTCCCAGGGAGCCAACGTTTGTGTTCTGCCTTCCTCAGACATAGGCATATAGGTGGTGCATAGATATAAATGCAGACAAAACTCCCATACATGTTACAAAATCTATAATTGCAGATACAGAACTTAAGAAATAGACATTAGAAGCTGGAGAGATGGCCCAGTGGTTAAGAGCACTGGCTCTTCTTCCAGAGGACCATTCGATTCTCAGCACCCATTTAGCACCTGCCAACCATCTGTAACTCCAGTTCCAGGGAATCTGATGCTCTCTTCTGGCCTTGCATGAAGTGAATAGACAGACATACATGCAAACAAAACACCCATATACATAAGATGGCTTTTAAAAGTAGTAGGAATTACTATGCCTTCTGAAGTTCCTGATAACTCTTTCCTCCCCAAGATAAGTAGCAATGTTGATTTTTATATTATATTATTTCATGTGAGAACTTAAATATTTCAGGCATGGGTAGATTTAATATTATTTATGAAAACTATTTACATTTATACTACGTGTGTGTTGCTGGGGATTTTGCCCAGTGTCTTACATGGGCTAGGAAGCCACTGAACTAGATCCAAACCTTATGAAGAGCTTTTGAAAAACTATGCATTTCTCTTTATTTGGTTTTCTGCTGTTGTTTGATTGGTTAGTTGGTTGATTGGTTGGCTTTTCAAGACAGGGTTTCTCTGTATAGCCCTGGCTGTCCTGGAACTTTCTCTGTAGCCCAGACTGTCCTTGAACTCACTGCTTCTGCCTTCCAAGTGCTGCAATTAGTGACCTTGCCTGGCCTGTTTATTGTTGATATAAGTGTTTATTTAAAAAAATAAAACCAAACCAAACCCAAGGGAGTTGGTAATGTAGCAAATGGTAGCATACTTGCTTAGCATGTCCAAAGCTCTGGCTTCAAAGATTAGAGAGAAAAGCTTGCTTAGGGAAAAGAAAAGAATTTCATATGACCTTACTACAGTGTGGATTTTCTTTGTTTTTCCCTTTAGGGAGATGACAGATTAAGGGGTAGAATCTGAGAATTTGTACCTTGTCATGAAATAAGGCTTAAGTGCTTGATAACAGCCAATTTTCTAGATGTTAGAAGTGTGTATTTTAACCATGCTTTGTTTGGAGTGGTAAAGATTGACTTCAGAGACATGCCCACCACCTCATAGTTCTTACTAGTTTTTAGCTCTGATTTAAACAGTAGAACTCCAATTTTTGTTGTCTTGGTAGAGTTTGTTATCTAATTCTTATTGTTAAAATAAGGAAACTTTACATGAATAAAGAGAGTTTTAAACAATGCTTGTGGCTTAATTTTAGGGGTAAGTATATGAGTATAGCCATATCCAAATATATAAAATGCCTTCTGTTTTGCTTTGGTAATTATTGTATCTGGAGAGTGATCATTTACGTGATGATGTCTTGGATGATTGTGGTGGCTCTGCAAATTCAAATTCTGGATCTGCCACTAGCTAGCTCTGTGGCCTGAGGATACTGAACTTTCCTTTGATGGTTTCTTTACAAAATGGGAAAGAGAAAACTTTTGCCTCATTTTGGTTGGGAAGATAAAAGAGGTTACTAAACACAAAATACTTACCGATTGGAGTAACAATGTTGCAAATGCTGGCTGGTAGGTTGTACTCTAAGACTTTGATTAAATTACTATTTATTTGTAGGGAGATGTTCTTTCTAGAACCATGTTCTCTTGTCACATGATTATGTATAATGTGAGCCTTATTAATACTCTGTCAGCATTTGAGGTTGGCACACTGTGGCTATACCCAGAGGAATCCAGCAAGAGGGAGAACTAAGCACCGTAGCAACGGTTGCTGTTTGTGTTTTGTACACCAGCTGCAGAGGACAGGTTTATTTTTTAATCCTGTTTTCACTGACAGTTTGGCTTGCCTCAGTGAAATGATTTGGTTGAGATATCCAGTCTTTTAGATTTCATAACTACATGTTTGGGAGAGTCTTCTCATGTGAAATATGATATGATAGATAAAGCTTTGTTGTATGCATGAAAAAGGAAGGATCAAGCTTCAGCATTCAGTCAGTTCCTGCAGTGTGGTGTGGAAGTATTAGTCACATGAGAAACCATTCTCAATATGTGTTGTGAGATTTATGATTTATTAAGTACTCTGTGGTTCTGCATAAACATCCATGCACATATATACATGTAATAGATTACATTATGCCTATTGTGGAGTTCAGAAAACACAAACTTTTCAGTGAATACCTCATTACCAAATGCTTTTTTGAAGAAGATAACAAGCATTTCACAAAGAGTTCATTTCATATTGGGTTGGATTGATGTAATAATACCTCTCTAACTTTTATTTCTAATATGTTAGAGTATTTTAAACCTTATGAGGTGCTTTGAAATAGAAACAACCTATTTGATAGTTTTATCTGCTAACTTATCTTAGAGAGGACATTCAGTTCTAGAGCTTGTTAAATGTTAGGCTCTATTGTGATCTGAATGCTGGTAACCCCCAAATGAATGTGTGTGTATTCTAATATAAATTACCTCTTAAACAATGATACTTTTTTGGTTTTTTTTTTACTGTTCTATTAAGACTCAATAGTATAAATGTGCTGTTGGGATGATTTGAACATATAGTACAACATATCGAGCTAATGAACTTATAATTGAAGGACTTAACACAGTTTAATATTTTTATTCTTTAGGTATTATTAACCCAAAGAACCCAAAGGAAGCGCCAAAATCCTTCAGCTTTGACTACTCTTACTGGTCTCACACCTCGGTAAGTCCACTGCCTGCCTCTCTTTGCCTTTTTTTTGTCTCTCTTTTCTCCTAGGTTGTTCCAAGGTCCAATTCTAATTTTCTGAATGTGATCAAGAATGACTTCTGCGTGTGTGTTTGCGGAAGATGTGTTAATTTTGCTCTCGTTTGTTGTTTTGAGACAGAATCTCATTGCCTACATTGGCATTGAACTCACTCTAGACTAGTTTCAAGCTTGAGCCAGTATTTCTGATTTACCCTCTCAAGAGCTGGAATTACAGGCATGGGCTGTAACACTTGGCTAATGAACTCCTAGTTCATAAGTTCATTTAAACATTGTTTATTTGCTCTTTTTATTGCGTATGTGTACAGGGGGCGCATGTGTATCCATGTGGAAGCTGGAGGTTGATATCTGGTGTCCTCCATCACTATCTTACTGAGACAGAGTTTCTCTGAAACTGTAGCTCACTGACTGGATAGACTGTCTGGTCATTGAGTCCTAGGATCCTCCTGACTACTTTTTAGCACCAGGACTAAAGATACGTGCTGCCATGGGCAGCTTTTATGTGGGTACTGGGTTTCTAAACTTGGGCCTTCCTTCATGTTTGCACAGAAGCACTTTACTCATGGAGCCATATCCCCACTCTCTTCATTTATTTTATTTTTATTTTTAAAGACAGTGTTTTGAAGTCCTGATGTGGTGGCACACATCTTTAGTCAAGAGACAGAGGCAGATGGATCTCTGTTAGTTCCAGGCTAGCCAGAGCTATATAGTGAAATTGCCTTAAAAACAGCAACAAAACCTAAAAAAACAGAACAGAACAAAAACCCAAATGAGACAGAGTCCCCCTTGGCCTCACTATGTGTAGCTGAAGCTGACCTTGAACTCCTGATCCTCCCAACTTCCCTCCTTGGCGATTAATTACAACTTTGTATTGTTACACCAGCTATGAGGTCATTTTGGATACAGAGAATACTACTTCAAGAGTAGAATGTTTATTTTAACCAATGTCAAAACAAATCTTACTGACTTTGAGCTTGTTTCCATTTCTGTGCTGCCTGTTTCTTAGGTGTTTTAAGTTTTCCTGTTTTGTGAGGAGAGATGTTCCAAACTGTCCACAAAGCCTGATCTCAAGGAAAGGGTCGAGGGAGGAATTGAAAATATTCTTCACTAAAGTTGTATTATTTAAAAGCAGCCACACTGTCTAGAGTGAGTTCAAAGAAGTAGTTTTGTGTGTGAACCTTACTTTTGGTCTGTTATTCTCATTTTCTACCTAAGAAATCTTGGAGCTCCAACTTCTGCAGTACCTTTTGATGTGAGTGTATATGTGTGTAAAATGAAAAAAAAATGTGTAGAAGATTCTTTTAAAATGTAGTATAGTTTAAGTGACTTCTGATTCCAAACATTTTTTAAATGTAGAAGTAGTCAAATTAATATAGGAAAGACTCTCAGTAAAATACCATTGACTTTTCTTCATAATTTTTACAGCCTGAAGATCCCTGTTTTGCATCACAGAATCGTGTGTACAATGACATTGGAAAGGAAATGCTCTTACATGCCTTTGAAGGATATAATGTCTGTATTTTTGCCTATGGGCAGACTGGTGCCGGGAAATCCTACACAATGATGGGGAAACAGGAAGAAAGCCAAGCTGGCATCATTCCACAGGTAAAGCAGTTGAATGTCAGCATCTGTGCCTATCAGTACTTGCACTCTAAATTGCTTTTTATTTGACAAAAAATGTATTTAAAGACATTACGTAAGGCACAAAGGTAGACAGCCTGTCTGTTTTCCTCAAAGGTGCTTACTAACAAGAGGCAAAGATTGAAATATTTTTAAGGTAGGAAAAGTTAATGTTTTCTAAAAACACTGCTGTTTCTGAGCTGCCATATTCTGTCTTTTAGTGTTATCAGTTACTTTCTGAGTGCTGGAACACTCAGGACATGTTGAGTTGATCTGATTTTATTAAAACTTCTTATATAGCCAGGCTGTGGTAGCACACACCTTTAAACTCAGCACTGGGAATCTAGAGGCAGGTGAGATTTGAGGCCAGCTGGTCTACAGAGCGAGTTCTAGGGCAGCCAGGGATACACAAACACCAAAATAATAAAAGAAAAAAAGGAAAAAGTTCCTGTATAGATTATTCCTAAAGAATGTATTTTTATTTTCCATTTTTGTGGTTCTAAGGATAGAACTTAGGGCCCACTGTTTTAAGGAAGTACTCTGCTGCTAATTACATTCTATCTCTTTATTTATTTATTTTTTTAAAATTTGTGTGTCTTAATCTTTTTAACTTTTTTTTTAAAAAAAATTACAATTCAGTGTGCTGTGGTGTCCTATTTATGGGGTTACAGGAATCCAGCCCAGGGCTTTTAGCAAGCACTTTACCAACTGAGCTACATCTCCATACCCTCTGTAGACTATAAGTCTTTATTATGATGAATAATGTTGCTGTTAAGTCTTTGCTTTTTGCTTGCTTATTTGCCTTTCGACTCAGTTTTGCTACATAGCCCTAGAATTCATTATGTAAATGAGGCTGGCCTGGAACTCACAGAGAGTCTCCTTGCTTCTGTATTTAACTAACCATCACATGCAGGCCATTGCAGTCCCGTCCTTGATTGTAAATTTTTGTTCACTGTCAGTCAGTTTCATTGCTATAGTGATGTATACTAGTTACCTGAGTATAGTACGAAGAGTCAAATTTGGATAAATGGGGTTTTTTCCCTAATGAGCCAGTATCAGTGTTTCATTATTGAAGGAGAGTAACAATTAGGAGCATATCAGAGTATAACATTTTTATTTAAAATATTAATTGTGTTTGAGAGTTTGTGACATGCACATTTGGAGAGATATAATGAAAGTACCCTGTGACTAATGTAGTACTTCTCTGATTTGGACTGTTCATGGCCCTTTCATTCTGCTTTCCTAGTTGTGTGAAGAACTGTTTGAGAAGATCAATGACAACTGTAATGAAGAAATGTCCTACTCTGTAGAGGTGAGTACAGTGGACATTGAGACCAGAACCAGAGATTTTGTCCTGTATTTCTGTCCCTTCGTGTTCTCTCTCTCTCTCTCTCTCTCTCTCTCTCTCTCTCTCTCTCTCTCTCTCTCTCTCTCTCTCTCCTCTCTCTCTCTCTCTCTCTCTCTCTCTCTCTCTCTCTCTCTCTCTCTCTCTCTCTCTCTCTCTCTCTCTTTCTTTCGAGACAGGGTTTCTGAACTAGAGCTAGAACTTACAATGTAGACCAGGCTGTCCTCAACTCACAGAGATCTCTCTGCCTCGCTTCCTGAGTTCTAAGATTAAAAGTGTGCACTTCCATGCCCAGCCTCCCTCTATTATGTCTTAGAAAATATTCATTTAATGCTGGGTAGTGGTGGTGCATGCATTTTATCCAACACTCAGGAGGCAGAGGCAGGGGGATCTCTGTGTTCAAAGCCAGCCTGATCTACAGAGGGTGATCCAGAGAAACCCTGTCTTAGAAAACAAACAAATGGGTTGGAGAAATAGCTCAGAGCTTAAGAACACTGGCTTCTCTTCTGGAGGTTCTGAGTTCAGTCTCCAGCAACCACGTGGTGGCTCACAGCCATCTATAGTTGGATGTAATGCCCTCCTCTAGTGTGTAGGTATACATGCAGATAGAGCACTCATACATAAAATAAATAAATAAATCTAAAAAAGAAAAACAAACTAAGCAATTCATTTAGTTAATTTAATGTCCTTGTTTGTGCATGAATGTACACTCAAGTACCACGATGCAAGAGTGGAAGTTGCCAGAGTTGATTGTTGATTCTCCCCTTTCACTGTGTGGATCCCAAGAATTGAAATTAGGTTGTCAGGCTTGCTGGAAAGGACCTTTACCTGCTGAGCCATCTCGCTGGGCCCCGTCTGCTTTTTCTTTTTCTTCCTTCCTTCCTTTTTTTTTTTTTTTTTTTTTTTTTCTAGTCTGAAAATCACAGCGCTCCCCAGTGCTGGGGTTACAGGTGGGAGTTCTCCACCTTTGCTGTGTTGTTATCCCCCATTGTGTTAAAGTTCTTGGTTGTAGCTTTGTTGCTGCTCACTTAAAGTATCCTCTTAATTTTATGGGTTACAACTGTTTCTAAATTTTGATTATAATGAATCATGTTGCAATTAGGAAATTGTTTTGTGCAGTCATTTTTTGTGCTAACATGTATCTTGGTTGTTAAGTGGTACATTTGATTAGCAAATGGCCTTTAATTCTTCAGGAGAAATTGACAACCATTGTGCTCTTTTAAATACTTAGTATTTTTATTTTTAAATCTGCCAATTTGGGGCTGGAGAGATGGCTCAGTGGTTAAGAGTGAGGATTCCTCTTGCTCTTGCAGAGGCTTTGAGTTCTGTTTCCAGAACCCAATCAGGCAGCTCACATCCACCTGCAGCTCTACCTACAGGGTATCTGATGCCTTTTTCTGGACTCTACAGACCTCTACCTTCCCATGTTTACAAACACATGCTTATAAACTTATTTAAAAGAAAAAATTTTTTTTTGCCAGTTTGATAATACATAATTTGTTTTACATTTGAATCTTTGCTTACTAGTGTGTTTGATCATCTTGTACATTATATTCATACTTGTTTAATATTTGGAAGGCAAACCAGCTATACTCACTACTATAACACAAACACAGACTTCTTTACATTTGAGAATTAGTTTTTTTTAACTTGATAAGAACTCTCCTTTTTTAATTTAGTTAGTAAGTATGTGGTTTTTAGGCTGTTTTACACACACACACACACACACACACACACACACACACACACACACACACACACACATACAGGAAAACACCCTATTTGTGTATTGGATTTCATAGTAATGGAAATGCTCTTTTAACATGAACCTACTGTTCTGGGAAATAAAGTTGCCTTTTAAGAACATGCTAGTAATTCACACACACACACACACACACACACACACACACACACACACACACACACACACACACACACCCCACCCCACCCCCAAAAGGGTTTTTCTGTGTAGCCCTGGCTGTCCTGGAACTCACTCTGTAGACCAGGCTGGCCTTGAACTCACTTAGAGATCCTCTACTAGGTTTAAAAAAATGTGCCACCACTGCCTAGCCTTTATTTATTTTTTGACCTATGTTTGATAGCACTTATGGTTTCTTCTTGTTTTATGTAGTTGCTTTAGACTATTCTTTGCTAACTAAGGGTTGCACATATTTCCGAATTTTTAAAGAGTTCTGCCTTTTGACTATCATATACCAAAAGGGATTGTGTTTCATTTCAACTCTCTATGTAACTGGCTTGTCTTTTCCTATAACAGTTCTTTAAATCAGGTGGTTCCTTGCTACATGTCTTGGTGTCTTTTTCCCACTTCTTCACTTGTGTGTCTCATTCATACTGAATCTTTCTCAGTTTCTGTAACATATATAATTTTCGTATTGTCTGAAATCGTTTTCCTTTGGATGATCTTTTATTAATTATTTGAGAATTTCTTGATTGAGTAATGTATTTTGATAACTCCTTCCCCCAATGTTTCCCTTCCAATTTCCCCTCCCCACCACTATGGCCATCTAATCTCATCTGTTTATTTGGTTTTGCTTTATTTAAAGCTCACTGAGCTCACTTAGTATGGCTAGTATGTGCCTGGGTATAGGCCCCTCTATTGAAATATGGTTTACCTTTCAGGGTGAATATCTTTTTTCCTCATAATTTTTAAAGATTTGTTTTTTGCAAAACTCAAGATTGAACGCAGGGCCTCACATGAGGCAATCTTGTAATAATTGATCATGTTGACTTTTTTTTTTTTTTGATACAAATGTGTAGTTCAGGATGACCTTGAGCTTTTGATCTTTCTTAGTCTACCTCAGTACTGGGATTATAGATGTATGCCACCATACCTGGTTTATTGATGCTGAGAATTGAACCTAGGGCTGTGTGTACTAGCCAGAAGTTTCTGTCCCACCAGAAACTTTCAAATGCTCTGTAGCCGATTCCCAAATAATTGACTTGGAGGCTTAATAGTATAGTAACAGCTTTTACAGTGTACAGAGCATTATTCCTCAGACAAGCATTCTGCTTTCTTAGTTATATTACCAGAACTTTTAATAACTTAAAAATTGTATTTCATTTATTGTGTATGTGTGTGTGTATATGTATGTCACACAAGAGCCATGATACATATGTGTCAGGACAACTTACAGGAGTTAATTTTCTCTTTGTGCCAAATTTTTAGTCCAGGCTGACCATGAGTACATGATCCTTCTGACTCTGCCTCCTAAATACTGAGTTTTCAGGTCTGTATCACTATGGTAGCTTAAAAAATATCTAATGTATACATATACCTTTTCTAAATTCTTTAATTTACTTTAATAAAATGTTCCTAGGTGAGCTACATGGAAATTTACTGTGAGAGAGTACGAGATTTGCTGAATCCCAAAAACAAGGGTAATTTGCGTGTGCGTGAACACCCCCTTCTTGGACCCTATGTGGAGGATCTGTCCAAACTGGCAGTCACTTCCTACACTGACATTGCTGACCTCATGGATGCTGGGAACAAAGCCAGGTATGGTAGGAAATAGACTAATGACTGAGTCCTTTGGCATATTTTGAGGTTTATTTTTCCAGTGTAAGGATTGAAGCCACCTTTACAGCTGTTAACATTGCTTTAATTGTTAGAGTCCTTTGAGTATTTGACTATGCCGGAAAGGTATGAGCTTCAACATACTAAGTAGCTGTCTTTTCATTAGAATGGCAGGTTCCCAAAATAGGTCAGAACTTTTGTTAACTCTTAGGTATTGATTTAGTCCTGGTAAATTTAGCTGTAATGTCTAGATGAGGCTGTGGTAGTAATTGATTCTGGAATAAATGGCTAACTAATGAAGAATAAAAATTAAATGCTCTAGTGACTACTAAAGGGATAGCTGGAGTATGAAAAGTGATTCTGATGGGGTGCCTTTTGAGTTCTGGGGTAACTTGATGGTCTCCCAAATGAGAGCATTTAGAGCAATTGTCTAGGTGACAGTTCTGGTTTAAGACTGTTGTCTGTGATGTAGGACGGTGGCAGCTACCAACATGAATGAAACAAGTAGCCGTTCCCACGCTGTCTTTACCATTGTTTTCACCCAGAAGAAGCATGATACCGAGACCAACCTTTCCACTGAAAAGGTAGGAGAACTTTTGATCTCTTGTCCTGAGGAGATCTTTGTGGTGAAATCCTCATCATAATACTACTCTGCATTTTTTTGGGACAGGATAAGTGTTCTTTCACTTAATGGAGGTGGTTTTTAATTCTACTCACCGTTTTCCCCATGCCTGTTTTCAGTGGATGTCTCTAATGGAACTGAAAGATAGAAGACACTGCTCAGAAATAACTTCAAACTTTGGGTCTAATAGTTTATTTTTATTTTATTTTTTGAGACAGGGCTTCTCTGTGCAGTCCTGATTGTCCTGGAACTCTCTTTGTAGAACAGGCTGGCCTCGAACTCACTTCAATCCATATGCCCTCGCTTCCCAAGTGCTAGGATTAAAGATGTTCACCCAGCACCGCCTGGCTAGTTTACTTACTTTATGCAAGACGGTTAAGTAGTTCTTTCAGGAAAAATACCTTTTTTCCTTGACTGGACAACAATAATGTTCATCGATAAAGTTATTGCAGTGATGTCTGCAAGTAATAAGGCATGCATAGCATGCTTCATTTCTGAGAAATAACTTTATAACAACTTTAATATTGTTTAAATACCTTTGCTTATTTGTTTCTGTTACTGAGAATTGAACTCAGAGCCTATTACACTTTACTACTGAGCTATTCTCAGCCCCATGTTTTCCTTTGTAGCTGTCTGTTTTGTCTTCTGGTACTGAGGATAGAAGTCAATCAAACATACTAGGCAAGCTCTCAACCACAGTTCATTGTTAATTTCTCATTTTGTTAGCGGTTAAATGTTGTAGAGCTTGGAATGGAATTTCTTGCTTTGAGTCATGGCTTTGCTACCTTTTAGTTACATAACTGTTTGCAAATTACCTTCACCTCTTTATGCCTCTGATTTCTTCTTCTGTAACAACTTCAGTGAATTGTTAAAAGGATTAAGTATTAATGTAGGTTAAGTGCATATAGTAGAGTTTGGCTCCAAGTAGGCATTCAGTATTTGTTAATTCTGTTGTTGTAATTAATAAAAAAATAATATAGGATGATACTACTTAAACTTTTGAATGACATTCACTTGTATTCTTTTTGTTTGGGTTGGGGTAAGTGGGGTGCTAAGAATTAAACATAGGGCTCACTTACATTAGATATGTGCTCCTCCCCTGTGCTGTATTCCTGGTGTGGCAAACCTGAATCTAGATTTATTGTACTAGTACTTAGACAGGATTGTCTGCCCTTTGCCCTCTGAAGTGAATGCTTTCTGATAGTGTTGTCACTAAAAGCTAGAATTGTTTTATACTTAGTGACTATTTTTTATTTCCGCTAATTAGATCCAGAGTCTTTTGCATTCCAAACAAGTGTTCTGCCATTGAGCTGCAGCACAGCTACTTTTTAAGTAATCTCTTCTGGATAGTTTTGTCTAAAATGTTCTGAAAGTTTTTGAACAATTTTATTGAGGTATTATAAAGATATTTGAAGCATAAAATTTAACCTTTTTTTCCCCTTTTTCCTTTTTCAAGATGGAGTTCCCTGTGTATCCCTGACTGTCTTAGAATTCACTCTGTAGCCCACGCTGGCCTCTATCTCAGAGCCACTGCCTCTGACTCCTGAGTGCTGGGGTTAAAGGCATGAGCTACCACTGCCTGGCAGATTTGATCATAGTTGACGAATGTTTATATATGTTTAATCATCAGCATACTGAGAATTTCTGTTACTTTACAAAGCTGCATCATATTTTTGTAGCATTTCCCTGTCTCTGTTTGAACATTATCCAGGCAATTCATCGTATGCTTTTTGTCACTGTAAATTAGTTTATATTTAGTACAGTTTTATGTACATGGGACACAGTATATGCTATATTTTTTCCAAATTTCTTATAATAATTTTGAGGTTTATTTGTGTTATGTTGGTTGCTGGTTTCTTTTCATTGTTAACAAATATTTTGTTATTTATCTGGCCCTAGGAACATTTGTGTACGTGTGTGGAGATTTGTTTTATTTCCTGTTTTTCTGATCCCTTGTTTCATTTTTTAGTCCGGTTTGACCTAGAACTCTTGCTTTAGCCTCCCAATATTGGGATTACAGGTTATACATACCATGCACAGCTGACAATTTGATTTTCTTTTGTTCTTATTATATTGGTGAATACTTAAGAGTGGAATTGAGTCTTGTGTCAGCTGTGTGTTTAGCTTCTGGTTTGGGTTTTTGTTTATTTTGTCTTATCTTTTGAGGAAGGCTTTCTTTATTATATAGTCCTGGCTGTCTTGGAACTGGCCCTGTAGACCAGGATAGTCTTGGATTCA
This sequence comes from Phyllotis vaccarum, assembly GCA_033318265.1. Classification (NCBI taxonomy): domain Eukaryota; kingdom Metazoa; phylum Chordata; class Mammalia; order Rodentia; family Cricetidae; genus Phyllotis; species Phyllotis vaccarum. Next base: position 60,858,175 of record JARWLC010000003.1, on the reverse strand, counting down.
CAGAGGTCCACCCACTTCTACCTCCTACATGCTGGAATTAAAGCCACATTTAGCATAAGAAATGGCTAAACAGTTTTTAAAACGATTGCCACTAGAAGTCTTTAAGAGCTCCAGTTCAGAGCTTCCTGCCAGTTTAATAGGCTTCATGTGTATGCCTGTGGAGCTGTGTGTGTATGCAGTGTGTGTTAAGACAAGGCCTCTGTATGTATCTCTGGCTGGCCTGGAACTTGCTGTAGAGACCACACTGGCCTGGGAGTTACAGAAATCCACCTGTATCTGCTTTCTAGTACAATTAAGCCTTGAATTCATTATCACTGTATAGAGTAGACTGTCTTTGAGCTCATGGATCACCTTCCTCTGTCTCCTGAGTATTTGGAATCACAACCACGTACTACCTAGATATCTTGCTTATTTTTTAATGTCCATATTGCACAAATTCTATTTGGTAGTATAATGAAAACCCAGAGCCAGATATTGGGGCAAAGCTGAAATATCAGAGAGACAGAGATCAAACCATAGCCAGTTCTCACCCAACCAACTCCTCAGGCCAGTTTTTCTGAATCCTCTGACTCCCACCTCTCAGTCCTCAGCTCAAAAGGGAGATCACCAGGGAAGCTGACTCCTCCCTTCTCTGTCTCCACCCAGCTGTCTTACTTCTTGGTTTTACTTTCCTAGATGTGAGCCACCCCTGCCTGGCTCTGTTAGGCCTTGAACTCAGAGATCCAGGGGATCTCTCCCTTCAGAGTGATGAGATTAAAGGCCACTCCCTGTCCTTCAGGCTTGGCTCTGTGGGTGACTTTGTCCTCTGATATTCCAGACTATTTTTATTAAATAATATAATATGTCACCACATTTCCATGTTATTGTTCTTTACTTAGGTCAGTAAAATCAGCTTAGTGGATCTGGCAGGAAGTGAACGAGCTGATTCAACTGGTGCCAAAGGAACTCGATTAAAGGTATTTATTTTATTAGCAAGATGGTCTAGTCAATCAGTGTTTTATGACATGAGTTTATACATAGTGGCCATGGGCCAAGTCTAGTTATTGCCTGGTTTTACAAATAGATTTCTATTGAGAGATAGCCATAACTTTTAATTTGTATATTGTTTATGGTGGCATTTACTATCCTGATACTGGTTCTCATATAGTCCAGGCTGGCCTTGAACTTAATATGTAGCTAGGATGAGCTTGACTTCTCTGATCCTCCTGGCTTTATTTCCTGAATTAAGATTAGAGGCATGTGCTATGTATCTCTTTTATGTGGTGCTGGAGGTAGATCTGGTGCTTCGTCTGTGCTAGTTAAGCTACCAATTGAGCTATATCCCTAGTCCCCTGTGACTGTTTTTATGTTGCACTGGAAGAATTTCACCAGAGATTATATGATCTACAAAACCCAATTTAAAATTTAATTTTTAATGAAAAAAACCAATTATTGATCTATAATTTCAATGAAATGATAAGTTAGATAACAAAATAGTTAGGGAAGTGTTTATGGTTAAGAGCAGTTGTATTATATTTTGAGAAATGGGCAATTGGCTTAGATGGAAGAGTCAGTTTAAGGAGACTAGGATATACAGGATACAGATGTAAGGACAGATGTGGACTTCGACAGAGATATTGTTTAACAAAGACAGGGCTTTCATGTTGGTGAGTTGTGGGAGGAAGACTTGCTTCTGTAAGATTTCAAATCACAAGCATCCTGAAGGCAGAAAGGGTTGGGAAAGATTGGGCAGAAAGGTATGTGGTCTCAGCATGTTGCCAAGTGAGCAGAGGAAAGACCGAAGGCTACATGTGTCTTTAGAACGTATGTCTTAAGCAGATATGTGGTGCTGAGGAGATGGCTCAGTGGGTAAAGTGCTTGCTGGTACTCAAGGACCTGAGTTCAGATCCCCAGCACCCACAGGGGTAGGGTGCTTGGGGAAAAGCAGATATGCTGACGTAGTAGAAATTCTTGGTTGTAATTCTTTCATGTTTGGTGTTTTTTTAGGAAGGTGCAAATATTAATAAGTCTCTTACAACTTTGGGCAAAGTCATTTCAGCCTTGGCAGAGGTGGTAAGTTTTCTGTTTCACTCTAAGAGGAAACGTCTGCTCAGCAAGTTGACTTGCTGAGATTTATGCTTCTTTATCAAGGTTATACTGTTTGTCTTTTTTATGTGGTTTTTAATTTTTTTTTTTTTCAGATAAGGCTAGAGTACAGTACAGCTCTGTACTGAAGGTAGAATGAAAACCACCGTACTTATGTAAAGCTAGAGCAAAGACATGAACTGTGTGACTTGAGGATAACCAAATCTGTTTTGGGAGTATTTTGAATAATGTGACTTTGGAGAATGATGTTAATTTAGAAGCCAATGCTATATCTTTTTAAAATATAGTCATGTATCATTTAATGAGATGAATGCATTTTTAGAAAAGCATCATCAGATGATTTTGATTATAGTAAATAGAAAGAATATACTAAAATTATGGGGAAAATAGTATAGAGATGTAGGTGAGTCTCAATCACCAAATGCCATGTATTGAACATAATTGGAGTGGGTTTGTTTCTACCAACATTTCTGTAAACAGTGCATTGTGATATACCACCTGAAAACAGCAGCTTTATCATTTTTCAATTCCATTATAATCTTAACAGACCATCATTGTCCCTGCAGTGCATATGTACATTATAAAGTCTTTGTTTTTGTAACACCGGCACACTAAACGTAAAACATATTTTGCATAGTCTTCATTATTTAGGTTTGAAACCCAAGGTAGTTTTTGTATGCTCTAATGTAGATTAATGGGGCATTTAAATCACTTAGAATTAAATCTCTTCTAGTCTCTAGAAAGTACTCTGGTTTCCATTTATTGTAGAGGCTTATCCTGTGTTCTTTCTCTCCTTTAAATGCTTCCATTTGTAGGATAACTGCACCAGCAAGGTACGGCCGGGATTGGTCACACTGAACTGGCTAAATGATCAGCTCTATGGTGTCACATTTTTAAGAGGAAAAATAGAACATAAGTTAGAATAGAACCTTCAAAGAGGTTTCATTACTTTTTTTCTGGCTCTGGAATTTAGAATGATTATCTAGGGTGGCTGTGAATCATGAGACTTCAAATTAGAAATAACTAAGGAATATAAATTACTTTGGAGAAGGAGTAGACTGAAGGTACAAGAGAGAAATTTGAGGAAGCTTTTATGGTGTGCTGTGATGTTTGCTCCAGTGATCTGTAAGAATGTCTCTTAATAGTTCTATGAACTACTCTAAAGAAAGTTATATTTTCTTGTAGTCCTGTTCTAAAACATAGCTAATATTATTGAGATTATTGCAAACAAGTAAGATCAAACAAGATTATATATTATTACTATTTCTATATCCTGTTTTATTTTACCTACTTCTTACCATAGAAGCCTATGCGTAATTTAAAACATTTTTTTCTATTATTTGGCTATACTTGGATGAAGTAAAGGCTGTAGAATCAATTTAAACTTTTAACTGAAGCTAGAAATATTCTTTGTATCTTCCTTTACCCAGTGGTGTATTTTTCTCTTATATTCTATACAAATATTCTAAAATTTTTTGTTATGTTTCTAAGTATTTTTCTAATATTTAGAGCACCTAATAGTAGAGGCAGTATTTGCATTAAAATACTTAGTATTCAAATGTTTAATTTGTTTTTTCCACTTTTTGAATCTTGTTTTTAAAGATTTTTCTTTATTATTGTTAAGGGCATGCATGTGCTATGTCTGAGGACAACTTTTGTGAGTTGGCCTTTTCCTTTTGGGAATTAATTTGGTGTAACCTAGTATATCAAGTCCCACACCATCTCTCTGGTTATGTTGTTTTTTTCAACTCCTTGTCAAAGATATATGCTTCAAGTGTTTATAAGTGAAGTACTGGGCTTGTTTTAAAGTATTAGCAGGTCTAAAGATGTGTATAGGATATCAGATACTAGTAGTTTACTGCTAAATTTACTCAACCTGTTCCTTATAAACTACATATCTGCTCAAGTATTTAGACTTTGTACCTGCATTTTACTCAAATGGCTTGGGGAATGGCAAAATAATCATAGTTAAAGCTACATGGTAAGTCTACCATGTACATTGTAGTAGTACTCTCTAGACATTTTGTGTTATAAAGATTTAAAAATGAAATGTCAGAAGAAATGTTTTGTATGTGCTTTTTGAAGTATTGAGCTGTGAGTTTCAATCATGATGAAAATCCATTACAATTTGATTATTTCAGAAGTTTAGACCGGTCTGCTTTTTATGTGAATTCTCCCCATTGTATTGCTGAAAGTATTCTCTTCTCTTTAATAGAGTAAAAAGAAGAAGAAAACGGATTTTATTCCTTACAGAGATTCTGTTCTTACCTGGCTCCTTCGAGAAAATCTAGGTATGCTGACTAGTAGTCTGCATTAACTTTATAGTTGCTGTTTTTAAAGCTGTTAAATGATCTTTTATGGCTCATTATTCCATGTCTGCTTTGGAGAAGAATCGTCTCTAGATGTTGAGGGCATAGTAACTCAACTTGAGAGCTTCATGTCTTTTTCCGGCTTTGCTTTGGATTTTCCCTGGTTGGATTCACTTACTTAAGGACACAAACTGAGGATTAGTTACTGTCTTCTGTCCTCTATACAGCTGCTTAAAATGTTGTTCCTTCTTCAGAGCTCACTGCCCCTGCCAAGGCTTATTTATTTTATGTGCCTGAGTGTTTGCCTACATGTATGTGCACCATGTACATGCCTGGTACCTACAGAGCTTGTAAGGCAGCAGTGGGTCCCCTGGAAGCAAACACTGTTTTCTACAAAAGCAGTTAGCACTCTTAACTACCGAGCCATCTCTGTAGCCCCTTCCTCGGAGTGCTTAGCTCATATCCCTTTTCATTTGACATAGCCTTACCTCTCCTTACTACTGGTGTTCTTTGACCTTTCAGCCTTTCTCCTCATTCCTTGCTCCTCCTCATTCAGAAAAAGCAATCCATCAACTTTCCCATCGCTGAGGGCATCTTTGGTGGAGTGCTTGAGATCTTGATCAGAGTGGTTGTTTAAGATAAGGTCATGTACAACTCAGGCTGGCACTGAACTCCTGATACCACTTCCTATGCAGGAATTATAGGCATGTGCTCTCATTCCTCTCTAGAGTGGTTTTAAAAGAGAGTAGAATGGGACCCGAACAGGAGACTCAGAAAGCAGACTGAGAGTGAGTGGAACAATGCGTAACACGGGGACAAGTAAGACTGTTTTCGGGCCCAGTCATGGTGGCACATAGCTGTAATCCCAGCACTTAGGAAATGAAGGCAGAAAGATAGTCAGATCAAATCAGCAAGGCTACATGAACCTTGTTGAAACAAACAAACAAACAAACAAACAAACAAAAAAAAGGAAGGAAGGAAAACTTGTTGGCTTTTGATGAATTCTTGAGGTCTGCTTTCAGTTTTAACACAGTAAATAAGATTCTCCTTCCAAAGATGAGTGTGATTTGAGATGCTCATGTTCATTTTCTTAGGTGGCAACTCTCGAACTGCAATGGTCGCTGCTCTGAGCCCAGCAGACATCAACTATGATGAAACGCTGAGCACTCTGAGGTACTGCTCTCCTTTGATCCCAGCATGAGTAGTTTTGTATGCCAGAGATTTTCTTACATATTGAGGCTGTCATGTGATCCTTTGTTCTCATACAGAGGGGAAATTATTTTTGTTATAGTGGAGCTTTCTTCTGTGGATTCCAGATTCTTTGGGATAAGTAAGAGCTTGTTTATAGGACAGATGTTCAAATTACTTGAGTGAGATATTGGATAACTTTTAGATAATAAAATTTTCTTATAATATTCATTTTTGTTAATAGAAGTATTCCCTTTTATATATAGTTTCTAGATATGTTCAAGTTGTAAAAAAGTAATACAGTTATCAGCACATATAGCACTGAAAAAGTACGAACAGAATATTCATTAAATTTTTACATGTGGCATATTTTAATCTGAAACTATCTTTCTGTCTCCCATTAAAGATATTTACAGCAAAAGAACACTCTAGAGGTTGACAGGCTGGGCTTGAGTTCTCACTTTGCTTCATTTCTGTTGGGATCTTACTAAAACTCTTAAGTTCCTCTGAGCCTATGTCACCTTTGTAAAGTGCTCTAAAGCCTCATACAAACAACTTATTTATCAAAGCTCTTCAAATGTTTGCTTTAGAGGCAAATGGTATGTTATTATGAGAAATAGAGCCTCTGAGAAATGGCAAGGATGAATTTTCTTTCTGTATCTAGATATGCAGATCGTGCAAAACAAATTAAGTGCAATGCTGTTATCAATGAGGATCCTAATGCCAAGCTGGTTCGGGAGCTGAAGGAGGAAGTGACCCGACTGAAGGACCTTCTTCGTGCTCAGGGGCTGGGAGATATTATTGATAGTAAGTGAATAAGGATCACACAGAGTCTTATTTTCCTTTCTGGATTCTTACACTTAAAACAAGCTTAGGGCTGAGTGAGTGGACACTCAGAGGCAGAGGCAGAGGCAGGCTGATCTCTGTGAGTTCAAGGTCAGTTTGGTCTATCTACCTGGTGAGCTTCAGGCTAGCCAGAGTTACACAGTGTGACCCTACCTCAAATAAGTAAGTAAATAAAATAAACTGAGTTTTGAGACTTGATGAAACTAAATGGTAGTAAGAAGGTTCTACAATTTTTTTCCATAGAAATGTCAGTGAAATGAAATAGTCTTAAAATTTATTTTTGCAGAATGTGCCCCCAAATCCCATTTTTTTTTAAAGTACTGCATTAGTTTTCCTTGAAGATTTATTATGTATACAGTGTTCAGTCTGCATGTGTCCCTGCAGGCCAGAAGAGGGCACCAGATCTCACTATAGATGGTTGTGAGCCATCATGTGGTTGATGGGAATTGAACTCAGGACCTCTGAAGAGCAGCCAGTGTTCCTAACCTCTGACCCATCTTTCCAGCCCTGTCAGAGTTTTGTTTTGTTTTGTTTTTAATGTTAAATTTATTCTGAAAAATTAACTATTTTATAAAAGTATTACTTGGACGGTCTTGTTTCTCTGGATCAGTGTAGTAGTAATAATGTATGTGTAATAATTCACCATTCCATCCAGGTGTGGTGACACATGCTTTTAAACCCAGCACTTGGGAGGCAGAGGCAGGTGGATCTCTGTGAGTTTGAAGCCAGCCTGGTCTATAAAGTGAGTTCTAGGATAGACAGGGCAGTTACATAGAGAAATCGGTTTTGAAAAACCAGAAGAAGAAGAAAGTGAAGAAAAAGAATTCATTATTCCAGACGAGTTTCAGATAAGATTTACCTTGGAGTGATCTTTGTTCTCTATGGAAAAGTGAATGGGAAAAGTCTGATTCTTGTCAAGTTTAAGAACTAGACTTCTAGAAATTACTATTACACAGTCTTCTTTTATAATGCATGCTTTTAAAATCTTACTCATCTCTCTAGAGAGTATGTAGTCCAATTTTTTTTTAAAGTTATGGTTGGCAGTGTAGCTAATTATTGGTCATTATTGTTTAGCATGTGCAAGGCCCTGGTTTTACTTCAGTACTTAAAAAAAAGTTCTTGCCATAAAATAGATTCTTCAGATGGAATATGGGCTTATTTAATAAAGTATATTTTTATTTTTAATGTAAAAATATTATATACTTTGAAATATTAACAGATTTCAAACCCTCCTTCAGTTTACCTCTTATTAATTATAATCTGGATTTTAATTAATTTGTGAAAATGATAATATATATTACTGAATTTTCATTTTTTAGCTTCCCAAATGCCAAATCTCACTCTATGTCTCTACTGAATCTGAGCTTTGATCCTTCTTGTATTTCCCCTCTTGCTTATCTTTAGTTGATCCACTGATTGATGATTACTCTGGAAGTGGAGGCAAATGTGTGTATATCATGTATTGGTTATTTCCCGTATGCTGACTTGTTAGCTGGCCTTTGCTGGGTCAGCCTTACAATGAGCTTTGCATGCCAGCAGTTCTAACGGGGAAATCCCAGACAGAGTGTGATGTGAAATCAAATTCTTGTTTTCACCCTTCTCCATTTGGCAAAGTAACTTAATGAATTTTAGTTTATGCCTTGACTGAAGTTGAGAGATGTAAGAATGTGAGTCTTCCACTCAGTCTTCCTTGTTTCTATCCATATAATTAAATCAAATTCAAAATTACAGTTGAAATTAGAGATGACAGCAGCTCACATTTATTGAATATCTATAAAATATCTGGCCCTGTTTTAGTTACCATAAACATATTATCTCTTTTAATTCTGTTATTGATAAAATTACTTTATCTTCATTTTACTATAGCCAGGAATGGTTCTTTTTCTAAGATGCCATGGTTTCTCATGTGTAGGTTACACAGTTTAACTCAGAGCTCTTACTTTTAATCATTACTATATCAACTTCCCCCCCTTTTTCCCTCTTGAGTTGCTTCCTTTTATGAACCTATTATTTAATGGGAAAATTCCTCTTTAATTAGCATTGTAAATGTGAGTCTTTTTATAATTACAAAAACCATTTCCAGTTAGCCAAACTGCCTTATAATTAAAGAGCTCTGTCCATGTTGGGCTAGCACTCACCTGTGCTTATACTTCCTTGGGTTTCTACATAACTTGGGCCTTATCTTACTTGATCATTAGACATTTTTCCTCTTCGCATAAATACAAGTCAAAATTCTAAAGTATATGTCTTAAGTAAATGACTTAAATGAAGACATGTATTACAAAACATCACAGCCATTTTTTCAGTATAAATGTTGACAATGAAATAATTGCTTATGCTTTTAATATTTATCAAGATATGTCAAATCTCAGTTTGGGAATTTTGAGCTTCTGTTGATATGTAGGAAGCCATTTCAGACAAGGGAGTACATAGGAGAACCCAACTGGAGTGGTACCAGCTACTGTGCTAACTTAAGCCCAGAGGACTGGTGTGCCCAGACACGCATGTGTCTCTTGGCCTGGAACAGCTCTGTCTGAGATCCCCAAAGCCCAGGAATATTGCTATGGAGAGGGTGCCTTTTGTTCTTGCCTTTGTGTTCAGGTGCTGCTGCTGACCTGTTGCCTATCTCTTCTCTGAGCAGCTCTGGCATTTCCTGAAAACCATGCATGACTAAGTTTTAATCTTACGGAGGAGAGCAGCCCTGGCTACTCCTCAGTTTCCCTTTGGATCTACTTCTTTTAATTCATTTCAGGGCTTGCATGTGTCTACAGGACCTTCTAACCTCCGTCTGCTCCTCTTGTCTGCCTTGCTGCCATCATCTGACAGATGATTTTTTGCTCCAGTCCTGTTTGCCTTTTAAAACATGCCTCTTTGCTTGTTTCCCCATGTTATATATTTGCAGATGGTAGTTTTCAAACTGTCTTGAAGCAACTACCACAGGCTTTAAGGGGCTTCAAGAACTGTTTTTCATTAAATAGTAAAGATTAGTAAACCCAGAGAGTGACTGTTTTTCCTAACTCCTTCTATTGCCTCATATCCTTCAAGGAAAAAAAACCCTATTTTTGATATGAATTCAAATAATATAGATTTTCTCAAATTTAAAAATGAGGGCCAACAAAATGACTGTATAAAAGTGTTTGTTACTGGTTCAGATGCCAGGTTCCCATGTGGTGGAAGGAGAAAACCGACTTTCATCAGTTGTCCTCTGACCACACAGGAACACACACAAAACAAATAATGTAATAAAGGAAACTTTGAATGAGATAATTTTAACATAGGAATGTAAATGGATGTTATGGCACCCACCTGTAATCCCAGTAGTATCAGCACTCAGAGGTGGGAGGCCAGAGAGTTAGGAGTTCAAGGTTATTTATTCTCCTACATGTATCATTTATGAAGTTACGCTAAGATACATGAAACCCTGTATTCAGACAGACAAAACAAAAAGAATTGTACCAATAACGGTGGTTTCTCTGCTGTTCAATGGAGAAAGATGATTAATGAATGAAATTACAAAAAAGCAAATCATTGAGTTTTGTTATTGGTGAACTTTTTATCAGGACCAAGTTTAAGACCACAGTTTCAGTTGTGTTCTAGACCTTCGTTAGTGGAAACCTGGCTGTCACATTAGGAAGCTGACTTACCAGTGGCTCAATGATTGTGCCACCAGACACAGAAAGGTTTTACTTAAATTATCAAATGGTTTTTAATTTTTGTTTGCTGTGTCTCATAAATGGAAAATATACTAAAACTTGTAATTCACTAATTGTTCTTGTTGAAATAACCATTCATTAAAAAGTTATTATCATACTTCCTCAAAAGTATTTTCATTTTTACAACTACTTATTTTAATTTAGAATATATTTTTGCATATTAAAATGCTGCTATGCACAGACTACGAAATGCTCAGAGTTGCAACTAACAGTTCCTAAATTTTTCTCTGAATTCCATTAAACACTGAGCTAGTCCAATATGTGGTATTAATTACTGTTTCCCCCTTTCTGCTAAAAACTACTTGGGTTTAAAAATGTAATAAAACTATAGCTATTAAGGACTTAGAATGGCAGGAAGAGTTTACTGACTATAGTTTATCTGTTTAGGAGAAACATCTCTGAAGTTCTGGTTACACCCTCCCGTACTAGAAACTTCTCATTTCTAAATTCAGAAGCGGCTGGCTGCTTAGTTAGGATCGAATATTACAGAGTGACATGTTTTAGAACTGCCATCTAGTATAGTTTTAGAGCTTGTCTTTGTGTTTCAGTGTGTGTTAGCCCTGGCGCTTTGATGCTGTCCTTTCTCACACTGGTGTTCCTTCCTGTCTCTTTTCCTCCTCTGCTTCTCGCCTTCTCTTTCTCTACCTTCCCTTCTTTCTGTCTCCCAGATCTGAAAGATTTTCAGAACAATAAGCATAGGTACTTGCTAGCCTCTGAGAATCAACGCCCTGGCAATTTTTCCACAGCATCCATGGGGTCCCTCACTTCATCTCCATCTTCATGCTCACTTAGTAGTCAGGTGGGCTTAACATCTGTAACCAGCATTCAAGAGCGGATCATGTCTACACCTGGAGGGGAGGAAGCCATTGAACGTCTGAAGGTGAGTCTAAAGATTAAATGTAAAGCACTTTATGTCGTTCCAGAAATTTTGGCTTAGCACATAGAGGTGCTAAAAGTTAGTGGTACTCTCTAAAACTGAAATTGTTTTATAAATTAATTTCTTTTTATCAGACTGTTTGGGTTGGACTTGGCCAGTGATAGAAAAGTCCTAAGTTAGCCATGCAAAATAGCTGATGAGTAGAGACTTCTAATAATTTGAGGGTAATTTATAAGTCATAGTGACTGTTGCTTGTTAGAAATTTCGTTGTAAAGCCAGACATGGTGGCATGAGCCTGTTAACCCAGTATTCAGGAGACAGAGAAATTAGGATAAGGTGTTCAAGGTCCTCCTGCATACGTAGTGAGTTTGAGGCCAGCCTTGGTCATATGAAACCTTTTCTAAAAAGTAATAATTTTTTTAAATGAAATCAGTGGTTGGAAAATTTGGTTTCATTGAAGATAGAATTCTCTATAGAGCCATTTCTCTGTTAGTAAAACTAATATACAATTAACTGGACATTTGAACATTTGAGTAGTGATAACAGGTTTGTTAGGTTCCATGAAATTATACCTTCTAGAAGTTCTCACAAAGCCTTTAGTTACAGGAGAAACAGATTTCTCTTGTCTGGGGCACCTGGGGTCCCTGGGCCACGGTGCTACACATTTGCAGATTGCCCGCTCTTTTGGTTACTTGTTGGAACCAAATGCCTGAGAAGAAGCAATTTATTCTATCTCATGGTTTGAGGTTAGTGTACAGAGAAGGCATAGCTATATGGGTGTGAGGCTGCTTGTTCACGTCTGTGTAGAGCATGAAGCAGTGAAAAGATAATGCCCGTGCTCAGCTGCCTTTCTCCTTGCTCCTCTTTATTTCAGCCTCGGAGCCCAGTTTGTAGGATAGTGCTGCCACATTCATGATGGGTTTTCTCTCTTAATTCAACTTCTCTGGCAGTACTCTCTGTGGGTCTTTAATTAAGACTTTAAATCCAGTTAAGTTGATTAACCATTGCATTATCCCTGGCTCCCAGCTCTGTGGATGGAAGATTCTTTTCCCCTGTTTCTGGCTGGATCCATTTCTGACTTGTTTCTATGTAAATGTGGAAGTCAGGAGCTGCTCCTGACTCCTCCCTTCAGTGACTACAGTGAGGGCTGACAGGTGTCATCTGTGGTGCTGAGAACAACTGCAAGCATTCCTGCCATCAGACCATATCAGGAGCATCATCGTCTCTCTCTTCCTTCCTTTTCCCCCTCCTCTTTCTCCTCCTTTTTTCCCCTTACTACCTTCAGGAATATTGTTTCCTTCTACCTTTTGACCTTTGTGTTCAAGAATACCTTGGAAACTCACTTAGAATTTGGGAAGTTAGAGCTACGTTACCAGTCAGGGATCCTATTCACCATCACTCAGGATCTCCCATTATCAATGCTGCTCATCCAAAGACAATTGAGAACAACGGTACTCTATAGGTAAAGGTTAAGAAAGAAAGGGCTGGGTGGCAGTGGTACATGCCTTTAATCCCAGCACACAGGAGGCAGGTCTTTGTGGGTTCAAGGCTTGGTTTACAGACTGAGTTCCAGGGCAGTCAGGGCTACACAGAATAACCATGTCTTGAGAAAGGCATATTAGCTTCTTGAACATCTTCACTACTGAAAGTAAATCATTGTCAGATGCTTTCGTTTTAGTTTTCAGGTGAAGCTGTAACATATTTTATATCAAGGGGGCTTCAGAGTTTTCTTTCTTATCGCCATCTTTTCCCTTGGCTACTTAGTTACTTCAAAAAGAAGGTGATGTTACCAATGTTTTTGTGTCTTGATTCAGAAAGTAAGTGAAGTTCTAAAATGCCTGGCAAAATGAGAGGAAAGAGAAATGTTTGAGGGCTGCAAAGTACAGGGTGACCTCTGCTGTTGTAAAATTGACTTGGAAACTTTCTGATAGACTGTATTGATGTTCTGTGTGGGAAAGTGTGTTCATTCACAAGTTTTCTCATAAGTAGGGGCCAGTGATTATGTTGCCAGCAGAACTCTGGCAGTTGGGAGAAGTGAAACTTCCTTCTCATATTTTATATCAAATGTTCACATTGGGGATTTCTGGATCTTAACTATTATTGTGATTTCTTGCACAAACAAGATTATCTTTGTTTCTTCTCTGGTTTAAAGGAGAAATTTCTTTCTGGCTGCCGGCTAGAAGAAACTGAAAGTAAGGCCACATGTTAGGAGTTAAGGCAATAACAGTTCTTATAGAATTAGGTCACCCAGAGTTTCCCAAATGGCTTCTAGGGAAAATGCTATCATTATTCAAGGCACTCTCCCCCCATCTGTCTACTCCCATGGAAACAAAGCTGTGATACGTTAATCAGCAAATAAATTGCACTCTTATTAAATTTTCCCTGGAAAAACATAAGTAAAACATTTGTTTCCCTAGCTTTTTCTGGAGTGCAAATGGCTTCTTTACAGCTCTGTGTTCAGGTAGTTCACTGAAGCATAAGCGCCTCAGTTCTGTTCTTATTTTGTGAATGGTGAGAATTTCTTTTGGACAGACCTGCATTTTAATGATGCAGGCGGAGAACATCTTTCGGCCAGAGTGTGGGACAGCAGTTGTAGAATACAAACGCTTGAGCGTGTCTTAGGAGCTGCATTCCTAAGGCCTGACACTACAAGAGAAAAACACTGCAATGAAAAACAGCAACAGTGGAAGCTGATTCATCTTCCTAGTAGTTTATTGCCTGTGCTTCTCTGTATCTTTAACTATAGACCAGTGTTCATCACTGCTTATACATACATGCTGCTACTTCTTTTTCCATTGAATAGTCTATTTCCTTATATAATGTTGATATCTCAATTCCTTTATAAACCTCTCTGGCAAAAAGGAAAAAGAAGATAGTGATATGTAATTTTTTTTTAAAAAACCTAAACTGAGCTCAGGTCTTTGTGTACGTGATTTGGTCTTTTTACTCAGTAAAGTTTTAAGGATGCAGCTATAGCTACTGGCTCTGATGTTGTGGATGGTATTAAAGTCAGGACTATGCGTACCATTGCCCAGACTTAGCCTATAAATATCCAGAAACATCCATCACTGGAGGAGGTAGGGGAAATGCTGTGCTAAGCAGTCTGATGACTCACACTTGGAGCTCATTCAGGAAGCACGCTGTCCAGGACAGTAAACTCTAGCTATCTGATGGCTTCAAGGAATGTTCCATGGAGTAATCATTCAACCTTCTGAATGTCAAAACCTAAACTATTACTTTTATGTTTGATTTTTTTCCCTATCAAATTTTCTGCCTTCATATTGAATCATCAAGAAGAATTAAAAAGCCAGTCATGGTGGAACATATCTGTAGTCTCAGCATCTGGAAGCCTTAAAAGGAGAACCAGAATTCAGCATCATCCTTGGCTAAATAGTGAGTTTGAGACCAGGGATGGATACATGAGAACCTGTCTCAAAAAGGGTCTCATGACTTAACAAAATGAATGAATAAATATAAAAAATGTCAGGAAACACAACTCTCAGTTCAGCTCAAGGAGTAGAATGGGCTTAGGTTAATTACGTAGTTACTTTGGTCTTTGGTCTTCTTATCTGTGGAATGATTGTGTAACAGTCTTTGCTAGCACTAAAGGTTTGCTAGTGTGCCACACAATTGACATTTTCTTCAGGCTGTCCTTAGGGCTTTCTTAAAACAATAACATTTTAAACATCATTAATACTATAACTTGAAGCCATGATTTAAAAAAAAAAAAAAAAGAAAATGCCTTGCATTTTTGGATGTTAATGTTGCCCTCCTTGTGTCTTGTGCACACACACATGGATTCACTATTTGCCTATTTTTATGAGGACTTGGAATATTTGTGTCTGAGATTTTCCCAGTGTTAGATTTCATATTTATAGTTCTTTCCTTATAAAAAAGAAAAAGGGCCGCTCGCTTTGGATTCTCCCTTTGTCTTCAAAGGGTGTTGTATGTCTCAGGCTTTCTTTGCTGACTGTGCTGTGTGAAATTCTGGTTCTTCCACTTCAACCTGTGCATTCTCCCATAGGAGTCCGAGAAGATCATTGCTGAGTTGAATGAAACCTGGGAAGAGAAGCTTCGTAAAACAGAGGCCATCAGAATGGAAAGGTCAGGAGATAAAAATCTGGAACTCTACTAAGTTTTCTGGGAAGTTTGAGTTGCTTTTGTAATAAAAGATAAAATGTAATTAAAAACAAAGAACTCTCTCCCCCCTAAACCACAACACAAGTAAATCTTTGGGGGAAGTTGTATCCAGTCACATCTACATTTTGAAGTGAAATCTACATTTAAAGATTCTCTAATGCAGTGGTTCTCAGCCTGGCTCGTGACTCCTTTGGAGGTTGACTGGCCTTTCACAGGGATTGCATATCAGATGTTTACTTTACCGTTAATAGCAGCAGCAAAGTTACAGTTATGAAGCAGCAACAAAGATCATTTGACAGCACATGAGGATGTAGCACTAGGCAGGCTGAGAACCACTGCTCTAGGGAGTTATGTGCTTAATAGTTTTTACTCTTGAATGTTGCATGGGATTGAGAAAAATCTTACTAATAAAGGAGATTTTCACTTGGAACAAAAGCCCATATTCAAAGGGCTGTTCTGACTCTGTCTTTTAGAGTTACTTTGTCTAGAACCTTTTGGGTAAAAAGTATAATTTCAGTTGCAAACTTATAAAATTTCTGTTTTGTTTATACTGTTGGAATAAATGCACACTTAAAAAAATCAATTTCTATCTTCTCCCTTTGTGAATATGAAGAAGAAATGAGCTCTGGTGTACTATTAGTAAATGTAACAAAGAATTTTCTTACTTACAGTAGATTTTTTTAAAGACTAGAATCATTGGGGCAGACATAATGTCTCAGTACATAAAGGCACTTTCTACTCAAGCTTGATTACCTGAGTTTGATTCCTGAGCCCCACTTAAAGGTGGAAGAAGAGAATCATGTCTACAAAGTTGCCCTCAAAACATTAGGTACACCCACTCACACCCACACCAAACACACAAAAATGAACAGAAAACCAAAAACCTTCCTAGAATTACTGTGCCAAAATGGGGGGGGGGGCTATAAGGAATAAAACATTAGAGACAAATCACATTTACAGACTATTACAGAGGGTACTCAAGCCCCTACCCTCCCACTTACCCCCTGTATTGAATCTGTGGCTTCACTGATGCTAAAACCAGAGTTACTTTGATTGCTTTCTTAGATTCTGGGGAAATTGTTTTTTCAAGTTGGATGCACAGACTTAAGGAATATAATCTTTCAAAGTTCTTACCTGGATGAGCAGAACTTTAGTCTGGGATCATCCTTTGACTTATTTTGAGTGTTGGTTCTCCTAAATATAAGTTCTCATTAGTGATAAGCATTATCTTTCTATACCCCCTTGCCAGCTTTACATTTTATTTTCTATTTCTTTTAAAAATAAATTGACTGCCGTTTTGATATTGGTGTTCTGATTTACTCAGGGTTTTTGTTTTTATTTTTGTTTTCTAGAGAAGCCTTGTTGGCTGAGATGGGAGTTGCCATACGGGAAGATGGAGGAACACTTGGTGTTTTCTCACCTAAAAAGGTAGGGAGCCATGTTGTAAAACTTAATTAAAAAAAAAGAGTTTCTCTTTGTAAACCTCTTCATGTCTTCCCGATAGAGCCATTTTTATGTAGATCTTTAGCTTAACTTCAGACATTTTTGCTTTCATCTTACAGTACAAGGGCATCTTAGTTGTAAAATGATTATGGTGTCTACAAAAGATAAGTCCCAGGACAGTGAGTCTGAACCTTTTAGTCTGAGGTCTATGTAAGCGTCTTTTTGTTGTTCCTCTTACCTTCCTGTCCTAGCCATAGCACCAGGTGCTTTAGGTACATTCCCTTTTAATGTCGAGTGCTTGCCTAGTATGCAATGAGCCCTGGGCTGGTGTGTCCTGTCTACAATCCAGTGCCCAAAAGTTGGAGGCAGTAGTCATCAGCTCTGCTTAGAACTTCTGGGAACCATCTTTAGCTGTTGAGGTTTATGAAGGACAGTAGTGTCCCGTGTTCTATTACAAGCACTATTTCCTTCAGTAAGCAGCTCCAGTCCTTACCCTCTATATGCCTCTGTTCTTTTTCCAGATGTTCTTTTTCTTTTAAAGATGGGATTAGATTAGTCACTTTCCTACTTCTTTAATCGTAGCTGTAGAATAGTTAGAGACCTTCTAGTTAATTGGACTGATCACATGTCTTGTGTTCATTTTGACTTGGGTTGCTTCTTAGAATTGGCTACTAGAACACCTTATTAAATACTTGTTTTATGTGCTTATTTAGATGACAAAAGTAGAGCATGTATTCATACACCAAGATATGTGTCAGCACTGATAACTTCCTTCAAGGTTCTGAGTAATCTCTGTTATCCTACTGTGTATATGGCCCTAGGTTCAGTGTCCTACTACTGTACAAGTATTTGTGTGCATAGATTCTGTTCTAGGTTAGAGTACAAGGTCAGAGAGTTTTGTGTGAACTAGTGTTCTTAGGATTTTTGTGAGAATTTTTTTGCCTTTTTTTTTTCTTTTAAAATCATAGTCACAAAACTGTCTTACAAATTCCAGTATGTTATTTTCAACAGAAAACATTGATTTAGCTGGGTATGGAGGCACATATCCACATTGGGAGGTGAATGCAGGAAGATCGGAGTCCAGCATCTGCTTTATAATAAATCCAGAACCAACCTGGATCATGTGTAAGAGGAAAGGGGCTAGAGTGATGGCTCAGTAGTTAAGAGCACTTGCTATTTTTCCAGAGGATCCAACTTTAGTTCCCGGCACCCAAGTTGGGAGGCTAAAAACTACCTGTAACTCTAGCTCTAAAGAATCTAAAGCTCTCTGATGTGGTAATGTCTTTCTATGTACTATAAATAAAAGACTCTTTTGGCCCATGACAGACACTGTAGAAGTAGGGGAGGAATCGGAGCATAAGTAAGAAAAAGAAAATAAAGTCAAATGAGGTGTGAGCCAGCTGCCCAAGATAACACAGGTGAGCCACAGGCCACCTGGCAAGACAGATATCTTAATAAAAATAAATTAAGATAAAAAACTAACTAACAGTATGCCTAAAACATAAACCAAACAACATAAAATTAATATAAATCATTTTTAAAAGCCTAAACAACGACAAGCAACTAGGTGCCTAAAATTTTAAGTCTATAAGTCTAAACCTCTAGCCAAATGAGGCGAAAAACCTCCTGTTGTGTGCCAGCTATCACAGAAAATTTATTACTAATATATCATATAAAGGACTAGTATTTATTGAGGGGTATATGAACACTTTGATATAAGTTGAACTTTAAGACAGTTTTGAAGATAGGAACTGTCTTATGACAGGCTGTTGATTTGTTCTTTGAGAACACCAGAATAGACACAGAGAAGGCTCATTATCACAGTGGCGGCTTCATGGAGACTGGCCACGCCCCATTTAGGCTCCAAATCTCACTATAGGTCCCTTCTGACCTTGTGGGTATCCATACGCACAGTGTTCACACACATACCTGGCCTAGTAGTGCACACCTTTAGTCCCAGCACTTGCCAGCACTCAGGAGGCAGAGGCAGGAAGGTTTCTGTGAGTTGGAGGCCAGCCTGGTCTACAAAGTAGGTTCCAGGGCAGCCAGGGGTGTTACACAGAGAAACCCTGTCTTGACAAAGCAAAAAGAAAAAAAAAGAATTTCAACCTAGATATTTATAAGAATTTTATTTAACTTATCCAAAAATTAGTGTTTTAATTACACCTTTGTGTTCACGATGCTTTGATTTTATGAGGATCTGGGCTTTCATTTATCAAGTAAAAGTGCTTGCCACAGACCCGAGTTTGAACCCCAGAACCCACAAGGTTAAGGAGAGAACCGCTTTCCTCAAGTTGTCCTTTGATTCCCATATACCTTTTGTGGCACATGCACATACATTCAGCATACATATATTCACACATACAGATGCCTGTTAAAAACAAAGAACTTGGTGTTAGAGATGGCTCAGTGACTAAGAGCATCTGTTGCTCTTCAGAGGACCTTTTGGATCCTGCACACATGCTGGGCAGTTCACACTGCCTGTAACTAGAGCAGTGCCCCTCAAGGTCTACAGCTCTTTGGAGTTGAGTGACCTTTTCACAGGGGTCACCTGATACCGTGAGAAAACACAGATATTTATGTGATGATTCATAACACTAACAAAGGTACAGATATGAAATAGCAATGAAAAGAGTGTTGTGGGGAGGTCACCACAACACGAGGAACTGTTTTAAAGGGCTGAAACAGTAGGAAGGTGAGAACCACTGCTCTAGAGGATTCAGTGCCCTTTTATGACCCCACATATACCGATTTATATTATGTCTCTCTTAAATATACATACATAATTAACTTAAAAAAGAAGATTTTCTTAAAGTTTTATTTTATGTGTCTGCTTTGCCTGTGTGTGTGTTCTGAGTGCCAAGTGCATGCCTGGTGTCCATGGGCCCAGAGGAGATTGTCAGATCCACTGGAACAGGTGTTGCAGATGCTTGTGAGCACCCAAGTCGGCACTTGGGATCCGACCTGAGTCCTCTGGAGGAACAAATAGTTGTCTCACCTACTGAGTTATGTCTCCAGCCCCATTATTTTTATTTTATTTTATTTTATTTTTGAAACAGGGTCTCACTGCCTACCTCCAACTGCCCTGAAACTCTCTGTGTAAATTAGGCTAGCCTTGAGAATTCATTCACCTGTCTTTCTCCAGAGTGCTAGGGCTAAAGGTGTGTGCTACCATGGCCAGCAGAACTCATGTTCTAAAACAGAGTGTAGTAGTCCAATCTGAGGAGGCCTGTAGAACATGCTTCTTTTATTAATTACAGAATTATCACTACAACTTTTATTGATCCTTTCCTTTCAGGTACTCTGTTAATCCCTGTTCTACAGCTCTCTGATGGTTTCTTGCTCCAAACTAATAATCTATAACCTTTTTCAGACTCCACATCTTGTTAACCTCAACGAAGACCCACTGATGTCAGAGTGTCTGCTTTATTATATCAAAGATGGCATTACAAGGTATATTTACTTCCAATCTGAGTCATTTAATATTTCTTCTAGATAATTGATAATTAAAGGGAAGTGTCCAAAAAATTATAACAATTTGCTATTTCTTCTTTCTGGAATTATTATAAATTAGCTTCTCTCCTCTTCCAAGTTAGCACATAATTTCCTCTAGAAGAACCTGATAAAAGTTACCTTATAAATTCACAGGAGAGTTCATTAGAGAACTTGATTTGCTCTGGTTTTTTTTATACTGTGTAAATCACATCAGTGTGTTGATCATGTAAGGAGGTTCATCATACTTGAGAATAGAATTTGTAGTTGAAAGCATCTGATATAAAAAAGCAGTTCATTTTTATATATATCAAAGGATGTTCTTTGGGAGAAAGCAGTTCATTGTTTATAAGTGCTTTTTGTGTCTGAATTTCCCTGGGAAACACTTTCCCTTGTGTTCAGGGTTGGCCAAGCAGATGCTGAGCGGCGCCAGGACATAGTGCTGAGTGGGGCCCACATTAGAGAAGAGCATTGTATCTTTCGGAGCGAGAGAAACAACAGCGGTGAGGGTGAGAGTTTTGTCTTCTAATTTCTCAAGCACCTTTTTCCCTGAAGTATTTGAAAGCCTTAGACTTGGGATTCCCTATCTCTGTTAGTGGAATTTTTTTGTCAAAAAAATATTGAAAAAAACGGAGAAACCTGGCATGTTTATAAATGCAAGGACAGACATGACTATTTAACATGAAAACAGCATGACAAAGGGAGCCCTTTTGTTCCTGCCAAGAACTGAGCAGGATGTAGGCAATTAGGTTTGGTCTTGAATGTTAACTATTTAATAGAAAAGTAAGAGAAAAGTAACTATTCTAGTTAATGGGATAATTGAAAAATCTTTAATATTAGCCCAGTAGAATTCATTTTTATCTTAAAGAGAAGAAGTCAATCTTGTGTGAGTCTGCACTACAACTCAGTTCATTAATAGGACAGCAGCTGGCTGGCTAATGGCATTTTTGTGCCAGGCAATAGCTCCTTCACTGAATAATTCTTCATCAACCAAAATGTTAGCTTTTATTTGTGTATTATACTTAAGAGTTCTTCTGTATCATATTTTGTCAGAATTAATATTTTCTATCTCTTTTGAGGCTTATGAAATTTAGTTAAATATTTTTATCATAGTCATAGTTCCCAAGAGCTTACTGAAATTAGTTCTGGTATCTTGAAGCAAACAAAACAGCAAACCCCACACAAACCAAAAATTGCCTTATAAACATTTTAGTCTCCTGGTTAGTTGCAAGGATCTATTCTACTTCCCATGAATCCTGGTGGTGAACCATTGTTTGATTGCACTAGTTCATGATAATAACAGCAGTTTGTATTCTTCCTAGTTATTGTGACTTTAGAGCCCTGTGAGCGCTCAGAAACATACGTGAATGGCAAGAGGGTGGCCCAGCCTGTTCAGTTGCGCTCAGGTAAGGCTGAGAAGAGGTCTGAAGTCTAAGGCGATGTACATATGGCTTGTGTGAGCAGCTAAGAATTTGGCTTTTTATTTAAAAGCTGAGATTACTCTAGAATTCATGTTTTTGTGAAACTGCAGAGCTGTCTTTTTAGTCTTGCTTTGGCTATTGCCTGTTGTTTATTTGTTTTTGTTGTTGTGGAGACAGGATCTCGGTAAGTAGCCCTGGTTGGCCTGGAATTCTCTATGTAGACCATTTTGGCCTCACAGGGATCCTCCTGTCTATACTTCCTGAGTGCTGGGATTAAAGGGGTGTGGCTATCTCACCCAGCTGATAGTAAGAAGAAATTATATTTCTTTTTTTGAGATCGCTTTTCATTGTGTAGTCTGGGATGGCCTCAAAGTTGTAAACCTCTTGCCTTGGCCTCTTTTAGTGCTAGGATTTAGTCATATACCACCTTACCTGGCAAGATTAACATTTTAAAAACTAGATACTTGGAATTGGGGCTGTAGCTGATTGGTAAACGCATTCGCTAGAATATACAGGGCCCTGAATCTGATTCACAGCACTGAAGAACAAATAAATTCTTATCCCTATTTCTGTTTTGTTCTAGGAAACCGGATTATCATGGGTAAAAACCATGTTTTTCGTTTCAACCACCCTGAACAAGCACGAGCTGAGCGGGAGAAGACTCCTTCTGCTGAGACACCCTCTGAGCCTGTAGACTGGACATTTGCTCAGAGGGAGCTTCTTGAAAAACAAGGAATTGATATGAAACAGGAGATGGAAAAAAGGTAATCCAATCCATAAGTGTTAATTGTAGCCTCTGTGATGCTTTGAAGCATGTAGCAGCTTTCCGAACAGCTTGGATTTCCCAACTTACCTTTTTTTGCTATTTTTGTTCTGTTGTTTAATTCGCTTCTAGGCTACAGGAAATGGAGATCCTATACAAAAAGGAGAAGGAGGAAGCTGATCTTCTTCTGGAGCAGCAGAGACTGGTAGGAATATGTCCCGAATCGCAGCTATTGGGAAGAACAGTCGCTCTCACCTTTTAGCGGGCTCTCTTGGTGCCACACATTAACCGTCATTTTTTAATGAATTATCTGTCATATGTATTCTGGCAATCTTAGTCTGGGAAAACATCTCTAGGGGTACTATTTTGTACCTTTTATTTCTTAAAATTAGATCTTTACTTCTGTCATAGTTAAGCTTTTGAAGAAATACTGAGAGCTTTTATGATACCTTTGTCCTTTGGTAGTACTTTTTTAATATGTTCCAAAAGTGGTCCTTTGAATGATGATAACTGGTATTGGATTTGGTGGAAGTTTGCCTTGGTTTTGTTTCTGGCCACTTGATAGCACTAATTCTCTGCTCTTAGGCTGATGTGGGATTGTTCTTGTGCTGGGGCAGATTGTTTTGTTGTTTTTTGTTTTGTTTTTGTTTTAAGTTAAATTGTGTCTAAAAGTGTTGCTGCACAGTTGCATGTGTTAATCCTTTTCTGTTTTCCTGCATGGAGTCTGAATTCTCAGTAAGATTCTCAGTGGCTTTTGTGGACAGTGTAGTGGGGGCTGCACATCCATCTCACTCCTGGCTCTGAGTTGAGAAAGGTTTTGAGCAAGCAGTTGGAAAGTCAGGTGATCATCCTAGCTATAATGGGTTAGGATTTTATGATGATAATTGATTTCCCAGGTTTTATAAAAATGTCTTATAAATAAATTGTTCTTCATAGATTTTAATATTTAAAGCCAGCCACAAAACCCCAGTAGTAAGAAATTCTATAGTGCTGGATGTGGTGGTTCATGCTCTTAATCTCAGCACTTGAGAAGAAGTGGCAAGAGGATCTCTGAGTTCATGGCCAGCCTGGTCTACATAGTGAGTTCCAGGACTTCAGAGCAACAAAGAGAGATCGAATACAATTGATACCATTTATGAGGTTACCCTAAAAAATAACAGCAAGGAGGCACTAATGAGGATTCAGGGGGAAAGATCTGGATTCTTCCCTTAACATGAAATGCAGAATATAATTTACAGCCTCATGCCACACACTGTTCTGTTGGAGAACTGTTGCGTTGTGGTCCATGAATCGCAGATGCTAAGGAAAAGCAGCAAAGCACTTGGTTATGGCAGTGGGTTAACCAGTTAATTTATTATCTATAAATTATAGTGAAACCTTCAAAAATATGGGTTGGACGAATAAATTAAGTGAACAAGATAATATCAGTGTTACAGGAAGAGTATCTCTAGGACTTACTTGGCTTTGGCTTTAATGGTTAGGGCTTGAAAGGTTTGTGACACATGAAGGAGTCTTTTATCATAATTATGTAGTGTAGCCTAATAACATTCTCTGATGGTCTGTGCGACATCAAAGAGCAGACGTGTAACTAAGCACTGTAATAGTAGTGCCTCTTATTTGAATGTATTTGCTTTGTAATTTACAAAGACCTTTAACATCTATCATTTTATTTGATCTTCGCAACAACTCTGTTTGGCAGATGTGTGTGTAAATGAAATGTATAACATTGCCTTTAGTTTATAGTTGAGATTAAGGCTTAAAAAAATGTTGTTGTGCATACGTACATTTGGTTTCAGTAGTGACCTTACATACCTGCTAAGTCATGTATCTAAACTTTAAACTTGAGACTTCTAACATATATAAAAGTGCCTCTCAATCTCTGGGAGTCTTTTTTAAAATATAGGTAGTGATTGAGGTCTGTGGGTGGGATCTGTGATTCTGACTTTCTCAGAAGTTCCCAGGTGATAATGATGCAAGTGGCCTTGGGAACACTTGTAGGTTGGCACTAAATAGTAACTGTGTCTAGTGCTCTTCATCACCAAAAGTTGTTGATAATTTTATACTTTGATATGAAAACACTGATGGCGCCTGACATGGAGTCACACAACTGAAATTCAACTCCTACAAGACTGAGGCAAGAGGGTCATGAGTTTATAGTAAAGTTCGCATAGTTCAGCAAGACACTGCCTACAAATCTACAACAGGCAAAAAGGGGTAGGTGCAGTTCAGAGAGACTGCGATTACCAAACATGCAAAGGCTCTGGGTTAATCCCGAGGAAAGAAAGGAAGGCAAGGAGGAAAGGAGAAAGAAATACTAATAAAGATAAAGTGAATTGTTTTAAGATATAGTTAGTGTCGGTTCTTAGGGGGCAGTAAAGATGTGTATCTAATGGTAGAAGCAGCTCCCTAATAAATACAAGGAAATTGCTTTCCATTCAAAAGTCCAGCTCTCTTCTGCTTAAGTTTCTTGACCTTGAAAGGAACTGATATCTAACACTCTTAGCCTAAAGATTATTTATCAGTAACAATACAGTGGAATATGTGTTTTTTATGATTCGGTATAGGTCAACCAATATGTGCCCTATAAAGATTTGATGATATGAAGTACTTACTGTTTTCACCAAATATTTTATTAAAATGTTCATAAATTATTTTCAGAAAACTATATTATCATCAAACATTTAGTACTATAATTTTTAAACATAGTGACAACATTAAAAATTGAAATTCAGAGCCCAGTGGGTAAAGGTACTTGCCATCATACCTGGTGAGCTGAATTTCCTCCCTGGAATCCACTTGATGGAAGAACATTGATGCCTGCAATTGTTCTCTGACCTCTGCACATGCACCGTGGCATGAGCAGGCTATTGAACACACACATATACATGAACATGCATATATGTATTTCATTGGTTTTTAGAATTAGAATTCATGAATTTTCTGTAATGATAACTGCCTCTTCTGTTCCTGCGCAGACCCTCACAGTCGGTGCTCTGGTAGACGGTGTGTCTTCCATCCTATTTTCACATTTCCTTTATCTTCTCTTTTCATTGGCATATATTCCTTTCTAGGACTTTCCAGCAGGCCAACTGTGCACTTGCTGTATAATGGAAGTGGATGAGTCATTTAGTGATGGGAAAATTATGACTCTTGACTTGAATTTTTCTAATTTATATAGACTGTTATATTTCATTTTAGAGTTTAAAGGGTTTTTTTTATTTTTCAAGCCTAATAAGTAATAATTAATAGTAAATAATTAATTAGAATAGTTGTCATTTCCTTAATTCAGTATTATTCACTTTATCCCTAAGCAGTTATAAAAGAAAACAGCCAAGAAAAAAAGTGATAGTTCTGTGGAAGAATAAAACAATATTTTGATTCAGTTTTCCTTGATATGTGTATACTCATGCCTGTAATCCTAGCCTTGAGAGGGTCAGACACACACAGACATGATTAGCCTTCTTCTTTTTTCATTGGTGATGCTGGTGATTGAGCCTAGGGCCTTGCCCTTGTTAGGCAACTACTCTGTTACTAAACTATACCTAAAACTCTTAACACTCTGCTTTTTTAAACTAAAGAAGAGGGACAAGAGGATGGCATAGTTAGTAAAATATTCACTGTGGACTTGTGTTTGGATCCCCCAGCATGCATGTAAAATCCAGGCATAGAGCCATTTATCTAAAGTGGGCAAAGAGAGCCAGGTGGATCCTGGGGTCTCAGAGCCAGCCAGGTTAGTCCAGACTGCCTTATGGGCCCAGGCATGCACGTGATACACGGACATAACAAAACTGTGTTGAGAAGCCAGTTCACTGTTTTAAGCCTAGGTTTGATTTTTTTCTTTGTGTTTTGAAAAGAGATAATGCTGCAGCTTAGATAACTGAAAACAGTTGAGGTGTATCCAGTTTATATACAGACTCTGTTCTTTGTGTTTACCTATGACATTGGCACTTAAAAGTAACAGTCCCCAACTAGATGTAGATCACATGGGTTTTCTAGGTAGAAAATATCGACTGTTTTGTCTGTAGAATTTTTGTTGGTTGGCTTTTGTTGGGGACAGTCTTAACTACGCTCGGATTGTCCTGGAATTGTAGCAATCATTCAGTCTCGGCCTCCCATGTGCTGAGACTATAGCCGTGAGCACCCAAGCCTAGCTTCTGAGAAACCCTTCTGTAGAGTTGTAGAATTGCTTGCCTATAATCCGTACCCAAAGAAGCAGATTTAAATCACACTATTAAATTATTTTTAAAGAAAGACTGTTTACCTAACTAAATTTTTATCTTGGTAACTTTTCAAACTTTTAGAGAGCAGTTATTATTGGTTTCATTATGCAAATAAATAAAATCAATAACTTGTTAGCCTTATTTTTAAATGCTTTCTTGTTCTCAGAATAACAAGCCTTAATGTACAGTTGAAGTAGCTTAATTTGCTATGCAAAAGAAAATGGCATATCCAGTATCTGCTTCTAGAAAGACTAGTTTCAAAATCCTCTTATCCAACAGGAAAGGGAATTTGATTGATAAGAACCTTATATGTTCTGCAAATAGGAGTTCCGAGCACCTTTAACATCATCTCTGTTCGCTTCTTTCTCTACTCTCTATCTAACTTTTTTCTAGGTTTTGCTCATTTTAGTAAAGCTAAATAAAACTTGGCATCCTGCAGTTTTACTAACCTTTGTTAATCTGCCTGCTCGTCACATCTTTGTGTGGCATCCGTGCTCACTCACTCTTGGGGAAGAGATTCTGGAAGAAGCAACAGCAATAACCAAGGCAAATGTGGGGAAGTGGCTGCATGTTGTTAGCATGTGTGGGATGTGGGTTTCACCTGTTTTTGAGCGTGTGGAAGGGTTATCTCACACTAGTTCATATGACTAGAGTGAGAGAATAGCAGCCCTCCAAGAAATATGGTTCATGTATCCCCGAAAATGCAAATTTGAATCAGAAATACAGACAGATGCTTATATTAGTAGTAATCTACATATGCATAAGTCTTAGTAGACTTCCCCATCTAGGTTTTGATTTTGGTTTTTTGTTTTGTTTTTTAGTAATTTATTTTGTTTTTAAAATTTGATTAAGGCATTTTGCTTGCTTTTTCTTCAATTTGATTTTCCTTTTTTATATTTTAATTTTGGTTATTTGGGGGCCATTTTTTTATTTTGTTTTTCCAAAGGACGCGGATTCTGATAGCGGAGACGATTCTGACAAGAGGTCCTGTGAAGAGAGCTGGAAACTGATAACTTCTCTGAGAGAAAAGCTACCTCCCAGCAAGTTACAAACCATTGTTAAAAAGTGTGGCCTCCCCAGCAGTGGAAAGAAACGAGAACCAATTAAAATGTATCAAATCCCTCAAAGAAGGCGCCTGAGTAAAGATTCTAAGTGGGTCACCATCTCAGATCTTAAGATTCAGGCTGTTAAAGAAATATGTTATGAGGTTGCCCTCAATGATTTTAGGCACAGTCGGCAGGAGATCGAAGCCTTGGCTATTGTTAAGATGAAAGAGCTTTGTGCCATGTATGGAAAGAAAGATCCCAATGAGCGGGACTCTTGGAGGGCTGTGGCCCGGGATGTCTGGGACACTGTTGGGGTAGGGGATGAGAAGATTGAAGATATGATGGCCTCTGGGAAAGGTGGAACAGATGTAGATGATCTCAAGGTTCACATAGACAAGCTGGAAGATATTTTGCAAGAAGTCAAAAAGCAAAATAATATGAAAGATGAAGAGATCAAAGTTTTAAGAAATAAAATGCTCAAAATGGAGAAAGTCTTACCATTGATTGGATCTCAGGAGCAGAAAAGCCAAGGAAATCACAAAACAAAAGAGCCCCTTGGTGCTGGTGCTAACAGCAACTCTGATAATGGTGTCAATAAAGGAGAAAGTGGAGAACTAGCCAAAGAAGAACGTGTTTCCCAGCTGATGAATGGGGATCCAGCTTTTAGGCGTGGACGTCTGCGTTGGATGAGGCAAGAGCAAATCAGATTTAAGAACCTGCAGCAGCAGGAGATAACAAAGCAGCTTCGTCGACAGAACGTACCCCACAGGTTCATCCCTCCTGAGAACCGGAAGCCCCGCTTTCCCTTTAAGAGCAATCCTAAACACAGAAACTCTTGGAGTCCTGGGACACATATTATTATAACAGAAGATGAGGTTATTGAGCTGAGAATTCCAAAAGATGAAGAAGGAAGGAAAGGAAATAAAGAAGAAAGTCAAGAGAAAGTGGGTAGAGCAGCTTCTAAAGATCCCCAGTCGGCATGGGGCTCCCAGGGTATAAGAAATCAAGATCATATCCAAGTTAGCAAACAGCATATTAACAGTCAACAACCACCACCTCAGCTACGTTGGAGAAGCAATTCTCTCAATAATGGCCAACCGAAAAATACACGTTGCCAGGCAACTGCCTCCTCGGAGACATTAAACTCCCACAGTGGTCACCCCACCGCTGATCTGCAAACTTTCCAGTCCAAGCGTCACATTCACCAACACCGTCAGTCTTACTCTAATTATAACACTGGAGGTCAGTTAGAGGGCAGTACAGCCACTTGCTGTCAAAAGCAGACTGACAAGCCCAACCACTGTAGCCAGTTTGTGACACCTCCAAGGATGAGGAGACAATTCTCAGCACCCAATCTCAAAGCTGGTCGAGAAACCACAGTATAAGTAAATTTATGGACAAACTTGAAGTTGTAACCAAGGAAACAGGCAGTGTTAATGTTAGCTCGTGGACTGTGTTGGTGCATTATGATTTTAATGTTGTGTTTCTACAAATACTAACTGGTTTTTATTGTTAAAATGTAAAACACTGGTAAATGTATTGACACCTCCCTTTTGCTTGTGAATTATCAGTGGGCAGGTTCTAGAAAATGGTATAAAACATCTAGGCCCTGTATTTTTCTGATACTTTCCTCCATGGTGCCTAGATCATTAATGCACTTACACTGGTGCGTCTTGTTTTGGTGTAAGTTTTGTTATTTTTTATAGTACTTAGAGATTGATTTGATATCCTAAAAGACCTGCCACTGGTTTATGCAAACAACACTCAAAAGAGGAATTTGATATATAGAATAAGTGCCTCTTTTACCCATAAACATTAAAAATTGGTTTAAAAAAAAAACATGCAACTGTGTAGACACAGCTTTAGATTTCACCTTGATATCTGTTCGTTTCATTAAATATAGTTGGCATTCTTACAAGTTCACACCCAAAATCTTCAGACATATTTGTCCTACACAGCCTTGCATCTTACACATCATCTTATTTTCTATTTTTGAGGAACTTATTCAGTAACTCCCCATTTCCCCCTAGACAGGGTTTCTGTGTGTAGCTCTGGCTGTCCTGGAATTTGCTCTGTAGACCAGCCTGGCCTTGAACTCACAGAGATCCACCCGCCTCTGCCTCCCAAGTGCTGGGATTAAAGGTGTGCACCATCACTGCTGGGTCCTCATTCAGTAATTTTAGTGTATCAGAATATATATAAAAACTTATTTTATCTCTAAAATCTGGCACTCTCTGGGTTTCTATTTGGTTTGCATTTTGAAGTTTACTGTCTTACACATAGAATGAACTATATTTGCTAAAATTATGCCAACAGAATTACCAACAAAAATTCTGTGTGCTTCCAGCAATGTCTATATGTTTCTAAGAAGATTATCTGGTGAGAGGAGGTGGGGCATGGGATAAAAGCTAATACCTCTTCATTGCCTTTTCCCAATAGCTGATGAGATAATAAAAATTAACTGTGGTTCAGTCTGAACATGATATGTACAGTAAACTGTTCTTTGTTCAACAGTAGTAATGCTCACAGATACTCAAACAAGGAAAGATAAGTCCTGATGAACAGTCGCTATCAATACCTCACTTTACCATGTTGTGGTTGCATTTGCCTCAATGGAGACTTCTCTTCAAATAAAAAAGAAAAGAAAAGAAAGAAACAGTGGATTTAATGAAGAAAAGAATGGCTTTCTACATACATCTTGATCTCTTGCATTTGTCAGAAGTTTTCCTAAGAGTCAGCATGAAGAGCTAGAGATCACCAGGCTTGACAGTGTTGAAGATTCCTAAGTCGAACCCAATCATCTGCGAACATCTGTCCCTCCATGGTGTGAAAACTTGTAGCCAAGAGCATAGCACTCAAGGAGACCTGCTAGACTGGGGTTATGTGCTGATTTTTTTTTTTTAATTTTATTTTGTGTGAGTGTGTGTGTGTGTGTGTGTATGTGTGTATGGCTGCTATGCTTTATTAGAGCACATTAGTTTTCATTGTAGTGGGCTTCCTCCTCTCTCCCCAAGAAAATATCTTAATGCACAGAAAATTGCTTCCAACTTTTTTTTTAAAAAAAGAAATTTGGGGAGATATTTTTGCTTTCGTAACTAGAACAGTTCTAGTGTTCAGTGGAAGTTTGTATGGTGAATGATACTTGCTATATGTATTGACTTCCTTGAGATGACAGTCCGTGCCATTTGGTTTGAATGGACTCTTGATAGGCTGCTTCAAGTCAGTCACTTCAGTGCGTCAATGTAAATCTACAGTTATCTTTCCTTTACACACACTGCCTTGGGTTTTGTTTTGTTTGCCAAGAATTTCATTTTCTAAAATTAGAAGTAATAAGTACTTAGGTTCCAACTCTAGCAAACAAAAAACAAAAAAACTTGAGATAACATATTTCAGGTCCAGATAGTTTGACTTTTAGTTACATATAAAACACTCCCTTTACTGCTAAACACTAGAGCGAGTTAACCTCCCTGCTGGTGCTGGAATGCAGAGTTCTGTAACATGGTGTAGATATGGGTGCTGCTGTGCCACAGGGATAGTCAAAGAATTAGTTTTGACTTTCACCTGCTAAACTAAATTCCTTCATATTACTGAAATGATCTAAAGAAGCTCTTAATTTTCTAGGTGGCCAGGAAAGAAGTGAACTAAGGTTTGACTGCTAGCGATGTCCTTTCATGCATCTCAGAATACTTACCTTAAAAACTGTACAAAACTGCTTGATGGATTCACTGGACAAGTATATATCGCCATCATGCTCTTACGGGCCCTTATTACTTGGCTAAAACAGAGTCACTGATTTGCCCAGGTTGGTCTCAGACTTACAGTCCTCCTCCTGCCTCAGCCTTCCCAGTCGCTGGAGATAGAGATGTGTCACCAGGCCCAAGCTTGGTTAGTTTTGGTTTTTTAATGCAGGTATCTCTCTTTCAGTTTAAATTAAACAAGACCAAAGAGAAATTATCTTCATTAGAGCATGACTTTATTATGAAAATATTCCTAGGTATTGTCATCATGAAATGGGGAAAAGTGTTTATGCTTGAGAAATTACATAATGATCTGGCATTACTGGGACTGAGTTTTCCAGACCAGAATGTAATTGTATGGACAGTTAGAAAATCTGGTTAATAAGTTTAGAACAAAAGGCCTTTCCTTTATTCTTATTTCTGATTCTTCTAGTACAGCAAATTGTCTTACATTGAAGTGACTTGAAGTGACCTTTTGTGCTTTAGGTATCAGATACTAAAAACAAAATGCTCTTTGCCACACCCATGCCTGGATTTTTAAATGCTATCAGATTACAGGAAGTTACACAGGCTTCCCATGGTCAGCTGCTGTACCTGGTGCCTTATTGGTCCTTTGTTGACTTGCCTTAATGGTTTACACAGAAGCCTAAGAGGAGGGGAAGCTTTCTGTGGTCTGTGTACCTTTTGAAGGGGGCTTAGGTTCAGTGCAAAGCAAGAATGTGTTCTGTATCATTAGAGACAAGTTTATTACAAACGATTTTCATAACCGTCTGGTTGATATCATCTTCTCTAGGTAGAGTTAGTTTGGTCCACTTTAGGTTGTGAAATGTGTTGTTTTTCTTATTATTCCTATAAAAAGAAGTTGTGAATCTTCTTGTTGATGAACTGTGGTTTTCTTCTCAATTTCTTAAAACAATGCTTGAAGATGTCTGAGTGTAAGACCTGCCTTTCAGAAAGGGAGATTTAGTTTGTAGTGTTAAAAAAAAAAAAATAAAGTCCTCATTAAATAAAAGTCGGAATGCTCTTTGAAGTGTGATTTATCTCTGTTTGGAGGAGGGAGGAGAAACAAGGCTCTGCTAATAAATCAGTCTGCTCTTGACCGTATTTACCGCCTTTCATCTGAAGATAGTTGTGTGCCAAGTATCTTTTAAAAAAAATATTTTGTATGGACTTGATTATTTTCAAGCTTTTGCATTTAATCTTCTTTTCTGTTTCACAAAATTTGGGGCCACAAGATAAAGCACTAAACCTGTCACACAAAGCCCTGGGTTCTGTCTCTAGTGCCACAAAAGGATAAAAAAACAAATCTGGTCTTACATGGGAACTTTAAATTAAATCTCTTCTTATATGAGGAAGAAAAAATACTTTTTGATTTCAGTTTACATTAAACTTCCTTTTTTTGTCTAGTCATGATTTGGAATTCTTCTAAGTGTTATACCTTTTCTCTCCCCCTTTAAACTCTGCTTTTCTCCACTTAGGTTATTGTTAGTTTGCTAAAGATGAGACAAGACAAAGCAGAATTTTGATTTTGTGTTTTTAATGGGGCCATTGGTCTTGTTAAAAATTTAGATGAAGCCAAGGGCTGGAGTGGTGATGGCTCAGCAGTTAAAAGCATTTGCTGCTCTTCCAGAGGACGCAGGCTCAATTCCCAGCACCCACATGGCAGCTCACTACTGTCTGTAACGCAAGTTCCAGTGGATCTGACAGGCAGGCCAAACACTGATGCACATAAAAATTTTTAAAAATTGAAAAAAAGACTTAAAACATTTGGACCTAGTGGATTTTTCATATTGGAAAATAACACAGTTGTGCATTGCAATACAGCATATTCAACTCATGTTCTTAATATGAAATATTGTGCTTTATGAGAGACACTAAGCTTGAATTGTTCTGTATTAGATCTCACCTTTTTCTCTTGTGCTCTGGGAGAAACTAGTGGAGTTTCCAAACCACTGTGTTGTAGGACACGAGATGATTCCAGTGCATACATATTACAGGCGGTACAGTTGTGTATCACATCCAGAGAGGACAGTGGGAGGTGAGGTTTGTGGAGGAAGGAATCCTAAGCCAAGGGCATAGTATAACCCATATCCCATAGTATAACGGAGATTTTCCAAATTAAAAGGACAGGGAGTGAAGGATCAGAGTGGAAGAGATCAGCTCAGGACTGGGGAAATGTGAATTACTTGGGATGGTGAGAAAGCCATATCTGTTGTGGGCAAAAGACAAGACCCTGGAGATCATGAGGACTAGACAGACTATGGTGTGAGGAACTACCAATCCAGTGTCACCATGGAGACTCTTTTATTAGATCCACCTTTTTAGAAAGACTGTGGGCAGTATAGAGCAGTGATTCTCAACCTGTGGGTTTTGACCCCTTGGTGTTGAATGACCTTTTTCACAGGGGTGAAATATCAGATATCCTGAGTATCAGATGTTTACATTGTAATTCACAACAAAATACAGTTATGAAATAGCAGTGAAGTAATTTTTGGTTGGGGGAGGGGGTCACCACAACATGAGGAACTGGATTAAAGGGTCACAGCATTAGGAAGGTTGAGAATGACTGGTACATAAGGTAGATGTACGCAGGCAAATTCAGAACCGTGTGGGCCAGTTGGGAAGTTACTGTTTGATTCAAGTGAGAAAGAGTGCTTCTCTAAGCTATGCCATGAGGGAGGTAAAAGGGTAAGAGACGATGGGAATTATTTTGATCTTCGAAACAATGTCATAGGCTGGACATGGGTGTTTACCCCACAATCTCAGCACTGTTGCATACACCCCGGTTCAAATCCCAGCATCCACACGTAGATGGCTCACAACCATCCACAGCCCAGGTTCCAGTTTCAGGAATCCAACAGACAGGCAAAACATCCATATGCATAAAATAAAAAAGACTTAAAAAACCTTTATAGGTATTGCTTGAAAAAAAGAAAAAAGTTGGGCCTCTGGGTAGCAGACATAGATCTGAGATTGTTATCGTCCTTATGAGGGAAACATTTAAATGCTGACAAGGTGTGGTGTGTCAGCAGGGATATTGATATCCCCCTTCCTGTGATTGCCTGCTGCTTATATCCTGTCATTTGAAGCCAAGTTTCTATTTTTAAAAACAAAACTGCCTATCCAGAAAACTCAGGGTAAAGCCGTTTGCCTAAACTGTCAGCTTAGAGACTGCAGTGTCACCATCCCTTCTCCTAGTAGCCTGCTGCATCTCTGCTCCTGCTCCCATGCAGTAACCAGTCAGTGCTCTCCTGGGCTTCCCATTGTACTTCCAAGCCTGAACTGTATTGTTGTTTACAAGGTTTCACAGATTATGGCTATTTGCCCACCTCTGATTTCTTGACAATATCACATTACAGATAGCTCTGGCCTTTTGTTACTCAGTTACAGGTCCTCAGGACAGCAGCTTGTTATCTGTCATGCTTATGGCTTCCAAGTCTCTGCTTCTTTGTTTTACTTCCTACCCCAGCCCACCCTAGCCACCACACACCCTTATTTAATCCCAACAGTTGGGAGGCAGAGGCAGACCAATCTTGGTAAGTTCCAAGACAGCAAGAGCTACATAGTGAGACCTTGTCTTAAAATAAAAGAAATAAATATTTTTTGAGATAAGATCTTATGTGTCCCATTCTGACTTTAAATTTTCTATGTAGCTGAAGGTGACCTTGAACTTGCACTCCTGCCCCTACCTCCCTGGTGCTCATATTTCAGGCTTGTGCCACCACACCTGGTCTATACAATGCTGAGGACTGAGTCTAAGGATTTATATTTTCTAGACAAGCGGTCTATCAACCTGTGGTTGGCCTGTCTGTGCACTTGCTTGGTTCATCCATGCAAATGTAAGCTAACAGAATATGGATCTTTTGTATTCATTTCGCCAGCCATCTGTACACACAGGACTCAGAGTAGTCATTGTCACACTATCCTAGAGGTCATGTGATAACTTAGGTTGATGGGTCCACCTGCAGAATTAATGATTGCCTAAGTCTGGCATGAAACTTGATCATTTGCATCCAGAGTACCTAGGTGATGTCTGATCCCTTAAGCACCTTTGAAATCTAAAACTGTTGGGATAAAACTGGGGTTGGAAATCATTTCCTTGTAAAAAGCCAGATAGTAACACTTTAAAATTGGTGTTGGGGATGGAACCAGATGGCGCTTTGTATGTGCCAGGCAAGTGTTCTACCACTGAAGCATACTCCTAGTCCTTAGTAGTTCTTTAAGCCTCGTTGACCGTGTGGTTAGGTATCTGGATCTGCCCATAGGCCATGGTATGATGGTCCTTGATCTAAAGGGCAGTCATTTTTTAGTCCCTTTGATCTAGGAGATCACGACATGCCTGTTTCTGTCTGAAAGAGATATATACCAGATGCTTGGGCAGTAAATGACAGTATGGTCCCTGTACTTGTAAAATTCAGAATTATGGAGAAGCAGCCACTGGACAGATAACCACCCTGGTATTTATCGGAACTGTGTGACAGGCCAAGAGAGAAAAATGTGGAATACTGTAAAAGGTCATAACAAGTGCCTCTCAGAGTGCAAGCAACCTCTCCTGTCTCTTGGCTGATGTCAGTTCCCTTTCCCTAATCTCCCGATACCTCATCTCATCCTTGCTCGTCTTCAGGATGCTCCTCTATAAGATTATAGTGTGTATCACGTTTACTCATTACCACCTCTTTACCATCCACACACGGGATCTTTTTCTTACTAACCTCTGTATCTGTAGCATCAAGTACATAGTAGGAACACGATTTATTTGTCTAGAGGTTGGAGATTTATTGTCTTAGAGATTAAAGAGAGCTTTGTTGCTATTATAGAGGATGAGTTGGATTTCCGCCCTTCTAGCCTCTGGAGGGTACACACACACACACACAGAGAGAGAGAGAGAGAGAGAGAGAGAGAGAGAGAGAGAGAGAGAGAGAGAGAGAGAGAGAGAGAGAGAGAGACAGACAGACAGATACACACACACACACAGAGACATACACACAGAGACACACACACCCTTGTGACACTGTGATACTAATATCCTTGGAAGCTCATAAGCAGCAACGTTTGGGAAAGGGCTTCAATTCAAAAATTGGTCCTGCTATTTGAACTACAAATTCTGATCAAAATTTAGTTGGAGGTTGGTTGGGGTTATTTTGTTTTTTGCTTTTTTCCTCCATCCTACATGTGGTGAGAGATCGTTTACTCCCACTGAAGCTTGGTGAGAGCCTCTAGAGAAGGCTGCCCTTGCACCTTGGCTGGCAGAGTCTATACTTTGTGCTGGGTGGTAGTTTGACCAACTTACAGAGTTATTCTTAAAGAATTCCCCAATATGAAATTTTGATGGTTTTTCTACATGGTGATTTTTAGATGAAACAGCAAGCATTTCTCTTTTTGCTGGAAGAATCCCGTATTATAAACAGGTTGTAAGGAGAAAATACTTAATAGCTACCCAATGCACATTTCAAGACCACAGAGAAGCTGGAAAAAAAATGATACAATGAACTCTTATTTTTTTTTAAAGATCTATTCATTTTTTTATTTATTTGTATTCAATGTGCCTTCATTAGTTTATGTACACTTTGGTACCTATCGAGGCCAGAGAGCATTGGATCTCCTAGAGCTGGAGTTACAAGGTGGTTTTGAGCCACTTGATTTGGGTGGGAACTGAGCCCAGGTCCTCTGGAAGGGAGACCAGGCACTTCTTAATCCTTGAACCATCTCACCAGCCACCTGATTATTCACCTTTTCTGATTAGTTTGAAAACTGGAGACATCATGATAGTTGACTCCTAATCACTCCTTAGCTGGGTTTGGTGGAATAGACCTTTAACTGCAGCACTTGTAAAGCAGGGGCAGGTAGATCCCTGCGACCTTATGGGCAGCCTGGTCTATAAATCGAGTTCCAAGACAGCCAGTTCTATTATATAGAGAAACTACTTCTTGAAAAGCAAGCAAATACACAAAAATAAAATCTATTTGTCTCAAAAGCACAAATTTTAGAAGAATGAGTGTTTCAGCCTTGCAGTGGTGGAGCACACTTTTAATTTCAGCACTAGGGCGGCAGAGGCAGGGGGATCTCTGAACTCAGTTCCAGGACATCCAGGACTGTCTAGAGAATTCCCATCTCAAAAAAGAAAGAAAGAAAGAGAGAGAGAGAGGAAGAAAGAAAGAGAAGGATGTGTTTTTAAATATGAGATTCAGTCAACATTTATACATTGACTTGGTTATGACTTGTTAAAAATCTGTTATCTTGGGCTGCTGAAATGGATGAGCAGGTGAAGGCACCTGATGCCAAGCCTACTGACTGGGTAAAAGGAGACAACTGATTGCTAAGAATTGTCATCTCAACCCCATCTCACTGCAGCAGATGCGTGTGCCACACTCTCTCACACACTATAAGAAATAAGTAAATAAACAAATGAATTAATAGAATTTTAAAATTTGAAAGTAATGGAGAAAGCAATAAAGAACATACTAACAACAACCTCTAACTTCTACATACATGTGCACACCTGAATGAACACACAGAAACATGTATGTGTATGCATACACGCAGGGAGTGCCATTTGATTAGCATCATTCCATTTAAAAGGCCTTTCACATGTTTTTCTGTTGATCCTTCTCCAGCTGTTTGGTACAAAGATCATATACTAAAATCTTTAAAGATGAAGAAATTATTGTTCGGGAAAGACTTGGCTTCCTAGACTTTAAAAGACAAAGACCAGTTGTTAGAACCAAAACTCAGCCCCCCCCCCAATTTAGTAATAATAATAAATCTTAATTTTAAAAAGGATCAAAAATGTTTTCCCTATTATCCAATAAACATTGCCCCCTTCAAGATAATACTGCTTGAATTGAAAATACACAGAGCAGCGCTGAGGAGATGCTCCAGCAGTACTTCTGCTCTTGAAGAGGACATGAGTTCAGTTTCCAGCACTCGGATCAGGTGCTGCTCACAGCCTCCCGTAATTCTGGCTCCTTTGATCCAGCACCCTCTTCTGACCTCTTCAGGCTCCTGCAGTCACATATGTGCAATTCCACACGTATACACATAGTTTTAAAAGTTATAAGAAACCCTTAAGTGAGAAGAGAGAATACAGTGGTCAGGTGGAGAAATGGAAGATAAATCTGATTTGTATTGTATTCACTTAAAATACTCATATATTAGTATGTATTTAATTTCTCATGGATAACAACTATTTTGGTTCAGTAGTACTGTGGGCTTTAATT
The DNA here is from genome assembly GCA_033318265.1 of Phyllotis vaccarum. Lineage (NCBI taxonomy): Eukaryota > Metazoa > Chordata > Mammalia > Rodentia > Cricetidae > Phyllotis > Phyllotis vaccarum. The sequence continues at coordinate 60,819,678 of JARWLC010000003.1, read as the reverse complement.
TTCAGCCACAAGGAGCTTCAAAATCTGTAGTCTTAATTTATTATCTTCTCCTTGAAATAATTAGGAGATTGGGATCTCAGGAGGTACTGGTGACTTTGCTATTCCACGCCATTTTCTTTCTCTGTAATCCGTGATGTGTAAGATACTGCCCCCTTCGTCTGTGTTTGTCCTTTGCTGTGTGTACTTCCCCCAGCGTTCCTTACAGTTCTCCTTTCCTTCTTTTCCTCTCTACTCTACATGTCATTTCCTTTCTTTCCATTCAGGATTATGAGAGTAAATTGCAGGCCTTGCAAAGGCAGGTTGAGACTCGTTCTCTGACTGCAGAAACAACCGAAGAGGAAGAGGAGGAGGAAGAAGAAGGTGAGAGCTAGATTCTGAAACTTTGCCTTTTGTCTCTTCGGACCAGGCAAGTCAGTCCTTGAGCCTGTTTCAAAGCTGGGTTTCTCAGATTTGTCCTGCTGCTTAATGAGCGTGTGCTGAACTTGTTAAAGATGCCAGCGCTTCGACTCTGGGCTCTGATCTCTAGGGTGGCAGGAAAACTGATGGCGTTCATAGACCTTCCAAGGTTCCGAGGACTGTCTTCATAGACTCTTTTGGGAGCCTTGCATAGACTGTCTCTCATCACCGAGTGTTTGAACTTCCTGGGTCAGTCTTACATAAATATAGAGCTTAATCATTGCTTACATAGTTTGTTCAATTTCCTAGTTCCTGTCAGAGATTTCCTCCTGAGGGTTTTGGAACATATTGGTGTACTCACTGCCAGGTAGCCATGTAGCATTGGCTGGCCTGACACTGTTGTAGACTGGTCATCTTTCTTCTATAGTACCCTAAATGATGGGATTATAGCCATGAGCCACTGTGGCCAGCTCATTCCTGCCAAATTGCTAGTTATATTGTTCAGTCATGCTTGCCTATCCTAATTTTCCAGAACCTCTTAGCTGATTTGGGACCTTTTGTTAGTTATTGTCAAGTTATGAAAGTCTACATTATAGTAAAGACCAGGAACCTATACATTAGAATTATATTTTAAAAAAAAAAAAGAAAGAAAGAAAGAAGAAAGAAAGAAAGAAAGAAAGAAAGAAAGAAAGAAAGAAAGAAAGAAAGAAAGAAAGAAAGAAAGAAAGAAAGAAAGGGGGCTGGCAAGATGGTTCATCAGGTAAAGGTATTTTTTGCCAAGCCTGGTGACCCAAACTTGATCTCTGGAACCCACATTCTCAAAGGAGAAAACTGACTCTTAACAAATTGTTTTCATTTGTTTGTTTGTTTTTCGAGACAGGATTTTTCTGTATAGCCCTGGCTGTCTTCAAACTCAGAGATCCTCCTGCCTCTGCCTCCTTAGTGCTAGGATTAATGGTGTGTGTCTCCACCACCTAGCGACTCTTACAAGTTGTATTTGAGCCTCGACATGCAGCTATGGCACATGCCCTCCCCCAACAAATACATAACTGCAATGAAAAGGTCACAATAAATAAATATAACAAAAGGGATGTGTATGATCCTAACACTTGGAAGGTTGAGCAGGAGGATGAGGAGTTCAAGGCTACTCTTGACTACATAGCAGAATGAAGCCAGCCGAGGCTACATGAGACCTGTCTCAAACAAACCAAGCAACTCAGAACCGTATTCTTTGGATTTTAGGTTTTTCTGAAGCATATATACTGTATAGGAGGGATAAAGCTCCTCATGGTTATTAAGTCACTATCAGATATGCTTCCTCTGCTCTTTCAGTTCCTTGGACACAGCATGAGTTTGAGTTGGCCCAATGGGCCTTCAGGAAATGGAAGTCTCACCAGTTTACTTCATTAAGGGACTTACTCTGGGGCAATGCAGTATACCTGAAGGAAGCCAATGCCATCAGTGTGGAACTGAAGAAGAAGGTATGGAGGGTAATCCGGAGGCAGAGTGGATCCACTTAAATTAAGTTAGCAGCCTTAAATTAACATTCCACTTGGGAGAAGTCAGCTGCTTTGTGCCATGAAACACTTTATTCCATGTATGTGCCAGCACAACATAGGTAGTAATTAAAATTTTATAATAGTTGTTTTCTGGTTTATTTTACAAATCTGAGTATTTTAAATGAGAGCTGGACAAATCTATTAATAGATAAATGTTTCTGTTGGATTTCTGGGGGGGAAATAATAGCTATTTTTTAGTTCTCTAACGTTAGCTTGTACCTCTGAAACCCTTTTGTCACCAATTTTCTCCTCTTCTGAGAGGCACTGATCAGCAGACAAGTGTATGTGCTCTGCACTCAGACAGCTAGAGTTTAATCCAGCAGCAGTCGAGTTGACCTATAATTTTGTACCTCTGTTGCCTCATCTACAAACGTGGGTTGGCAGCAGAACCTGCCACCGAGAAATGAGAGATGAGAGAGTGTGGGTGCATGCAGAACACTGCCAGCATTGCCTAGACACGCTAAAGACCACTGAGCTAAACCTCCAGTGTCCAAGTATTGTTATTCCATTTTCACTTGGAAACTTTGATCTTCTGTGTGCATCTCTCTTCAAGAGCTGAGGACTGTATTGTATAGGAAGAAGAAACACACGCCACCTGACTGGAAAATTCATTATGTTCTCCTAGGGGAGTGTTTGACAAAATCTGTGACCTGGAGTAGGTGTCCTCTTCTCTCTTGATCTAGAAAACACTTTGCAATTATTTGTTAGCCATTCCCTTCATTGAGTGGACTAAAGGCAGGAACTACATCTTTTTTATTGCTGTACCTGTTGTTTAATTAGCATTTGTTAGTAAAAATCCAAGGTAGTATAGCAAGAGGGAAGTGATAGGGCTCGGTCATAATACTTACAAAGTAGTAATGCTTTTAAGATTAGTAGTTAGCCTCTCTGATTAGCAAATGACTGTGTTCTCCTTTTGGACTCTTGTTTATGTTCCAAAGGAGTCTTCATTCTCCCACTAAAATATATTTACTGTTCATTCCACTCTAGAAAAACATAGTTGTAAATACCTTAGTTTAAAATGTAAGAGCCAGGTTTTCAGCTGTCCTCTTTCCCTTTAGCAATGCTCTATAGCCTTGTCTCTGAATCTTGCCCATGAGCCAGTGATGTGCACACTTGTCTGTCTTTGTTCTCTTGTTTCAGGTGCAGTTCCAGTTTGTGCTGCTGACTGACACTCTGTACTCCCCTCTGCCTCCTGAATTACTTCCCACCGAGATGGAAAAAGCCCACGAGGACAGACCTTTCCCTCGCACAGTAGTGGCAGTGGAGGTCCAGGATCTGAAGAATGGAGCAACACATTATTGGTCTTTGGATAAACTCAAGTAGGAAAATATTCATGAAAGACTATTTTTTAAAAGAAAATAGGCATGGTGGTGTATGCTTTTAATGCCAGCACTCGGGAGGCAGGTGGATCTCTGAGTTCAACCTTGTCTACAGAGCAAGTTCCAGGACAGCGAGGGCTACACAGAGAAACTCTGTCTCGAGGGGGAAATGAATTGCTTAAGTGGGTTCCCTCGTATTCACCTTTTTCTGAAGATGATGCCAGTCTCTTTTCTGTGGTCTCTTAAGTGCTGTGACCAGCCAACAATATTGGCGTCCATCCATTTTTTTTTTTCAAATCAATGAAACTAATTTCTCAGACATTTGTTGATTTTTAAATATGCTTTCATAAGCCCTTTTAAATTTTAAATGAGCTGATTCTGTATTTGTCTTGGATCCTTTTACTTCAGTCCTGGGCCTCACGATAATCTTTAATAAACAAGGGAGCGACCATCTCATTTCTTTTCCATCTTGTATGATGAAATAATTCCCACTTTCTAGTTCTATTTGAGATGGCAAACACTATTGAACTACATTTCTTCCATGACTCTTAAGTTTAGTCAAATTAGATCACATGCACACATGCTCATGCGCACGCGCAAACACACATGCACGCACACGCACACACACACATACACACTTCTGAAAAGATCTGACTTTGCAGGCCATTTTGCACTTTGGTGGCTTCTTTCCCTATTCACAACTTTTGGCTACTGAGTATTTTGGTTTTTGGTCTTTTGGCTGTGCCTATTTTTAATAGCATTAAGTGACAGGGGCAGCTTCTTAAAAATGTCTCGCACGCAAGAAATTTCCAGAGCAAATTTTTAGTTCAGTATCATGGTCTTAACTCAGTGTGCCCCGTGTTTGCTAAATAGGCAGAGACTGGATTTAATGCGGGAGATGTACGACAGGGCTGGCGAGATGGCCTCCAGCATCCAAGATGAGAGCGGGACGACCATGACTGGCAGCGATCCCTTCTATGACAGGTTCCACTGGTTCAAACTCGTAGGAAGGTAAGCACCGCTTTTGTTGTTTCTGAGTGTTGGTAGAGACTGGCCAGGATGTCCCAGGTTCAATTGCTCGCACTAGAAGAAAAAGCAAACAACCCAAATGCCACCTCTTCTCTAATACCCACTCAGAACCACTGTGTCAGCATATGCTCACTTCAGTTCCACACACATTTTATAGTTGATCAAGAGAGACTGAGAAGAAGGAGGAAACTTGTTTGAATTCCATCCAGTTTAAATAGAAATCATAGTGTATGTTACCACACTGTGGTTGCTCCATAATCTGATTGGCTCTCTTTTTTAAAGAACTTTGTCTTGCTTCAGTCATTACCCAGGACAAGTTAATTGCACACCACGCTAGACCTCTTCAGTTTCTTTTATGAGTACATTACTCTCAGCATTTTATGAAAACAAAAGTGTCTTGATGGATTTATTTACAGTTTAGTTCTCAAGAGGTTTAGAAATGTAAAAACAGGAAAATACAAATTTTTAAAAAAGATTTTATTGTTTTTGTATATGGGTGTTTTGCCTACATGTATGTCAGTGTACCATATGCATACCTGGTGCCCCTACAGTGCAAAAGAAGGCATTGGATCCCCTGGACCTGGACTTATAGTTGGTTGTGAGCTACCCTATGAGTGCTGGGAACCAAATCTGAGTCGTCTGCAAGAACAGCCAGTGCTTCTAACCACCGAGCCGCCTCTTCAGCCCCGGTGAATCTTGAGCTTACTAGTGTCTGAATTTTGAGTTACTCTTTAATGCCCTGTGGTGGAATGTAAAGGAAGTGACTGAAAAATTACTAAAGTATAGTATGTTTTGAAGTCAACTTTTTCCACTCCACTCTGATAGTAAATTAGGCTTTGCAAAGGTGGATTGGCCAAACATGTCTCACAAAAGCATGTGCTGCTTTGGAATATACAGTTTCATCCATTTGGTTTTCTTTTTCTGCTCTGAGCTGACAAGAAGATTCACTTAAAGCCTCATTATTTCTCTAATGAGTGGCTCTTGGAGGATAGGATGCTGATCTTTTGTTTAAACTGGAGAACATCACCATTTTGTAGTATAATATTTACCTGAGATGGGCTATTCATGGATGCTCTTTGCTTTTCTTATTCTGAGGCTCTGTTCTGATAGATCTTTTCAACCTGCTCTGTCCCCTTTACCTGAGCCGTGCGGTTTATGATCGGTTCCATTTTGCTTTTCTGTTTGCTTTTACCGTGTTGATTCTGTCAGTGGATTCTGTCCTGTTGGCACCTGAGCGTTCTGTTTAACCAACTATTCCTCTCTCCCTGCCTGTGTTAATCGGCGTCTTACCTGGTGTCTAGCTCCCCCATTTTCCACGGCTGTGTGAATGAGCGCCTTGCCGACCGCACACCCTCCCCTACTTTTTCCACGGCCGATTCCGACATCACTGAACTGGCTGACGAGCAGCAGGATGACATGGAGGATTTTGATGATGAGGCATTCGTGGATGACACCGGCTCTGACGCAGGGACGGAAGAGGGATCAGATCTCTTCAGTGATGGGCATGACCCATTTTACGACCGATCCCCTTGGTTCATTTTAGTAGGAAGGTTGGTGAGGTTATTGTGAGAAAGGCAAAAAGGGACCAGCTCTTGTTCTAAACTCTTCTTTGTGTGATTTTGGGTAATCTTCTTTAGCTACTTACTTCATGAACAGTCAGTCCTTCCTGAGTCTTCCAGTGCTTAGAGGGCTATGAAGGCCACTGTGGCTAGCAAATAAGCTCAGGCATTGTCTGTGAGGCGCAGTCTGCTTAGTACATTATATAGCATTTTGTGAAGACTACCCGGAGGACTACTTGACCCAAATTGCCCGGTAGTTAAGACTCAGATGTGATAGGCTCAACAAATGTTACTGTGGTCTAGATGCTTTGGCTCTAAAGGAGTGAGGTCAGTGAAATATGTGGGGATAAAATGGGCAGGAGCAGAGAAAGCCCGAGGGTAGGCTAAAGAATCAGTGATGCATCAGAAATAAGAGGACTACAGTGGACTTGGTCCTATAAATGAATCAGGAGTGCCTAGCTTTCCTTCATTGGGAATGGCTGTCTTCCTGTATCTAGTTTCTGAACTTATCTGCCAGAAATAACCTGTAGAGTTTATAATCATGAATCTCAGAAAGTTACTGTGCCGCCATCATCAATGTTTGTTTGTAGTGCATGGAACTGTTTTACCTTGAGGTCCCAAGCTGAGTCATTGTCTCTGGCTCTTGGTGTGCATACCCCTCTTTTAGAGACATATAGGTTCCTGATATCTTTGTTGTCCATATCCACTCTTCATGATGAAGTAACTTTAGGCTTGACAGTAGAATGTTCATTGCTTTAAGCTGGGTATGGTAGTACACACCTACAGTCCCAGCACTTGGAGGGTAGAGGCAGGAAGATTAGAGTTGTGGGTTATACTTGGTTACATAGAGAGTTTGAAGCTAGCTTGGAGCACATGAGACCCTGTCTCAAGAAAAGAAGCAAAATTGGATGGTGATGGTGCATGTATTTAATTCTAGCATTCGAGAGGCAGAGGCGGGTGGATCTCTGAGTTGCAGGCTGACCTGGTCCACAAGGCTAGTTCTAGGACAGCCAGAGCTACACAGAGGAACCCTGTCTGGGAAGAAGGAAAGAAAGAAACAAAAAATTAAGGTGCATTGATGTATTGATGTGCCACTGTTCAGTGGGTAAGCACCAGTTTTAGCTTCTGACACAGTTGAGACATGGGGTTAAGGCTCCGTTGTTGCATGTATTGGATCCCTAGTGGGAACTCATAACTCATTGTAGAAGATGATGGTAAGAACAGAAAAAAAAGCTCCTAGAGAGAAGTAAAAGCTAAATCAATACGGCAGTCTGAGTTTTATAATACTCTCCATCAATAAATGTGATGAGGATATATAGTCATGAATATTGTTTGTGGCGTGTTGCCTGTGTTAGGATTCTAGAGAAGCCAATTTATATTAAAATGAGAACAATATGTAAAAGAGTACTCTATTTATTGTCCGGATATCTGTATCTCTGAGTACATTTCCATTCTAGACAGAGGCAGGCAGATCTTTGTGAGTTCAAGGCCAACCTGATAATACATAGTGAGTTCCAGGACAGCCACATAGTGAGACCCTGTCTCCAAAAGAAAAGGGGGTGGGGGGGAAGGCTTCTGCTAAAGAGTATTTGTATCTTGAGTTGGTTTTCTGAAAGAGTTAGGTCAGAATTCTCCTTATTGTGGGCACTCACTGGGTTACGTAGGATACGGGCTTCTTTCTGGTTTTGCTTCTTTTGTCGTATAATGCAGTTAACTCTACACTGACTTTCACCTAGAAAGTTTGTGGAGCTATCACTCAGGAGCTGATGTTTGGATTTGTTTGGATTGCTGGGTTCTAGAACTAACACTGCCTTGCCAGAAGGGGGCTGAACTGGGGAGAATCCAGTGATGATTTCCCTGAGTTCAATCCTGTGACCAAACCAAAAGACACTGAGAGAGGTAAAGTCATAGCAGTCAGTAAAGTGAAGAACAGCTCTCCAGTTCTGCCCTCACCCAGTTGTTCAGTGGTGACAGGACATGTCAAGAGTTATAACTCCTTTCCTGTTTTTATAACTCATGGTGTTAGTTTTCCTATGGGCTCATAAGTATATGTATAACTCACTTATAAAAATTTGCATGTTTCCTTTGAATTTCATTTATAGGTTGTTTCTTGGCCATGGCTGCCTCTGGTGACTCTTTGTATCAAGAGTAAAAGAGCTTGTCCCTTTAGCCATTCTCTTACGGCATGTTGGGATGTTATGAACCATCATCATAACTTGGGATGAAATGTAAAATATATAAGTTAGTCTTCTGGGCTAAAAGGGGCAAAAGATGGTTATTCTGTGACCTTTCCTAAACTGACATCCTTTCTGTAAGTATCACCATAACTATGCTGATTTTCTGTTGAAAACTTAGTTTTTCTTACTGATGCAGCTTCACATCACTTTCTGCTAATGTGTGTTTACATCTTCTCCCCTCATCCCTGTTCTCCTTCAGTCTGCTAGGTCAAAGTATAAGGACATTGAGTCCAGAGCTAATCATGGAAGTCTAGTTTAAAAAATTCCAAGGAGAACATTCATTAATAACATGGCAAGGAGCTTTCTAGTGAGTGCATCTGTGTATCACAGAACCGGTGCCTCTGCCTTGCCATAGACTCATAAAAGTAAATGTGCACAGTAATGCCTCCAGTACTTGTATGGTTAGAAAAGCCTTTGCCATGGGCAGAAGGAATTCTCACCTTTAATGTGCAATCCAGCATTATTTTATGATGATATGCCTGTGAATACATGTTTTTAAAAACTAGTAGTTCTTGGGCTGGTGATTGCTTAGCAGTACAGTATCTACCTAATGTGTCAGGGTCCTAAAGAACACACGCACTACAGTGGTTTTTATTTTCTAATATTTATACTTAACATAGTAAAATTAAGTAATGGCAGTAATCTGTAAGTGTTCTAAGTAGTCAGTATCCATCATAAGTTTACATTTGAAAAATCAAACTAGTGTAAAGTTAAATGGCTTGCTTTTCTGTCCCTGGTACGACCCATTTCTCTGAAAAGTTTTTCACTTCTTTGTAAAGATAAAGAATGGGTGACGTTCCTGTGCTCTAACATACATAGACATTCACTTATCGGTTATTTGTTGAGTGTATGTACTGTAAGCCACGCCTCTGCAGACAGGTGAGCAAAACCACAGACAGGTTCCTGTCCTAACAGTCTTATTGTCTGCTGAGTGATGCAGACACTAAGTAATAACCACATAAATGCAAATTATAGCCACAGTGAAAGAATTGTGTGTCACTTGAGACATATAATGTGGGAGGGCCTGTCTTGAAAGTATCATTTACAGTAAGACATAAGGATGCAAAATCAAAGCATGGGGTGGAGACTAAATGCAGAGAGGGTTATAGGAAGGGGCATATGATGTCTCTTAATGGTCTAGTTCTGACTGGAATCCATTGAGGACTGTTGTCTGTGTGTGCTAACACTGGAAATGAGATTAGCCATTTGGTTCCATATGCCCAATTCTTCGTTTTTAAAACTCAGGCACGGTAGTGATGTTTGATCCTGCTGGTAATCCTTTCTAGATGTATTGTCATTTATAAGTTTCTGTTGAACACGAGTCTAATTCTCTATGTTAATATTCCCTTCCTTGCTTTGGAGCAGACTGAAAGGGAATTAGACATCCCAGTACAATTTGCTGTTCATTGCAGTATTTTTGTTTGCTTTTCATTCATACTTCATTTATGTTCTTAAATGTTATTAATATAATGTGTGTGATGTATTTTCATCATCAGTTTTACTATTTTGAGTTAGATCCTGATTATCCATCCCTTCATTCTTATCTCTGTGTAACATAAATGTTAGATCAGGAAATGCAGCAAACAGTCTGGGTATCAGGCTGGTTATGCTTAGTTTCCTGGTGTAATATTTACTCTTTGTCTTTTATGTGCAAAGATCAGCATATACCATGTGAGAAGACAGGGTAACAGTGGGAACTGGATTCCACTTTCCAACCATCAGGACGAGTGCACTGCAGATTTGTATTCACCAGGTTTAATTGCTATTAAAAAAAAAAAAATGGACAGGGGCAGGTCTGTTAGCTCAGGCCTCTAATCTCTGTTAATCTTGGAAGGCTGAAGCAGAAAGATAGAGATTTTTTTTATCAGCTTGCATAAGCTGCAAAGTGAGTTCAAAGCCAGCCTGAGTAATTTAGTGAGCCCCTATCACAAAAGAACGACTGAGCTATAGTTGAGTGTTGAGGACTTATGTAGTAAGTATGAAACTCTGAATTTCTCTCCCAAGACCACCAAAAAAAAAAAAAAAAAAGAGGAGGCAAAATAGATCTGTAACTTCCCTTTTATTTATGACTTTAACTTGGGGAGCAAAGGCCAACTCCATAGGGCTGGCTGTGTTCTCTCTCTTAGCATTTATCTTGATGCCCATTCTTCTGTAAGCTCACTATGCAGAAGTTTCTGGCTACACAGCCTCTCTGCCTACATGTCTGCTGCTTCTCTCGCCTTTTAAATAGTCCTTTAAGTAAAACAAAGACTCATAATGCTGTGACATAAAATCCACTTTAGAACTAGTAACTGTATTTCAGTCACATTTACCTGCGTTTTTTTTTTTTTGTTTGTTTGTTTTAAATATATCTCTTTGCATGTCTTGTGTATGGTGAGAAGCCAGATCTCTTGGTTCATCCTTACCTCTGAAGGCTAAGCTGTTCAGTGCACTCCTCTCCTCCGTGGAAATCACAATACTTGAACATCTACTTCCAATTGTTACTCTTCTGCCTATGGTATAATCTTTGTAAGAGAATAATTTGGTGTAAGTTGTCTTCAAACTTGCTTAGGTATTGATGTAAAAAGCAGCTGGAAGCAGTTTAAGATGTCAGAATTCAGATGCGATCTTAAAAGGCCCCCAAACCACCTTAGTGGGAAATATTCTCAGTCGGTGGAAAGCCCAACCTCTGCTTCTTCAGATGTTCTCATGTTTGTCTCTGGGTTTCTGTCTACAGGGCATTTGTATACTTGAGCAACTTGCTGTATCCAGTGCCCCTGATTCACAGGGTGGCCATCGTCAGTGAGAAGGGGGAAGTGCGGGGGTTTCTGCGTGTGGCTGTGCAGGCCATTGCAGGTGAGTGATCTTTTCCTAAATGAGAGCTGTGGATTTTTTTTCTTATAGAAAAACACAAGATAGGGACTAAAGAGATGATTCAATGGTTAAGAGCACTGGCTGTTCCTCCAGAGGATCCAGGTTCAATTGCCAGTCCCTACATGGTGGCTCAGAACCGTCTGTAACTCCATTTCCTAGGGATCTGACACCCTCATACTCACATGCAGGCAAAATACTAATGTGCTTAACTTTTTTTAAAAAGGAAAGAAATCATAGAAAAGACAGGCTCGTTCCATGTGGGTAACATTTTAGTTGCCCACACAAATGATAATGTGTTTGTGAAATTTGGGGAAGGCCTCCATTAGCTTCTTTTCTGTTTTTGTGTATGTCCCCACCACCTCAAGTCTCATAAGTAGATTTCACTTTAGTCAGGAATACTGCCTGTTTTGGGGAAAGTGGTGTGCAACAGGAAAAACTCTTAGATTGTCTTTGTAAAAATGATGAGCAATTTAGACAAGCATAGTGGATTGTGTAGTTTGAAGCCAGCCTGAGCTACATAGTAAGACACTATTTAAAAAAAAAAAAAAAAAAGGCCAGGCATGTTGGTATACTCCTTTGATCCCAGCATTTGAGAGGAAGAGGCAGACAGATTTCTGTGAGTTCAAGGCCAACCTGGTCTACCAGACAGCCTGGGATGTACAGATAAGACCCTCCCTTCAAAAAAAAATTCATAGGCTCTTTATATATAGCTTAGACTGACCTCACATTTTCTTCCTATCTTAGCCTCCAAAGTGTTGGGATTATAAACATACATGTACCACAGTGCTTGGCTCAAGTGTTGAACATTTTACTTTTGTGTTTTTAATTGTTTCTAGTTTAAGGTTTCACTGTGTGGTCTAGGTTATCCTGACTCAACACTCCTCCTGTTGGTCTCCTGAGTGCTGGCCTCACAAGTATGAACCACCACACCTAGCTGATGGGCTTTGAACTACTATGTCTTAGCTGTGTCAGAGTAACAAAGGATTTTAGATTGTTCTTGCCTAGTTCCCCTCTCAGTAGACTTTTTTTTTTTCCTAGTTGAGCATAGTGGTACATATCTATAATCCCAGAATTTAGAAAGTAGATGCAGGAAGACCAGGAGTTGAAGGTCAGCCTTAGCTCAGAGTTAGTTTGAAGCCAACCTGGACTCATGTATGAGACCCCATTGCAAGATAGAATGCATTTATTTCACTGCTAGATATAATACATGGGTCTGTTGTATTAGGTTTCTGGCCCAGAATGTCCAGTCTTGCCTTGTGGCTTAGACTTTCAGACCCATAGTCCCACAGTCCCACAGTCCCACTGAAGTGCACAGACATGTACATTAATTGTACACTGATTGACCTGTGGCCCAGGCATATAACTTGCTAACTCTTTACTCTTAAACTAACCCATGATTCTTATCTTCTTCAGCCATGCAGGCTCAGTACCTTTTTCTCAGAGCAGCATAGTTGTCCTCTGCTTCTTTGGCCTTCTCAGTGGCATTTCTGCTCTGTTCTTTCTGTTCTCAGAGTTTTCTTACTCTGGTAGCCCCTGTCTGCCTTTGGCCAATCAGCACTTTTATTAAAATCAGTAGGTGGGACAATTACTTACAATGGAACAACATAATCCCCCTACATGGGTCAAATATTTTCCACCTTCCATGATCGTGCCAACTTTTTATAGCCATTTTCTATCTTTTTTTTTCTTTTCTTTTCTTTTTTCTTTCCAGAGACAGAGCTTCCTGTGTAGACCTGGCTGTCCTAGAGCTCACTTCTGTAGACCACACTGGCCTCGAACTCAGAGAGATCTGTAGTATTAAACTTCTGGTCCAGACTTTGTGGCCTGGTCCTGTGGCCTGGACCCACTGACCCACGAACCTGCAGTCCCACAGAAACACACAGATACTTGTATTAATTTTATGTTGATCAGCATATGGCTTGGCATATTGCTAGCTAGTTCTTGCTCTTAAAATAACCCATGATTCTTATCCTGTTCAGCCATGCAGCTTCAGTGCCCTTTCTCAGAGCAGCATAGTTATCCTCTGCATCTGCTGGCTTCTCCGCATCTCTGTGGCATTTCTGCTCTATTCTTTCTGTTCCCAAAGTTTTTCTTAGTGTGGTAGCCCCACCCATACTTCCTGTCTGCCTTCAGCCAATCAACATTTAGGCAGGATAATTATTTACAGTGTAACAACATAATCCCACTACAGAGATCCACCTGCCTCTGCCTCCCTGAGTGCTGAGATAAAAGGCATGCATCATCACTGCCTAGCAGTATTTCTATCTTAACTCATAAATGCTTGGCTCCCTATAATGACCTTTCAGCCTTTATCCCTTAGGAAGCTGTCACATAGTCACCCACACTGAGTTTTAAAGAAGTCTCTTCCACAAGTTAGTATAATGTTTTAATCTTTGTTGCCTGTTATTGAATATAGTCTTGGTGTGATATTATAAACAAAGTCAAGATTGAAACCAGTTCTTTTTAAACTCCTGTAGTCGTAGCAGAAGAAGGTGGTCAGTGTACAGAGATAGTTGGAGGCAGCAGCTGTAGTTTTTGCAGGGCCATTTGTTCTTATACTAAGGGTCCCCTCCCCACACGTGTACTTTCATTCATCTTTGCTGGCTTTCTTTCTATTTAGCGGATGAAGAAGCTCCTGATTATGGCTCTGGAATTCGACAGTCAGGAACAGCTAAAATATCTTTTGATAACGAGTACTTTAATCAGGTAAGAAGTGTTTGGGAAACAAGAAACACCTTGAGGAGAAAGAAGGAAGTAAATGGATTTATAAGGAAAATGTCCAACATTAGCAACTAATTCTTTTTCCTAGAATGTTAACAATTCTGCGATGAGAAACCCCACAGTTACTCAGTAAAATATGGGATACATCTAACAGAAAGATGAAACTGCATTAACACACTGCCTTTTCTCAGACAACTCTTAGTCCGCTTACTTACTGATTCTTTTACAAATAGTTACTTGTCGTACAAGTAAAAATATTATTATTGTACAAATAAAAATAACTCAAGAAATGGAAGTGTATGTCATTTACCTAGCCTTGCCTTCTTTCAGAGTGACTTTTCTTCCGTTGCAATGACTCGCTCTGGTCTGTCTCTGGAGGAGCTGAGGATTGTGGAAGGTCAGGGTCAGAGTTCTGAAGTTATCACTCCTCCAGAAGAAGTCAACCGGATGAATGACCTGGGTGCGTAGGCAGATTACTGTCACTGAGGAGATTCTTGGGGAAATATTGACTACCACAGCCAAGCTATGTAATGGCTTTGGTAAACTAGAAACAGACAGAATGCCCAGTTCCTTCCTCTTCATTTTACTTGAAGCATATATGTGTCACTTAACTCCTTAGATTTGAAGTCAGGCACCTTGCTGGATGGGAAGATGGTGACGGAAGGATTTTCTGAAGAGATTGGCAACCACCTGAAACTGGGCAGTGCCTTCACTTTCCGAGTCACTGTGCTCCAGGCCAGTGGGATCCTTCCAGAGTATGCAGACATCTTTTGTCAGTTCAAGTAAGCCACCTGTATTGGTTACTTCCCTGTTGCTGTAATAGACACCCTGACAAGCTTAGAGAAGAAAAGGGTTAAATTTAGACTACAGTTTCAGAGGGATAGAGTTCATCATGGCAGGGAAAAAAGCATTCCAACATGAGCAAGAAGCTGGTCCGTTACATTTTCATTCACACACAGGATGCAGAGAGAAAGAACAGGAGGTGGGACAGGGCTATAAACCCTCAAAGTCTGCCCGCAGTGATGTACTTCCTTAGCAAGGCTCCCTCAAGGCTTTATACTCTCCCAGACAGCTACGAACTGGGGACCAAGTGTTAAAATACTTGAACCTATAGAAAATATTTCTCATTCAAAAAAATCCCACACTGCCCTTTTGCTGTACCCATCTAGCAAATTGTTAACTGCAGAGATTCCTTCTTGCTATCGAGTCCATATGTGAAAGATTAAGACCCTTTAGAGATAAAAGATGGCAAATCTCCGCAAGAATACCTTCTTCACTGAAGATGAGAATAAGAATCAAAACCACACACTGGAGTGACTCAGGGTTCCCCATGGAGTGTACAATGTATACTGCTAGAGGATTCTATATCTTCCCCTTACTCCAGGAACATAGTATCTGATCAGATAATCCTTCAGCTTTTAGTGCTTTTCATGACAACAGCTAGGGACTGCAATTCCAGAGGTCCTGGGTTCAATTCCCAGCAACCACGTGGTGGCTCACAACCATCCGTAATGAGATCTGGTGCCCCTTCTGGTGTGCAGACATCATGCAGACAGAACACTGTACATAATAAATAAATACATGTTTTAAAAAGGAAGGAGTGAACAAGCAGCAGATAAAGGAGTTGTCTGGCAGCAGTTCTACATATTTGATACTTTGGAAAAAGGAAATTTGCATAATGTAAAGAAAACAACCATTGTATGAAGTGAAGAAAGGTGTGTAAAGAGGATGTGGGTAGGGATGCTCTTGAGCACTAAAGAGCAAGGCTAACAGTGTACCTGAGATGGTGGTTAAGACCCATGAGTGCTCATGGGTTCCTCAGGCAGATATGTGGACAGGATAAGGAAGAATGGAGTGGGGTGGTAGAGCAGGAAGAGGAGGGACAGGCTTAATGATAAGGAGGAAAACAGATACTGCCTAAGGGACTGGAAAGGTAGCTCAGCAATTAAGAGCACTAGCTGTTCTTCCAAAGGACCTGGGTAGGTGTGTGTGGGAGAATGGTTGTAGCACCAGTCCCAGGGACTCTGCTGCCCTCTTCTGGCCACAGGCATTCATGATTGCAGTGCGCATAATCATAGAAAGCTGCAGTGTCAGCCGTGCCTCATTAGTAATTTGGAACATTTGGCAGAGGTACTGTCATCCACGACATGGTGAGCTGATGGGAAAATCAACATCACACTATTAATATTTCCCCACTATTCAAAATCCCTCCCTTTAGAGACTGGAGAGATGGCGCAGTGATTAGGAGTACTTATGGCTCCTTTCAGAGGACCCAGGTTCAGACCTGATACCCACACAGTGTGCAACAACCATTCCTAACTCCAGGTTCAAGGGTCTAACACCCCTTCTGACCTCCCTATGGAAGTCACCAGGCACACATGCAGTACATAATGCATACATGCAAGCAAAACACTAATACACTTAAAAAAAATCCCCACCAAACTTAAATAAGCTGGCTGGTTGTGGCACACACCTCTGTTCCCAGTGCTCTGGAGGCAGAGGCAAGCCTGGTCTACAGAGTGAGTTCTAGGACTATACAGAGAAACCCTGTCATGAAAAACAAAAACCAAAAAATTTAAAATATATTCTTCTCCCCATTTGACCTTTTAGAGTATAGTCAGTGTGTTAAGCCCTATGGGTAAACACTTGCCATCTGTTGGAGAAACAGGCACATAAGCACATCATTGTAGACAGTGAAATTTTAGCTTTTAAGGAGAAGTAGGTCCCTACTGCCATGGAAACATAGAATCACCAGGTTTATGTCAGAGGAGACTTTCTGGATACATGGCTTTGGAGCATTTCCTGTCTAGATAGTAGACTCCTAGGCCAGTCTACCATGTGCAGTTTTACTGTTCCATTCAGAGGCTCAAATTTGCCAAGTTTTCTCCACATAATATAATTTCATTTTTAGTAAAACAAACAACTTCTACACAAGAACAAGACTTTATATCTTGTTGATTGATTTTTTGGGGGGGTGGGGTAAGTTTGCTTGTTTTGGGGGGAGGTTTTGGTAGAAAAGGATCATTAGTTTTGGGGATCTGGGGGGGTAGGTTTGTTCAGATTGTGGGGGTGAGTGATAGGTTTTTTTGTTTGGGGGTTTTGGGTGTAGGTCTGTTTGAGAGAATTGGGAAGTAAGTTTGTTCATTTGTTTTGGGTTTGGGTGGATGGGTTTGTTCATTTGGATTTTGGGAGTAGATTTTTTTTCATTTGTTTTTATGAGTATGTAGAGTAGGTTTGTTCAATTGTTTTTGGGGGGAGGTTACAAGATAGTTTTTTGTTTGTTTTTTGGGTTTGAGAAATAGATTTGCATGTTTTAAGACAGGGATTCCTGGTACATGAATGGACTTCTCAGAGCCCATTTCCTACAGAGGACCTTACTCAGCCTTGATACTGGGGGGAGAGACTCTGACCTACCTCAGCGGGATATGCCAGACTGAACTGCCTTACCTTGGGATTCCTTGCCCTCCCTGGGAAATGGATGGGGGAATGGGGTGGGGGGAGGCTGAGGGAGAACAGGGGAGAGGGGAGAGAGGGGAGCAGTGAAGTGTATGAGGAAAAACTTTTTAAATAAAAAAAAGGTACTAAAAGAGAACGAAGGAAAGGAAAAGGAAGGAAGGAAAAGACAGGGATTCTCTGTCTGGAACTGCCATGTAGACCCCTCTGGCCGTGAACTGTGCAATTCTCCTGACTCTTCTTCCCGAGTGCTCAGAATATAGTCATGCTCTACCAAATTTGTTAAGTTGATTTCTTTACTCTATGTAAGCCATGCTTTTATGTATGACCATTTGTCTAAAAAAAAAAAAAAAAAAAAAAAAAATCAGGGTCACTTAATTGTTCAGCCATTTTTGAATCTAAAATGCTGTCTTTGTGATATGGGAAATATCACATGGGAAGAAATAATCATCACTTGACACAGTAAAAACTAAAGAGTGCTTTGTTAGCATGCTCCTAACTGTAGAGTCGAAAGTGGGCTCTTAAAACAGATTCTGCTAGACATAGTGGTGTGCACCTTGTATTCAAGCATCTGAAGGCAGAAGCAGACAGATTTCTGTGAGTTTGTGCCCAGCTTGGGCTTCACAGTGAGACTATCTCAGAACAAAACAAAACCAGAGCTGATGAATTCTGATGCAGTATTCATTTGTCTCTTTTTATTAAGCTTTTTACATCGGCATGATGAAGCGTTTTCTACTGAACCCCTCAAAAACAATGGAAGAGGAAGTCCCCTGGGCTTTTACCATGTACAGAATGTGAGTAACCAGAGTGTTTTGCCACATACTCTCAGGTTTGTATACCCTAACTTTGTTGACTAAGGAACGATATCATGGGAGGTGTGAGCTGTCTATTGTGCTTAGATGAGAAAAGTTTGCAGAGAGAATGAACAGCAGAGAGATGGCTGAGTAGCTGAGTGTGTACTGCTCTCAGCCCCAGCTGCATATGACCCCAGCTCCAAGGATCCAAAGCCCTCCTCTGGCCTCTGAGGACACTTGCTTACCACATACTCAGCATGCATATATTTTAAACACATACATAGACATGTGTACATACCTATAACTAAAAATAAAATACATGTTTGATAAATACTGACCACCTTTTTAACAAGCCACTGACTCATGAAATCACACATCTCCCCAAGGAGCCTAGAATTAAAAGGAAATATAGTCGTAGAGTGTGGATATGAAAATGATATTCATTAAACTTGAAAGGGAATGTTTTCCATATGGAAAGATTTTAAGTTACTTTTTTGGGTGAGGGAAAATGGTTATGAAGAGAGAAGGTATGTTTTCTGAAAGATGTGGCATAAATAAATGGTGAGGGAAAAGGGGGTGTGTCAACTTGGTGTTGTACCTTGCTCACATGTTTATGCCTTCTACTAATTCCCCTGTGCTTTGGAGAAGAACTTCCTAGCAGAGTTTTGGCCTGGCCTTTTCTCATGTGTAACAAAGGATAAAGCAGGTAGAGAGAGCAACAGTCTTGAAATAATAAGTAGCAATAAATTGAGGTCAATTCTGCTACACCGGGGAGGGTGTACAATGCTGATGATTGGTAAAGTCACATTGGAAAGAAAACCAGGGGGAAACCTGTCTTGGTGGCCTGTGTAGTGTATGTACCCAGTGTGTGTAGGTGGCCCGGCTCGTACGGATGCCTAACAAAGCTGAAGGGCTCCTGGAAGACAAACATGCTTTCTTATCGTAATCCTACCCCAGCCTCACTTCACTTCCTTCTTATAGATTGCAGTGGAGGTCACTGAGTCATTTGTGGACTACATCAAAACCAAGCCCATCGTATTTGAGGTCTTTGGGCATTACCAGCAGCACCCACTCCATCTGCAAGGACAAGATCTTAGCAGGTTTGAGTCAGAGATAAAACGACTTGGATTGTTGTTGCTCTTTTGTATTTTTGTTCCTCAGTCCCTAGAAAAGAACTTTTTTCAGAGATGCAGATAACTGAATAATAGATTCATTCATTGCCCAGTTTTTACTCTTGAAATGTCACTGGCTTCTTGTAAACCTTCTTTTTGTTGTAAGAAGAAATTCTGAATAGGGTCGAAAGGTGGTGCAGTAGAGCTAGAGCATGCATGTATTTATTTCTGACACCTTTAAAGTAAAGACTGTGGGTAGAGTCATCACTACTGAGGAATCACTGCCCTGACTTGTTTCTGTTTTCTTAAAATAATTTAGGCATTAAAAAAAAAAAGCCAGGTAGTGGTGGCGCTTGCCTTTAATCCCAGCACTCAGGAGGCAGAGGCAGGCAGATCTCTGGGAGTTTGAGGTCAGTCTGGTCTACAGGTCTACAGAGCGAGTTTCAGGACAGTCATGGCTACACAGGGAAACCCTATCTCACAAAAACAAAACAACAGGAAAGATTTAAGCTTGTTATTAATGTCAACACTTGACTCCATTTATCCTGATGAATGTTTTCCTTCTCTTCGCAGTCCGCCTCAGCCTTCTCGAAGATTCTTCCCACCACCCATGCCACTCTCCAAACCAGGTGAGCAGCAGCCAAACTCTGTCCACTGTTCATGTGTCTGTCCTGGATGGTTTCCAGACAAGAGTCACACTGGAGCTCTTTCACTCCGTGCCCTTCTGTGTTCTTGTTCCTCTTGTACATTTCTAGTGGGCACACGGATGCTTGGGACGTTAAAAACAATTAGGCCTTGTGTCTAGACTTGATAACCTCCACCTCCTCCTCAAATCTCCACCTTGTATATAATGAGCTCTGTCAGGGACTTAACATTTCTTTGCATGCTAAATTTATTCTGTCTGTTCAGTTTTGCTGTTGGGACTTTTGTTTTTGACTGACACATAATAATTACACATATTTCCAATATAACATGATACATTCGTAATTATATGCTTTGAGGAACATGAATATGTCAGTATAATTAGTGTATCCATATGTGAAGCGTTTCTCATTTGTTCTCCTTAGCATCTCAACATTGATAATAATAGATGTCCTGTGATACAGTAGAACACCAGACTTTGTTTCTCTTCATTATCTTTTTTTCACTTCTCTTTATTTTTGTCCTTTTTCTTACCGCCCACTTACCAAATTCCCACCCTCCTCATGCGCATTCTCCTCCCTCTACTCCACATCCCATTGGCCTTCAGACCATGAAAGAAAGATTGAGCTGATACGGTTTCTCATGTCTGGCTATGTGAATGTGCATATGCTGGACACGTTTTCCGAGCATGCCAACATGCTAGCTTCCTCTGCTGTGGCCACCTTCCAGAATGAGGCTGATCCGTGGCCACCTTTTCTCTCTCTGCCGGTTCCCAGCTTCCAGAATAAAAGGGTACCCAAGAAATATGGTTAGTAGCTAAATTAGCTAGTAGCCTTAGATGTAGAACCAACTTTAGGCATTTTCCCTAAAACCTGATTTGCCAAATGTGAAACACCAGTTTTCCTGTTTGTTTGCTAGTTTACTGTAGAGCTCTGCATACTGTCAACATCACAGTCCCTCAGAGAGACTGTAGGGAACACCTGTTCCTTCATCTCTTTCAGGATGAGGTACCCTGAATTTTCTTTTTTTCTGCCCAGGGAGACCTTAAATTAATTATATAGCTGAGGATGATCTTGAACTTCTGGCCCTCCTGCCTCATCTCCAGAGTGTCTGTACATGTATGTACCATCTTACCAAGTTTATGGGCTGCCAGGGATTGAGCTATACTAGGCAAAAGCATTCTCCCTACTCAGCTACATCTCCATCCCTTCTGAAACCTCTGTGTATGTTTTGCCATAGTATTATTTTGATTGTTAAATTAGTAGTTGGTTTTGTTTGTAGTGTTAGGGATCAAACCCTAGGCCTTGTGCCTGTTAGACAGACATTTTACCACTGAACTGCATTCAATCCCCCACCCCTCTCCTCTCCCCTCCTCTCCCCTCTGTCCCTTCTTCTCCTCTCTCCTTTTCCCCTCCCTTCCATTCCTCTCCCCCTCCTCTCCACTCCCCTCCCTCTGTTCCTCCCCCCTCTCTTCTCTACTCTCCTTTCTGCCCCTCCTCCCCTCTTTCTTTCCTAAGTACTTAGGGTTTACTCATATAACTGACTTCCGGAACAGTAAGCAGTTTTCGTAGCCCTGGCTGTCCTGGAACTCACTCTGTAGACCAGGCTGATCTTGAACTCAAAGATCCACCCGCTTCTGCCTCCTGAAGGCTGGGATTAAAGGTGTGTCACCACTACCTAGCTACCACCTTTCTTATTAGCAGCCCCAGCACATGTGAAACACTAAATATTATGACCCACATTTTATAAATTGAGGGAGACAGAGAGTAAGGAGCTCAACAGAAGCCACGTAGCACTAGTATTAGACTGGGATTGACATCTGAAGAAAATGTGTACAGAAGATTACATACAGATTTTTCTACTTACAAATCAGACCAGTTGTTTTCAGACCCTTCTTCATTTTAGAATCTTCTGGAGTTCCCAGCCTTAGGAGGCAAGACTGCACCCCACCCACAGACATTGACTTGATTATCTGAGGTGTGACCTGGATTTCACTGTCTTTAAAATCTTTATGACTCTTAGGTTTACTGTGGATTGGCAGCAGCCCTTGTGACATGCCAGGTTCTCTCCTGGTGCTTTCCAACATTGTCTTCCCAATACAACTGGGATGAGACACCATGCCCCTAGATTGGAAACTCTTGAAAGCAAAGGTTTTTAATGACTGTAAAGCACATTTATTTTATATATGAACCTTTTCCTCACATTTAGAACAATGTTTTGAGAAGGATGGCCTTAGTGCTTACTTTTTCTGTCCTCTGGATTAGGAGCACTGATGCACTGGCACAGTTAGCATTTGATCTTCTCTGGAACTTTTACATTGAAATCTGTCCTCTTAGAGACTGACCTTAAAGATGCCTAGTGCTGGGGGGTGCAGGGTGTGTGTAGGGAACCTGGAGACGTGGTCAGATGTGCCCTTTCCTGGCCTGCAGGCATATATGCAGGCAGAACATGTATACATAGTAAATAAATCTTAAAAAAAAAAAAAAAAAAAAAAAAAAAGCCCATGCTGGTCTGGAGAGCTGGCTGAATGGTTAAGAGCACTATGTCCTCTTTCAGAGGACATGGATTCAATTCCAAGCACCCACCTGGCAGCTCGCAAGTCTCTAACTCACGTTCCAGGTGACCCAGCGCCCACATCCAGACATACTTACAGGCGAAACACCAAAATGCATAAAATAAAAATAATTACTTAAGAAATTAAAAATGCCTATGCTTTTTTAAAAATGAGCGAATTTGGAACAGATTTTGACATGTTATAAAAACTTTTTAAAAGTTCCAGCCACCAAGTTAAATACCATGAACAAAACCAGCCTTGGACAGAGCATGAGCAAGTATGACCTTCTGGTTTGGTTTGAGATCAGTGAACTGGAGCCCACAGGAGAGTAAGTCCAATTTTTAAATTTTTTTAAATAAAGTGCTTCAAAATTAAAAGATATAGTTTTGAGTGTGTTTTAGCTCATGCAGTTATCTTGTCAAATTCACCTTTTGGATTGAATTTTGGTGCCTTGCTATTTAATCTATGAATGATATGTTTGCCAGAAGCCGTCCAGTAGAACTATTGACACTTTTGTTAGCAACAGCAATGTGATGGAGACCAAATGTACTTGGTTATGAGGGAAGGCTTCTACCTGGTTCTATGAAGGTTATGGGACAGATTTTCAGATGTTTCAGTTTCAGATGGAGATTACTAGGGACTAGTGAGATGCCTCAGTAGATAGGGGCACTTGCTGCCAAGCCTGACAGTCTGAGTTTGATCCCTGGGGCACACATGGGAAAAGGTGAGACCCAGCTACTAGAAGTTGTCTTTCCATCTCCACACATGTGCCCTGGTTAGTCATACCAGAGTTGTAGGATATTTCACAGTGAGACCTCTCTCCAGCTGTGCTGATCAAATGGAGCCCCTAGAAAGGAACCACTCTTTTATGTAACAGGAACATAAGCTTCCTTGTTTTTATGAGCTGTGCAATTAGTGATTATAATTGTTTCTAGAATGCCTTGGGAAGAACACAAAAGAACCTACTCCTGAAAGAGGCAAGAAGCTGCACCCATTAACACAGATTTGGGAGTAACTGTTCCTCTATGTAATGCAGCAAACCATCATCAGTGACCGTCAGCACCATGAACCATTAGTAAATAAATGTCTGCTGTGCATATGGCCCTGTGTTAAATATAGCTCTGTATCTCCTCAGTTGTCAGTCTCTTTGAAGAATGTGACTTCCCATGAACAGATCTGTAACATTGTCATAGCTTGCATTATAAAGAAGTAGTTACAGTGATGGTTTCTACTAGATTAACTGCTTTCTGGAGTTTAAAATATTTAGAATTGGAAATTGTCTGCTTCTTATTTCCTCTCAGTTCTGTAAGAGCTATACATTGTTTACTGAATTATCAGAGATGGAACCAAAAAAACAAAATCCCTGTTGCTTGAGCATGCCAGTCAGGCTGAGGTGGCGAGAAGTAGACCCATGAAAGGGTCTGTGCCTGCACAGGACAGGATCAGAGTGTAGAAAAGCAAGATCCCAGGGCTAGGGCAACCCAGGAAGACTTGGCAGATGAAGTAACCTTGACTTCTGTCTTTTGTGCTTTTGATTTTATAGGTATATTCCAGCTGTGGTTGACCATACATCAGGCTTACCCTGCCAGGGAACATTTTTGCTGCACCAGGTACTGAAATCAGAGGGAACAACAGATTTCTCAACTTTTCATTTCTATATGAGGGAGTAAAGTGGGAGAACATTTTTGCTTTGTCCTGTCTCGTGTCGTCCGTCCCCCCCCCGTCCCCCCCCACCCCGCTTTTTAAAGCAGGATAGGAAATGGCTGGGAATTGAACACAAATTTTAAATCTTGTTTCTATTTGTACTATGGTTCACTAGAGTAACAACTTTATGTATAAATATATATGGCTGAGAGATGAGGGTTCAAAGGTTAAGAGCACTGGCTGCTCTTCCTGAGATTCTGAGTTCAGTTCCTAGCAACCACATGGTGGCTCACAGCCATCTATCTGTAGTGAGAGATCTGGTCCCCTCTTCAGTCTGTGGTCCAGCGCGTCCAATAAGGATGGCCTGTGAACAGGAAGTCCAAGAACCCAGGATGGCCTGTGAACAGGAAGTCCAAGAACCCAATAGTTGTTCCATCCATGAGGCTATATGTCTCAGCTGTCCTTCAGTATATACTGGAATCCCAAAATAGGTTCAAATATCAGTGAAGGAATGTATGTGCTAATGAGGTGAGGGTAAGCAGACAAAGAACAAGGTGTTATTCTTCCATGTCCTTATGGAGGTTTTGACAGGTGTGGCTCAGATTAGAGGTGGGTGGGTCTTCCTACATCAAAATATCTTGATTAAAGGTACATGTTCCCATCTCAGAGATTCAGATTAGAAGTGAATCATCCCACTTCAAATGACTTAAATAAGCAAAAATCCCTTATTCGTGTTCCCAGACATTTTGGGGTTTTAGTTACTTCCAGATGTAGTCAAATTGACACCATTTTTTTGTTTTTATTTTTGAATATGCTCTTTGTATGTATAAAAATATTTTAGAATAGCCATTTAAAAAAAAAAGAGGTTCAGAGAAGGTCCTCCAGGGCCTTGTCTTTGAAAGAGTTATTAGTTGACGGTTACTGCAGAAGGGATATGGATACAGATAGCTTGCCCATGCCCTAGTGGATGGCCCCACACCTGTACACATGTGTTCAGCACTAGTTGGACTGTGGTGTTAATAACAAGAACGAAGGAGTATGTGAATCTGGGACAGTAACACAATGGGAGCGTTAGGAAGAGTTGGAGGGAGGTAGTGGTGGATGGCTGTGGTCAAAATACATTGTATCAATGTATGAAAAAACATTTAAGTTCAATTACTACCATTTGTTGCTCTCATAGAATTTTATATACACTTTTTTAGAAGATTTGTGTTTCACTGCTAGTAGTCTTCTTGTTTGGTGATATTAATTTGTTTGGGACAGATTGTTTTCCTGCGCTCTGGGCAGGCTTCCAACTCCCAGCCTCCTGTTTGTTTGGGTTAGCAGGCTTGAGCCACCATAACCTAGCTATAAGGAACTTTTGTCTTGCTTTTTCCTGGTTTGGTTTTGGCTGTCCAGGCCATTAAACCTAGAGCCCTTTGCATACTAGGCAGGTACTCTGCTACTGAGCTATGTTCCCAGCACTGCTTTGTTGCTGTTGTTTGTTTGTAACAGTCTTATGGAGGTTGTAGGTAGAGGCTTTTGTCGGGACCACTGGCACACCAACAGTTACATGGAGGCTTATTAATTATAAAAGATGGGCCAATGGCTTGGGCTTGTTTCTATTTCTTATAACTTAAAGTAGCCCCGTTTCTTTTCATCTGTTTCTTTTATATGGCTCAGTTACCTTTACTGTGTATTTCCATGCTGCTTCCGTTGCGTCTCCTGACGCTTTTCTGTCTTCTCCTTCCTTCTTATTCCCAGCATCTTCTCTGTCCCGAAAATCCCGCCTAGCTATTGGTCACTCAGCTTTTTATTAAACCAATCGGGGTGACAAATCTTGACAATATATATAAAAAATTATTCCACCACACCAGGTCCTTGAACTTAGAGATCCTCCTGCCTCACCCTTCTAAGTACTAAGATTACAAGCATGTACTGTCCAGCCTAGCCAGAAGTTCTTCATGGGGCTTCATTGTGAGAGTTTGAATGGATTAAAAATACACTTTGTAAATGGATGCTACTAATTTGGTAAAATTAGATTTAAAGCCTCGTATACTATTACAGTTTTGTAATACCGGTATCCAGGAGATAGAGACAGGAGGATTGTGAATTCAAGGCCAGTCTTGGCTTCTTAGTAAGTTCCTGTCCAGTTTGAGCTAAATAACAATATCCCATCTTTTAAAAGAATTTAGCCAGGCTGGGCATGGTGGTGGCTCAAGCTTTAACCCCTGCACTTGAAAGGCAGAGGCAGACCGATCTCTGAGTTCGAGGCCAACCTCCTCTACAAAGTGAATTCTGGAACAGCCGGATCTGTTACACAGGACAAAAACAAAATATTCAGTCATTGCTCAAAACAACTTGTTTTCATTTCCATCCATGTTGTATGGAGTTCCTATCCTAGAACAGTGGTTCTCGGCCTTCCTAATGCTGTGACCCTTTAATACAGGTCCTCATGCTGTGCTGACTCCCAACCATAACATTATTTTGTTGCTACTTCATAACTGTAATTTTGCTACTGTTATGAATTACAGTGTAAATATCTGATATTCAGGCTACCTGATGTGCAACCTACAAAGAGACCAAGACTCACAGGCTGAGAACCACTGCCCTAGAGCATATACACAGGCTGAGGACCACTGCCCTAGAGCATATACACAGGCTGAGGACCACTGCCCTAGAGCATATACACAGGCTGAGGACCACTGCCCTAGAGCATATACACAGGCTGAGGACCACTGCCCTAGAGCATATACACAGGCTGAGGACCACTGCCCTAGAGCATATACACAGGCTGAGGACCACTGCCCTAGAGCATATACACAGGCTGAGGACCACTGCCCTAGAGCATATACACAGGCTGAGGACCACTGCCCTAGAGCATATACAGGGTCTTGGTCAATCTGTCTGTTGATCAGTCTCTGTCTCCCCCACCTCTGTGTGTACCTGTCTGTATGTCTGCCCCACCCCTGGCACTCTTTATCTCCCAGGATACATGAATTCCTCTTGCCTCAACCTGTCCTGTAAGACATCTCTTAAAACCAGATCAGCAGCTGTAATCTTATTCCATTCCTTAGGGCATCCAGCGACGGATCACAGTGACTATTATCCATGAGAAGGGCAGTGAGCTCCACTGGAAAGATGTCCGTGAACTGGTGGTAGGTGAGTATATTCCCTCAGTTAAGGACAGCCTGGCTTTTTAGAGATGTCAGCATTCTGTGTAGAGTGCAGGAAAGGTATAGAATGTGGAGAACAGAGAGGCGAGAAAATAAAGGCCTTGAGTTTCAAGCTCTCTTGAGTGCTGGGGATGTTGCTTAGGAGTAGAGTGATTACCTACTAGATGCAAGGTTCTGAGTTTAACACCCTCTGCTGCAAATAAAAAGAAAACCCCTTTTCCCAATTCCCACTACTATGCCAAACTACTATTAACTATAAGTATGGATCTGAGTTAGAGGTTATGAGAAGATCATGAAGAATTCTCTGCTTATTCTGAATGTGTAGTTAGTTGGATATAAAATAATTGGATGAATCAGTGCCATGGTTCAGTGGTAGAGTCCTTACCTAACATTTGCCAAGCTCTGGCCTTTATCCTTGAGTAGGAAAACAAAATGAGACAACTTGGGAAATCATGTAGAATCTTACACTTATCAAATGATCTCTGTAGTATGAGGTTTCTGTCCAGACTTTCGGGCCTAGCCTCAAGGTTTAGGACCCACAGACCCACAGTCTTGCAGTCCCACAGTCCCACAGAGACACACAGATGCTTTCATTAATTTGAGGCTGATCGACCTAAGGGCCAGGCATATCACTTGCTAGCTCTCTACCCTTTATCTAACCCATGTCTCTTGTTCAGCCATGAGGCTGGGTATCTTTCTTTAGAGCAGCGTGGTTGTTCTCTGCTTCTTCCGGCTTCTCTCTGGTGTTCTGCCCTGTGCTTCCTGTTCTCAAGAGTTTTCTTAGTCTGGTAGCCCCGCCCACACTTCCTGCCTGCCTTTGGCCAATCAGCACTTTTTATTAAACCAGTGGGTAGGACAATTATTTACCATGAAACAACACAATCCCCTACAGATCTCCAAGCACCTAATTACAGAGATGGAAATTGTGTGTGGCCAGGCAGTATTTCCTGTATTGGAGAGGCAGAGGCAGGCAGATTTATATGAGTTTGAGGCCAGCTTGGTCTACAGAGTGAGTTCCAGGGCAGCCAGGGCTACACAGAAACTCTGTCTCAAAATAAAAATTTATAAAAAAAAAAAAAAAGAAAGAAAGAAAGAAAGAGAAAGGAAGGAAGGAAGGAAGGGAAGAAAGGAAGGAAGAAAGAAAGAAAGAAAGAAAGAAAGAAAGAAAGAAAGAAAGAAAGAAAGAAAGAAAGAAAGAAAGAAAGAATGCATGTGTGTGAAAGAGAACAAGAGAAAGAGAGACGGGGACAGACAGAGGGAGAGAGCATCTAGGCAAATGTTCTTCCCCTAAGATACGGTACTGAAGATTGAACAATTAAGCTATCTCCTTAAACTTTTTTTTTTTTTTTTTTTTAAAGACAGGATGTCACTAAGTTGCCCAGGCTGGCCTTGAACTTATGCTCCTTCTGCTACGTAGCTAGAATTATAAGCCTGTGCCACCAGATCTTTTGATTTGGTGAAGTTATGTCTTGTTTTTAATATGTTCATCCTTCTGGCTTCTTTATTCCTTCTTTTAGGTCGAATTAGGAATAAAGCTGAGGTAGATGAAGCTGCAGTTGATGCTATTCTTTCCCTAAACATCGTATCTGCTAAGTCCTTGAAGTCATCTCACAGCTCCAGCAGGTGAGTACCCTGTGTTTATGAGCTCACATTGGATTTCCTCTTACTAACAACTCCTGGTGCAGACGAAGGAAAGAATTTACTTTTTACTTCAAAAACTCAGTTTTAGAGACTAGGCAATGGTGGTGGACACCTTTAATCCCAGTCTTGGGAGTCAGAGACTGGGAATTTCTTGAGTTCAAGGGCAGCCTGGTCTATATAGCAAGCCCTAGAACAGCCAGGATTACACAGAAAGACCTTGTCTCTAATTAGTTAGTTATTTAATTGAAATAAAAACAATCTGTTTTCAGAGCTGAAAAGATGACTGTTTTAAGAGTGGTTACTGCTCTCGTAGAGGACCCATATTCAGTTCTCAGCACCCTTATCACATGACTCAGAACAGTCTACAATCCAGGGAGAGCCAGTGCCTCAGGTATCTGTGGATACCTGTACTAACATGCACATACACATAACATGCACATACACATAACTAAAAATAATAAAAAATAAATCTTAAAATAAGAATCTGTTTGTTCTTTTGCCCAACCTGCTGCCTAAAAGGAAAAAGATAGAGATATGTATTCAGTTTTTTGTTTCTTTTTTTTAATGTGCATAAGTACTGTATATGCACGTATGCATGTATGCCAGAAGAAGGCATCAGACTCTATTGAGATGGTTGTGAACCACTATGTAGTTACTGGGAATTGAACTCAGTTCTTAACTACTAAGCCATCTTATATGAAGTTTCTGGCCTGTGGTCCAGACCCGCATACCTGCAGTCCCACAGAAACACACCGACACTTATATTAATTTTATGCTGATCAGCCTATGGCTCTAGCATATTGCTAGCTAGTTCTTGCTCTTAAACTAACCCATGATTCTTATCCTGTTCAGCCATGAGGCTTGGCACCTTTTCTCAGAGCAGCATAGTTGTCCTCTGCATCTGCTGGCATCTTTGGTGTCTCTGTGGCATATCTGCTGTTATTCCTGTTCCCAGAGTTTTCTTAGTGTGGTAGTCCCGCCCACACTTCCTGTCTGCCTTCAGCCAATCAGTGTTTTTATTAAACCAGTAGGTGGGACAATTATTTACAATGTAACAAAATCCCATACATCATTCTCCAGTCCTTTTTTGTTTTGTTTTTTGAGACAAGGTTTCTCAGTATAGCCCCACCTGTCCTGGAACTCATTCTGTAAACCAGGATGGCCTCTAAATCAGAGGTCTGCCTGCCTCTGCCTCCCAAGTACTGGGATTAAAGATGTGTGCCACCACCACCTGGCCCTAAAGTTGATGATTTAGTATGAACTATTATTTACAACACTGGCTTCTATCAGTAATGGGTTTTATTTTTAACTTTAAAGTAGATTTTCCATACATTTCCTATTATATACTTAAGTGTGACAAGCACCTTGACCCTGAAGTCAGCAGAGACACCACATAACTTTCTCTCCTGCCAGGCATTTATAGCCAGTGTTCAGCTGGCATTCATCACTACAGCTTTGGAACTTAGTAAAATGGGTTAAATTTCCTTTGGCTGCTAAGTAGATGGTGTTTGTGCTAGATGTAACCTGAAAAGTCCTCTGACTCAAGGTGCGGTATGAAGTGAATTCTGCTTCCATAGAAGTTACGAGATGCTTACTTGAACAAAGTCTTGAGCTTTTTTTTGTTTTTTTGTTTTTTTTTTTTTACATTTTGTGTACACGTGTGAGGGTGTGCACATATGGAAGTCAAAGGACAGCTTGCTGGAGTCAGTTTTCTCCCTCTACCATGTGAGTCCTGGAAGGGGACTGAGGTCATCACGCTTAGGGGCAGGCTGCTGAGCTTTGCCAGCTGGGCTAATTCACTAACCTGAAGAGTTTTTGTTTTTACTGAAGCTTTGTGTGTACACATTCACTTATAGGTCAAAGTCTTTTAACTATGGGGTCATTTGTTGGAATTCTGATTCTTTTTGTAAAAACCACAGTCACAATGTATCGTGTCATTTCTTTAGTTGGCGGAACAAGAGCTGGAAATCGAGAAGAAGAGGGTTATTGGATTTAAAGTTGAAAGCCATTATGGGCCACATAGTGAAAGTCCATCTCAAATTAAAAGAAAGAAATTTCTCCTAAATTTAATGCCTAAATTAAATCATTCAGAATTTTCACATGAGGAAAAACCATTTAAATTGGTCTTCACAGAAAGTTCTTTTTACCTTCATATTTGATTGATTTCCTTAATGTCATGATTATGATAATAAATACAGATTGCATAAAAAGATTCAGAGGGGCTGGAGAAATGACTGGTCAGTTAAGAGCACTGGCTACTCTTCAAGAGGACTCATATTGGGTTCCCAGACCCACAGAGCAGCTCAGAACTGTCTGACCTAGGCATCTGAGGCACCTCTGTTATCTCAGTTTCTTGTCTTGCTGCTATGACAGAATATCTGGCAACAGCAGCTTAAGGAAGGAAGGGCTTTGTTGCAGTTCAGGAATCTCGTCTGTTGTGGGGAGGCCACAAGCTTGAGACAGCTGGTCACATTGCATTGCAGGCAAAAACCAGACTGATGAACCCTGGTGTCAGCTCACTCTCTTCTTTGCATTCATTCTGGAACCCGAACCATGGAATGGCATGGCTCTCCTTCAGGGAGACTTATCCCATCTCAGTTAACTAATCTAGACAAGCCCTCATGCACATGCCTACAGATTTGTCTCTAAGGACGATTCTAGGCCCTGTCAGGTTGACACAGTTTTAACCATTGCAGGCTCATAGGTTACTGTGGTAGGTTTGACTACGGGGATTTGTGCTCTAGTTATCTAAGGGCTAGTGTTTAAATTGCCTGCAGAGATTGCAGATAGGTAGCACCATAAATGCGCCTCAAGGGCTTCTCTAACACATGATAGTAGAGAACTGACCCCACTTCCCTTTATTCTCACACCTACACTGTGTTAACCAATGGCTTTGGTTTTCTCTTAGCTCAACAGCAGGTTTTTACCATATCTAGTACAAGGTGCCCATTGGGGGTGATTAATAGATCTGGTCTCCATATCCCCTTGTCTGTCCATCCTTTTTCTTAATGAAGTCTCAGGAGAAGGGTCCAGGTTACTGTAAGTCCCTTATCAGACTGTGTTCCAGAGTTCTCTGTTCATTGTTTGTCCACTAAAATTCAGTTTGCTTCTTAGCGTATTTTGTCTTTAATTTTTTTTTCTGTGTTTCTATCTGTCTATACATTTGTTTTCTTTTTCTCTTTGTCTTTTGGTCACAGGACTAATAAAGCCTTTTCTATTTTTGCAGGCTCTCTCTTGATAAGGATATTCCTAGGTACTTTGTGTTGCTTTTTTGCACATAGAGATTCTAGTTACCAGAATGCTTTCTGTCTTTTGTTGCTTTGGATTGTTCCCTGTGTAAACCTATACCTAGAACAGAGCAAGACCTTATTTTGCAACCTAAGAATACCGCTGGTGCCTTACATTTGTTTTCCTAATGTGTATATGATGTGTATACAGTTTTATGTGTAACTTCTCAAATGACTTAGTGCCCTAAATTATTTTCTTATTCCATTTACTAAACTTTAAACACTTCAAGTTGTCTTTTCTACATCCTAAGATAGAATATTTCACATTCCACATGAAATTCCAGGCTTTGTTCTCTGACATTCCCTCTTTCCTTCCCCCCTCCACCCCCACCCCTCTCAGAAGATGGAAAGTTTGCTGCTATAGATCCCACTCATTTTTTGTTTTGTTCTGTGCCTACAACATAAAGACCTAATTAGCTCTTTGGGTAGTTGAGTCTATAAGAAGAAATATTAGTCGTTTGTTAAATTTGTTTATTATTTTATGGTTTTTTTGTTTTTTTGTTGTTGTTGTTGTTTTTGGTTTTTTTTGTTTGTTTGTTTGTTTTTTTTACTTTCACTATGTAGACCAAGCTGGCCTTAAACCCACAGAGATCCTCCTGCCTGTTCCCCAAGTGTCAGGGCTAAAGGCATGTGCCACACTCCATATGGCCTCATGTATTTTAAAATATTTCTTTTTTATCTGTATGTCTTAACGTGTTTTACTTTTGGGGATAGAAAAAAGAATGTAATGAAAAAAAAGTCCTTTTGGAATAGAAAAATTCCTGATTTAAAAAACAAAGCTGAAGGAAATGATACGTTATTTGCTGCTCTAAAGGCAGTGGAACCTGGGAGAATGCATAGAAATGAGGTAGATAAAGTCTCGTGTAACAGCCAACTTTATTCAGAGCATCAAACAATGTATACTTTAAGGGTTAAGAAGAGTAACATGAGGAAAGTGTACAGTTACAAGGACAAGCTGCATGTGGCAGGAACTTGGCTTTCCAGAGAGGCATATAAACAGATAACAACAGCCAGCTGTGAAGAATAATCTGAAGTAAACTCACTCCTGTCTGCTATACCTGGGAGTGCACAATAACACATTCCAAGGACAATCTGTGATTTGAAGAAACTGAGGTCACAAGACTCTTGTCTTGTTTTCTTGAAAATTTTTCACAAGCACTCAGAATTCCCTGCACATAACTCCATTTCTAGACTGTGTTCCAACAACACATGAAAAGGTGGTCCAGACTCTTATTTGGCAGAAGTATGAAGAAAATGAGTTTAGATCTTAGTGTGGATATCACCCGTTCACCCATATTCTGTGTGTGTGTGTGTGTGTCTCATACACACACACACACACACACACACCGAGCACGAAGTGTAGCCATAATATAAGAAGTTGGTGTTGCTGTGTGTGCTTAGTGGCATAGCACTGAGGAGGCAGAGGCAAGCATATCTCTGTGAGCTTGAGGCTAGCCTGGTCGGTATAGAGTTCCAAGCAATCCATCACTAAATAGTGAGACACTGTCTCAAAATAAATAAAGGTTTTTAAAAAAAAATTAGAAACAAAATTCCCCTTTGTCTTATCCAGGTTTGTGTTAGTAAAATTTTTGGTTTAGATCAAATGAAGTCTTAACTTGAAAATGAAGTGTGTAAGACTTTCCTACATGGCTGCAAACATTGTCTCAATTGGAAGAATCAGCAGGAAGTCTCAGGAGTGGCCCAGGTGGAGCCTGGTGAATGAGCACTAAGAACAGTGATAGTGCTAAGTCTGTCATAGCACCTGCTACTCTAAAGGAGCCTTACTTCAGCATGTTTGTTCCCAGCCCAGACACCTTAGCAAGCAGGGACAGAATAAAACAGCCACTCTCAGCCTGGTAGAATTCTTTGGCTGAATGCCATCTCCCATTATTAGAATATCTCTTAAACCAAATTCAAATGAAGATTTTATTTTAAACAGGATTTGGGATGCATATGTTATCTGCTAAATCCATAAGCCATGAAAGAGGCTTCTCCTGCTTGGCATTTTTGTTGCACTTTGGGTTACTTGGTGACTGACTGTCTGTCTCATTAATTGTTGCTGTTTGTATGCCTTCTGAGTCTGGAGAGAGAATGACCCACACTTATTGCCTCTAAAACCTGACATTAAGAAACAATCACATTCTAGAACAGAGCTGAGTGAGAACATCTACAAAGTGGGGTGGCCACACGTCAACCTGGGCACTGGAAAGGCGAGGTGTGGGGAAGGAATTCACTCTAAGAAAGTTCTTTGCTCCAGGAGGAAGATGCACAAAGTGTGCTTAGATAGGAAATATGCCTGTTGACTGTCGTTGGAAATCTGGAAAAGCAGAACTAATGAGCGAGTGACCGTTTGGAAGGAAGCAGGAAGAATAGGGCTGTAAACACTGTGTGAACTGCCTGAGAGCCAGTGTTGTGAGGTGTGGGCTTACAAGAGACGTCTCCCCATGAGGTGTCCCAGCTCTAAGAAGGAGCATGATCCAAAGCCCCACCATGACACCTGGTCTGTCATTTTTGCCAGTTGGAAAGCTAGTACTTGAAGAGCTTCACAAACTAGTCTGTGGATGTCTGCTAACTTCAGCTTATGGTTATTTCTTAGATATAAGGTTAACTTTCAGATATATTTAGAAAGAATGAATGATAATTAACTGCCTCTAGTGTTGTAAGATTATCTTTTCTATTGATCAGTTTGTGTTCATTCATTTAAATAACATACTCCATAATTAAATTCTACCTGTTCCTACCTTTAAGAATCCCAGATACAGTGTTTCTAAGCATCAGCAGAACTGTCTTGTGGAGTTTTGATCTCTGGGGATGTGAGGACTGAAGCTGACGGTTACTGAGCCCCTACTTACCTCATTATTAAACAGTTAGGATGGCTTACTTGCTCTTTTTCTCCCAGATTTTGAATGTTCTCACAGTTTATGTTGGTGGTGGAACAGTCAGAGATGGGTGCACAACTAAGTGTCCCTAAATGGTGGGTGGGCACCTGCCCCTTCCTCTGGGAAATAAGGTCCCATTGTTAGAGTGTGATAAACAGAGTACAGGGGTTCATAGGGTTCCTTAGGATCCCTGACACCAGCAGTCCCTCTGCTGCCTTAACATCAGCTGCTTTGGGTTTACACGTTGTCTTTCCGACCTCAGGACCTTCTACCGTTTTGAGGCTGTGTGGGACAGCTCCCTACATAACTCCCTCCTTCTGAACCGAGTGACACCGTATGGAGAAAAGATCTACATGACCTTATCTGCTTATCTGGAGGTAAGGGACCCAGAACTTGAGCAGACTCTGAGAAGTGGGCAGTGGCAGGGAGTGGTCAGAAAAAGTCAACTTATTTTTCTTCCATTTCTTTCCATATCCCTAAGTTGTTTTAGATTCTGTTCCAGGGCTTTATTTGGTCAAAAGATAACTTGCTTTTTTTTTTTTTTTTTATTAATTCAGCTTCAGGAACCCATTCGCCAGTTAAGACAGTTTCATGCCATGCTTTCCTGGTCAAAAAAGAAACTAATGGTCCTAAGTCTTGGAATAAGCCTGAGTTCTGTTGTTGTTAATTTTATTTTTTGAGACAGTGTCATGTATTCGTGTGTCCAAGGTTTGCCTCAGAGTTACTGTGTAGCTGAGGGTGACTTGGTGCTCCTGTTTCTACTTCCCAGGTCCTGGGATTACAGGCATGCACCACTGTGATCTGTGCCTGAGTTCTAACACTTGTGCTGTCCTTGACAAGCTCTCTCTGGGTCTCAGTCCTTCATTGTTAAGCAGTGTGTAATGACGGCATTTTCCCTCAGAGGAAAATGTGTTCATCATGGAAGGACTTGATCTTCCAATACTCTCTGTTGAGTGGCTTTCAAAATCATTGGTGAGGCAGAAGCTCACCACAGCTGGATGCAGCTTTCCAAGTTTGCTACTGCATAGCCTCTCATCACAGGTGCTGTGCCTGTGTCCATTCAGTACTTGTCTGTTTGCAGTTGGACCACTGCATCCAGCCAGCCGTTATCACCAAGGATGTGTGCATGGTCTTCTATTCCCGAGATGCCAAGATCTCACCGCCACGTTCTCTTCGAAGCCTCTTTGGTAGTGGTTATTCAAAGTCACCAGACTCGTAAGTTTTTAAACTAGTTTCTAGGTCTTTGCCCAGTCCAACAGAAAGAAACAACTGTCCTTAGGTACTACACCTATGGCTGCAAGTTAGTCACCTATAAACCAGTGGGTGACTGATACCTGAGGTGCAGTGACTCACATGGTGGCATGCAATATGTTAATAAATGCATGAGTTTGCAAGGACTAATTGTCACTATTAATCATATTTTTTAACAGATTGCCATTGACATTTTCATCTTTGTAAGACTTATATACATATTTAAAGCATACAAACACATTTGAGCATATATGGCATGGATACATTAATATCACCATGAACTATAATGAGTAAAATAAGAATTACCATAATACAATGAAAGGTTGAGAGTCCCTTTCTGCTCTCAGTGTCCAGAATTGCCGATCGTTTCATTCCACTCAGACATTTTCCTGTCTGCTCGTGTCAAGAAAAGAAGTTTTTTGTTTTCTCATTTATGTTGTAAATTTTCAAGTTTAACCTTTTCTTTTCATCCTAGTGAAGTAACAGTGGCCAAAGATTAAAGTGACAGTGAGCTTCTCTTAAGAGAAGACAAGTAAAGACAGTCACTAATATAAGCAATGTCTTTGCTGGGACCAGAAAGATAGCCTGGGGGTAAAGGGCCTGCCATCAAGCCTGAAACCTGAGTTTGAGCCCCACATAATGGCAGCAGAAGGACTCCCCAAACTGTCCTTCAACACACACACAGAGAGAGAGAGAGAGAGAGAGAGAGAGAGAGAGAGAGAGAGAGAGAGAGAGAGAGAATAAAAATGAAGATAGAAGTGTGTGGAATTGTCACCCCTTGAGAAGATATCCTCTTTCTTTAAGTAAACAGATCCAGGTTTTCCCTGTTTTTGTACTAAAAGAAACTCACAGCTGTTCTTTGTTTTCAAATAGCAACCGAGTTACTGGGATTTATGAACTGAGCTTATGCAAAATGGCAGATACTGGTAGTCCAGGTAAGCACTTACCATACCATGTGCTTCAAGAGCATTACTAAAAATTGGAGTCTTAATTGTCTCCTTCAGAAACTGTGTGTATTTTATACGCCAGTTTAGTGGTCGAGGGGTAAGATACATAAATAGAAGATTTATGATGTATGCGATTATGAAAATGGTGTCCAACAAGATACGCTAGGCTGTGAAATACGGGCTTTTTGAGAATGAGAATAACTTTGTCCTCAAAAACTTTTCTAGAGAGCAGGTTTTGTTCAGGCTTGCAGCTTATAGCAATCCTCTTGGCTTCCAAGTGCCAGGGTCGAAGGTTCTGAGCTACCATGCCTGACTATTCAGAAAACCTCACAGGTGCTTGTTACACTACATTAATGAAGATCATTTGTCAACCTGCATTATTGAGCTTGTTACAACATCAGCTTTACCTAGAAAATCATTAGAGGTTCCTAGTCAGGGCTGAGACATAGGTTAATAATAGTAGGGTGTTTGTTTAGTGTGCACAGGGCCCTATGTCTGAGCCCAGCATCTCAAATGAAACGTTTGGAGAATAGCTTGGGAGAATGTCATGGATTTATTTCCTCCTTCCCTCCCTCCCTTCCTCCCTCCCTCTTTCTCTTTCTCTTTCTCCAGGGTTTCTCTTTATAGTTCTGGCTGTCCTAGAACTCACTTTGTAGTGGATCAGGCTGGCCTTGAATTCGGGGATCTACCTGCCTCTACTTCCCAGGATTAAAACCCTGCACTACCACAGCCTAGCTTTCTTTCTCTTTTTTAACACAGGGTCTCACTATGGCCCTGACTGTCATGGAACTCAGTGTATAGACCATGCTGGCCTCAAACTCAAAGAGAATACCCTCTTCTGCCTCTCCAGTGCCAAAGTGAAAGGCAGTGACACCATTGATTTTGTTAATAAAATCTTTGAGATTTTAAGGCCAAATTTAGCTTGTTATGTAAAAATGTGTAAGTGTTAGTAATTTGTTTTTACCTACATTGGAATTGGATTTTTCTTTGGGGGAATAAAAACAAAAGATGTTTCCTCTATGTTAGGCATGCAGAGGCGGAGGAGAAAAGTCTTGGATACTTCTGTGGCATATGTTCGGGGAGAAGAGAACCTAGCGGGCTGGAGACCTCGGGGGGACAGCCTCATCCTGGAGCACCAGTGGGAGCTGGAGAAGCTGGAGCTGCTTCATGAGGTATCGAGGAGTCGGGCAGGATAGCAGCCACCCAGCTCTCCTCCCACCTTCTTTCCATGATGAAAGCATAATGATCTGCATATTAGGACCGTAATGAGTTAGACAATGATCTTCATATTCTCAGGTGGAAAAAACACGCCACTTCTTGCTGCTTCGGGAGAGACTTGGTGACAGCATACCCAAGTCTCTGAGTGACTCCTTGTCTCCCAGCCTCAGCAGTGGGACCCTTAGTACCTCAACCAGTATGTCTTCTCAGATCTCGACCACCACCTTTGAAAGCGCCATCACACCTAGTGAGAGCAGTGGCTATGACTCGGCAGACATCGAAAGCCTGGTAGACAGAGAGAAAGAACTGGCTACAAAGGTGGGGAATCCTTTCTTGTTACCACTAGAGACTGAAGTCATCTCTGTGTCTTTCATTTTTAGCTGTTTTCTTTGAGGACACTAACACTGAGTGTAGAAATACTAAGGATCAATTCTTGCCCTTAAGCTTATCATAGTTGTGTGTCTTACAGATGAACTGACCTTGGAAGTACATGTTAGGCATCCAGTAGCTTAGGGAATTCATGTGGCAGAGGGACAGGAATGGAATGGGTCCTATGTGGGACATCCAAGACTTCCCAGTGGGTCCTGGGGATGATGTAAATATTTTAAATGGTATTTGTTTTTCTGTTTTTTTAAAAAAACAAGATTTTAAAATTCTTTAATAGGAATAATGGTATCTAACTCAGTGGTAGCATTACTTACTAAGCATGAGCGAGGCCCTGAGTTTGATTTTAAGTACTACAAAAAAGTTTTCATCAGTGAAATAAAAAGGGTAGCTTTGTGAGACTGTGGAAGAGAGCCCCTTGTGATGGTGATCTTAGAAGGAATGATGAAGCCTGTTTAAGAGCATGAAGAAGGGATTCTGGATGGACGGGAGAAGGCAGAGGTTGTTGAGGATGACTCCTGGGTGTGTAGTTGATCGGTAATTGGTAGCAGAGGAAATAGAAAACTGACAGGTTTTTGTTTACCTTCTTTAGTAGTCAAGTGGTCTTCTAGTGGGTTTAGGAAAATGTATTCAACAAGAAGTATTGTGGTTTTGTTTCACGTTTTTCCAATGTGGTGAATTGAACTCAGATCCTCACATATGCTAGGCAAACACTACTACTAAGCTATATTCCCAATCCATGTTCATGTCTTTTATTAAATTGAGAATTAAAGAGATCTATTCTATGGGGTTTTCTGAAACAAAGTCTTCTTAAATTGCCAAGGATGACCTAGAACTGGTTAACTGGTTATGTAGATCAGACTAGCTTGAACTTGCATCAACCCTCCTAGCTCTGTCTGCTGAGTGTTGGAATTAGAAGCAGATATTGCCATACCTGATTGTGCTGCTCTATCACTACTTCTTCTTCTTTTTCTTCTTCTCCCTCTTCTTCCTCTTCATTCAATAATATAGTCCTAGCAGGCCTAGAACTGGCTATGTAGACAAATCTGACCTTGAATTTACATTCACCTGCCTCTGCTGTCATGGGCCACCAAGCTCAACTCCTAAGCACTTTTAAACTGTGATGTTTGTAGTAATTTGCTTTGGTTATATTAAGAATGGTTGTTTAGGGCTGGTGAGGTGGCTCAGAGGTTAAGAGCACTGGCTGCACTTCCAGAGGTCCTGAGTTCAATTCCAGCAACCACATAGTGGCTCACAATCATCTGTAATGAGATCTGGTGCCCTCTTCTGGTGTGCAGACATCCATGCTGACAGAACACTGTATACATAATAAATAAATACATCTTTTTTTTTTTTTTTTTAAAAAAAAAAAAGGTTGTTTAGCTGGGCAGTGGTGCACGCCTGTAATCCCAGCAGAGGCAAGTGGATCTCTGTAAGTTTAAGGCCAGCCTGGTCTACAGAGAGAGTTCCAGGGCAGCCAAGTCTGTTATAGAAAACCAAGAAACACTGTCTTGGAAACAAACAAACACCAAGAATGTTTAAATCCATTTGGTTTTTTGGGTTTTTTTTAATGGCCTTAACATCCTGGCTTTCCTCAGCATATTCTTAGTTATACTCTAAGCTCTAAGGCATCATCTAAGCCCTAGCATAGGAAATGCACATGTTAGTTCGCCTTGAATACAGAGGTTCTTTTAACCATTGGAGTTTTATGTTCAACTGTAACTAATTCACCCTCTATCTTTCTCTCTTTTTAGTGCCTGCAGCTTCTCACCCACACTTTTAACCGTGAATTCAACCAGGTACATGGCAGTATCAGTGACTGTAAGGTAAGCGTACTAAGGCTGTTGTGGTTGATTCCTTCCCAGCTGACCAGATTTCCTGTCACAGCTTTTGTGCTTTTAGGGAGTGCAGTGGGTATAGATCGTGTTTGAAGGTATATAACACTATTCTCTGTTATGACCTTGTTTTGTACAGTCAGAATACCGGCTTCTGAAGATGGCAGTCTTCCTCTTTGATGCTTAGAGTCACTGTCACACAGGAAATATGTTTTTTCCTGAGCCCCTTAGAAGAGCATGTGATGTGGGAAATGGCATTTTTTTTTTGTATGACATAAGAGTTGTAAGGTGGGGGCCAGAGAGATGGCTCAGTGGTCTCTCTTCCAAAGGACCCAGTTCAACTCCCAGCAACCACATGGCAGCTCACAGCTGGCTGTAACATCAAAATCTAATACCTTGACACAGACATACATGCAGGCAAAACACTCAAATGCACATAAAATAAAAATAAATAAAATTTATTTATTTTGTAAGGCTACTGGTGCCATTAAGCTCAGTGCCTCCAGCAGAGAATGATGTACTTGAGAGTGTGTGTGTGTGTCCCTCATGGCCTTAATCAGCTTGGCCTTTGGCTCTTCCTTCAACCTTCCCAGCTGTTGCCTGCCTGGGTCATTGTATGGGGCACACACTTTTCTCCTAGACATTCCCATGTTTCATTCATCATCTCTTCTGGGTTTTGTTCCTGCATTGCCTTCCTTGGAATGGGCCTCTTTTAGCACCCATAGCAAGCTAGCAGCTCTCTGAAACTCTTGTTTTTTTATTGTTTTAATTTTACATTTATGGGCATTTTTGCATGCAGCCTATGCACTGCATTTGTGTCTGGTGCTTTTGGTGGTCTAAATAAATAAATAAATAAAATAAATAAATTAATTAATTAATTTTAAAAAAGATGTTAGATGCCCTGGAACTGGAATCACAGATAGTTGTGAACCACTGTGTGGGTGCTGGGAATTGAACCCAAGTCTGCTATAAGAGCAGTCAGTGCTCCTAACCACTGAAGCATCTCTCTGGCCCCAATATCTAGCACTTTTTATTTTTACATATTTATTGTGATTTTTGAGATATAGTTTTACTGTGTAACTCTGGCTACTCTGGAACTTGAAGCCAGCCTGGTTTACTGAGTGAGTTCCAGGATACACAGAGAAACTGTCTCAAACAAAACAAGACAAAAGTCTATCTACCTTTTTCATCAAATAATGTATATGCTTCATGACAGCAGGACTTCTGCTGTGTGCTTGGAACAATGCGTGCATGCTATAGGTGCTTGACATTTATGTGCATAGGCTATTTAATAGCAAGAAGAATTAGTGATACAAGAAGTTTCTCATTCTCTTTCCCTTCCTCCATCCCCTCCCCTCCCTCCTCCATCTCCTTCCTCCCCTTCCTTTTCTCCTCACTCTGGAAATAGAACCAAGGGTCTGGGTGCATTGTCTACTAACAGTAATAATTATGTATAGAGGTTTGTCTTTTTTTCGTTATTTGTTTGCTTGGTTGATTTTTGGTTTATTGAGATGGTTTCTCTGTGTAACCCTGGCTGACCTAGAACTCACTCTGTAGACCAGACTGGCCTCGAACTCAGAGAGGTCAGTCTGGCTCTGCCTTCCTGAGTACTGGGATTAAAGGCATGCCCCA
Organism: Phyllotis vaccarum; assembly: GCA_033318265.1. Lineage (NCBI taxonomy): Eukaryota > Metazoa > Chordata > Mammalia > Rodentia > Cricetidae > Phyllotis > Phyllotis vaccarum. Next base: position 60,777,577 of record JARWLC010000003.1, on the reverse strand, counting down.
TCACACCCAGCTGAGGTTTGTCTTCTTTAATGACTTTTGAATCAGCTCAATAAAAATGAGGCACCGATTGTCTTAGACTCCTGCTGCTGCTCTCTACAGCAGAGGCAGAATTAAAGTTCTTGCTGTACAAACATGAGAACCTGAGTTCAGATCCCCAGCACCCATTAAAAAGCATTTTCGATGGAACATGCCTATAATCCCATGCTGGGAAGGCAGAGACAGGTGGATTCTAGGGGCTTTTTGGCCAGTTAGTTCAACTAAAGCTGTTGAGTGCTGAATCTCACTGGTAATGACCTTGTTTCTAGTTGTCTGATGTCTCTCCAATTGGACGGGATCCCTCCGTGTCCAGTTTTAGTAGTTCCACCCTCACGCCCTCCTCCACATGCCCCTCTCTGGTGGACTCAAGGAGCAACTCAGTGGATCAGAAGTAAGTACTCAGATTTCACAGACACAAGCAAAGAAACTACCAGCTTTCCTGTAGTTCTGGTTCTCAGTGAGGCATCATTTTCCTATTACAGACCACTCAGAAATGTGTGCTCACTTTTTTCACTAAATCTTATTAAATTTAGGGCCAGGTGGTGGTGGTACATGCCTCTAGCACTCAAGAGGCAGAAGCAAGCAGATCTCTGAGTTTAAGGCTAGCCTGGTGTATAGAATGAGTTATAGGATGCCCAGGCTACACAAAGAAACTCTGTCTTGAAAAACCAAACAATAAATAAGTAAATTAATTAGTTTAAGAGTGTTGGTAACTGTATGAAATTGTTCTATGTGTTAGGATTTTGTGTATATTTTGGCATGGTTTACATATGCCTGGTTATCTGGTGGTAGATTTCTGTGGATGCAGATGGGAATGAGGAATGCGGCAGAAGGCAGTGGTGGATAGCAGGAGACTCTTAGCACTATTTCTATGTAAAAAGAGCTTTATTATCATCTGAATATGGTTATGATTAACAGAGAGGTTGTGATTATAATAGCAGAGAAAGCAAGAAGAAAAAGAAAGAGAAAGGAAGGAGAGAGGGATGAGAGCTCCCAAGAGAAGACAAAGGCAGAGCGAGCGAGATACACGTGGGAGGGAACCTTGCTTTAAATGGGGCTTGACCTGGGAGCTCAGAGGGCGTGGCTTTAGAGACTAACAGTATGTGCCACTAAGAGAGGAAAAGCTAATCAGACACACCAACTAAATGTAAGCTGCGTCCCAGTTCAAGAAAAAGTAAAACATAGAAGACTGGGGGATGGTTCCTATGGTAAAGTTCTTGCTGCACAAGCATGAGATCCTGAGTTCAGATCCCCAGCACCCATTAAAAAGCATTTTCAGTGGAACATGCCTATAATCCCATGCTGAGGAGGCAGAGACAGGTGGATTCTGGATCTTGCTGACCAGTTAGTCCGGCTAAAGTTGTTAAGTGTGGTTGCCTGCCTAAGATCTGTACAAGATGAAACCAGTCAATCCTACCATTGGTAGGGGTGGGGCTCACAAGGCCCCTTTCCTAGCTGAGGAGCTATTGGCGACTGAAAGCTGCTGGGAGAAAGTCTATCTTTCTTTGGTGCGTGGCCACTAGTAGGTTGCCCTTGCTCTGTGCCAATACAGACAGCACTAACTGAACTCAGTGGATTATTAACATGAAGGTGGAAAGGGTATGTGTTGGTGAGTCAAAGGGAGTTAGGGGAAGTAGAGAGGCAGAGATGATCAAAATACATTCTATGCAGGCATAAAACTCTCAAAGAATAAATAGACACTGTATAAAAAATTAAAACTTTTAAAAATTAAGTGGAGAATGATAGAGGAAGGCATCCTGTATTGAGCTCTGGCCTCTGCATGCTTGAGTTCATGAACACACACAGACATACCGTGTATACACATACACACGAAATAGTAAAGTTTGCAAAATGGATAGCTTATCAGTTAAGAGCACTGGCTGTTCTTCCAGAGGACCTGGGTTTAATCCTCAGCACCCACATGGCACCTCACAATTGTCTGTAATTCCAGTTCAAGAAGACCTGATTTCCATGGCAAAACACTAATAAACATAAAATTAAAATAAATAAAATTTTAAAAATAAACATTTAAATAAACAAAAAAAGAATGGCCAGATCTGTAGCCAGAAACTCTCAAATGCCCAGTAGCTGATTCCCAAATAATTGACTCAGAGGCTTAATATTACAGTAAATGCTGGGCCAGTAGCTCAAGCATATTACTCTCTGGCTCTTACACTTAAATTAACCCATAATTCTTATCCATGTTTAGCCACATGGCTTGGTACCTTAGCTCAATGTAGCATCCTCATTCTGCTTCCTCTGCATCTAACTGGTGTCTCTTCTCTGCCTTTCCTCTTCCAAGAATCCTCCCAGTCTGGTTGCCCTACCTTCCTGCCTGGTTACTGGCCAGTGTTTTATTAAACCAATATGCGTGACAAATCTTTACAGTGTACAAGAGCATTATCCCACAGCACAGATCATCACTCTGCTTCTGTGAACTTAGGAACCTAGATGCTTCTCTGTAATAAGTTTCTGACCCAGCCTAGTCCCAAGGTTTAGAGCAACCTGCTGCTGCTTAGGCCTCCAAAAATGACTCAGACGCTTATATTACTTACATGCTTCTCGGTCTATGGCTCAGGCATATTGCTAGCTAGCTCTTTCATCCTAATTCAACCCATTTTTATTAATCTGCCTTGCCATGTGGCCCATGGCTTACCTATTTCTTTACTTCTTGCTTCCTCGGGTGGCTGGATCGCATCTCTCTGGCTCCACCCTCTTTTCCCTGTGTCTAAGCTTAGATTTCCCACCTGCTTCTAAGATGTCCGACATAGGCCAAGGCAGTTCCTTTATTATCCAGTGACATTCACAGCGTACAGAAAGACATCCCACATCACTTCTCTTCTCGTTGTTTGCTTTCTTTGCTATCCCTCAAGATGGCAGACTTACCCACAACCCCCTGGAAACTTGCTACAGTTCAGTGGCTAACCACCTCCCTGAGTTTCTGATTGTGAAGTCTACCAGTCCCAGCTACTGCTGTTGTCAGGGGCCACACTTAAGAACCACTACCTCAGGTCTGGCCATGAGACTAATCATGTTCAGATTCTTGTATTCACAGAGTAGCAAGAGAGACTGTGACACAGTGGCTCCCAGGGTCCTTTAGCAAGGCAAACAGAAAGTGGAATTGAGAATTAACATTCTGACACCAGCTTGTCTTAGCTGAACTCTGAAACTGATGTTTGCCCTTCTGCTTGAGCAGAGGCACTGTGTCTTGCTAGGGTGATATCCACAGGTGCTTTGACTTTCCTGGAATGTTTCTTACCTTTTGCTTCCTCTGTAAGGACCCCAGAAGCCAACTCTCGTGCCTCTAGTCCCTGCCAAGAATTTGAGCAGTTTCAGATCATCCCAACTGTGGAGACACCCTATTTGGCCCGAGCAGGAAAAAATGAATTTCTCAATCTTGTTCCAGACATTGAAGAAGTTAGAGCAGGGTGAGTACTGTGACAAGCAGCTTTACCAAATAAGAGAGACAAGCAGTAGGAATGGTCACCTAGTTCTCCTGTGCAAGTCTGTTCCAGCCTACAGGACACCGACTGTCCCTGCTGTGTGCATCAGGCATCCCAGCCTGGCATTCTGTGTCCTGATATGTTGTATATTTAATAAAGCTTGTCTGAGCCAAGCCATGAAGATCAGGGAGAGGTGACCCAGGCCTTTATCCTAGCACGAGGAAGTGAGATAGAAGGGTGGAGAAAGAGGGGACACGAGTTCTTCCCTTCATATGCTCTCCCTCTTTGGTGAGGACTCAGAGGCTAAGAAGTAGCTGTGGCCTGTTCCTCTGTCTCTCTGATCTTTCAGCTTTTCCCAAATATGTAGCTTCAGGTTTTTAATTAATAATATGAAATAGAATGTATGCAATAATTCTACGTTGTTATGGCATTTGCCCCTTTTCTGTGTTGCTTTGACCAATAAAAATCTAGGCTAAGTAGACCATTTGCCTGTCTTGCTGAATCTAAGGGCTTGCCTCGTGGAAGCATGTGTTGATGGTTCTCAGCTTATTGTCATTTACTTTAGGAGAAACTGACTTCTTCTGAACTATCTTTTAGGTCAGTGGTATCTAAGAAAGGATACCTGCATTTCAAGGAACCACTTTCCAGCAACTGGGCTAAACATTTTGTCGTGGTTCGTCGCCCTTATGTCTTCATCTATAACAGTGACAAAGACCCAGTAGAGCGTGGCATCATTAACCTCTCTACAGCACAGGTGGAATACAGTGAGGACCAGCAGGCCATGGTGAAGGTCAGTCTGTCCTGTCTTTGCTTTCTGTTCCTTCCCTTTAGAGTTTTGGCCCTCTGGTCTGTGGGATGGACCCTACCTTATATCTGGGTTGCTTCAACTTTCTGTATGAAGTGCTATGCACCCTGTGGATATGGAAAAATGGTCCCCGTTTCTCATTCTCTATAATAACTTTCTCATTCACTTACTGTTTCTTTCTAGACACCTAATACCTTTGCTGTATGCACAAAGCACCGTGGGGTCCTTTTGCAGGCGCTCAATGACAAAGACATGAATGACTGGTTATATGCCTTTAACCCACTCCTGGCTGGCACAATAAGGTAAAATGCTGTTCTTTTGTTTCATTTTGTCTTGTTGAGACAAGTCCTACTATGTAGCCCAAGCTAGATTCTGAATTATCCACCTTTTCCCTAGTGCTAGGGTCACAGGAGTTCAGTACCATGCCTAGCTCCAGGAGCTGTTTCCTTCTCTCCTTGGCTTCCAGCATAAGTAGAAAAGGACATGTCACTGTAGCTGGGTTGACAGTAGAGGGAAGCAAGAGTGTAATAGAGGAGAGGATGCCCTGTGTCCTTACCCATAAGGACACTTAGGTCTCACCATACTCTCCTCTTGTTGCTAGTTTTCGAGGGGTCAGCAGGTGGGAACACTTAAGTAAAGATTGTGAGCACTTTAGTGGACTCCCACAATTCAGCTCTCTGCTTATGGGGTGCTTATTTCACAGATTTCCTAGAGTAGAGAAGACCACAGTCTAGCCATTTGTTTAGGAGCATAGAAACCAGGGCCTGTGGTGTCACCCGGGAGGAGACCTATGTCCAGTTTTCTAACCCGCCTCCCATTTTTCTCATAGGTCAAAACTCTCTCGCAGATGCCCGAGCCAGCTGAAATACTAAGCAATCCTGCAGAGCCTTGCTCACCTTGGACAGATAAAGAAAGTGTTAACCTCTCATTCTCTTTGTGATTCTTAACGGTTATTCCTGTATGTAATCCGTGGTTTAACCCTTTCCCTTCCATCCAGCACTTGTCTAGCTCTCCTGCTCCTATCTCCATGGTTCTGTGCTCCTCTTTCTCTTGTGCTAAGACTTGTAGCATGTGGCTAAAGGAAGGACAAACACTGCCCATATGCATATGCGCTCACACTCTCCAAATTATATTCCCGTGTACTTCAGCTTCTTTTTCAACGATAGACCCCTTCATAGTCACTGTGTGTTTGTTGACTCCGTATATCTCTGGTTTTCAGGGTAACTTCTCCCTCTCTCTCCCTCTCTCTCCCTCTCTCTCCCGTGTTATGATAATATTACTTTTCCTGGGTGGCTTAGAGACTAAGGAAGGAGACATTTGTCATGTCAGCCCTGGAGGAAAAAAAAAAAAAAAATTGGCTTTCCCCTCCTCTGTCTCTCTTTTGGTGGCTAATCCCTGCATTTCCATTCATGGAAAGCACTGTGGGAAACTCAGAAATTGGATTTATATTCTCTGTCCAAATCAGGGTTTAGAGCATGGATTTATAGAGTGGAAGAGGCAGAAGGGCCCTTGTCTTAGGCCTGGGACAGTGCCTGTTGTTAGCCTTTTAAGGCCAGGCTGCTGCAGTAGATTGAGCAGTGGGTAATCGTTAGATGATGGCTATAGTTGCTCACAGCAAAATCCTACACACTTTCTCCTCCTCGCTGGGAAGGAGGCTGTTGTCTAGGAGTTTCCCAACTCTGTCCTCAGCATTCCTGACGCTGGTGACACTACTTGGAATTATGTGATGTCATGAGCATATTTCCCACAAGGGGGAGTCAGGGAATGTTTGTTGACTTTCTGAGGATAAACTGGATCAACCTTTCTAAGAGTGCTGAGTGCAACCTAGGCTCCCTTTGATCAGAGAATCAGAGAATCAGCATAAACTTTGAAGTCACCATCTGAATCAGTGGTCCTTCCCAGTAATGCGTGTCTCCTTATAAACAAACACGGCAGGCTTGCTTTATAGATGTCAGAATTGACCAGCCCCACCACCATTCCAAACAAATCAGAAGACAACACTTCGGGACAAAGAGTGTCCCCAGCTGTTTGTTCAGTGGTTTGCTGCCCCGACCCCACCACTGGCAGCTGTTTCCCACATGGTTTGGAAATACCGAAGAAGAGCTCCCTGCCACCAGTTTTCATGGGGTCTAACAAAATGGGTCAGAGTTAAAGAGAGCGTCAAAAAATAATGCTCTTCTTTCACCTGCCAGTAAGTGCTAGAGGGCTGAGGAGGGCACAGAAAGCTGCTGGTTTGGTTTCTTCCGTTGCTTTGCCAATGGCTTGGGGCTCATTCATGCTGCTCTTTACTGATCTCGCCAGCCTGTTTCACCAGAGCTCAGGCACCCAGGAAAGCATCTGCTCACCTCCACTCTGGGAGAGTTTCCCACCTGAAGGCAGTGGAATGGATTCCCTTCTGGTCAGGAGCTCACTCACCACTGCAGAGCAGCCACTAGGGAGGCATGTGGGCATGCAGACCCTGCTTTTGACCTCTCAGCGGGGCCTCCCTCTGAAGAACAGGACTCCCAGCTCCCTTTGTTACTGTTGCCTTGCAAAGGAAAGGAAAAGTGAACCATGGAGAAAAGAAAGAGCAGAAATCAGACTTTTTATCTTAAAAAAAAATGATCAACAAATACTTGGGTGGGCTTTAAAGCTTCTTTCTCTCCTGGAAACATAGGTCACTGGCTGTCATGTTACTTGTTTTCTAAGCGTATGTATGAGAAGTCTCTGTTTTCTGATGGATACAACATGCCCCTCTGGTGTATGCTCAAATCCAGCAGGCTCTGTCTGTGTTTGGAGACAGCTTCCTGGACCAGAACTGAACCCGATTTCAGGGGGATGAAGATGAACAATTGCTTTTGGATTCAACCATTGATGTTGCTGCTGTTAGGAAGTTGGATGGAGGGACTGTAACAAGAGGTGTGAAGCCTGAGGGAGAGTGATTTTGTCCAGTGCACTAAACCCTGCAATGACTTGTGTTTTCTTTTAAACTCAAAATTGGTTTCAAAAGTCTTTGCTTTGCAAATACCAGATGTTAGAATGAGCCATACTGGACCACCCCTTCATGAATACCCAGATAAGACAGCCTCGTTAGGAAGCCAGAAAAAGTGGGGCTGGAACTGGGCATGTGTGTTTTTGTCTGCCACTGTTGGTGCCCCTCTTTCTGTAGGGCCTGTGCTCAGAGCAGAATCTGAGCAGTTTGGGGTCTGTGTTCCATTCCCAGACAGGGTCACCTCTGCTTTGAAGCTCCGAAAGAGAAAGGGTTTTATGGCAGGACCTGTTTGTGAGATTTTTGTGGTTGCCATGGTAGTAGGAAAGAAACTATTTTTTAAGATATATATTATTTTCAAACACTCCTATTAAAAAAACCTAGAATGAAAACATACAAATTACAGAAAGTGAGTGCTAGTTAAAGCAATTATTCTCTCTTTTCCTTTGCTTCTTTCTCCCCCCTCCTTTCTCCCAAGCATATTCAGCCTCATAATTACCCCTGACCAGTGCTCAGGCCTTACCTGCTTCTGTGAGACGACCCTGGGAGTCAGCCAGCTCTCAGTCCCAGACTGTGCGGGGCCAGGCAGTCCCTGCACAAGGTTAGGCAGGAGCACAGGCCAGGCTGCTTTCAAGCAGGCCCTGAACTCCATCATAAGGGAGAAACTCCGTGAGGCAAGTACTGAAGGTTCATCAACTTTTCCCCTTCAGCTATGTGGACTCTCTATCTATTCTTTTTTCAAGTTTTTCATCTTCTTGAGATAAGAAAGTGAAGGTTATTGTGAAAGTTCTTTGGGCTCTAAAAACAGATGACTTTTGGCATATATTTCAAAGCACTGACTTTGTTACCTGCTGCTGCTTGTCTGATTTACAGGGAGATTTAATTTTGTAAGATGTTTGTATATTTATACAGCTGTGATGAGTTGCACATTGGACTGACAGGATATTCTGTGCTATGTGGTGCCTGCTGGGACTGTTGCACTCCCTCTTGGGTGCCGTGCTCTGGCTTCCTAAACAATACCAGGGCTAGGTGTTCGTTTGGCATGGGTCCTTCACTTTTCATTTGGGTTTCTTTTTGAAATTGTAATCTTGGGCTGGAGAGATGGCTCAGAGGTTAGGAGCACTGGCAGCTCTTTCAGAGGTCCTGAGTTTAATCCCCAGCACCCACATGATGGCTCTCAAACATCTATAATGAGATCTGGTGCCCTCATCTGGCTTGCAGAAATATATGCAGACAAAACACTGTCTGCATATAAATAAATAAATAAATAAATCTTTATTTAAAGAAAGAAATTGTAATCTTTAACTTGCTCTGTGAGAAGAAACGAATAATTCTGTTTCTGTTCTGAGGTCTGCTGAATGCATTTAAATAAAACTGTGGTGCTGTGCCTTGCAGCCATCCATTATAACCAGTGACTGGCTAAGAGTGGGTAAGACCCTGACTCGAGCAAGTCAGATCATCAGCTGAGAGGTTATTGCTGTTACTGTTCAAAAGGCCATTTATGAAGTAGGTATTTAAGCCCTATACAATCTTCAGAGAACCCCTAGTTACTTAAAGGATATTAAGATTTGATACATAACTGGTCTTAAAAACACCAGAATTTAGGGGCGTGTGGCTTAGTGATAGAGCACTTGGCAATTCTGTGGGATGCCTTTGGTTCAGTCCCCAGTACTGCAAATCAGAGACAAAAAGTGTCCTGGTAGATGGCTGCTCAGACAGAAAGTCCAGGCAGAGGTTGGTCTCATGCCAAATCCTGGATGTTACACAATGCTTGTCAAATCCTAATTGTTTTTTTTTTTTCTTTCCATGCTGTGTATTCTGGCATCAGTTCTCCCAAGGAATCCACCTTCTCCCATAGTTACACACTGTCTTAGACCTTGTGGCTCTAAAGCACTTGTCTGTGAGAGCCAAGTCTCTCATCACCATCCCCACGCTGTGACAGAACCCATGAAGCATAAGTGGCCTTTTTGAACCAAGACTTTGCAAACTGATCTCTCCCCAGTGAAGGAGCTGAGCACAAGCAACAATGTACATTAATTCTGGATTTCATTTTCATGTTTTATTTTGTAAATATCTGATGTTTGGAGCTTGAGTATACAAAATGTAAATACAGTTCTTGTATTTGTACTAATCCTGATTCTTTTGCTGTATAGCCTTAGATGTGTAATGCAGACATTATCTAACTGTGTATGTTATAACCTTGCATCACAGAATTGCTAGTGAACGAGGTAAAAATAATAAAGGTACAACCAGTGCATCAAAAGACTCTTGTGTTTTGTTCTTGTGCCTTTCGTAAAGCCACTATATACTAATTTTGTTCCTTACAATGATTAATTCTTCCTTTCTTTCCTTCCTTCCTCCTTTCCTTTCCCCTTTCCTGGTTTTTCTGTGCAGCTTTAGCTGTCCTGGAACTCACTTTGTAGACCAGGCTGGCCTTGAACTCAGGTCTGCCAGCCTCTGATTCCCAAGTGCTGGGATTAAAGTGCACAATCACTACCTGGCTTAGTTTATTTTGTTTTTTTTTTGGGGGGGGGTAGGTTTTTTTTTTTTTTTTGAGACAGAGTCTCACAGTGTTATCCTGGTTCACCTGGAACTCACTACATAGACCGGGCTGGCCTCAACGTGGCTCAACGTGGCTAATGGCGTTACATGTTTCTTTACATCTTGCTTCTTGGGCAGCTGGATAGGGTTTCTGTCAGACTCCTCCCTTCTTCCCCTTTATCTATGCTTGGATTCCCCACATGACTATAAGCTGGGTTACCACAGACCAAACAGTCACTTTATTAACCAGCGATATTTGCAGCAAACAGAAAGACATTCCACATCATCCACATGACATCTAATAACTGTCTGTAATTCCAGTTCCAGGGGACCCAATACCCATGTGTCGTAAGGTTTCTCTGTCCTACTCAGCTGGTCATGCAGCCATTTATGAAGTAATTAACTCAAAGGCTTAATATTATAGTAAACAGTGGGCCAGTAATTCAGACATATTACTACTAGCTCTTACGTTTTAATTAACTGATAATTCTATTTATGTTTAGCCACATGGCTTGATACCTTTTCTCACTGCAGCATTCTCATCCTGCTTCCTCTGTTTCTGTCTGGCATCTTTTGCTCTGCCTTTCCTCTTCCCAGAATTCTCTTAGTCTGGTCTGGTTACTGTGCCCCTCATTCCGGCCTTCACTGGCCAGTCAGCATTTTATTCAAGCAATAGGAGTAACACATTTTTACAGTGTACAAGAGCAATATCCCACAGCACAGATCACCACTCTGCTACTGTGGGCTTAGCAACCTAGATGCTTTCCACACCCATGGTAAAACACCAGTGAACATAAAGGAAATAAAAAAGTGTGTGTGCACGTATTCTTGTGCAAGGCACATAAGTGGTACAAATGTAATGAGTGCCTTAAAACCCTACAGAGGTGCTTTATTAAGAGTAAGAATAAGGGGCTGAGAGATTGCCCAGTGGTTAAGAGCACTTGACTGATCTTCCAAAGGTCCTGAGTTCAATTCCCAGCAACCACATAGTGGCTCACAACCATCTATAATGAGATCTGGTGCCCCCTTCTGGCATAAAAGTGTACCTGCAGATAGAGCACACTCATACGTAAAATATATAAATCTTTAAAGGGGGCAGGACACGAATAGAGGGCTGGAGGCCAGGTGCAGAGAAACATCTCCAAAACAAAGAGGGTGCTATCCACAAGTTTCTCAGAAGTGGTGGGAAGTTTAACACTACATGATTTAGTTCAGTATAGTGCATGGAAGAGCCAGATACCGGTTAGGGCAGTATGGACAGTGTCTGGTCAGAACCATATTCTAACAGTAAATGTCATTCATTGTAGGAAACAGCCAAGGGGGAAGGAAGCCTCTAAGTAGACTGGTTAGGAAAGGCCCTCTTAGGAGACAGCACTCAGTGAGTCCTGCATCACAAAGTAGGCCATGTAAATCCTGTTAGGGGAGTCTCCAAGCAAAAAAATTAAATCCTGTGGGCAAGGCTGCCAGTGTGAAGCCAATAAAGGGGAGAGTTTCTAGGAAATTGTTAGGACATGGAGAGAGAGGCTAAGGACTTGGAGTTCCCTTAGGAGTGAAGTGGGAAGGTAGTGAGGGTTTCTGAGAAAACTTGATGTGTTCATGGAGGCAAGAGCTGGAAGTGGCCCCCGTATTGTAGAGATATTGTGGCATGGAAGAAGCGGAATATATGAAGAGGTAAGTTCATAAGATAGAACTAACATTTAAAGTTGAGTGTGTTGGATCATTGACGACCAGGGTTCGATCCCCATTTTTCCACATAGAAAACTAATAACTCTTACAAGCTGTCCTTTGATCTCTACATTGCATATCCTGGCAGCCATTCCCACTCACATACACATACATACAAAATGAATGTAACTTTGGTTTAGGTTTTTTTCTAATAAAATTAGGCTGGGCATGATGGCTCATGCTGTAATGCCAGCATTTATGGAGGGATTTTGAGTTCAAGATCTGTCTGGGTTACATAGTGAATTTTATCACAAAACAAGAGAAAGAGCATGCTTGCTGATAATCTGTGAGAAGCTGGAGATCAAAATGGAGAGCTTGCTGGGTGTGTGCCTCAGTAGAACAACAGCGTGGCAGCTTCCTGAGGTGCTGAAGACGGCAGAAGGTCTCTGTGGAGGTTCCAGATAGACAAGAAGTCCTGGGTAGGAAGCTGGTGAGAGCCGAGCTTCAGAGCCCTTCACTATACAGAGATCAAGAAGAGAACTTCCATAAGTAAAGGTCCCACAAAGATGAAGAGGTCTCCAAAGTGACACTTGGCCACCAGAGTGAGGAAGTATCAAAGAGGAAGGATTCAGTTGCCACATCCTTTGAGACTGAGGAGCCAAAAACTGAGCAATGACCACAGGCTTGGGCAACAGGAAAAAGAGTCGCCATTACCATCATTGTTCATTTTTGGACCAGCTGAGAACAAGGTGGATTGAGACCCACACCGTTACTCCTTTAACCTGTTATCATTTGTATGTATTTATATGCTATGTCTTGTGTGTGGAGGTAAGAGGACAACGTGGAGGGCATTCTCTCCTACCATGTGGGTCACAGGCATGAAATTCTAGGTTTTTAGGTTTGGCAGCAAGTACCTTAACCCACTGAGCCAAGCTGCTGGCCCCTGTCACTGTTACTATTAATAAAATTGCTATGAGTAGACATAAATTAGGTTTGGGGCAAATATAGTTCATCTAAATCTGAACCTCAGAAGCTGAGCAAAGTTCAGAGCAGCTCTTGGCTTTGGTTTTGAAAAGGTCTCCTGTAGCCTCAGGCTGGCCATGAGCTTGCTCTGTAGCTGAAGATGGCCTTGAACTCCAGATCCTTCACCTCCCAATTGCCAAGACTTCAGCCTTGCATTACCTTGCCCAGTCTATATGGTGTAGGGGTCCAAACCCAGGGCTGTGTTTACTAGGCAAGCACTCTTACCAACTGAACTATGTCCTGGGTCCCTACCCCCTTACTTCTGGAACATTGAGGATCCTGTTAAAGTAGATGGAGGGGGAAGTTTGCAAGTATGTGTTAGCTTGGTATTTTGTTGTTTTGTTTTGTTTTTGCACCGCATGCATGCCTGGTGCTTGAGAAAGGCCAGAAAGGGGCAACATACCCCTGGGACTGGAGTTGTCAGGCTTCTTGTGGATTCTAGAATCCTCCCAGGTCCTCTGGAAGAGCAATAAGTGCTCTTAACTACTGTGTCACCCCTTCAGCCCAAAGATGACCTTAAACTTCTGATCCTCATTTTCCTTCTGAGTGCCAGGGTTCTGTTTGTATGCTACCATGCCTGGCTTTATGTGGTACTGGGAAGGACCCAGGGTCCTCTGGAAGAACAGACAATGCTTTTAATGGCTGAGCTATCTCCTCAGCTCCTGGTCAGCTTCAGTTTCCTAAGTCGGAGGGTTGCAGGAGTGCGCCACCCTGCTCAACTTTATTGACAACTCCTGAAGAGGTTTTTATTGCAAACAGGACAGAGGAAATAGTGTGACTAGAGAGAGATGATGGAGCCTAGAGGGAGGAGTTGATTTTTAAATCACAGCTTGTCTGTGTGTGCTACGTGTAATGTCAGGCCAGGTATCCCTTAAACTCTGCCAAGACCAGTCTGTACTGAATAATCATCTTAGAGTTGTTTTTTTTTTTTTTTTTTTTTTTTTTTTTTTTTTTTTTAATTTGTGCAATTTGGCAAGCTAAATGAAATAGATCAATTCCTTGAAAGGCAAAGTCAACAAGCGCTCTCTCTCTCTCTCTCTCTCTCTCTCTCTCTCTCTCTCTCACACACACACACACACACACACACACACACACATGGGGACGTGGGGCTGACCTGTGTACCTACCCTGCCTCCAGCCATTCAAGTTCAATTACACAGCATGTTTGGTGGAAGAGCTGAAATGTTCTAGTCTGTACCAACTAAGTCATTGCCGACACACCCTCTTATGTAAGTGTTCCACCTTGGGAGGATTGTTTGCTCCAAAGGAGCAAGGTTTTTGGCTGTTATGGAGCTTTGTTTTGAGGTGTTAGGGATTGAATACAGAGTTTTGTACTTGCTAGGCAAATGCTCTACCACAAAGCTACATCCCTCGCCCTGTATTTTTGAGTCAGTCTCTCTGTAGCTCAGGCTAGCCTCAATTTCAGTACTCCTGCCACAGCCTTCTGAGGACTGGTATTTCTGATCTTTCTTGATGTACACAGGTAAATACAAAAAGTTTTTTGAAGTAAATTAAGTCTTATGCATTCCATAGAGCACACTTGTCAGTGTGACCAGCGTCTCCAGGGTCACTGGCTTTGCTCTTAAGATACTCTACTATCATTTCCCAACTATCCTGGGAAGCAGTAATTTTTCCCTTTAGTACCTTAACATAAAACTGGACAGTCCAAGTAAGGATTTAACAGTAGTAAATTAAGAAAAATAGCTATTTGACCTCTAAGTATGTGTTCATAAAGTAATTTTCTATTTAGTAGTGCCTTAGGGAAGTCCAGATGTTTAGTCACATTGACTCAGCAAAATTACTCCATTGTTAAATTTCAGACCAGAGCAATCCATCTGTTCTTCCAACAAACTGTGCTAGTGAGCTGTTGTTGGAAGTAAGCCCACAGAAGGAGGAAGTTGCCACGATGTTGAAAAAGGTGTGCCTGTCACCAAGGCTCTCTTAAAAGAGCCATGCTTCCTACAAATGGCTGTTCTCCCAAACTCCTCGCTGAAAAATTCAATGCAAACTTCCATCTGAAGTCCACTAAGCTCTCTAATACACAGATGTAGTTTTACAAGTTGTAAGTAGGCATGAGCTTGTCTCCCTGATCCTTTGGAAAAAGGAGTCCAGGACTTGGTCCCAACTGGGCCTGGGGTTAAAGTTCAGTTCCACCACTGACTGTTGACTAGAAAGTCAATTCTCTAAGTACCTCACACAAGATGAGGAATTTTTTTTATTAACTTAAAAAATTGTTTGTACTTACCTGCATATGCTTGTGCATCATGTGTGTGAAGGCACCAGATTCTCTGGAAATGGAGTTGCAGATGGTTGTAAAGAGCCACAGTGTAGTGTGCTCTTAACCAGAGGCACCAGTCCAGTCACAATCATGGTTTCTTGGTCAGAAGATGTAGGGTGGTAGAGTACTTATCTAGTATCCATGAAGCCCTGGGCTTAATCTCTATCACCTCATAAAAAGGGGTGTGCTGATACACATGTCTGTAATCCCAGAATTTTGGAGGTAGGGGCAGGAGAATCAGAACCGAGTTCCAGGCCATCCTGAGCTATATGAGATCATATATGTACGTATCCAATATGCATATATATGTTATGTAATTTTTTGTGTGTGTGTTTGTTTGAGAGAGACTGATTTTTTAAGACAGTCTCTCTATGTAGCCCAGAGCTCACTATGAAGCTTAGACTGACCTTTATCCTCCTGCCTCTGCTGTTCAGGTGCTGGAATTAGAGGAGTGGGTCACCACATCCTGCTCTTCAGAAAGTATTCATAGACTTGGCTCTCTTGCCTTTGTGTGTATGTGCTTTGGCAATAGGGGAGACTGAACCTATCACTGGGTTATACGAGACTTCCTCATCTTATCACATCTCCCAGGAAAGCAGCAAGACAGGCAGAGGCCCAGGACTGCTGTCAGCCAGTGGCGAGTCACATCCCCCCCCTTTCTAAAAAAAGATTTATTGATTTAACTATATATAGTGTTCTGTCTGCATTATGCCTACAGGCCAGAAGAGGGTGCCAGAACTCATTGTAGATGGTTGTGAGCCACCATGTGGTTGCTGGGAATTGAACTCAGGTCAGGACATCTAAAAGAATAGCCAGGGCTCTACTGAGGGCCATCTTTTTTATTTTTTTATTTTATCTCTGTGAAGCTTTCTTCCAGATTTTCTGAGCTGGATTTGCCCTTACTTGCTGTAAAGCTAAGTGCCAAATCCAGCCTGTGAGAGAGAAATGTCTATGGTGGTGGTGGCAGCATCGGGTACAGAGTTACTGCAAAGTGTTCAGGGAAAGGTAGCCGATCCAAGTCCTATGTTCTGGTCTTCCAGGGGAAGGCAGCTAGTCCAGCTCCTTCCTGGTGGTTCTCCTTGCTCAGGCTGGCCTTAAGAGGGAGGGAAGCTTTAGAGCGAGTGTTGCAGCACAAATTTGTAATCCTAGAAGGAACTGAGAAATTCCAGCCTGAGCTACACAGTAAGATGCTGCCTTAAAAAACTAGTAACTGGCTTTCTTTCTGGGCCGAAATCACCTCCACCAACATACTGAATGTTCCTCAGACCAGCCAGGCATTCTGCAAGAAATGTGGCAAGCACCAATCCCACAAAGTGACCCAGGACAAGAAAATAAGGGTTCCCTGTATGCCAGAGAAAGTAGCCTGAAGTCAGGAAACAGAGTGGCTGCAGTGGACAGACTAAGCCTATTTTCCACAAAAAGGTCCAACTCCAGATCTAAGAGTTTGGCTAGTGAGAGATTCGAGCGTTTTGAACTTGGAGACAATAAAAAGAGAAAGGGCCACATGATCCAGTTATAAGCTGATTTGGTTATGAAGACAATGAAATCATGAGCGTATACTCACAAAAAAATTTTATTAATAACTGGCTATTAATAACTGGTTGGGCAGTGGTAGTTCACGCCTTTGGTCCCAGCACTTGGGAGGCAGAGACAGGCTGATCTCTGAGTTTGAGGCCAGCCTCATTTACAGAGTGAGTTCCAGGACAGCTATATACAGAGAAGCCCTGTCTGGGAAAACAAAAACAAGTTAGTTACTCCAGTTGGAGAGATGGTTCAGTGGCTTAGAGCACTGCTGCTCGGGAGTTTGGATCCCATAACCCCAGCTCCCTCTTCGGTCTTCCTCAGGGGACTGCACACGCTTGCCTATACACATACTCATAAATTGAAAAAAAAAAAAATAGAGCTAAGGGCTAGCTAATGAGATAATTCAGTGGGTAAAAGGCCCTGCTGCCAAGACTAAGGACCTGAGTTGGATTCCAGAACCCACACAGCAGGAGGAGCACACAGCTCCTTCCTACAAGTCTGACGTCCACATGTATGCCCACACACACGCACAGAGAAGCAAATATGAGTGTGTTGGGCCACACAATAAGGGACAGAGTTGTATTCAATGATAAAGTACACAGCCTGGGCAAGGCCTGGACTGGGGAGGCCTTGACTGTAGAATGACAGTGCCTAGACTACATCATGCTCTGCAAAAGCATAAGGCTGGACTTTGTAAGACATGCCTGCATTCTCAGCACTTGGGAGGCCGAGGCAGGAGGACTGCTGGGTATAGTCACATCTTTCTCTCTCCCACTTGGCTGATCCCACAGCTACTTCACAACAAATAATTATGCAGAAGCCTATGATTAATTACAAACTGTTTGGCCTATGGCTCAGGCTTATTACTTGCCAACTCTTAAACTAACCCATGATTCTTATCCATGTTTAGCCACGTGGTTTGGTTTCATTTCCTCAGTGCAGCATTTTCATCCTGCCTCCTCTGTGTCTCTCTGGAGTCTGCTCTTCTTCCTTTTCCCAGAATTCTCCTTGTCAGGTTGCCTTGCATGTACTTCCTGTCTGCCTAGCTTTTGGCCAATCAGCATTTTATTAAACCAGTATTTCCAAAGACAAATATTTCCATTGTACAAAAGCATTGTCCCACAGCAGCTGGGAGTCTGAAGTTACCCCAGGCTACAAAGTGAGAACCTGTCTCAAAAAATGGAAATAAAGTTTAAGTTCTGACACCATAAAAATTTTCAAAGCCTGGAAGCCGGGGCTCTGTACTGAGACCCTGTCTAAAACAAGCAGAGAAACAAAACCATTAACATACAGACTGGACCCTTTTTTGGCCCTCAAGGGCTTCCAGAGCTAGACAATGGGTTGAGGACTCTTAAGAACAGAGATGCTTCCTGGAGCAGCTCCCAGGTGGTCCTCCCTTGTTCCCACCCTTCTCTTGGAAATATCAGTCTGACCAGCTCAGAATTGAGGCAAATTTGATTGTGTTGGTGTTTACAGGGGCTAGAGGAATGGGGAGCACAAACACTAGCCAGAGAGACAGAGACACACAGAAAGAAACAGAGACAGAAAGACATGGAGGGGAGGGCAGGGCAGGGCAGGAGATGTGGCTCAATGGGTAGAATGCTTGCCTGGCATGTACTAAGCCCTGGGTTCAATCCTCAGCAAGGCATAACACCAGGACTCATGGTTGGTGAGATGCTAGTGTAAAGCCCTTGTGAAGCAGGCATGAAGGCCGGGGTTCCGATCCCCAGGACCAGTGTAACTCAGAGCATGAGCAGGACTGTAAGCCCAGTGTTCCTCCTATAGGAGAAGGAATGCACAGACACATACAAGGGAAAGACCCCAAAGAAAATGATGACCACGCCCAACTGCTGGGATTATGGGTATCCACCACACCTGAAGCAGAGGTTGGAACCCAGCCCTTTGTGCATGGAAGGGAAGCACTCTACCAACTGAACAATGTGGCATGACCTCCCAGTTAAATTTTTAAAAAGGCTGGCCAGGTGCACGCCTTTAATCCCAGAACTCAGGAGATAGAGGCAGGCAGATCTGGTCTACAAAATTAATTCCAGGACAGCTACAAAGAAAAACCCTGATCATAAAACAAAACAAAACAAAACAAAACAAAACAAAACAAAACAAAACAAAACAAAACAAAACAAAACAAAACCCAGACCAACCAAACAACAACAAAATCCATAGGCTGCTCCAAATCCATGCTCATCCAAAGAACCGGGTCCCCTGGGTGGCTAACGACTGCCTGTAACTCCAGCTGCACAGAACCCCACGCCCTCCTGTGACCTCCTTGAGCACCAGGCATACATGAGGTAGATAGACATACATGCAGGCAAAACTCATACACATAAAATAAAATAATCAACTAAAATCAAAACAAAATCAAAAACTCCTGGAGCCTCCCCTCCATTTCTTTCCGTGCGTGTGAGCACAAGAGTCTCTTCTGCACATGGAGGTCAGAAGCCAACTTCGTGGTGTGGCTTCTTTTTACACACTTAGCGTTTTACCCGCTGACCATCTCGCTGCAGGGTGCGCCCCTGTTCCTTGGTCTGCAGAAATGGTCCACGCTGACCACACTGGGTATCCATGGGAAGAAGAGACTTGATTCCTGGATCAGAGTTGAGGGACAGGCGTATTAGTGAAAAGAGGCAGCAGCCACGGATCAAGGGCACCACCAGTGGGCCTGGTAAATTGTAAAGTGTGGGCCAACCGGAATTACATCTTCCGGGCTGCACCAAGCCCAGGGTCTTCTCTTTCTGCTAACCCTGCGCGGGCGGGAGGCAGCGCGCAGCCCGCTAGAGCGCTTACGTAAGCCCTGTTAACTCTCCTCGGCCGCGCAGAGGGCCATCGACTGCTCGGCGCTCAACAGATCTGGCCCCGGGGGTGGGCGGGCCCGTTTGCCCTCAGGTGGTATAACAGGCGCCGGAGCGAACCAATAGCGAGGGGCATGTCCCCGCCCCTGCCTTCCGATTGGCCGGTGTCGTGGTAAGCCTCCCGAGGCGCCGGTAGCCGGACATCACCGCACTTGTACCCCAGCGCTCAGTTCTTCGGGCTCCTTCCCTGTCGTCTCTGCTCTCCCCGTCGCCGCCATGGCCGAGTGAGTGACCGGCACGCGTAGCTGAGCCCGGGAGACTTCCGGGGCTGAGCATGCTGATGGCCCGGCTCTGCCTAGTTGTCTCCCTGCTCTCCTCACCCCGGGGGTCGCCTGGCCCTCCTTACACAGCCCACATCCCTGCAACTCTGGGTTCCCGCCATGGGCAGCAGGAGCCCGGCCGCCCCTGCCTGGGAGCTCGCGGGGAAGGCAGGCCGCAGTGGGTGGAGGACGGCCCACGCCCCTTCTGCGGCCCAGGCCTGAAGGGGTGATGGCCAGGGCCAGGGCACCAGAGGCTTCGTGTGGCCGCACGCCCTCTAGAAGGTCCGCGGAGCAGCAGGGTGCGGGCGGCCCCAGATGCATGCCCTGCTAACGCAGACGGGGAGGTCCAGGCTACCCGTCCTGTTAAAAGCGGCCAAGTGGCACTAACGATTTTTCTTTCTTTCTTTCTTTTCCCGCCTTTTAGAGCTGATATTGCACTGATTGGACTGGCTGTCATGGGCCAGAACTTAATTTTGAACATGAATGACCATGGATTTGTGGTAAGTGATGGGGAGCCGTTGCTTTCTTGCGGTGAGCATTTCTCACCGATCCCAAGGCGGCTGGGAGGGTGCTTCTCACTCAGTAAGCCCTGCTTACTCGTGTTTGTAAAAGAAGTCCCGCTTTACTTTTTGCTGTCCCTCTAATTGAAGGAAGAGCCTTTCTTGGGTGGGGAGGACTATAAAGGAGTGGTTCTCAACCAGTGGGTCCCGACCCCAATGACCGCCTATTTCCAAAAATAATTATAATTCCTAACAATCGCAGGATTAGTTTTGAGGTAATTATAAAAATAGCTTTTATGGTTGGGGGTAACCACAACATGAGAAACTGTATTAAAGTTTCACACTGTTAGGAAGGGTGAGAACCACTGATTATTTGTAAAGGGAGCCAGATCTTGGAAGACAGCACTGTAGCTCACCTGGCTGATAAGACTAGGCAAGTGGAAAATGGGATTTCTTTTTCCTTGTGGATGGTGTGTCAGTTTCAGGGCTCAAGGAATCTTCATTTTAGCTGCTGAGTAGCCGGGACTACAGGATCCTTCTGCCTGTGGGCTCTGAATGTTCTTTCTAAATAGTAACATGGCTTAGATGCCAGGATTACCAGGAACAAAAGACCAGGCTGTAGTGACAGGCTCAACCTGATAAGCAACAAGTGACAGCTGGCCTTTGCCTCAATTCTCTGCTGTTTCTTCCTGCTGTGACCTAACTTTGCAGGAATCAGCTGGTGCTTAAGAAAAAGAGGCAGACCAGCTAGCCCTCCATAGGCCTTGAGCCAAATAGACATTTCATTGTTCTGGGCCCACCACCAGAAGGTCGTGTGTGTTCCAGATCCTCTAAGCCGGCCTTTTGTCCTCCAGGTCTGTGCTTTCAATAGGACCGTCTCCAAGGTTGATGACTTCTTGGCCAATGAGGCCAAGGGAACCAAAGTGGTTGGTGCAAAGTCCTTAAAGGAGATGGTGTCCAAGCTGAAGAAGCCACGGCGGGTCATACTTCTTGTGAAGGCTGGGCAAGCTGTTGATGACTTCATTGGGAAACTGGTGAGGCCAGCTCTGTTCCTCTCTCTGTCTTACTTCAGAGATGTTTTTATTTTCAGTTCTGGATACGAGCTGATCAATTCTGATGAAATGGTTGCTTAATTGTTCAGCCCTGGTAATTGGCACTTGAGCAATAGTAATGCTTTTTACATTTTTTTTTTCCAAAAAGATTTTTCATTTTGTTTTATGTGTATGAACGTTTTGCCTGCATGCTGTGCTGCACTCATGAAGTGTCTGAGGAGACCAGCAGAGAGATCTCTAGGGATTGGACTTAATAGGCTGTTGTGACCTAACTATGTTGATGCTAGGAATTGAACCCAGGTTCTCTGTAAGGGCAGTCAGTGCTCCTAAGCCATCTCTCAGCCCCTCCCCTTTTTTCAAATAGTATTTATGTGGGTGTGAGCATGACACATTGGATGTAGGAGTCAGAGACAGTTTGTGGGACTTAGCTGTCTACTTCCTTCATGTGGTTCCTGGAAAGAGCTGGGTTGTCTGGCTCGATGGGAGCCTTCTCATTGGACCGTGATTCTGTTTTTATTTAATATGTTATTATTAATGTGTTTGGGGGAGCTTGGGAGTGGAGGTCAGAGGACAACTTTGTGGAGTCAGTTTTCTTCCACTTTGGGAGAGGAGTGTTGGGGTGGGTGGCGTGTCGAGACAGGGTTTTTCTGTTGTCCTGCTAGATGTGGTTGGCCTCGAACTCAGAGATCTGCCTGCCTCTCCCTCTGAGTGCTGGGACTAAAGGTGTATACTGCTGCAGCCATCACTGGCTTCCTCTTCTACCTTTGCTTTGGTTCCAGGGATCAAGGCTTATTCAGCAAGTGCTTTTACCCACTGAGCCATCTTGCTGGCCCCATAATATTATATTCTTGGGTGGTCCTAATTATGAAACGCTAAGGACATTTAAGTTTGTGGAAAGTATCAGTCAGCATCTGAACACTAGTCTTACATTAATGTCTGATTTGACAGTCTTGTGTTGTCCAGGCCTGTGTGCTTGCGTGGCTGTTGTGGCCCTCTGGCTCCAGGGCTAGAGACAGATGACAGGGCCTTGGGGATGCTCTGTAAACACAAGCACTCTGCTTAGGCCATATCCCAGCTGTTTTCCTGTTTTGTTTGTTTGTTTTAAGCTTTCCATTGCTTTTGAGACAGAGCATTACTATGTATTTCTATTTCTAACTGGCCTGGTACTTACTGTGTACCAGCCCAGCCAGCCTTGATCTTGACAATCTTCCTGCCTCGGTCTACTTAGTGCTAGGATTATAGGCATCGTCTACCATACCTGTCTGTTTTCTGTCTTTGTTTTGGTCCTGAGGAATAGACCCCAAGGCCTTTGACCTGAACATGTATCCCCAGCTCTGGTGTCCTGCAATGTTCACTGTAATATTTATGAATGCTTAGTGTTACTCATTAGTAAACTGCAGTGTCCAAAATAGGTTTTGTTTAGACATGAGTTTCCCCCTTCAGTACTCCTATAAAAGAACAATTCTCATAAATTGTTACAATAAGGTTTCTGGCCCCCGGGCGGCCAGAGGTCCAGACCCCAGACCTGCCACCCCAGATCCCTTAGCCGCCCGTAGCTGCTTTGGTCCCCCAAAATGATTTAGACACTTATATTTACTTGATGCTGTTTGGCCTACGGCTTGGGCCCATTGCTAGCTAATTCCTTCATCTTAACTCACCCTATTTCCATTATCTGTCCTGCCACGTGGCCCGTGGCTCACCTGTGTTCCTTATGTTTCTTCTTTGGGTGGTTGGCTTGATCTGTCTCTGACTCCGCCCTCTGTCTCCTACCTATTCTGATTCCCCTCCTACTACTTCTACCGTGCCTGCCATGGCCAAAACAGTCCTTTATTTAAAGATTGATGTGACCACATCATAAATAGTTGTTTTATTTAACATCCTTGGACTAATTCATTGGCTTTAACAAGAATATCTTTGTAGAGGAAAAATATGCTCGTGAATGAAGGGGAACAAGTAGAAAAATAGATACTCAGAAGTAACCACAATAATAGCTCCTGGGGGTACTGCTTTAGAAGTCATGCTAGAAATGATGTGATCGCACAGGGGAGGGTTGTGTCTAGGGAAGAGTATTGCTCTCGGGTTTGTTCCAGTTCAGTGCTGTTTAAATAGTCGACTAAGAGAGGAAGGACGTGATAAAGGCATACTAGGCTTCCTGTGCAGCATGATGGCAACTGTCAACGTTAGGTCCCAAGCAGTGGGCTGAAAGCTGCTTGGTTTTTCTGCAACCTACAAAAGTACTAAAGTGATCTCAAGTGGAGCTTTGCAAGGGCCAACTTAGCAATTAAGAATAAAACCTGGCCAGGTGTGGGGGTGCATACCTTTAATCCCAGCCCTCCAGAGGCAGAGGCAGGTGGGTCTCTGAGGGAGGCCATAGCAAATTTGAGGCCACCCAGGGCTGCACAGTGAGACCCTGTCAAGGGAAGGGGCGAATCAGAGGGAGAGAAAGTGTATGTTGTGGAGGGGGTCTAACTGGGTTAGTTAGCCTCCTGCTTAAAGGTGCAGTTATAGCCAGAGAGGATTATGGGAATCTACATAGTGAATGCTTTCCCACTGTCTATTTGGGATAAATTCTTGTTTTTAGTGGTCAGCGTATGTTTTATTTCTGCCTTTGGTCCACTCTAAGCTCGTATTTGGTTACAGGTACCATTGTTGGACACTGGTGACATCATCATTGATGGAGGAAATTCTGAATACCGGGATACAACAGTAAGTGTTTCAGTCCAAATTCTTTCAGGTCTTGAGAACATTCTAGCATTGTAAATGTGACAAAAGCATGAACTGTCTTGTGATCCTTTGAGGATTGGTTCTGGAAGGATAGATATCAGCCTTTCTCCTCTATGACACTTGGTAGATGAGACTCCTAGTTTCATGTGTGTATTACTCAAGAGACGATGGCTTAGATACAACAGGCTGAGAGGTTTTTTGCATAATGTCTGCCTTCTATAATATTCGGCATGCCACTGTGCAGCATGGTTGAGAAATACTGCCCTTACAGTGTCAGATGCCAAGACAAGTTGCATGGTCTAAAAGTGTGAAATGTGTAAATCACCCACTGAATCCGTTCTTCATTGCATTTACCCTGTAAAGTCTTTTCCATTAAGATGGGAATGTGTGTTTAGGTATTCCCCCTTGGGGATAGTATAGATAGCTCAAAATCAGGTTTTTCTTTTAAATTTTTATAGGGCCTCAAACTTGTGATCCTTGTGTGTTTGTAGCCTCTGAGTGTTTGACTTACAGGAGTCTGTTACTGTTTTAAAGTTTAGCACATTCACACTGAATGTTTAGACTGTCTTCAATGGTCGGCTGCTCCTGCTCCCTTGGGTCATTTACTAGCAAACATGAGCTTTCTCTACTAGCCTTACGCCTTCTCTCATTCATCAAAAAGAACTTATTTTAGTGAGAAAACCCTAAAATTGTTTTTCTGTCTTTTAGAGAAGATGCCGGGACCTCAAAGCCAAGGGGATCTTGTTTGTGGGGAGTGGAGTCAGTGGTGGTGAGGACGGGGCTCGGTATGGGCCATCCCTCATGCCAGGAGGGAACAAAGAGGCTTGGTGAGTATCATCAGCACCATGTGCATTTCAGCATAGGACAAGCCTGGTGTGAAGAGGATGGGGAGACAGAAGGGTTAGAGCTGGGAGGTGTTGGGCACGGTTCTGTCGTCTAGGCGTTTTGTTCTTCCATCGTGCATGGCCTTGACTTCCTCTTCCCTTTGTCCTGTCAGAGGCAGATAGATCACTCAAGTTTGGAAGCCAGTCCTCAGCATTGACTTTTCTTTGCTAGAGGGTGGAATAGTGAGGGAAGTTCTTAGGGTCACTATGAACCAGTAGTGTGGTTGGGATGGAATGGGGGCTTGTTTTGGCTCCAGATAAGAGCATCTCTTAATGCACTTGAAGGTCCTGGCTTTTCTCTGACCCATATGTGTAGAATCATGTACGTGGTAACGGACATCTAGATGGGGATGGTGAGGTGTCTTTGAACATGCTCCTGCTTTGCTTGGGAGTTACCGTGGTTTGTTCTGATAGAGAGGGATGGAAGATTCTCTTGGCACTGTGTTGAGGTCAGGGCAGCGAGTTACTGGGATGGAACCCAAGGCTTTGTGGGTGTTAAATGTGCCCTTTATCACTGAACTGTGCCTCACTTTATCATTGAACTATGTCCCTTGCCTCTCTTCTGATTCATCCATAGTGCTTCTGCCTTCCCTTTTCCTTTGTGTTGACTCAGGTGGTCTACAGCCTACACACAGGGTGTGGGGTGCACTTTGTCAGCGGTCAGGACTAGAGGTTCCCTGGAATGTTGAGCACAGCCATTACTCTTAGAGGGGTGTCCTTGAGCATTGGCATGAAAGCCCGGGCTGAACTGTACTTCCCCTTTCCACAGGCCCCACATCAAGACAATCTTCCAAGCCATCGCTGCAAAAGTAGGAACTGGAGAACCCTGCTGTGACTGGGCAAGTTCTGGGCCCCCCTTTGACGAAGCGTACAGCTGATGGAAGATCACCATGGTCCTAGTGTTAGCTCTGTGCTATAAGCTTCTCAGTCTAAGTCACTGTCCGGCTGGTGCCTGAAGCACATGCCTGCCTGTCTGGAGGTTAATGTGTTAATAGCAGTTCCTTAGTCCTACTCAGAGGAGGATTTCATACATAGGAGCAAGGAAGTGAGGGGTGTGACCTGGGTCAGATCCCTGCAGGACTCGTCTGAGAAATACCCAGCTGGGCTAGAAATCTCTTTCACAAGCTTCTCTTCCTTTCCTTTCTAAATTTTACTTTCTTCCCTTTACTTCCTCTTCCTCTTCCACCCTTCCATTCTCTCTTTCTCTCTCTGTTATATTATCTATCTGGTGTATGCACAGGAGAGGTCGAGGCTACATGTGGAGGTCAGAGGACAGTTTGTTGGAATTGGTTCTCTCCTTCTACCATGTGGGTGCTGGAATCAAACTCTGGTCTTCAGGCTTGGCAGCAAGCACCTTTACCCACAGGACCATGTGACCATCCCCAGCACTTAGTGTCTTACACCGCGTACCCCAGTAGGCTTTGGGCCCTCAGTCCTCTCTCTCCTCATCTCCTGAACTACAGACTTGTGCTCCACAACACCCAGCTCCTCTTCTTAATTCCTGTCATTTTATCTGCTCACTTTATTATTTTGTAATGTGTATGATTAAGAGGAGGGATGGCATAAGGACCTGGGCCTGTGGGCATAAGGGAAACCCTCCCACTGACCTGCCAGCTTTGGTGGCTGCCTTTCCCCAGGGTCAGTGTCAGGTTCAGCCATCCTCTGCTAAGGAGGTCAGAGGCTGTGATATGAAAGCTGCCCAATCAATCTAAGGGTGTGGTGACGGTGACTTTCTTTAACTCCCCCCATGACAAAGTCAAAAGGAGAAGCCATCTTGCACTTGTGGGTCTAGACTCAGCCAGAGATGACAGCTGTGGGCTGAAGCTTGGGTTCAGGCTATAAGAATAAATGGTACAGAGACTAAAAGCAGGTAACCTTAGGTTCATGCACTCCTGAGCAACAGGAAGAGTGACATAAGATGTCCTCATACTGCACAGTTAGTGTCCAAAACCGGAAGGGTCAGGCCAGCGAAAGAGGAGGCCTCTGATAGAAACGTCAGTACAGCAGCGACTGCCAGGAAAGACTGTCACAGCTGCCCTGCCTTGGAGACAGCTGCATGTGACTGTAGAGCCAGTGCCTTGAAGGGCTTGCCCTGCTGATCTTGTTTCAGAACCTGGCTTCCCAGGTAGCCTTCCTAGAGAGCTGAATGTCTTCCTCAGAGTAACGCAGCTGAATGACCCTCCTTAAATTCCCCATGATAAACTGGACACAGTGCATTAGCTTAGCAAGAACCTTTGCAATGATGGGACTATGAGGGAATGTATTTCTGGTGACCTGATATAAGGGCATTTTACCCTTGGCACCGTTGGGAACAACTGTCTTACATTTGTATCTAGGAAGATTACAAGTAATTTATTTTAACCATCAATTATTGGAAATGTAACTTCAAACCCATGGAAACTTTTAACTTGGAGCTGGACCTGGAGCTGGGGGTAGGGAGTTGCTTCTAATAGTGAGAAATAGTGGGAAATACAGGCTAAGGAGCTTGGGTATGTTGGGAGGTATTAAAGAGTACTTCTTTCTGAGATCTTTTGTGTCTTCTGAGACTTCAATTGTGTAGTCTATTGCTCTGAAGGCCTCTTGTTGCTTATTGCCCTAACAGGTGGGAGACGAGGGGGCTGGGCACTTTGTGAAGATGGTACACAATGGGATAGAGTATGGCGACATGCAGCTGATCTGTGAGGCTTATCACCTGATGAAGGATGTTCTGGGCATGCGGCACGAGGAGATGGCCCAGGTGAGTCCCAGGCACAGTTTCCCAGTAATCACTGCTCAGATGAGGGAGAACGAGCTACAATTAATGCTTCCTCCTTCCTGTTCGCCTGGCTGTCTGGTGGCCAGCATGGACTCGGCCTAATGTAAGGGTAATGGCATCATAAAATGTGATAGCCAGCCAGAAGCAGTAATCATGGTCAGCAGTTAGTGAGCCATGCTTCATCGCACACTGTGTCACCTCATACACATCCCTCCCCCATCGAACCCAGGGCCTGGCCTGAGGCATGGTAGGCAAGTGCTCTATCACAGTACATCTCAGTCCTTCTTTTTCTTACTCCTACCTTAGCTCCATGAGGGAGGTAAGTAGCCATCTTTGTTGATCAAGTTAGGTTTAGAGCTCTAGAAGTTATAATAGTTCATGCCAACGGCTGGAGAGATAACTTAGCAGTTGAGAGCACTTGGTACTCTTGCAGAAGACCGGGTAGGGTTCCATTTCCATAACATTTGTGGAAGCTAACAGCCATCCATAACCCTTTTTCTCCTCTAGATAAAGGGTACATCTGTGTAGCTTTGGAGCCTGTCCTGGAACCCACTCTGTAGCCCAGGCTGGCCTCGAACTCAGAGATCATCCACCTGCCTCTGTTGGGATTAAAGGCATGTGCTCTTCTGACCTCTGTAGGCCTTGTATACAGGTGGTGCATATGAATATGTGCAGGCCAAACACCCAACACATAAGAAATTAATATATCAATGAACAGTAATAAATCCTTTAAAAATTTTAAGTTCATCCCAGTGGGGAAGCACACGTGTTTTCCCAGTACTTCATTATGAAAGTATTGAGATGCTGAAGAGCATCACTGTCTACACGTGTGTATGCACCACCTGGACCCTACCATGGCACTTTACCACACATCGCCCAGCCAATACGGTTTCGTCCTGCATGGTGACATTCCGAAAGAGAAACATTCAGTTACATAGGCAAGTATGTTCTGCCAATCATTTTAAAGAATCTTTTAGGTATTTTTAGACAATTTTATGCACATATACAGTGTTTCTTGATCATACTCACCCCAGCCTTCCCATTCTACACCCTTTCAACATCTTCACCTTCATATCCCCCCCCCCCCCCCTCCTGTAACCCGCTGACTTTCATTACTGCTGCCTGCTGGAGTATTGTCTGATTTTGCTGGTTTAGTGAGTCTTGTGCAGGTAACGACTGAATTGAGTTCACAAGTGCAACAGCCTATCTAGGCTTGGGGCCCTGAACTGAGGGAGAGTAGAAAAGCTGATCTGAGAGGGCGGGCGAGCATGTGTTCATGTGGCTCCCTTTGCCCTTGGCTGTTCTTCAAGCTGCCAGTACCACAGCTTCTCCATACAGTCACCAGCCTCACCTCCAGTCCCTGACCCTCATTTACCTTGGCAGCTGCTTGTCTCACTGGCTTGCCCTTGTTCATTCTAAAACATTTAACTCAGTTTTCATTTATTTTGTGTTTGTTTTTAATCCATTTACATAATAATGTATTCCTACAACAAAAGAGAGTGCTCTACTCTGCAAGATACTGTTGTGGGTTAAAGACAGTGAAGGGCTGGGTGTAGCTCAGGTAATGTGGGTGACATGTCATGTGTAAGGTGCTGTATAAAAGCATGTAACAGTGACTATTGTGATGTGCTGTATGTTTAATAAATATATCTCCACAGAATATAACAAAAGTCTTTGCCTCTGGAGCTTGAAGACAAACAATAATAGTGAATATAGGGTTTTAAATTAGTAACCATTGTTATGGACAGAAGCAGGCTGGGAATAACAAGCAGTTTATTTATTTTTCTGTGTATTGGTTATTTTGCTTTGTTTTGTGTGTGTGAATGTGCCAGATCCCCTGGAACTAGAGTTACAGATAGTTGTGAGCTGCCATGTGGGTGCTGGGAATTGAACCAAGTCCTCTGAAAGAGCAGCCAGTGCTCTTAACCACTGAGCCATCTCTCCAGCTCTAACAGACAGGTTTTATTTTGTTTCCTATGTTTATTTTGTGGTATTGGGAAGGAACTCAGGGCCGCATGCTCACTAAGCTTGTGTCACACCACCGAACTACATCCAGTACCAAGAGATGGATTTAGATAGGACAAGAAGGTGCATAGACCCAAGAAGTGAGGAGCTTGGCTCCAAGGAGAGGGCAGTTCTGGTGGTGAGAAATTAAACCACCAGGCTGACACTCAACACAGCTGCCCGGCCTGGTGAGTGTGACTCAGTGGGCAGGAGTAGGAAGGAGTCTATAGGCCACCAGGAGGAGTGCCTGCTGGCCCCATGTGCTCAGCTATGGGAGCAGCAGCTACGGAGGCAAGGTTATGGTGGGTGAGCCAGAGTACCCACGTAACCATCCCACTTTCTCTTCTGTGTGTAGGCATTTGAAGAGTGGAACAAGACAGAGCTAGACTCGTTCCTGATTGAAATCACGGCTAATATCCTCAAGTACCTGGACACTGATGGCAAAGAGCTGTTGCCAAAGATCCGGGACAGTGCTGGGCAGAAGGGCACTGGGAAGTGGACTGCCATCTCAGCGCTGGACTACGGCATGCCCGTCACCCTCATTGGTAATGTTGCACCTTTCATCTGGGCCTCTGGTTCCACTGCTCTGACCCTGGTGTCCTTCTGGAATTCCACTCTGGACAGGTGTCAGCGCACCTTTTCCTCTTTCTGCACATGGGAAACTGTCTTCTTGTGGGCTCCGAGGTAAATGCAGAAGTTGCTGTCCTTTCTGTGCGGTTTTAACATTTGACTTAAGTATAGTTGGTTCTTGAGTAGCCCAGGCTAGCCTTGGCCTCCTGAGTGTCGAGAATGCAGGCATGCCTGGCTTTTTTGGCTTATTTGTTGTTTTGCTAAGATTTCCATAAGGGG
The DNA here is from genome assembly GCA_033318265.1 of Phyllotis vaccarum. Taxonomy (NCBI): domain Eukaryota; kingdom Metazoa; phylum Chordata; class Mammalia; order Rodentia; family Cricetidae; genus Phyllotis; species Phyllotis vaccarum. The sequence continues at coordinate 60,747,400 of JARWLC010000003.1, read as the reverse complement.
TACAGAAGCAAAGTTCACAGGCTAACCCTGTATATAGTCAACATTTATTAATTTTACAGGCCTATCCACAGATACTGGAAAAATTGGTCCTAACCTAGGTTCCTTCTCATTTAGAAGAAAGCCAGCATCAAGGTCACATTCTATTAATAGACTACACATCCAACTCAGAGATAGAGGCTGGGGTGTGGCTCAGGTGGTGGACTGCTTGCCTGGCTCTGGGTTTGATCCCTGAAGAAAACAAGAGAATAGAAACCAAAAACTGGCTGTGCCTTTGTTGTTGTTTTTGACAGAATCTCACTGTGTCTGTGTGTCTCTGTGACAGACAGTCTCACTGTGTCTGTGTGTCTCTGTGACAGTCTCACTGTGTCTGTGTGTCTCTGTAGCACTGGCTGGCATGGAACTCACAGATCTTCCTTTCCTGTCTCCGGTTCTTTAAGAATAAAATTAAAAGCCAGGAGATGGTGGCTCACACCTTTAATCCCAGCAAGTCAATCTCTGAGTTCTAGGCCATTCTGGTCTATAGAGTGAGTTCCAAGATAGCTGGGGCTGTTATGGAGAAACCCTGTCTTGAAAAACAAACAAACAAACAAACAAAAAGTGAAATAAAAGGAGCTGGCAAGATGGCTCACTGGGTAAAGGCTCTAGCCACCAAGCCTAATGACCTGAGTTCAAGCCCTTTGACCTACAAGGTGGAAAGAGAAGCTGTCTTCTGACCTCCATATGAATGCCATAGCATTCACATGTCTACACACACACACACACACACACACACACACACACACACAGGGCAGAGAGAGGTAACATAATGAAAAAAGAATAAACTAAAAGCCAGGCACAGTTTGCTCCTGTAGCCATAGTTACTTAGGAAGGTATGCCAGGAAATTCACTTGAGCCCAGGAGCTCAAGATCTCCTTGGGCATGTGTATAAGTGGTGTGCATGTGTGTTCATATGTGTGCAGGTGGACATTCCCATGCATACAGATGTGGAAGCCAGAGGTCGATCACTTTCTACCTTTATTTACTTATTTATTCGTTTTTAAGACAGAGTCTCTTCATTGAACCCCTGTACCTCACTGATTGGCTAGAGTAGCTGGCCAGCCATTCCTAGGCTGTGGTCATAGTTACGTTTGGCCGCATCCTGACTTTTTACACAGCATTGGGGACCTTGTGTGACAAACACTTCCAACGCTGGCTTCTTGTGTTGTTGTTTTCTCTTAAGAGATAGAATGCCCCTTTGCCATGATTTGGAAGCATGAGTCTTTGCTTCTGATGGGATGGTTCTGCTGTAATAACTCGGCATTTTTTCCTCCAGATATCTCCCCTTCTTTTCCTCCTTTATTTTCTGTATGGGCATGCCTCACCCTGTGTCAGACATTGGGGTGGGCAGGACAGGGGTGTGTGTGTGCGTGTGCATGTGAGAGAGTCCTGCAGAAGTAGGAGGAAGTTGACTGCATTTTGGCCAATCCCAGGGGTGCTTTGTGCAGGGAGCATCTATCCACCACTGGTTTGGCTACATGTAACAATGTTACCGCCCTCAGTCGTCCAGACTGGGTTCTCTCCCAACAAGCTGACTGAATGTGGTCCTTTCCTGCCTAACGAGTAAGAGGACAAAGGCTCAGTCCAGCTGACTGGGAGGGTTTGCCACACTTGCTGTTGCACAAATGTCAAGTCATGCAGCAGGGAAGGAAAGAGTAGGGTAAGGACAAGAGACATCTCCTTTTCGCCTTGTCTTGAGTTGGGACTGGTCCCCTTTCCCCAAAACTGTGCCATGTTAGTTGTTAGTCCCAGAAATTCAACCCATTTGCTTTGGAGAAAAAGAAACTTCATTCATCTTAAATAAGTTGAGCAACTGGCCTGGCACAAGGATGGCTTGTGAAAGTATTGAATGTCTTAATGTACTGTATTGAAAGATATTGAGAAACCAGTGGTTGGAGCCTGGGGTGGAGAGATGGCTCAGCAGTTAAGAGCCGATCCTCCCTGTCCAGTGATTGGCTTCCCAGCACCCACATTACATCAGTTTGATTACAACCGTCTGTAACTCCAATGCCAGGGACATCAGGGACATCTGACTTCTGGCCTCTAAGGGCACTTACACTCATACACACACACACACACACACACACACACACACACACACACACACACACACACACACAAGATTATAAATAAATCTTACAAAAAAAAAATAGCAATTAAGAGCACTTGTTGCTCTTGCAAAGGATCTGTCTGGGTTTGGTTCCCAGCACCCACATGGTTCTTAGTGGTCGTCTGTAACTCCAGTTCCAAAGGATCTGATTCCTTCTTCTGGCCTTCTGTGCCATGTTAGTTGTCAGTCCCTATGTACATGTACTATGTACTCAGGTGGTACATAGACCCATGAAGGCAGAACACTCATACACGTAGAAATAATAAATTAAAAATCATTATTTTAAAGCTGGGCATGGTGGTGGTAGAGTCAGGGCCAGCATGTTCTACATAGTGAACTCCAGAATAGCCAGGACTAAGTAGAGAGACCCCATATCCAAAATCACACAATGTAGTCAGAAGTTCCTCTGTCCCACCCAGCTGCTCCTGCAGCCACTTATGAAATAATTGACTCAGAGGTGTAATATTACAGTAGCTGCTGGGCGGGCCAGTAGCTCAGGCTTCATATTAACTAGTGCTTACATCTTAACCCATTATTCTTATTTATGTTTAGACACGTGTCCTTTTCTCAGTACAGCATTCTCAGTCCCATCCCCCAATGTGTGTGTGTGTGTGTGTGTGTGTTGGGATGTCGAGACAGGATTTCACCGTGTAACAATCCTGGCTGTCTTAGAACTCACTCTGTAGACCAGGCTGGCCTTGAACTCATAGATCTGCCTCTGCCTCTCAAGTGCTGGGATTAAAGGCATGTGCCACTACTGCCCAGTCATGAATCTTTGGGACACCCTTAAAAATTAATTTTCTTGGACTAGAGAGATGGCTCAGAGCACCTAATGAGATCTGGTGCCCTCTTCTGGCCTGCGGCATACATGTAGACAGGACAGATGTGATAAACACCTCTAATCCCAGTAGTGGGAGGTAAAGACAGGAGGACCAGGGTTCAAGGCTATCCTCTGCCACATTGTAAGTTTTAGGTAGTTTGTACTTTATGAAATTCTGTCTCACGACAAAATTAAATTCTTCTAAATAGAAACTGACATTTTCCTGTTGGGTCAATATTGAGTAACTATGTGTAATCATTTCCTTACCTCTATTTCACCTTATAACTTCCCTTTGAATTTTGGGCTGACCTTTTGTGGTTGGATGCATTTGTGTTGAGAGCCTCTAACCCAGGTTAAATTTGGGAGCTAAGGTCAGAGTGTGCAGCTTTTGGTGGAGGTCGAATCTCCCATCCCTGCCAGCCTGTCTGTACTCTTTCCTCAGGTTTCTGCTGTTGGTCTTAAGGATCTCTGGCCCCCTTAGCACTTGAGGGCTCTCCCATCCCTGCTCTGGCTGTGCATACCTCTTTCCTCTGGTTTTAGGTATTGGCTCTCTGACTGGCTCTTTCTTCCCTACGCAGGAGAAGCTGTCTTCGCTCGGTGCTTGTCTTCTCTGAAGGAGGAGCGAGTTCAGGCCAGCAAAAAGCTGAAGGGCCCCCAGAAGGTCCAGCTGGAAGGCAATAAGAAGTCATTCCTGGAGGACATTCGAAAGGTGGGCATCCCTAAACTTGGGAAAGTTTGGGAGCAGTTACATAGATCCTCCACCATGTTCTCATTTCCAGTCTTGCCCTATATTGTCACTCTCTGGGGTCTCCTCTGAGGTGAGAATGGAGCTGGGAAGAGGGTGTGGCTACTCCACTAACCACAGCTCTGAAGTCTGGTGTTGCTTTCTAGGCTCTCTATGCCTCCAAGATCATCTCCTACGCTCAAGGCTTTATGCTGCTCAGACAGGCAGCCACTGAGTTTGGCTGGACCCTCAATTATGGTGGCATTGCCCTCATGTGGAGAGGGGGCTGCATCATCAGAAGGTAAGTGAGAGGCGAACTCAGGGCTCAGCAGCCCAGTCAGTGCTTGTATTTCCCTGTAACTAGGAACAGCCATCCTGTTCCTGAACACTGGCAGCACTGTGGGTTACATTGTCACCACTCACTTTTGTCCCATGTAGCTCCCCTTCAGTATAGGTGTCCACTTAAAACAATTGTAGTTCAAGTGTTTGGGGGGGGGGGGGATGAGTGTGCTGGGGAGGGGGGCTTTAGTCCCAGCACTTAGGAGGTAGAGACAGGTGAATCTCTTAACTTCAAGGCCAGCCTGGTCTACAAAGTAAGGTCTAGGACACCTAGGAAGCCCTGTCTCAAAAAAACCAAAGAGAGAAAAAAAGAAAAAAATAGGCCCAGTATAGTACCACATGCCTTTAATTCCAATGTCAGAGGCAGATGAATCTCTGTGAGTTCAAGGCCAGCCTGGGCTACATAGTTTTAGTACAGTCTTGGCTACATAGAAAAACTCTGTTTGAAAAAACACACAACATGGAAAGAACACTTGCTAGGCCCTGGGCTCTGCCACCAGCACCCAAAAGGGGTGGGGGGTGGTTTCTGGACACTAAGATTCTTAACATTAGTCCCTGAGCAGGACAGTGAACATTTATTTCTTGGTGGGAAGCACTATAGGTGCCAGTCACATGTGGAGGTCAGCCTAATTTGCATTAATTCTGCCAACTTCTAAGTATATCTGCCCCACTTGTCCATTCTGGGACTGGGGAGATTCACAGAGTGAGTTCAGAGGCCACTGGACCTCCTGAGAGACTTCAGCTAAATTCTATTAATCTTTAGCTGAGGGCCACAGCACTTCTTGGGATCTCCCAGAATTAATGTCAGTTCAGAACCAGTATTCACTAGTCTCTGAAGTCTGTTCTCCCCACCCACCAGCGTAGTAACTCTTGTAAAAGGCTGTGGGTTCCTCGAGGAAGGACAGAGGAAGGCTGACAGTAGAACTCTGAGGTGATTTTCCAGTCTTTCCTCAGGGGACCTGGCTGTTCTTTCATTCAAGTGGTTCTAGGTCTGAGAATTGGCCCTGAGCTGAGAGTCCATCTTACTACTGTCCAGTGCAGCCTCTCTTCCATTTGTTTGGGCGCTTTCTGCTTTTTATCTATTCCGTCCCTGGGAACAGCACTGATTAGCCAGGATCAAAGGTCCACAAGAGTCAGGCCACCAGAAGATCATTCTGCTCTGCTGTCACTTCAGGCCCGACATTGCCTGGGCTGCCTGTTAGGGTACCTGTTCTCACCTTACACACTTTCCTTCTACTTTGTGGTACCTGGGGGTCCTTAGGGTTGGTCATAGGCCCCTTTCCCCACTGAGCCCGTTAAATACTAGGCTGTTTTATGAATTTTGACTGGACCTGTCCCCTGTCCACACTTGAGGGACAACTCAGTCTCTAAGTGCATTGTCTATACCACACCCTGCAAGTAGCTCGGTGACAAGTGTCCTGGCCCTGGGCTTGTCTTTTTAGTTTCATAGTGGATCACATAGCTGGGGCTGGCCTTGACCTACTGATCTTCTGTTCCACCCCAATCTCTGTACTTTAATAATAATAATAATAATAATAATAATAATAATAATAATAATTCTTACGGGGCTTGAGAGCAGTTAAGAACACTGGCTACTCTTCCAGAGGATCCAGATTTAATTCCCAGCACCTGCATAGTGGCTCACAACCATCTGTAATTCCAATCCCAAGGGGGTACAATGCCCTCTTACAGCCTCCCTGGGCACTGTATGCAACTGGTACACAGACATACATGCAAGCAACATACTCTGTCTCTCTCTGTCTGTCTCTCGCTCTCCTCCCCCCGCCCTCTCTCCTTGCATTTTCAGAGTGGTAAACGTGTACCACAGTTGTGTATAGAGATCAGAAGACCATTTGTGAGGCCAAGAATGAATTCAGGTTTTCAGATGGTCAGACTTGGCAAACACTGCCTACCGAGTCACCCCATTGGTTCCTCTGTACTAGCTGGGGGCGACCCACCTGTGACTTTGCACCTCTGTGGGGTATGCAGTGGCTTATTTCTAGACATTCATCCTGCTGCTGTTTTAAGATTGGTTTTTTGCAAACTATTTCAGTGTATTCCTGGGAAAAATTAAAGATGCATTTGAGCGAAACCCAGAACTTCAGAACCTGCTGCTAGATGACTTCTTTAAGTCAGCAGTTGACAACTGCCAGGTAAGTGGTTGCTAGCAGGCAGTGCTGGGCTCTCAGGTTCCACTTAGCAGCATCGATGCCAATGGGGTCTGTCGTGTAGTCTGGAATCTCAGCGTCTCTGGGGCAAACCCAGCCACTGACCTTCTGCTCTGCTCTCTGTGCTCAGGACTCCTGGCGGCGGGTGATCAGCACTGGGGTACAAGCAGGCATTCCCATGCCCTGCTTCACTACCGCCCTCTCCTTCTATGATGGGTACAGACATGAGGTGCTGCCGGCCAACCTCATCCAGGTGAGCTTGGAGCCGTGGTACCCTTTGACTTGGTTGGTTCCTCAGGGTTGTGTGCCTACTTTAACCAACCAACTGCATTCCTTTCCTAGGCTCAGCGGGATTACTTTGGAGCTCACACCTATGAACTCTTAGCCAAACCAGGAGAGTTTATCCATACCAACTGGACAGGCCATGGTGGCAGTGTGTCATCCTCTTCATACAATGCCTAGTAGGACTGTGGTTTCGCCCCCTCCCACCAACAGGACAGTCCCCGAGGCACACAGCTCTCCTCTCTGCTCTAGTTCCTGCTCAGATCTTTTAGCCAAGTGGTGGCTGTGATTGCTGAAGAAGTCACCAAGGTCTGCTATCGGCTAGTTCTGAACCACCATGCGCTCCACCTCGACCTTTTGCACTTCCCAGGAACTGACTGCGTGACCGCTCTGACTGAGCTGTGTGCCATGTGGGTCAGACGGGCTGCAGCTCTTGGCACACAGACAAAGGGTGTGTGGGATTGTACAACCTGGACCATGGATCGTGCGTGTGGGTTCTCTTGTCCACTCAGTAAAAGCTATATATAGTTACATTCTTCTACACTGGTTTCTGGGCGTGCCTGGACATCCATCTGCTGTTCTGTTGGCAGAAAGGTCTGCACTAAATTCACTCTGAGAGTTGATTTCTTTTCCTATAGCCTTACTCATTTTTGGCTCTTAACTTTTAAGACTCCAAATAACACTGGATACATTAAATTGAGGGATTAAGTCCGGAGGGAGGTACGCCAAGGAGTAAGTAGGTGTTGGGTCTTTCCTTACAGGGCGTAGTAGGTACCTGGATGTTCATGTAACATCCACTCATCACACGCGTGTAATAAACTTTTTAGACTCACCTAGTCCTCTTTGGTCCCCAAATCTGTCTGGGTCACACCCTGGTCTGCTGTGGAATTTTTTAGTCCCCTTGGTCTAATCCTGAACCAGGCTTTTCTTTGCCATTTTTATTGAGAGCATTACTTGGTCCCGGGGGCCATCAGATTGTGTGAGGCCAGCAGTGAACTCCACTCCATGGATGAATTTTCTCTATCGATTTAGAGTGAGTCCCAAGAGGGGCCTGAGAGCAGAGCAAACAACGCCTATTTGGACAGCTGGCAGGTCTCAGCTGCCTCTGGCTTCAGTCTCAGAAACTGTAGCACAGCCAGAGCTGGCGTGGGAAAGCAGCTTTTCATCAAATCCGGCCTCACGCCTCCTGGAGTACAGGGTGCATCCCTACACTCAGCCTCATCCTAGATGTGAGGACCAAGTCCACCTGCCCCTCCGGCCCCTTCTAGCGCTAACCCAGCCCATTCCCACCAGCTGTGTAACTGGGGAAATCATTTCCTGGTTACGGTGTAGACTCTCCAGTGAGAATAGCAGCAGCTGTATTGGTGGGGAGTTAACAGGAGCTTCTCATACAACACCAACATGCCCCCCTGGAGAGCGTCAAAATGTGCACACTCTGCATTCCCAACAAGCTCTCAATTGGTGTCCATGCTTCTGGGCACCTGTTCCCACCCACACCAAAGAAACCAAGAAGCAGGGGACGACTGTACAAGGCCATGTTTAGATTCAGAGCGTCCTAAGCGTGTTAACTGTTCGTGTGCATGTAGAAGCCTGTTGTATTTTGACACAAGGTCTCACTGTGACTCAAGGCTCAGCCAGTTCAGCTAGGCTGGCTGGCCACTGAACTCCAGGAATTCACCTGCCCGTGTCCTTCCCCAGACTAAGTTTTCAAGCACAGGCCCAGTACCTGGTGATCTTTGCTTTTTTAAACATGGCTTCTAATCCCATTCCATCTCCTAGCTGTGGTTACACTTGCTTAGCATGACAGTGCTCAAGCCTCAGCACTGCCAGATGACTCAGCAGGGAAAGGCCAAGCCTGACCACCTGAGTTCAGTCTCTGGGCCAAGGCCTGGAGGTTGACCTCTCACCTCCACAGTTGCAGTAGGTGTGTGTGGTGGACTGGACATGAACACACACTCCAGGATGTGGAGCTGGAAGGTGGAGAGTTTAAAGCCAGCTACACATACCATGACCCCTCACCTTGCCCACTATGCCGAGGCTGGGGGACAGCTGCCATACAAGCTAGAAAAGAAAGAAGGGGAGGGTTTGTCATTTATTTGTTGGGATTTTTTTTTTCAGTCTTTCTATGTAGCTCAGACTAGTCTAGAACTCCTGATCCTTCTACCTTGGCTTCCTAAATACAGGAATAGCGAGTATGTACTAACAGTCGGAGCTGAAAGCTGTTGCTTGTGTGACTCAGTCAGCCCTGTGTTCCAGGCTGGCTTCAAATTCACACTGTAGCTGAGGATGGCTTTGAATTTTTATCTTCCTGCCTTCACTTCTGGGTGTTGGGGTTAGAGATGTGTGGCCCATGCCAGATTTACAGAAGCTCATTGGCTGTTAGGAGTCTACATTAACTGCTGCCCACTGCAGAAGCTTCCTGGGCAAGGCTGGGAGCAGCGCCACCTATGGGCAGGCACACGTAAATACTTAGAAGACAGTTTGCTTACATGTTTAGTAAAACAACAGGTAGGTTTTCTCCAGAGCATGTGACCTCCTGGGCTTTTCTTTTTTAAAATCACATTTTCAATACCAGGCATTACCTCTTTTTTTTTTCTTCTTCTTCTTTAACTGTAGCTTTCTGGCTTGTCTGGAACTCTCTGTATACCAGGCTGGCCTTGAATTTGCAGAGATCTGCCAGTCTCTGCCTTTCAAATGCTGGGATTAAAAAATATTTGTAAAGCATAAAGACCAGAGGATCCAGTGCCCTATTCTGACCTTGAAGGGCTCCAGGCACACAGAATACATACATACTTGTAGGCAAAACACCCATTAAAAAAAAAAAATTAAAAAGATCACCCTGAACTACATAGCCAGTTTGAGATGCATGCACCAACCCTGTCTCAAAAAACAAGAGGGAGAGAAGGAGGTGATGACCAGGAGCACCTGTCACCAGCACACATTCTGCATTCTTCAGAAAGTGTCACCTGTCACTCATATCTCTGTGGTAAAGATGGGAAATCTGCACCTTGCTTGGGGTTTCTTGAGGGAATATGCCTAAGACAATGTGTCAAGCCTAAGGGCTCCACATGCTAATGATTTCTTATTCCTTCCCCTCTGGACTCAGCGGTGTCCCCATCTCAGATGAATCACGAGAGGTTAGGTTGTTCAGCCAGGGGAGCAGTGACCTATGGCAAGGTCCAGACAATGAGACCACTTTACCTCTCCATAGGTACAAACCACATCCTCATTCCCTCAGTCGGTCACACTAGCTGCACACCTACTATGTGCTAGGTGCCATTTCCCCAGTGGTGAGAGCAGCAGGAAATCCTGAGGTGTTATTCACCAAAGGAGACTGTTTTCCAAGCCCACACTTCACAGTTCAATGTAAGTTTCCCTAGTCAGAGTGCTATTGAATCTTGAACCGGTGTCTGTGGTGTCCTATCTAATCCGGGTCTTATTTGTGCTCAGGGAACTGAGAACACAGGGGCTTGTCCAGGATCGAATCTGGCCTTTATCACTTCCAAGCAGTTTAATCCTGTGAATAATTCTTTTGTACTTTTAGCTATTTCTACTTGTGAAGTGGAGCTCTCTCTCCATGAGAGAGAAAGTGAGCGTCTATGGTCTGCTGAGGGGACAAGGCGCCCTAGGTACTAACTACTACAGCCTGGCAGCCCTGACCTTGATCACAGTAGAACAATGGTGACATCTAGTGGCCAATATAGGCTCCTGCACCAACAGTTGGAAATAGTTTCAAAGTACACACCACCATCCTGTAACATGCTGCCTCAGACCCAGCCTGTTCTTAGACTCACAGACTCCACAGGTCACCACAATGATGCTCATTAATTAACCCTGGGAACTGGCCGCTTCAACACAATATAACATGTGAGTAACAAAAAGTAGGGTCTGACTGAGAAGTGTTTTGACAGCTTCTCTCTCTCTCTCTCTCTCTCTCTCTCTCTCTCTCTCTCTCTCTCTCTCTCTCTCTCCTCTCTCTCTCTCTCTCTCTCTCTCTCTCTCTCTTCTTTGTAGAACAGGGTTTATGTAGCCCTAGACCTGGAACTCACTTTGTAGAACAGGCTGGCCTCAAACTCACAAAGATCCTCCGGCCTCTGCCTTCTGAGTGCTGGGATTAGTCGTGGGCTATCACACCTGCCTTTTACTGAGAAAGTTCTGCTCAGTAGCCCAAGCTGGCTTTGAGCTCCCTCAGCCTAAGGTGTTCACCGTCATCCCAGCTAACATCAATGCATTTCACATATGGAGAGGCTGCTGTGAAAACCGGGGAGACTAGGCTAATTAAAATCTTCAGAGGCTTTAAAAAAAAATTAAAACTCAATGGTCTTATTGTTGTAAAGAATGGAAATTCCTCTCGGTGGAGACAGACCCTTCTTTCCTCCCTCAGGCTAAGCGGAACAGTTCTGGACACCCCAGGAAGGTGAGTTAAGCTTCTGTGCCTTTTCTGTCCAGGATTCCTAACCCCCTAGTACCATCGCTACAGCTGCCCTGGGGTTCTGGGGTCAGTTTCTCCTTTCCTCTCTCCGGTGCTGTCGGGGTCTAACCGGCACTTCAGGCTTCCCGGCCTTTTTCTAATTCTCCCTTCCTGACTTGATGAACCTGCCCACCTCCATCCTAGACTTGGACACCATCTTATAGTAAACACAAAGTAGGTTCATTCCTGTTTTAATTAAACCTGTTTTTCAAGGACCGGGCTGTACCCCACCTGTGACCTATCCTAGGAATGGCAACCATGTCTTTGCTTCAAAAAAGTTGTTACAACCACCTTGCAACCCTACCTTTGTTTCAAAAGATTGTTTTGATTACCTTGTTATGACCACCTTGCAATCATGTCTGCTCCAGGAGGTGGTTGTGACTCGCCTGCTATGCTTGTGTTCTGCTCCTGTAACCCTGTCTATTGGAAACTGCTTGCCTTGTGCTATAAAAATGCCTTTATCACATCCAGTGTTGATTCCTTGAACAGCACTGATTCATTTATCCAAGTTATTCTAACATCAATAAAATAATAATAAAATAAATATCTGGACTCAGATATTGGGATTAAAAAACCTGATAGATCCAAAGAACAGTGAAATGATCAGGGGTTCCTAACTCTCCACAATTTCCAAATTGAAAGGACCCTAACTTTCTAAGCCCCTCTCTATATCTTCCTGTGCCCCCCTATCTGGGTCCTCCAAAATCTCTATGGCTCGTTTCAGTCAGCCAGTCAATGACTCTGCTCTTCGACTCAGGATAAACTTTGGTCTTCCTCCTCACATTTTGGGGTTAACATAGAGTGGCAGACTGAGGCCAAATGGCTGGCTCCATGGGTCTTCTTCTCCATTCTCTTTCTGGGAGGTTTATAGCTTGCCTGTCCTAGACTTTCCCTTTTAAACACTAATGCATCATTCTCTTTGTGTCTGTTTTTAATTTTTTTTATTTTCAAAGACAGGGTAGCCCTGACTGTACTGGAACTCACCCAGTAGCCCAGGCTGACCTCAAATTCGCAGAGATCTATCTGTTTCTGCTTCCCAAGTGCTAGGATCAAAGGCATGTGTCATCACTGCCTGGCTAAATGTGTTTAAATTAAGAAACAAGAACCTGGGGCTGGGGATATGGCTCAGCATTTCAGAACACTGGGCTGCTCTTAAACGGACCTGGATTCAATTTCCAGCACCAACATGGCAGCTCACAACTGTCTGTAACTCCAGTTCCAGGGGACTTGGTACCTTCACACCAATCCACAGAGACTAAGAACTTATCCACAGAAGATAAGTTTGTTTTTTAAAGAAAAAATAAAGAAGAACCCAGCTGGGCATGGTGGCATACACCTTTAATCCCAGGATTCAGGAGGCAGAGGCAGGAGGATCTCTGAGAGTTTTAGGCCCACCTAGTTTGCATCTGCACATGCTCCTGGTGTTTACGGTGTCTGTGTGGCAGATGGGTGGCTGTGTAGCATCTCTCTCTCCCTCTCTCTCTCTCTCTCTCTCTCTCTCTCTCTCTCTCTCTCTCTCTCTCTCTCTCTCTCTGTGTGTGTGTGTGTGTGTGTGTGTGCTTGGTGCCCTTGGAGATCAGAAGAGGTATTGACTCCCCTGAAACAGTGATCACAGTGAACCACATATGGGTGCTGCAAACCAAAGCCAGGTTCTCTGCAAGAGGAGCAAGCGTTGTTAACTTACTGAGCCGTTTTACTACCCATCTCATTATATATCTCAACATATGGGAGACTCAACCAACCCCTTCATGGGGACTCACTCCCTTGTCCCTGGTAATGTGAACCATTCACTCTGAATGGGTAGTATTTGGCCAATAGTGTCAGTCTGATTTTGTCACTGCAGTTGGTGGAAGAACCATAAAAATCCATGGCTCTTTGCAAAGCATCCTGAGGTTGCATGCGTATAGAATTCACCATAGAAAGCGCTTAATCATTTATATTAGTTAGCTATTGTATGTATGATGTGTGAGTGTAAGCACATAATGGAGGTTAGAAGGCAACTTTTTGGAAATAATTCTCCTTCATTGTGGGTTCTAGGGATCAAACTTAGGGCACCAGGCTTTCAGAGGCAAGTGTTTTTACCCACCGAGCCATCTTGCCAACTCAGTATTTTATCATTTGTTAATGGTTAATATACATGCTTGAGTTTTTTTGTTTTGTGTTTTTAGTTTGAGACAGGTCCTCATTAGATAGCCCTGCCTGGCCTTGAACTCAGAAAGATTCACCTGCCTTTGACTCCCAAGTGCTGAAATTAAAAGAAGTGCACCACCACGCCCCGCACATACACATTCTTTTTTAAGAAACTAATATTTATGTATATGTGCGTGTGTCTGTGTGTGTGTGTGTACATGCAGGTGCTCACGGAGACCAAAAGAAGACGTTGTATCCTCTTAAGGTGGAATTACAGTGCTTTGGGAGCCACTTGATGTGTGTGCTGGCTCCTCTGTAAAGCGGCAAGTACTCTTGACTACTGATAACCACCGAGCTATCTCATGAATATTCTTACCCATGATTAAGGAAGGGACAGGCCTTGAGACTGGCTAGGGTGCTGCGCCGCATCCTAGGGTGAGCAAGACCCTTCCTCAAGTCGCCGCTAGGGGGCGCGCGGTGGCCAGGAAAGCGCCACTTCGCGCTTTGACCCTCTGCGCGGCCCGTCGGGTACGTAGAGCGGGAAAATCTGACTCGGCCGTGCTGCGCCTGCCCGGGGCGCTCCGCAGTGATGGAGGAGGTGGAGGCTGAGGAGCAGCAGCAATTCTCTCACCGGCAGGTAGAAAATAAATAAACCGGGTCCCAGCAAGGGCAGGGCGGCGAGTTCCTGGGAGAGGGAAAGGCCCAGGTCCGGTGGGGCGGGGCGGGGCGGGGCGGTGGTTAGCGCCTTGCAGCCAAGAGCCTTCCTCCCGCCTCTCCCCTCCCAGGGCTGTGAGGGTGGAATGTGAGCCCCAGAGGGAGAAGATGGGGCTTAGTTGGCACAGTGCTTGCTCAGCTTGCACGGATCTGCGGGTTCGCGCCCCACCATCACACCAGCCGAGGTTGGCGGTGAATGACTGATCCAGCACCGTAGGATGGACGGAGGCATAAACAAGTTTAAGGTCATTTTCGGCGACATATCGAGTTCGAAGCCAACCTGGAATACAGGGGACCCCGTCTCAGAAGACCGGGGATGGGGGTGGGGGTGGGGAGCCAGCACCACAGAGAGAGACTGGGACTGGTTCAGAAGCTGAGGCAGGAGGATTATGAGATTCAGATCAGTTAGCTACCTAGAGAGACCCTGTCTCAAAAGCAAGGGAGGGCAGTGCGTCGGGGCGCAGGCCTTTTATTTCAACACTCAGGAGTGAGAGCAAGCAGGATCTCTGTGAGCTTTCGGGTAGCCTGGTCTACATAGTGAGACCCAATCAAAGAAGGGGTCTCCGGAATAAAGAGCAAGAGAGAATCTGAACAGTGTGCTAATCCCCGGAGGGACCACGCTCTCTATTCAGTTAGTTGTGCCGCAGCCCCGGCTTCTGCCCCTGACAGGCTGCCCTGGAATCCGCCCTCTGTGGCATAGGTTGTGATTTCTGGTCCTCTCGCTTCTGTTTGCTGTGGTCCAAATGCAATTTTCTCCTTTGTAAAGGTAGCATAGGGACAATTACCTCTCAGGGTTGTTTCAAGAATCAGAGCTGCAGGGAGGTGAAGACCAAGACCCAGGTGGCAGTCCCAGCTGGGAATGGTGGCAAGCTCAAGCTTGGGGTTTCTTAGGTAGTTAGGAGTTCCAGCTGCTGTCTGCTGTGTCCTCTATTTTAATAAACGCAGACATCTAGGACTGTTGCTAGTCGAGCCACGGACACCCAAGTGCCCACCATATTTTCTCTTGTTGGCATCTTGCTTTATTTATCCTCCGGTAGTTGGGCTCCTATTCAAGTGGTAAAGCCCCGACCCTTCTTACAGATGAGTTGATTGCCATTTTAGCCTGCTGGAGGCTCTAAGTTCAGATAATGACAGACTTGCTGGCACACACCTTTGATCCCAGCCCCGGGGAGGCAGAGGCAGAGGCAGGCAGACCTCTGAATTCCAGGCTAAAAAAGTATAAATAAAAAAATCAGATGAGATGAACAGATCAGGTTCAGGGTGGCATATTTCAGCACGCATCTCCCACAGACAAGGAAGGGTGTTCTGCTCTTCCATCTTCCCAATAGTTGATCACATTTCAGAAGTTTGTTTAGCTGTTTGGAGACTGAGTCTCCACTTACAGGTGCTGGCCTTGAACTTCTGATTCTCTGCCTCCACCCGCCAAATGTTGGGATTACAGGTGTGCACCAGGCTGGGAAACAGTCTGACCTGATTGGAATTCCATTTCTGGATGTACATTGTAGTCAAATGTCTCCATTTGTCCTGAGGATTCAGTTGTCTTTTCTCCTTCATCTAGGATGAAATCAAGGGTTGGGTTACTCTTGTCTTCTGGGTGACACTGACAGTCTTGAGTGCATTAAAGGCCAGAGTGGGATGGGAGAGCAGTCATTTGTTGTTGTTATATTTATTTTTTGATGGTGCTGTCAGAGAACAGTTTTCAGGCTTGGGTTGTCAAGGTTGGCAGCAAGCATTTCATCCATTTACTCCCATCGCATCACGAATATGCCCCCTTTTAAAGATAGGGTCCCTTGGCTAGATCCATCTGCCTTGGCCTCCCAAGTTCTGGGATTAAAGGCGTGCACCACCATGTCCAGAAGTCTTTTAATTTTATTATTTTTTTCTTTTTTTTTGTGTGGTGCTAGGGATTGAACTCAGGGCCTTGTTAATGTCAGGCAAGCATTCTGCACAGAACCGTATGGAGGAGGGGCCTCTTAGTTTCTGTACTCTCAGCTCTGAGGGCAAAGCCTGGCTCTTAGGAGAGAGCAAGTGCTTACTGATTACGAGGTTATAAAGACCTCAGATGTGCACCTCAGAGGACCCCAGCACCCATTCAGCATGTAGACGGACAGCATCCTGCCCTTGAGTTTAGAGTCTTATGATTTAGCCTCCAAGGTCTAAAGCGTGGAAGAAGGAAGGTTCCCCAGCCCTCGGGGGCAGACAAAACTTCCCCGAGCTAGATGCCTCTAGAAAGTTGTGTCCTGTTCCCAGCCCCTCCCACTCCTGGAGAGGACCTTAAGGGTCTTTCCCCCTCTAGGTTGATGATTCTTCTCATCTACTAAAGGCTGGGTTTGCTTGGTTAATGTCTGAGCAGACAAAGGGGATGGGGAACCGATCCGAAGCTCACCTAAAGGCCCTGGACTGTCTCTGCAGTTGGTCCTTACCTTACCTATGCAGTGGATATTTGCTGATGTCATGGATTCAGGAGACACCACACCTGCAGTGCTCCAAACAGAGCAGCTGTGACTGCTTGAGAGACCCTAACAATTGGGTTGTTGACTGCCCCTCATCAGAGGGAGTAGGGTCACTAGACCCTCATTTGATCTCAGCTACCCCATCCTGTCCTTCCCAGCCAGTTGCATATAATTTTGCCCTAATTGCACTTAGCTCAGAGTCTTACCAGGTGATGGAGAATATAGACTAGAAGGTTACCGGGAGGAGTACTCAGTGTGCAATCGTGGGATGTCATCCATGCTGGGGTGAGACTCTGCAGTCCTGTTGCTGCTGTGGGGTCATCCATGCTCTGTAGGTGGTGTCCACAAACTTATGTGTGGATGGTACTTTGTTTTCTGATGCCCTGTGTGGAGGGGTAGACAGTGGTCTATATCTCCCAGGGAGGAGGTCACACACCCGTGGAGAGGCCACACAGCTGCTGCTTAGCTTGCTCTGAGCTTCCCTTTGGTGTGCCTGCCTAGTAAGGAGTAAGATTTTTCAGTATTTAAAAGAGTTTCTGAGGACTAGGGATGTTACTCAGTGGGAGTGTTTACCTAGCGTATGAGGCTCTGGATTGATCCCCAGCACTGCCTAAGATGGGGGGGGGCATTCCTGAGGGACAGGAAGGCTGTTGAGGTAGCTTGTAACCCTTTAAATCAAAGGACGGTTAGGTGTGTGGTCATTAGCCCTTCCTGGCAGTGTCCTGTCACCTGTGCTTGGAGGGCTGAGGCTGCTAGGGACTTGGACAGAGGGATGGGACCCCTGTCTTTGGTTTAAGGCCACGAACTGGTTTCTCATTGAATTCCCCAGACGGGCTCTTAATGAGCAGGGACTGGGCAGTAGGTGGTTGAGGGTTCAGCAGGTACCAGTGTCGTTTCTCCTTGCTGACTACCAGAGTTTCTTTTTTTATGTGACCTCAGTCATAACCATTAGCTGGAAAGTCATGTTTCCCCAAGTCACACGCCAGAAGGTGTCATTAACTGATTAGTGCATTCAAGTGTCATTCAGCCCTGATGGAGTGTGCTGCAGGAATTAGGCCCAGCAGCCCCGCTCCTTGGTCTTAATCTTCGAGCTCTGTGAGCTCTTGCAGCCCTGAAGGACTTTGATTTCCCCGCAGAGACTGAAAGCAGCAGTCCACCACACCGTTGGCTGTCTGTGCGAGGAAGTTGCGCTGGACAAGCAGGTGCAGTTCAGCAAGCAGACCATTGCAGTGATCTCGGAGGTGACTTTTCGACAGTGTGGTACGAGGCCACTGCCTTTCTCTATGGGATTTGCTTGGGGCCAGTGTGGCGGGGAACTATAGCAGGCCTCTTCCCTGCAACCCCTCAACCCTTCACACAACCTCTGGCCAGTCTCCCTGGTCACCTCATGGCTGTTAAGATTTGGGTGTTGTGTGGGAAGGATTGTTAGGCCGATTCTAGGCGTTAGCACCCCGTTAACTGCCATGGTGGCTGGAACACTGGACACTTTCCATTTCAGTGCTGTGGCACTTCCATGCTTTCCATAGTGTATGTGGCAGCAGGTGGCACTGGCAAGCCAATGCGACAGGGGATTGGTGTCCTTACAAGCTATAACTGGGAGCAGGTTTTAAAGGATGGTCTCTAGTTACCAAAGGTGTCATGAGGGTTAGGACAAGGCTTGTGAGAAGAGTGGGAAGGACAGGGAGGGGCCATGATTTTAAAAGCTGGTATGACACACACCTTTAATCCCAGCACTCAGGAGGTAGAGGCCAGCCTGGACATGAGTTCCAGGACAGCCAGTGTTACCCAGAGAAACCCTGACATGAAGAACTAAAAAAAAAAAAAAAAGCTAGGGGCTGTTAGCCTGGGGGTCTTTGCTCACCTCCAGATTTGCCAAGTGTCTGTGCTGACTAGAAGCCAAGGCTTCGCTCCTTCTGAAGGTGCACATAAGCCAACTGAAATCTGTTTTTTTTTTACCCCTCTCTTACAGAAAATTTTGCCAAAGACCTTGAGATGTTTGCCAGGTGGGTAGAAATGCTGGCTATGTGATTTGAGGCCCATTGACATCACTGCCCCCCATCTGGTGGTGTATTTCAGGAGTTCTGTGACGCCTTGTTTTCTGGGGGCTCGTGGCTGATCACGATGCTGCCGGGATCCAACATCTGCTCTGAACACGTCAGTTCAGATTGTCTGGTATTTCCAGTCCTTTGAAGGTCTCCAAGTTACAAGCTCTCACTGAGAAAGGTCTGAACTGCATCTCCAGAACTCTTCAGTGTGTGGCTGCCTGTTTTAAAAACCATTTTGGGGGTATGGTTTTATTTCTCAGGATCTGGAAAGTTGGGGGTCGGTCCCTCTGTGGAGAGGGCCACACAGTGCTGCAGCCCTGATTGCTTGCAGGTGTACAGAGAGTGACAGACTTTCATTTCCTTATTTGCTGTGAGGAAGGCGTCATCTTCCTGGGAAGTGGGGGAGCCTTGCTTTTAGCTGGAGAAGCCTGAGTTCTTACAGGTGATTTATGTCCATCTCTTCAATTAGTGCCTCAGGTAATTGGAAACCATTGCTTTTATGCAGTGCAGTAGCTGAGGCCGGAGCTTTACGTTGCCTCAGCTTCTCAGCCACGCTTCTCACCTTGCTCCTCTGCACTCTGTTTCTGGGATGAATATTTTCAATGAATTAGTGTGACAGGCTGGGCGGGGGGCTCTAAATCTTCCCCTTCCCTGTATATATTATCAGTCCCTAAAAACTGCTTAGCATCATCACCTTGGCTGAGGGGAATGAGGTACTATTATGGGATGCTGATGGCTCATTCAGCTGCTGCTTATTTGTGCCCCATCCCCAAGTCCCATGAAGTATTTATCACCTTCATTTCCCCTTCTTTGTAAGCTCTGGCAGTCAATGAAAGTTTTTAAAAAATATTTTTGTTTAGTTCAGAAACAAGCTGGTGGTGGTGGGGTGTGTCTGTGATCTTGGTGCTTGGAAAACTGAGTCAGGAGGAGTGCGGGGGTCAAGACTGGCCTGGCTACATAGTGAGTCTGTGTCAGAACAATCCAGAAGCGGTGGCTCAGTGGTTAAGAGCACTTGTTCTTGCTGAGGACCCGTGTTCAATTCCAGGTCCACACGATGGCTCACAATTGTTAGCAACTCCAATTCCAGGGGTTCCAACACCCTCTGACCTACTCAGACACGAGGCCATGTGCGGTGCAGAGACCTACATGCATACAAGACACACACAAAATAAAACTTAAAAAGCCAGGAACCAGGAGTGAGGAAGTAGTTCAATGACAGGTATATGGTTGGCATAGTAAATAATGGGGACAATAACAGAAATACTTACTGTAGTAACATGTTAAGCTTTTGGGTATTCTGGCTTGTTTGATTGGGGGGTTGCGGTAGGCATATTGCGATTGAACCCAGGGCCTTGTATGGCAGTCGTGAGCCCTCTCCGTCCTTTTCTACTCTTTTGGAGGCTTTTTCACACTAAAGAATGCCTGCCTTGGCCTTCAGTACTGATGCCTCCCAAGTGCTAGGATTAAAGGCATGTGCCACCACCGCCTGGTGATACAGTACTTTTTTTAAAAAAAAAATAATTTATTTAACTTTATTTTATGTGCACTGGTGTAAAAGTGTCGGATCCCCTGGAACTGTGGGAATTGAACCTGGGTCCTCTGGAAGTGCAGCCAGTGCTCCTAACCGCTGAGCCATCTCTCCAGCCCAATAGTACCCATTTTGTGTGTGTGTGTTTGGTTTATTTTGAGGGAGGTGTTGGGGAGTGAGTTGAGGTAATGTCTACTGTGTAGCCTGGGTTGGTCACAAACAAGCAATCCTTCCTCTGCCTCTCACTCCCACATGTTGAGATTACAGGGTCACCATGCCCCTCCCTTCCTGTTACAGTGGAGCTGATTTCAGTCAAAGACTCCTCTTGTCTAGTTTGGTCCTGAAGCTCTTCCCCAAAGGCTGAGCTGCAGACAGTGCTGCAGACACGCTCACACCCTGGAAGAACAAAGATGATCCTCTAAAGAGGCTGTTTCCTCACTACAGACTCTAAGCCCTGCTGTGAAATAACTCCTCAGGAAGCCAGACGGAGGGCCAAAGTCCCAGGCTGGCCTGGGCTGCAAAGCAAAGCCTGTCACAAAGAAAAAATAAATCTTGGCTATTGGTATGGGCTTTCAAGGGAGGCAGAGCAGGTGGATCTCCATAAGAACTATCTTCCAAGTTTCATGTTAACCCAAGACTCCATAGTGAGGCTGTCTTAAATTCTTCCTTGCTAGATCTGGTAATACATGCCTTTAATCCCAGCTAAGCAGAGGCAGGTGGATCTCTTTGAGTTCAAGGTCAGCCTAGTCTATAAAGTGAATGCTAGGACTATAATGTTATATGGGGGCTGGAGAGATGGCTCAGGTTAAAAGCACTGGCTGCTCTTCCAGGGGTCCTGAGTTCAATTCCCAGCAGCCACATGGTGGCTCACAACCATCTGTAATGAGATCTGGTGCCCTCTTCTGGTGTGCAAGCATACATGTAGGCAGAACATTGTACACATAATTTTTAAAAAAAAAAAAAAGTTATATAGGACTGGAAAGATGACTCAGAGGCTAAGAGCACTGTTTACTCTTGCAGAGGACATATGTGCTATTCTTTGTACCCACATGGTGACTCACAACCATCTGTAACTCCAGTTCTAGAGGATCTGGTGCCCTCTTCTGAGCTCTGGCACTGCATGCATATGGTAGGAGTGTATAGAGCACATATGAAGTCCATGTAACAATTGTTCCTCCCCTTGAGTGATTTGCTAGTGTTGGGACTTGCAGGAGTGTGGCATATGCCCCTCCAGCCAGGACGGTGGAAACAGTAGACCCTAGCACACCCCAGACCCCATGCTGAGAGGCAGAGGCTGCCAGCTCATTTCGTTCCTTCACTTTTGATACCTCATTATGTAGTTCCAGCTGTCCTAGAACTTATTCTGTAGCCAAGCTAACCCTAGACTCAGAGATCCACCTGCCTCTGTTCCCAGTGCTAGGATTAAAGGTGCACACCACCACTGCCTAGCAACTCATGGGAAGGTTTAAGTCACGCCTAGTGGCTCATGCCTGTAATCTCAGCACTGGAGGCAGAGGCAGGAGGATTGCCAGTTTGAGCCAACCTGAGTTATATAAGAGTGAGACACTGTCCCAACCCTCTTTTAATCTTGTTTTGCTTTCGTTCTTCAAGGCAGGGTTTCTCTGTAGCCCAGGCTGGCCCGGAGCTCACTCTGTAGCCCAGGCTGGCCTGGTACCTCTCCTAATCTTAAGTGTGTTCTCGTACAAGCACTGTTGTCTGTTATGATGAAATGACACATGGAGTGCACATGTTACCAGGACATAAAGATAAATCTGGTCATTAAATGGAGTGTAATTGCCTTGTGATTCCATTTTCAACTGAGTGAGCCGACATTCTGTGAGGACTAATTGGTGCTGACCCCTGAGCTCCTTATTAAGGACACGTTTTCTAGTTATTTCTGCTAGTGAAGTTCTTAGTTTAAACAGAAGTTAGTAGTGGTGGGAAATGACATAGAGTAATAAATGATCCAGGATAGCTTTTTGTCTCCGGTTATCTTTTGTTGCATGTATATTTATGTGGATGTCTGCACCTGTGTGTGTGGTCATGCATGTGGGTGCTCACCTGGAGCTGCAGCAGTGCCCTCCGCCAGAGCAGGCTCGTGTGTGTGTGTGTGTGTGTGTGTGTGTGTGTGTGTGTGTGTGTGTGTGTGTGTGTGTGTGCTTTGTCTGTAATCCAGCCTTAGAGAAGAGCTTCAGGAGCCAGCATCATGGATGTTTTCTTGCTCATCCAGCTATCTAATGTCTGCTTAAGCGGAGGCAGTCTTGCCTCTTACAGTGTACTACGTTCTCTTTGTCAGTGGTGTATACTCACCTTGTATGGTGTGTGTTCCCACAGACAACTGTACAAAAAGGGTGACTTTGCTCTCGGGTCCAGTGGACGGTGGGCTCAGTGTCCTCTGTGGAGTTGGCTAGGAGTTCACTCACATTTGTATCATTATTCCCTGGTCGTTTTAATGAGACGGGCCACTTAGGCATCCATGGTCCTCTGAGGTTTGACCATGAACTTTAATATTTCATCAAAACTTTAATGCCAAACATTCTGGTGACTTGTCTCTGCTCTTCCTGCAGACACGCAAAAAGAAGCACAATTACCACCGAAGACGTGAAGCTCTTAGCCCGGCGGAGTAACTCACTGGTGAGGGATGAACTCTTCCCTCACCCCCTTCCCCACTGGAATACATTATTCCCAATTAATCACTTGAAGGCGTGTAGTTATTCTCCAGGGCACCTTGCATTAAAAACTAGAGATGGCTGAACCATTCAGACCTGCCTGTAATTTATAGGTCTCCTTTCATTATGATGGATCTTGCAAAGCCAATTTGAAATTTTCTAATCAGCTCTCTCTGGATTCCATAATTTACCTTTTTTGTAATATCTCAAAACTTGGGTCCCATGTTTCATTTACAACATGATGTCACAGACTAAGACTAGTCATGCGTTAGTCTATGGGGATGGTTTCCTTGTGGTGCCCACCCTGCCCCCACCTCATGCTGGGGATTGAGAGCAGGGCCTTATGCATGCTAGATAAATGCTATACCTCTGCACTTTATGTCCCACCTTTTTTTTTTTTGCTTCTTGTTTTTAAAGTTTATTATTTTATTTTTTGTGTATGTGTTTTTGGCCTGCATGTATGTATGTCTACCATATGCATGCCCAGTGCCCTTAGAGGTCAGAGGAGGATCTTGGATCCCCTGGAACTGGAGTTACAGGTGGGTTGGGAGCCACAGGGTGGGTGCTTGGAATCAAAACTGGGTTCTCCGTGAGAGTAACAAGTGCTGTTAACCTCTGAGCTATTTCTCCAGCCCTATTTCTTGTTTTGAGACAAAACAAGGGTCATGCTGAATATCCAGGCTAGTCTTGAACTTAACTTTTAGCATAGGCAGGCTTTGAACATGAGACCTTCTTCCTGTGTCAGTGTCCCAGTAGCCTGGATTACACGTGTGTTCTCCAGGCCCAGCCATACCTGCAGTTCTGATGAGCCAGGGATGAAAGCCTGCAAGGTTAGTCATGCAGAGCAGAGCACAATTTCTGTTTTGTTTGTTTTTTTTTTTTTTTTCACATCTAAAAAATTATTTTGACTAGGCTGTTATTTTCTAGGTGAAGACATTTGACATTATAGGTGCCAGGGTCACCTGGCTGTGGCCGACTGCAGATCTGGAATACCTTGACCCTATCAGGTGTCAGCCTTACTATACTGTTCTTTCTACAAAAGCAGGGATTTGACTCTAACTGTTCCATCTCCATGTTTAGGACAGTTTTAGTAAAGTCCTAATAAATAGTTTAGTCAGTGAATTTCCACCCAGTTCTTTTGGAATATTGGAGAAGGCATAAGTTACTGTGGTTAGTTTTAGGTTTTTAAAATAGTTTACAGATAGATTTAAAGACTTAAACACAGTTTTGCTTTTTATGTATATACATAGCTAAAATACATCACAGAGAAAAATGAAGAAATTGCTCAGCTTAACCTAGAGCGAAAGGCCAAGAAGAAACGAAAGCCAGAGGATGCAAATAGGAACTCCAGGGAGCCTGATGCTGAGCCAGGGGACAGTGAAGATTAAGTCCTGGCCACTTGGGAATCATCAAGAGGAAGCCACGGGCAGTCTGAGGGATAAGTAGAGATGTTTAAAAGAAACAAGTGGCCTGTCAGCTTCTTATGCTACCGGCTTCAAGACATTTGATGCAGCTTAAAGGAGCCAGGATTTCCTGCAAAGTCCCCCATGTCTTCCACGGCACAGGAAAGGCTGGCGTTTGGATGGCGTGCTGGGACTTGGTGGCTGAGGTTGATGGCACTGTCAGCAATTAGACGTGCTGGGTGTTTGGGGATAAGCATCTTCCTCCTCTCTTTATTTTCTAGGCCACATGATTGTCTGAACAGTGAATAAAGCTGTGTTTACAAAGCTCTGCAGGGTCTTTCAGACCCGTGGCCCCTTGATCATCTGTGAAAGATGGTGTTTGGGGATGGAATTTACTTTAATGGTGGGTTTCTTCAGAAACAATTTCACGTGACTTCTTTAACAGTTTTATAATTAAGCTTTGGCTTTCCTGAGCAGAAATTTGCTTGAGAGAGAAAGAGTCTGGAGTTAGCGTGTGAAGCACTTGTGCCGCATGGGCTTCATGGATGGGTGTTCAGGGCCTTTCTCTCCCTTCAGTGAGTAGTAGAGTATAGAAGGTTGCCTGGGCCAGTGAGGTGGCTCAGTGGGTAAAGGCATTTGATTTGCCATCTGTGGTGACCTAAGTGCAATCCCATGCTGGAAGAGAAAACTGTCTCCCAGAAGTTGAGAAAGGATGTGAGTTTTCAGAAGGAGCCATCTGTTCTCCAGTTTGTTTTAGGGGTCAACCTTCCTTAGCTTTAGTGGTCTCTAGTGGTCTGAGATCAGATCGGTCTGGGTATGAGGGGGTTTGTGCATTTGCCCCCACAATTCTGAATGAACCAAGGAGCCAGGAAGTGGTCCAGCACTTTGTCACTATCTTTGGCAGTATGTGGGCTCTCGGCTGGCTATAAGTACAGATTTCTCGGGGTGGCGACTGTAAACTATATCAAAAAGGTATTTTACACATGGTGCATCTCTATTCACATGCACTCTTAATTTAAAAAAAAAAAAAGTGTCCGATTGGGGGAGGGACGGATATCAGCATGTTCTCACCTTTCACAAATATGTGGGTTCAAGGGATAGCGTTCAGGTTATCTGGTTTGTATAGCAAGTACTTTACCCACTGAGCCATCTTGCTGACCCCATAAACATGGTGATTCTGTTTCTGTAGACTGGCCTTGAACACGAGTTCCACCTGCCTCTGCCTCCCGAGTGTTAGTCATTCCTTTTGTGGACCAAAATAATAAGCACTACCAATCTTAGAATAAGGCATATATTTCCAAGTGCTGGAATTAAAGATGTTTGTCAACAGGTATGGTCCTTAATTTTTAAAAAAATATTACCTTTATCATGTAAAATATTACCTTTATATTACGTAATATTATTACGTAAAATATTACCTTTATCATGTGTGTGTACATGCGGGCACATGCGTATGCTATGGTATGCATACCCGTGACAATTGGAGAGAATTGGTTCTCTCCCCTCATGCTGGTCACAGGGATCAACAGGCCATCAGGCTTGCTGACAGACTTACCTGCTGAACCATCTCTGGCCTAATTTATGAAAATGTGTCGTTTGCTAACATGGGGAGTTTGGAAAGCCCTAGACTATGCGAGGGATGCAGAAGTCAGTGCTCAGTATCGCTGGGATGGTATGTCTTCCAGGTCAACATCAGCATCAGCATCTGTACTTCAGTGAGTTGAAAGTCTGGCTGAAGAACCAGGGTTTGACCTGAGGAGGGGCCAGTGTTGAGACAAACTCATGGTTCATCCTTGGGATTCTGGTGAAACACTGCTGCCCACTGTCCCCGAGTCTTCACTGCACCTGGTTTCTTATGTTCATAGCAGATTCAGACATACTTGGTTTTCGGTGCTGGGGACAGGACCCAGAGCTTCACACATGACAAGCACGTGCTGTGCTGAGCTGCACCCTAGCCCTCAGCCTTGCCGTCAGATGGGTAAGAGCCCACATTTTAAGCTCTTTACCCAAGCCTGATTTCTTATTCTGTTAAATCGCTTGCTTTGTTCTAATGGCTTCCTGCTTGCTCTAGGCACAATTACAAGGAAGAAGAACTTCCTCATAACGAGTGTGCACGTGTTCTAAAATAAGAGCAAATTCACTCTAAGCACAGGAAAAGTCCCGAGTCTTCAATTAAGGGGCTAAATCCAACCTCACAAATGTTTTTGTGAGAACTGATTGCTGCGGCTTGTGCGTCACTGCATGAGTGCGGAGAGGCGAGCAAGTTTTCAGTGGACGTGTGTAGGCCCCAAAACAGCTGGCCCTGACGCTTAAAATACCGAGGCTCCGAAGAAAGACCCTCATCTGCAGAGCACTGACCTGAGGACCGCCAAGGATGGGTGGCTGCGGTTCCAGTGGCAAGTGGCTGTTGGCCTTCAGTCTGCTGCTGCTCTGGGGGACTGCAGTCACTGCCCTTTCCCTGGAGAGTGGACCCACTGGCCGGGACAGTGTGGTGAGTACAGTCCCCACTTTTACACAGGCTAGGCTGCTGTTTATCTCTCTTCTTGGCATTCTGACTACCTGGTGAGTGCATTTGTGAGACCCCAGGATATTACAGATATTACAGTGTCCTGTTGAGACCAGTGGCCTTCCTTTGGTCCTTGTTTGTCCTAGGATGTGTCTGTTGCGGGGCTCCCTCTCTCAGCTGGTTTCTGCTTTGACTAGACTTGTGGCTGTCACAGGACGCTTGTGGACTAGCTCCTGCCAGTATTGGTCACACAGACTCACTCCCAGAGCCTTAATTTATATACACAGTTATGCTGTCAGGCGCTCACAGTAATTCCTATCGTGCATGGTATAAATTTATAATTTCATCAAATGATTTACTTTCTCTCTCTTTTTTTTTTAATTTGAAAAAGTTCCAAGAAAGAGTACATAAAGTTGACCATTAGAAATGGATTTTTCTCTGAAATTACCAGATGAGTTTTGGGCGGGTCATTTATCATCAGAATCGTCCTAGAAGCTTCCCAAGACCAGACTTCAGCATCTCAGTCTTTTCAGGTTTCTGAACAGCCAGGAGATAGAAATAAGTTAAATGAGCCTGTCTGCCCTGGGCGGCTGTGCTGCCGGTCACTTCAGCAGATTTCATAGCTTCACAGCTAAGGACCTCAGCAAAGACTATAAGGAGGAGGTAGCAATTCATTTGTATTTTGAGACAAGGTTTCATTCTGTAGCCCTGGCTAGTCCAGAGTGCTGAGGAGGCCTGTGTTACCACTGCCTGGCAAAATTAGCATTAAAAAAACCACAAGAAAAACCTTGTCTGTTTTCCTCTACAAAGCAGTTTTTCTGAGGTTCTTCAGACTCAGCCTTTGAGGGGAATGTGGTTTGTTAAGGAACAGCTTGCTTTCTGGGAGGAAGGAGTGAGCATCTCCTGATGCTGAGTCCATCCAGTGGCTGGTTTGTTCTCTGTCATTGTTTCTCTGAAAACACAGGAAGCTACAGAAGGGACGAGGAATGGCCTCCTGGCTTTCCTTGCCTGGTGGCATGAGTGGACTTCACAAGCCAGCTCCAGCGCCCTCATGGGAGCAGATGCCAGCAAGGTGAAGCGGCAGGAAAGCCCACCTCTCCGGCAGCCCCCAGGCCGGGATAAAAAGCCCTGCAAGAACTTCTTCTGGAAAACCTTCTCCTCTTGCAAATAACCCCTCCTGGCCACCCTGTGAGATGTAACCACAGTCTGAGTAAAGAGTGTCAGGCAGCATGGAGCATTCTCTCAAGACGTGGAAATTACTAGATTTCAGTAATGGCCACTATCAGTATTACACATAGATGAAGTAAGGGACTGGAAATCCAAAGAGAACCCTCTAAATAAAAGTTGGGTTTTCATCCTGTTGTCTTTGCTCAATTGAAACATGTGTCTGTGTGTGTGTCTGTGCATGTGTAAGCTCAGGCTAGTTCAAACTTCCTTTGTAGCCAAGAATGACCTTGAAATGGTCCTCCTGCCTCTACCTCTCAAATGCTGGGATTATACTGAGCTCACGGCTGCATATTTA
Organism: Phyllotis vaccarum; assembly: GCA_033318265.1. Taxonomy (NCBI): domain Eukaryota; kingdom Metazoa; phylum Chordata; class Mammalia; order Rodentia; family Cricetidae; genus Phyllotis; species Phyllotis vaccarum. The sequence continues at coordinate 60,719,480 of JARWLC010000003.1, read as the reverse complement.
AGAGTTCAAAACAACATCTTAAGTTTATTTTTGGCTTTTGGAGATTGAGTCTTAGATATAGCTCACTTGATCTTGAACTCACAGCCTGTTTTTGTCTCTTGAGTGCTGGGATTACAGTGTGCATCATTACAGCTGCATACCAGTCTGTTTTTAATAAGAATTGTCCAATTTAAAAGTCTCTCCAGGCCTGAGGCCTTAACTTGCAGCAGACTGCTTGCCTAGCAGCTACAGGGCCTGCGTTTGATCTCAACATTGAACTTCACAAGCAAGTTAGCAACACTGCTCAAAGAACAGAGTGATTATTCCTCATATTTTAGCTAAAATTAATTTTAAAACTAATGCTATGCTATTAAGCCAACACCATGCTGACATGCTTATAAAAGTTATACTCAAATTCATTATGTAGCAGTTTTAATTAGAAATACTAATTTGTTACATTTCTTTTCCCTGATTGTAGCTTCAGTTTTACTTTGTAAGGAAAGACATCTACTCTACTAGCAGAAGCATCAAACTGAGCAGTGCCTGTAGCCCACTGCACTTGCTTTTGGAGACAGAGTCACTGCTTAGCTTGGGCTGGCCTGCAGCTTGGTACGCAGACCAGGCTGGCCTCCAATTCACATTGATCCACCTATTTCTGTGTCTTGTGTGTTGGGACTTGGGATGTGTACCACAATGCCTGGCTTGCCTTGACTTCTGAGACAGGTACCCCAAAATCCAAACCCGGTATTCCTAATGAAAAGCAGGAAAGAACATGACTGTTCCTAGGTGTGGTGGAGAGGAAAGTTTATTGACAGGACACCTGGGAGAGTCCAGAGAGGACATGACCCTGAGCTGGGCCATGGGGGCTGAGGGGAGAAGGTGCAACAGCCGGCTAACCAAAATGTCTGGATTATAAAGGGAAGAGCCTCTGGGGAAGAACAACCCAGCTCCTGCGCTGGGGAGTTCAGGGTAGAGGGTGGATGTGCCAGCCATACCCTGTAACAGTTAGGGATGGAGGGATGCTGGGAGAACCTGGCTGCATGATCCTGTCTGATGTGTTAAATAGACACCTCAGCTGTTTGTCCCTGGCTTGAAACTAAGCACAGACTTTGTCCAGTGAAATACTTTATGCACAATTGCCACAGTAGCTTTTCATAGCTGGTTACATTAGAGACAGTTCTGTGGGGGGTTGTGTGTGTGTGTGTGTGTGTGTGTGTGTGTGTGTGTGTGTGTGTGTGTGTGTGTGTGTGTGTGTGTGTGTGTGTGTGTTTATTATGTATGTAGTGCTTTGCCTGCATGACAGAAGAGGGCACCAGATCTTACTATAGATGGTTGTGAGCCACCATGTGATTCCTGGCAATTGAACTTGAGCCTCTGAAAGAACAGCCTTTGCTCTTAACCTCTGAGCCACCTCTCCAGCCTGATAATTCTGTTTTCTATAAAAGCCAAGCAACCACTGAGCTCCTTAGCTGAGCAGGATTTTGGATTCCCCAAGGAAGCTGGGGGTAAATTGCTCTTCCCAAACTTAGGGTGTATCAATTCTTCCCCATAGCACTGGATCCTTTGGTTTTACACACTTTGTGTTGAGCCACGGACATTAAGAGAAATGCCAAGTGTGGAGATTCTAGTGAACTTTTTGTCACAGTGCATGTGGCATCAGGACAGCCACAGACAGCTGTTCTCCAGCCCACCATGCTGGATCCAGGGATCAAACGGGTTATTAGGCTGGGGAGCAATCGCTTCTCTCACTGGTCATCTTGCAGACAACCAATAAGGGCCATGACAGGTTGGGTGTGTGTTGAGAGTTATAATCAGCCTTCAGGAGGTTGAGACAGGAGGATTGCCTGGGCTGTATAGTTCAGAGTGAATCCCTGGCTTACACCTCCTCCCTCTTCAAAAGACTTTAGCAATGGGCCAAGGGCTACTGCAGTGGCTGGATCTTTCCCTAGGTGCTAAACTCAAAAGCTTACAGATCTACATCTAGAATTACAGAGGGTTTTGAGAGTTGGGCCTAAGATGCCGGAGTTTGATGCTCTTCTCTGGACTTCCCCTGTGACTGCTGACTTGGTCCTCACAGCTCAGAACAGCAGGAAGGTGGAAGAGAGAGCAGCATCACGCTTCTGCACAGCAGCTTTGGGAGACTGGTGCTGGAGGCAGGCTCATGCTGGGAGATACCTGACTGAAAGGCTACGGTGTCTAGAGACCGGTCTTTGAAATTTTTCCTAAAACAAAGGTATACTAGTGTTTTACATTCACTGTATCATCCTTAAGGCTGTGGACTTTACCCTACCTATGACTCATTGGAGGACAATAAGGCTAATGATTCAGGAGATGTTGTTAATTGGCATCAGCTATGTGTTAGACTGGCGGTAATTTGAATGTATTTGGTCCCCATAATCTCATAGGGAGCGGCACTATTAGGAGGTGTGGCTTTGTTGGAGTGGGCATGGCCTTGTTGAAGAAAGTCACTGTGAGGGCAGGCTTTGAGGTTTCCTATGCTCAGGATACCACCCAACGTCTCAGTCAACTTCCTGTTGCCTGCAAGATGTAGGACCCTCAGCTACTCCTCTAGCACCATGTCTGCCTGCACGCTGCCATGCTTCCCACCATAGATGATAATGGACTGAAGCTCTGAAACTAAGCTGCCACTCCAGTTAAATGTTTTCTTTTTAAGAGTTACAGTGGTCACAGTGTCTCTTCACAGCAATAGAAACCCTAAGACAGAATGGGTTAATATGCTCATGATTAATAAGGTAGGAGAATAAGTAGGTAGAATACTTGTACTCACAAGGACCTGCGTAGCCATGTTATAAACAAAACAAGCCAGGAGCTGTGCACACTGTGGCCTGAGCACTGTTGGGGTGGGCCAGACCTTGAGAGTTCAGTGACTGGCTAATGTGGCTGAAATGGCCAGCTTAAGGTTCAGGAAGACAACCTGCCACCTTTGGCCTCCTCATATGTCCACACGGTTCTTACACCTGGACCACACGCACATATAAATGAAGAGAAGAAAACAAAAAAAAAGGGTACAGAGTAGCTTCCCATATCAGGATTTGGGCTCACTGCCTTAGGACACACCTTTGTTTTCTTTTTTGGAGATAGGGTTTGTAGTCCTGACCATCTTGGAACTCACTATGTAGACCAGGCTGGCCTTCTGCCTCTATGTTCTGAGTGCTGGAGTTAAAGGCGTGCATGACCACACCGGGTTAGAGCATACCTTTCTGTAGCCAGTACAGACCTGGATAGCTTTGACTCACCCATTCTAATTTCAGTATTTGGCACTGAGGAAAAACTGAGTGTAACAGTTTGAAATTCCTCCACAGGACTTGTATTTTTAGGTAACAGCAGAGCAGCCAGGCTTTCCAGGATACTCCAGGGATGCACTTAAGCAACTTGCTATAAGCAGTGCTTGCTGATGGTACATTTCACATAATTTTGTTTGCTCATTCTGGTTTTTGAGACAGGGTTTCTCTGTGTAATAGTCCTGGCTGTCCTGGAACTCACTATGTAGACCAGGTTGGCCTCGAACTCACAGAGATCCACCTGCCTCTGCCTCTTTTTCACATCTTAATCGGTAGCTTCATGACTTCTATAGAAACAAACCAGGAAAAACCATCGAGTTATTTAATAGAAGTACCCTCCTCTTTCTAGATAAGGAAGAAAGAAATCCATTATTAATAACATGTTTTTGAGGTGGCGCCTTATGTCACTGTGGTGGTCTGAAGATGTCCCCATAACTCTCAGGCATTTGAATACTTGGTCCCCAGTTGATGGAAGCTTGGGAGGATTAGGAGGAAGTATGTCACTTGGGAGGGGGTGAAGTTTCAAAGGACTCTTTCTGCTTCCTGTTTGTGGTTCAAGATGTGTACTCAGATGTCCTTCTCTGTCACCATGCCTTTGCTCTCATGGACTTTAACCATCTGGAACTGTAAATCCAATTAAACCTTTTTTGCACTTGTTTATATAAGTGTTTTGCTGTATGGGTGTGTTGCCTGCATGTATGTCTATGCACCATGTGTCTGGCTAAAGCCAGAAGAGGCAGCACATATCTGTGGAACTTGAGTTACACTTGTGAGCCACCATGTAGTGCTGGGAATCCAACCCAAGTCCTCTGTAAGAGCCAGGCGTTAACCACTGAGCCATCTCTCCAGCTCCTAAACTCTTCCCCTTATACATTGCCCTAGTCACCGTGCTTCTCCACAGACACTCACAGGCTGACCTTGAACTCACTGTGTAGTGAGCTCCTGGCTTTCCTGCCTTTGTCTCCTGAGTGCTGAAATTGCAGTTTTCTCCACCACACCCAATTTATGTGGTACATTCTGCCAACTAAGCTACATGCCCAAGCCCCTGAAACTTTTTAAGGGGCTAAGAAGGAGGGTAGTTTGGTCTAGGTATGGTCATTTATCTGTAATCCTAGCACGTGGGAGGTTGACGCAGGAAATTTCCTCAAGTTCCAGGTCATTCTGGGCTATATGGTGAGACCTGTTTCAAAAGCCAACAACAATTTATTTACTTATTTTTGTTTTTCAAGACCGGGTTTCTCTGTTAAGCCCTGGCTCTCCTGAAACGGACTCTGTAAACCAGTGGCCTCAAACTCAGGCCACTGTGGTCTACAAAGTGAGTTCCAGGAGAGTCAGGCAGGGCTCTGTTAGCTGGAACCGGTTTTGAGCCCTGTCTCAAAACAAAACAAAATGCCCCCCCCCCCAAACATAGCATAAGATCCAGCCAAAAAACCAAATGTCTGAAACCCTACAAATAAAATATAATAGACAGATCTGCAGAAAGAAAATGTATAGCTAATTAGGAATTGAACAGCTAAATAGTCTAGTAAGGACTCAGTAATAACTCTTGTAATAAATTCACTATTTAAAAAATGACTATTAGTCCTTTCTCTGGAAAATGAAAAATCCACCCATGTTCTCTTGCTTTTACCCAGAAATTAAAGGTTGGTAAGTGGTAATTAGTAGAAGCTCCTGTCAAAGCCAGTGCCTAATGGGAACTGAGATTTTGACTGGAGTTGAAAGAATGGAGTAAGGTTAATGGAGAGATCATTATTTCCTGTGTGGCCGCAGTCTTCTCCTACCAGGACAGGCAGGCCTCACTCAACCTCTCTATTTTGGGGCATGTTGGTGGGTGGCTGCATTTCTTTTCCAGAAGGACACGGTGGCGGTGTGGGGAAGATGAATGGTATATGGCATGAACTCATTGTTTTACAACTGAACTCACCCCATCTTTGGGGTAGAGCATCCTTTACAGACTCACTCACAGGGCTTATGGTGCTCCTGCCACACACACCCTTCTGGCCCTGGGATGGAAAGAGACCTCGCACTCCCCCCAGGTGAGGCACTATACTTCCTCATATGGCATTTCATGTAACTTCTTCAACCTTGGGGCTTTGGTACCTAGTGTCCTCACCTGGTGAGATGATCCAAAGATGCTGAGTGAGTAAGCCTGGTGACTTAAGCTTCATCTCTTCAACTCACGTGTCCCTGGTAATGCTTGCATCCACTTCACACAATATCACACACATAAAATTTTAAAAGGGTGGGAAGGGAAAGGCTAGAGAGATGCCTCAGCAGTTATGAGCACTGGCTGCTCCTGAAGATGATCTGTTTGACTCCCAGCACCCACACAGTAGCTCATAACTATCCATATCTCCAGTTCTAGGGAATCCAATGCCCTCTTCTGATCTCTAGGGGCACCAGGCACACATGTGAAACACTCATACACTAAGTAAATCTAAAAATTTTAAGAAGTAAATCTTTAAAAATGTAGAGACACAAGTAATTGTTACATATCCTATAGCACTATTTTCCTATCTGGGGTGATTTTGTCCAGGCTGGCCCAAATGAACCTCCTGCTTTCAGCCTCTCAAGCAGGTAGGTAACAGGTATACCACAGCATAATGCCCAGCTTCTTGCAAGACTCAACTATGCAGATCATCCATACAGATGGCAAGATGGCTCAGCAGGTAAGGGGGTTTACCCCAGAGTCCAAAGAACAGAGTTCAATCATCAGGGCCCACATGGTGGAAGGAAGCAGCCCCACAAATTGCCCTTTGAGTCCACATTAGCAATGTGGCTCATGTTTGATCACTGCATGGAGAATAAACAAATATAACCCTGAGGTGATATACTGTGTACGCTCTAATGTGGGAGATTATGTTGTTCCATTGTAAATAATTGTCCCACCCACTGGTTTAATAAAAAGCGCTGATTGGCCAAAGGCAGACAGGAAGTATGGGCGGGGCTAACAGACTAAGAAGACTCTAGGAACAAGTGGAACAGAGCAGAATGCCAGAGAGAAGCGGGAAGAAGCAGAGGATAACTATGCTGCTCTGAGAAAAGGTACCGAGCTGCATGGCTGAACAGGATAAGAGTCATGGGTTAGATGAAGGGTAGAGAGTTAGCAAGTTATATGCCTGGGCCTTAGGCCGATCAGCCTAAAACTACTGTAAGCACCTGTGTGTCTCTGTGGGTCTGCAGGTCTAAACCTTGAGGTTTGGCCCGAAAGTCAAGGCCAGAAACCTCTTACTGCACTCTAAAGAAATAAAGTTTGCCTGAAGATCAGAGGACAGAGTCATAGAGGTCAGGGGAATGGCAGGCACACCTTTAACCCTAGCACTTGAGAGGCGGAGGCAGAGATCTGACTGGATTTCTCTCTGTGAGTTCAAGTATTGTTTGGGCACTAGACATTGCAGAATTATTTACTGACAATTGATATAAAGGATTAATATTTATTAAGGGGTTATATAAACATTTACTGATATAAATTGAACTTTTAGGTAATTTTTGGAGAGTGAAACTGTTTTACACAGTGATGGTACCAATCCTCTCCCCAAGAACAAACAAGAAAAAAGGTCAGCGTGCCACAGGGTTTTCAATGAGGGCTGGCCATGCCCCATTCAGGGTCCTGAGACCCCAAAGCTAAGTCTCCCTCAATAAAGCCTGAATCCCACTACATCCAAGACCACACTGGACTACATGAGATTGATCCAGTCCAGGAACAGGCAGTGGTAGCACACACCTTTAATCCCAGCATTTAGGATCCCATGCCTCTGCTCCTCATACTTGGAAGCACACACACCTTTAATCCCAGCACTAGGAAGCTTGAAACAGGAGGTGATATGTCTGGGCAGAGAAAGGAATATAAGGCAGAGGAGACAGGATCTTCCCCTTTCAGCTGAGGAGTTGGCCAGGGGAGAAGTGACTGTGGCTTGTTCCTCTGTCTCTCTGATCTTTTAGCTTTTGCCCCCAATATCTGGCTCTGGGTTTTTATTATTACACTAATTAAGATTCGTGCAATATAAAGGAAAAAAGGAGAAATGCTGTGGGATTATGCTCTTGTACACTATAAAGATTTGTCGCTTGTGTTGGTTTAATAAAATGGTGATTGGCCAGTAGCCAGGCAGGATGTAGAGGCAGGGCAACCAGATAAGGAGAATTCTGGGAAGAGGAAGAGCAGAGAAGCCAGATGGAGAGGAAGCAGGATGAGAATGCTGCACTGAGAAAAGGTACCAAGCCATGTGGCTAAACACAGATGAAAATTATGGGTAATTTAAGTGTAAGAGCTGGTTAGTAACAAGCATTTATAAGTAATATTAAGCCTCTGAGTCAATTATTTGGGAAGCAGCTGCTATGTATTTGAGTTTCTGGCAGGACAGAAACATCAGACTATATAATCCCCAAAGCATACTCTTATACAAAGTTATTTTAGCTTGAAACTTAATTCTAGTTTTTAATTTTCTCTTATACAGAGAGATCCTCCTGAGTGCTGAGATTATTTAAGTAGTTGGTTATTTTTAGTTTTAATATAACCTGGATTTCTAAGGACATACACGTAACCCAAGGACAGATGTTATTCTGTTCAGAACTTCATTGGGAAATCTCAGTGCCAGGGCAATGCTGCTGTGCTGTTACAGCTGACTATCAGCTCATTCTGCCAGCCTACCTCTGCCAAACCCAGGCTAACCCGATGACGTGACAGCTTTGCTGTGTTTGCTCACATAAAGACATGGCACTCACACTGTTTTGCTGGAAGGTATTTCCCTTTGTATTTGTGTAGTTACACTCGGAAGGGATTAGTGTTTCTGAACAAGTAATGGTGGTGACTGAGAGGCATCGTCAGTGGTGGCTTTATTGAAAGACTGAGAGGCACCACAAAGAAGCTGGAGTAACTGGTGGCACTAACAGGGACCTGATGTGTATAAGGCACCACGAGATGTAAAAGCTGCTGTAGGCTGGATAGTTCATTAGGGAACATGTGCTCTGCATGAATAAGGCCCTACTTAATCCTTGGTACCCAGTACTTACACACACACAATCCCCAGCACCCAGTACCTACATACACACACACACACTTCCTAGTACCCAGAACCAACTCTCACACACACACAATGAAAAATAACTGAGTAGGCATCTCTCAACAGCCGTTTTTTTTCCAGCACACTCAGTCAAATGACCCGTAACTTAGTGCCCTTTCCCTGAAAATGATAGCACTGTAGACTTCAGAAGCTGCAGAAGTCTGAGCAGATAGGAGAGTCAAAGTGCCCTGCTCTGCAGAAACCAGAAGCCACAGAGCTTGAGAATCACTTAATGACACTTTCTACCCCCTGCTGGCAAAGCATATTAGAAAATGAAACAGAATTTCACAGTGACAACAGCTTCACAGCACTGAGTCAGATATTAGAAATGGTGGACTAGATCCCATGTCCCTGGGGTCTCAATTCAGTATTTGCATTTAAACAAAACAAACAACCACATCCATTAATTTGGGAAGTAGGTTCGTGGCCAAGGTCTGCTGTTAGCCTTTTTGTTACCATTATCTGTGTCTAAAACTCACTGTCTGAGTTGTAGAATAAGGAAGGACATTGAGTCCAGAGTGTGACACATTTTCATAGCCTTTGACAAGTACTTTCACTTGGAAGCTCAGGCCTCCTACACAATAAGGACATTCTCGGAGCTGGAGCACTGGAGAACGCACTGTGGCTATGAGCAGCGGCCACTCTTCCAAAGCACCCAGAGTCTGTAACTCCAGTTCTGGGGATCCTGCACCCTCTCTTGTCCTCCGTGGACTTGCGGTACACATGGTGCATGACACACATGTATGCAAAATACTCATACACATAAAAGAAACAAAAAATGAAAATCTAGGCACGTGAAAAGGAAGCAGAGGGGCATATGTATAGCCTGAACAGCGTCTCTGGAAGGGGTAAATGCCACCTGCGCTACAAGCGCATCCTGGGAGGCAGGAGGTAGAGTAGAATGTAGGTAGTAAAATGATGAGGGGAAGTTGTTTACTGTTAACAAAACCAAGGGTTCTCTCCTCAGTGTGCTTCTGGTGGGGCTACTCCGGGTCCTGCTTGGCTCGTTTAGAACTCTGCTGTTCCCCAGGCACTGGATTCTTCCTCGAGGAAAGATTCCTGAGGGAATGCAAGCTCTGCATTTGCTGCAGACGCAGGGTGAGCTCCGTGTTGCAGGCCTGCTGGACTGTTTCTGCCTTCTTTATGTCCCAGCTCAAAGCAACAGCCAGGGCTTTGGGGTCCTCCTTGGAGACCAACTGCAGCAAGAACAGGAAACACTGAGACCACAGCTTCCGGGCCCCACACATGCTCCCAGCCACGGCCTCACGCCCCTCGCCTGCCCTCCCAGCCTTCTATTTTCTTCTTAGATACAGCCCCTATTGTGGCCCGGGCTGGCCTGGGATGCACTATGACATGCCTTTCAAGGTCACTCAAATCCAACAGGAAATTGGACCAACCTCAAGTTCTACCTAGAATTGGGAGGTACTTAGTACACACAGGGACAAGGGCAAAGGATAAAGGATACCCACCTGAGGGACACCACCCTTTGCAAGCCACTAGTCCCCCACTTTAGGATACCCAGCATAAGATGGGCCCCATAGGTCTGCCTTCCCCTTTTCCCACGGCCCTTGAAGACCAAACCGTGGTCCTGTGAATGTTGGCCAAGTGATGATCTTCACCCCAGACTCATGTTTGCCTTCCTGTGCTACTGTACCAGGCTTGGATCCCTTAGGGATTTTTGATTCTTTATACCGTGAAGCCACTTCAGAAGCTTGAACCCAGCAATCCTTCCAGGTCAGATCATTATCAGTTTGGACTAGAGACTAATGTTTGATGACCTGAGGATCCATTTTCTTTTAAAAAGCCACTTGAAATCTCAGTATTTTCATGGCAGAGGCAGGTGGATGGATTCAAGGACAGCCTACAGAACAAGTTCCGGGACAGCCAAAGCTACACAGGCCCTGTCTTGAAAAGTCACACACACACACACACACACACACACACACACACACACACACAAAGAAAGGAAGGAAAGAAGGAAAAAACCACTTGGATTTAGATTAAGTGAGATGTTGGCAAATCTCTGGCTCTGTTAAAAGGTAAATTGGCAGAGGTGAAAGAAACCACATCCATGCCTCTGTATCTCCAAACTATATTTCAGGGGAAATCGTTCTCTGCAGCTTAGGGCCCTCAGTTCTCACCCACCTCCAAATCCTGACTAGATAAACTCAGCTCTGGTGCAGGCCTCTCCTTCAGTGCAGTAAGGATTTGGCTTGTAAGTGCTATTTTGGAAGCCATCTCTTTGCTGACGCCCATGTCAACCGCATCCAAGTCTTCACTGAGGGCAGCTTTGGACTCTGCAAAGTAGAGAGAAAAGCAGCAGGCCATGAGTCCCTCAGCCAAGCAGGTAACCACCGGGTGAGAGAAGCTGCATTTTTAGGGGACTGTTGTCTTCAGGGAATTGCTCTGCTCTGCAAACAAGGCGCCACCCTCAGAATGCTGCCAGAGTAGCTGAGTCCTACCTTCCTGGTTGGACAAGATGCTGCCCTCCTTCTCCAAGGCCTGGAGATAAAGTTCCAGAAGCTGCTTGGACTGACGGGCCTCCTCTCTCTGGTCAAGCACTTGCTGGAGTGTGTTCTGGAGGCCTTGGACAGTGACACAGCTTTGGCAAAGTTCCTGAGCCAGCTCAGAACATGGGATGTCGATAAGCATCTGGAAGTCAAGCAAGGCTCTGAGAAGCCTCAGGGTAGGATGGCAGCTCTCAAACATAACCGGTTCAGAACATTTCATCTTTTTCTGAGTTACTTTAAGAGAAAAACATTTGATATTTCCAAAATTCTCGAGTGAAAACTGGGAAAATCATGTATTGGTGTCTTGTTAAAAACAAAATTAAGGGCTGGGCAGTGGTGGCACATGCCTTTAATCCCAGCACCCGGGAGGTAGAGGTGGATGGTATCCTCTTCTGGCCTGCAGGCAGACACCCAGGCAGAAGACTGTATACATAATAAACAAATAAATCTTTTAAAAAAAATGAATCAATATAAAGAATTTTAAAAAATCTATTATTGTTGCTGTTACTGTGGGTGCAGTGTGTGTGAGCATAGGTGTGACGACACCAGGGTGCGCACGTGGAGAATTGAGTCTCTCTACCATGTGGGTTCCAGGGATGAAACTGAGGTCCCTGGGCTTGATGGCAAGTAGCTCTAACCACTAAGCCATGTTGCTGGCCCTGCTTCCTAAAAACATTTATTTATTTATTTATTTATTTATTTTTGCCTATGCATGTGGAGATGAGAAGGTAGCCTGGCTTTCCACATGGGGTCTGAGATTATCAATTCAGATCATCAGGCCTGGACCTCAAGCTCCTTATCTGCTGAGCCATATCCCCACCCACGATTCTCTTTTTAAATGGATCCTACACTAAGCTTTGATATGACATGAGAGGCCAAGTAAGATCTGCACCTCAAGGTCACCTGTGGCTACATGGTGAGTTTAAGGCCAGTCTAGAATACATAAGGTAGGTCTCAAATCAACAACAAAACTGCTTCTCAAGGAAAAGATCAAACTGTTGGCACATTAGCTTGCCATGCAGCTGAAGGAACATGCAAATTTCACTAAGCAAAGGTGGTGCCAGAGGCAGAGTGACTGTCTTGATCCCTAGCACAGAGATCAAGCCAGGAAGGGCTAGTGAACAATGATCCTTGCATTCAAAAAAGAAAAACCAGTGATCGGTATGCAAAATAAATGAAAAAAAATTAAAAAATAACTAAAAAACAAAAAACCGCTAGGCATGGTGACGCATGCCCTGATCGCAGCCAGGGAAGGCCGAGACGGGTGAAGTTCTGTGAGTGTGAAACCAGTTTGGTCTAGATAGCAAGTTCTAGAACAGTCAGAGCTACATAGGGAGACCCTGCCTCAAAACAAGTGGATACTATCAAAAATAAAGGGAGAGGGAGGAAGAAGCTCCATATAAAAGGCGCTCACATCTCTTGAGTGATTGGAACGAGGGAAACTATTTCCGTTACCTACATGGCCCAGTTTCCGTCATTCATAAGGACTTTTGTTTCTCCGAGATTCTTGTAGACTCAGCTTCATTTGTAGCTGAGGATGAACTTGAACTTCCGATCCTTCAGCTCCACAGTACTGGGATTAGAGTCCCACACACACCCTTAATTTAAAACCTGTGGGGATGGATGCCAGGGCTTCCTGCATGTTGAGCAAGACTCCACCAAGTGAGCTACACCCTCAGCCCCCACTGTTTTGGAAACAGTCTCCCACTGTAGTTCAGGTTGGCCTGGAACTCACTCTGGCAGTCCAGGCTGGCTGTTTGGCAATCCTCCCTTCTTAGCCCCAAAGTGCTAGGACTGCATGACCTACCATGCCTTCTAGCCTCTGATTGTTTAAAAAAATAACAATAAAATAAAATAAAAAATGAAAGGGCTGGAGAGATGGCTTAGGGGGTGAGTGCACATGACTTGTAAGTTTCATTCCCAACACCTACATCAGAAGCTTACAATGTGCTGTGGGATAATGCTCTTGTGCACTGTAAAAATCTGTCACTCCTATTGGTTTAATAAAACACTGATTGGCAGTAGCCAGGCAGGAAGGTAGGGGCAGGGAGACCAGACTAGGAGGATTCTGGGAAGGGGAAAGGCAAAGATGGAGTGGCCAGTCAGATGCAGAGGAAGCAGGATGAGAATGCTGCACTGAGAAAAGGTACCAAGCCATGTGGCTAGACACAGAATTATGGGTAATTTAAGTATAAGAACTGGTTACTAGTAAGCCTGAACTACCAGTCAAATATTTGTAAGTAATATAAGCCTCTGAGTAGTTATTTGGAAACAGCTGTGGGACGGGGCAGGGCAGAAAAAGCCTCTGTTTATGACAATGACTTTAAGATTCATTGATGTTGGGTTGGTGAGATGGTTCAGAGGATGAAATGCCGATGACCGACTTTAATTCCTCGATCCCACATAAAGGTAGAAGGAGAAAACTGACTCCACAAAGTCAGTCTCCTCCGTTCACACATGTGTCCATGAGAGGCATATCTCTCACTGTCTAGAACTCACTATGAAGACCAGGCTGGCCTCGAACTCACAGAGGTCCTCCTCCTCTGCCTCCTGAATGCTGGGATTAAAGGTGTGTGCCACTACACCAGTTTATCCTTTTATACTTCCTGGATTTTGAACTGTGAGAATGTATTTATCTTATTTGTTCAAAATAAATATGTACGTTTAAAAAGTACCCAGAAAGGCCCTTCCTCATCATCCCCCAATCTACACAGTAAACTCACCACTCCCTGATATTACTCTATGTATTTACTTGAATAGGTATAGGCTGGGGCCTGAATATTTACATTTTGAAAAGTCTACTCATACATACTGAATGTTGATAAAAGGCTAGAGAGAGGCAGTTTAGAGGCCAAGATCACTTGCTGATCTTGCAGAAGACCCATGATGAGTTTCTGGGCACAGACCTGGCAGGTCACAGCTGTTCAAAATTCCAGTTACGAGACCCTTTCTTCTGGCCTCCAAGAGCATCGGGCATGCAAATGGTGGATAGACAACATGCAGGCAAAACACTCATATGTATACAAATAAAATAATAGACTTTTGAAAAAGACTACTTGCAAAGACTCATAAAATGAAGGTTCTTAGCTCTTAGACTTACAAATGAAGAACTCCTGGGGGTGATAGGTTAGAAGTGAAGCTCAGTAGAGCAAGGTTCATCACACTCAATCTCTAGCCCTAAATAAATCAACTCAGAAAACAACACACAGTAGGGTGGTGCATGCCTGCAATCCCAGCAGTTTGGAGGTAGAGCAGGAGGGGCCAGCCTAGGCTACAAGAGACCCCCATCCCAAAAAAACCAAAACAGGGCTTAGGGGTCAAGTATGCTTGTTGCTTTTCCAGATAACTGGAGTTTGGTTCACAGCACCCATGTCAGGCGGCTCACAACTACCTTTAACTGCATCTCCAGAAGATCCAATGTGCTTTTTTAGCTTCTGTGGACACCCACAGATACACACACATACATATACATAAAAATTAACTCTAGCTGGGTGTACCTTTAATCCCAGCACTCAGGAGGAAGAAGTAGGTAGATCCCTGTGAGTTCCAGGACAACCAAGGCTAAACAGAGAGACCCTGTCTTGAAAACAATAACAACACCGTTGGAGAAAATAGGAATTTACTATGTGGCAGGGTGACGGAGGCACAGAACCTGAGGTACTAGCACAGTGGAGGCAGGAGAGCACTGTGCGCGCTGTGGAGGAGACTCACTTGGAGGTCTTCTTCTGACAGCAGGATGATGCTGGACAGATCATCTTTCAGCTGCCTGGCCACGTTCTTCCACTTCACATCTGCCTCGGCCCTGCTGTCTGTTTCATCGGCATCAAAGGACTCCTGGGAAACCCAGGCTGTTCCTCCATCTGATACAGAAAATGCTAGTCGGGTCAGTGATTCAGGGGCTGCTTTGCCTTCACTCCCAACACTATGGAGAATGACCATGTCCTGCTGTCTGACCGCCCAGGATGATGTAATGACAGGAAAGCTAATCCCTACCTCAGGCCTTAATGTTCCCTCTTCTGTGTCCCATCCACTATTTCTGTGTGAAATGCACTGTATTATTTGGAACAAGGCAATTTGCACTAAGTGTGGTGGATAACATCTTAAAAACCCAGCCCTCAGGAGGCCAGCCTCATCTACAGAGTAAGGCCTTGTCTCAAAGGGAAAAAAGGAAGCAGTGGCCATTTAGCCCTAAGGTAGTCACACATGGGCCAAAGGTCCCACCACACCTCTCTCTGATTGGTCTTTGTGCTTGGGTGTGCTCTTTTTGGGAGAGGTGAGGGTTTCATGTAGCCAGAGAAAGGTTTGAATTCACTATGTAGTTGGGGTTAGCCTAGGACTTCTGACCCTTCTGCCTCTGGCTCCTAAATTCTGGGATCACAGGTGCAAGTGACCATGCTTGGCTGTGTTCTGTTTTTGTATATGAAAACATTCATTCTCACCAGAACTTTTCCTGGGGATGGCAAGGAGCAGGGACAGTATGCACAATGGTGGCTGATAAAGCCATAGCTGAAGAGTGATTCCCTCAGTGTAGCAGCAATGGTCTTTTCCGAAGATGCTTCTCTAGCTTTCTGATGAGTGTTAATTTAAATGTGCATTGATGATGACATCATTAACCTCCCCTGAGACCTTACTGTGTGCCAGATAAGCGCAATCACTAATACGATGCCTTGGACAGTGTCTGGAGACATTCCTGGTTGTCACAGTTGGGACAGACAGATACTGTAATTATTATTTCAATAAGGACCTGACAAACTGTAGTTTTCCCAGTCACCTGGCTAGAAATGACAGAGACCTGATTCACACCCTCAATTTCATTGACATCGAGTTTCAGTTGCTGTGGGTCTGGGTGAGATGTCTCAGTCATCTGCGTCCCTTAGAACTGTGCCTGGCACACAAAGGGTCCTCAGATAGCATTTTCTGTGTAAGGGTTTAGACAGCCAGACAAACAGCCACCACTCACTGGGCAGCCAAATGAACTGACGGCTACATCGGCTGTTCAGCCTAGAGTTCTTACCTGAATTGTTGTAGGTCCACTTCTCATCACGGGCCAAGGCCACAAATTTGGTATTGGAAGGGAGACAAAGGAAGTAGTCATCATCATCCACTATTGTGCCGTCCTCGGCCAGGACCAGGGTGACGGGTGTCAGGGACTTATCCATGGCCAGTATTTCACAAGCTGAGAAGAATAAAATGCGTGGCGGGTGACAAACATCCCAAGGGAATGACATCTTAGTAAATTCATATAGTCCCCAAGAGCGAACTAGAATTTCTGGGAGATAATAATAGATAAATCCCAACCATAACTCTTTATCACTAATGTAATACTTATCATACGCCTTGTACTGTCTGCTTTTCAGGTAACAACTAATCCTGTAACAGAGCTACTATTATTATTCCTGATTTACAGACAACAAATCCAAGCTCAGAGAGATTAAGTAACATATTCAAAATCCCACAGTAAGTGGCACAGTTTAGATTTAATTTATTTTTATTTTTTATATTGCATATGTATGAATGTTTTTTCAGAATGTATGAGTGTGTTCCACATACACGTCTTGTGCCCAAGGAGGTTAGAAGAAGGCGCTGTATGCTCCAGAACTGGAGTTACAGATGGTTGAGAACTGTCACGTGGGTGCTTAGAACAGAACCCAGATCTTCTGCAAGAGCAGCCAGTGTTCTGATATATTTTGTGTTCTGACAAATAAAGCAAGCTAGCCACTGACCATAGAGGTTTGGAGGACTTTAGAGAGGGGAGACAGGAAGCGGTAAGTCAGTTTGGAGAGAGGATCTCTCATTGGGATGGAGAAGCAGAAGAAGGTAGGAAGCTAATGGTGGCTGCTCCTGGTTCTCTGATCTTTCAGGTTGTTATCCCAATATTTGACTCCTGATTTTTTTTATTGATAAAGAATTAATTAGATTAACTCTTCAAGCCAGTGCTTTTAACAGCTGAGCTATTTTTCCAGCACCCTAAACTGAGATTTAAACCCAGAGTGGCTCCTTAAAATGTTTCCCACAGCCACTCTGCACTGTAACATAGGAGCTATTTGAGTCTACTTAAGTATGTGCTCAACCAGAACCCGATCTAACTGCTCACGGACAAGTAATGCTGTCCATGTTCACTTATTCAGCGGTCCATCTTAAATTCTGCGTATCGGATGCCCTTTCTTTTCTTTGTAACTGGTTTCCTTCACAGCCCTCCTAACTAAAGGAAAATACAGCAGCGTCTGCAGAACGCTTGTCTCAGTATCTTTTCATTTTTATTACTGCCAGACAAGACGCTTTCCACAATGCTGTCATCACCCAAAATAGGACAGCCAGAGAACACAGGTTTCTGCCAAGGAGACTGTAATGTAACTGAAGTGGCACTAAAATTGAAGTGACCTGGTGCCAGGGTGAAATGCAAACACTGATGTGGCAGAATCTCTGTCGCCAAATCAAATTCTGCTCCTGGGTCTCAGTGGCTCTAAGGAAGCGCTGCACACCCAGCACACACTATGACTACAGGCCCGGGCCTGGCTGAACTTCTTTGGATATATAATTTGTTGCTACGGGATAATAACACCTGTAAATAAACTGAACATATCTCATTTGAGAGTTCCAACAATCCTTTGAGGCCAGGAATGCATCTGCTACGCTGCTGAAAACTAAGGGTCCAAAGATAGTTAAGTGCAAGGTTGAGCCTTATAGTCAGACTCAGAACCCATACTCACTCTAGGGGGCAGGTACTGGAAGCTCTTTTTTTTTTTTTAATGAAACAGGTACTGACTGTGGAAACCCATCCTCACCCCGCCAGGGACCCCCGTCCTGTCTCTGGGAGCCAGAGTAGAGAGAATACGCCAGACTCCGTTTGATCCAAAATGAGGCCAGTGAGCCTGCAACTGCAGAGCCTCTCACTGGAGATAAAAGAAAGCTCCAAAAACCTGTCAATGGCTGGATCCACGTGGGCTGCTGCAGTCCCTAGGCTGGGGGTCACCTTTCCGACCCCTCCCGGTCCCCTCAGCAGCCAACCTTTGCTCCTCAGCTCCTCGAGGCAGGAGGCCGCCACGCCGTGCTGATCCCGGCTGTGGTTGCGGCGCAGCAGACAGGGCTTGAGAGGTCGGACATCGTCCGGGTCCGGGGCATTGGCTCCCCGCGACAATTCCATCCTCCTTCAAGTGCGACCCGAGAGACTCCAGGAAAGGCAGCCCAGAGCTGCTTCCCGGGTCTCTGACACCCCTCCTCCCGTGGCATGCCGGGAGATGTAGTTCTCTCCGCAGCCAGTTACAAAGACCGCGGCACGCCGGGAAATGTAGTTCTAGTGGTGGCTAATCGCATGTGTTCCAGATTGTAGTTTCTGAGTTCAAAGCTGGGATCAGGGATTCAGCTCAGGAAAGGGGGAGAGGTTGGTGGGTTTCCTTTTTTAATTATTATTTTCTTTCCTCTCTCCTCTCCTTCTCCTCTTCCTCCTCCTTTTCCTTCTTCTAAAAATTTATTTAAGTATTATGTATATGTATTATGTATAATGTTTTGCCTGCATGTATGCCAGCATGCCAGAAGATGGCTTTGTAGTATTGTAGATGGCTGTGAGCCACCATGTGGTTGCTGGGAATTGAACCCAGGACCCCTGAAGAGCAGACCCCCCACCACAATCAAATAAACAAAACCAATTATATAAAAGAACCTAGGATTTCATGTGTGGTAAGCATAGTTCTACATATTGCCAGCCATGTTTTTATATTTTATTTAAGAGTTGCTAGATGGAGAATGTTGGTGCATTTCTTTAATCCCAGCACTTGGGAGGCAGAGACAGGTGGGTCTATGAGTTCGAGGCCAGCCTGGTCTACAGGGTGAGTTTCAGAATAGCCAGGGTTATACATAAAATCCTTGTCCTGGGGGCTGGAGAGGTGGCTCAGAGCCAGGCTTTTTTTTTGTTTTGTTTTGTTTTGTTTTTTGTTTTTTTATAGAGGTCCTGAGTTCAATTCCCAGCAACCACATGGTGGCTCACAACCATCTATAGTGAGATCTGGCGCCCTCATACATGCAGACAGAACATGGTATACATAATAAATAAATAAAAATATTTTTTTAAAAAATGAAAAACCTTGTCTTGAAAACAACCAAACAAAAAAAGTACTGACATTGAGCTGAGTGGTGGATCAGGCCCTTAATCCTCAGAAGGCAGAGGTAGGAGAATCTTTGTGAGTTCTAGACAGCCTGGTCTACATAAAAGAGAAGAGATATTGTCTCTAAATAAATAGATAGATAGATAGATAGATAGATAGATAGATAGATAGATAGATAGATAGATAGATAGATAGACAGATAGATAATGACTTCTGGCAACCCTCCTGACTCAGCATATAAGTGCTAAGATCACAGGTATAAACCATTATTCCATAATTTGGTTTTCCTTTTCTAGCCTTAGAGATCTTGTCAGACTGCAGGAGATACTACCCAGCCCCACCACTGTGTGCCTGAGTTCTCGCAGAGACCCTACTTGCCAAAGGCCCAGGTAACTTCCCAAGATTCTAGGAGTTGTAGTTCTTAAAAAAAACATAACAACAAAGCCTATGGGTTTTGTTCATATAAGCCACTCAAGGCCACTCACTTGGAAAGTTTCCAGGTGGTAATTCTGACCATAATCTATCTTGGTCGGTATTTAACATTTTAATAAATGCTTTCTTTAATTTGGCCAAAATAATGGAACTGGTTTTTCTCCAGCAAATTTCAGGATTAACAAGACCTCTCTCTACCCAGGTGAAGACAGGATCTTGGCTTATGCTGTTTTAAGAATCTCTGCATGAGTTAGATTAAAGAAAGGGTTTATTCAGGGAAATAGGTACTTGGTAGGTTTAAGAGAAATGGAGGTAGGAGGGCATGTGTCTTCTTTTCTTGCTATATCCAGACTTACACATGTTAGGCAAATGCTTTATTACAGAGCTGTATCACCAGCTCTTTTTATCATTATATTTTTTTCTTGACAGAGTCTTGCTAAGGTGCCCAGACAAACTTGAACTCATCCTACCTCTCTTTCAGCTTCCTAAGTAGCCAGAATTGCAGGGACATACCACTGGGTCTGGCTGAGGTTGTGGCTTTAGGGTATTTGTGGTGCTAGGGACCTAGCCCAGGTCCTCAAGCCAACATTTCACCACCACATGGCTGTTTTTCTCCAGGTCTGGATCAGTCTCAGGTAGCCCGGTATGGCCTTGAACTCACAGAGATCTAGTTTGATCTCTGCCTAGGATTAAAGGTGTGTGCAACCATTCCCTGATCTCTATGGCTAACTCCGTTGCTGACTCTGTCTTTAGATCTTCAGGCAAACTTTATTTTTTTAGAGCCTAAACAGTATATCACCACATTGCCTCCTTTTTTTCAAAGATAAAAAAGGTTATAACTAATAAGAAAAACTATATACAGTAAGTACAGTAACTATATATAATATATACAGGCAAGAATTACATCAATAATGTCTAGTCTATTAACAATTGAAATACAGAACAACTATTCCATTATTTTTCCTTTTTTGTGAGTGTAAAGTGTTGGACCTAATTCACTTTCTATCTAACTTGTATTACCAACCAAAAGCTATCTTTTGATGTCTCTCAAACTTATACACTTTACATCTCCTTAGTGAGTTTCTTTTCTGAGTTTGTTAACAAAGAAAACTATAATTATAACTATCTTCAATTCCCCCAGAGACCCAAGAAGGAAAAAATATTAACTAAGTAAACAGAAATTACAAGCAAGTAACTTCCAAAAAATCTGAGAAATGACAGAAATGTCTGGCTGCTTGGACAGTTACCCTAGGTTCCTCTTCAATATTGCAGCATCCATATTTGGCCTACAGACCTAGCATATCTTATAGATTTATCTATGAAACAGGATTTTCTGAAGGGCTCTCTTACCTTGTCTTGAAAAAGTTTGGCAGTTCTTTATTCTGTGTCCTGGTGTCCATCTTGGATAGCATACTGTCAGCAAGAGCACATTCTTGCCCAGTGGCTAACTTTTGCCACAGAGATAGTCAATTCTATATGGAGTTTCTTCAGTGCACATCATCTTCTCTGAAGTAGATTGGTGCTGCCAGGAGCAGACATGTCTCATTGCCCAAAAAATTAAAAAGAACCTATGTTATTAAAACATCTTAAGTGCCATATTATAAAGATTTCTAAATTGTTTGAGGATGACCTATCTATCTAAAATACATCTGTTTGAAAGCACACCTAGCGTGACTACAAATTCGGTTGTAATGACTAAGTATTAACTTACATATTTTAATATCCTAATTAGCTGGTAATAATAATTTTTAAGGACTAGCGATTTGCATTACATTGTTAAATGAGTATAGGTACAATATCTTGAACAAGAGTAAAAATGTATGTACAGCAACAAAATTAATCTCAACCTTGTATCAATATACACAATTTATATATAATATACAAAAATCCAATCCAATGTAAAATATTTAAAACTAGTAGTCGCTGTTAAAAAGTAGATTCAGTAATCTACTCTTTTATCCTATTGTATCCATATTCCTTTTTTCTTTTCAGTTCAGTAATAAGCTATAACTATGATAACTATGATTTCTATGTCTTTTTTCCTCAGAGTAGATTCAATAATCTAACCCGCTGTCCTGTCACATCTGTATCCCTTTTTTCTTTTTCTTTTCAGAACCTTGAATCTAATTTCCTTTGTTCAGATTTTTTTTTTTTTACCATTACCAGTACAATTTGTAATCAGCCACCCTAAACAATGACAATTATCCATAATCCACTGAACAACCACAAACTACTCATTTCACCTCTTGGGAATGTGGGTGTCATGTTCTTTAATTTACTTCCTACTGTCTGGAGGTGACAGTAGGGGATCTTTAGGGGATCCTGAAAAGAAAAATTTGGGTTAATTGTCAAGTCCTGGGAGAAGTAGCTGTATCATTTGTTGTCCAGTCTCTGCATAATGGGAAAGTGCACGGCTTCTCTCAAGTCCTGGCAAGAGTAGTCTGTGAGGCTGGATCATCTTAGGTAGCCACCTCAAAATTGTCCTGAGCAGTTTGTAGTCCAAAGCCAATCTTTAGGTGGTGTTTGTAAGTTTAATGACATTATCATAGTCCATATGAAATCATCATTGTGGGGCCCCATCATTAAGACTTTAGAGGTGGCATCAGGTCAGATTATTCCTTTTCTTGGTAATTTTTTCCCATGTAGTTCTCCCTCTTTGGATGCTTATTTGTC
This sequence comes from Phyllotis vaccarum, assembly GCA_033318265.1. Lineage (NCBI taxonomy): Eukaryota > Metazoa > Chordata > Mammalia > Rodentia > Cricetidae > Phyllotis > Phyllotis vaccarum. The sequence continues at coordinate 60,697,422 of JARWLC010000003.1, read as the reverse complement.
CAAAGGTCTCAACATGGTTGTTTCTATTTTCCTGAAAAGACATAAGCAAACCTGTTGTAGAGATCTCTGGCTGGCCTAGCCCCACAGTCCAGATCCACCCGTCTCTGCTTAAAAATGACTCAGATGCTTATATTAATTACATGCTGATCAGCCTATGGCTCAGGCACATTGCTAGCTAGCTCTTGCATCTTAACTAAACCCATTTCTATTAATCTGTCCTGCCACGTGGCCTATGACTTTTCTATTTCTTTAGATGTTGCTTCTTGGGCATCTGGATCATGTCTCTGTCTGACTCTGCCTTCCTCCCTTTATCTATGTTCAGATTTCCCGTCTGCTTCTAAGATTCCTTGCCATAGATCAAAACAGTCCTTTATTATCACAGCATACAGAAAGACATCCCACATCAAAAACCCTTCCCTAATCTTAACTTTGGAGAGTTTCCAAATATAATCTTTATGAATGTTGATTTATTTTTTTTCCTGATTCTTTATTCTCTTTTCTATACCTGGTCTGTCATCCAGAGCTGTGTAGTTTTTGCACTAGGCACTAGGTTCTTTAATTGCTCTGGGGAGGTGTTTCTTCCACAATGACAGCTTAGGACTGAACTGAATTTGATACTGGGGCCTTCAACAGGCCCCTCAGGATATTTCCCAAAGCAAAAAGTTACCTTGTCTGTTGCTTGTTGGCTACAATTTTTTTGTTCAGTGTTCACCTTTGCCATATCTTCTTCATAATCCAGAAGGGAGGGTGTTCTGTTGAGGTTATTCTTAGCAAAAACATTGTTTCTAGGAATGCCCCATTTACAATCCTGTTTTAGGTGAGCTTGTTCACCACAGTTGAAACATTTAACATTTTAATTTTTCTTTAAACCTCTAGGAATAACCTCACCTATCCAAGCATCATCATAGTTAGAAGATTCCATATTAATTGTATCTTAATTGTATCATACCTCCAAGGGTGCTGATCTTGCCTGTAATGGCCTAATTATCCTTTTGAATTGTGCATTAGCATTTTCAAAAGCCAGAGATTCAATTATTATTTGTCTCACTTCTAAATTTGGCATTATTCTATTTACTGCTAAAGTCAATCTTTGTAAGAAATTAGTGAAGGTTTCTTTGGGTCCTTGTATAACTTTTGTAAATGACTCAATTTTTCCTACTTCTTTAATTTTATCCCAAGCATTCAAGGCTGTTAAATGTCATAAAGTCAGTGTGTGGTCACCATATAAGGATTGCTTTTCTACATTAGCATACTTTCCCTCCCCCAAAATTTGGTCTTGGGAGATTTTAATACCTTTAGCCCTACTTTGTTGTTTGATGTTTTTAGCCTCATTTTTCCACCAGGTCTCTATTTTAAATGGAGACTAGCCTTCAAAACTGCTGTGACCATACCGGTCCAGTTTTTTTTTTTTTTTTTAAGGGATAATTCTATTACAAGGTGACCATGAGTTTAACATCTGCTCCACAAATGGTGAAGTGTGCTATATGAGACTTATGATATATTGTTTATTTAATAAAAATAGCCTGAAATGTCATAGAGATAAAGAAACAAACACAGCCACTTCTCACCCAGTCATTTCCTCAGCTTATCTTCAAAATCCTGACTCCCAAGTCACTCAGGCAAAGGAAAGAACTGCCTTTTCTGGCCTTATCTTTTCCCTCTAGCCAGATACCTCAATACCTAGTTCACACTTTCCTAGTGCTAGGATTAGAGGTGTGTGCTACCACTGCCTGGCTCTGTTTGGCCTTGAGCTCACAGAGATCCTCCTGGGATTACAGGTGTGGGTCACTACTCCCTGACCTTCAGAGCTTGGCTCTGTGAGTGGTTCCTTGAGACTATTGCTTGCTTGAATCTCCTCAAATCTAACATTTACACAGGAGTCCACTGAGCTCTTTTATAGTCTGGGGATATCTATCATCTGGCAATTCCTGTAAGTATCCTGGCTATTTGAAAGTATTTGGTTGTTTCTCTGTAAACTTACAGTGCAATGTTAAGATTGGTTCTTCTTTAAATTCTTCTGTCTGTGGGCTGGAGATATAGCCCAGTGGTTAAGAGCATGGGCTGCTCTTCCAGAGGACCTAGGTTCAATTCCCAGCACCCATATCACAGCTCACAACTGTCTGTAACCTCAGTTCCAGAGGCTCTGTCATGCTCACAAGATATACATGTAGGCAAAAAACTCTGATGCACATAAAATAATTTTTTTTTTTGAAATTTCTTCTGTCTGGGTCTGAATATCTTTACTATCTGTTTTAACAAAATTTTGAAGACTTTTATCTTGGCACTCATATTAACCAACATTTTAAAAGACAAAAATGATTAAACAAATAATATTTATAATAGGCATTACATCAATCCCACCTACATTAATTATTTTCTCAATGAATCGTTTCAGTTTTATACTATCTTATTATCAAACAGAGACCCTTCCATTGTAATACTGTTTTTCATTTTTAATTTGGGCAAAAAACCCCTCTCTGTGTGTCTTAAACTAATTCCCCCTTTAAGAAATTCTAATTCACCAAATCTGCTGACAATGATGATTCAGATGATAGTGAAGTGAGGCAGCTACCTAGTGTGGCAGCAGCCCGAGGAAGGGGTCCTGTGAAAGCTACAAATCACTTGGAAAAGGAACACGCTGTTTGAAAACTGAACCCAGGGAATCATGGGGAAGACGTGTGTAGTGGGAAGTGCCTAAAAGGCAAAGCTGGCTAATGGTGAGAGGCTAACTCCAAAAGGAAAACCAGATAGCTGGATAGTGACTCAGGCCAAGTGTAGCTCTGGCCTGTCCCAGTGGCTTCAAAATCACAGGTGGGCAGCTTTTTCAGGAATTTGCCCCAAAAGCCAGAGCTTCTGGTGGGACAGAAGCTTCCAAGTAGTCAACCTGTGGGAGGTTGAACAATCCTTTCACATGGGTCAAATGCCAGATAGCCTGTATATCAGATATTCACATTATGATTAGTAAGAGCAGCAAAATACAACACATTTATGAAGTAGCAATGAAATAATTTAGTGGTTGGGGGTCACAACATGAAGAACTATATTAAAGGGTTGAAGCATTAGGAGGGTTGAGAACCATGGCTTTATTACTTTCTACATTACTCTTTGAACAGTTTTTTATTGAACCTGTAGCTTACTATGGCTAGAATTGATGGCCAGGAGGATCCTGGGATCCTCCTAGCAAACAGGCAGAATCAAGTGCTCATTCTTTCACAAGTGATTGTGCTCTAAACATCTCCCAGCCCTTAGGTTTTCCCTCCCTCCCTCCCTCCCTCCCTCCCTCCCTCCCTCCCTCCCTCAAAGGATAGTCTCATGTGTGGTCTCAAACTTAGTATATAGCTACGTAGCTGAGGATGAGGACCTCGAACCTTCTAAGTGCTAGGGCTGCAATCCTCTACCCCATGCCTGGCTTCTATCAGGCGGTTTATGAAGTTCACTGTTCATAGAAAGAGGAATGCTGAGAAAGTTCAAGTCAAGGGTCACAAGGTTTGATTCATCACACAGGGGAAGTTTGTTGTGGAATATTGCTTTAACTATGTTAAGGTGTGCTACATTTGTTTATGCTACGTCTTAACAATATAAAGATACGTTGTTTGCCTGCCTAAGATACCTGATTGGTCTAATAAAAAGCTGAACAGGCAATAGCGAGGCAGCAGAGGGATAGGTGGGGCTTTCTGGCAGGCAGCCAATTAGTAGGAAGAGGAATCTAGGCTCCAGAGGAGAGAGAGGATGAGGAAGAAAAAGAGGGAGATGCCTGAGGCCGGCCAGCCAGGTAGCCAGGCTGGAAAGAAGCAGAAAAACAGGACATGCCCAAGGAAAGAAAGATAAGAAGTCCTACAGCAAGAGGTAGATGAAGTGCTTGCTTCAACAGACACTGCTCCAAAATGGGATTATTGTTGCAACACAGGCAAAGTTAATGGAGATATTTGATTCTCAGTTGTTAAGAAATGTAAACCAGATGTGGGAGGGATGCATGTCCCTTGAACTTTCCTGGTCTTTCTACCCCACCTGTATCTGTAAGATACCCAATGTCAGGCTATTTTGAATGAAATCAGTTTTAAATATGGGATATTAATTTTCAGTCTTGCCAAAAATGAAACCTGTAGTCCGAAGTTTCTGTCCTCCCAGAAACTCTCAAATAAACAATTGACTCTGAGGCTTAATATTATACTAAATGCTGAGCCAATTGCTTAAGCATATTACTAACTAGCTCTTACACTTAAATTAACCCATAATTCTTATCTATGTTTAGCCAAGTGGCTTGGTACCTTTTCTCAGTAAGGCATTCTCACCCTGCTTCCTCTGTCTGTGTCTGGCTGGTGACTGCATCTCTACCCTTCCTCTTCCTAAAATTCTCCTAGTCTGGTTGCCCCACCTAGACTTCCTTTCTGGCTATTGGACAATCAGCATTTATTAAATCAATATGAGTGACAAATCTTTACAGTGTACAAGAGCATTATCCAACAGCACAAATGAAGTCACGTATGAGAAAAGAAGTTAAAATATTTATTTATTTCATCTGTATGGATGTTATACTTGCATGTATCTGTGCAGTATACACATCTGGTGCCTGCTGAGGCCAGAAGACAGCCTATGCCCTGCAATTGGAGTTCTGGAAGGTTGTGGGTGCTGGGAATCTAACTCAGGATTCTCAGCAAGAGCAGCCAGTGCTCTTAACTGATAAGATATCTACCAGCTATCTTTTGCTAAGGGCTGGGGAGATGGCTCAGTGGTTAAGACCACTGACTGCTCTTCCAAAGGACCCAGGTTCAATAGGCTCACAGATATCTATAACTCCAAGGTCTGACACCCTCACAGAGACATCCATGCAGGAAAAGCACCAATACACATAAAATAAATTTGCTAAACAGTAACAGGAGGGCATTATTGTATACTGAGTTGTTGCTTTAGATCCTAACAAATTGAGCTAAAACTCAAAATATAGACTTGGAGCAGCTAAATTCTAGAACACTTGCTTAGCCTGAATAAGACCTTATGTTTGATTCCTAGTATGGGGGGGGGAGTTACATTTATGCTAAGATTTCACATTACTCAATTCAAACTGAGGTGTTTATCTGAACCTCCCAGAAGTCAAGATCAGAGAGAGATATTTCCCAAAAATGGCTAGCTCTGCTTGGCATGATCGTGAAGTTCCCTCTGCCTTAATTCTTACACAAGGTAACCTGAAGTGGCCTGATGTGGACTAACCAGTTATTTTTCTATTGGATCACCTTGTCTTTGATTTACAAGGCAAGTGACTTTAATGTGACAAATCCTCTTTCTTTTGTGTACTTTTTCTGGCTATAAAATTTACCTTTTCTCTTTTGTTCATCAGAAACACACAACTATATTTTACAGAATGAACTGGCACCTGATTATAGAACTGAAAATAAACAGAAATAGAAACTAAGAAAAGTTTTCCTTTGGAAAGACAGAATGATAAGATTGAAAATCAGAAAATAAAGGGGAAATGTGAATTACAGGGATATTTTAAATGTTCAGACACTGCTTGGCAACATATTCCTCCTGGCTGGAATACACGTTTGTTTTGTTTTTGTTGTGGAATATTACTTCAACTATGTAAAGATGTGCTACATTTGGTGTTTCAACATGGGGCCTTAATTTCCCCATAGAGCCGAGAAAGCTGAAGCAAAACAAAACAAAAAACCTGATATGGCTCCTTTAAGAGTCTCTGCCTTACATTAAATAATCGAGTAGCTGGCAATTAAACAAAAACAGTAACCCAAGTAAAATCACTTGCCACAGTGTGGGCACCTGTGGTGATATACTGTATATTTAATAAAAAAATATATTTGATAAATATAGCCTGAATCATCAGAGGACGGAGCCACTCAGAGCCAAGCATGAAGCTCAGGGAGTGGTGGTCCCTGCTTTTAATCCCAATACTCCACACAGGCAGTGGTGCTCTAGGAGGATGTGAATTCAAGGCCAGACCGAGCCAGGAGGGAGTGGAACACACCTTTAATCCCAGCACTAGGAAAGTTGAAGGAGGAAGTGAGGTAAGTGGGAGGGGAAAGAGGAGGCTGGAGTTCACCTTCTTCCTCCCTCCCCAGAGGACTCAGATTCATTCAGTCTGGGGATTTGTGGAGACAGGGTCTACCTTTTTTGGTAGGAGGAGCAGCTAGGTGAGACATGGCCATGGCTTGTTTTTTTGTCTCTCTGACATTTCAGCTTTTCCTCAATATCAGGCTTTGGGTTTTTAATTAGTAATTTCAAGTAGAATTTGTACAATAGGCACAAGTTTTCTAGAACTGGGGAGGTTGAATGCACCTCCTAGTTAAACACAGCTCCTGTTAGCTGTTGAAGGCCTCTCTTTGCCAGGCTTAAGGGATGTAAGCTTGGCTTTCATGGATTTGAGTTGGGTGGAGTCAGCTGTCAACACAAAGCCATACAGTGAGTTTAAGGTTTGGCTCATGGGGTCAGAAAAGGCTAGAGATACACAGGTCCAGGTGTTTAAAAAACCCTCTAAACAGGTTTCAGTGTATTTTTAAATGTGCATAGGCTTAAAAAAGAAAAGATAATGGGTATAGACAATCATAGAAAAAATAAATAGTTTATAAATAATACAGTCTTTAAAGAAAGAATAGAGTAATACAAAAAGAAAAAAAGCCATGTAAAGAAGGGAAATACACAAGGAATCTGGATTCTGTAAGGTGTTAACTTTGAATCTTTTGAATGTTGATGAGCGAACAACATCTACTGAGAAACATGGGATTGTAAGAGGGACTGATAAATTAAACCAGCCTAGATATTTTAGAGATGCCTTAACTTTAAAATGGAATTTGGAAAATGTATTGCATTGGGGGAAAGGTTATGTGAAGTATAATTCTAATTAGTCTTATTAAATAAAAACTCGGAGTCAGATATCAAGGGAGAATCAGAGTACCCAGTTACCAGAGACTTCTCACCTATATAAATTCTTAGTCAAATGGGGGCCCAGATCCTGTCTCCATCAGCTTTATATTCCTGTCTCCACCTCCTGATTATGATGGGATTAGAGGCGAGAGCCTCCCAAGTGCTGTGATCAAAGGTGTAAGCCACCACTATCAGCCTCTGTTTTTCTTTTGGACTAGGTCAATCTCTTGTAACCCAGGGTGGCCTTGAACCTCTAGTGTTGCTGCTTCCTCCTCCCAAGTGCTGTGATTAAAGTAGTGTACCATCACTACCTGGCCTCTATGGTTCACTGGTAGTTAGTTCTGCCTTCTGATCTCTAGGCAAGCTTTATTTGTCAGAACACAAACAAAATACCACTCAACCATTATGCTTTTGTTTTCACAGGAAATAAAAGGCCTTGGATTTTAAAAAAAATATTTATTTATTTATTATATATACAGTGTTCTGCCTGCATGCATGCCTGTGTGCCAGATCTCATTCTAGATGGTTGTGAGCCACCATGTCATTGCTAGGAACTGAATTCAGGACCTTTGGAATGGCAGCTAGTGCTCTTAACCTCTGAGCCATCTCTCCAGCTCATCTGAATCATCTCTCTAGCCTAGGCTGTAGATGCTTTCAAGGTTAATGGAGTTTAGGTTTCATAGAGGGAAGCCTCCTGAAAAATCTTGACTACAGACTTAAAGAAATGAGCCAAAAAAAAAAAAAATACATGGCATGTGATGTATGTACTGATCTCTCTGCATGGGAACAGTTCTAAGTCTGGAAAAAAATGGTTACAACTAGTTTTCCCAGGATTTGATCAATCATTATCTCATATAGTGGGTATTTCTTCCACATCTGGCCTGTACAAGTCCATAGGGTGTAGCCTTTTGGCTATCTTAAGGATCTAGAAAACACACACTTCGGGTCCTTTTCTTTTGAGCTCTTGAATGGTGAAGATTGGGTCAGGTGGCTTGAAACAGTGTTTGAATTGATCCACAGCCTTCCAGAGATTCTGTGACTGAACTCTTTTATTTTGTATAAGTAAATTGCTTCTCCATAGAATCTCTTAATAAATAATCCTTTTTCTCAGGCACCTGTGGATTTCTTGATTTAATCTAAATTTTCTCAGGGTTTCCAAAAGATGCCATTACCCACAGACAATAGGAAGCAGTCTAGAAAACACAATGCCCAAATTCCCAAGAGGTAGGTTGGATGGTTTCTGGTCATTCTGTAGGTTATGGATGCTTGTCATCATTTAGTGAGGACATAGGAATATCAGATAAAAAGACAATTATTAACCTCAAGTATTTTATATTGGTATGGATTTTGGTATATTAATACAAATTTAAAATTATTTTTGTTTTACTGTATATGTTTCTACTCTTATTTAAGGTATTGACTGTGCAATTCATTTAAAAATGCAAGGTAAACTTCTAGTTCTTAAAAAGCTATTATTACAAATTATTAAGGATAATTAAGAAACACAGGCTAGTAGTTAGCCATCTATTACAATCAAACTTTCAAGATCATACAGAGATATATTTTAGATAGATAGCTTTCAAATACTTCAAAGACCAATAGAATATGGCATTTAAAATGTTTTGTTGGGGTGGAGAGATGGCTCAGAGATTAAGAGTACTAGCTGCTCTTCCAGAGGTCCCGTGTTCAATTCCCAGCAACCACATGGTAATTCACAACCATCTATAATGAAATCTAGTGTCCTCTTCTGGTGTGCAGGCATACACGCAGACAGAACACTGTATACATAATAAATAAAATAAATCTTTTAAAGAAACAGGGAAAAATGTGTTGTTAACATAGAGATTTTTCATGACAGTAAGACACAGCTACTCCTGGCAGCACAAATCTACTTCATAAAAGGATGATGGGCACCAAAGAACCTCCATATGGAGTTTACTTTCAATATGGCAAAGCTAGCCATTTGGGCAAGAAACTGCTCTTGCCTTGATTGCTGACAGTATGCTGTACAGACTAGACATACAAGACACAAAGGAAAGTGACTGCCAAACTTTGCCAAATCAAGGCAGGACGGCCCTTCAAAATTCCTGATTCATATAAAAAGTCTGACAAATATTCTAGGCCTGTCTGCCAAAGATGAATACCCCAACATTGCAAACATTGGGATGACTGTCCAGGCATCCAGATGTCTCTATTGTTTCTATAGTTTTGGAAGTGGCTTGCACTTCACATTCTAAGGTAATATATCCTTCAGGGATCTTTGATGGAGTTGAATGTAGATTGTTATTGTTACAGTTTTTCTTAGTTATGATAGAAGGTAAATTAGGTACAGATGTTGTGGAATAATTGGTTTGTATACTGTGAATATGTGTCTTTGTCAAGGTGCTTTCTGATTGGTTCAATAAAAAAAACTAAACATCCACTAGCTAGGCAGAAGGTATAGGCAGGAGAGCCAGACAGAGAGGAAGAAGAAGGGCAGAGTCAACGCAGAGGAAGCAAGACATGTTAGAGAACAGGTAAAGCCACAAGCCACATGGCAACATGTAGACAGAAAAGGGTTAATTTTAGTTGTAAGAGCTAGTTAGGAATAAGCCTAAGCTATCATCTGAGTATTTATAATTAATAAGTCTCTGTGTGGTTATTTGGGAGCAGGCTGGTAGGACAGAGCTGACTGGTGGGACAGAAAAACTGTACCTGCATATAGAGCTTTGGACTTATCAAGATAGGATAGATAATAGTGATTTCTCCAACCTTACTAAATGCAAAGGGACTGCATATTGTAGATGTTATTCTTTTATTTTTTGGGTTTTTGGGGGGGGGGGTTGGTTTTGAGACAATGTTTTTCTGTGTAACCATTCTGGTTGTCCTGGAACTTGATTTGTAGGCCAGGCTTGCTTTAACTCACTGAGGTCTGCCTTCATCTGCCTCCCAATTGCTGGGATTAAAGGTGTGCACCACCACTGCCTGCTATAAATGCAATTTTTACTTGATAAGTGTTCTTATTGCTTATAGTTTTACTATGTTAAAGTTAAAACCTTCCTTTTAATTCATACAAAAATGGAAATGTCATGGAATATCATTTTAACTATTTAAAGGTGTGTTGCATTTGCTTATGCTGCAGTTTTTTTCTTCCAGAAAAACTAGTGTTTAATATGAAAAGAATGGAATTGGGATGTGGCTCAATGGTAGAGAACTTGCTTAGCACACAAAGGCCCAGCATCATAAACATACAAAATAATACACTTAGATGGTGGTGATGTTGATGATGATGATAAAAAGTCTGAGTGCAGGGCATACCGGCACACATTGTTAATCCCAGAACTCTGGAGGCAGAAGCAGGATGATCTTGAGTTCAAGCCAGTCTGGGCTACAATAGTAAGGTCCTGTCTCAAAAACCAAAAGTAGCTGGGTGTTGTTGCACACTTTAATCTCAGTACTTCAGAGACAGAGGCAGATGGATCTCTGTGAGTTCAAGGTCAGCCTGCTCTACAGAGGGAGTTCCAGGAAAACCAAAGCTACACAGCATAGTCAGGGGTTTCCCTTCCACCAAGAAACTCTCAAGTACCGGGCAGCAGCTTTCCAAATATTTGACTCAGCAGCTTAATATTATAGTAACTGCTGGACCAGTAGTTCAGGCATATTATTACCTAGCTTACTTGTAAAGTAACCCATATTTCTATTTATGTTTAGCCACATGGTTTGGTACCTTCGCTCAGTGCAGCATTCTCATCCTGCTTCCTCTGGCTGGCATCTGCCCTGCTCTTCCTCTTCCCAGAATTCCCCTTGTCTGGTTGCCTCAATTATACTTCCTGTCTGCCTAGCTTCTAGCCAATCATTGTTTTATTAAACCAATATTTTCAGTGACAAATATTTACAGTGTACAAGAGCATAATCCCACAGCAACACAGAGAAACTCTGTCTTGAAAAAACCAAACCAAACCAAACCAAACCAAACCAAACCAAACCAAACAAACAAAAAAATTAAAGTAACAAATCTAACAATTCAACTACCATATGATGGTTCATAAAGGCCCTTCTCTCCCAAAGGCCCTGTCCTCTGAGTTTGCCTAGCAGACTTACTGTCTTAGTTTGGGTTTTTATTGCTGTTAAGAGATAGCAGGACTACAACAATTTTTATAAGGAAAGCATTTAATTGGGGTTGCTCTATTACAGTACAGGGGTTCAGTTCATTATCATCATGATAAGGATGTTGATGGAGTTGAGAAGGCTATATCTTGCAGGCAACAGGAAGTTGACTGTCACCATAAGGGAAGCCCTAGCAAAAGAGATCTAAAAGCCCACCCCCACAAAAATGCCTTACCACTCAAAATGCCTCCCTCCTACTTCAGGTGTGTTTGGCTCTTCTAGATTCTCTATGATGACTTCCTGCCAACTAGTTCCTAACTCAGCCTCCTGACCCAAGGTTAATCTTATTTAATTAATGCAGTTGATAACTCGGTGTCCACAGTGTGACTGAATATCCCCCAAATACCCTTTGGGTGCTACATTTTTTCAAACCACCACACCTACACACAGATGTCAGAGTTTTCAGGTGCTGCAATTGTGTGTTTGTTTTGGGCTTGGAGGCAAAGGTTGGGTGTTGGATTTTCTGCCTTCTTTCTCCTCCTTCTCTCCCTCCTCCCCCCTCCTCCCCTCCTCTTCTTCTCTAAACAGACTCTAGGCTGTCTAGGCTGGCCTTGAACTCAGTTCTCTAGTGTTGTTTGTTTTTTGGTTCTTTGTGGGGCCAGCCACCTAGCTCTCAAGCAAATACAAAGAAGCTTGTTCTTGCTGAATGCCTGGTCTTGGCTTGGCTTGTTTTTAGCTAGATTTTCTTAATTTATCCCATCTACCATTTGCCTCTGGGCTTTTTCCTTTTCTTTTATAATCTTACTTTCACTCTTACTCTGTGGCTGGCTGTGTATCTGGGTGGCTGGCCCCTGATGTCCCCCTCTTTCTCTGACTACTTCTTCCTCCCCCTCCCAGATTTCTCCTTCAGTTTATTCTCTCGGCCTGCCAGCCCTGCCTCTTTTTCTCTCCTGCCTATTGACTGTTCAGTACTTTATTAGACTATCAAGTGTAGACAGGCACAGTAACACAACTTCACAGAGTTAAACAAACGCAACATAAACAAAAGTAACACACTTGAAATAATATTCTACAACAATGTAGCCAAGGATAATATCCTGATTCTCCTGCCTCAGCCTCCCAAATGTGATCACAGGCGTGAACCTCTACACCAGGCATTTATGGTGCTAGAATCCAGTTTTTTTATGCATGGTACCAACTGAGCTGCAACCCCACCTAAAGAATCAGTTGTAATATAGAATAAGCTCAGGCATTTGTTGTGTGACATTTTGTGTTCTGACAAAGCTTGGTTGGAGAACAGAGGGCAGAGTTAGCTACTAGGTAAACATAGAACTCAAACTGTGGTGCCTCCCACCTGTAGTCCTGCACTTGGGAAGCTCATGCCTTTAATCCCAGCCCTCAGGAGGCAGAGCCAGAAAGTGATTAGGTGGGGCAGGGACTGGCCCATTCAGTCTGAGGATGCTTAGAGGTAAAAACCTTCCTGGGGGTTGTTGCTCTGTTTCTCTGATCTTTCAGCTTTCACCCTCAGTATCCAACTCCTGGTTTTTATTGTTAAGACTAATTAGGCGAGTGGTGCTGGCCCACACCTTTAATATCAGCATTTAGGAGCAGAGGCTGGCAGATCTCAGTGAGTTTGAGGCCAGCCTGGTCTACAAATCGAATTCCAGGCCAGCCAGGACTGTTAAACAGAGAAAACTTGTCTTGGGGGGGAAAAAACTAATTAGGGTCACGCTTCAGGTATTAGGAGAGACAGACTGAGAAAGTATTGCACTTCAGTGTGCACAGGGTTTCTGTCCAAGAGAGAATTGCTGGGTATTAGCTTTGCAAATTTTATTTTATTTTTTTAATTTCTAGTACCTGTGAACACTTCTGAGAAAGAGTAGGTACTTGATGAATAATACTGTGCAAAATAGCTGAAATTTAATTTTTTTTCACGTGTTTATTAAATAAATAGTCCATAAACGTAACCACGGTGCTCTGAAAACAGGGAGAGATTTAATTCAAGAACAAAACTATGTGTGTGGTGCACATCTGTAATCTCAACACTGGGAGGTGGAGGCAGGAGGATCAGAAATCCATCTTGGGCTACATAGAAACTTTGAGGCTACTTTGAACTACATGAAGCCTTGTCTAGAAAACAAACCCCCCCAAAACCCTTTAAATATACAGACATGTACATACATTTATTTTTTAAAAGAAGGGGAACCTGGTGGGGCGTGTTGGAGGAGAGAAAGGAATTGGGACTGGATGTGACTGAACCACGACGTTAACATAATTTAAAATCACAAGACATCTTATTAAAAATAAAGAACACGGACTATGGATTTTCTTGTAAACGGTAAGTAACCTGGACAACCGGCTCAACCCTTTCTGCCCCGAGCCCGCCCCCATCGACAGGCTCAGGTCCTTCTACTTTGGTCTTGTCTGGAGAGAGAGAGAACGAGAGAGAGCGAGAGCAAGAGAGAGCGCTCTCGGGAGAAACTTGGGCCAGCGGCGGTCGATTAGTCAGGCCTCAGAAAGATGGCGTCCTCGGAGCAGGCAGAGCAGCCGAGCCAGGTGAGGGGAGTGGGACTGCCCCGCGGCGGCTGGCGGGGATCGGGGCTGGAGCGGCGCTGGGCGAGCAGCTGGCAGCGCGGCGGCGACCCCCAGCCCTTGGAGCCGAGGACCCCCGACTTCGTTTCTCCTCTGGGCTCCGCCCCTCTCCGGGTCCTCCCCGCCCCACTCCTACCCCGGTGACCCCTCTCTCACCACATTCCGGAGTTGGGGGGTCTCGACTGTGGCCTCAGGTCCCCGCTTCCCGCCCGGCGGTCCCTGGGATCCCGCCTGACTTGGTCGGGAAGGATGGTGGGCCCCGGTTTTGTCCTCAGCCCAGAGATGTGGGGGCCCTGCTGGAGGGGAGGGAGGTGGGGACGGCTCGTTGGTACCCGGCTGTCCCCTGTGGGGAGGGGCCTGACGACTCCCACTCGCTCTGCCCCAGACCCCCAGGTGCCAGCATCTTGGTCCTCAGTCACCTTGGGGCTTCCTTTACCTGCTTGGAGGGTCGCTCCGAGGGCTGCTTCTCTCCCAGTGCATTAGCAGAGAGGGGATGAACTGTAAATAACAGACGCCACCGAGCTTTTGGCTGAGAAGCCAACTCTTGCTTCTCTGGATTTGGTGTTCTTGGCCGAGGACTCCCCTCAAGAGTTTCTTCACCTGCAGATTGAACCAAAGCCCGCTCCAGTTAGGATCCAGGATTGATGCTTGGACTTGTGGGGTGGGGAAGTAGTGATGAGGAGGCCTCTGGAAGGGTTATAATCCAAAGGAGCGCAATGTAGAAAGATGCTAAGAGAGAGCCAGCCCTGTTTTTGCTTGCATACTGTCATACAGAAGACAAGCCATGTTTATTTTTAAATGTTTATATTTGTGTATATGCACAAGGCACGGTGCTGGCGGAAGTCAGAGGACAACTTTGCACCAGGTCATTTCTCTCCTACTGTGGGTCATGGAGATGGAACTCAGGTCCTCAGGCTTGGCAGCAAACGCCTTTACCTGCTGAGCCATCTCTTTGGCCACAGAGTAGTGTTTATTATCTAACTCTTTTCTACCCTTTGTACAGCGCAGAAGTGGGTAGCAAGGTTTTGCAACATGCCCTAAATCATGTGAACCGTCGAGCCTCGATTTCAGCCCACACTCTGTGTGACTCCGCTAGTTGGTCATCTATTTTAAATTTAATTAGGAATGACCTAAGAAGAAAAAAAGTTAGCCCGGGAATCTCATCATTCATCTCTTACCTTCTTGATGCGCCTTTAAGAGTTTTCAGCCACTTGTCAATATTTCACTTCCTTCCTAGGCAGAGGACTACCGCTTACTATTTCTTACTGTCTTTCTCCATGCCTAAATCAATTAGAGGAATCACACTTAAAAGGCTTGGACACTTAGACCAGTCTCTGCTAGTGGTCTGAGTAATTCAGGGTGATGTGTGTGCTGTAAGACAACAGGAACAATTAGGAACCATGCTGGGCTTCTCACTGCCCAGGGTTCTGGACTCTGGAGTGTCTGAAAGACAGGGATCCCTTTCTAGTTTGCTAAACTGCCCCAGTGCCTCAGTGACTGATTTTTTTCCAAACCGTTTAGGAATGAGACTAAAATGTGTCCCGGTTTCTATTCCTCCAGGACGCTTTCCAGTTTTATGAAGGGTACTAACATTCTTCCCACTTGGAACCCTTAGTGTGCTTAAGGGTTACTTTGTTTCTGGGATCACCCTCCCCCCCCCTGCTCCCCCCCCCCCAGGGATTCTCTAACAGCCCTGGCTGTCCTATAACTCCCTTTGTAGACCAGGTGGCCTCCAGGGGTCTAAGGTCTTTAAGGGTTGGGCCAGCGCTTTGGTTTCAGCTCTGCCTCTCCTTTGCCCTCCTTTCCAAAGCTAATAGAGACGGGATTGCATCAGAATGTGCTGGCAGCCTGAGGAAAAAGTTAAACTTCTTTTGTCAATGTTCTGTCACTGACGATAAGCTGCAGATAAACACTTTAAAAAGCATATATTCATATCCCAGCACTCAGGAGGCTGAGGCAGGTGGATCTCTGTGAGTTCAAGGCCAGCCTGATCTACAAAGAGAGTTCCAGGATGGCCTGGGCTGTTGTTACCCAGAGGAACCCTGTCTTGAAACACTGTGTGTGTGTGTTTCTCACTGTATGGTCCAGGCAGGATCTTCCTGCTTCTGCTTCCTGAGTGCTGAGATTGTAGGCGTGCACCACTGTTCTGGGCTTCAGTACACTTAAGTATTACTTGTTTATCTGTTTTTGAGACAGCAGTTCATGTAAACCAAATAGGCTTGAGCTGTGTATAGCCAAGGATGACCTTGTACTTCTGATACTCCTGCTTCTACAAGCGAGACTTCATGCATGTGCCACCAAGTCATTGGTGACAGAGATTGAAATAGGTCCTTGTGTATACGAAACAGGCATTCTACCAACTAAGCTACATTTCTGGCCTCAGTCTTAATTAGAAAATATTTTTAATTAATTAATTAACTTTGTTTATTTGTTTGTTTGTTTTGATACAAACTTACCTGTAGCCCTTAGTTGGCCTGGGACTCACTATGTAGACCAGGCTGGTTTCAAACGCCACCTGGCTCTGCGTTCTGAGTGCTGAGATTAAAAGCATTTGCCATTATGCCCAGCTTCTATTATTTTGAGTGTGCACATGTTTGTGTGTAGGCCAGAGGTCAAGCTATCTTTCCTCTCAGTTACAGGCCAGAGGCCAATTAGGTGTGTTCTTTAGTTGCTCTTTATTTATATTATGTGTATGGGTATTGTGTGTGTGTGTGTTGTTGGTGCCTGCAGGTCCCAGAGTTGTTCTTAACCCCCTGGAACTGGACTTATAGACTGTTGTGAGGTTCCAGGTAGAGGCTGGGAATCAAGCCCGTGTGTTCTGAAAGAGCAGCTAGTGCTTTTAACTGTCAAGCCATCTCCTTTAGCCTCATACTCTCTAGCTTCTTTATTTACGTTTTCTACCTTATTTTTTGAGGCAGGGTCTTTCACTGAACTTGAATATATGAATTTGGCTAGATTGGCTGCTCCGAGAGCCCCAGCAAAGCTCCTATCTTTGCATCTCTGGTGCTGGGATTACAGGCATGTGTCTCTGTGTTCAAATTTTACGTGGGTTCTAGGGGCTGAACTCAGGTTCTCATGCAGTACACACCTTACCTATTGAACAATCTCTTCAGTACCTTAAATGTACTTAACATTTTTTCCTCAAATATTATTTTGTGCGTGTGTGTGTGTGTGTGTGTGTGTGTGTGTGTGTGTGTGTGTGTGAGTGAGTGAGCTCATAGGACAACTCTGTGGAACTCCTTCTTTTATGTGGGTTCTGAATCAGTGTCTCATGTAATGTGCTTTTATCTTTAGGGCGTATAGACAACTCTAAGACCAATTTCTTTCTTTCTTTTGTTTTTTAAAAAAGACATTTACTATATATTTTTCTATGTGTATATGGTTGTCTATGTGTGGGTACACAGCAGGAGTGCAGGTGTCTTCAGGATTCAGAAGCAGTTGTATCCTCTAGAGCTGTAGGTACAGGCAGTTGTGAGCTGCCAGACATGGATGCTGGGGACTGATCTCATGCCTCCTTAACCACTGAATCGTCTCTAGCCCACCTTAAGTGTACATTTCAAGAGAATCTGTGCTCATTGCTTTTGCCTGACATTTCTCCATTTGAGCAGAGTGGTACTGCAATGGCTGTTGAATAATTTCCCAAGCCTGGCTGCGTTGTTTATAGACCCGAGGGGCTGGACCAGTAAGTGTCTCTTAGAAAGGTTGTTAGCTGGACTCACGGTATTGTCTCTGGTTTCTAGTGATGAATGAAGAATCCCTCTGTCATGCAGTGTAAAGTACTAAAGTTCAGCTCTCTGGCCAGGTTACATAACTTTCTATCCTCTCTCTGACTCTGTAAGTGGGCAGAGACAAGTGTCTATCTCTTAGGATTGCTCCGAAGACTAAGTGGGTTAATGTATGTAAAAGTGCTTGGACACCCGACACAAGTGTTGTGCATTGTTAGTCCATAATGAATTCTGGACTTGCACCCTTAGGTGGTGGAGGTCTTTCTCTAATGACCTGTATGACTTTTGTATGTTGACCACAACTCTAGTGAAGTTGCTTTTTCCTTTGTTTTGAAGTAATGTCTCTTGAAAATTCAAAAGATGCATAAATGCCTGTGACAAGTGCCAGTGTTTATGGCAGCAGAGTCTACCTGCAGAGTCTGTATAGAAAATTATATAGCATATAATTTTATAATTAAGACAGTTGTTCAGTATTGGGAATTCCATTTTCTATTTCATATCCTGAGGCAGCCCAATGCTTGCCACCAAGATTGAAGATCTGGGTTAAATTCCTGGAACCTACATGATAGAAGGAGAGAACCAATTCCTACAAGCTGTTCTCTGTCTCCCCCCCCCCAAGCCCCCCCCCCACATATAAATAAATAAATGTAATAAAACCTCACAAACTCAAAAATCTTAAGTCTGAGCTACCTGGGAAGACTTAAAGAAAAAAAAAACTATAGATAAGTGGGATAGCACTTACCTAGGATGTGCCAACTCTGGATTCTATCCCTAGCACTTCCACAGTCTACACAGCAGGACTTGGGGCTCTGACTCTCACTCATCCCACAGGCTCCTAAGGCTTCTGTTTATAGGATATTTTCTATCTCAGTTTTTCAGATTTGTTCTCACATGTTTTGATGAAGTTAAATATGTCCTGTGAGCCGTCTTCCAAGCAGCACTGTGTCCTCAGTGACTTCTGTCTGGAGTCACATGGCACAGTCTTTTTATTATTGGGATATGTTTGGTTGCTTGGTTAAGGTTGTGTTAGGTAATTTTCTTTTTTGTTTTTTTTTTTGAGACAGGATTTCTATATGTAACCCTGGATATCTTGGAACTATGCTTTGGAGACCTGTCTGGCCTTGAACTCAGAGATCCACCTGCCTCTGCCTCCTGAGTGCTGGGACTAAAGGCATTCACCACTACCACTCATTTTTTTTTTTTTTTTAAGATTTTATCTTATTTTACTTTTTGAAAAAAAAGGTCTCTCTACATATTCCAGCTGTCCTAGAGCTAACTGCATAGACTAGATTGGCATTAAACTCATAGAGATCCTTCTGTCTCTGCTTCAGTAATCTGTTTTATTTTTTAAATTGTGTGTGTGTGTGTGTAGCTGGAAGTCTCTGTCTTGCCAGTAACTCTTAAAAACCCAGCAGCTGCTTCCCAAATAATTGACTCAGAGGTTTACTATTACTTATAAATGTTTGGCCAGTAGCTCAAGCTTATTACTCACTAGCTCATACACTTAAATTAACCCATATTTCTTATGTTTAGCCACATGGCCTTTTCTGTTTTCAGAACTCTCCAAGTCTGGTTACCCTGCCTATATATACTTCCTGCCTGGATACTGGTGAATCAGTGTTTTATTAAACCAATTTGAATGACAGATCTTTACAGCGTACAAGAACATTATCCCATAGCATGTGTGCATATATAAGTGCAGGCTCCTGTAGAGTCTAGGGCATCAGATCCCCAGGACCCAGAGTTACAGATGGTTGTGTACAGCTACTTACATGGCTGATGGGAACCAAATTTAGATCCTATGCAAGAACAGTATGTAACTCTTTACCTTGGAGCTATCTCTCCAGCCTCTCTATACTTATTATTAAGGAGCAGTCCATTATGTAGTTGGTTTGTATACTATTTGATGAACATTTGTATTAGTTTTCTGTTGTTCCCTAACAATATTACTACAAATTTAATAGGTTAAAAACAACATAATTTTGTAGTTGGAAGTTTCTCTGTCCTGCTTATCTTGTCCTGCACCCACTTGGAAGCTTAACATAATAGCAACAGTTAGGCCAGTACCTCAAGCATATTACTATCTAGCTCTTACACTTAAGTTAACCCATGTATCTATCTATGTTTAGCCACGTGGCTTGGTACTTTTTCTCAGTGCAGCATTCTCACCTTGCTTCTTCATCTGGCTGGTGTCTGTTTCTCTGCCTTTACTCTTCCAGAATCCTCCTAGTCTGGTCACCCCGCCTCTATTTCCTGCTTAGCTACTGGCTAGTCAGTGGTTTATTAAACCAATACCAGTGACAAATCTTTACAGTGCCTAAGAGCATTTTTCTGCATTTCCCCCTTTTTATTTTAAAAACAAGAACCCCAAATCTAATCTCCTTTTTATATCTTCTTTCCTGACCATTATTCATAACAACTTGTAACCAACATTCTAAACAAAGACAAACATCCCTAATCCTTTTCTGGGGTGGGGGGGATTTTTGGTGTAGTTCTCTAGATTACTTCCTGCTGATTCGGGGGCCTGGGTAATCCTTGGGGACTCAAAGACACTTTAGGGTTATAGTCAAGTCTTGACTGCAATAGTCTGTGAAGCTGAATCATCTCAACCAGAAGTCTTGAAGCTGTTTTTGATGCAGAACTCAGAAGAAACTGCAATAGAGGTGCTTTGAAACATTGCATCATCTGGGCCATCCATTATATCAGAGATATTTTTAAGAGGTCCTTCCTTGATCAAACCTTATTTTATTTTATTTTATTTTTTTAACCTGTAATGAATCTATAGTGGAAATAAAAACATAACCTCTCCTACAAAGTAACCTATCTTTTGACTTAAATTTTGATGACAAGGCATTTTATAGGTTGGATTAATCCAGCAGCATTTATCATCAAATATCTCTTAGCAACTTTTGCTCCTTCCTCAGCAGTCAAACAACACAATAACATACAGTATCTAGACTCTGTGTGATTTCCATCTTTATTATTTTTTTACTCTATTTCTTTTTCAAGATCTTTTTCTATCCTTTTTCTGTTCTCTCCCAAGCCTCCATATATTTTTGAACATACTATAAACTGTTTAGAGTTGTTGGTGGTTTTTTTTTGGGGGGGGGGTCTGAATCTGGCTTTATATTTCTATCATTTACTGACCACACAAACCTTTAATCTGCTAAGTGATATGGCTAGGTTAAAGGGCTAGGATTAAAGGCTTGGCTGTGGCAGCTGGTTCTGCCCAGCTCCTTAGTCTGTGAGACCTTAGCTTCATGATAGAGGTACTGGCAGGAGCCACATTTTAGGGTCCATACTGTCACCAAGTGGAGCACCCCTGCCTGATGCTTATAAACCTTATTTAAGTGTTTGGCTGCAGGTCCTCTTAAAAGAACCTCTAGGTTTTTTACTGCTAATGCTGAGTCAGGAAGCCTTTCTTAAAGGAGGCTTGCCTTTCCTGGCTACCAGCAAACAGAGCCCACCTGAGAAAACACTGCTACCAAGAAGCTGTACTTAACTCTGTTCCCTTTTTTTGTCTGTATGAGCAGTAACCTTAAATTGGTCATATGGATCTTGTGTGAGACTTAGGGAGCCCACCATTATTGCACAAATTCTGTTTAGCATGTAATAAAACCTGGAGCCAGATACTGGGGAAAAGCTGAAATATCAGGAAGACAGGAAACAAACCACAGCTAATTCTTACCCAGAAAACTCCTCAGGTCAAACAGGGCAGATCCCGTCTCCAGACTGACTGGGCTTGAAGGCAAAAAGGGCAGAGCTTCTGCCATCTCCTGCCTTATATTTCTTTCCCCACCCAGCTATTTTACTTTCTTGTCAACATTTTCAGAGCTAGGATTAAAGATGGGTGTTATTACCTCCTGGCTCTGTTTGGGCTTGAACTCACAGATATCCAGAGGATCCCTGCCTCCCAAGTGGTGGGATTAAAGGTGTGAGTCACCACTCCCTGACCTTCCTGGCTCTGTCCCCTGTTATTTCTGACGATTTTTTATTGAATATACATCAAATATCCCCTTTTGTGTCAGAAATAAAAAAGGGGATAAAATAAAATAAGAAATAACCAATATAAAAAACAATATATAATAGGTACAATAACTATACACAATATATATAAGCAATAATTACATCAGTAATGTCCAGTCCATTAACAATTGACAATTAAAAGAAAATATTCCATTAATTATCCTATTTTGGTGAGTCCAAAGGATTATACCTAACTTGTATTACCAACTGAAAACTATCTTATACACTTTACATCTCTTAGTGAGTTTCTTTTCTGAAATTGTGACTCGGAAACTATACTTTCAACTATCTCATCTTTAATTCCTTCAGAGATCCAAGAAGGAAATAACATTAACTGAGTAAACAGGAATTCAAGCAAGTGACTTCCAAAAATGTGAAAAATGAAGTAGCTGGCTTCCTGGGCAGTCACCCAAGGTTCCTTTTCAGGGTTGGGGCATCCATCTTAGGCCTCCAGGCCTAGCATATCTGACAGACTTTTCTGTGGAGCAGGATATTCTTAAATACCTTCCTACCTTGTCCTGGCAAAGTTTGGCAGTTGTATCTTTTGTGTCTTGTTTGTCCATTTTGGACACCATACTGTCAGCAGTCAAGGCAAGGACACTTTCTTGGCTAGTGACTAACTTTTGTCACAAAGAAAGTTAACTCAATATGGAGTTTCTTTGATGCCCATCATCTTCTCTGAAGTAGACTGGTGCTGCCAGGAGCAGACATGTCTCATTGTCATAAAAAATAAAAAGAACCTATGTTATTAAAATATCTCAGATGCCATATCCTATAGATCTCTGAAGTGTTTGAAGATGATCTGTCTATCTAAAATATCTCTCTTTGACCTTGAAAACATATCGAATATGACTATAAATTGGACTGTAATGGCTAAAACTTGCTTTTCTTTATATCCTAATTAGTTGGTAATAATACCTTTCAAGGAATATCAATTTGTATACATTATATGAACTGCATAGGTACAACACCTTGAACAAGATTAGAAATATATGTACAATAACAAAATTAATATCAACTTTGTATCAATATATACAAATTGTATAAAATATACAGAAATCCAATCTAATGTAAATATTTTACATAGTAAATACTAGTGGTAATTTTAATAGTAAATTTAAATAGTAATTGATTTTTAAAATTAGATTCAATAATCTATCATTTTATCCTGTTATATTCATATTCTCTTTTTTTTCAGAGTAGATGCAATAATCTATCCTTTTATTCTATCATATATATATCCCCCTTTTTTTTTCAAATGAAAACCCTGGATCTAATTTTTTAAAGCATTTCCCTATAACTATTACCAATAACAATTTGTAACCAATCATCCTAAATAATGACAATTATCTATAACCCATTGAAAGATCAAAAACCACTTACCTCAGCTCTTGGGAATGTTGACATTGTGTTCTTAAATTTACTTCCTGCTGTCTGGCAGCAAAGGCATCTTTAGGGGATTCTGAAAAGAAAATTTTTTGTTAATTTTAGAGTCCTGAGATATGTAGTTGTATCATTTGTTGTCCAGTCTCTGCATAATGGGAAAGTTCAGGGCTTGTCTCAAGTCCTAGCTAGAGTAGTCTGTGAGGCTGGTTAATCTCACCTCGACGCCTCCAAAATGTCTTGGCAGTTTGTAACCCAAAGCTGATCTCTGGTTGGTGTTTGCCAGCCTAGTGGTTTTGTCAGAGTTCATGTGAAATCATTGTTGTGGGGCCCCATCTTCCTTTTGGATACTTCAAGTTCACAATTAGGCATTGTCCTGGCTCACTGCAGAAAACTGATAAGAGACTTACCCCAAAACAATGTACAGAAAGCTAGATAAAACCTTTTTCTAGAATTATATAGAACACTGTATGAACATTAATATCACGACAAAATGTATAATATATATTTTTTATATAAATTTTGATTTAGAACATATAAGAGTAGTAGCAATAGAATAGAATTTTGGTTTTTCTTCTGTCCCATATCAGGTGGCTTTTCTGATGTAAAACAGAGATTTTGGATTTTCCTTTAATAAGTGTGCTTGGGTTTAGAGAAGGAGAGAGCCACACTCAACTCCAAAGCCAGCTTTACTTTATAACTAAATTGGGACATCAACTTTTCTTAGAAGTAAAAAGATACAGATGTTAGGCAGTGAGATTTTACCCTGTAAAGTATATTGGTACCAATAGGTCAGATTTTTCTTTGCTTGTAAATTATTCTGGAAAGCCTTTCCTTCTGTTTTAGACATCTAAATTTCCAAGATCTTTTGGCTTCTTGAAGATGGGTATTTCTAATTTTCTGTAAAGACAAAAACAAAACCCTGCCCTGATCCTTGTTTGGTTTGTTTTTCTTGCATCTTAAAGAATTGTCAGATTGGTCAACATTTCTCCTTATCAAGAAGTTTCTCCTGTTAAAATTGAGTCTTTATTAATTTTGATGGTATTTATAGCTTTTCTTCACCTACAGAAACAAAAGCAAAACCCTTTCCCCAAGGTAGTTCATTTTTAAATTTCCATTCTGAGGTCCACACATCTTTGAAGTAGACAGGGTGATTTAGCTCAGTAGTTTTTCTACAGTCCATGCCTTTCCATAGCTGTTGCTTCTTTCTCATTAGCATTGAGAAATTCAACGTTAAAGCATGTAGTCCATTTTGGGGGGTCTTTGTTATCTCTTTCTGTTTTAAATAAACAGAACTCTTTTAGAATTCGATTTGATCTTTCTATGACTTGCTTGCCCTGTAGGATTTTGTGGTGTTCCTGTAATATGCTTTATATTATAATAAGCAAAAAACTGTTTCATTTTACTAGAGACATGCTGGAGCATTGTCAGTCTTAATTTGTACAGCTATTCCCACGGTGGACATAACCATCAAATGTGTGATTACAGAATTGGCCTTTTCTGAACTCAAAGCATTTGCCCATTGAAATCCTAAAAAACGTATCTATTGTATGGTATACGTACTTCAATTTCTCAAATTCTGTAAAATGAAACTCATCCATCTGCCAAATTTAATTTCTATGTATACCTTTAGGATTACTTCCTGCTGGCAATGGAGTTTGCTTAGAAGGAACAGGTAGGGCATCATTTTACAATTTCTTTGGCTTGTTACCAATTGATGGAAAAAATCCTTTTTAAAACTTTTGTTCTAGGCAGGATGTTTTTAAAATGAAACTCAGAGGCCTTTGGCACATTTCCTATTAATAATATCAATTTCATTGCTTCCTTTAGTTAGAGGGCCTGGAAGACCCAAATGGGATCAGGTGTGTGTTTTATATGTAAGGGGTGATTTCTATCCTTGACTATTTCTTGCAACAGAATAAATAATAAAGTTCGTTCTGACTCATTACTAAAGTCGGCAGCTTCAATGTGTAAAACAATTCTTCATACATACTGAGAGTCAGTGACTATGTTAAGAGAGTTGGTAAAATCCATTAATGCCATCATAATAGCATATTCTTCTTACATTTGAACAGAATAATTAGGTCTTTGAGCCACTTTAAATAAATTTTCTTATTTTTAACCTACCTTTCCTGATTTATCAGTATAAATTGTAGGGATTACAGAAATTGGTGTTTCCTGTATAACGTGAAGAAGAATCCAGTTAGTTCCCTTTATAAAATTGAATTCTTTTGCTTTGAGGATATCTATTGTTAATATCTCCCAAAAAATTATGCAGGCTCTTTGCCAACGTTCACTTTCTGCCCATAATTGGTCAACTTCTTCATTAGTTAAAGGTACAACAATTTTTGCTGGGTCTAGTCCTATCAACTAACAAAGTCTTAATTTTCCTTTAAAAATCAGTGCAGAAATCTTTTTCACATGTTTTTAATTTTTACTTGGTTTATGTGGTAAAAATATCCACTCTAATATAATATTTTCCCTTTGCATTAAAATTCCTGTAGGAGAATACTTAGAGGGTAAAATAACCAGAATGAAATTAAGGTCTGGATCCACATGTGCATCTTGTAATTTCTTTTCCACCAAAGCCAATTCTCTCTCTGATTCAGCTGATAATTCTCTTGAACTATTTATGTCTTTGTCACCATCTAAGGTTTTAAATAAATTATCTAGTTCATGTTTTGTTTTTTTGTTTGTTTGTTTTTTGTTTTTGTTGTTGTTTTTTTTTAACCTCAATAGTGGTCCATATATTAGAATGTCTTCTAGCAATATATGGAAATCATTAAGAGTCCACAATCTGTCTCTCCTGAGTTATACCTTTTGGGGTCTAATTTTTTGTAGGCTTAGTTTATATTCTAAATAATTAATAGGATCTCCTCTTTGTATTTTTTTTAGAGCATTTTTTAATCCCTAAGCAGGCAATTTTTTTCACTTCTTCATTCTTTCTAAAGAATCTATATTTGAGTCAACCAATAAGATATTGGCTGTGTAACAGTAAATGGTAGATTATGGGAATTACTTACATATAACTTCTTATGTCTGTTGTACAAAATTTGGCACTGAGTAGGGCTATTTACAATTACCTGTGGGAGAACCCTCTATTGATATCATCTTTGCAGGCTGAGAATTATTATAAGTGGACACTGTAAAGGCAAGGTTTTCTTTGTCCTGTTCTTGTAGAAGTATAGTGAACAAACTGTCTTTTCAGTCAATAATTATGATAGGACATTCTTTAGGTAACAGAGAAGGTAAAGGAATTCCAGATTGTAGAGAGCACATTCGTTGAATCACCTTGTTAACTCTTCTTAATCTGTTACCATTCTCCATTTTCCAGATTTCTTTTTGATAACAAATATAGGAGAATTCCAAGGGCTGGTTGATTCTTCAACATGCTGAGCATTTAACTGCTCCTGTACCAGATTTTCTCAGGCTTAACAATTTCTCTTTTGTTAAAGGATATTGCTGAACCCATATAGGCTTATCTGTTAACCATTTTAAAGGAGTAGAGCTGTTAGTGCTTTTGAAAGATCAGCAGCTGTTGTGCCTTACTTTGTACAACCTGAATGGTCAGTGAATGTTTCCATAATACCTTCTAATATTTTTCCCAGAAACATACATTAGTTTATACTTTGTTTCTGAGATTGTTTTTGAGATGTTAATCTGAGAATTCCATTGTTGTAATAAATTTTGTCCCTATTAATTCATGGTAATGTTAGCCACATATGGTTTTAATTTTCCTCTGTTCTTCTTGCACCCTGTTTTACCTGGGATAATGTTCCAATTCCCAAAAGCTGAACATTTACCTCCTGAAGGGGCCAGTTTGGATGCCAAGATTCTGGTAAAATTATTGTTACATTCACAGCTGTGCCTACCAGATCTTCAGTGACAACATCATTTACTTATATTTTTAATTTCAGTCTTTGTTCATTTATAGAAGTTGTCAAGATATTCACTTTATGGTTTTTCCTAAATTTTCATTCTCTCTCTCTCTCTCTCAGCTGTTCTATTGTCCAATGCAGTAAAGTGCAGTGTGATTTTATAGAATAGGTTTTAGGTTCTTTCAGTGCTCTATGAAGATGTTTCCTCTATGATGACAAGACAAGACTGAACTGGGAAAGTCCCCTCAAGGCGTTTCTCAAGGCAAAATGTTACTTTGTCTGTCCCTTGTTGACCAGCACTCATTAGTCCAATGCCTACCTTTGCCACATCTTCTACATACTCCAGAAGGGAGGGATGTTCTGTTGGGGTTATTCTTAGCAAAGATATTGTTTCTAAGAATGCCTTGTTTATAGTCCCTTTTTAGATGACCTTGCTTTCCACAGCTGTAACATTTGCTATTTTGATTTTTTTAGACTTCTAGAAATTACCTCTCCTATCCAATTATCATAAGAGATCTTGTCTTTAATAGCCTAATTATCTTTTTGCATTGTGAGTTAACATTTTCAAAAGCCAGAGATTCAATTCGATTATTATTCACCTAGCTTTTGAATCTGGCACCATTCTATTCCCTTGAAGTCACTATTTGTAATAAATAGATAGATAGATAGATAGATAGATAGATAGATAGATAGATAGATAGATAGATCTGTGGAAGGTTTCTTTTAGTCTTTGGATCAATTTTGTGATGGACTCAATTTTCTTTTCTACTTCTTCAGTTCTATCCCAAGCATTTAAGACTGCCATTTGGCATAAATCCAGGGTGTAGTTATCATATAAAGATTGTCTGTCTATATTAGTATAATTACCTTCCCAAGAAGTTGATCTTGGGATATATCTAATTCTTTAGCTCTGCTGCATTGTTCTATGATTTTAGCTTCATCCTTCCACCAAGTCTTCCACTGTAATTGAAGTTCAGCCTCCAAGACTGCTGTTACCTGTTCAGTCTTTCAGGATAATTCTATTACAAGTTGACCAGAAATTTAACATTTGCTTTACAAATGGTGAGTGCATGCTATATGTGAGTATTGCTTTCTTGAATCTCCTTAAATCTAACATATGCACAGGAGTCCATTCAGATCTTGCACAGTTTCTATTATTTGGCAATTCTTGTAAGATTAATAGATATATTAAGGTTGGCTATTATAAAGCCTTAGACTGTTTCTCTGTATCCTTATAAGACAATGTTAAAATTGTCTTTCCTTTAAGTTCCTCTGCCTGGGTCTGGATATTTCTGTGATCTGTTTTAACAAAGTTTTCTAATACTTGTATCATGCCACTCATATCAACCAACTTGACACTCATATCAGCCAAGTTGACACTCATAGAAACCGATTTTATTTTTAGGACTAAACAAGAATGATCAAACAAATATTTATAATAGATATTATGTTACTCTCATCTGCATTAACTATCCTCTCCTTAAATAGTTTCATTTTTATACCATCTATAGTAATATCAAACAAAGACCAAATTTCTTCCATGTTATTGTTTCCTGTTTTTTAACGTGAGAAAAAAACCCTCTCCGTCTTAAACTAATTCCCCCCTTAAGAAATCCCAATTGGCTCACTAAATTTACTGTCAGTGACAATTTAGGTGACTGAAGTCAGGCAGCTACCTAGTTTGGTAGCAGCCCAAAGGGAGAGTCTAGAAAAAAACCCAACTTATCAGGAGAGGGAGACTGCTGTCTGAAAAAACTCACCTGGGTGATTGTGCAGAAGAAACTTATGGTGGGAACTGCCTAACAGGCATAGCTGGCTAAAGGCTATCTCCAAATGGAAGACCTAGTCAGCAGGATAGCTTAGACTGACAGGTGGCTTTGTGTGTGTGTGTGTGTGTGTGTGTGTGTGTGTGTGAATTTGTGCCAAAAGTGTTAAATATTGCACAAATTTTATTTTGTATATAATAAAACCTGGAGCCAGATATTGAGGAAAAGCTGAGATATCAGGAAGACAGGGAACAAACCACAGCTAATTCTTACCTAGAAAACTCCTCAGGTCAGAGGATAGATCCTGACTCCAGACTGACTGGGCTCAAAGGCAAAAAGGGAGAAACTTCTGCCTTCTCCTGCTTTGTATTTCCTTCCTCACCCAACTATTTTACTTCCTTGTTCAACATTCTTAGAGCTTGGATAAAGATGGGTGCCATTTACTTCCGATTCTCTTTGGTCTTGAACTCACAGAGGTTGAGAGGATCTCTGCCTCCCAAGTGGTAGGATTAAAGGTATGAGTCACCACTACCTGACCTTCATGACTCTGATCCCTGATATCTCTGGCTATTTTTATTGAATATACCACCACATGCCATGTTGCACTCTATAGCACAGCCCACTTGAGAGACAGGACTAGAAAGCTGTTTTTGGCTCTGTTTCTGTGTCCAAGAACCCTCTTTAAGCTTTCTCAGGCTTTATGTGGATATACATGCACCACATTGGAGCACCATTTGTAGTTTATGCCCTGCCAGAAACTTCTGACTACATGTTTCTTTTATTTATACACGTACTTTTTTTGAGAAGGGTCTTTATTATGTAGCCCTGCTTGTCCTGGAACTTTCTATATAGATCAGGCTGGTCTTGAACGCCCAGAAATCTATTTGTCTCTGCCTTCAGAGATTAAAGGTGTGTACCTTTAAATGGATATCATAGTCTTGTATCTTGCTCACATTAATGTAATTACATGCATCCTGTCCTCTCTGGCTTATTCTTGGCAGAAGCAAGTCACAAATTCCACCCATAATCTAGGGGAGGGAACATAAAAGGGCACATGTCAGCAGATGGGAATCTGGGGGATCATTGTAGAATGTGTTCCCCACATCTGGATTCTAGTTTAAAATTTTTCATATTCATGTAGAATGTGTGTAAGGACATTTTTCATAGTTTTGGTAAATCCTCATGAGTGGAATTGCTAGGTTATGTAGTCAGTGTGTATTTATGTGTATTCTATTGACCTCTTTTGCTAAACTGTGTTATGTCTCATCCACCAACAGTGTCCGAGTGTTTTGGTTGTTACACACTCATACCAGCACTTAATATGGCTGGTCACTTTTTATCTCTTCTAGTGAGTGTATGGTGTGATTGCTTCATGGCTTTCATTTACATATGATGACTAGTGCTGAGCCTGTTTTTAAAATGCTAATTGTGTTAAGGATCATTTTTGTTTTCTATGTGTATTCTTGTTTCAGTGTCATTTCTTGATAAGATTGCCCATTCTCCTTTAAATTATCTCTACCATTGTTAAAAATCAAATTATTCTAAGTATGCACAAAGGTCAGTTCTGTGTGTCTCTAAGCTCTCCTTTACAAGTAGCATACAAATAGAGGCCAGGAGAGGTGTTGCCCCCTGGAATTGGAGTTAGAGGTGGCTGTGAGCTGCTAACTGCCCCTATCCTGGGGGAGGGGTGTGGACAGAAAGCTCCCTTACCTGCTGCAGCAGCTCTCCACCCCTGCTATAACCGTATTCATCTGGAAAGCAGATAGTAATGTCTTCATCCTCCTTTGTGTGTGCGGGGTACATGCCTATATTGTGTGCATGTGGAGGCCAAAGAAAGGCATCAGCATCTTGCTTTATCACTCTGCCATTCACCCTTGAGCCAGGGTGTCTCACTGAACCTGGAACTTGCTGGTTCTATGTTTTGTTGTGTTTTTAGTTTGATTGGCTGGCTAATAAGCCCCAGTGAGTCTCCTGTCTCTGCACACACCCAGTGATAGATCCAAGTTATGGGTTTATGTCTGCCATTTACATTGGTGTTGGGGATCTGAAGTCAGGCCCTCATGCAGTGTATCCAGTGCCCTTACCCCCAGGCTGTCTTCCAAGTCTTCAGGGAAGTGTTGCTGGGTATAGTGGGGGCAACAAACAAGTGTTCTAAGTTTTTGCTCTTTGTGTCTTTATATTGGTTTTTATTTATTTTTGATATGAGGATGGTAAAGGCTTTGCTCTCAAGCTGTTGTCCAGCCTTGGATCTCGCAGTAACTTGTGTGTCTGTATGTGTGTTTATGGGTGTGTGGAGGCCAGAGGTTGATATCAGGTGTTTTCCTCTGTTGTACTCCACTGTTGTTTTGTTTTTGTTTGCTTGTTGGTTTTGAGACAGAGTCTGTGTTATGTAGCTCTGGCTGTCCTAGAACTTCCCATATAGACCAGGCTGGCCTTGAACTTATAGCTTGCCTGCACCTCCGGAGTGCTGGAATTAAAGGCGAGTGCCCCATGTCTGGCTGTACTGTTATATTCTGGAGACAGGGCTATTGAACCTCAAGCTCACTGATTTGACTAGACTAGCTGGCTAGTGAGCTCCAAGAATCCTGTGGCTACCGGCCCCAGTGCTGGGTTTATAGGTGCACTGCCTACCTTTTCACCTGGGTGTCTGGGATCTGAGTTTTGGTCTTCATGCTTGTATAACAATAATGACTGAGTCGTTTCTTCATCCTCTAGTGGTAAATTTTATAGTTTTAGTCAGGTACAATGCCTAAAATCCCAGAATATAGGAGGCTAAAGCTGGAAGATTGTGTGAACTCAAGGCCAACCTGGGCTACAGCGTTTCACCCCTCTCCACCTACCACCCCCTTCCTTCCTCCTGAACATACAAAGTATCCTTTAAAAAGTCTTACATAAAAGCTGGAGTTATGGAAATTGAGTGTAGCCCACGGGCCAGTTAGGGAGAGAACACTCATTTCATTGTGACCTTCCTGTTTAAGTCTACACCTATTCAGATCTTTTTTTTTTTTTTTTCAGTTTTTTTAAGTGTGTAGGTCGTGAACACATTTTATTAAATTTCTTTAATTATATCATATTGAGAGTACTACTGTATTGAGAGGTTTGTTTAATTTTAGTTTTGGACAAGGGACCTCCCTATGTAGCCCCTGATTGTTATGGAATATTTGCTTAACTATGCAATGATGTGCTGGTTTGTTTAATTATGTAAAGATGTGTTACTGTTTTACCTTGCCCGCCTAAGGCACCTGATTGGTTTAATAAGAATACTGGCCAGTAGCAAGGGAGGAGGTATAGAGGGACCTGCAGGCAGGGAGAGTAAGTAAGTAGGAGGAGGAATTCAGGCTGGGGGAAGATGGGAAAAGAGACACCAAGGAGCAGCCAGGGGCCAGTCAAACATGGAGGAAGCAGGAAAGTAGGACGTATAGAATGAAAGACAGGAAACCAGCCTGGGGCAAATATTTATGAATAAAAACAGGTTATATTAAGTTAAAAGAGCTAGTGGGACAAGCCTAAGCTTAGGGTGAGCATTCATAATTAATAACAAGTCTCCATGACTTCATTTGGGAACTGGTTGGTAGCCCAAAGAGAGTCCCAGCTACACATGCTGGCCTTAGACTCAGGCTGTCATGCTTTCACCTCCCAAGTGCTAGAATTGCAGGTGTGTGCCACCACGTTCAGCTTTCATTTCTTGCTAATTATTTAATGCTAGTATATAAGATGAAATTATGGGTTTGTGTGCTGACATATGCCTGTAGCCTTGTTAGGCCTGGTCTTCATTTTGCTAGCATTTTGTAGATTCCTCATGGTTTCTGTAGATGATAGTATCAACTGCAGATAAAGGCCGCTTTGCTTTTGCTCTTGAGTTCAAACCTCCTCCTTCCTCTCCCTCCCTCTTTCTCCTCTTCCCTCCCAGCCGCTCTTCCTGTGTCCAGCTCCTTTTTTTTTTTTTTAAACTTCAAGAATGATGCTCAGAGTGACAGTGAGCGTGAACGCTCTTTCCTGTTGCTGATCTGGAGGGCTGTGCGTAGTCTTCCACACTCAACTGCAGATCTAGAGGTTTTGCACAGGTTCCTTTTATCAAAATGAGCAAACTCATATATTTTAGCTTGCCAAGTTTTGGGTTTTATTATTATTATCATTATTATTTATTAATTTATTTTTAGATAGGATCTCTTTTATAACTCTGACTCTCCTGGAATTTACGATGTAGATCAGGCCGGCCTCACACAGAGATCCACCTGTGTGAGGATATGTTTCAAATATAATTAAAACAGGCTGAGATGTCAGAGGGATCTACCCACAGTCAGTCTAGGAGGATCAGACAGTGGTAACTCACACCTTTAATCCCACCACAGAGAATATCTGGGAGTGCTGACCTACGCCCTTAATCCCAGCAAATCTGAGTTTGAGGTCATCTTAGTTTACAGAGG
Organism: Phyllotis vaccarum; assembly: GCA_033318265.1. Classification (NCBI taxonomy): domain Eukaryota; kingdom Metazoa; phylum Chordata; class Mammalia; order Rodentia; family Cricetidae; genus Phyllotis; species Phyllotis vaccarum. The sequence continues at coordinate 60,664,663 of JARWLC010000003.1, read as the reverse complement.
GAGTTCCAGGCTCCCAGGTAGGCAGTGGTGGTGCCAGGCCTTTAATCTTAACCTGGATGTGAAACTACTGAGGAAGAAGGTTTTTAAGGCAGTCATAGAAAGACAGAGCAGGCAGTAGAAGCCACGAGGAGGGAGGCTGAGGAAGCTGGAAGACAGCTGGGTGAGATCTGACTGTGGTGTTTCCTCTTTGATATCTCAGCCTTTCCCTAAACTCTGGCTCTGAGTTTCCTTCATTTGTGCAGCACACCTGCCTCTGCTCCCCAGAGAACGCTAGGATTGAAGGTGTTCCCAACTATGGCTGGCTGGTTGGGTTACTTTTTGAGATAGAGTCTCACTATGTAGGTCACTTTCCTGAAACTTTCTATGTAGACCAGGATGGCCTTGAACTTTTAGTCATCCTCCTGCCTCCATCCCCTGAGCTGGGATTATAGGTATTCTTATGGCTCCACATCAGGGTACTCTTTGTAAGAGACAAGTGGTCTTGCTTCATTGCTGGGGCTGACCTCAAACTCCTGGCCTCAAGGCATTATGCCTTAGAAGCTTGAATAGCTGGGACCACAGGCAGATCCACTACTTCTTGTCTTTGTGTTTTGTTCTCAAAATATTGTTTGTGGAGCTTGAACATTTGTTACACTTCCAGAGGGCCTGGAATCTGAGTTGCAGAACCACAGAGTGGCTCACAACTGTCTGTAATTCCTGTTGATCTGATACCTTCTTATGTTCCTCAGGATTCTTCATACATATGGAGCACATAAACTCACAGAGGCACACCCCCTAAACACACACACACACACACACACACACACACACACACACACACACACACACGCACGCACGCACGCACGCACGCACGCACGCACTAAATAGATTAAAATTTAAAAGTTATTATTTAGCCAGAAGTTTCTTGGTCCTGCCTAGTCCTGTGGTCCAGATGAATCTCTTCCACTAGTGGAGCCACAGCCGCTTATAAAAATAATTACTCAGAGGCCAATATTAATTACAAACTGTGTGACCTGTGGCTCAGGCTTATTATTAAGTAGCTCTTACCATCGTCACGTGTCTTGTGGCTTTACCTGTGTGCCATTGAATCTTGCTTCCCCAGGCAGCACTTAGTGTCTACGCTGACCCTGCTTTTCTTCTTCCTTTCCAAAGCAACTTTATTAACCAATGGTAGCGGCACATATTCACAGCATACAGAAAGACCATCTCATAGGATAATTATGTGTTTTGTGGTTAGAGAGATAATTCAGTGCTTAAGGTCACTTGAGGCTCTTTTAGAGGGCCCGGGTTTGATTCCCAGCACACACATGGCGGTTTACAATTGTTTAAAACTCCAGTTTCAGGGGATCCAACACTTTCTAGGCCTCTGCAGGCATTGCAAATGGTATATACAGATGTTGCCGAAACATTCATAAAACAAAGAAAATTTCAAAAGCAAACTGTGAGTCTGGGGAGACAATTCAGAAGTTAAGAACACTGGCTGCTCTTGCAGAGGACCTGGCTTTGGTTCCCAGTATACATGGCAGGCAGCTCATAACTACCTGTTACTCCAGTTCCAGGGGATCCAACATTCTCTTCTGACTTCTTGGGCACCAGGCACCCATTTGATACACATACATACATGTAGGTGAAATACTTATACATATAAAATAAAAAATAAATATTAAAACTATAAATAAAAATGTATTTGTTTTGAACGATGTGTTGATTACTTGTCTCCTCTCTTGGGGCTATTACCCAAATAAACACACAGTGTCTTATTACTTATGAGTGCCTGGACTTAGCTTGGCTTATTTCTAACCATCTTCTCTTAAATTATTTCATCTCTCTTTTGCCTCTGGGCTTTCATCTCTTTATTCTATGTGCCCTTCTTTATACTTCTTACTCCTTGGCTGGCTGTGTGGCTGGGGACTGGGTGACTGGGTGACTGGCTGGCTGTGTGGCTGGGTGACTGGGTGACTGGGTGGCTGGGGACTGGGTGACTGGTGACTGGGTGACTGGCTGGCTGTGTGGCTGGGTGACTGGGTGACTGGGTGACTGTGTGGCTGGTGACTGTGTGGCTGGTGGCTGGGTGGCTGGGTGGCTGGTGACTGTGTGGCTGGTGACTGTGTGGCTGGTGACTGTGTGGCTGGGGACTGTGTGGCTGGGGACTGGTGACTGGTGACTGGCTGGCTGTGTGGCTGGGTGGCTGGGTGACTGGGTGGCTGGGTGGCTGGGTGGCTGGTGATTGGCCCCTGATGTTCCCTCCTTTCCTTCTTCCTTGATTCTCTTCTTCCGGAATCCTCATTCTCTCCTTACATATATTCTCCCTGATTCCCGGCCCCACCCATCTTTTCTCCTGCCTTGCTATTGGCTGTTCAGCTCTTTATTAGACCAATCAGATGTTTTAGACAGGCACAGTAACACAGCTTTACAGAGTTAAACAGGTGCAAAAGAAAAGAATGCAACACATTTTTGCATCATTAAACAAATGTTCCACCAAATAAACAGTTGTAACACATCTTAAAATAATATTCCACAAATGTAAAGCAAATCCAAATTGGTCTTAATAATAAAAACCTTGAGCCAGATATTGGGGTAAATGCTGAAAGATCAGATACAAAGGAGCAGCCACAGGGAGATTTCTTACCTCTACTCCGACCAATGGGCCCGAGCTCCTGCCTCCCTCCCCTCTTATACTCCTCTCTCCAGCCCAGCCATTGCCTGGCTCCTTTCTCTTTTAGATTGGATCAATCTGTGTAGCTCAGGATGACCTTGAACTCCTGATCTTCCTGTTGGGATTAAAGGTGTGAGCCACCACTGCCTGGCCTCTGTGGTTAACTAGTAGCTAGCTATGCCCTCTGATCTCCAGGCAAACATTATTTGTTAGAGCACAAACAAAATAGCATCACACATAGCAATGATGTCTTCTGATCTTTTTGGTATTATTGATAGTTGATCCTTTTGCTTTCTTTGTGCTAATTGGTTTTATTTTGTTATTTGATTCACTCTATTTTCTTGGTCATGATATATATTATAGTATTACTCTTTTTGTATGTTACTGGATTTGATATGTTTATATTTATCTTGGGTTTTGAGTTTTTGTTTGTTTGTTTGCTTGCTTGCTTTTTTGAAACAGGATCTTTCCGTGTAACAAACAGCCCTGGCTGTCCTGGAATTTACTTTGTAGATCAGGCTAGCCTTGAACTCACAGAGATCTGCTTGCCTCTGCTTTCCAAGTGCTGGAATTAAAGGTGTGCACCACCACCACACAGTCTTTGGGGTTATTTTTAATTTAATTATTTGTTTTTACATTCATTCATTCATTCATTCATTCATTCATTTATTTATTTATGTGGGGGTGGGGCTTGCATGTGCTATGCATGCATGTAGAAGTCATAGAACAACTTAAGGGAATCAGTTCTCTCCTTCCACCGTGTGGGTCCCAGAGATGGAACTCTGATCATCAGGGTTGGAGACAAGCACCTTTATTCACTGAGCCATTTCTCCAGTCTTATTTATTTCCTGAGACAAGGCCTCATGTCCTTGAACTCATTATATAATGGAATATGGTTTCGAACCTCGAATCCTCTTGCCTCTACTTCTCAACTGCTGGAGGAATTACAGGGCTGTGTCTGTGCCTGGTTTATACAGTGCTGGGATGGAATCCAGGCCTTTCTGTATATTAGCAATCACTCTGCTTATTGAGCTACATGCCTCGTGTGTTCCCCTCTTGCCTCTTCAAAACGTTTTTATTTTATTTTTTAAAAAGACATTTATCGGTGTGAGTGTGTGTGCGTATTTACATGCATGAAAAAGTCAGAGGACAACTTTTGGGAGTCTGTTCTTACCTTCTACCCAGTG